>OX465288.1:0-2400000 GCA_949987695.1 Merzomyia westermanni
AAATAAAGATGTGAGTCACTTTAGCCACCGTATGTATTTTGGGGTTTAAAGAGATGTTAGGCAAATTTAACCACCGGTTATGGGTGATATTGGTAGAGTAACGCCATGCGGTGTGATGGGCATAAATTAAAATTTTTTTAAAGTACCGTTATATACGAAAAACACATATACAAAAAAAAACTTTTAAATAGTGACTCATGTACTTTTTATCGATTATTTCTTAAATGGTTAACGATTTGAGGTCAATTCAATTTTTCTATTTTTCTACATGCATGTTAGTAAGTGATGCAACACACACATCTACAAATATAATATTTTCATGTAAGTGTTATAATTCAAATAAGGTGGAGTCAATGTAGCCTTGTATGTATTTGTGTATAATAGGGATGGTAGGCAAATTTAACCAGTGACATTTGGTCATATTTTTAGAGTACAGTTATGTGCTGTGATTGACATAAGTACAAGTTATTAAAAGTCCCGTTATATAGGATATATATATATATTCGAGAATACACCTTAGGTAATGACGCATATAGATTTTATCGATTATTTCTTACACTATTATCGATTATCGAAATATAAAATTTTTATATTCATGTACATGCATGTTAGTAACTGATGCAACAAAAATATCTACAAATATGATTGTTTATGTAAGTAATATAATTGAAATAAAGATGTGAGTCACTTTAGCCACAGTATGTATTTTGGGGGTTTAAAGAGATGTTAGGCAAATTTAACCACCGGTTATGGGTGATATTGGTAGAGTAACGCCATGCGGTGTGATGGGCATAAATTAAAATTTTTTTAAAGTACCGTTATATACGAAAAACACATATACAAAAAAAACTTTTAAATAGTGACTCATGTACTTTTTATCGATTATTTCTTAAATGGTTAACGATTTGAGGTCAATTCAATTTTTTCTATTTTTCTACATGCATGTTAGTAAGTGATGCAACACACACATCTACAAATATAATATTTCATGTAAGTGTTATAATTCAAATAAGGTGGAGTCAATGTAGCCTTGTATGTATTTGTGTATAATAGGGATGGTAGGCAAATTTAACCAGTGACATTTGGTCATATTTTTAGAGTACAGTTATGTGCTGTGATTGACATAAGTACAAGTTATTAAAAGTCCCGTTATATAGGATATATATTCGAGGAATACACCTTAGGTAATGACGCATATAGATTTTATCGATTATTTCTTACACTATTATCGATTATCGAAATATAAAATTTTTATATTCATGTACATGCATGTTAGTAACTGATGCAACAAAAATATCTACAAATATGATTGTTTATGTAAGTAATATAATTGAAATAAAGATGTGAGTCACTTTAGCCACAGTATGTATTTTGGGGTTTAAAGAGATGTTAGGCAAATTTAACCACCGGTTATGGGTGATATTGGTAGAGTAACGCCATGCGGTGTGATGGGCATAAATTAAAATTTTTTAAAGTACCGTTATATACGAAAAAACACATATACAAAAAAAACTTTTAAATAGTGACTCATGTACTTTTTATCGATTATTTCTTAAATGGTTAACGATTTGAGGTCAATTCAATTTTTCTATTTTTCTACATGCATGTTAGTAAGTGATGCAACACACACATCTACAAATATAATATTTCATTAAGTGTTATAATTCAAATAAGGTGGAGTCAATGTAGCCTTGTATGTATTTGTGTATAATAGGGATGGTAGGCAAATTTAACCAGTGACATTTGGTCATATTTTTAGAGTACAGTTATGTGCTGTGATTGACATAAGTACAAGTTATTAAAAGTCCCCGTTATATAGGATATATATTCGAGAATACACCTTAGGTAATGACGCATATAGATTTTATCGATTATTTCTTACACTATTATCGATTATCGAAATATAAAATTTTTATATTCATGTACATGCATGTTAGTAACTGATGCAACAAAAATATCTACAAATATGATTGTTTATGTAAGTAATATAATTGAAATAAAGATGTGAGTCACTTTAGCCACAGTATGTATTTTGGGGTTTAAAGAGATGTTAGGCAAATTTAACCACCGGTTATGGGTGATATTGGTAGAGTAACGCCATGCGGTGTGATGGGCATAAATTAAAATTTTTTAAAGTACCGTTATATACGAAAAACACATATACAAAAAAAACTTTTAAATAGTGACTCATGTACTTTTTATCGATTATTTCTTAAATGGTTAACGATTTGAGGTCAATTCAATTTTTCTATTTTTCTACATGCATGTTAGTAAGTGATGCAACACACACATCTACAAATATAATATTTCATGTAAGTGTTATAATTCAAATAAGGTGGAGTCAATGTAGCCTTGTATGTATTTGTGTATAATAGGGATGGTAGGCAAATTTAACCAGTGACATTTGGTCATATTTTTAGAGTACAGTTATGTGCTGTGATTGACATAAGTACAAGTTATTAAAAGTCCCGTTATATAGGATATATATTCGAGAATACACCTTAGGTAATGACGCATATAGATTTTATCGATTATTTCTTACACTATTATCGATTATCGAAATATAAAATTTTTATATTCATGTACATGCATGTTAGTAACTGATGCAACAAAAATATCTACAAATATGATTGTTTATGTAAGTAATATAATTGAAATAAAGATGTGAGTCACTTTAGCCACAGTATGTATTTTGGGGTTTAAAGAGATGTTAGGCAAATTTAACCACCGGTTATGGGTGATATTGGTAGAGTAACGCCATGCGGTGTGATGGGCATAAATTAAAATTTTTTAAAGTACCGTTATATACGAAAAACACATATACAAAAAAAAACTTTTAAATAGTGACTCATGTACTTTTTATCGATTATTTCTTAAATGGTTAACGATTTGAGGTCAATTCAATTTTTCTATTTTTCTACATGCATGTTAGTAAGTGATGCAACACACACATCTACAAATATAATATTTCATGTAAGTGTTATAATTCAAATAAGGTGGAGTCAATGTAGCCTTGTATGTATTTGTGTATAATAGGGATGGTAGGCAAATTTAACCAGTGACATTTGGTCATATTTTTAGAGTACAGTTATGTGCTGTGATTGACATAAGTACAAGTTATTAAAAGTCCCGTTATATAGGATATATATTCGAGAATACACCTTAGGTAATGACGCATATAGATTTTATCGATTATTTCTTACACTATTATCGATTATCGAAATATAAAATTTTTATATTCATGTACATGCATGTTAGTAACTGATGCAACAAACATATCTACAAATATGAATATTTTATGTAAGTGTTATAATTGAAATAAAGATGTGAGTCACTTTAGCCACAGTATGTATTTTGGGGTTTAAAGAGATGTTAGGCAAATTTAACCACCGGTTATGGGTGATATTGGTAGAGTAACGCCATGCGGTGTGATGGGCATAAATTAAAATTTTTTAAAGTACCGTTATATACGAAAAACACATATACAAAAAAAAACTTTTAAATAGTGACTCATGTACTTTTTATCGATTATTTCTTAAATGGTTAACGATTTGAGGTCAATTCAATTTTTCTATTTTTCTACATGCATGTTAGTAAGTGATGCAACACACACATCTACAAATATAATATTTCATGTAAGTGTTATAATTCAAATAAGGTGGAGTCAATGTAGCCTTGTATGTATTTGTGTATAATAGGGATGGTAGGCAAATTTAACCAGTGACATTTGGTCATATTTTTAGAGTACAGTTATGTGCTGTGATTGACATAAGTACAAGTTATTAAAAGTCCCGTTATATAGGATATATATTCGAGAATACACCTTAGGTAATGACGCATATAGATTTTATCGATTATTTCTTACACTATTATCGATTATCGAAATATAAAATTTTTATATTCATGTACATGCATGTTAGTAACTGATGCAACAAAATATCTACAAATATGATTGTTTATGTAAGTAATATAATTGAAATAAAGATGTGAGTCACTTTAGCCACAGTATGTATTTTGGGGTTTAAAGAGATGTTAGGCAAATTTAACCACCGGTTATGGGTGATATTTGTAGAGTAACGCCATGCGGTGTGATGGGCATAAATTAAAATTTTTTAAAGTACCGTTATATACGAAAAACACATATACAAAAAAAACTTTTAAATAGTGACTCATGTACTTTTTATCGATTATTTCTTAAATGGTTAACGATTTGAGGTCAATTCAATTTTTCTATTTTTCTACATGCATGTTAGTAAGTGATGCAACACACACATCTACAAATATAATATTTCATGTAAGTGTTTAATTCAAATAAGGTGGAGTCAATGTAGCCTTGTATGTATTTGTGTATAATAGGGATGGGTAGGCAAATTTAACCAGTGACATTTGGTCATATTTTTAGAGTACAGTTATGTGCTGTGATTGACATAAGTACAAGTTATTAAAAGTCCCGTTATATAGGATATATATTCGAGAATACACCTTAGGTAATGACGCATATAGATTTTATCGATTATTTCTTACACTATTATCGATTATCGAAATATAAAATTTTTATATTCATGTACATGCATGTTAGTAACTGATGCAACAAAAATATCTACAAATATGATTGTTTATGTAAGTAATATAATTGAAATAAAGATGTGAGTCACTTTAGCCACAGTATGTATTTTGGGGTTTTAAAGAGATGTTAGGCAAATTTAACCACCGGTTATGGGTGATATTGGTAGAGTAACGCCATGCGGTGTGATGGGCATAAATTAAAATTTTTTAAAGTACCGTTATATACGAAAAACACATATACAAAAAAAACTTTTAAATAGTGACTCATGTACTTTTTATCGATTATTTCTTAAATGGTTAACGATTTGAGGTCAATTCAATTTTTCTATTTTTCTACATGCATGTTAGTAAGTGATGCAAACACACACATCTACAAATATAATATTTCATGTAAGTGTTATAATTCAAATAAGGTGGAGTCAATGTAGCCTTGTATGTATTTGTGTATAATAGGGATGGTAGGCAAATTTAACCAGTGACATTTGGTCATATTTTTAGAGTACAGTTATGTGCTGTGATTGACATAAGTACAAGTTATTAAAAGTCCCGTTATATAGGATATATATTCGAGAATACACCTTAGGTAATGACGCATATAGATTTTATCGATTATTTCTTACACTATTATCGATTATCGAAATATAAAATTTTTATATTCATGTACATGCATGTTAGTAACTGATGCAACAAAAATATCTACAAATATGATTGTTTATGTAAGTAATATAATTGAAATAAAGATGTGAGTCACTTTAGCCACAGTATGTATTTTGGGGTTTAAAGAGATGTTAGGCAAATTTAACCACCGGTTATGGGTGATATTGGTAGAGTAACGCCATGCGGTGTGATGGGCATAAATTAAAATTTTTTAAAGTACCGTTATATACGAAAAACACATATACAAAAAAAACTTTTAAATAGTGACTCATGTACTTTTTATCGATTATTTCTTAAATGGTTAACGATTTGAGGTCAATTCAATTTTTCTATTTTTCTACATGCATGTTAGTAAGTGATGCAACACACACATCTACAAATATAATATTTCATGTAAGTGTTATAATTCAAATAAGGTGGAGTCAATGTAGCCTTGTATGTATTTGTGTATAATAGGGATGGTAGGCAAATTTAACCAGTGACATTTGGTCATATTTTTAGAGTACAGTTATGTGCTGTGATTGACATAAGTACAAGTTATTAAAAGTCCCGTTATATAGGATATATATTCGAGAATACACCTTAGGTAATGACGCATATAGATTTTATCGATTATTTCTTACACTATTATCGATTATCGAAATATAAAATTTTTATATTCATGTACATGCATGTTAGTAACTGATGCAACAAAAATATCTACAAATATGATTGTTTATGTAAGTAATATAATTGAAATAAAGATGTGAGTCACTTTAGCCACAGTAATGTATTTTGGGGTTTAAAGAGATGTTAGGCAAATTTAACCACCGGTTATGGGTGATATTGGTAGAGTAACGCCATGCGGTGTGATGGGCATAAATTAAAATTTTTTAAAGTACCGTTATATACGAAAAACACATATACAAAAAAAAACTTTTAAATAGTGACTCATGTACTTTTTATCGATTATTTCTTAAATGGTTAACGATTTGAGGTCAATTCAATTTTTCTATTTTTTCTACATGCATGTTAGTAAGTGATGCAACACACACATCTACAAATATAATATTTCATGTAAGTGTTATAATTCAAATAAGGTGGAGTCAATGTAGCCTTGTATGTATTTGTGTATAATAGGGATGGTAGGCAAATTTAACCAGTGACATTTGGTCATATTTTTAGAGTACAGTTATGTGCTGTGATTGACATAAGTACAAGTTATTAAAAGTCCCGTTATATAGGATATATATTCGAGAATACAACCTTAGGTAATGACGCATATAGATTTTATCGATTATTTCTTACACTATTATCGATTATCGAAATATAAAATTTTTATATTCATGTACATGCATGTTAGTAACTGATGCAACAAAAATATCTACAAATATGATTGTTTATGTAAGTAATATAATTGAAATAAAGATGTGAGTCACTTTAGCCACAGTATGTATTTTGGGGGTTTAAAGAGATGTTAGGCAAATTTAACCACCGTTTATGGGTGATATTTGTAGAGTAACGCCATGCGGTGTGATGGGCATAAATTAAAATTTTTTAAAGTACCGTTATATACGAAAAACACATATACAAAAAAAACTTTTAAATAGTGACTCATGTACTTTTTATCGATTATTTCTTAAATGGTTAACGATTTGAGGTCAATTCAATTTTTCTATTTTTCTACATGCATGTTAGTAAGTGATGCAACACACACATCTACAAATATAATATTTCATGTAAGTGTTATAATTCAAATAAGGTGGAGTCAATGTAGCCTTGTATGTATTTGTGTATAATAGGGATGGTAGGCAAATTTAACCAGTGACATTTGGTCATATTTTTAGAGTACAGTTATGTGCTGTGATTGACATAAGTACAAGTTATTAAAAGTCCGTTATATAGGATATATATTCGAGAATACACCTTAGGTAATGACGCATATAGATTTTATCGATTATTTCTTACACTATTATCGATTATCGAAATATAAAATTTTTATATTCATGTACATGCATGTTAGTAACTGATGCAACAAAAATATCTACAAATATGATTGTTTATGTAAGTAATATAATTGAAATAAAGATGTGAGTCACTTTAGCCACAGTATGTATTTTGGGGTTATAAAGAGATGTTAGGCAAATTTAACCACCGGTTATGGGTGATATTGGTAGAGTAACGCCATGCGGTGTGATGGGCATAAATTAAAATTTTTTAAAGTACCGTTATATACGAAAAAACACATATACAAAAAAAAACTTTTAAATAGTGACTCATGTACTTTTTATCGATTATTTTCTTAAATGGTTAACGATTTGAGGTCAATTCAATTTTTCTATTTTTCTACATGCATGTTAGTAAGTGATGCAACACACACATCTACAAATATAATATTTCATGTAAGTGTTATAATTCAAATAAGGTGGAGTCAATGTAGCCTTGTATGTATTTGTGTATAATAGGGATGGTAGGCAAATTTAACCAGTGACATTTGGTCATATTTTTAGAGTACAGTTATGTGCTGTGATTGACATAAGTACAAGTTATTAAAAGTCCCGTTATATAGGGAGAATACACCTTAGGTAATGACGCATATAGATTTTATCGATTATTTCTTACACTATTATCGATTATCGAAATATAAAATTTTTATATTCATGTACATGCATGTTAGTAACTGATGCAACAAAAATATCTACAAATATGATTGTTTATGTAAGTAATATAATTGAAATAAAGATGTGAGTCACTTTAGCCACAGTATGTATTTTGGGGTTTAAAGAGATGTTAGGCAAATTTAACCACCGGTTATGGGTGATATTGGTAGAGTAACGCCATGCGGTGTGATGGGCATAAATTAAAATTTTTTAAAGTACCGTTATATACGAAAAACACATATACAAAAAAAACTTTTAAATAGTGACTCATGTACTTTTTATCGATTATTTCTTAAATGGTTAACGATTTGAGGTCAATTCAATTTTTCTATTTTTCTACATGCATGTTAGTAAGTGATGCAACACACACATCTACAAATATAATATTTCATGTAAGTGTTATAATTCAAATAAGGTGGAGTCAATGTAGCCTTGTATGTATTTGTGTATAATAGGGATGGTAGGCAAATTTAACCAGTGACATTTGGTCATATTTTTAGAGTACAGTTATGTGCTGTGATTGACATAAGTACAAGTTATTAAAAGTCCCGTTATATAGGATATATATTCGAGAATACACCTTAGGTAATGACGCATATAGATTTTATCGATTATTTCTTACACTATTATCGATTATCGAAATATAAAATTTTTATATTCATGTACATGCATGTTAGTAACTGATGCAACAAAAATATCTACAAATATGATTGTTTATGTAAGTAATATAATTGAAATAAAGATGTGAGTCACTTTAGCCACAGTATGTATTTTGGGGTTTAAAGAGATGTTAGGCAAATTTAACCACCGGTTATGGGTGATATTGGTAGAGTAACGCCATGCGGTGTGATGGGCATAAATTAAAATTTTTTAAAGTACCGTTATATACGAAAAACACATATACAAAAAAAACTTTTAAATAGTGACTCATGTACTTTTTATCGATTATTTCTTAAATGGTTAACGATTTGAGGTCAATTCAATTTTTCTATTTTTCTACATGCATGTTAGTAAGTGATGCAACACACACATCTACAAATATAATATTTCATGTAAGTGTTATAATTCAAATAAGGTGGAGTCAATGTAGCCTTGTATGTATTTGTGTATAATAGGGATGGTAGGCAAATTTAACCAGTGACATTTGGTCATATTTTTAGAGTACAGTTATGTGCTGTGATTGACATAAGTACAAGTTATTAAAAGTCCCGTTATATAGGATATATATTCGAGAATACACCTTAGGTAATGACGCATATAGATTTTATCGATTATTTCTTACACTATTATCGATTATCGAAATATAAAATTTTTATATTCATGTACATGCATGTTAGTAACTGATGCAACAAAAATATCTACAAATATGATTGTTTATGTAAGTAATATAATTGAAATAAAGATGTGAGTCACTTTAGCCACAGTATGTATTTTGGGGTTTAAAGAGATGTTAGGCAAATTTAACCACCGGTTATGGGTGATATTGGTAGAGTAACGCCATGCGGTGTGATGGGCATAAATTAAAATTTTTTAAAGTACCGTTATATACGAAAAACACATATACAAAAAAAACTTTTAAATAGTGACTCATGTACTTTTTATCGATTATTTCTTAAATGGTTAACGATTTGAGGTCAATTCAATTTTTCTATTTTTCTACATGCATGTTAGTAAGTGATGCAACACACACATCTACAAATATAATATTTCATGTAAGTGTTATAATTCAAATAAGGTGGAGTCAATGTAGCCTTGTATGTATTTGTGTATAATAGGGATGGTAGGCAAATTTAACCAGTGACATTTGGTCATATTTTTAGAGTACAGTTATGTGCTGTGATTGACATAAGTACAAGTTATTAAAAGTCCCGTTATATAGGATATATATTCGAGAATACACCTTAGGTAATGACGCATATAGATTTTATCGATTATTTCTTACACTATTATCGATTATCGAAATATAAAATTTTTATATTCATGTACATGCATGTTAGTAACTGATGCAACAAAAATATCTACAAATATGATTGTTTATGTAAGTAATATAATTGAAATAAAGATGTGAGTCACTTTAGCCACAGTATGTATTTTGGGGTTTAAAGAGATGTTAGGCAAATTTAACCACCGGTTATGGGTGATATTGGTAGAGTAACGCCATGCGGTGTGATGGGCATAAATTAAAATTTTTTAAAGTACCGTTATATACGAAAAACACATATACAAAAAAAACTTTTAAATAGTGACTCATGTACTTTTTATCGATTATTTCTTAAATGGTTAACGATTTGAGGTCAATTCAATTTTTCTATTTTTCTACATGCATGTTAGTAAGTGATGCAACACACACATCTACAAATATAATATTTCATGTAAGTGTTATAATTCAAATAAGGTGGAGTCAATGTAGCCTTGTATGTATTTGTGTATAATAGGGATGGTAGGCAAATTTAACCAGTGACATTTGGTCATATTTTTAGAGTACAGTTATGTGCTGTGATTGACATAAGTACAAGTTATTAAAAGTCCCGTTATATAGGATATATATTCGAGAATACACCTTAGGTAATGACGCATATAGATTTTATCGATTATTTCTTACACTATTATCGATTATCGAAATATAAAATTTTTATATTCATGTACATGCATGTTAGTAACTGATGCAACAAAAATATCTACAAATATGATTGTTTATGTAAGTAATATAATTGAAATAAAGATGTGAGTCACTTTAGCCACAGTATGTATTTTGGGGTTTAAAGAGATGTTAGGCAAATTTAACCACCGGTTATGGGTGATATTGGTAGAGTAACGCCATGCGGTGTGATGGGCATAAATTAAAATTTTTTAAAGTACCGTTATATACGAAAAACACATATACAAAAAAAACTTTTAAATAGTGACTCATGTACTTTTTATCGATTATTTCTTAAATGGTTAACGATTTGAGGTCAATTCAATTTTTCTATTTTTCTACATGCATGTTAGTAAGTGATGCAACACACACATCTACAAATATAATATTTCATGTAAGTGTTATAATTCAAATAAGGTGGAGTCAATGTAGCCTTGTATGTATTTGTGTATAATAGGGATGGTAGGCAAATTTAACCAGTGACATTTGGTCATATTTTTAGAGTACAGTTATGTGCTGTGATTGACATAAGTACAAGTTATTAAAAGTCCCGTTATATAGGATATATATTCGAGAATACACCTTAGGTAATGACGCATATAGATTTTATCGATTATTTCTTACACTATTATCGATTATCGAAATATAAAATTTTTATATTCATGTACATGCATGTTAGTAACTGATGCAACAAAAATATCTACAAATATGATTGTTTATGTAAGTAATATAATTGAAATAAAGATGTGAGTCACTTTAGCCACAGTATGTATTTTGGGGTTTAAAGAGATGTTAGGCAAATTTAACCACCGGTTATGGGTGATATTGGTAGAGTAACGCCATGCGGTGTGATGGGCATAAATTAAAATTTTTTAAAGTACCGTTATATACGAAAAACACATATACAAAAAAAACTTTTAAATAGTGACTCATGTACTTTTTATCGATTATTTCTTAAATGGTTAACGATTTGAGGTCAATTCAATTTTTCTATTTTTCTACATGCATGTTAGTAAGTGATGCAACACACACATCTACAAATATAATATTTCATGTAAGTGTTATAATTCAAATAAGGTGGAGTCAATGTAGCCTTGTATGTATTTGTGTATAATAGGGATGGTAGGCAAATTTAACCAGTGACATTTGGTCATATTTTTAGAGTACAGTTATGTGCTGTGATTGACATAAGTACAAGTTATTAAAAGTCCCGTTATATAGGATATATATTCGAGAATACACCTTAGGTAATGACGCATATAGATTTTATCGATTATTTCTTACACTATTATCGATTATCGAAATATAAAATTTTTATATTCATGTACATGCATGTTAGTAACTGATGCAACAAAAATATCTACAAATATGATTGTTTATGTAAGTAATATAATTGAAATAAAGATGTGAGTCACTTTAGCCACAGTATGTATTTTGGGGTTTAAAGAGATGTTAGGCAAATTTAACCACCGGTTATGGGTGATATTGGTAGAGTAACGCCATGCGGTGTGATGGGCATAAATTAAAATTTTTTAAAGTACCGTTATATACGAAAAACACATATACAAAAAAAACTTTTAAATAGTGACTCATGTACTTTTTATCGATTATTTCTTAAATGGTTAACGATTTGAGGTCAATTCAATTTTTCTATTTTTCTACATGCATGTTAGTAAGTGATGCAACACACACATCTACAAATATAATATTTCATGTAAGTGTTATAATTCAAATAAGGTGGAGTCAATGTAGCCTTGTATGTATTTGTGTATAATAGGGATGGTAGGCAAATTTAACCAGTGACATTTGGTCATATTTTTAGAGTACAGTTATGTGCTGTGATTGACATAAGTACAAGTTATTAAAAGTCCCGTTATATAGGATATATATTCGAGAATACACCTTAGGTAATGACGCATATAGATTTTATCGATTATTTCTTACACTATTATCGATTATCGAAATATAAAATTTTTATATTCATGTACATGCATGTTAGTAACTGATGCAACAAAAATATCTACAAATATGATTGTTTATGTAAGTAATATAATTGAAATAAAGATGTGAGTCACTTTAGCCACAGTATGTATTTTGGGGTTTAAAGAGATGTTAGGCAAATTTAACCACCGGTTATGGGTGATATTGGTAGAGTAACGCCATGCGGTGTGATGGGCATAAATTAAAATTTTTTAAAGTACCGTTATATACGAAAAACACATATACAAAAAAAACTTTTAAATAGTGACTCATGTACTTTTTATCGATTATTTCTTAAATGGTTAACGATTTGAGGTCAATTCAATTTTTCTATTTTTCTACATGCATGTTAGTAACTGATGCAACAAAAATATCTACAAATATAATATTTCATGTAAGTGTTATAATTCAAATAAGGTGGAGTCAATGTAGCCTTGTATGTATTTGTGTATAATAGGGATGGTAGGCAAATTTAACCAGTGACATTTGGTCATATTTTTAGAGTACAGTTATGTGCTGTGATTGACATAAGTACAAGTTATTAAAAGTCCCGTTATATAGGATATATATTCGAGAATACACCTTAGGTAATGACGCATATAGATTTTATCGATTATTTCTTACACTATTATCGATTATCGAAATATAAAATTTTTATATTCATGTACATGCATGTTAGTAACTGATGCAACAAAAATATCTACAAATATGATTGTTTATGTAAGTAATATAATTGAAATAAAGATGTGAGTCACTTTAGCCACAGTATGTATTTTGGGGTTTAAAGAGATGTTAGGCAAATTTAACCACCGGTTATGGGTGATATTGGTAGAGTAACGCCATGCGGTGTGATGGGCATAAATTAAAATTTTTTAAAGTACCGTTATATACGAAAAACACATATACAAAAAAAACTTTTAAATAGTGACTCATGTACTTTTTATCGATTATTTCTTAAATGGTTAACGATTTGAGGTCAATTCAATTTTTCTATTTTTCTACATGCATGTTAGTAAGTGATGCAACACACACATCTACAAATATAATATTTCATGTAAGTGTTATAATTCAAATAAGGTGGAGTCAATGTAGCCTTGTATGTATTTGTGTATAATAGGGATGGTAGGCAAATTTAACCAGTGACATTTGGTCATATTTTTAGAGTACAGTTATGTGCTGTGATTGACATAAGTACAAGTTATTAAAAGTCCCGTTATATAGGATATATATTCGAGAATACACCTTAGGTAATGACGCATATAGATTTTATCGATTATTTCTTACCCATCATGTTGAAAAAAAGCATAAAATGTTTATTTTAGGGAAAAAACAGGTAAAGTGCAATAGGCTGCAAGTTTCGCTATAAAGTACATATAAAAAGGAGAAATAAGGAAAAAATGGAGTATTAGGAGAAGGCATCCGAGCGCTGGATGCCTTCTCCTAATACTCCATTTTTTCCTTATTTCTCCCCCTAGGGGGCGCAAGCCGCCTCATCACCCCTTCTCGAATCTGCTCTCGGTCGGTCCTCTTCAGTGCGTGCGTCGCCCAATGCTTGCGCCGTCTTTGCGTGGCTCGCAAACTTCCTCCTCCGTTATACTTCCCGATGGTTTCGCGTATGTCCTTTATGTAATGTGTTCTGTAGAAATGTAAAGTTTATATACGATTAATAATGTTAGAATTTAAAACTAGTTATGTTGAATCGCAGTGCTTTAAACTGGAATCGAACCCACACATTTTAGTATGACCACAACTATTCCAGACCAACGCCTTTACACACTCGGCTATTGCACTTGTTAATATTTGTTTGCCAAACCATTGTATTGAACTGCGGAATTCACCTTGCTTGAATTTCACCCATTCTTTTTAATACATCCCAGTTGGAAAATATTTGATGGTGCTCTATCTATGACACAATATATTTATTTTGTTTTTATGGAGCGTGCTACTGGATTATATGTAGTAGAAATTTAAGAGCCACAAAAACTTTGTGAAAAAATATTAGCTTAGTCCTTATCCGTAACACAGGAGGTTTTCTAAAATAAAGCAACAATATGCTTTGATAAAAAATGTTTTCCTACTCACAGCTTTGCTCTTGTGCTTGGCTGTTGGGCAATGGTATACAGTTTTCTTAGAATACAGTTATATTCGAGAAGAGAATTCAACACGCCGCTTGACCAAATTATTATTTGCGCCATGGTGAATTCCGTGTTCACTGCTTTTTATGCATTTAGCCCAACATAAATCAGATAACACAGTAGTGTCATAGTAATGAAGGAGCGTGTTCTAAATCCATGAGTTCATATACTAGCAAATTCTTTTTTTTCACTTAAATTTTTATTTACACTTTTAAAAAAAGGAAATGGCATCAAGATAAAAATATTTTATTCAGAACAGCATATACGAACAGGAACTGTATATTAATAATTAATACAACTACTGTAACATAATAATATATGCATACATATGTACTTATATATGCTCTTTGTACATACACACATAATTTACATTATTAATACTTTTAAGACTCAGTATAGTCAGTGCACGGATCCTAAGCAAAGTGACGCTGCTTGTTAAGAGGTCGAAATACTTTACCCATTACGGGTTAGGGGGTTAGAATAACCCTGAGTTAAGCATGTCTGTCCGAAGAGGCGAATAAAATGCACAAAGGTAATGATGTGCAGCTTGATGGTTGATCCACGGATATGATACGGAAAATTTTGTTTGATTGTGTGCTTGATTTGTATCAGGTAAACGTCACCACACCACTCTAATCTCCTTTTTATTTTCAATGCAACGTATTTCTTGGTCCGGTATCTCTTGAAGGTTGACCAAAAATATGCAATTTCATAGAATTCCGATGTGTACTTACAACTTAAAAGGTGGGACATTCCTGGGGGGTTACTCTGAATCGCGATACGAAAGCAAATGCGATTAGAAAGCTGTCAAATTAAAAACTTTTTTTTTTAAATAAGAAATCGCAATACACAGTAAACCTCCTTTTTTTGGTATGTAGACTAAAAAAAAGATCATTAAAAAGTGATCCAAAGCATAAATAATAATTTAAAATATCATACACTATTAACTGTTTTAACAGAATTAATTCGTTCAACATCCAAAGGAGATTCAAAAAGTTTTTTACGCACCGCATTGAAAGTTTGATATGATATGATTCCTTTGCATGCTTGTTTTTCTTGTTGAAAATTAGAATTAGATTATCTTTGTTTATAATTAACATTAATACCCTGATACATATTTATACCATACCTCAAACAAATAAAAAATGGATACGATAAAGTACACATAAAAGGTGATAATACTTTTGTTGATTAGAATTGCATTGCAGTCTGTGAAAAGCTGTCGCAAAAGGTTCGGCCATTAGCTAACCCAATTCAGTCAACTAAAAGCCATCTCAAAAGAGTGAACTATAAACCTATTTTAAACGCTAACAAAGATATATTACTATACATAATCCACTTGAACCCAGTCAAACAAATGATCTAAAAATGTATCTCAATATAGTTAGCCTTAATCTACTTTGCTTGTAGCCAACCCAGTGAATCTATGAACATAAAACTGAAATTTTGTTCATGTTTCTGGAATGCGATCCAACTATCAAGTTTGTAAATGCCGATGTTAGTATTAGTGAATGCATTTAATTGGCTCCACTTCCCGTAACTTTAGTTACATATTAACCATCGACCTATTCTGTCTGTTCAATAAATTTCTTCGCACTGGAAAATAATTAAATAAGCACTCTTCGAAAAGAAATAAATCAAACCCAACTCATTTTGAAGCTACATATTTACATTCAATCTGCGGAAGAGAAAGGAGTTATTATTCTGTATCTGTTGAAAATTTAATTTGGTAAATAATATCGACAAACTTTAGCATTAATGGCACTTCGTACACTGGTAAATATATACATGTGTATACATACATCTATTTTCAAAAACCATAAATTAGCATTGTATTGAATTTATTATTTAGTCAATCTTACAAATTTTCATCCGGATATAACACTTAATATTTTCATTCAAAAGCATCCCCAATTAACAGCGACCAAGTATATGCTCCGCAGAAAATAGGACTAGCTCAGCACTATCCCTGAGCTAAACCGTTTGAGGACACCACCAGGCCTAGCTCAGTACCCATGCAATGCTTTCAACTGTCCACTTTTACATGGCGATGTCATTGGCGGTGGCTATTGTCGCCAGTACACTACTTTGCAACTCCCGTAAACTCAGTAAGTTAGACCCTCAACATATCCTCTAATTTCTTCGCTAAGAACGTAACTACACTTTTTTAAAAAACTCGTTTTTATGTGGTACGAGGATTATCAGTTAATCAAATAAAATTGCCTCCATGATTTCTGGTTTCATCATTTACCATGTATGTATCGAACAATTTGGGTGGTTTTATTCGTTCTGTAAAATTTTGCTCAATTGTAGATGGGATGTTGCCGCAAAAAAATTGACTATATCTCAGTGGGAAAGGGGGCAATATAAATAAGTTTCGTCAATGGCATTACTTTCGTATGACATGGTAATAGCGACGTCCTACAAAAGTAACGTGTGCGGCTTTTCAGACATTACCGCCTGCACGTATATTAATATATATAAGTATTCATGAAACGAGCTCAAGGCCAAGAATAATAATTTTTCACTTTTTGAATTTTTATGAAAATTATTATTGTTTTTATTTTTTAATAATCATTTTTAATTAATTATTAAAAGTTTTTAATTGAATAGAGTAGGAAAAATGTTTAGAGACAACCGCCAGAGCTTTTCTTATAGATCCATTTCGGAAGCTGCTAAGCTTCTTCATCAGAGAAATTTTGGCACGCATTGGCAACCATTTAGCTAACAATACGCTGGTTTATATATATATAAGAAACGGACTTAAGGTCCGTGGATACAAAAAAAATTAAAAGGGCCAACTTGCCCTGTGAAGGAAACACAAAATTGAGTTTTACAATAAGCACTACTTTATTTAACACTACTAATCTAACTTATCACAACCGTTCCTTGTCCCGGACTCAACTAACTGGTTCCGTGGCCGCTGCTTCCCTTTATAGCCAATGTCCGGCAGCGGCGTGCGTGTTGCGCAATT
The DNA here is from genome assembly GCA_949987695.1 of Merzomyia westermanni. Taxonomy (NCBI): domain Eukaryota; kingdom Metazoa; phylum Arthropoda; class Insecta; order Diptera; family Tephritidae; genus Merzomyia; species Merzomyia westermanni. Next base: position 17,590 of record OX465288.1, read on the forward strand.
GTTGACGGCTCGTTGCTTGTGAATATGTTCCGCCGTTTGTTCCCACAGGTGCGTTATGGATTGATTCTATTTCATAAGCATGTGAAATAGAATTATGCTGACGGTGCGTCTGGAGTAATGCAGTAGCATACGTATTAACTGCCGGTATTGACCATGGCCTTGAATTTGGGTGTTACGTTACCGTGCGACGTGGGAACGTACTTATGCTGACACTGCGGCACGTGTGATGGGTGAGTATGGGACCGTTGTATGTTGTGAAATACAATTGTGATGAGTAGGCAGAATGTGTTGCGATTAAACGTGGGAGCGTTGCAAGGGGTGAGACTGGCGTGTGTTAACTCTTCCCCGCTTAAGGATCTGCGTCCCGCGGATTAGGCAGATGAGGCTTACCCTCGTGTTGCCGTCCTCGAAAGCTTCTGTTTAGTAGTGATATCTTTAGCTCAGGGATCTTTACACCGGTCGTTATCTTCTTCCAAATTGCCCAGATGAGTAACGTGACCAGAATAAAAATTATGATTTCAGAGGTAATCAATACGTTGGTCTTCCTTCCGAGAAATTTAAGGAGCTTAATGTTGCCTGTGGTCATTTCGTGAACAAGGTTTATGTTGACTGCCAGAGTTTTGTTCCTGACGTTAGTAAGGATGGGCGGTAGTAGCTGTACCTCGGATTTGCTTGTACTCCAAAAGGTTTGGTTGTTAATTGTAACAGATTCGTTGTTCATCTGTAATATGAAAGAACCAGTTAAGTACTCAAAGGTTTTATCTGATCCTATGCTGCCATTGAAATTGTTGAGGAAAATAGTGTCCTCTTTTATAACTTCAATTGTGGACTCGTTGTAGGTAAGGTAACGACAATTAGCATCTCCCCCTTTGATGAGCCGAGGGAAACAATCTTCTTCTGCCAGTAGGTCGAGCGTCTTTTGCTCACAAATCATAGCTGCTGTAAGATATAAGCAGTTTCCCTTGATGCCATATGTTCGCTGTTGGTTTACCAGGATTGTTGAGTAGTTCAATTCAACTTGATGTCCGTGTTGTGTGATAGCTCGGGCGATTAGATGATTGTACCTTGTTTCTGTGACCTTTGGCATCGACACAACGTAGATTAGGAGGGTGCCGTTCGTGAAGATTGAGGGTTTGCTATATTCTATGGCCTCGATCACGTTGCTGTAAGGAAGGACCTCGACCTCGCTTATGAGCCTGTTGATTTCCTCTTTGCTTAATAGGTTAGTATTAACTACGCCGGCCTTGGCCATTTGACAAGCACGGACAAGCTCGTAAATGTCTTCTTTGAGGATCATTATTTTCCCTTGGATTTCCTGCATGATTTTTCCCATCCTGGTACGTTCATGGACATCATTCGTAACAGAGACGGCTGCGTTGATCACCTGCAACAACTCGTGAGTCGTTTGAAATATTTCAGAGTTTACCTGATATTGTTGTTCATTGTTGCTCAAAAGGGTGTCCTGCCTTTGGAGTACTTGGTCCCAGTCAGTTGCATCGGGCGAGCCGGCGATCCATTTCCATGCCGAGCCAATCCAGTTGATTGATCGTTTTGTTCGGGTCAGCTCAGGACCTCTCAAATCTTGCAGATACGTCTTTATTTTTGATAGGTGATGATTGAGCACATCGGTCATTGGATCGGTTTCATTGAGGTTGGCGATAGCATATTTTAATTTGTCAAAAATTCTCTCGCATTTCTCCAGATCTATGCTGTGGATGAGTTTAAAATGCCCGTCTATAATCCAGCCATATCCATCGCGGATCGTTACAATCGGTGATTCGATGCTGAATAAGCTATATGCTTCGGCGGTTGCTCCGAGGACAAGGAATACGAAAATGTTTAGTTTAATATTATTCTTATTTTCGATATGCTTTGGATTGAACATTATTAAAATTCGGTTATCAAATTCTTACTGTAAAATTAGATAGAAATCAACGTTAGTATACAAAATAATGAACAATAGCAAAAAATATTAGTATAAAAGAAACTACGTGTTCTACATGTTTGAGTTACTAGCGCGAATTACTTGACATATAAATTTTTTTGTACATGCTTCTTACTTAGCGATGGAGAAATTCTTTAATTTTTAATACCATTTTTTCAAATTTAACTTGTTTAGCGATTTGCAATTAATGAAAATTTCTTAAGTTCTAATATTATTACTAATGAGTGGAGTCCGGGAAGTTAAGGGCCATGAAGGGTTTATACAGGACCAGGAAGTGATGTTGGGAGTGGAAGTTTCTGACAATTAGTTTTTCAGTTACTGTTAGTTTATTAGAAAGCATTAGTAAGTTAATAGTGTTAGTTAGATTAGTATTGGTTTTTTGTTTTTTCTGTTGCGGATTAGTAAGTACGCTTTTTAGTTTAGTTTGTTAGTATTAGTAAGTTTTCTCTTTTTTCGAGGAATGTTTCCCCTTTTTTTTCTTTCCTTCTTTTTTTTTATTTATATTTTCTTTTTCATTATTTTTTTATTTATTTTTTTTATTATTATTTTTTATTTTGAGTAGTGCGTACACCATATAATAAGTAAAATGTTTAATTTTGCATCGGAATATAGGCGGTTTCCCAGCTGACGGAAGGGTCGCGGTGATCCCTTTTAGCCATAAGCGTTAATGATTGCAAATGGCCTACTCATGGTACGAGCGCTTCACGTCAATTAAAGCAAAGACCTTGTGGTGGAGTTGAACCACACCGATCGTCGTCATCCGGACCACCGGGCTATTTGGAATTGAACCAACATCTGACTTGGATCGGCTGCAAAAGGATTTGCACCCAAGCCCTGGGACCAAAGGATCTAAGCATAGGATTTGCCTTATGACCAATGTTATCTCAGACGTTTTTAACGTCAATTTTATGGAATTTCTTTCCACTTTCGGTTATAATGGTTGCATTTCTATTATTTGCAACATTTTCTCGTTTGTAAATTGGCTTATGTTTGCCTTTAAATTGTTTATTGGCTATGAATACGCCATCTCCAGTTTCAAAGTTTCTGGGCTCTGTGCGACGAGCATTAAGCCTGGCATTCCTTGTTTCTTGCTCATGCAATAACAAGGCTTTTATGTTTTCATGAGTTTCTTCTCTAAAATTTGTTAAATTCTGGTAGTTTATTCGGGCAGTTCTATTAAAAAATATGTCAACTGGCTTCTTTTTGGTGACTGAATGTATAGAATTGTTATATCTATCAACAGCGATGGAAACTCTTTCCTTAGGAGAAAGTCTGGTGTTGTCGCCTGAAATGCAGCGATATATTTCGATTATGGTGGAGTGTAATCTTTCGACTTGGCCATTTGCTTCACTTCGCTGTGTTGGGGTTTGATATATTTCTATATCAAGAGACCTAATATAATTCAACACCAAAGGAGTAAGAAGACCTCTCTCGTTATCCATTACCAACATCCTTGGAACTGAAAAATAATGTAATACATCTGTGAGTTTCCTGCGAAGATATATTGAAGATTTATTTTTAATTGGAAATAATTTCGCAAATTTTGAAAATTTGTCTATGCAGCTTAAGAATTTCTGCTTCTCAATTTCAAATAGGTCGATATGCAAAATTTCGCAAGGATAGGTTGGTATTGGTGTGGGTTGAATATAGGGTTTTGCTGGGTGTCTGTCATATTTGTTTAGTTTGCAGACATCACACTGAGCGAGCCATCGCAGGGAAATAGTATTTTTCCAGAATTTGCTCCCTATTTTCCCCGCCATTCCTGTGAGCTCGACGGTGCTCTTGTTCAATTATATTAAAAATTCTGTCCGCTATTGTTACATCTTCAACGATTCGTTGTGTGATTCTTATCTTGTACCTACTGAAGCCATTGACATAAACGTTTTGTAATAAGTAGAGAAGTTCTTCGGGTATTTTTATCCCGTTTATAACGTTGGGATTGAGACATTCTTTTAATGTATTGGTGAGGTTGTCAATCTCAAAATTTGGCAGGGATATGAAATGTCTGTGGTAGCCAGGATGTGGCTCTTCGTGGCATCGGGATTCCTGACCTACCCTAAATATAATTTGGTTGCGGAAGGCGTTTAATGGAGCCTCTACATGAGGGATGAGATCGGTGTTATCCTGTTCGGCTGAATGCATGGTTCCTTCAGAAGGGGCGATTTCAAGAGGATTTCCTGCTTCGCTGTCGGCGGGCTGAGCTATGATGGAATCCGTTAGAGCGTTAACTTCTGTTTTGAGTCTGGAGAGGGCATCAGCCACTAAGTTTGATTTCCCCGGTTTGTAAATAATCTCACAGTTGTACTCCTCTATGCGAGCCTTCCAGCGCTTTAGTTTCGCGTTGTAGTTACGACAGCTCAAAGAGAACGTTAGAGGCTGATGATCAGTATAGATTCTAATCTTTTTCGCGCCATATAAATATGATCTTAGGTTGTCGAGCGCCCATACGATCGCAAGCATTTCCTTCTCGTTGGTTGCGTAGTTCTCCTCTGATTTGTTAAGGGAACGAGAAATAAATGCTATGGGCTTATCTTTGCCTATATCACCCTGAGATAGCACTGCACCGATGGCGAAGTTCGAAGCATCGGTAGTGAGGTTGAATGGCTTTTCGAAATCAGGGAACGCCAATACATCAGCGCACACTAAAAGTTTCTTTAAGTCTTGAAAGGCCCGAAGGGCTTCCTCGTCAAGATTTATATTTACCCTTTTAGAAGCGTTGGCTCTTACTTGCGCGTGTTCGCCGCGTGTGAGATTAGTTAACGGTTTCGCTATTTTAGCGTAGTCACGAATAAATTTCCTATAGTACGACGTCATCCCTAGGAAACTCTTGAGATCCTTCAAGTTCTCAGGCGGCAGAATAGAGTTCATTGCCGCAACCTTCTTTGGGTCAGGACGCACACCACCGGGTGTAATAACGTAGCCTAGGAACTCGACTTCTGTCTGAAGGAAACACGTTTTTTCTAAATTTACCTTTAGATTAGCCTCTAGCAATCTCGCAAATACTTTTTCCACATTTTGCAAATGATCGTCGATGTCCTTCCCAAATACAATTATATCGTCGATGTACACGTAGCAAATTTTACCAATATATTGTTTCAATACATCGTCGATCATCCGCTGAAAGATTGCAGGGGCATTCTTTAAACCAAAAGGAAGTCGCAAGAATTCATACTTCCCGTTCATTGTCGAGAAGGCAGTTTTGGGGATATCGGATTCCTTCATTGGTATCTGGTGGAAGCCAGACGTCAAATCTATGGTGGTGTAATATTCGGACTGACCAAGACTACATAAGGTTGCATTTATATCTGGGATAGGATATGTATCGGAAATCGTCACCGTATTTAATCTTTTGTAGTCTACCACCATTCTATACTGTTTTTCACCATTCGCCTTTGGCTTTTTCGGCACTACCCAAATTGGGGAGTTGTAGGGACTTTTTGAAGGCCGGATGACACCTTCATCGAGCAGTTTATTTATCTGTCTTTCTACTTCGTCCCTCATACACGCTGGGTATGGGTAGCTTTTGCTGTAAATGGGTTCCGAGGTGGATGTTTTTATTTCGGCAAGGATATTTGTATCTACGAGCTCATTCCCGTTTAGGGGTTTAAATAATTCAACATATTTCCTAAGTATAGTATCGACCTTCCGGTGAATTTCAGGAGACAAATCCCTACCTAAAGTAAAATTAGCACTGCTAGACAATCGTGCCCTGAGTGGAATTTTATAGCTATCTATTTTAAGGAAGTTATTCCTTCTGTCTATCAAAGCGCCTAATTCTCTTAAGGTGTCATCTCCAATTATTCCGGAGAATCCACTTAATGTGGGAAGCACGAAAAACTCAAAGTCACTAGGATTGTCGATACTTTTAAATAATTTTAATCGTACCTTTTCTTTTATTGGTACAACACCGCCTACTGAAGTTACGTTAAAGGGTTTATCTACTGGAGTTGTTTTTGTTGTAATCTCCTGCTTAATAAAGTTTTTGTTAGCGCCAGTGTCCACTAAAAAATCCAGTACGCGGCCATCTGGCAACGTATATTCTAGGTATGGAACGCTAGATGACCTGAGGATAGAAAATCCTCGGGTCTCTCCTCATCTACTAACTCCCTTTCATTAGTCTGCTCCTCCTTCCCCTCGTCTACTTCCTGTACTGTATGGAAAAGTCTTTGTTGCTTTCTTGGGAGATTATCGGATCCTGCCCCACGTTTGAAGGGGTTGGGGCGATTCATGTAATTTACTTTGCGTGTTTGGACTGAAGGATCCACCTCCATCTTCTCTACTGGTGGGCGTGACGAGGAACTTTGATTGTCACTTTTTCCGAACGGACGATCGTTTCTGGGATATACCGGACGATGGTCTTGAGAGCGCCAAGTAGGCTTTGGTGGCAATTGCGGAGATTTATTTGAAGAGTAAGGTGTGCTTGGTAAGTTATTGATAGGTACCACCACCCGATTACTGCTGGTGGGGGTGCGAATGGAGAAATTCCTGAAATCGACGTTTTGTATCTCCAGGCACGCTGTATAGGCCTCCGGCAAGGTCTTAGGGCGCTGTATAAGCAACATCCTTGACAAATCTCCATTTAGGCCGCGGATGAACACATCCAATGCGCGGTTGCGGTACGTCTCTATCAGTACTTTTACCGTTTCGTCCGTGTAGGACTCGGTTTTTATTTTGTTAATGATTAGAGAGAACTGATGGTTGACCTGAGCGTAGAACTCATCAATTCTCTTTCCGTTCTGCCGGAGTTGGTGCAGTTGGTATTCGAGGGTGCGGACATCCCTCTTGTCTGCATAATGCAGAGAAAGACACTCTTTAATTTTCCCCCAATTGCTATCGAAAATATTATACGAAATTAAAGCGGAATCGGCAGCACCCCTCACTTTTTGCCTAATGTGCTGTAGAATTGCCCGGTACAGGGGCTTGCCTTTAACAATATCGAAGTCTGAGAGAATTACCTCTACGGAATGTACCCACGATACATATTGCACAGGGTTTCCGTCGAAGACCTGCAACTCCTTGACGCAGTCAGGAAGTCGACTGATGTCCCTTATTTCGGCTTCAGTTGTGGGACCGTGTGCAATTACCTCCTCAGTTGGTTCTGGATGGCTGGAGTTTGATGACGTGTCCATCCTTGAGCTTACTGTATCCAGGTGTGTGACCCGTCTTTCAAGGGTGTTCATTTTCTCAAGCAGGGCATTAACAGCGCCTGTTAGATTGGTAACTGTGGCCCTGAGGTCATCCATTCTGAAAGAAAATAAGGAAGGCACAGACAGTTTCAAGTTTACTCACACTACTAGTTGTTTGGTCTTTCGTTTTTCACTTTAGCTGTGGCCCTAGAGCCTTTTCCTTTTTTCACTGATTTGCCTTTTAGCCTTGATGGCTTCTTTATTTCTTCGCCTTTTAGTGGCTCACTAGTTTCACTTACGCCTTAGCTTTTCCTTAGCTTTCTGGCTTTTCTATTTCTTGCTTTCTCGCTTTGTCCTAAAGTTCTTATACACACACTGGCTGGATAGCTTGAGCTATTTATTTTTCACTTAATCCTTATATTGCCTTTTGGCAGCTTTTCGCTTTCACTCTTTCACTTTCACTTCCTGGTCCCTGCTCGGGCGCCAGAAACGGACTTAAGGTCCGTGGATACAAAAAAAATTAAAAGGGCCAACTTGCCCTGTGAAGGAAACACAAAATTGAGTTTTACAATAAGCACTACTTTATTTAACACTACTAATCTAACTTATCACAACCGTTCCTTGTCCCGGACTCAACTAACTGGTTCCGTGGCCGCTGCTTCCCTTTATAGCCAATGTCCGGCAGCGGCGTGCGTGTTGCGCAATTGTTGACGGCTCGTTGCTTGTGAATATGTTCCGCCGTTTGTTCCCACAGGTGCGTTATGCATTGATTCTATTTCATAAGCATGTGAAATAGAATTATGCTGACGGTGCGTCTGGAGTAATGCAGTAGCATACGTATTAACTGCCGGTATTGACCATGGCCTTGAATTTGGGTGTTACGTTACCGTGCGACGTGGGAACGTACTTATGCTGACACTGCGGCACGTGTGATGGGTGAGTATGGGACCGTTGTATGTTGTGAAATACAATTGTGATGAGTAGGCAGAATGTGTTGCGATTAAACGTGGGAGCGTTGCAAGGGGTGAGACTGGCGTGTGTTAACTTATATATATAAAGAAATGAATGAAAAGCAGCGAATTACCCATTAGCTAGCCCTATGTATTTTATAAGAAAATTTACAGCATTCCTTTTCTAACTGTAACATTGGTTTACTTACACTGCAACCATTTATAATTTAAAGTGTTTGACGTTGCTAAATAAATGCTCCGATTGGGAGATCATAACAGCTGAGGGTATCGGAAATAAACTTGTAGGGTACCATCCCATTCAAAAACGTTTAGCTAAAATGAATGGAACACAATGCGGATTCTGTTCGCCTGGATTTATCATGAATATGTATGGCCTCATGGAGTCAAAAGGAGGCAAATTTACAATGGAAGAAGTTGAGAACTCCTTTGGCGGAAACATTTGTAGATGCACTGGCTACCGTTCGATTCTGGATGCTATGAAATCTTTTGCCATTGATACCACTATACAAGTACCGGCAAAATGTTGTGACATTGAAGATTTCAAAATTATCAAATGTCCTAAAAGTGGATTGCAGTGTGGGGTAGCTGTCAAGCTCCTCTAAATAACTTGGTCTATGCCGATGGAACACAATGGCACTGGCCGCGAACTTTCTCCGAGCTATTTAATGTATTGTCTAAAATAAGTAATGAAGAGTTCGTGATAGTGGCCGGCAATACCAGTCATGGAGTATACAGACGTGACTTGAATATAAAGCATTTAATCGGCATCCAGTGCCGGAGTTCAAACAATACTCTATTGCCAATGACAAGTTGATTCTGGGCCGTAACTTAAGTTTAAGTGAGTCAATGGATATTTTTGTAAAAGTAGCAGAGAAATCAGGCTTTGAGTACTGCAAAGAGTTGTGGCAGCACTTCAACCTGATTGGAAACGTACTCGTTCGCAATGTGAGTATTACCTTAACCCTAGACACGTAACCTTCGTCGATTCGACGAATACGCTATTGAAAATTTGCTGTCTCTTTTTAACACTGCCTTTCTAAAAGACTTAAAAAAATATATCTGAATCGTTCCAAAATAATAAAAAAATGTTTTATTTCGAGGTTTAAAAACTGGTACACATATGCGTACAATAAATCAAACCAAAAATTAAGTACCCCTACTAGGGTAAGTATTATTTGTGTAAATTTCAGGGACTTGTAAGGGGACATCCATAAATTACGTGAGCTTAAAATGGGGGAGGGGGCCTCCAATAAAGTCCCACCAAAAAAATCACTTAAACAGGGGGGAAGGGGGTGTAGTCGGAAATTCCACGTCAACTTAAAAAAATATGAACTAATACAAATATGAAACAACATTGTTTTCAGCAGACGTTGTAAGAAATTTATTTCGAACCTGTACCGAAACTGCTTACACATATGATCCCAACAACAGAACTGTATCAATAAACGGCCGCCGTGGTGTGGAGGTAGTGTTGCCGGCCTTCCACACCGAAGGTCCAAGGTTCGAGCCCTGGTACAGGTAACATCAAAAGTGGTTTGAAAAAGCCCCTCGGCAGTGGTTTGGCAAACTCTCCGAGTGTATTTCTGCCATGGAAGGCTTCTCAGCAAAAATTCATCTCCTTTGTAGATGCCGTTCGGATTCGGCAAAAAACGGTAGGTCCCACCAATTTGTAGGGAAAATTAGAATCGGCACACCACAAATTGGAAGAGAAGCTTGGCGCAAAAATCTCTTAGGAGGTTTATGATGTTATACCTGTTGTATATCGCGCCATAGGTTTTTATTTTTTTTGTTATCAATATAATATATATATTATTATAAATCAATATACAGGGTGGCTAATGAAAGCCGCTACCAAAAAAAAATTAAATAACTTTTTTTCAATTTAATGAATCTGGTAAATATTTTTTTTATTTTGCAGATTGACTTTTACATTTAACAAAAATGGATAACTGGGACACTGAAACAAGAATTTGGATTGTCCGCCGCTATCACGCACTGGAGTCCGTAGTTTCGGTTCAAAGAGAGTATAGGCGCACGTTTGGCGGCAATCCTCCGAGCAGATGGACCATAATAAGACTTGTAAACAATTTTTCCGAGCATGGGACAGTCAACAGAAGACCTTACCATCGAAACCCTTCAGTTCGAACGGAGGAAACAATCGCTGCTGTAGCTGCTGCCATACAAAACAACCCACGTGTTTCGACAAGAAGCTTATCTGCTCAAATGGGTGTAAGCAGACAGTCATTACAGTCAATTATGCACAAAGATTTGGACTTCTTCCCATATAAAATTCAAATGGCCAACAAACTGAACGCTGCAGACTTGCCGATTAGCTTGGAATTTTGCCAGAAGATGCTTCAAATGGTGGAAGAGGATGGAAACATGTTGAACTGTCTTTTCATGTCTGACGAGGCCCATTTCGATTTAAACGGCAACATAAACAAACAAAATTGTCGAATATGGAGTGCTTCCAACCCACAGATACTCCATGAGACGGAATTGCATCCACTTCGTGTCACAGTGTGGTGTGCAGTTTCATCACGCTGCATTGTCGGGCCCTACTTCTTCGAAGAAAACGGTCACACCGTTACGGTTACTGGAGACCGTTACTTGAGCATGTTGAGAGAGTTTTTCTATCCAGAATTACGCCGAATGAGAATTTCTTTCAACTCTGTGTGGTTTCAGCAAGATGGTGCAGCTCCTCATATAGCCCAACCTGTTATGACAGAATTGCGACGAAAATTTCCCAATAAGCTGATATCCAGAAACTCCACATTCCGTTGGCCACCCAGGTCGCCTCACCTTACTGCACCTGACTTTTTCTTGTGGGGTTATTGCAAACAGGAAGTCTTCAAAGCAAAACCAACAAATTTGAATGAACTAAGGCAATCCATTCGAGAAACAATTGCGGCTATTCCTGTCTCAACTCTCCAAGCAGTAATGAACAACTTTTTGGTAAGATGCCGCACATGCATCGACGAGCAGGGGGGGCATTTAAATTCCATTATTTTTAAAACTAATTAAGCTATATTTAATAAAATTTAATGAGCTTTAACATGAATAAAAGAAAAATGAATTCCATACACTGAAAAAAAAATTATTTGAGTTTCTTAATGTAGCAAAATTCATCAGCCACCCTGTATATTTCAGCGGCAAAACAGTTGATTTTTTTTTAAATATTTGAATCGCTTTTGGTTTCAAAATGTCTCACAAAACCTTACTGAATAAAAAAATGTTATCTATTTAATAGTGCAAAATGAGTAGAATTTGTGGTTAAATAAAAATTACATATGTATACGAAATTATAAACAACAACTCGTCAGCATAAGCAGCATGGAGTTTTCTAACAGTTTTGGTATGCAAGAAACGCAACAAGTATTGTTTCTATACAGTTACGGTTTTGTTACACAGGTAGCATTTCAATTTCGTTTTGTGCCCAGTCTTTCGTGCCAATTTCAGGTTCCAGCAACTTTGTTACGTGGAGTTTCGTTACACTTCTGTGTCTCATTTGGAACGGTTCCAATTATTCGGTTTCTTGTTATGTTTTAAATTTTTATATGTTATTTGGAACAATAACAGAACAGTCCAAGTTTTGTTTCTAAACAAGGTTTTGTTACAAGTCTCTAGTAAATTTAGAGAACAAAACATTAGATAATATTTTATATACGTTCTAGATTGAAGTATGGCTAAGAAAATAGGTTTACAAATTCCAAAGAATACTAACACTGGCTGAAGAAAACTAGACACTTTAAAGCAGGAGGTGCATTTGGGTGTGTTGTGTCAGAAGATTAAAATTTTCTTATTAGAGTGCTACTTTGATCAGCCCCAAAACTATATTGACAGCGCGTTTGTCACGTACAAAGTTATAATTCTTCGTCATAGAGTAGATGGTAGTTTTGGTTAGCCACAAAACGAAACTGCTACTTTTGGATATCCACTAAACGATAGCGCTAGTTCTCGTTAGCCATAAGTCGAAATTGCTAGTTTCCTTCAGTCAGAAATTCTAGTTTTAGTACGGATCGTTTATGGTTATGCATTTACGTATCTAATGTTTTATTTAATATCTGTATTCAGACTGGAACCCTGGCAGGCAACATCTGCATTAAAAAACACAATTCACAATTTCCCTCAGATATATTCGAAGCTCTTAATGTGAACGTTATTGTTAGTGAAAATGCGCATTCACAAAAGGTACTATCACTGAAGGAATATATGACTTATACATAACATATGACTTATAACAAGAGGACCGTAATCGTTGCCTTCGAACTAAAATCTTATCCCAAGTAATATTTTGTTATCAATTCATATAAAGTAATATTGTTATGAATTTTACAGAACACTGTCCTATAAAATATTTCAAACTTCTAGATTATGCCACGATCACAAAATGCACATGGTTATGTGAACGCTGCGTTTTTTCTAGATATGGAGTTTTCGGTTGGAAAAGTGAATGGCGCTCGATTATGCTTTGGTGGTATCAACCCGAATTTTACACATGCAAAAGCACTCGAGTTTGCCTTAAAACACTATATCGTTAGCTTAATGAGAAAATGTGCTAAGTCACTTTTGTTTGAAAAATTAAATTTTAATGCAGTGTTGGAAATGAATTCAAAACACATCGTTTACCAAAAAGAAATATGTATATACTTTTTTTCATTTTTACTTGCTGTTGGCAATGATGTGAAAATGTGCTAAGTCATCAACTGTTAAAAAATTTAAAAAAGATGTGCTAAGTCCTGTCAGTAATATCAATCTGAACTGCTAGTCATTTCTTTGTGCGCATTTTATTTGCGAAACATATAGTTCCAGTGATATATTTCAAACATTAAAGGTGGGGAGTGATGTTTATTAACTAATTTTAGCAATATATTATAAAAAAAAAACATTTTGTTAGCAAGCATCGATGGCTTTGGATGACAAAATAATAGTGCTACACAATTGCTTGAAATCGGCGATAGCTGTTTGTTACATACATGGAAATATAATGTACTGAAGGGAGCAGCTATAAAAAAAAGACCATCATAAATTTTATGATGATATACCTCATTTATAATTTATTCAATTTTTTTAGATCGCGGCATTGAAATAAGACTGCAAAATCATTATTTGTTGACTAATTTTTTTAAACTTTTAAATATATACTTGTGAAATTTCACGAATTTACAGCAACGAAGTAAGACTTTATATATCGTCCTCTATGCCAATAAAAATGTTCCTTTTTATTTTTAAAAATATTGTTATTATTATTTTGAAAACTATGGAGAAACATATTCAGTAAAAAGTGCTAAGTCAGGAGAAAAAATTTGTTTTGAGTTCGGAAATTGTGCTAAGTCATAAAATCGCTGCTGGGTCAGCATAATGATTTTAATCTATCTTTTTCAAAGCTTCTACACTCAAAAGTAGTGCAATTAAGGTATTTTCATTCACAGTTTTGAAAAAAAAGGTTATTTCAACATTTATTCACTTTTTTTCGTCTACTGTAAAATTCGTAAAAGTTGACTTAGCACATTTTCTCATTAAGCTAACGATATGTTATATGAACAAGATACTATTTCTAGGCTGTTTGAAAATCTCAATGTACATCTGAAACCAGATGCCGTCCATCCAGATGCTTCACCCAAATATCGAAAAATGTTGGCTTGTAGTCTACTATATAAAAGTTTGCTTAAATAGCTCCGGAAAATAAAGTAAGAAAGGAATACAAGAGTGGTGGTAGTTTACTTAAGCGACCTCTTTCATCCGGAATACAATTTTATGATACTAACGAAAAAAATTACCCAGACACACAGGCTGTAGAAAAAATCGAAGGTGAGTTGTTCTTATTACTTACACCATTTCCACTTCTTAGGGCCGTTTTCATAAAAGCCGGTTAACGCTAACCGGAGTTTAAATGACGTGTTTTGCACGGTTAGCTGTCAAATTAACCACCGATTAGGCTTAACCGGCTTTTATGAAAGTGGCCCTTAAAGAGAAATCGTACAATATCAATTCGAACGTGTCATGTGAAAATGAGAACAAGTAATTGTAAATGTGAAAGTTGGAATTTAAAAATGTCAATGGAAGATGAGAAAGCCTCAAGTTTTAAATAACAAAGTATTACGACCAAATTTCAGTTTTGATAAAATTAATTTGCAGGCATGTTAGCAAATCTGTTTCATTTGACGCAATTCGTTTCCCTTTTGCCAACTCGTAGTAGCGGTGGTGCTCGAGTTCGCACCCCAAATTTTGTTGAATTTTTTTTACACCGTATTATTTATTCTTTTATTTTTATTATTGCTTTATTCTTAATTTCCATAATATCACAATTTTTTGGTCGGCTACGTTACATTCATGACTCAAATTTGTATGTGTTTCTATCTCGTATAAAATACAAGAGTGAAAATATGTAATAAAAAATTTTATATTTTCAATTAAAAGCTAAAGAAAAATTATTGCAAAGTCAAAAAACATTTATGAAAAGTTGGGGTGCGAACTGGCAACCCTACAATTGATACTGAAGTAGCTTGTCAAACAACTGACTATTGCACGTTTGTCATCAGTGGTGAAAACGGGATGTCAATCGGCTGACACCAAAATTCGACGACAGTCTTTGACGATATATTTTGCTATATCGACTTCATCCCAGTCTTTAAGACTTAATGAAACCACATTTGAACCCCAATCGGCATGGTGTCAGTTTAGTCAGGGTTTGGGGTCCGTAATTTTGAGTTAATGATATTTAACCAAGCATAAGCTTGCGGTTCAGTAATGTTTAGTGGTCTTATTTAAGTCTGTGGTTAATCAGGACTCTTACCGCGATATAATTGTATGTGTTTCGCTATGTAAAATACCTTTTATGTGAGATAATATAATTTTGTATTAATTTTCCCTTTATCTGACCCTGTCCCATTTACCAGCGTCTAATCGGCCGCCGTGGTGTGCCGGTAGTGTTGCTGGCCTACCACACCGAAGGTCCAAGGTTCAAGCCCTGGTACAGGGAACATCCAAAGTGGTTTGAAAAAGCTTGTTTGGCAAACTCCGAGTGTATTTCTGCCATGGCAGGCTTCTCAGCAAAAATGCATCTCCTTTGCAGATGCCGCTCGGAAATTATAAGCAGCACACCCCGAATTGGTAGATAAGCTCGGCCTTTATCTCCCTAGGAGAGAAGAAAATGCAAACGAGAACGAAACTTTGTGTAAAAAAGTGCTTATATCGTTTATTAATTCTTGTGAACTGGTATTTATATAAAATTTGCGGTATTTTCTGTCCACAAAAATATAATACCAAAAGGGTGTAAAAGTTGTCAAACTATTTATTTGCCGGTAAAACGAATGTTGTTACTCACAACATAACAGTGGGAAAGGAAAAAGAATTTAAATTAGCAATAATTATTTATTTAATAATTCAATTTATATCGTACAAAAATGAGTTGAAGTTATCTTTGAGAAAAAGTAAGGTATACGGTAAAAGTAAAAAAAAACTAAAGATGAATAAAAAGAACACTAGAGACGAGTAGTTCACCATTAGAATGTATAATGGTGGGTTCACAGTTTCTGGTAAATAATATGTATTCTTTCACCGCCTCTAAATTTAATAGAAACTGTTTTCTTTATTTTTTTTTTGTTTTTAGCAATAACATAACAACTTGGATTATACAATTCCATAAAAATGTTTGATAAACGTTAAGACAAAATTCAAGAGAGAAAAACATCAAATCAAATTAAAATTTTTCCGATGTTGAATAAATAAATTTCCGCCAAGTCCCTTTGTCCGCAACTTGTTCGTCTGTTGGTTTGTATTCGAGTTAAGCCTCCCTACATGCGATAGCTTCGCGAATAAAATTGTATTTTATGTCCATGAATAGAAAGCAGTTATAACACCTTATCAGTTCCTAAAGAATGTAAATTTCAGTTTAAATTTAAATTTTTAGTTGTAGTTTTTACCTTAAAACAACTCTGAAGGCAATTTCCTTCATTCCACTGATGTTTATCACTAATCGTTTGTTTGCATAGTATATGTCATTGTTTAACCGTACTAGTTTGGCATCTTCTTTTGCGAATCGGAGTGGAAGGCAGTGGATGAATGTACTCCGAGAGAGTGTAATGAAGGAAATCGCGTTCAGAGTTGCTTTAAAGTAAAAACTACAACTAAAAACTTAAATTCAAACTGAAATTTACATTCTGCAGGAACTGATAAGGTGCTATAACTGATTTAAATTCAACAATTTGGGTGTTTTAAGTCTTCACGTTCAATATTGCAGAATTTAAATTTCATTGTTTTATTATTGCATACAATTCACCCTGTGTGGTATATGTCTACTAGTGGCTCAACTTACTCCGAATCTGCACACACACAAACCACACAGGGTACGTTGTAATAAAATTGTAACAGGTCGATATCTGTACATTGAAGATATTCAAGAAAAACTGATAGGAGAGGGCGTAATTGGACCAGCGGAACCCAAATCTACAATTTTGAGAATTTTTGTCTGTCTGTCTGTCCGTCTGTATGATTGTGCGCGTATCACGCAAAAACTACTAAATAGATCTGCATGAAACTTTCACCATTGTATCATTTAACGTCTAACTTAAAATTTAGGACAACTTTCATTTGGATATCTCATCCAGTTCCCGAGTTATTGACCAAAATGTGGGAAAAATGTGTTTTTTTTTACCATAACGCCCGCGTCACACAAAAACGACTGCATAGAAATGAATGAAACTTTCAATAATCATTCTCTAGACGTCTCTCCTAAAATTTAAATATCTTTCACCTCGATATTTTACCCGGGTCCCAATTTATTGACCTAAATGTAGACCCAGGGTGACTGTATGATTTGTGCTTTTAAGGCGGAACAAAGTTCGGCGGGTCAGCTAGTGCAATAATAAAACAATCAAATTTAAATACTGCAATATTGGACACAAAGACATAAAACTCCCAAATTATTGAATAGAAAGCAGTTATAACACCTTATCAGTTCCTAAAGAATGTAAATTTCAGTTTAAATTAAAATTTTTAGTTGTAGTTTTTACTTTAAAACAACTCTGAACGCAATTTCCTTCATTCCACTCTCTCGGAGTACCTTCATCCACTACCTTCCACTCCGATCCGCAAAAGAAGATGCCAAACTAGTACGGGTAAACAATGAGAGAGGGCGACGATGGAAGGGGACGGGTACCGAGTTTCCTGTGCTCGCGAAACACGCTTTGTGTTGCCGTTCGTCTCAATTATGTTATGTTGGCCGCAGATTAATTTTGACATTTTTCTTCATACCTTTTTTTACATTCGCATGCACACATATTAATAAACGATATAAAAGTAATTGCATCAACAGATTTTCAAAGTTTATTTCCAAGAAAATAATACAATTATATTAATTTAAGCTAAAACACATTTTTTCATTCAAAATATTCGGACAACGCAGTAAAAAAATTCTTAGTACATATGTATTGAGAGAATGTCAGTACAAAACATAATCAACCAAAGCAATTCCTTCCCGTGTTTGAACAACATGAGAAACACTTGAGCAACACCAAAAGAGAATTGCCGATAAAAGCAACTCCGAGTTTCTCTGTTTGGACACGGACATAGTATATGTCTACTAGTAGCTCAACTTACTCCGAATCTGCACACACACACAAACCACACAGGGTGCGTTGTATGCAATAATAAAACAATCAAATTTAAATACTGCAATATTGGGCACAAAGACATAAAACTCCCAAATTATTGAATAGAAAGCAGTTATAACACCTTATCAGTTCCTAAAGAATGTGAATTTCAGTTTAAATTTAAATTTTTAGTTGTAGTTTTTACTTTAAAACAACCCTGAACGCGATTTCCTTCATTCCACTCTCTCGGAGTACATTCATCCACTGCCTTCCACTCCGATTCGCAAAAGAAGATGCCAAACTAGTAGGGGTAAACAATGTTTGTTTGTCAACAAATGTCTATAGAAGCTAGCGGAGTTATCCACGTCCGTTTTGTAGTTCATCCGTTTGTTGGTTGGTGTGTTAACAATGTGAAGCATTTCCAGAGTAAATCGTTTGCTGTAATGTTGTTCTTGTTGAAGAATAGTAGCTTTGTCGAAGTTTGGTGAGTGGAAGTTTTCAGTACAGTGGGTCATAAGTGCAGTTTTTTGGTTTGCAGTATGGTGGCAATATTTGTAATCCGATTTGTGTTGAGCTAGTCGAGTTTTTAGTTTACCTTTTGTTGTTCCAACATATACGCTGTGGCATGGTTCGATGTTTTTTCCATTGCAAGAGATTTCGTACACTATATTGCTTTTTTCTGTGTGTGGAATTTTTGATTTTGTTTGATTATATATGTTTTTTAATGTATTTATCGGCTTATGGGCTATTTTTACTTCATATTTGTTGTAGCAGTCTGATTTGGCCAATCGTTCCGACAATTTTGACACATAAGTTACTGACTTAAATATTTTCTGCGGGTTTTCTTTTTCTCTTTCTTGATTCTGTTCTTCTTGATATTTTTTTTAACAGTGTTTTAATTATGTTTTCAGGAAAATCATTGCTTCTTAACAATAGTTTTATTTCATTTTTAATTTCCTCGTGGTAAGTCAAAATCAAAAGTTAAAAAAAAAAGTATTTCCTAAACAAATTAAAATATTAGCTGCTTCAGCTGTTAAAAAAAACTATTTACATAAAAAGATAAAAAATATAAACTCCGCTACACTCTATCTTTGGAAGCTTGGAAGGAGAGTTTCAATTATTTGGGACTGCCAGTCAACTGCTGCAGTCAGTCTATTTGTGGCATCAACTTGAAGCACTGATGCCTCGGCTTGCTTTTTTGCAGTTTCTGCAGCATCTGCTTGCATTTTTACAGATTCTGCAATTGTATCCTTGAAGGTTCGTTTTCGCGTGATTGACCAACTAGCAGTCGAGGCATTTACCGCTATTGGTTGGACGCCCTGCGTGGTTGAAGTTGTTTCCACTGGCGATATTACGACAACTGGTACCTGCCTACGGTCTGGCGAATCTACCAGAATAAGCTGTGGCATTTCTGCAGACGATCGTCTTGAGGAGGTGCTGGATGCTGTCGATGGAATTCCGATTACTCTTCCACTTGGGGCAGCGGACTTCGAAATATATACAAGCCGGTCGATGGCTTGTTCCATTTCGGACAGCGGAGAGTGCCGGAAAGGAGCACTGCCGGTAACAGTAAGACTTCTAGAATTTTCTGCTATTTTCTTCTTTTTACGGCTTTTGAAGCCAGCTCATATCTTGAAAGAAAAAGGAATTAAAATTAACACAGTCGTATAATATTATTTTTATTAGTTTTGTTATCTACATTCACATTCAACCGGGAAAAGCATTTCAATTGTTATCTGCAAGTGCCGCTCCTAAAAATACACGTCATAATATGCTTACTTACTTTTTCCATTCGACAGATTTTCTTGTGGGTGGACCGTGGGAGTTTACTTTTACTTTTTTTCCTCCCACCGCTGCTCTACTCGTCCACTATCGGATCTAAACACCGGTACAACTCTGCCCAGGTCAGGATTTCTTTCCATCTCTTTTACTAGTACCTCGAACTGTGCGTTTGTTGTCTTTTTTAACGCTATAAGCATAAATTTAAAATTCAAACTCTCAAAATAATTCATATTTTTTTTTACTTACTTTTTTTGCTTTCGTCGTTTTCAAACGATTATCGTCTCTCTCTCGTCTTGTATTCGCGTTAGAAAATGTCAACCAGTGTGACCAGGACTAGATTTAGCCTTTTTTTTTTGTCCTTTAGCCTCATAATTTTGCTTTTGGCTTCGTGGCTTTTTTCTATCCTTTTTTTTACTCCACCCCTTTTCTGGTCCCAACACCATATATTTCATACAAGTTCGAGGAATATATAAAACTAAAGTTGAATAAAGGTAGTATTGATGACGAAATACAGAAAATTATTCGTAAAAATTTTCAACTATTTTTAATGGAGTTGATAACCCAATGGCGACATCACCTACCTGGTAATATGAACTCTTCACAAAAGATAAATTTTTTTTCAGTTGATAATTCTTTGAAAGTTACAAAGCCGGATGTACTTTCTCTCTTTCAAAAAGCAAAGACTAGGCATTCTCCAAGTCAAGTAGCATTGATTGAGTTGCAATGGCGAAATCTAATGACCTCTACCAATGAATTTTGGGCAGAAATCCTAGAACATAAAAATTCACTAAACGAACCCCCTTTTTTTAGAACTGGTCGAATTCGTATTTAACTTTTTGGTATTACCTTTCAGTAATGCGGAGGTTGAAAGAATTTTTAGTGCCATGAAGATTTTAAAAACTAAGTGAAGGGACAGATTAAAAATTAAAATGCTTAACTCGGTGCTTAATATTAGATGTCCGTTAAAACGTTTATTCAAATGGTGCCATGATTTTGAAATTTCTGATGAACTCATCTCTATGAAAAATACCCAAACTTTGTACGCAGACTCAAGCTCATCTGATTCATCAGACGAAGAAAATATTATAAAACTAATTAGTTTGTAGTGATTTTTCTATATGTATTGCTTTGAAAAAATTCCTAGTCAAGGAAAATGTGCCTGATATGTGTTGAAACAAGAATATTTCTCTTAAGGTATGTCTACAACTTTATATGCAAAAAGTTTAAACTAAAATAAAAAATTTGAAATGGATTTCGTAAAAAAACTTATGACTTTTAGCTTCTTTTTTTCTTAATTTTAGCCTTTTCCAACCTTTTCTTTGTGCCGATTTAGCCTCTTTTTTTTCTCTCACCTGGTCACACTGATGCCAACCAAGCCGAAAACAACTTAAAGATCAGCTGTTTTTGTGCTTGCCAGACGAAAGTTTATTTACATGATACAAACACACGAACGAATCTGGTAGACGAAACGAACGTTCGCTTCGAGATACACAATTTGGATGATTATTTTGGGGTAGGATTGTCAATTCGCCTTTAACGGGTAAATTCTGAGCGTAACCGGTAATTTTGTACCTGGAAGATTATCTAACCGAAAATCGTAACCGTTGGCAATGCAGTTCATGTAACCGCGCACTAGAAAATAAAATGCAAACGCGAATGAAACTTTGTGTGAAAAAGTGTTTATATTGTTTATTAATTCTTGTAAACTAGTATGTGTACAAAATTTATAGTATTTTCGGTCTATTTTATGGTTCTATTTTGGTGGTTACGAAATTGAACTGCAACTTAAGCCGGCAGAATACTAAAAGTTGCCAAACTATTTATTTGCCGGTAAAGCGAATATTGTTACCACATTAGAATTAGGGCGTAAGAAACTCACAGAAACTTTCATTGACAGCTGGGGTAGGCCTGGTAGCTATATCACAGCTGTATACCTGCTAGCCTACTTGCAGGGATGTCATGCGTATACAAGTTCTGAAACAATTCACAATGGAGCAATAGTAAAAATTCCACTTTTTTTAGGGATGTCATGCGTATACAAGTTCTGACACAATTCTCTCTCTCTCTATGGCGCGATATACAACAGGTATATCATCATAAACCTCCTAAGAGATTTTTGCGCCAAGCTTCTCTTCCAATTTGTGGTGTGCCGATTTGAATTTTCCCTACAAATTGGTGGGACCTACAGTTTTTTGCCGACTCCAAACGGCATCTACAAAGGAGACGAATTTTTGCTGAGAAGCCTGTCATGGCAGAAATACACTCGGAGAGTTTGCCAAACCACTGCCGAGGGGCGACCCCGTTTTGAAAAACTTTTTTCAAATCACTTTTGATGTTACCTGTACCAGGGCTCGAACCATGGACCTTCGGTGTGGTAGGCCGGCAACACTACCTTCACACCACGGCGGCCGCAATCACAATGGTAAAAATTCCACTTTTTTAGGAAAATCTGGCAGCACAAGTTTTTGACTGCCAAAACCGGCTTTAGATGATAACTTATCATTTTCACTACGATAAACGCATGAATTTTACGGGCCGAAGGTGGCTATTTATCAGTGCCGGAAGTTAAAGAAGATATCTGATGTATACTATCACGATTTGTTTCTCAATGTTAGCTTAAAAGTCTACAAAAAATATTTTGTATATAAATATACAAACACTGAGTACAACTCTACATACACAAAGTATGTGATATCCATGGCGTTATAATTGGGCCATGATGATATCAATAAAGCAACATCATCAACATTAATGGCAGTGAAGAGAAATAAAAAAACACGAAAGTGGTATTTTTAAAAATAAAGAACAAATTTAGTTCTCCCCTATTTCTTCTGCAAACAAGTCAACAATTCGGACAAGGCTTTATCAAGTTCATTCAAAATATACATTCACATTTATGTGTATATATATGTACATATATACAAAATTTCTATTATGTGAGAATCAGTGATAAAACGAAAATTAATTGATGAACTTTTGTTTAAACGTATTCAAATTAAGAAAATAAAAATTAAAAGGTACTGAAGGTGAAACGTACATGTTCACTACGAATTCCGAGGCGGCAGATAGCATAACAGCCAAAAATTGTAAGTAAACTTACTACGCACAGCTTTTGCCATTGACCTTTATTTGACATTAAGAACGGTAGAAGCAAACGAATTGCAGAAAACCTATTGTGGTGCGACCAGTTTATTGGGGGTCTACACACAAATATACATATGTACATATAGCTGAAACTTGTTTGTTTCCAACTGAGTATTTGTTTCTAATAAGGATAGTTGTTTCTGTACAAACATTAGTGAACTTATAAATGCCTTTAACGCTGCTAAAATTTATAATAGATAATTTGTTATTGTTGTCGTTGAAGTTAATCAAGAAAGATATCTAGCCATATTTCTTTAAATATATTTATGGTACTATTTTACAAGAAGGTTCAATGCCTAATTTTCATCAAAAATTGTCGATAGGGGTGTCAAATGACGCGTCTTGATGCCAGGATCAATCATCCGATGGCGAATATAAAATTTTTTTTTATTATTATTAAGTGATATTTGCAAACAAAGTTGCAAATGATTATGTGGTTGTTGTAATATCAAATAGAAGGCGCTCGGACAAGTGCAGAATGTGCTCTGCCCAGAAATACTGGGGATGACGTATCGGGTATTGGACCGGCTAAGGGTAATTTTTTTGAAGGCATGAGGTGTTCAGCACATAAATACCATGGAACAGGCCTCCGGATTTTGACCGATTTAGGGCAATTTTTTTCGGTAATTGTTTCCTTTAGGAGACAACTGCTAAAACACGTCCCAAATTATCGGGAAAGGTATCAAAAGACGCGTTTTGACCTCGGTAACAATAATCCGGAAGCGAATTTTCGAGTTTTTGTTTCAGTGAAGAGATATTTGCCATCAAAGTTGAAAATTTTCTGTCATTTTAATGTGGTTGTTGTAATCACAGATTAGGGTGGATCGAAAAGTGCAAAAAGTGTGTTCTGCGCAGAAATACTGTGGACCGCGTAGCCGGTGTTGGACCGGCTAAGGGTTATTTTTTTGAAGCGCGGCCGAAGGCCGCCCACGCTGAAAGGTGTTCTCCACATAGATACCTTGGATCACGCCCCCTATTTGGATCGGACCCGGGTCTTTTTTGGGTTTTTTGCGAATAACTTTTCACAGAAACAAAAAATTGGAAATTCGCTTTCGGATTGTTGATACCGAAGTCAAAACGCGTTGTTTGATACCTCTCCCGATATTTTTGGACGTGTTTTAGCAGTTGTCTCCTAAAGGAAACAATTACCTTTTTTTCAGAAATATTTTGAATTTCCTCTTCCGGATTATCGTCCCTGAAGGCAAGACAGCTCTATCGACAATTTTTGATGAAAATTAGTCTTTGAACCGTCTTGTAAAATGTTACCGTATTTATTCATATATCAAGGTAGGTGCGGGATTTATACTCCAGCGGCGACCACTATAATTATTTTAAAGTGTATAGGATCAGGGGAAAGGGGTGTATAAAATATTAAAACAAAACACTTTGGTTAAATTTTCTATTTGAGCATCGCACTAAAACCTGGAATTAAAAAAAAGAATATTTGTGTCTTTTAGGAGACAACTGCTAAAACACGCCCAAAAATGTCGGGAGAGGTATCAAAAAGCGCTTTTTGACCTCGGTATCAATAATACGGAAGTGGATTTTCGAGTTTTTGTTCAAGTGGAGGGAGTGATCCAAGGTATTTATGTGCGGAACACCTTTCTGCGTAGGCGGCCTATTAATAACCTTTAGCCTGCAAAGCTCACTTCTGTACATTTCGGAACACCCAACATGTGTAATTACAATAATCACATGAAAATTTTAAAATTTGATTGCAAATATCTCTGATTTCGGATTATTGATACAGATGTCAAAGAGCACCATTTGACACCTTTCCCGATAATTTTGTCTCCTAAAGGAAGCAAATACCAAAAAAGAATAAAATTAATTTTTTCAACCACTGGCTTGTAGTAAGTACCTGGGGAAACGATAAATAAACTTTCTTGTTTAATGAAATCGGTCATACGGTCATGTGCTATGGGTTGCCAAGTTTACACATTGGTAGAGTTTGGCAGCAGTGGCGTAGTGAACTTAACTCGCGCACGGTGCACAATACTTTGTTAGAGGCCCCCTCTTAATTTCGGAACCATATAATTATACATATATGTAAAAGGCAATAACCACAAAGCTACAGACCCGCAAAAAGCTCCGCAAGTCACTCAAATACTGCAATTGGGGGAAAAATAATTAAACGTTGCTAGATAAATAACCGCCCACGCTTCGCTGCGTCTCAGAAATTATAATAGACTATCCGGTTTTAATCATTTTTTCTTTGAAACTAATTGGGTCTTAATCATATCGCTTATTGCAGCACTCATTAACACCTTTCGTTGGATACCCATATTGTACCAATACATTCTGGGCCCCCCTTAGTCCCCATATTGGTAGATAACTCTGAGCCGGTCGAGATATCGAATTAAAGGATATTTTAAATTTTAAGATAGACGTGACGTGATGCAATTTCCATTCAGGTAGACAAAAATTATAGTAGCTGTTGATTTGGATTCTATTGGCTCAATAATGATCCCTCTTATAAGTTTTTCTTGAATATCTGCAATATAGAAACATCGACCTGTTACAATTTTATTATACTCGTATGTAGATACTAACACTCATTATACTACTCAGGGACTAAATTTAAAATCAAATTGAATCAAACAATTATAATACAAATAAAAACCATTCAGCCATTTATTGTTTTGCGGACTGTTTGGCACCCCTTTGCGATAAGCGCTCGGAGTATGATGACACCCTGGCCCTCCTCTCACTACGCCACCCTGGCCCTCCTCTCACTAGTGTTCGGAAGAAACAAGTTGCTATAACAGGGCCCTCATGACTGCTACGGGGTGTCTCCTTATGACGCTTGAAAACCATTTACTTAATAAGAACAAAATATACAGTGTCCATAAAAAGAACAATGCTAAATGGCCATGTCCTACGAAATTAAAACGCTACGTGCCATTTTTCTAAATTGTCACTCTCCTCTCACCATTTGATCACATTTGCAAACATTTACCGACACCAACTAAATATTTATAATTCCCTCGTTGTGCAGTTGCAAAATAATTTTTTTCCAACTGCCGTCAAATTGTTGGTTGTTGTTGTGGTAACGACAAAAACACTCCCTTGCGGTACTGTCCGCCTGTCGTGGTAGCGATTTATGACCAATGAAACTTTCTAGGTCATGTTACCCCTCCTTCCGTAAGGAAAGATAAGATGGGTAATGAGAGGTGAGTTGCACGTCATTACGCATATTAGTCGCCTCTTACGACCGGTATGCCTACCTCGGGCTTATTCTAAACCCCCAACCCACAGGGGCGTCGAAAATTGTTGGTCTTTGGCATTTATTCGTTAAATATTGCGAGTCAGTGCTCGATGGTGTTGTTGTTGTTGTTGTAGCGACTACTTAACCTGCCTAGGATGTCACCCCCCATCCAACATTGTCATCAGGCCCTTCTAACGGAAGTCCAAGAAACCTCGCGGCTTCAACAGGGGTGGACCAGAGTGAAATTGGTGTTAGAAGAATGGGCTCAGTTGAGCAGATGAAGAGATGGTTAGTATCGTGGGGAGACACGCCGCATTCCCACAACAGCCGGTTCTATTGCACCGGAATGACCCGGGTTTTCTCACCCGGCCAAGGGCTGTTATTTCAGTGTAACCCTGTCCAATCTGTCCCGTCCCACCCTTAAATTGTCGTCCTCGGAGCAAACCCTTGCAGCTGGGTTGCTCCATTGTCTCTTGTTACGGGCTGGGGTCGAACCCAACCCTGGACCAAGAGACTGGATCTGCTGCGTTTGCTGGAAGAAAATTTATATTAAACGGTCGTATTCGGTACAATGCGCCAAGTGTAAGAGATGGTTACATAAATCTGGATGTTCAGGGCTTAACCCTGCCATCCACAGACCCCGTACTTTCTTTAGTACCTTTGAGGCACCTTGCTGTACACGTCCTAGGACGTCCCGCGGTAGCCGCCGCTCTGGCACTCCCTAACCGCCTCTAACTACTTCCAATAGTCACAATAGTGGCTTAGTCTACACGACTGGCAGCACCGCTGCCATCCCTGCCTCACCCACTCCCGACTGTCGCTCACGCACGCCAGCGTCTCCATCTCACACGGCCGCTCAACACTCCTACTCCCCCCGGAATAGGTCAGATATGAGCATCGCCGAGCGTCAGTCCCCTCTGTCTCTGCCTCCAATGCCCCCCCCTGCTTCCAGCCTGCACGTGGGTCGGGAACACCACCTCCTAGTACCTTTCACTACGTGCACCGTTTGTCGGCAAAGATTGTATACGCCTGCGACATCGGTCAAGTGCAACAGTTGCCTTGGCCTGTGTCACACCCTTATGTGCTCTGGGCTCGCAAACGGCAACCTTTGGACGGATTCGTTCATAGCCCCCTGTTGCAGTACACAGCCGCCCTCCACGCCAGACAACATCGGCCATGGCGCTGTCAACTCTAGACTGCGACATAGTTTAGGCCTTAGCCTACCTCCACCTAGGCAAACGCATCCGTCCCTCACGCCTAGTATGTCCCCCGCCTCCCCTCCTACACACTTCAAAATTCTGCAGCTGAACTGTAACGGATTAGCTGGAAAGATCGCGGAGATAACTGACTTTATGAAGACGCACAACATCAAAATCGCCGCGATACAAGAGACAAAACGGAACACGAGATCGGACTTACGAACTTGTGATGGGTATAATGTACATCGTAAAGACCGTCCCAGCGGTTTTGGGGGTGGCCTTGCGTTCATCACACATCACTCTGTACAATACAATCTATTTTCCCCTGACGTCGACCCCAGGGACTCTACCTTAGAATGCCAAGGCATAGCAGTCCGGTCAGGAGACGCCGACCTGCAAATCATAAACATCTATATTCCTCCTGTCACGTGTTGTCCTAGAGATTATCATCCCGACATTAGTGCGTTGCTAAGGGGCGATAACCGCCTAATCCTAGGCGACTTCAACGCACATCACGATCTCTGGCACTCCAACTTGCCAGCAGACAGTAGAGGACAGGCAATTGCAGACCAAATAGATAACTCAGCATTCTGTACAGTCAATGGAGATGCCCCCACCAGGGTGGCAGGTAACTGTCACAGCTCGCCAGACATCTCCATAACGAGCGCGGGCCTTATTAACTTTGTCATCTGGCGACCGATGCTTACGTTAGCTTCAGACCACCTACCCATTTTACTCTCTGTTGAACGACCGACCGACTTCATAACGACTGATAAAATAACATACATCAACTTCACCAAAGCGGACTGGGACCGCTTTACTGAATATACAGAGCGCTCCTTCGCTGCCTTACCCACTCCAACGGACGTACGCAAAGGTGAACGAGAGTTTCGCAAGATCATTGATTCAGCCTCATGCCGCTTTATTCCTGCTGGCAGAATACCAGAAATTCGTCCGAATTTCCCGGCAGAAGCTGCGGCGATGGCAAGAGAACGTGACCAAGTGAGACTTATCAATCCCGCAGATCCCAGAATAAAAGATCTCAATGCTGAAATCCGTAGGATTGTCAACGAACACAAGCTGACCAAGTGGAAACAACACCTTGAGACATGCAACCTCTCCGGCGGAGTCGGCAAACTATGGTCGACTGTCAAGGCCCTATCCAATCCGACCAAACACAAAGACAAGGTCGCCATTGCTTTCGGCGACAGTGTCAAATCGGACGCCAGGAAATGCGCGAGCTCCTTTTGCCGGCTGTTTATAATGCATCCACCTGCGGATAGGGCTAAGAGAAGAGCCTTCCGACGTGCGCGCAAACACAAACACTCTACTGCGCCCATTGCCGTCTCAGCCGCAGAGGTTAAGGAAGCCATAATGAAGGCCAAACCCTCAAAATCCATCGGACCCGACGGAATTGCCATGAAGATGATCAAACACCTTGGCCAAGAAGGACAGAATTATTTAGCGGCTCTCTTCAATCTCTCTCTAACTACCTTCGTTATTCCTGAGATATGGAAACAAGCGATTGTAGTTCCCCTACTAAAACCAGGGAAGCCGGCGAACCTAGGAGAGTCCTATCGTCCGATATCCCTCCTTTCGCCGGTAGCGAAATTGCTAGAGTCCATTCTGCTTCCCTACTTCGTTACAAATCTAAAATTGGCCGATCATCAACATGGTTTTCGCAAAAATCACAGCACGACATCCGCTTTGAACGCCATTACAACGCAGATTAACAACGGTTTGAACCAAAATCCACCAAACCATAGGACGGTTCTCGTGGCACTTGATCTGTCAAATGCATTCGACACGGTCAATCACGCCACTCTCCTCCGAGACCTGGATGAGACACCTCTCCCTGCCGGCCTTAAGAGGTGGACCGCTAATTACCTCAACGGTCGACAGGCAACAGTCAAATTTAGGAACAAGAAATCTAGACCACGAAGAATAAAACAAGGGGTGCCGCAAGGTGGTGTTCTCTCTCCCCTCTTGTTTAATTTCTATATTTCGAGACTTCCCCCCCCACCAGAGGGAGTCTCCATTGTTTCCTACGCTGACGACTGCACGATAATGGCCTCGGGCAAGGGTCCCTCCATTGATGAACTCTGTATAAGAATCAACAGTTACCTCCATGACCTTTCCAGCTTCTTCACCGAGCGTGATCTGACCCTGTCTCCGACTAAATCTACGGCGACCCTGTTTACCACATGGAATGCGCAGATGGGGCAAGAGTTAAATGTCCACGTAGATGGAGTACCTCTACCTACTGTCAACCACCCAAAAATCTTGGGCGTGACATTTGACAACGGCCTCACCTTCGCTGGTCATGCCACCGCAATAGCCTCAAAGGTACAGAGCCGCAATAAGATCCTCAAGTCACTGGCCGGCAGTACTTGGGGAAAAGACAAAGAAACATTGCTTGCTACATATAAGGCTATTGGCCGGCCGGTTATTGACTATGCTGCGCCTATATGGTCGCCCAACCTTTCTGACACCAATTGGAGGAAATTGCAAGTCTGCCAAAACACCGCCATCAGAACTGCCACGGGATGCCTGCTTATGTCATCTGAGTCTCACCTCCATCAAGAGGCGAAATTGCTCTATGTTCAAGAGCACGCGGAACTCTTGAGTAGACAGTTCCTTCTGAACTGTCACAAACCTAGTCATCCAAACCGACATCTTTTGGATGTAGCACCGCCCCCCAGAGACATAAGGAGACATCTCCGTAAGCACTACGATGAGATTCGGCATCATATCTCTTTGCCGTTTGATCTGCGGAACCATAGACGGGCTCTAAATGACCTCCACACTGAGTCGGTAGACAGATCCCTCAGATCTCGGCCTGTGAATCCCGTTATTAATACTCAACCACCTGAATTGGCTGAAGAGGAGCGTGTACTTCCGAGGGAGACTAGAGTCATACTAGCACAACTTCGCTCTGGATATTGTAATAGGTTAAACTCTTACTTATGCAGACTGAACCCCAACATACCAAATACATGCCCTGCATGTGGTATGACCCCTCATGATACCATACATCTCTTTTCCTGTTCAGTTGAACCCACTCTTCTAACACCCACATCACTCTGGTCCAACCCTGTGGAAACTGCGCATTTCCTCGGACTTCCGTTAGAAGAGCCTGATGACAATTTAGAGTGATCGAGCCCATTGGGCAGGGCGAAGCACTGTTAACAACAACAACAACAACAACACGCCGCATGCCGGGCAGACATTTGGCATGTCAGGGTTCAGTCTGTATAGGTAAGAGTTTAGTCTGTTACAGTATCCAAACCGAAGTTGGGCCAGCGTGACTTTTTTCTTCCTGGGCAGTTCGCGTTCCTCGTCGGCAACAGGTGGAGCTTGTGCCTGTAGGACTGCATTCACTGGGCGTGACCCGACAAAGGAGTTTACCGACTCCGTGTGGATGAGGTTGAGGACCCGCCGGTGCACCTTTGGATCAAACGGCGAGAAAATGTGATGCCGGATCTCGTCATAGTGCTTACGGAGGTGACTCCTTATTCTCCTGGGAGGCGGCTTTTCGTTGAGCAGGTTCCTGTTCGGGTGCTGCGGTTTATGGCAGTTGAACAGGAATTGTCTGGTCAACATCTCGCAGTGCTCTTTGACATCGAGCATTTTTGCCTCATTATGAAGATGGTGCTCAGGAGACATAAGGAGGCACCCCGTGGCAGTTCTGAGTGCGGCGTTTTGGCAGGCCTGCAGCCTCCTCCAATGTGTGTCTGCTAACCCCGGCGACCATCTTGGCGTCGCGTGGCTCAGAACCGGCTGGCCGATTGCCTTGTACGTTGCCAGTAACGTTTCTTTGTCTTTACCCCAAGTACTGCCAGCTAGTGACTTGAGGATTTTGTTACGGCTTTGTACTTTGGTGGCAATCGCGGCTACATGAGCACCGTATTTGAACATGTTATCAAACGTGACCCCTAAGATTTTGGGGTGTGTGACAGTCGGAAGCTTAATGCCGTCGACGTAGACGTCTAATTCCATGTTCGCCTGCGCTGTCCACGTCGTAAATAAGGTGGCCGAGGATTTGGTCGGTGACAATGTCAGGTTCCGTGCAGCGAAGAAACTCAAAAGGGTTGGCAGGTAAGAATTAATTCTCGAGCAGAGCTCATCGACGGAGGGTCCAGTCGCCAGGATCGTGCAGTCGTCGGCGTAGGAGACGATCGAGACGCCTTCTGGTGGGGAAGGGAGCCTCGATATGTAATAATTAAACAGAAGCGGGGATAGGACACCACCCTGTGGCACCCCTTGCTTAATTATACGTGGTTTTGATCTTTCGCCTCTAAATTCCACCGATGACTGCCGGCCACTCAGATAGTTGGCGGTCCAACGCTTTAGACAGGGGGGAAGGTTTGAATCTTCCAGGTCGTTAATGAGTTGTGCGTGATTAACAGTGTCAAAAGCTTTCGACAAGTCAAGCGCAACTAGCACGGTCCTGTCGTTTGGGCGAGATTGGTTGAGACCGACACCTATCTGTGTGGTGATGGCGTTTAGCGCGGTGGTAGTGCTATGCATTTTGCGGAATCCATGCTGATGTTCGGCTAATCGTAGGTTAGCGGTGTAGTAAGGGAGCAAGACCGATTCCAGGGTCTTCACTACTGGCGAGAGGAGTGATATCGGTCGATATGACTCCCCCACGTTAGCCGGCTTGCCGGGCTTTAGTAGTGGCACCACCTTGGCCTGTTTCCATCTTTCTGGAATGACAAAGGTGGTCATGGACAGATTGAAGACGGTTGTTAGGTACCTTACTCCCTCATCACCGAGATGTTTTAGCATCAGCATGGATATACCATCTGGGCCAATCGATTTGGATTTTTGGACCCCCGTATGGCCTCCCGAACCTCTGTGGTGGTGATGGCAATGGGCGCTTGGTTGTTTTTGCGTTTGTGCGCTTCCCTGATGGCGCGCCTGATTTCCTCTTCAACCGGAGGATGCAGTACAAATTGCCGGCAGAAGTCGGTCGCGCATCTCTTTGGTTTCGACTGTACCTTATCACCAAAGGTGATGGATATTTTGTCGTTCGGTTTGGTCGGATTAGACAAGGATATTACAGTGGACCATAATTTACCTACACCAGCAGAGAGGTTACAGGACCTTAGGTGCTCCTCCCATTTGGCGCGTTTGTGTTGATCAACTAGCCGTCTGATTTCCGCATTGAGATCTTGAATTTGAGGATCCGTGGGGTTCAAGCGTCGCACGTGGTCACGTTCATTAGCCAGGGCCGCTGCATCTGCGGGGAAGTACGGACGTATCTCCTTAATTCTACCTGACGGAATATATTGATTGGAGGCTGAAGCTATGACCAAGCGAAACGCTTTTCCCCTTCTCGTACGTCAGACGGGATGGGAAGAGCAGCGAAGGTGCTCTCAGTGAAATTAAGAAAACCAACCCAGTCAGCTTTACTGAAGTTAGTGAAGGTGCGCTTCTCAGAGGTAACGAAGTCATTGGGGCGATCGATTGAGAGGATTATCGGCCAATGGTCAGATGCAAGAGTAAGCATTGGTCGCCATTCAACGCAGTTTATGAGACCTGCGCTGACAATTGTGAGGTCTGGCGACCTGGAACAATTTACCGCAACTCTCGTGGGGGCGTCCCCGTTCACAGTGCAAAACTTCAAATCGTCTATTTGTTCAGCCAATTCCTATCCCCTGACATCGGCCTGTAGGCTTGAGTGCCACAGATCGTGGTGTGCGTTAAAGTCTCCGAGGATTACACGATTATCGCCTCTGAGTAACGCACTGATGTCAGGGTGGTAATCTCTCGGACAGCAGGTGGCAGGAGGTATATAGATGTTAATGATTTCGAGGTCGCCCGTCCGGACAACTATTCCTTGACGTTCCAGGAGGTTGTCCCTCGGGTCGACGTCGGGCTCAAATGGACGATATTGCACGGATTGGTGTGTGATGAGGCGAGTCCGCCCCCAAGACCTCTCTCTCGGTCACGTCGGTGGATGTTATAGCCGTCACAAGTCCGAAGATTTGATCGGGCGCTTAACTTCGTCTCCTGAATGGCAGCGATCTTGATGTTCTGTCGCTTCATGAAGTTCACTATTTCACACACTTTCCCGGTTAGGCCGTTGCAGTTTAACTGTAGGACGCGAAAGTGCGAAGGGGGAGAAGTGTTCCCGCTGGGAGTCAGGGACTGGTGCGTATGCCTTGGTGGAAGCAGGCTGGGTCGCACACTGCGTCGCACTCTAGAAGACGAGGGATCCGAGGCACCAGAAGGTGGCGAATCGGTCGACGTTGTAGGTTGCGTAACTCGACAACATGGTGCAACGTACGTATCAGTCCATAGGTTCCTATTTCCAAGTTGAGAACATATAAGCAAGTGACACAGGCCAGGGCAATAATTGCATTTGACTGATGTCGCAGGTGTATATAGTCTCAGCCGACAAACAGAGCACAAGGTGTAAGGGACCAGGAGCTGGTGGCTTTGACTTACATTTGTGCTGTGCTGGAAGAAGAAGGGAAAGTTGAAAGTGGGAGGGGGGTGGGCTGTCGCTCGGCATTGCTCACATCTGAGACAGAGGTGCTACGTAAGAAGTAGCTGTGAGCGGCTGTGTGAGGTGTTGGCGCCTGTGGGCGTGAGCGGCAGCGGGTGTTACACACTACTTGCTGGGCGTTATTAGTGCTATTAGTCGTGGAGACTATTTCAGAAGCTTGTGACGGTGCGATACTAGATCGTCGTTGGCCACGGGACGTCCTAGGGCGTGAACAGCAAGGGGCCACGAAAGTTTTGTAGAAACTAGGAGGCCTATGTGTGGAGGGATTTAGCCCGGAGCACCTGGTTTTGTACAACCATCTTTTACAAGAATTTCATTGGACGGAGTGTGAACGCTTAACGTAAATCTTCTTCCAGCAGACGCAGCAGATCCATTCTCCTGGACCCGGGTTGGATTCAACCCCAGCCCGGAGCAGGAGAGTTTTGAGCAGCCCTGCGGCAAGGAGCTGCTCGGAGGATGACAGTATTAGTGGAAAAGGTGACAGGTCAGACAGGGTAGAGTCGAAATAACAGCCCTTGGTCGGATGTAAAAATCCGAGTCATTCCGGTACGTAGAACCGGCTGTTGTGGGAATGCTGGATGGTGTCTTCTAAACTTGTTTACATGACCAGTTTTGCTTTAAAGAAAACAAAATAAAAAAGGAAAAACAGCTTGGAATGCCATGCAAACACGCAGAAAGAAGAGGCTGAGAGTTGCCCGAAAATGGATGCCGATTATCGGCAATGCCGATTTCGATACCGATTAATCGGTCGGACTCTAACGAAAGGTATTATGCTTTTGTGAGCCACTGTACATATGTATACAGGCGCTGCTTGAACGTTACATTTTTAAACCCAGTGGGGCATAGTTATAGTCAAAGATAAGTATGACCTAAATTTGGATGCAGATTTTTGCCAGATAGCCCATATAAAATTGTGCCAACTAGCTATGACTAAAGTTGAGTCAAGCGTCAAGCGTAAAATAGCTTTCAAAATAGCGAGACCCTAGGCGTAAAAACGCTACGTTGAGGAGGTCTAATTCAGAGACGGCAGATACTTAAATTTGACTATGGCTATGCCCCAGTGTATGTATCTATGTACAGATGTGAAAAGATTTAAGTGATATACTTAATTCCTGCTTTTAATAGGAACTAGTATAGTTTTAAAGTCTTAAAATAAACCAATATGAAGATAAGCTGAGAGCGATTTTGAGTTAAGCGACAAATTGTTGTCTTGCTGTATTGTATGATTATAGAGTTATTCTAACTAAAAACTTATTTTTTCCCTTGAGACATTTTCGCTGTTAGGACCCGATGTATGCTATGAAAGTATGCATGTCAATCAGTTGATTACTTATCACTCGTGACGGTCATCTACATAAAAATCTCATTAAAAATATGAATGCGAGAAGGAAATAACTGATAACGATCTTTTAATTTTTTATTGTTCTTGATAATGTTGTGAAAAAGTCCGAGCATAGTTTGACTTTTAAATAAATCCATTTGGTCCCCGATTACATGTTGCTGAAGTTCAAATTAAAATGTTGCGAAGACAATTATCGTTCCGAATGGAAGATCAGGAATGTTTCAATATAATTAGAGTTTGAGAAAAATTTACATGTGTAATTCTTAGGAAATTTCAACCTTCAATATTCTTGATACTGTTATTAAATTGCTGATTTACTTAATTTTAATTCCAGATGAATCGAAGATTTTCTAGGGTCGAATCCGGTGCGGACTTGAAAGATTACTTTGACCGAGGTGACATTGCTTCTCGTGAGAATCGTTGGAACTTTGAAATAGCATGGGAGGTTGCTAATAAAGTGGGAGGCATATACACAGTGATACGCTCAAAAGCGTATGTTTCCACAGAAGAGATGGGTGAACAACTTTGCTTAATGGGTCCCTACAAAGACAACTGTGCTCGTACTGAAATGGAGGAATTAGAATTTCCTCGTGGCAATCCACTTTTGGATGCAGTAAATACGATGCGCTCGCGCGGCTACAAAGTTCATACAGGTCGTTGGCTGGTCGACGGCAATCCTCAACTTATACTATTCGACATTGGCTCAGGTGCATGGAAATTGGACCAATTCAAATCGGAGTTATGGGAGAAATGTCATTTCGGTACGAAAATTTTAAAGTGAACGAATTATTTTCATCCATGCACATATGTATGTGCATATGAATTTCAAATATATTCATATGAACATCTCATCGCTTAACAGGTGTGCCGCACTTAGATGTTGAAACGAATGATGCAATAATATTGGGTTTTATGATTGCTGAATTTCTAGAGGAGGTTTGTTTTTCTTTTTATTTTGTATTGGAAAATTATTTTAAATACATTTTTTTACGATTTTAGTTTCGCAACCGAGCCTTAGATTACTCAAGTGCCCATGACTTACAGATTCCACGTATAGTGGCACATTTCCATGAATGGCAGGCGGGTGTGGGCTTAATCGCGCTTCGAACAAGACATGTGGAGGTTGCAACAGTTTTTACTACACACGCTACGCTTTTGGGCCGTTACCTATGCGCTGGGAATACTGATTTCTATAACAATCTTGATAAATTTGCTGTTGATGAAGAAGCGGGCAAAAGACAAATTTATCATCGATATTGTATTGAAAGAGCTGCCACTCATCTATCTCATGTGTTCACAACAGTATCTGAAATCACAGGATATGAAGCTGAGCACTTGCTCAAACGAAAACCCGACATAATTACTCCAAACGGTCTAAATGTAAAAAAGTTTTCGGCAATACACGAATTCCAAAACTTGCATGCAGTTGCAAAAGAAAAAATCAATGAATTTGTTCGTGGGCATTTCTATGGGTACGTTGAAGAAATCGTACTTTATTTGTGAAATTTATGAAATATTTTCCAATTTTAGACACATGGATTTCGATTTGGATAAGACGCTTTATTTTTTTATAGCCGGTCGCTATGAATTCGGGAACAAAGGAGCTGATATTTTTATAGAGTCTTTAGCGCGACTAAATGCCATGTTAAAGCATGAAAAGCCAGATACAACTGTTGTCGCATTCTTAATTTTTCCTGCTAAAACTAATAATTTCAATGTCGATTCACTCCGCGGGCATGCCGTTATAAAGCAGTTACGCGATACCATCAATAGTGTTCAAAATACCATAGGGAAACGTATGTTTGACTCTTGTGTTAAAGGTCATATACCTTGTCCGGACGAGTTACTAACAAAGGAAGATTTAGTAAAAATTAAGCGTTGCATGTTTGCTATGCAAAGAGATACAATGCCTCCAGTCACTACACACAATATTGTAAGAGATTTTAAAACTAATTACAGTATCTAGATGTTAATGAATACTTAATAGGTTGATGACTGGAATGATCCAGTTTTGGCTGCTATTCGTCGTTGTCATCTATTCAATTCAGTGCATGATAGAGTAAAAATGGTTTTCCATCCAGAGTTTTTAGCATCAACAAATCCGCTTTTTGGAATTGACTACGAGGAGTTTGTACGTGGGTGCCATTTAGGGGTTTTCCCTTCATATTACGAACCCTGGGGGTATACTCCTGCGGAATGTACTGTCATGGGTATTCCAAGTATAACTACAAACCTTTCTGGTTTTGGCTGTTTTATGAATGAACATATAAGCGACCCGAAATCATATGGAATCTATATCGTGGATCGTAGGTACATCGGTTTAGAAAACAGTGTTCAACAGCTTTCTGGTTTTATGATGGAGTTTGCCAGATTAAATAGACGACAACGTATTATACAGAGGAATAGAACGGAACGTCTCAGTGACCTATTGGATTGGAGAACCTTAGGAATTGTAAGCTAAATAGTAGTCGTAAGATATTTCATTCAAGCATACTAATAATATAAATTTATAAA
Source organism: Merzomyia westermanni (assembly GCA_949987695.1). Classification (NCBI taxonomy): domain Eukaryota; kingdom Metazoa; phylum Arthropoda; class Insecta; order Diptera; family Tephritidae; genus Merzomyia; species Merzomyia westermanni. The sequence continues at coordinate 54,931 of OX465288.1, forward strand.
AGTATTACCGGCAAGCTAGAGTAAAAGCACTACAGGCAGTATATCCAGATTATACGGACGAGGGATCTTTATACGGTTCAAGAAGTACATTGAACTTTTCGAGACCATACAGTGAACCACCAAGTCCTACATCTTCCAGTAAGTAGAGCTTATTTTAGTATATATGTTAAATAATTTGAAATTATTTGTAATTATTTAAATTGTTTTCTCAGGACATACAACGCCAGCGCCATCAGTCCATGGCTCTGATGAGGAAGACTCCGTTGATGATGAGAAAGAATTAAAAGAACTAGGTATTAAGTAATGGCGTAAAAGGTTCCTTGTAGAAAATACACATATTGCTTCAAATAGAAAAAGTTAAATCTTATTTATTTTCTATTGTTCATTATTAAGTACTGCTTGCATGTACATACATATGCAGACCTATCACACACCTAGATCTGAACCGCAGTCAACTCATAAAGAACGTTCAAAAACTTGACTGGCCTCTTAGATATGGGTTAAAAGGAAGGAACAGTTTTGCAACTCTTTTCTTATTGAGGGCTCATCTATTTCTGATAATCCCGTTTGTTTTGTCCTGAGCCATAGAACCTGGTAGTATACATGCCTTAGCTGTTGTTGTTGTGGTAACGACAGAAGGTTTTGGGCAGTGTTGTCGAATTAACAGTCCTTGGCCGGATTTGAACCCGGTACGCTCCAGTACTCCCTTGCGGTACTTCCCGACTGTCGTGGTATCGATTTATGACCAGTGAAACCTTCTAGGTCATGTCACCCCTCCTTCCGTAAGGAAGGATAAGGTGGTTAATGAGAGGCATCATATCCGTAGATCAACCATCGAGTTGCACGTCATTACCTTTGTGCATATTAGTCGCCTCTTACGACCGGTATGCCTACCTCGGGCATATTCTAAACCCCTAACCCGCAGTATACATGCCTTAGCCAATTCAGTTAGTTTTCTTTAGTTCTAGGGTGTGATATGTGCATAAAATACTCTACTAACAGTGGCTGTCTAACTGTATTTATTTTAGTACATACGGTTAAATATATAAAAAACAAAAATAAAAATCATTATACTACAAACGTTTATAGATTTTATTGGAATAAGGATGTTGTTAGTTGAACAAAACACGTGCAGAAAATAAGACCTACCATGCATTAACAAACATACATGCACCAAGGTGATAACGTGCAACTCAATCGTTGATCTATGGATACCCTAGAAGTTTGCACTGGGCAAACCAAATCGCTACCACGACAGTCGGGCAATACCACAATGGAGTACCGGACCGTACCGGTTTCATAGCCGGCCAAGGACTATTAATTCTGGGTTTTTTTTTGTCGTTACAAACAACAACAACACCTGGAGTAATCTCAACGAGTTTGACAAGAAATTTTAGTTAAATATAAGCTTAATACTTTAAATTCAGATCTCATACTTATTGTGAATACTTTTAAGAACATTTTTGAACATATATAAAAATATTGGGGTAGGACCACGACAGTGGCACGCTTGACCGTACCCTCAAACTAGATGGGTAGGTTGTATCTCACAGAAAGTGGGCCCATCAATAAAAATATATTTTGTACAGGCCTGAACTCCTTACCAATTTTAGGTGTTATGTTGTAAGCCTTTTTCCTTATGAATTAGGGCAAAATGTTCTTTAATGTACTAATTTGAACACATGGTATGTAAAGCCATATTCATTAATTTTGAACGATATTTACTCTATCCTGGATCTCCCTCTAATTTGTTTCAGTCTCATTCTACGCTCCTGACTCGTCGGGACATCCTGCTCTTCAACTGGGAGAGTATGGCACGCCAATCATACTATTTTATTCAACAAATTTTTATCAAAATACATTGGTTTTGTAAATTATTCTAATATATACATTATATATATTAAGGTGAATAATTTGTAGTTTGCTAAAGATACAACCACTTTTATCATTCATCATCATTTATTGGCCCTTAACCTCATGGGCGATTCTGGCAGTTGCATATGAAATCATGCATTCCTTTTTAGTGATAACTGACGCCAATTAGAAATACAAAGGGAGTTCAAGCCACCCTCCATTTGTTTTTTCCTTCTCAGTCGAGGCTTCCCGCTTTCTCTGCTTCTAAATTCTGGTGTCGACGGGAAAACCTGACCCGGTGCTTCTTTGTCCATTCACAAAACATGGCCTATCCAGTGGAGCGTAAAGCCCATCGTTATCCTTCGGTACTCTTCGTTGGCATCGCGTGAAGGACCATAAATCTTCAAGAAAACTTTTCTTTCGAAAACTCCAAAAGCCATATCTTCTTTCGGCACTGTTCAAGATTCCGAGCCATTAATCAGGATGGATATGGTTCCCAAATAGACGACTTTCCTCACAGTTTTAAATTTGTAACTAGCAGCAGTGCAATGGCTGGTGCAGGTGCGCCTTATTTTATAACAGCAGATACTTCGCCTTATCCTCGTTCACCGGAAGTCCCACTATCTTAGCTCCTTTATCCAACCAGAGAAAGCAGAACTTACTGCGCGGTTCCTGGGGCCAATGACATCAATATTATCGTCATACGCACGCTCTTGTAATAGATTCGATCAGTGTGACTTAGCTCTGCTGTTCGAATTATCTTCTCCAGCATTAAGTTAAGAAATCGCACTAAAGGGATCGCTTTTTGTGACTTAAAATAAAGATTGCTGTACATAGTAGCAATACAAAAGCAAAAAAAATAATAAATTGAGCTTTCACGAAAGTAATGTGAATAATCGGCGTCGTATGGTAAGATTATTTTGTGAAAACTTACTATCCTTTTCTGGAGGTTACGCCTTCGACATACTCTTATTGTGTAAATCGTTAGCAATTTTTTAAATTTTTTTGTGAGATTACCAGTTGGCGACGGGGAGTACCGAAGAAGATTTAATGATGAGCTGTATGAACTTTACGCAGACGCCGACATAGTTCAGCGAATTAAAACACAGCGGCTTCGCTGGCTAGGCCACGTAGTGCGAATGAGCGAAGATGCTCCAGCCCAGAAGGTATTCTTATCGGCACCCGCCAGTGGAAGCAGAGGAAGAGGGAGACCACCACTCCGATGGAAGGACCAAGTGGAGACCGATTTGCGATCCCGCGGTGTTTCCAATTGGCGCCAGTTGGCGCAACGAAGAAACGACTGGCGAGCTATGTTGGACGGTCAAAATCGCCCAGGCGGTTAGATGACCATTTAAAGAAGAAGAAGAGATTACCAGGGGCATTACACTGTATCCCGACGCCAAAGTAATTGGGATTCGAAAGCTGTTAAATAAAATACATATTTTTAAATGCGAAAGATATTCATTCGCATCGCATTAAAGCGTTTTAGTTTGGGGCCTAATTAATCGATGACAATATGTATTACTTATATACATATATGACATGGTGGTGGCGGTAATGTTCATATTTAAAAGAAAACTAATTTTTTTAACGTTTTTATAAAGAAATTAAAAACAAAATATCGAGCCCCGTAAGAGCCAAAAAGATAATTTCACAGGTGTTTTTTTTTTAATTATTTCGCATTCAGTTTATGTATTGCCATGAAATTGAGTACTTACGCTTTCTTTAGCCCAACCTATATAATGCAATCAACTTTATTTTTATATGTGTAATATCAGCATAACTATTGGCGCATGCGTCTTTTTTGCCCCACCCTACTACTTTTTGATAATTTGGCTGTGACGTCAACAATTTTCTTTAACAAAAGTTTGGTTTTATTCACTTTTCTTTCGTTATTTCAAATTATTTGTCCTCACATATGTAAAAAGCAGGAAGTACTGATGGATTGCCTGAAGAGCTATATAAGCACGGCGACGAGAAGCTGATAAAACGCATGCATTAGCTTCTATGCAGAATATGGTAGGATGAATGCATGGTGCTAAGAGATTTTGCCTGCTGCATAGGGAAGAAAGCTGGACGCTGACAACATCTGTTGATAGGGTTCTGGGAGTATTGGAGTTCAGCGAATTAAAACACTGTGGCTTCGTTGGCTAGGCGATGAATGAAGATGTTCCGGCTCTGAGAGTGGAGACCGATTTACGGTCCCGCGGTGCTTCCAATTGGTGCCAGTTCCAAATCGAAGAAATTACTGGAGCGATATATGTAGTATAATGTAACGTACTTATATTATGTTGTTATTACACGAATTTCACAAATCAATATATTTCTTGTTTATTTTAACAATATCAATTTGGAAATAGTATACTAATAAAATAAAATAGATATTTGTTAATCGATATTAAAGAAAAATTACAACGATTTGCTCAGCGATGGTATGGGATGACGCGGCTACTTAATTTTCAGTAAACTTTTATGAGCTTTTATGAGGCCATGGTCAAAAAGCGATTGAACTTATTTTCAGTGGGAGTACTTTTCCCAACAATCATTATTCTAGCGTAAATAGTTTTAAAGTTATTAACACTCGAAAATTTGTTCATTCATTAATAGCTTTGATTTTACAGCGCAAGTAATAGCGTTTACGGATACGTGGCTAAAACCGGATAATTTCAATGCTGAGCTCTTCAAATGATTATGGCGTTTTTCGGTGTGGTCGTCAGTCCAGAGCAGGGGGTGCCCTTGTTGTTGTCTTAAGTATTCCCGCTGAGATGTTGATGTATGACAACACATCCGATATTGAGTTTGTGTTTCTGTTTATATATTTCTTGTTCGTACATATCGCCTCGTTCGGATATCCGGGTTTATTATTGCCATTTGTTAACTATTCGGGCTCTGCATTCGCGTTTGCGAGATAAGGATCATCTAGTGCTTCTTGGTGACTTTAATTTACCATCTGTCAGCTGGATTAATAACTCCGATTTTAACTTTTTTGACTTCCATCACTCAGCATGGTTTTGTTAGTGCTCTTATTGACATGCCTCTACTGCAGGTCAACAACGTACTAAATTCTAAAAATAAGTTATTGGACTTAGTTATGGTTGATAGTTCAACCAGTATTAGTCTCAGTCGAATTTCGCCGTCATCTTTACCAGAAGATCCTTTGCACCCCACTCTTGAGATTACACTTGATTCTGTACAACCTGTTATTCATTATATGGAAGCGAACTCTCTTTAGATATGTTTTTACAAGGCGAATTTTGATATGCTCAACTAATTGATTGCTACCCAAGACTGGTCTGACCTCTATGCATGTAACGATGTTGAGTCTGCTACATCCAGTTTTCATAGATACCTTAATGGCTTCATCGGACTATGAGTTCCGGTTCACTTCGTTAAAGTTAAAACCACTAAACTACCTTGATTTTCAAGGCAACTTGCCAACCTCAATAATGTTAAGTGTAATCTTTACAAGCGCTTCAGAAGATCTGGGTCCTCCGAAGATTATTCTTAATACCTAGTGGCTCGTTCCAACTTCCAGTGTCTAAATAAATATTGCTATAAGTCTTACTTAACAAGATGTAAAATCGAGTTTTTTTAAAAACCACAAAAATTTGGATTATTGGCTTTGTCAATTTTAAAAGAAAATCTTCAGGTTTTCCAACCTGTTTTTGTCGTTTGGAGGTGAGAATTCTAGCCTTGATCAAGATGTTGCAAAATTGTTCGCAGAGTTTTTTAAGTCGACCCAATCGTCTAACTGTGTCCAACCTGGTAATTATCTGTAGCACATAGAAAGTTCAAACTGTATTCTTAATCCAGTCACTGATAGCGGTACTGTACTTCAGAGTCTTCTTGCATCAAAACCGGAGTTTTCGGCAGGTCTTGATGGTATTCCTAGCTGTGTGCTCAGGTACCGTGCCATAACCTTATCTGAACCGATCTCAAAGTTATTCACATTATCTTTGCAATCATCGTCATTTCCATCAATTTGGAAACCATCATTTATTATAATTCTGCACAAAAAGGTAGTAGATCTAATACTGAGAGCTATAGGGGGATAGCTAAGCTATCAGCTATTCCTAAAAATTTTGAACAGATCATTAGCTGTCAACTTCAGCACACGTGTCTTTTTTTATTATCACCTTACCAGCATGCGGCGAAGATCCACCACTACAAACCTACTTGAGTTTACTTTTATAGTTCGGGAGGGTTTTTTGGCTAAGAAGCAAACGGACGTGATTTATACTGATTTCAGTCAAGCTTTTGATTCAGTAAATCATGATCTTCTAATTCAGAAGCTTGATTTACTGGGATTTCCTTAGAATTTGACATTATGGCTCACAAGCTATTTTGCTAATAAGACTCAAAATGTACTGTACAAAAGTATTATTTCCAAGTCAATCATTGTTAACTCCGGCGTACCTCAAGGTAGTCATTTGGAACCATTGCTTTTTACGTTTTTCATAAATAACTTGAAAATCGCAGAATATTACTTGGGGTAATGTTCCTCCATAAGCTGATTCCTATCTTTGATGTTCCTGTTAGGACGTCTAGACACTATGCGCCTTTTCATTTGCCACTTTGTCGTCTAAATTTTGTCTAAAGTGGTCCTTTACGTACTTAGTGCTCGTACTACAATTACTTGTATAAATGCATTATGGTCGTTTGCTGCCCTACATACCGCAATACTTTATGTCCTACCTGATATTTTCAAATTTTATTTTTCAATGTTGAATGTTAGATACACATGTTAATTTCTTTTTAATTTTATTTAATTCTAAGTTGCATTACAAAGTTGCAATACTTTGTACGATTTGTTAGTCGACCGTATTTGATTGTCGACTTTAAATGATTAAAATAAAATATGTGGCGAGTGCCACGTCCACAAAGTTCAAAATTTATAAAAAAAAAATCTTTACTATAATGATTAAGTCAGCATATATACCGAATCTTACCATTTTAACTGATTTTGACAATTAAATATCATATTTTATCATTAATTTGAAAAGGAAAAACAGCCACTTTGCGCATATAATGACGACTAAATTGCTTTTGCTCTAAATTCATAACGATATGTTTCACAGCTGCAAAACTTTGTGAGGTTATGAGTGATCGATTTTCATCAAAAAGCTGAAATCGGAAATCATGGCTCTTACGTTTCACGTAAATAAACTTATTTTCAATGTAGTCCAGTCGAGATAAGTTTTTTTATAAAAGTTTTCGGAACACCCGTTTTTTTCACGAAGTCTACTACTATGTAGTAAGGATGAAATGTTGGAAAAATAATTAATAAAAATATGCAGGGCATACTTTGAATCTTTTACAATATCCCATAAGACATTGAAATAACAGGATGCCTAGAGACGATGTGTTGGAAATCTACTTGTAGTCGCTTATGGCTATAGGTTAAAGAGCTCACGAAATCTACTGCTGAGCCAACAATGTCAGGTTATTGGAGTGCCAATAAGATTTATTATCCGGTTGCTTCCACTCCATGTGGTCCTGAATCGCAGTTGTATCCAGAACACATACTCATAAGAAATACATGAACCGACATCAAATATAAAACGAAGATGTTTTCCAGATTCAGATGACGGGTTGTCCAACTAAATGATGCTCCTCAATGTCAATGCTATTAAAATTCTTTGAAGTTGGGAAGTCCATTCTACATACATATAAATTTCTTTTAATTTCCGTAGATAAAAAAGATCGTTGTGGCTGTAAAAACGTATCCGGGAAACATATTCCCCGTACTGCTTTCATTACTAATGCCCTAGCGGCTAAAGCGCTAAGCAAAAGCAAAACGGCAATATGTTGAAAAAACTGACGGCTGAGTAGATTGCTAGCGTAGGTCTGCGTAACAACAGATTCGACGGATACGGCAAAGTTGATTTTGCTCTAAATTTTTAAGTATGACGGATACGTCGACGGCGACGTACTGTATCTGCTTGGCGCATAATGCACTTTTGTGGAAATAATAGAATATTGGTCAACTGGGATGCCCCATAAGTGATAGCTGCTCGCCTGGTGTCAAACAGGTAATAGAGAAGACTCCAACCAAAAATGGATGGATAAAACTAAAAGCTTTATCGTTAGAGCTTTGTTAACATGGCCTATCCAGCAACATACCCAATACTCAAAAACAATGCGATTGGTCTAGAGTGAGTCGCAAAGGAGTATTTCGAGCTCAGTTACACTGATATACACACATGTTCTTTGACAATAGGTTCCCTGCAAAAAGTGCTATTAATCTAGGATTAATCCGGGATGAGCATGCGACCAATGCCAGTTTTGATCTCGTTGTGTGGGTTGAAGTGATGTCTTTGGTTCGAACATGTCCTATGAAGAGACTCATTGGCCTCTTTTATGCCTGATAGGGTAGTGTCGGACAGACCCCCTTTGTTTTCCTACGGGTACGGTCGCACAGGTTTACTTTCAACACACATTTAAGTAGGCTACAAAAACTAAAATCGACTTATTCCAACTATGTCTATAACATAATATTTGGGATCAATTGTAACCCTCTGTAGACGAAAGGTACTAAACGCCGATCACCCTCTTTAGGGCCAAGTCGCACAATTTTTGCAGGGTTTTAAAGCTACCAGATACTTATATGGGCTGTGCAATGTCCACAACCAACTTCCACATTATGTATGTACAATTATTTATACTCACAAGTTAATACTCATTTATGTAGTGAGACCCCATTGTTGCTTGAACTTTGTTTGGAGCAGCTCCAGATAGCTGAATACTAGTGAGCGAGCGGAGATGCAAACAGTTTACACGCGAGAGTGATTTGGTGTGGACGTAAGCCGCGGCAAACGACGGGTGATTTAAAGAAAAATCTAGTAAATAAATACAAAATTTATAAAAGTTAAAAATATAATATAAAGAAATAAACCTTAACAAAAAGCAGATAAAATTGTGCAAACAAAACTGAATCTTTGTGTATTTTTGTGTGGGCCTTTGTGAATGTGTGTGGGTACGAAATTTATGTTCATTCGCGTAGTAGGTACATGTTAAGGTGTACCCTCTAAATACGGATACTTGACGCCCTCTCGTCTCCCTACAGCCGTCGCGACCATCAAACTCGGTTAAAATCTCAAAGCATACTGCATCACGCACAAGTTGTGGATCACCAGAGGGGTCTACGGTAGAAGTCTTTGAGCGGGTTCGATGGAACGAACGTGTACAAGTAAACGATAAAGCGTCAGCAAACCATCATTAAATGCTTATTCCTGCATTTGTTTATGCAATTTGATTTAATCTCATTGTGTAAGTTAAATAAAAGAAAAAAATCTGTGTTACGATGACAGAACCGAAGTGTTGTGTGATTGACGGTAGTTGGTGCGAGGGCGGTGGCGTTGGCCATCTCTGCGGCGAATGTGGTGAATGTTAAAGTGTTGTGGCAGGCGCGACCGATATATTGTGTATTGCTAGTACCCCTTTAGTGCTTAGTGGTGTCGCATTATCGTAATGAATGAAACAAAAAGCAATAGTGTATGTAATAGTTAACAAAGAAAGCAACAAAGTAACGGTGATTACTGCAAACCATATTGTTGCCGCAGTGTATCAAACAGATACGTACACAAAAAAATCATGTGTCTATAGTTTTGATTGATACTACTATGTATATACATACTTATGTGCCTTCAAATTTATTTATGCGTCAAAGAACTGTATGGATCTACATACCTACGTACATTTCTCTATTTCGATTTGTATTAATGATAATAATACCTTGGTTAGATGTACATATCTCAGAGGAGGTTAAGGTCGAGCGTTCCTTCCAATTTGAGGTGCCTATTTTAATATTTTTCTACAAATTGACGGAACCTAGATACATACATACATATGTATGTATTTCATGCCGATTCCGAACAGCACATTGATTTTTGCTAAGGTGTCCATGAAAGAATACATTCGGAGGGTTGCCGTTTTGGAAAAGCTAAAAGTGTTCTGATGGCAATTTTTAAAATAAAAACAATTCAAACACAGAAACTAACTAACGGGAACATGTTGCTATTAAGCCGATTGAGGGCAAGTAACGAGTTGCCCGTGCGTGCCGGTATTTAGGGTATTTATTGATAAACAATTTTAACTAAAAAGAATGTGTTTTTTTAGAAAACAGGCAATCAATTGCTATGTTTGAACAGCATGAGCAACACTTGAGCGACACAAAAGGGAATTTCCGATAATACCAACACCGAGTTGCCCTCTTTGAGCTTGTAAATTCGAACATATGTACATTAGACTCGGCAAACTTTTTTTCTACCTTACCTTAATATTTATTTTTGAGGTCTATCATTGCTAGATTAGATTTTTAAGGACTTATCTCATTTATTAAAAAGATTTAGCTGCATTTAGTTTTGTACGAAATTTAATTCTCCACAAAAAAGTTGTGAATGAAAATTGTTGTCAGGTTGGCCGTTGCAGAGTAATAAAGCTTTCAACATCCGAACATATGTATATTATACTGGGCCAAAAAATAATTTTTTTTAATTCTATTATTGTTTTTCAAAAGAACACCGTAAAAGTTACAGGCCTTAATATTAATTTAGCTGCATGTAGTTTTGTAGGAAATTTAATGTGGAGTTTTAAGGGTCCCACAGGGTGGTGTCCTATCTCCGCTTCTGTTTAACTACTACATCTCGAAGCTCCCTCCCACACCATAAAGTGTCACGATTGTTTCTTACGCATGCCATGTACGATAATGGCAACTGGCCCTACCCCAGATGTGCTGTGTGCTACGAAATAAGAAGCTATCCCCAACTGCCACCTACTAAATCCTCCGCCACTTTATTTACTACATCGACGGCGCAATTGACCATGGAATTAGGCGTCTTCGTCGATGACATCAAACTTCCCACTGTCCCTCATCTCATAATCTTAGGGCTGACATGCTAATTTTTGCAAAAATTTGCATCAAAATACAAATCCTCAAGTCACTGGCTGGCACAGCTGGGCAAAAGACAAAGAAACGCGGCTGGTAACGTACAAGGCAATCAGCCAGCCGGTACTGAACTAAGCGTCGGCATTGTGGTCGCCGGGGCTTTCGGATAAATACTGGAGAAAGGGCTGTTAGAATACTGAACTCAGAACTGCCACAGGATGACTCTTTATGACACCGGAACATCATTTAGACAGCTAGGGGCATAATGAAAGGCTGAAAAAGCGGTTCTAGTTAAATTGTGGCTCACTGCAACATCCTAACAAGCACAGGGATATTTTCTTTCCAAATAAATATTTAGAAAACCGGTGCAATTTGGATCTTCTAGTATGTGCATGAGCGTCGCATCTATATTATAAGGTGTTTTGAGGAAAAATTATTTCTTGTGCCATTACAATACTATGAGACTGTATTATTTCATTTGGCAAATTAAACACTTACTTGAAAGTTGACCTGAAACCTTCGCAAGTGCTGTAGTTATTAGTTGCGATATATTTTCTACCAAAATTAAATTCGTGTAGAAACTTCAAATTACTTCTTTTATCTAAATCAGATTAAGGCTGACTACCGAGAGGCTCCTTTTCGCTTCAGAGTTGCATTTGTAGAAATGTCGAGTTGAAATTGTCTGCAGTTTTATTGCAACCACGCCTCGGAACTGAAATATGACCAAGCTAATTGGACCACTCTCTGAGTCAGAAAAAAAGGTTATCCTGAACTAGTGTTGACTGAAGTGCTTTATGTTTATCATAAGGATAATGTGTAGCACAAAAATAAATTCTTGGCTTTTAAGGTTTGATGCACTAAAGTAAGTCTCTGCTTATGACCGACGGCTGATGGCAAAATGTGCCAACCTAATATCACTTTCCTTTATACGAATTACTAATACTATCCACCCTCATGTATGTGCACGCATACGAGGTGTGTTCAAAAAGTATCGCGAATTTTGTGTTTTTTCAAAAATTATTTATTTATTCATGAATATCTATTTTGTCCCCTTCAAAGTAATCCCCATGAGATATTATACACTTGTGCCAACGGTTTTTCCAATCTTCGAAGCACTTCAAAAAATCATTTTTTTGTATCTTGTTCAGCTCCTCCTTCGATGCCCTCTTTATCTCGTCAAGAGAAGCGTAACGTCGTCCTTTCATGGGCCTCTTCAGTTTAGGGAACAAGAAAAAGTCACAGGGGGCCAGATCTGGGGAATACGGTGGCTGCGGCATCATTAGTGTGTTGTTTTTGGCCAAAAAGTCGCGCACAAGCAACGATGCGTGAGCAGGGGCGTTATCGTGGTGCAAAAGCCAATTTTTGTTCTTCCACAAATCCGCGCGTTTCTGGCGGATTGCTTCGCGCAAATTGCGCATAACTTGCAGGTAATATTCCTTATTGACCGTTCTTCCCTGTGGCAAGAACTCATGATGCACCACGCCCCTGCAATCGAAGAAAACTGTCAGCAAAACTTTCACATTCGACCGAACGTGGCGCGCTTTTTTCGGTCTTGGTTCGTGCGGCAGCTTCCATTGAGATGATTGAGCTTTGGTTTCCACGTCATTACCATAAACCCACGATTCGTCACCAGTTATGACCCTCTGGAGCAAATTTGGGTCGTCGCGGACAGTTTAACATCTCATTAGCAATGTTCATGCGATGCTGTTTTTGGTCACAATTGAGCAATTTTGGTACGAATTTCGCGTAAAAATCGAAGACGATCCAAAACACGTGCAAGCACAGCAGCTGTCAACAATTAACTGAACATTCAAAATGGCCGAGCTTGTCGGCATAAGTGAGAGACATGAGTACCAACATAACGCCACAAAAAATTCGAAATTCGAATATACGTAACCAGCGAAAATTCAAAATTCGCGATACTTTTTGAACACACCTCGTATGTATATGGCTGTATTTTTTCAGCATACATATACATGCATGTGGGTGGGAATGTGCGAAAAAGCGGGGTATTGTTCTCGCGGTTCCACGCCTGTAATCGAAATGACAACCTACATTTCGAGGGAGCAACACCCTCCCAGGACCTTTCACCACGTCTTTTTTCTTATTCTGATACAAACTCGACCGATGTGCTTCCGAGATCTGCCCGCTCCTGCTAAGCAACACAATTGAGTTATCCAACCTAAACTGCATAACAATGACATGCACTATTAATAGCACTCAACACATTTTATTAACATAACTATTTTTTCCAGTATCAAATTATAGAGGGAAGAATGGTCTACCTCAAAGTAAATTCCATACACTCTCGGCTGAGATAAGGAATTTTTGCATCAAATGCTGATCCCCTTCCCCCTTTCCTACCCATGACTACGCCATTGGGTATCTATCTATCTATACTTCTGCTTTTTTTTTTTTTATTTGCGATTTATAACTACAACGGCTTAATTCGTTGGGTGTGCACTAGAGGCTTGAAGTGAAGAGGACTAGTTGCATCGAATTTATTGAATTAGGTGGGTGCTCTCCAAATTCCAAAGCCAAATTTCTATTAAAACGCTAAACACGCTCCTTCCGTGCGTGACATTTTAGTAATCACGTTCAATCGAGCTAAATAATATGTATATCTACTTTTGATTTTTTTATTTTATAAGTTTTCATTTTTAAGCAAGTATTTACACAAGCACATAAATATTTATACACTTATGTATGTACTAGCTTATACCCGTCGGTTTCACTCCACATTTCCATAAAAAAAATTTCAGCTGTATGGGAGGTGCCACGCCCCCGTTTTCGTTATCCCCAGTTTTTTTGGAGGTGGTAGGGATTAACCTCATATAAACCCTTACCAAATTTCGGTGGTCTAACGTAAATACTTCCAGAGATATGGACTATAAAAAATTCCAGTTGTATGGGAGGTGCCACGCCCCTTTTTCGTTATCCGCAGTTTTTCTGGATGTGGTAGGGATTAATGTCATATAACCCCTTACCACATTTCAGTAGTCTAACGTAAATACTTCCAGAAATACGGACTGTTAAAAATTCCATTTGTATGGGAGGTGCCACGCCCCCTATATATATCAAAATATTTTGTAGCCCATGACCATCCCGGTAAGGTATCCAGTTCGTGTTTCAAATTTAGTTACGATCGGTTTATACATTTAGGACGCAAGTCGATCTATAGATACATATATACATAATTTGAATTTTATATATATAGATAAAGGGTGTTTTTTCTAGGGGTATAGAACTTCGAATTGAAATAAAACACAAGAAAATCGTTTTAAGGTCCATCAATTTGGCTTTATTGGAAGGATAATTTTATGCCATTAATGTTTAAATATGATTTCGGGCATGTGGCCGCCGCGGCTGGCTCGAATAAAGCCAATTCTACAGGTCCAATTTTCAACCACTTTTTCGAGCATATGGGGCCGTATGTCGGCAATAACGCCACGAATGTTGGCTTCCAATTCCCCTAACGTTTCTGGTTTGTTGGTGTAGACGAGCGACTTCACATATCCCCAAAGAAAATAATCCAATGGTGTCAAATCACACGACCTTGGTGGCCAATTGACAGGTCCATTCCGCGAAATTATGCGCTCATCGAATGTTTCCTTCAATAAATCGATTGTGACGTGCGCTGTGTGGCATGTAGCGCCGTCTTGTTGGAACCACAACTCATCCACATTCATGCCATCCAATTCGGGAACAAAATAGTCGGTTATCATGGCTCTATACCGGTCTCCATTAACGGTAGCTGCCTCTCCAGCATTATTGCGGAAGAAGTATGGCCCAATGACTCCACCAGCCCATAGAGCACACCAAACAGTCAGTTTTTGTGGATGTAATGGCGTTTCAAGGGTCTCATGTGGATTCTCTTCACTCCAAATGCGGCAATTTTGCTTGTTGACGTAGCCATTCAACCAAAAATGAGCCTCATCACTGAACAAAATTTTGCGATGAAAATCAGCATCGAAATCAATCTCATTTTCGGCCCATACACCAAAATCACGACGCATTGCATGGTCTCGCGGCTTTAATTCTTGCACAAGCTGGATCTTGTAAGGTCGCAAGCCAAGATCTTTGCGCAAAATCTTCCATAAAGTTGATGGACAAAGCTCCAATTGCTGTGCACGGTGGCGAATCGATTCATTCGGGTCCTCTTCAACACTTTGCTCTACAGCGGCAATTGTTTCTTCGGTGCGCACTGTTCGACGTCTCTGCGGATGCGTATTATCACATAGAGTAAACGTAGTGCGAAAACGATCCATGGTTAACCGAATTAATTGCTCTGATGGACGATTATGTCGACCATAAAATGGACGGAGCTCACGGTAAACTTCGCGAACTGAACCATTATTTTCGAAATAAATTTGCACGATTTGCAAGCGTTGTTCTTTTGTCAACCTGTTCATGATGAAATGGCAAACCAAACTGAACATAAATGACATAAGAGTTGCCATATTTGACCACAAAATGCGAGTTTTATCTCTATTCGAAAAACAAACCTGTAAAAAAAACACCCTGTATATTGACATATGCAAACTATGGTATGACATATCTACATATGTATTTACTGAGCATTCTAATGATTGATGTGGTCCCGAACGAGTCAGAATCTACAGGAAATAAGTTCCATACTCTGAACTCTAACTACTGAGAGCACAAAAATTAGAGTACATATGGGCTTCTCTTAGTCAGAAGTTTCAAGCTTTGGTCAGAAGGATTTTTGCAGACTACTTCTGGTAAATCTGTCAAACGATCAGCTGTTGTGCATTGGACCAAACATCAAAAGTACAAGTTTTTAAATTTAAGCTTTAACCATGCGTTTAAAACTGACTTAGGAACAATTTCATTCAAACCGATTAATCATTTTTAAATTTTATTGTATTTTAAAATGAAAGTCCTATCTAACCATTTCCTGCCAATGAATTTGACAGAAGTTACATATTTTATTAGAAATTAATCCCGTACTTTTTAGTCTTACTCTCTCGCCCTCAGCGAACTTTTAGCTTTTAGCAGTTTTACTAGTTTTAGGGCCACTTTCATAATGTTAATCGATGGTTGATTTGACAGCTTACCGAACGCCTTTCATCAGTTACAGACTTGTTAGCATTAACCGGCTTTTATAAAAACTGCACTGGGTCATAAAAGTACGGAATTGTACCTATAATTTGGAGCAATGTAAGTATCTTAAAATTTGTTGTGTACTCATAAGTGGAAAATTTCTTGTTTCACTATCTACATATATGCCGTTATGACAGTGTGCCATGAAAAAACTAAAATACCGTGATACTATAGAAAAAGTACGTAAACCTCAGCAATATCCTCTGAAGGGTGTCAAAAGTTAGTGACTATATGCAGCACAAGTCTCTTGCAGTCATAAAAATGCTGGTCATACAACTCAGTATTAGATATTTAACCAAATGAGAGACTCAGATCTGGGATTAATGCCTTTTGTTTATGTAAACAGAACCCTGCTATATGAGGTGCTCCTGCTAGTGTAAACTGCCACGTGATGAGCACATCTATTGAAGTTGCAACCCTAGTTTCTAAGGCAGATTTGTTAGGGCAAGTCGTCTTCCTACTCTCATGACTACATTTTCGTCAAAAAAAGTTTTAAGGGCACGAAGTGGGCTTTTTTGCGCTGAGTGGAGTGCAAGTATGATAAGGGGAAATTTCACCTGCTTTATTTCATCGGCTGTTATCCCATTTATCACATAACTAGAAGTCAACTCAATCGGATGGACTTTTCGATAAAGTTTTGTTCTTGATGTAGCTTACAATGTTTAAAGCCGTCTCCGTCTTACTCCCTTACCGGAAATTTTTAAAAGCAATATTTTGCCTTTGAATAAGACTACTAACCAATGCCGGACTTTTCCTCTTGAAGTCATTAATTAATTAAAGTTCTACAGAAATCTAAGAAAAAAATTACTATTCCATAAAAAATGCACTACAAAAAATCAAACATCCGAAATAATAATAATTTGTATTTTGTGTTTCATAAAAATCACAGAAACTTCAACAAATATAAAAAAATCTTTTCATAATAATCATAACTGAGAAATATTTTTTTATGTCATCTCTCTCTCAATGGCGCGATATACAACAGGTATATCATCATAAACCTCCTAAGAGATTTTTGCGCCAAGCTTCTCTTCCAATTTGTGGTGTGCCGATTTGAATTTTCCCTACAAATTGGTGGGACCTACAGTTTTTTGCCGACTCCGAACGGCATCTACAAAGGAGACGAATTTTTGCTGAGAAGCCTGTCATGGCAGAAATACACTCGGAGAGTTTGCCAAACCACTGCCGAGGGGCGACCCCGTTTTGAAAAACTTTTTTCAAATCACTTTTTGATGTTACCTGTACCAGGGCTCGAACCATGGACCTTCGGTGTGGTAGGCCGGCAACACTACCTCCACACCACGGCGGCCGCCAATTATTTTGATATTTTACTTTAAAAATTTCAAAATAATAGGTTTGTTCATTTACTTTTCCAGTAAATACTTTAAATAAGAGTTTTACTATGAAATAAAGAGTAATTTCATTCGAAGAGAAAAATTTTACATAAAAGTAAATGAACAACAATTGGTAAGTTGACATATTTCAAAAATTAATTAAAAAAATAACCACTTTTTATTTTTTGATTAGGGAAACTAATTGTCCTTCTGGCACTGCGCTACGTTTTCTAGGTGTTATACCGTCCTTCTGCCAGCAAGCATGTAAAGATTTTACAAATAAACTTAATTGTCTCACATAATTTAGTACTTACGCATTGAAGGTGTTCTATTTTCCCCTTTTCTATCCATCTATATTAAAATTTATTTTATTTTTTGAAATATAAAAAAAAATATTTATTAATTTTACTTCGATTCGAGTTTGACAGCGAATTATTTGAGTTTACAAATTTTTACTAGCAAGAAATTTACCAGTAAAGATTAGTAAGTCTCTCAAACTCTCACGCTCTCGATTTGTTTTTCTCTTATAAATTTTTCGAGTTAATGAACACTTGACAGAAGAAGTTAGTAAGAATTCGTAACTTCCAGTAATAATTTTTTGTTATTGAACAGACCTAATAATTATGACCAGTTTTGATTTTTTTGAGTCTTCAAAGACTTTTTCTTTAAGACTTTTAAAATAAAAGTCTTTCGATAATAATTATGGACAATTTTTATTTTTTTAAGTCTTTGAAAAAAATTGTTTTCATTTTTTGGTTGTTGTAAAATAATCAAGTTATACAAAGGTATTTACAATCACATTAACAATAAAGTCCAATTGGGCTGAAGCTTTAAATATAACATGGCCCATGTTCGCCTTCGTGAAGGTGAAAGCCAAAGGCTATTTACCTACGGTGGCAATACTGCGCTAAACATAATATGAATATTGATATTGAGAGGAAAATATTCTATATCTGTCGAACTGTACTACATTTTAAGAATGGTGTTGGTGCTTTTTCTTGGCGATTAGCGGCCTGGGCGATTTTAGCCGACTAATAAGGAGGTCAAGTCATCCTCCGTCTGTTTTTTTTATCACATTCTAGGCCTCCTTCTTCTGCTGCTGCCGAATTCGGGTGTCGATAAAAACCGTCTGAGCCGGATCTTCTCTCTCCATTCGCAAAATATGACCCAGAGAAGCCCTTGGTCTTTAACTCTCTGCACTATGGGTAAAGCTCGTATAGCTCATCGTTAAATTCGACATTCGACACTCGACGTTGGTATCACAGGTAGGACCATACATCTCCCGGATAAATTTTCTCTCGAATACTCCAAGAGCCATCTCATCTTCTTCCGGCACTGCCAATGAAAAACTGTAAAGATCCATTTCTGAGCCAATTCATGCTTTTGAATAAGTGTCAATAAGTTGTCTGGGTCATGTTATTCGAATAGACATAGACGCTCCGGCCCATCGACACCCAAATTCGGCAGAAAAGGAGGGGGAGGCCTACACTGAGATGGAAAAAAATAGACGAAGAATGGCTTGACCTCCCTAGGTGGTTTCGATTGACGTTATTTATCGGTAACAATGGATGACTGGCGTGCTTAGATACGCCACGGTTTCTATTGTTTCTATGCAGACGACCGTGGCAACGAAACCGGACCGTAAAACTTATGAGCTTTGCTCTGAACTAATCTATTATCCCCAGGTGTTATCCAGTTTTTTCGTACAGCGGAACCTCTAATTGTCCCCGACCTGTCTAGGTTGATGGTGCCACCCTATCCACTGTCAACCAACCTAAAATCTTGGATGTGACGTTACATAAAATTCTCATCTTCGTCTCTAATGCAATCCCCATTGAAAAGATAAAGAAACTTTGCTGGCAACATGCAAAACCAGCCGGCCCTGGGCTACTTTTCTCTAATATAATTGCTGAGTCTAGCAGATACGCATTAGAAGAAGTTGTAATTTCATTAGTATCGCGATGAGATGCGCCTTCAAATTCGCAGTATTCACAAATATCTGCCATTTGTTGGAGGATTACGTATCTACATTAGACCTTGATATGCCCAATGAAAGTCCTTTATAAGGGTAAATTACCTCTTAAACAAGGTCATATAATCACTTTTATTAAAGCAATCGACGCTCCGGCCCATCGACACCCAAATTCGGCAGAAAAGGAGGGGGAGGCCTACACTGAGATGAAAAAAAATAGACGAAGAATGGCTTGACCTCCCTAGGTGGTTTCGATTGACGTTATTTATCGGTAACAAAGGATGACTGGCGTGCTTAGATACGCCACGGTTTCTATTGTTTCTATGCAGACGACCGTGGCAACAAAACCGGACCGTAAAACTTATGAGCTTTGCTCTGAACTAGTCTATTATCCCCAGGTGTTATCCAGTTTTTTCGTACAGCGGAACCTCTAATTGTCCCCGACATGTCTAGGTTGATGGTGCCACCCTATCCACTGTCAACCAACCTAAAATCTTGGATGTGACGTTACATAAAATTCTCATCTTCGTCTCTAATGCAATCCCCATTGAAAAGATAAAGAAACTTTGCTGGCAACATGCAAAGCCAGCCGGCCCTGAGCTACTTTTCTCTAATATAATTGCTGAGTCTAGCAGATACGCATTAGAAGAAGTTGTAATTTCATTAGTATCGCGATGAGATGCGCCTTCAAATTCGCAGTATTCACAAATATCTGCCATTTGCTGGAGGAATACGTATCTACATTAGACCTTGATATGCCCAATGAAAGTCCTTTATAAGGGTAAATTACCTCTTAAACAAGGTCATATAATCACTTTTACTAAAGCAATCGAATTGAAATACTACTTATGTATATAAAAATTTCCGTCTCTCGTTAAACAACTTTGAAGACTTAAAAATATATATCTTACAAATAATTATTACTGTGAAACTTTTATAATATAAATTGCAGAATAAAAGTCTTTGAAGACTTTAAAAAAAAAATTCGGATAATACATAGTTATTTACCTTTCAAAATTTTAAAAGTCTTCCAATAATTATCATGAACAATTTTTACTTTTTCTTTTGCAAAGTAATAACTTTTCAAGACTCAAGAAAATGTCTATGAAATGAAATAATTATTTTGAGACATTTATGAATATTTCTTATAGCAGTTATGTCTCTGCAAAAAATAGCTTGCTTGCATTCTTTGTTAAATTGTGCACAGAGAAAAAGAGGATATAGCTTCCACAAAAAACCTATTTCGACTTGGACTATTTCTTTATTTTTTGGGTTTTTCGCCCCCTTCGACATTTCCCTATGCCCCATGGGGACAAATGTCCCCGCAAGCCGGGTTCTTTAGCCGATTTGAGGGATTTCGATCTGTGGAATAAATGTATTAATCATTTAGGCAAGTAACAAAGCTTAGCACAACTTCAACCGAGGTAAGGAAACCGTCTTACCTAGGGCTACCTTGGTTTTCTTTACATTATTGCTATGGGTCGTTGCAAAAACCCATGGAATGCAACCTCTTCCCATGGCGTAAAATGGGTCCACCGGGGTACTTGTTTGTATGTTTTGGATACGCTGAAGTGTTTGGTTGTACGCTGAAGTGAAACATATCAAGTACTGCATCCCAACGGATGCACAACATCTTTGTTTCGCTCATGTCGTCGATCAGAAAGTTCTCCTTGGGTAGACCTACCAAAATTCTAAAATAAATAAATTAAAAGCTTTCCAAAATAAATATTAAGCTTACAAAATTTTGATTTTTCGATTATCAAACGTTTGAAAATAAGAGTTTTATAATCAAAACGTCACGTTGATTAAAAGCTTATCAATTTAAGCATATATAAAATTTTCAAAGAAAGCTTTTTATAAGTGTTTTTTCTAAAACTTAATTCAAACTATATTTTTATATTATTTAGTTATTGTAATAAAATAAATAAATAAGTGATAATCATACATTGAATGCTGCAACTTAAACCAACCACTATCAGATTGCGGAAGTGGTTAAGATCCAGCCATGATTTTTGCTTTTTTGTCGTCATTCTCATGTAAAATTTTTTTTCTGATAAGAATTGGAAATATTTAAAGTTGAAAAGAAAAACACTGACAAATGGTTTTTTCTGAATTTTTGTAAACATTTGAATATCGGGTTTGAAGTGAAATGATTTATAATAGTTTTTTCTTGAAGTTTATAAAAAGTTTAATTTAAACTTTCAAATAAAAGCTCACATATCGCTTATTGGAGCAAGTTTACTCTAAATTTTTAATAACATTTACAGAAATGTTTGTTGGGTTATGATTTGCAATCCCAAATCGGGGGTTTCCGCAGCGAAAACGATAAAAAATAAAAATGATTTATTGATGAGTCCATTTTCTTATTTTAATCCCTGATAGAGGTTTTGGTCCACATTTATACTAGTATTTTTATATTTTTCGAACTATTGTGATACTGGTATGATTGGCCTGCAATTTTACTAGTACATTTCCTTCCATTTTGAACTACTATGAAACTGCTATTTTACGACCAGAATGATACTAGTATATTTCCACTATATACAAACTAGTATTTCATGAGTAGTAGATGAGTGGTATGTTCTGGTCAAAACCTGACAATTGACATCTCGTAGGACATCGGCATGTTAAAAATACCAGTTGCTTGTATGGATGTATGGCAGTTGGCTGACTAGTTAAGCTTGGTGCATATACTAGTTGTAAAGAAGTTTGCAACTAGTTGGATTGACTGCAGGGATATAGCGATATGCATGGATACATACGTATCTTCGTATATACGTATGTTTGTAAAATTATACATATTCTCTGCTGGCACAATTCGGCTCGAACTGCTGTCATACTTTTGGAGCGTACAACTTACTGGGCTTTAAGCCATGGTTTGATTTGCCACATTGAAAAATAATCACCGCTTGAAATCATATATGGTATAGCCGGTTTCAACCACGTTTGGGAATGTGCTAAAATTGGGATTGCTTCTCTCTTCAAGAATTGTAGAGTGCCTTTTTTCTACTGGACTTTCGACGAATTACGAATTACGTGACTACATAAATCTGTACATAAATATACATATGTATAAATACATATAGATTTGTATTAATATATTGGCAATTCAGCTTTGGTTGATGAAAATCCACTTCTATTTATATGTTCTAGTTTAGCTATACACGTCGTTGTGGACAATATCTAAAAACAATTCAACATACATAATATACATTTAGAGCGTCGCGCCTTACAGGAAAAAAAAAAGTCGGCCGTACCTCCCCTCATATGAAGTGTTTTTGAAAAACATTTAAAAAAAAATTTTTTTTTTTTTTTCTGGCAACCCTAGATGTCGCCCAATTGCATTTTTCTTCATATCTTCGGCATTTATGGCCGGATTTTAAAGTGTGATACACAAATTTTTTTGTCTCAAGAAGTGGGTTTTTCCTATAAAAAGCTCATTGATCTCAGGCGCTCCGTTGTGGTACCTACCCACCATATCTCAGTTGCTACCACCCTAATGTACCGATCTAATAACTGCAAATTAAAGACCGTAAAAAATCGTAAATCTTTTGCGAAAAAAGTACTTCAATTAATTCAGCAGAACTCGAAATAAAACAAATTTTGTTTTTAGTTGAACGCCATACATAAGATGCCTTATTTTCTTTATACATTTTTATTTATGACTAGCTGACCCGCCGAACTTTGTTCCGCCTTAAAAGCACAAATCACACAGTCACCCTGGGTCCACATTTAGGTCAATAAATTGGGACCCGGGTAAAATATCAAGGTGAAAGATATCTTAAATTTTAGAAGAGAAGTCTAGAGAATGATTATTGAAAGTTTCATTCATTTCTATGCAGTCGTTTTTGTGTGACGCGGGCGATATGGTAAAAAAACCACATTTTTGGTCACATTTTTCCCACATTTTGGTCAATAACTCGGTAACCGGATACGATATCCAAATGAAAATTGTCCTAAATTTTAAGTTAGACGTTAAGTGATAGAATGGTGAAAGTTTCATGCAATTCTATTCAGTAGTTTTTGCGTGATACGCGCACAATCATACAGACGGACAGGCAGACAGACAGACAGACAGACAAACAAAAATTCTAAAAATTGTAGATTTGAGTTCCGCTGGTCCAATAACGACCTCTCCTATCAGTTTTTCTTGAATATCTTCAATGTACAGAGATCGACCTGTTACAATTTTATTATATGTAAAGAAGACCGTTTTTCTATAAATTAACTGGACTATTGTTTATTTACTTTTTTCTGTTTTATGTTTTGCCCTTGACATCATAATCAATTGTCATTTTACTTGGTGCGTGTTAAAAACTGCAAAAACTTTAAAAATTCGTTTTGTTGATTGTGACTAAAAACGCAATCCAATGGGTGAGATGCCAGATAATATTGAGGACTTCAATATTCGGGGCGACCAATTATATTTGTATCGTTCCGGGCTGTTCATACAGGAGAGTGTGACGAGAGTTTAGCAAGCGAGAATCCCGGTGCTATGAGTACAGCCCGTTGGCTGACAACAGCGTCTCGAATTCTTCGCTGTTATATAACGTGCGAGCAACCCTCAATAACACTAAAAACACTTGCTGACTTTATTGTAAAAGTTTATGCTCCTTTTTGGTTTCTGGTTAAAAACCAACCACTTGCAATTCACGGATGTCGTCACGTTTTCAAATACATCACATGGATTCGCCAATTGCCACAAGGCATTCAAAATATTGTCCGTCTGGTCATAAAAAATAACTCGTACTTTCCGCACCCAGTAAATATTTTGATATCGATGATAACCGATACAGATCCATTCGTACGTTCAGATGGATACGCGAGGATCTTAGCAGCCCGCAGAGAAGCTAATGGATGTGTTCGTCAAATGTTTGGTCCGAAAGAGGATAATTTCATAAATTTCGAGATATTTTAATATAATAGATCGGGATAGATTCGAACCGGCAGAACCACCATGCTTGCAGTTCTTCGCGAAAGATCACCTCGAAGCATTACAACATTCCAATAAAATAATTGAATTACCAGGTATGCACAACGAAAACCATTAATTTTTCTTTGCTTCTGTTTTATCGGCATCTTCACTGATCTTTTTCACGCATATCCTTGCCATTCCCAAAATACCGAGCGATTTGTTCATACAGTTCATGAATCTGCAATGGCGGTCACCGATGAACAACGCATGGGCCACATTTTATTTTAGCTCGAGAGCCGGCAGAAATACAGCAAGCTTGAATCCCGACAAAATTTTATGGACTAAAATTTCCGTTACAAAACAAACAATTCACTAACTGTTTCGCGAGCGAGGAAAATAAATAAAATTTACTTTTTCTTGCATGGCTTTAGACTAAAAATAAATTGTGTTATATTTCTGGTTCTACTGATTGAATCGAAATACCTTTTTCGCAAAAGATTTATGATTTTTTACGGTCTTCAATTAACTGACAGTAGGTTGTTACATTAGGGTGGTAGAAACTGAGATATGGTGGGTAAGTACCACAACGAAACGCCTGACCTCAATGAACTTTTTTGAGAAAAACCTCCTCTTTGAGACAAAAAAATTGATGTGTCACACTTTAAAATCCGACAACAAATACCAAAGATATGAAGAAAAATGTAAATGGGCGACATCTAGGGTTGCCAGAAAAAAAAAATTTTTTTTTTAAAATGTTTTTCAAAAACACTTCATATGAGGGGAGGTACGGCCGACTTTTTTTGGTGATACGCTCGACATACATTGTATATGTAAGCATGCTGAAAATCTACAATACACCTCGTATTGACTGACATTGAAACTTACCAATTTCCGGAAATTAAAAACAAGGGATGGGCATCCATCTAATAAAATAAATGTTACATTTTTAAGAAGAACTACGAACTTTTATGTATTTTAAATTTACCGCTCTTGTCAAGAGTATGAATGTGCCAATTTTTAAATTTATTTTTGAGAAGTGTTGATTTTAACTATTGATAGTTAGTTACTAAATGATTTTTTTCATAAATTTAGCGGCAGAGCAAATCTTCCCCTGTAAAGCAATTGTTGTTGCTGGAGAAAGCAAAATTGGCGAATGAGACCTGTTAACATAAACAAAGCAAATTAGCAAAGGAGAATGCGACCAATGCCAGTTTTGATCTCGTTGTATGGAATGAAGTGATCCCTTTTTACTGAGCATTTCCTATGAAGAGACTAATTGGTCCCTTTTATGCCTAACGGCACCCTTAAATTGTCATCCTCGGAGCAAACCCTGGCAGCTGGGCTGCTCCATTGTCTCTTGTTACGGGCTGGGGTCGAACCCAACCCTGGACCAAGAGACTGGATCTGCTGGGTTTGCTGGAAGAAAATTTATATTAAACGGTCGTATTCGGTACAATGCGGCAAGTGTAAGAGATGGTTACATAAATCTGGATGTTCAGGGCTTAACCCTGCCATCCACAGACCCCGTACTTTCTTTAGTACTTTTGAGGCGACTTGCTGTACACGTCCAAGGACGTCCCGTGGTAGTCGCCGCTCTGGCACTCCCTTACCGCTTATACCTACTTCCAATAGTCACAATAGTGGCTCAGCCTATACGACTGGCAGCACCGCTGCCATTCCCGCCTCACCCACTCCCGACTGTCGCTCACGCACACCAGCGTCTCCATCTTACACGGCCGCTCAACACTCCTATCCCCTCCGGAATAGGTCAGATATGAGCATCGCCGAGCGTCAGTCCCCTCTGTCTCTGCCCCTAACGCTCCCCCCCCCCCCTGCTTCCAGCCTGCACGTGGGTCAGGCACACCACCTCCTATTACCTTTCACTACGTGCACCGTTTGTAGGCAAAGATTATATACGCCTGCGACATCGGTCAAGTGCAACCATTGCCTTGGCCTGTGTCACACCCTTATTTGCTCTGGGCTCGCAAACGGTAACCTTTGGACGGATTCGTTCATAGCCCCCTGTTCCAGTACACAGCCGCCTTCCACGCCAGACAACATCGGCCATGGCGCTGTCAACTCTAGACTGCGACATAGGTTAGGCCTTAGCCTACCTCCACCTAGGCAAACGCATCCGTCCCTCACGCCTAGTATGCCCCCCGTCTCCCCTCCTGCACACTTCAAAATTTTGCAGCTGAACTGTAACGGATTAGCTGGAAAGATCGCGGAGATAACTGACTTTATGAAGACGCACAACATTAAAATCGCCGCGATACAAGAGACAAAATTGAACACGAGATCGGACTTACGAATTTGTGATGGGTATAATGTACATCGAAACCGATAACCGTCTAATCCTAGGCGACTTCAACGCGCATCACGATCTCTAGCACTCCAACTTGCCAGCAGACAGCAGAGGACACGCGATTGCAGACCAAATAGATAACTCAGCATTCTGTACAGTCATTGGAGATGCCCCCACCAGGGTGGCAGGTAACTGTCACAGTTCGCCAGACATCTCCATAACGAGCGCGGGCCTTATTAACTTTGTCATCTGGCGACCGATGCTTACCTTAGCTTCAGACCACCTACCCATCCTACTCTCTGTTGAACGACCGACCGACTTCATAACGGCTGATAAAATAACATACATCAACTTCACCAAAGCGGACTGGGACCGCTTTACTGAATATACAGAGCGCTCCTTCGCTGCCTTACCCACTCCTACGGACGTACGCAAAGGCGAAAGAGAGTTTCGCAATATCATTGATTCAGCCTCATGCCGCTCCATTCCTGCTAGCAGAATACCAGAAATTCGTCCGAATTTCCCGGCAGAAGCTGCGGCGATGGCAAGAGAACGTGACCAAGTGAGACTCACCAATCCTGCAGATCCCAGAATAAAAGATCTCAAAGCGGAAATTCGTAGCATTGTCAACGAACACAAGCTGACCAAGTGGAAACAACACCTTGAGACATGCAACCTCTCCGGCGAAGTCGGCAAATTATGGTCGACTGGCAAGGCCCTATCCAATCCGACCAAACACAAAGACAAGGTCGCCATTGCTTTCGGCGACAGCGTCAAATCGGACACCAGGAAATGCGCGAGCTCCTTTTGCCGGCTTTTTATAATGCATCCACCTGCGGATAGGACTAAGAGAAGAGCCTTCCGACGTGCGCGCAAACACAAACACTCTACTGCGCCCATTGCCGTCTCGATCGCAGAGGTTAAGGAAGCCATAATGAAGGCCCAACCCTGAAAATCCATCGGACCCGACAGAATCGCCATGAAGATGATCAAACACCTTGGCCACGAAGGATAGAGTTATTTAGCGGCTCTCTTTAATCTCCTCCTAACTACCTTCGTTATACCAGAGATATGGAAACAAGCGATTGTAGTTCCCCTACTAAAACCAGGGAAGCCGGCGAACCTAGGAGAGTCTTATCGCCCGATATCCCTCCTTTCGCCGGTAGCGAAACTACTACAGTCCATTCTGCTTTCTTACTTCGTTACAAATCTAAAATTGGCCGATCATCAACATGGTTTCCGCAAAAATCACAGCACGACATCCGCTTTGAACGCCATTACAACGCAGATTAACAACGGGTTGAATCAACATCCACCAAACCATAGGACGGTTCTCGTGGCACTTGACCTGTCAAATGCATTTGACACGGTCAATCACGCCACACTCCTCATCTGGACGAGACACCGCTCCCTGCCGGCCTTAAGAGGTGGACCGCTAATTACCTCAATGGTCGAAAGGCATCAGTCAAATTCAGGAACAAGAAATATAGGCCACGAAGAATAAAACAAGGGGTGCCGCAAGGTGGTGTTCTCTCTCCCCTTTTGTTTAATTTCTATATTTCGAGACTTCCCCCCCCCCAGAGGGAGTCTCCATTGTTTCCTACGCTGACGCCTGCACGATAATGGCCTCGGGCAAGGGTCCCTCCATTGATGAACTCTGTATTAGAATCAACAGTTGCCTCCATGACCTTTCCAGCTTCTTCACCGAGCGTAATCTGACTCTATCTCCGACTAAATCGACGGCGACCCTGTTTACTACATGGAATGCGCGGATGGGGCAAGAGTTAAATGTCCACGTAGACGGAGTACCTCTACCTACTGTCAACCACCCAAAAATCTTGGGTGTGACATTTGACAACGGCCTCACCTTCGCTGGTCAAGCCACCGCAACAGCCTCAAAGGTACAGAGCCGCAATAAGATCCTCAAGTCACTGGCCGGCCGGTTATTGACTATGCTGCGCCTATATGGTCGCCCAATCTTTCTGACACCAACTGGAGGAAATTGCAAGTCAGCCAAAACACCGCCATCAGAACTGCTAGGGGATGCCTGCTTATGTCATATGAGTCTCACCTCCATCAAGAGGCAAAATTGCTCAATGTTCAAGAGCACGCGGAACTCTTGAGTAGAGAGTTGCTTCTGAACTGTCATAAACCTAGTCATCATCAACCGACATCTTTTGGATGTAGCACCGCCCCCCGAGACATAAGGAGACATCTCCGTAAGCATTACGATGAGATACGGCATCATATTTCTTTGCCGTTTGATCTGCGGAACCATAGACGGGCTCTAAATGACCTCCACACCGAGTCGGTAGATAGATCTCTCAGATCTCGGCCTGTGAATCCCGTTACCAATACCAATACCCACCGGAATTGGCTGAAGAGGAGCGTGTACTTCCGAGGGAGACTAGAGTCATACTAGCACAACTTCGCTCTGGATATTGTAATAGGTGAAACTCTTACTTATCCAGACTGAACCCCAACATACCAAATACATGCCCTGCATGTGGTATGACCCCTCATGATACCATACATCTCTTCTCCTGTTCAGTTGAACCCACTCTTCTAACACCTACATCACTCTGGTCCAACCCTGTGGAAACTGCGCGTTTCCTCGGACTTCTGTTAGAAGAGCCTGATGACAATTTAGAGTGATCGAGCCCATTGGGCAGGGCGAAGCACTGTTAACAACAACAACAACAACATGCTTAAACGGGTAGTGTCCAGAAGATTCCCTTTGTTCCTCTACGGGTATGGTCGGGCAAGTTTAGTTTAAACATCTAAAAGTAGGCTACATAAATTAAAATCGACTTATCCCACTATTCCTATAACGGAGTAATTGGGATCAATTATAGCCCACTCTAGACGAAAGATATTGATGGCGGATCACTCTCTTTAGAGATAAGTCTCCCGATTTTTTGCAGGGTAAGCTACACAACTTTTAACAAAACCTTAACTGCTCCAGAAATCGGTCAACCTTTGACCTTAAATAACTTTGAAAAAGTCACATTAATGAACAAATATTTTGTACAGCGTTCCTGTAAATATTGAGGAGGAAATTGGCTGAAGGATCTTTAAGTGGTAAGATATATTCATTTCCTTAGAAACCTATAGCGAAATTGAAAAACTGCGATAATCATGCCCTTCCCATTAATATTAAAAACTCATATCTCAGTTAGTATACTCTATTTTTAACTATGACATCGATTTCCATGTACCAATAAAGAAAAAGGAACTCGATTTTTTTGGCTCACCGTAATACTTATATTTCAAAAACAATAAACTTGTTTTCCCAACATTTTTTTTTTAGCGTGGCGTTAAGATTTCCGCCAATTGATTTGCATAACTTCATTTTGTTCATAAAAAATTGTTTCGGATAGAAGACTTGTAACCTAAAAAAATTTAAAAAAAATTTATTGAAACCTTTTTGAAGTGTTCCTTGGCATTTTTGGGAAGGTCGGTATAAGGAAAATCTGTATATTCAATTCAATTAGACCGATTATAGGAAGCAACAGAAAGATATATCATCGTCATTTCTGCGAAAGAGAACATGTTATCGTAATTTTCACATGTAAGGTACATAAATCAAATCACTATTTTGAGAAGTTTCTATGTGAATGTACAAGAATCCAATGAAATTTAAAAAAAAATGTAACATGTCATAACTAAGAAAACTTTCTGTTTAGGGTGGAATTAAATATCATTTTATACTTGTAATGTGTCCAAAAAACTACTTCTAGCTAATCAGACTAGTTCGAATACAAACTTTGTAACTTATTTAAAACACCAATGATTTCATTTTTTGTCCCAAATCGACCATCGTTCCTATGACTCTCAAACCAAAGCAAACTCAAATCTGTAATAGTCGTATTATAGTTATTTTTTACGATGGAGTCCAAACGCGAGCTAATTGTCAACGGATTTTTACATGGCAGACGACCGTGCGCAATATTTAAAGACTTTAAAAGTGTGGGTTTTAAGCGCGATTTTGTGTATAAAACTATAAAGCGGTACAATGAAACTTCGTCTGTTAAAAATATACCAAGAAGCGGAAGACCGCGAACGGTTCCCAATAGTGGTAACGTAAAAGTTGTGAGGGAACAAATTCGGAGAAACAATTGCCGGTCAGTTAGAAAAATTGCTGCGAAATTGAATATGAGCAAATCTTCAACACATTTAATTTTGAATAAGGATCTTGGTCTAAAAGCGTATAAGAATCAAAAAACTCACGGCGTTCCTACATCAGG
Organism: Merzomyia westermanni; assembly: GCA_949987695.1. Classification (NCBI taxonomy): domain Eukaryota; kingdom Metazoa; phylum Arthropoda; class Insecta; order Diptera; family Tephritidae; genus Merzomyia; species Merzomyia westermanni. The sequence goes on from OX465288.1 coordinate 85,569, forward strand.
GAAAGAAAAGAGAGCCAAACGAGTATCTGATATTCTTGGATGGCACGGCGGTGACGAATTCGTATCTTCTGATGAAAAGTTGTTCGTGCAACAGCAATCTCGCAAAATGATCGAGTATGGTCAGTGTCTCTAGAAAATGTTCCTGAAAAGGAAATGTATGCGACCAGATTTCAAAGCGCTTCTTCCGTAATGGTGTGGGCCGGATTCTGTAAAAGAGGAAAGCTTCTCCTAGTTTTCATCGAAAAGGGCGTTAAAGTTAACGGCGGCTGCTAGAAACAACACGTCTTAGAGGCAGTATCAGTACCCAGCCGTCGCAGTTTATTCGGTGATGATTATTATTGCTTTCAACAAGATGGAGCGCCTTCACATACCGCAGACATCGTGCAACAATGGTGTCAGGAGAATTTGGCCGACTTTTTGCATAAGGATAAATGGCCACTGATCTTAATCCATTGGATTTTTTTGCATGGGCCTACATGACGTCGAAGCTTAACGGTTATCAAATAAAAAACTTGGAAACTTTTCGTAAGGTATTACTCAAAGTTTGGGACGAAATCCCGATGGATATGGTTCGTGCCGCTTGTTGCTCTTTCGAAACTCGATTATGCTTGGTTCAGTTATCCAAAGGAGGTGTTATTAATAAAAACCTACTATAAATATTTATTGATGCTACATAAATCCTTTTAAACAAAAATTGATAAGGGTTTACCATACCTTTTGCTTTAAAAGGACTTTAGTTTTGTATTGGAACTTTTTGGACACCGTTTACATTTTATATACGTAATATGACCAGTGAAAATCTGTCAGATCGGACCAACATAACATATAGCTCCCATATAATCGATAGTTCCGATAAATTGGTTTTAGGCTATAAATTATGCAATTAAAAAGCTAGGAACGCAGAATGTTGCAAATTTTTTACATATTATATACGTAACGTGACAAATGAAAATCAGCCAGATCAGACCTATACATAACATATAGCTCCCATACAATGGATTGCTCCGATAAATGTGGTTTGGGCCATAACTATTGCCCTAAAATTTTTCCAGAGCTTGTACTTATTGTAAGAAGAAACGGATATTTAAAAGCGTGATGTGTATTCATGAAAGGTATAAAGCCTTCGGCACAGCCGAAGACAGCGCTTTCCTTACTTCTTTATGAATGCTTTCGTTGTGAGAACGTCTTTATATGTTGGTATATTTTTCTCTAAGAAAGTAATACTAAAGCCAAAGTTCACTATAAGCACGTCAAAGTGATTTTAAAGGAGGAATGGCTGATTTGAATAAGGAAATACTCGGTACTGTTATAAGTAGAAAATTACAGAAAATGTAACCGTTGCGGACAGTGTTGCTGTGCATGAAATGCACTAATGCATAAGACAAAAAGTACAAACAACAACAAAAAGTACTAGCCTCTGCTGGTCAGGGGTTTAGAATATGGCCGAGGTAGGCATAACGGTAGTGAGAGGCGACCAAAATGCTCAAAGGTAATGAAGTACAACTCTCACCTCTCATTACCCATCTTCTTCTTCCTTACGAAAGGAGGGGTGCTATTACCTGACAGTCGGGCATGTGCTGCAAGGGAGTTCCCAGAGCGTACCGGGTTCATATCTGGCGAAGGACTGTCACTTTCGACAACACCCTTCAAAACCTTCGGGCAGTGTTTTTGTTGTTACAAAAAAAAAAAAAAAAAAAAAAAGTAGATACTAATTAAATTGAGATGCCTCTGTGCACATGATAATCACAGTTCACCTAAAAGAAATATAGGTTGCTTTAAAATGCCAAAGAAAACTGAAAAATTTGGGATGTTGTTCTAGTAAAAATTCTGTTTGAGTTGAAATCTATGATTCTTTTTGCAGAATATAAAAATAAAAAAAATAAAAAAGTACACCAAAAACTAGAAACGTCAAATCGATTGTAATACTTTTCTGATAAAAAGTCTGATTGACTTTCGTTGGTAGCTGCTATCCGTTTAATAATAACTATGTACATTTACGATTTTATATTTACTATATATATATAAATATATATATTATATTTATATTTATATTTATATTTACTAGTGTAGTGCAATTTCATGCAAAAAAAAAATTAATAGGCGAAAATTAAAAACCCCATGAATGTTTGAAACAACTTTGTAAACTTTTCCTTTGTTATAATAAAAATTAGTAGGTGTGTTCATATAAGTAGAAATGACATATTCCTAAGTGGCGTAACTATGGCACTGCAGGGGGTGTGTCATAATTCCAATCTAAGAGATAACCTTTATTAACTCGATCCAACACCGGCTCCACTTTCCACATTTTTCCTGCACAAAATCCCCTTCCCTGTAGGCGACCTTCTGTCGCGCTTATAGAAAATAACCCTATCATGGCACCTTCATATAAATAGAAGTCCTCTAATAAGGTTTATGAAACTTCCTAGCTAAGTCCACGTGTTGACTGGATATAGTATAGGCTACAATAGCTTTGGAAAAAGGGGATGTGTTACGACTCCACGCAATATATAGTTTCAGTTCGTCATGTATAAAATTTCGAAAAAATGGATAATGCCGCTCTCACTACAGGGAGCAAGATAAATTCACTATAACAATTATTTGTACGATTTCTCTAATATTGGTACTAGCAGACTCGGCATGGGGGCGTGGCACCGCCCATTTTCCCAAAATTATATATAGCATGTGCTGTACCCAGTGCACCCAAAAATCTACCGTGAACATTTTATTATAATCGGTTTAAGACGAGATAGGGAGACTTAGAACAAGAGAAATTAAAAAAGAGGGGGAACTTAGACAGTGCCAGTCGTAAGATGCGCTTTCTTGAAGGTTTGACGGTTTCAAAAAATTTTTATGCTGCAGTAGGGCTAGTACCTGAAGATGTTAGTACCGGGTCATATCGGTATAATTCTGGGAAATTGCTGTCCATAACCTTCGGGGAATGTTTCTGTGTTTGCAAGTCACTTATCAACCCCCGAAGATCTTTTCAAAGAAAGTATAATGGAAATATGTATAAATTGATCCATTGCAATCAAACTATCTAGCAGCAAACGACAAAACTAGCTTGAGCACTCAGGTCAACTAGTCAGCCAGCTATCTTTTTTCGATTGACATGATTAATAATGTCAATGGCATTAATTCCATTGACACGATTACACGTCACTGTTCATTCCTAATTATGGTCTCACAAACTATTCTTAACAACCCTACAAAACAGCTGACCTTGACATGAGCCGTAATTTGAAAGGAAGCGCTGAAGGGGTCATCACGGCATTGTCAAATCGGGCATCAGATTTGTAGCAGCAATATGAAAAAGCTGATGCTTTTACCGGCAGCGTCTTGTAGGGAAATGTTCAAAGTCCTTATATTTTCCTTCTAAACAGCTCATTTTTTCTCTCCAAACTACTTACATACATAGAAGATTAAACTTTTTGTATTTTCAAATGAAATTTGAAGTATATTAAGCTGTTTTTTTTTCTTACAGATATTTGTGAAAGTTCACAGAGGGTCGTTTATTAGTGTCAAAGGCTAGATAAATGACAAAAATATTTTTTTTGTAGAGCTCTACATTTTCTATATAAACATCTAAAATTCATTTTTAGATAGTGAATAAACGATCTTTCAGTGTTAAGATAGCGTGATGACCATGTCCTTACTATTAATATTCGGAGAAATATTAAAAAAAAAAACACATCAGATAATGAAACAGTTTGTAAGGTAAAGGTAAGCATAAAAATGTTTGAAGATTTTATCAGCACAATCCAAAATAATGGATTTATGATGCTGTGTTTGACTAAATATCGAGGGGTTGGTTTATGGAAAACTTTAATTCCTCAGCCATCTCCTGGCCGATTTAGACTTTTGAAGTATAATTTCAAAGGTATTTCCCAAACGTGGACATTTCTGCAAAACAACCCATTTCGGCTCAATGTTTTCACATCGCGAATACTTATTACAATACCACTGGACGTCCTGAAATTACGTGTTTTTGCATGAATCTTCATCGCACATTGGCTTCTTTCAATTCTTATAAGTATTATCAACGAATTCTACACCATGGCAATTTTCCGATTTTTTTGACTTAGTTCGAAGATTGGTTAAGCAAAATGGACTAAGCCAAGCAGTTCTGACTAATTTAGACTCCTAAATTATCATCAAGGAGCCACTTCAGATTTATTTCTTAGAAAAGTAACTCATTTCAGCAAAATTTTTTTTTTTAATTTTATTGTTAAAATTATCCTCTAGGCGTGTGGTCGGAAGCCAGGCCGCCGTACGTGACTTGCAGTGTTACACGTAAGGGAGACCAAAAACAATTAGGAAAGTAAACAGTTTAGGAAGCATTGGATTAAATACCTTTACAGAGGCAGCCAGGTTTTGGAAAAGTGGGCGGTGTCAAGCCCTCAGGATTGGTTCAAGTTAATGTTAGAGGAAAATTAAGAGGGTCAAGAAGAGTAACGGTATATGGGGATGGGGGAAAAGCTAAAGAAGAGAGAAAAAGGAAGACATAAGGATAAATGAAGGGGAAGCACCGAGAACTAGTTTGGCTTATTTCATTATGCCTCAACCTATCTTCGAACTAAGTCGAAAATATTAGAAAACTGTCATTCGTTAATACTTCTTATAAGGACTGAAAGAAACCAATGTTCGATGAAGATTCATGCAAAAATCCTCGATAATATCCGGCTGTCCGGGGTTTGCTAACATTCGCGATCTGCAAAAATTGGGTCAAAGCGGGTTAAATTTTGCAAAAATGTCAACGCCTAGAAAATGCCATTAAATGATATATTAAAAGTCTCAACCCGACAAGACTTGGCTGAGTTATTATAGTTTTCCACAAACCTACCCCTTGAAATATATTCTTCTTTAAATGGCGCTTAAGAGTCTAAAAGATTTTGGCCGTCCAACATATTATATTTTCGAAATATTGAGGGGGAGCCTTAAAAAGAATAGAATTTTAAAATTCCAGTGGAAAAATTGCAACTATTCTTGGTGAGGTACCTTAGTGTACATAGTGTGTAGTACATATAGACATTATTGCTGTACATTTTTAGGTTACTAATATTTATACAAACATTCTCACCATGTTTAGCGAATGCTCCTCAACGATGCTATTGCCTTCGGGGCGCTCAAACAGCGATGGTTATCCAATGCAAACCACACAAAAGCCACAACTGTTTACAAGAATATCGTCTCCTCAATTAGCCACCAACAGCATAAATAAATTGGAAAACACAATAGTAATAGAAACAACTAATAGGGAGTCAGCAACAGAACGTATAGCAAACATAGAAGCATGCACAAATCCGTCATCGCCTGGTAGTGAAAATGACAGCAACTGCAGTGCACATCCTCACCACTTCCCTAGATATTCAGAGCAATTGCGCAATACAACTGTGACGGTTTTGAGTAAGGCCGGAAATTGGAAAGAGATCGATAGAAATTTGCAAGTAATACAGGAAAACCTAGAGAAGAATTGGACTGTGCATGTTGCCCAGGAAGGTCGACTTTATTATTGCAAGTAAGTCTATTTACCCATTTACTTACGTATTTACCAATATATTCATTGCAAAATACTTGACCATAAATCTGCCAACAATTAATTTAACTAAATATATGTATGAGAACATAATTCGTGAAAACCTTTTTTATTTAGTTGTCCCCTTTAGTGAATCCTCTTGTATATCTGTGATACTAGTACTCGAACTAATAAAGTTTTGCCTTTATAGAACCACTTTTGAACATCCCTGGTAGTACTACACGCTTACACACGTCTTGTACATTCCCACAACAGCCGGTTCTATCGTACCGGAATGACCCGGGTTTTTTTACCCGGCCGGAGGATGTGGCCGTGTGCAGAAGTCCACGCAAGTGGGGAAAGTTTCTGATCACCATTCACCTGGGAATGGCCAGAGCGATTCTTTTGCTCCTCGTCCCTCACGCCTAGCTTGTCCCCCATCTCCCCTCCTACACGCTTCAAAATTTTACAGCTGAACTGTAACGGATTAGCTGGAAAGATCGCGGAGATAACTGACCTTATCAAGTCGCACATCATCAAAATCGCTGCGATACAAGAAACAAAATTGAACACAAGATCGGACTTACGAATGTCAAGGCATAGTAGTTCGGCCCGGCGACGTCGACCTGCAAATCATAAACATCTACATTCCCCCTGCCACGTGTTGTCCTAGAAATTATCATCCCGACATTAGTGCGTTGCTAAGGGGCGATAACCGTCTAACCCTAGGAGACTTCAACGCGCATCACGATCTCTGGCACTCCAACTTGCCAGCAGACAGCAGAGGACACGCTATTGCAGACCAAAAAGACAACTCAGCATTCTGTACAGTCAATGGAGAAGTCCCCACCAGGGTGGCAGGTAACTGGCACAGTTCGCCAGACCTCTTCATAACGAGCGCGGGCCTAATTAACTTTGTCATCTGGCGACCGATGCTTACATTAGCTCCAGAGCACCTACCCATCTTACTCTCCGTTGAACGACCGACCGACTTCATAACGACTGATAAACTAACATACATCGACTTCACCAAAGCGGACTGGGACCGCTTTACGGACCATACAGAGCGCTCCTTCGCTGCCTTACCCACTCCGACAGACGCACGCAAAGGTGAAAGGGAGTTTCGCAAGGTCATTGATTCAGCCTCAGGCCGCTTTATTCCTGCAGGTAGAATACCAGAAATTCGTCAGAATTTTCCTGCAGAAGCTGAGGCGATGGCAAGAGAACCGGACCAAGTGAGACTCATCAATCCCGCAGAGCCCAGAATCAAAGATCTCAATGCGGAAATTCGTATGATAGTCAACGAACACAAACTGACCAAGTGGAAACAACACCTCGAGGCATGCAACCTCTCCGGCAATGACAAGGTCGTCATTGCATTCGGCAACAGTGTCAAATCGGACGCCAGGAAATGCGCGAGCTTCTTTTGCTGGCTGTTTATAATGCATCCACCTGCGGATAGGACTAAGAGAAGACTAAGAGAGACGTGTGCACAAACACAAACACTCCACTGCGCCTATTACCGTCTCAGTCGCAGAGGTCAAGGAAGCAATAATGAAGGCTAAACCCTCAAAATCCATCGGACCCGACGGAATCGACATGAAGATGATCAAACACCTAGGCCACGAGGGACAGTTATTTAGCGGCTCTTTTCAACCTCTCTCTGAGATATGGAAACAAGCGATTGTAGTTCCCCTACTAAAAGCAGGGAAGCCGGCGAACCAAGGATATTCTTATCGTCCGATATCCCTCTTTTCGCCGGTTGCGAAATTACTAGAGACCATTCTGCTACCTTAATTTATTGCAAATCTAAAATTGGCCGATCACCAGCATGATTTCCGCAAAATCTCACAGCACTACATCCGCTTTGAATGCCATACAACGCAGATAAATTATGGTTTGAATCAACACCCCCCAAACCATAGGACGGTTCTCGTGGCACTTGACCTATCAAATGCATTTGATACGGTCAACCACGCCACACTCCTTCGAGACCTGGAAGAGACACCGCTCCCTGCCGGTCTTAAAAGGTGGACCACTAATTACCTCAATGGTCGACAGGTATCATTCAAATTCAGGAACAAGAAATCTAGGCAACGAAGAATAAAACAAGGGGTGCCGCAAGGTTGTGTTCTCTCTCCCCTTTTGTTTAATTTCTATATTTCGAGACTGTACAACTCTGCGTAGTTCTTACGGAGAACACCGTAATTTTCTTGAGGCGGTTCTGGGTGATATGATGATGAATATAAATCATATACTGCAGTATGCTAGTAAAGTGGGTATAAAACACCTGCAAAAAGGAATAAAATTATACATGTGCATGTAGATACATATGTATATAGGATATGAGACTATTAGTGCCATAAACTGAGGATGCAAATTATCAAGAATGTGATTGATTGAACACAATGTGGATTACAATGTATTTCAAAAACATTTGAATTTCTACCTCATAAAACAATATTGTCCACCTCATTTAATAATTAGCCACATATCAACTATGCACTTCGTAATTCCTTCATAAATGCATTTTTTAAATTTACTATGTATATAACTTTAACAGTGTTTCATACCTATAGTAAACAAACATATCTCTAATTTTTTCATATTAGTCATGATAAACATACTGCTTCTTGGTTGCCATCCTGTGAGGATTGGAGCAAGTACGAAGAGTTGCCATATGGTTGGGAAAGAGCCATTGACTCGAGGGGCCTTTCATATTATATAAAGTGAGTACATGAAAGGTCATATGCTTTATTTATTATTATATTTTTTTTCTACTTATTTACCAAAGCCATTTAAACAAAACATCCACATATGAAGCTCCTGAAAGTGTTCGATGGGACCAGAACCCTCCTAAGCCAAGGATAGTGATTATTCAGCGCAGTGCAACACTGGGATTTGGTTTCGTCGCAGGAAGTGAACGGCCAGTGATAGTACGATTCGTGACAGATGGTGGGCCTAGTATGAACAAGGTAAATTTTTCACACTAAACCGTCTACCTATGTTAAAGACCGTAATATATATTTTTCAAATAGCTTCAACCAGGTGATCAAATATTAGCCGTTAACGGAGAGGATGTGAAAGAAGCCCCACGGGATCATGTTATTCAGTTGGTACGGGCTTGTGAGACACAAGTAACGTTATTGGTGTGCCAGCCATCTCATACTTTAGCACCTGGTCGTAAATCTACACTTCTTTCAGCAGGGAAGCGTGCGAAATTGCGGACACGCCCAAGTCGGGTACGATTCGCAGAGAGTGTTTGCGTTAATGGGTCTCCACTGTTTCCTGTGAGTTGATATAAATATGATTGAAAAACATTCAATGTTAAATTAAATTCAAAATAATATAATATATACATGTTGTTATATCCTCTAGGCATCAGCGTTTTCTTTAGGCGACATTTGCGTGCCACCGATGGCAAATGTTCTGAAAGTATTCCTAGAAAATGGTCAAACTAAATCATTCAAGTATGATGCTACAACTACTGTGCAGGTATTTTTTTATTACTATTGCCATCTACATATAAAGAGTTCAAATGACATTTTTTTTTAGAAATTCTGTAGTTTTGCATTATGTATTTTTAGTTTTATTTCAGATAAAAGATTTATATATGTTATCAGTGGTTTATATTGGGACTTGTGCTTAGAGCACCGAGCCTTAAGGGACACCAAAGGAAAGCAGTGTCTCTGATTTTTTTTCGATAACGCAATATTTCAAAATTTGGCTGAAGAACGCCCTATATCAGAATGAGTTTAAAAAAAACACCCTATATGAACGAAAATTCAATACGTATTCAGCTTAGATAGAGCGTTTTTGAAAAAAAAGGAATAGAAAAGAATGCTATGTGTTTCCACCAGATATTTCAAGAATTTTAGTCCCTCGAAAACTCTTTATAATTTAAATGTCATTTATACTCATTACGCACGGCGATGATAATACATATACTATAAATATGTATGCGTATTTTTAGAGATTATGTTAATAGTTAAGTTTTCAATAATTTGTAAAAGGATGTCGTGGGATCCCTTTTAGACAAGTTGTGTCTCAACACTGGAGAAATATTTAGTCTTGTATTGGAGCATGTCAAAAGCTTGAAACGGAATAAACTCACCTTGCTTGATCCTGAGGAATCGTTGGCTCGCGTAAGTAATTTTAAAAATATTTTGTTGCCTGCCGTACTATTTAAAAATTTAAATTTTCACAACATTACAGATTGCCGCCCGACCAGGTGCTCATAAGTTACGATGCTTATTCCGAGTTACTTTTGTTCCAAAATCCGCTGCCGACCTGGCGCAAAAGGATTTGAATGCCTTAGATTATTTATATATGCAATGTTGCAATGATGTTACCCAGGAGCGCTTTGCGCCCGAGCTACAACCAGAGATCGCCTTAAGGCTAGCGGCATTGCATATGCATCAACATGCTTTAGCTAATAATGTCTCTCCAGCGAAGTTAACTGTTAAAGTTGTAGAGTAAGTAAAAATATATAATTTTACAAACAATAGTCACTGGGAAATTTGACCAATTTGGGCCTGAGCTCCAGCAGACTATCAGAAATATTTACATGGTAAGCACACAGCAAAAATTTACAAACAAAAATCAAAGTTTAAAAGGATTGCTGAGGAAAGCAAACAAATGATATATGTATTAAGGAACGTGATTTCATACATAAAGTAAATTTGTATTTACTTAGCCTTAGCCTGGCCCTTTCATACGGCACCTCAACTATATAGGATAAACGAATTTTTAAAAATGTGGGGACCCTGTGAGCCCTTTCATTTAAACAAAATCGGTTTAATAGGGTAAATCTGATCCTTTTCATAAAAACTTTCTTCCGTATTATATATAGTAATGATAAAGACCGCTTGTAAGGGGCTTCAAATGTGAGCGAGGTAGGCATAACTGTCGTAAGGGGCGACTAAAATGCACAAAAGTAACTCGTTACGTCCAACGCAATGGTTAATCTCACCTCTAATTAATCATCTTCTCCTTCCTTAAGGAAAGGGAGTTGACATGACCTAGAAGGTTGAACTGGTTTTACCAAATCGCTCCCGCGACAGTAGGGCATGTACAGGAAAGGATTATCGGAGTGTACGGTTCATATCCGGCAAAGGACTGTCCCTTTCGACTTCCCTGATTTTGTCGTTACAAACAACAACGTTCGTGAGCGGTTTTGCACCGCACCTGTTTTTGTTTAGTCTGCTTTATCGTAAAGTACCAAACCGTTTGCCTAACCTAATAAAAAATCGCTTATATATTTTTGCTGGAATAGATTTTTTTGTTGTGAGCGGATGTATTAATTCACTAAACTCGAAAAGTCCCTAGATATAGGTGTCACTATGTATATCTTGTATTTGGTTGTTAACTGTTCCATTAAAAACAAAATTCACTATTTATAATAAAATCTACCAATATTTATATTAAAATACTTCTACATACGTACATATTTGGCTTTACCGCTTTCAGGCGTGAATTTGGCTTGGAGAGGTTTGTTCCCGTAAGCCTATTTGAAGGAATGAAACGAAAGGAGCTGAGGCGCCTAATATCACACTTCCTTAAATTGAATGGAGAAATGACAGGCTCATCTACCAAACTTTTAACTCAGCTCCAAGTAAAATATCTAAAAATATTGCAGTAATCTTAGGAATTAAAACATAAACATATATTTTCTTATTCAGTCAAAATTGCACTATTTGGACATCATAGCAAGTTTACCAAGTTACGGAGCCAAATGTTTTAGTACAAACCAAAGAGAAGGAGTAGAACGTGTTTTACTCATTAGTCCACGTTTTGGCTTAAGTCAAATATCCAGTATAAGAAATTCGGTGGTAAGTATTTTATTTCTTTATGTATACCTAATCGATAGTTCGAAGTTACATACTTACATATCAGTGATCTGCTTTTAGTACTAATAATATGTGCGCACTTAGTCATAAGCCAAAACAATTAGTGCAAATGTATACTACCTCAAGTAGGTACAGAATAAAACTATGACTGTCTAACACATAAAGAGAGAAGACATCCCTGTAAAACACGATGGGGTATCAGAGTACTCCAACACTTATCCTCATTCATATAAAAAAGGAAGTGCAATTTACATGGCTATGTCTGGGATTGGATCACCTAATCCATCTCGGAGTACTCCATTACTTTGCTTTTGAGTACAGTATGGGGCACCTACGTGAAAGTACTTTCAAAGATTATCCCAGTTTTGATCTCTTTGTATGGGTTGAAGTGATCCCGTTTGTTTGAGTAAGTCCTATGACGGGACTTATTGGCCTCTCTTATTCCTGAAAGGGAAGTGTCGGACAGATCCCCTTTGTTCTGCTACGGGTACAGTTAGACAAGTTTACTTCTAACACCTATAAGTGGGCCCACTGAAGACGAAAGGTATTGATGGCGCATCACTCTATTTAGAGATACATTTTGAAATAAAGCAAAAAGATAGACGAAAAACACTAAAATTACTAAAGTCATTCCACTTAACTAATAGTAGCTGTGTTCGGTGACAAAACTTGGAAAGAACTGTCAGTAAAGTGAGAATGACGTAAAACTTGTGAAAATACTTATTTTGTAAAACGCGAGTAAAGCACCACTTCTTATCATGTAAAACAAAAATTCGTTTAGTAGAGAAGCATTCACTCACATCAGTGCCTTACAGATATAAAAAATTAAAAAAAAGATCGTGTATATTTTAAAATTTGAACTGAACCCATTGGAAATATTCCCCCTTTTTTCATGAAAGCTTTGAAATTTGCGATTTATCCAAGGACATTGTCATCCACACTTTTTAATTTACTTCAAAGAGCCTCAGTGTACATATATCAGATATTGAGAATTTTAATTGTGCAATCGTAATACCTGGTTTTCACCTTGTAAAATTTTACGTAAATTGCTGTCAGTCGTATGAGAACAGGGGCCGAATTACGTTATACGTTCCGTGATCGAAAGCGAATTTTTAAATCTTAATTGAGCTAAGCCCGTAATTCGGTTTGACGTCATACGTGAGGAATTGGCTGAAAGTACCGGTCGGTTCAATTATCCATCATACATTTTTTTAAAAGTTTTAAAGTTTCGAAGTTATTGTGACTTAAAAAACAGTTTACGATCACGAAACGTATGTCGTAATACCACCCCAGGTTTCCACACCGTGTCATTTCCGTTTGCCTGCTTACTGCCTCATTTAAAATGTCAGCGAAGTGAAAACGGTCACTCATGCGGTCACTTTTAAATTTGCCTGGCAACACAGCCCAATTTGACATCTAAAATTCATGCCGTTACCTTCGATTCCTGTATGACCTGGAACCCATGTTAGAAGCACCCTATTGTTGGTTCCTAGGTGATTTAGCTTCTCAATGCACTCGCGGATAAGCGCTGATTTTACCTCGTAAGATGAGATTGCTTTGAGTGTGGCTTGGCTGTCGTTAAGTATAGCGATGCGTTCATTCCTATATCCACGCTGCAGGCTTAGTTCTGCACAGTGGTGCATGGCGTATGCTTCCGCTTGGAAGATGCTCGGGTATGCCCCCGAGGCCCTGAGATCCGTGCTCTTAGGCCTAGGGTCTTCGAGCCATCCGTGAACCACACTATTGTGTGGGAGTGGTGTATGGTGTCTACTCTGAATTGTTCCCAGGTTGACTTGTTTCCCAGTTCTACTCTAAATATCCTTTCAAAGATTATCTGCCTGAGAATGTCGTCCCTCGGTAGTTGAGAAATTGGGATGGTTTCTCTCAACTTCATCATATTGTTGGTTGACATTACTTTTCCTCTGCCCGAACCCTTCTTAGCAATGTTGAGGAGAGTTCTTTTGGCCGACTGCTCTATCGCTACATGTAGTGGGGGCAGATCAAGAATAGCCTCCACCGCAGCGGTGGGGCAAGTGCGCATTGCCCCTGTGATGCAGACGCACGCCATACGCTGGATCTTGGAGAGTGCTTGTCTCACCGTTGAGTGGACTGTTCTCGATGCCCATGCTACCGAGTTTACTATCATGGTGTACATCAATCTCCGGATGTGCGGGCGGCTTCCCCATGTTTTGCCCGCGATGCGTCTGCGCACCATGATGGATCTTGTCGCCCTACTCGACATGTTCACGAAATGTTGCCTCCAGCTTGCTGTCGAAGATGACCCCCAAGTATTTTACTTCAGCAACAAATTCTATCAACGTGCCATGGGTTATTACTCTGAGTCCCGGGAGGGATCTTTTTCTGGTGAAGGGGATTATGGCTGTTTTTGTGGGGTTTAGACTAAGCCCCACACTGGCACACCATCTCCTTGTCAGGTTCAGTGCTCTTTGTATGATGTCACAAAGGGTGTACTCAAATTTGCCCCGTGCAATTATGACGATGGGTATCGATGGGGATCCTTGGGGCACCCCTTAGTGGTGTTGCCCTGTATTATGCTGTTGACTATCCAGGTTTCAGCGGTTCTGGTGCGGAGTAAGGCATCTATCCATCTTTGGATAGGCAGTTCGTCTTCTCTGTTCTGCAGTGCTCTATTTACACTGTCATGAGACGTGTTATCGAAGGAACCTTCAATGTCAAGGAAGGCGCATAGTATTGTTTCCTCACAGGTAAACGCACACTGGATTTCAGTCGACAGTTGATAGAGGGCTGTGTGCGTAGATCTACCTGCTGACTGTGATGCAGAGGCCTGCTGTTCAGTAAGTAAGAGTTTAAAATATCCAGAGTGAAGTTGTGCTAGCATGACTCTGGTATCCCTCGGAAATACACGCTCCTCTTCAGCCAATTCAGGCGGTTGAGTATTAATAACGGGATTCATAGGCCGAGATCTGAGAGATCTGTCTACCGACTCGGTGTGGAGGTCATTTAGAGCGCGTCTATGGTTCCGCAGATCAAACGGCAAAGAGATATGGTGCCGGATCTCATCGTAGTGCTTACGAAGATGTCGCCTTATGTCTCTGGGGGGCGGTGCTACATCCAAAAGATGTCGATTTGGATGACTATGTTTATGACAGTTCAGAAGGAACTGTCTACTCAAGAGTTCCGTGTGCTCTTGAACATTGAGCAATTTTGCCTCTTGATGGAGGGGATACTCAGATGACATAAGCAGACATCCCGTAGCAGTTCTGATTGCGGTGTTTTGGCAGACTTGCAATTTCCTCCAATTGGTGTCAGCAAGATTGGGCGACCATATGGGAGCAGCGTAGTCAATAACCGGTCGGCCAATAGCCTTATATGTAGCAAGCAATGTTTCTTTGTATTTTCCCCAAGTACTGCCGGCCAGTGACTTGAGGATCTTATTGCGGCTCTGTACCTTTGAAGCTATTGCGGAGGCCGTTGTCAAATGTCACACCCAAGATTTTCGGGTGGTTGACAGTTGGTAGAGGTACTCCGTCTACGTGGACATTTAACTCTTGCTCCATCTGCGCATTCCATGTCGTAAATAGTCGGAGATAGGGTCAGATTTCGCTCGGTGAAGAAGCTGGAAAGGTCACGGAGGTAACTGTTGATTCTAGTACAATTCTTTGGCCTTCGTAGCTTTCTCCTTTTTTTATTCCACGCCCTTAGTGATGGTACTATACAAAGAGCCGCAGTAGCCATAGCCAACTCATAATTTTTGCGCATTTTCACTTAATGCTTTATAATTTTGTTATGGTCTCGCATCAAAATGGAGCAGTAAGGAAGGCGGTCGGCATGATATCAATGGTGCACAGTGGCTAGTCATTGTCGGCTGGGGTGGGCTCTTGCCAACCTTACCGTCCTGCGCCATAATCAGAAAAAGGTCTAATCATGCCTTTGAATACGCGGGGAAATGCACAAAACCGCGCAAAAACAACTATATAAAAACAACATCCGGTTAAAACACCGGATGCCACGGACAGACCGTTGACATTTAAAATACACAAGCTCAAATAAGACGGAAAATCAAATAAATTCAAAAGAAACGGGCAACTAAGATATTTAAAATGAAAATCAAAATTCAAAAATAACCAAAAGCGAAACTAACTCAAATATAAATTTAAAATAACCGAAAATGAAACGAAATTAAAACTGAAATAACGATTTATAACGAATAACGATAAATTTAAATTAACCGGAAAGAAAACAAACATGCAAATAAACCAACGAACCGGAAACGACCGGTTACTGGGCTGAAAAAGGAAAATTAAAAAAAAGAGGCCGAACATTATAAGGGGGCGCCGCGGGTGTTGTTGCGACGCCCGGTGCTTGGCCCACCCTCATCCATGGCCATCGACGCACCTAATCTCGATGGCCCCTTACCTAAAATCCTATATGCCTTCTAAATGAAAATGAACATCACCATTCCCATTATATTACAAAGAATTTATTTATAAATCATTCTCTTAAATTAGGTTACGGTAAACAATTGAAATTTAGCCTAGCCAAGTAGATATTAGCTGGAGTTTATTACAGAACTCTAAGCAACGCAAGCGCAAGAAAAAAAAAGATTTTGAAAATCCAAAGTTTTATTTAAATGAAAAGGTGCTTCGAGCTACATAACTAAAATTACAAAATCTACAGGGTATCAATAAGATAAGTTTGGTTTTAATACTATTTCATATTTTAGTTATTATTTATTTATTTATGTATTTTCCTCTTCGGTATTTATGTTATTTTATAAACATTATACAGTTAATTGTGGCCATTAGTTGTATTATTATGGATATATAATCCCATTTTATTATTTTGTTATTATTTATAAATAAAACCTAGATTCTTGTTATGTTAGCATTGTCTTAAATATTTTACTTATTTTAAATATGCATTTATTTCATTAGCATTATTTTAAATATATCATATTTATTATTAATTATTTTATTTCGTTTAATTGTTATTTAGTATGGGTTTTTTTTTTGTGATTTTTTTTTTTGTGATTTTATACCCTACGTTGTTCATTTTTACTTTCGCGTAGCCAACTTTGTTTCGCTTAGCCTTAACCTAACTAATTCTGTTTCTTTTATATATTTAAGTTTTTCCCCCCTCCCAAGGTTTTCTCCTGCATTTAGTTTTGTACAAAAAAATATATATACTCTATTTATCTATTTAAGTTTCAAAACAATGAGCTTTGGGAATTTTGTTATGTATAACGAAAAAAAGAAAACTAACTACTACAGCGGTTTGGTCTCACCCGGTGGTTGTAGTAGGCCGTTAGTAGGGCGCTACTATGGTTGTTGTCTCTGTTGGTGGTTGCTGGTCATTGTATAGGGCGGCGGGCCTATATTATGGCGGCCCCCACTGTTGTCACTGCTGGTGTTGTTGTTGCTGCTGCTAGTGCGGCGGGCCTATATTACGGCGGCCCTCGCTGATGTTACTGCTGGTTACTGTTGTTGTTGCTGCTGCTAGTGCGACGGGCCTACATTACGGCGGCCCTCGCTGATGTTACTGCTGGTTACTGTTGTTGTTGCTGCTGCTAGTGCTGCTAATGATGTGGTTGTTGTTGTGATTTCTTTGACTGTTGTATTGTGAACCTCTTCTGTTTGTTGGTTTGTTTGTTTTAGCTATTTATTATCGCCAAGTTGTTATTTTTGTGGTGGTTTTTGTAGTTTAATTTTGTAGCTTTAGTTTGCTTTTATATTCTTTTTGCAGATTTTTTTTTTTGTTTGTTAATTTTGTTTCCGCACGCACTTTAAATTTGCGTTTATATTTATTCTTCTGTTTTCTTTTTGCAATTATCTGTAAAAACCAAAAGTTGTTGGTTTGGTTTAATATTTAAAATACGTTTCCGCATGTCTGTGAAATCACTGTTCTATAGGTTTTAGGCCGAATGCTAACAATTTTCAGATTCAATGGCAATTCTATACGACAGCATTCAACCGCCAATATACGTTCAAAATTCTCGGGAAAGGCATCAATCGACGCGTTCCGACCTCCGTACCAACAATCCGAAGGCGGGAATCAAATAAATTGTCTCGGTGGAAAGCTATCAGCAAAAACTCAAAATGCGCTGGGTTCGATCCCAAATAGGCGGCTTCATCCAAGGTATTTATGTGCACAACACCTTTTCGCGTAGGCGACCTTTGGCCGCCTTTCAAAAGAATAACCCTTAGCCGGTCCAACCCCCGGCTACGCGGTCCACAATATTTTTGAGCAGGACACACTTTTTGCACTTTTTGGTACACCCTAATCTGTGATTACAACAACCACATGAAAATGACGGAAAATTTTCAACGATTGCCAATATCTCTAAACAGACACAAAATATAGAACTCCCGCCCCCGGACCATCGACACGGAGGCCAACACCCGTCGCCCGATACACCCCCCGAGACTCTCGGACGCACATCAGCAGCACGTGCCGTCGTACAGAATTGCCGATTCAATAGCTCAATTTAACTTGATTCAGAATGCTTTCATAAAAGTGAGCTGCGTATTTATTAGTAATTTTTTCCAGATTTTTTTCACTACACACTCGCACACACACTGATTTTGCTGTCCAGGTATATTAATATTTAGGTACTTCACAATAGTAAGCCTATATGTAAACGCTGTAGGTTAGCTGTACAGTATATTCACACGCGTAACACGATTTCTTTTACCGTGGAAATAATTAAATTTATACTTCTGTATGTACATACATATACAGAAGAAAAACAACGCAATCACTTTTTTTAACAACTTTTTCGCGAAATGCTACTAACATTTTTTTTTCTTTTTACACGCGCACGACCGCTCGGTTCAAATCATGTATACTTTTTGAATTGGGCGAATGCCGGTGACGCTGCTATGCCCAAAATTATTCACTTAACGCGACTGCGCAATGGAAAAGTTCCGTTGGCCCGTTGACGTGGCGTGATTATTGCCAGGTGTAACATTCTGATTGGTCGTTACCATCAGGTGATTGCTATGAACGGATTGCCATCAGGGTTCGAACTAGGACTTTTATTTTCAATACTTTTGTACTACTTAATTTGGTAGAAGTACAGTGCAGTACAGGAATATAAAACATAAAAACTATTGAAACTAAAGGGAAGATATACTTTTACTTTTTTTTTTCATAGTAGATTTAATAGTCATTTGACTGTAGAAATTATTTAGAGCTGAAAGTACGGTAATTATACATTTATTTTGGGCTTTAAAGGAAAGAAATTAAGTACTTTACTTTCGCTACTATTTTGCTCATTGGTTATTTGTATTAAGGAAAATTTCTTTGGATAAAACAAGATTGGATGCAAGAACATGGATGATAATTAACTTTACTTTCCTGGAGGGTTTATAGATAAAACAGATTGACTTGTAACTATTCAGAGAGAAACACAAAACGTAGTAAATTTGGCTAAAGTGTAGTGACTATGAAAGTTACTGCAAGTTTGGTCAAGTCCGAACCCTGAAGGCACGCTTTCGTTGGCGCGCGAAAAAAAAGAAGGTTCTAGAACATGCGGTTGGTGTGTTCCCTTAGTAACCCGCGGGACACCATGTTGCTGGGTTTGGGGATAGGAGGCACATGAAACTCCTCATCCGACCTAGCCTTTGACATTACGGCTTGCATAGCGTGTGATAAATGAATTCTGTCGCCAAAGGAAACCATTTAAGTTCATTTTTATTATGTTTTTACAAAATTAATTACATTAGTTGCCATCTTGCATTAATTTCAATACACGTTTATAGTCTGTACATGTTTTTGTACTCAACTTCTTTTACCCACTTCGTCACGTCAATTCATTGTAAGTCGCCCTTTTCGGGCCATTTGCCCATATCGCTCATTTGACACTTCCAGGCGCCTTGGGTTACCCGCAATTTAACTCTGGCCACACCGAGAACACACCAAACCTTTGTTTGTCTGGCAATTAAAAGTTCCGTTATTGGTGCCTTTTCCATTCTATGGAAATATTTGTGCTGCCACTTCAGCAAAAATCACGCACTTTCCCGTAGCTAAACGTCAAACCGGAAGGTGAATCAAAACTGTCATCCAACCAACCGCATTGCACCAAATAAAAATGACTATCAATTGAAAGTAAACCATAACAATTTGTATCTTTGTAAAAACTTTGTCAAAAAATGTTTGCTTCAATTTCATATCAGTAATAAAAACGATATGTCAAGCAGCTGACTTCAAAATTTGAAGGCAATATTTGCTATACCGGATTTGTATCAATTTATGACTTTTAGTGAAAACAGCTTTAACACTGAATGACCATGGTGACAGCTCAGGCCATTTTAGCAGTCAGTAATTTTGACACAGTGAAAACCAAGCATAACTTTCAAATAATGTAGCGAAAACATGCAATTGTACATTCTTTTCACTGATTATTAATTAATGATAGACCGCGCAAAATTTACAAGTCTTTCCCACATTATTCATTGAAGATATAAAGACTGCTTCTTAAACTGAAATAGCGTCATCCAGTAATTTATGATAGACCGCGCAAAATTTACAAGTCTTTCCCACATTATTCATTGAAGATATAAAGCCTGCTTCTTAAACTGAAATAGCGTCATCCAGTTTTTTTCCAATTTTCTTTAAACAGCCTCAGCCTATATCAGCTATTGAGGATATTAATCATGCAATCGTTAGCCGGGATGATGATGTGACTTGCAGCGTTGCCATTTATATGCAAGGTAACAAGCTTATAAAGTTTTCGATGGAAGATCGTGATGCATATGAATTTTCATTGGTTTTGTCTGGGTATTACCGTTTATTAACAGGTAAGTTTTTTGTAAGAAACCACTTAAAATGTACATAACTGTATAATCTTACACTTAAATTTATTTTCAAACTAGGAAAAAAACTTCCAGTTGAACAAGAAAAGGAACAGATTAATGAAGATAATGCACCGGCGTATCTGGCCCAGCACACGGTTCTCCCATCTGCTTGGAGTTATTTGACCTCTTTTCACAACCGAGCGCACATCATAAACTTTATCATGATGCCCCCTTATCACCCACTATCGATTGATGTACCAATGGCGGCAACGGAAAATCATAATCGAAGTGAACCCAATCATACCAGAAATAATCAGCGGGAACGAAACATTACCAACTCGAATATAGTTGAAAGTAATCAAAAACCAAAGAGAATGCCATATGTTGGTAACACTGCAATGGATCTAGACATTCACAGCGTTATGGCCACAGAGCTGTTAGAGGAAGCAAAGGATTCCGGAATGAGCGATAGTAGTGGAGGTGGTAGTAATTATTGTGATGGGTCCAACTGTTTGAATACAACTAAATTTATTGAAGCTAGAAATGAAGAGGTACTTCGGCGTATTCACGAAATGCAAAAAATGGTTCAAAACTCAGAACAATATTTAAATGAGCAAGGTGAATTGATGCCGGAGTACGGTGTTGCCTGTAGATCCGGCGTTAACAAAAGCAATTTTCACGGTAAAATAAATTCGAAACAAAATGGGAATTTAAATACAGATCAAAATATAACCAAAATAGGCGCTGTTATTGAGTTCGACAGCGATTGCGATAGCATAAATAGTAGTAAAGTATCTTCAACAGAAGATACCCCCCAATCTGGAGCACTTAAGCATAGTGATTCCCTGGTACTTTTGGCAGAAGCAATAAACCAGGATTTAAATGGTATAACACAGGGTTTGAATTCTATTGGTGGTAACCACTCAGGCCATACAAGTATAAGTGCGACATGTAGTCCACGAGGTGATCGAAAATTTCCAAGTATTGGCCAATTACTCAGCAATCTGCAGATGAGCAGTGAATTTTCTCAAAGTGAAAGTGATTCCGAATCTGTTAATTCTCCCACAAACTCACCAACAGCTCGCCGACCACTAAAAGTAAGCTCTGCTGAAAAAAGAGTCTGCCACAACCAAAATTTGGCATATCGTAGTAGCTTCGGTTTGCATAGCCCCGATGGAAACAATTTTGGTCCAGATAACAAAGATTATAATTTAAAGGAATATTTAAAGCAACTTAAAGAAATAAGTAACATTGAGGATGGAACTCAGGATACGGATATTGCTGCAAAGAAGCTTTCAGAAATTCACGGTTTCGAAATACGCGGCGACACTTTTATCGAGACTGATGCCGATTTAATCGATCTAAGAGCTTTACCGCCGCCTCGTACTCCCGACGAGCTAGATTCTATTTCCTTACTGAATGCGGCACCTCAAGGTTTTGATGATGGATCTAAAAAGTTGTTGGTATCTGATGCTGATAGTGATTTAGAAAAATTCCTTGCTAAAGTTGTTGTGGCGCCACCGACCCAAAAAGCAACCCCGGCCAAAGAATTAACACCAGAGGAAATTATGTCTTTTATAATTCCTCCCCCACCAAACCTAGAAGGGATCGAAAATTTAAAACAACAAAGCAATATCTCACAAGAGCCAACGGAAAGTCTTTACAGTAATTCTATGTCAGATTCACGTTTATTCTTGAATCAAACTTTGGAGCAAACTGTAACGAATATGTCTTCAAATCAAAGCACTAAAGCAAATGAGTTAGGTGGAGGCACACATGTGATCGAGTATGCAACTGTAGAACGAAGAGGTAAATTTTCATGCTGTCCAAAGTCTACAAGAGACGAAGAGAATTCCGATAAAACAAAAAGAATAGAATTACCACCTCGTTCACAATACTCAGATAAGCCACCACCACCTACACGACCACCTAAAAGTGCTGAGTTAATTCAACGCTTTTCAACAAAGAAGCAAAGAGGCAATACTGAAATAATGCAGAAAATTGAGAATAATGCTTTAAAAACAATAAATAAATCACCAGAAGAGCATCCACCTTTACTACCACCGAGAATTAATACTTCCAGACGAATTGAAACCACTTGTCCTACTGAAATGGTGAGTGAACTCCCCAAAAAACCACCTCTTCCGCCAATGGTCAACCGTCCCAGTTCGCGTGATATTCATGTAAATGTAACAAATTCCATCAATGAAATATTATCACCAATCCCGCCACTGACGCCTCCACGAATTGGTCCGATATCTAGCCCTACTTCAATCTGCTCCAACAGCTTACAATCAAACAATAACAGTAGCCCATCACCCAATGGTCTTCACAGATCCAGCACTGACTATCCGTTAACATTTATACAGAACCCTGCAATCGATAAACGTTCCCCTATATCTTTACTCAGTTCTCCGCAAATGAGCCGAAAAATACATCATTCTGGCCCAGTCGCTGTGCCATTAAATCCAAACATAGTACATAAATTCGGTGAAAAGTATATTATAAAAAATGGACACGTTATTGATAGCGAAGCATTGTTGGCCAAAACCGATATAGCAATGGCAGGACTTTTAGTGAAACTAGATCAAGTGGCAGCTCAATGCTCAGCAGCACAACTGGCTGGGGGTGGTATTAATATTGACGAGGATAAATTTCAGCGAGCACGCAACGAGCTAACTGAGCAAACTTTAGTGCTGGTAACTGCGTCAAAATTTTTAGTAGTAGCCATGTCAGATATGACTTTATCTACATTGCCGGAACACCTAACTTTATGTCTTACTGCAATCCGACGTATCACTGAACTTACACAAGATATGACTCGTCACACATCATCACCATTACAAACACGTAATATTGTCCTCAAAGTACATGACGTGTCATCCAGTTTTAGAGAGCTGGTGGGCGTAAAAATCGGTCCTCTAGGAGCTGGACAGCTAGCATTACAAGCTGAATGTTTAGCCAATGTATTAGCAACATTGCTTCGAAGTTTACGGGTATTCTCCCCTTAAATACTTGCAAGTTAGCCCTACGAATTGGTAAGAAATCAATACCGATAACAATCATCAAATATAAGCGCCATCAAACTCGTGCATACGCCAAATCGTCGAATCCAATTAAAATGTGCCAATACACATCCCAAGAGATGAGCACTGTATGAAAGAAATTTTGTTGTCTAGACTGAGATATTAAATTAATATTATGTAACAAAAATATACAGAGGCATCTACAGTTAACGTCTCATATCTTACATTAAGCGCCATTTTCACAGAGAAGAGTTAACATAGTTCGTTGTGGAATGTAAGTTATTTTGCCACTCTAAATGAATGAAACATGGAAGCCAGTGAAAAATAGTAGATTAAAATATATAATGTATTCGTTATACATACTTGTACTTTGGACACGTCGAACTAGACTACATACATATTGCCTTTCAGTTTTAGAAGTCATTAATATTAATAACGCGTACATAATCATAATTTATTTCTATCTACTAAATTCGTACGCACATATACCTATGTACATAATAATTACTATTCATAAACCCAAATTTCCAACATATCAAAGCCTTTGGCGGTTTTGAAGATGAGTACCCATACATATTCTTATACAAGTTTTACTATTATTCTCTTTGCTACACCTTTGCATATAAATTTCATCTTTTTAGGATTAAAAATAGTCATAATGAAATATATAACCACAAGATATGAGGCATATGTATGTGTATGTATTTAACACCGGACGCACTCAGTAGATGCTTACGTACGTATGTACCTATGCATATCGTCGATGACACTGCAAAACCGCGTAACGCACAAATGCAAAATCGCGTAAGTGACATTTGTGGCAAAAACTTTTATAGGCTCCTGCCATTAAGATCTATTCAGTTATTCTCAAGAAAACTGCATGTCGGTATGGAAAATAATAAATATAATCTATCTTGATTAGAACCTTTTCCATAAAGTATTATATGTCTTTAAATTAAGCAATTTTTAGTTGAAAAACAGCCAAACTTAGATTTCACTTGCGCGGTTTTGCATTTTTGCGTTACGCGGTTTTATGTATATTAACAAAATCAGCACAGAAAATTTTATTCTCCAACGTTTAATAAATCCTTAATCCTAAAGTTGAGTTTTAGCAATCCTTACTTTTTGATAATGAAGCTTTGGTTTCCTTGAAAGCGGTGTCACTATATATAGCGCTCGTAATTGGCGATGGAGTACGTTGTCAAAAATGCTGCAATGTAAAAGCAATCATGTGGAAACTAAAGAGACGTAACGTTATATAGCGGCAAACATAATGCATTACGACAGTAATGACGGTGGCAACTCGGTCGGCAACGTTTTTTTTCACCGTCATATTCAAAATACGAGGTGTGTTCAAAAAGTATCGCGAATTTTGAATTTTCGCTGGTTACGTATATTCGAATTTCGATTTTTTTTGTGGCGTTATGTTGGTACTCATGTCTCTCACTTATGCCGACAAGCTCGGCCATTTTGAATGTTCAGTTTATTGTTGACAGCTGCTTTGCTTGCACGTGTTTTGGATCGTCTTCGATTTTTACGCGAAATTCGTACCAAAATTGCTCAATTGTGACCAAAAACAGCATCGCATGAACATTGCTAATGAGATGTTAAACTCTGTCCGCGACGACCCAAATTTGCTCCAGAGGGTCATAACTGGTGACGAATCGTGGGTTTATGGTTATGACGTGGAAACCAAAGCTCAATCATCTCAATGGAAGCTGCCGCACGAACCAAGACCGAAAAAAGCGCGCCAAGTTCGGTCGAATGTGAAAGTTTTGCTGACAGTTTTCTTCGATTGCAGGGGCGTGGTGCATCATGAGTTCTTGACACAGGGAAGAACGGTCAATAAGGAATATTACCTGTAAGTTATGCGCAATTTGCGCGAAGCAATCCGCCAGAAGCACTCGGATTTGTGGAAGAACAAAAATTGGCTTTTGCACCACGATAACGTCCCTGCTCACGCATCGTTGCTTGTGCGCGACTTTTTGGCCAAAAACAACACACTAATGATGCCGCAGCCACCGTATTCCCCAGATCTGGCTCCCTGTGACTTTTTCTTGTTCACTAAACTGAAGAGGCCCATGAAAGGACGACGTTACGCTTCTCTTGACGAGATAAAGACGGCATCGAAGGAGGAGCTGAACAAGATACAAAAAATTGATTTTTTGAAGTGCTTCGAAGATTGGAAAAACCGTTGGCAACAAGTGTATAATATCTCATGGGGATTACTTTGAAGGGGACAAAATAGATATTCATGAATAAATAAATAATTTTTGAAAAAACACAAAATTCGCGATACTTTTTGAACACACCTCGTATTTGTACACAAAACAACAGTTCTGACTTTCAAACCAAGGCTTAAGCGTTATCTCTAACCTAATTATTCATCTTAAATATTTGAGATGCAGTTGAAAAATTGTTAGTAATGATTTCCCAAGTTGAGAAATAATAATGAATGTAATCCCAGTCGGGAATTATGTAGCCAGTCTTACAAAAAAAGAAATAACTTTAAGGCAATTTGTACATCGTAATTTGCAGATAGCCCTAAAATAATGTGGAACTCGAAAAATTAGTAACATTTTGTTTGGCGCTGTTTCCATTTATCTAACCTAAATTCTAGTTAACCATAAAGCGAAACCAACCAATTAGTTTTTAGTTAACCATAAAATCATGCAATTCAACCAGTTTAGCACAAACATTTTTTGAAGAAAGATCCTCAAACTTCCAAAGTAATTTGTGCTAAGAGGTATAATAAAAGAAAGATCCTGAAACTTTCAAAGTAACATGTGTTAAGAGGAAAAATAAAACTTTAATTTATTATTGAAATATTATATTTGGTTATAAATACATGAGTGTTTTTTTGTTAAAAAATTTCTGAATCAGTTTATCTATGTTAAATAGTATTATTATGCCTTTGTACAATATTTTATACTTTGAAAAAATGCATGCAAAGTGTGGTAATACCTTTGTAAAATTTTGTAAAAAGCGGTCCAAAGAAGTTCGACTACAACTAAAAGAAATCTGAAAAAGCCAAGTTTGCTTGTAGTTAGCTTAAAGTACTGCAGAAGTAGGCACTACTGACTACCTCCAAGGTCATAGTAATGTACACATAGGCCCCCCCTTTCAAAACAGAGTAGCTACGTTTTATAACAGCATTAGGTGCGAAATTGTGAACTTAAAATCATATACATATGTATTAGAGCTCTAGATACCCGCGTATCTAACAGTTCGAGTAGTCCGATACTCGTTCGTTGCTCAACTGTTTGCTCGAAACTCCCGAGATTTTGGAGAGTTCGAGCTGCCGAAATTAGTTGTCAAATCTATTTGTGAAGAATTGAAAATTTGTTCTTAGAATAAATTCTGTGCCACAATGTATCGCCAAAAAAGTTGGGTGTGGCGTTATTCTTAAAAGGATGGGATCCTGCCGAACTAGGTGCTCTTTCGGAAAATACAACTTTTTTGAAGCTGTAAGTGCAAAAGATGCAGTCGTTATAGAATGATGTAAGAGGCATTCAATGCAATAATGCAAAGCATGATCTGGTTAGCCTGAATGGGCCAAAACCAGCATTCGTGTCCTCTTTGTCAATACCAGAAGTTATTTAGGACCTATGCTACTCGCAAAGAATGTTACTAGTATTGTCTCTATATCTGAGGTTTCTATTCAGTTTCGATCTAGGGAATAATTGCTAGTTATATTTCTATTGCTGTAACGTTTTGTTACGACTTTGTTTCACAAGTCGCGTTTCAGGTTTTCTGAGTCCAGAGTTTTGTTACTCTTCTGTTACTCATTGAGAAATGTTGCAATCACTCGATTTCTAATTATGTCTCAATATTTATATGTTACTTGGAACAATAACAGCAGAAACAAGGTCTCGTTTCAACAACATTTCGTTACAAATCTCTGTTTAAAAGCAGTGGTAGTAGATATATTGATTTATAATAATATATATCCAAACTATTTCAAAATCGGTTCATAAATATAAAATTAACAGCAAATTTAGCAAAGTGGTTTTTTATCCATTATATCGATACTGTATTGTACATCCAATCGAAAAGTTTGTTTGAACTTTTAAACTAAACTTTCAAACGAATATTAGAAGTTGTCAACTCAGTAGGCAGTCGCCGTGGTGTTGCGGTAGTGTTGCCGGTCTACCACACCGAAGGTTCAAGCCCCAGGACAGGTAACATCAAAAGCGGTTTGAAAAAGTTTTTCAAAAACGGGGTCGCACATCGTCAGTGGTTTCTGCCATGGAAGGCCTCTCAGCAAAATTTCATCTGCTTTGCAGATGCCGTTCGTAGGCGGCAAAAACTGTAGAAATGAAGTTCGGCGCAAAAATCTCTTGGGAGGTTTATGAGTATATACCTGTTGTATATCGCGCGATACATTTATTTGTTGTTTAGTAACGTACTATATAGATTTACGTATGGGTTAGTGCAGTCAAACAAAAACTTAAAATACATCACCTAGAAATTAAAAGAAAATGTTTGATTATTTTCTAATATTGTTTAGTTTTTATTAAATGGCTTGAAAGAAAAAATGTCATCGTTTTCATGGAACTGGATAAATTTACCAACTTTTAGAAACCAAAGTATAAGTAAATTTATAAACTTCATAAATTTATACGCTTTCTTCTATTTATAAGATATGGAAAAGTGCAGCGAATTAAAGCCGTGGGGGGTCATGTTATTTGAATGGACAAAGAAGCTCCGGACAAAACAGTTTTAATTTCGGGTGACGTGTCATAATGTCCGAAGAATTAATGTCAGTGACGTTAATACGCTTTTGTGAAGAGAATTAATGTCAAATTATTTTGAGAACTAACGTCACTGACATTAATTCTCTTTTCAAAAGCGAATTAATGTCAAAACCACTTTATATTCCAAATTTTCGCCTCGGCGCTTTTTCGAATAATTCCCAAATTTGTAACAAAGTTGTTTGATTTCGTACAATCTATATCTATACTAATAAAATAAAGTCGCTAAAAGCTATGTACGGAATTGGCTTCGCACAGAATGCTCCGATTTGAAAGCGGTATTTTGCATTTTAAAGCTTAGCTGTGTGAGATGGACTTTTTTTTATATAATGTGAAGGAATATATAAAGGGGGCGTGGCAATCGGACAAAAAGTGGGTAAAAAACATACATTTTTGGTTTACACAGCCATACATCATAACCTAATCAACCGATTAAAATGAATCTTCCTTGAAGTTAAACTTTGAAATATTTACTTTCGTTCTGCATCAAAAAAATAGTTGATTTCTTTCTAATTTAACCAAAATTGTTTAAACAAAAGCAGCACTTTTTCCAAAAAAATCTGTTTGTGTGTTTGTTTGCTGCCAACCGAATAAGTCAGCGTGCTTTAAGCGACAGCTGTTGTGTGTCATTTGATGAATTCGCGAAAGGGCTCGGTAGCGTTGCTTCACTTCGGACGTATGTATGTATGTAATGTTAATTATAAAGTTGTTTTAAACATTAGCAACCTGTGTGAAACAAGGTGCGGGTTGCTAGTAGCATAATATAAAAAGTTTGAGTAAAACCTGCTTAGTCCAGTATATATGTACATAACTGCACCTGAAATAGCAGTTGCGTTGTTGTTAAGGAAATTAGTAGAGCATATATGATATTTGGCTTTTCTGACATTAATTCTCTTTGCAAAATGTCACTGACATTAATTCCTCTGATATTATGACACGTCACCTTAATTTCGACATTGCAATACAGCAGCAGAGAAAGGATGAGACAAAAATAAAAAATAAGTGGACGATGAAATTAGTACCGTTATTAAGCTTTACATTATTGTCTCCAAATAGATCTTAAGCTAATTGTGCTGTGCAATTAATTGTTTGTTCGAAATTATTATTGGTACTCAAAATTATAATAAGTTCATCATACGCTATAAATGACAAGCGAAAGAAAAGCCAGGACAAGTTCTTGCTTTATTTGGCAAAAAATTATAATTATTTTTCTTCAAGTCATTTCAATATGCTACGTTTTGAAGTACTGATAATTTTATTAATATTAATTGTAATTTAAATAACACTTTTTACCATAATTTTGATTACTGGAGTAATTAGTTAAATCCTAAATTCTATAACCGCACAGCCCTATTTTTAAGTGGACAAATTTCTGGAAAAAATTGGTGACGCTAATTTAAAAATTAAACTGACTTTCTGTTGGGAAACTGTGATAAAGCTACTTTGTACCCATAAGGAAAATAAAGATCCACAAAAAATAAAGTAAAAGCGCAATGTTCAGGAAACTTATTAATACACAAGTACAGCAGTTTTAGAAACAGAGTGGAAGAGACAAAAAATTAGTGTTATATTTCTCATAAAATCTTGTGTTCGCTTCTTAAGATATTCAAGGTCAAAGGTCACAAAAATAAGGTTTTTCATTTAGACCTACGTTAATTTAGCTTCAATCGTAATTTACGCACAAGTTATCTTTAAGCTAAGTAATTTCGCCCATAACAAACCACGAATGAATTTGGCATAATTCATTTTTAAAGGCAATACATTCACAGCTGCTTTAATACATAACTCGCAACCAAATTTGGTGTAGATTTCCTCTTTTTTTAAATTTAGTATGTTTACCTCAAAACATCGAATTCGGCTTATTGCACATACGCGCATTGCAGGTACAGCTTACAAATTGTATACAAATTTTGACATTTTTACCTTGTAGCCGATTTTATCTATCGGTATGAAGCTGACCTGCAGCACTCACCAATTGTTCACTAGACACACTTAGTGAAGGGTCAGACAAATAAATCAAAGCAACTGTCTCAACAGAAAATGTGGGCTTTGATAATAATACTCAAAAATATTACAATTTCTTGGTAGCAGATTTTCATTTAGAAATTTATCCAATTCGGTAATATTTTAAAACTAAACTTTATTTCCGTTTCCTCATTTAAACTTTAAATTTATGGCCAAAGCCGAAGCTCGGTCGTTCTCAAGTTCTTATATAAAAGAGTGTGCTTCTACGTAAATACGTTTTTTCGTTAAAGAATCAAAAAAGATATACAGTGTACATACATACATTTTTTACAGCTTAGTTAATATACAACCGTAAAGTCACTCGAAATATTCAATAAATCGTCGGTGACCTTGCAAAACCTGGTAACGCATAAATGCAAAACCGCGTAATTGATATCTCAGTTGGGCTGTTTTTCAACTACAAATTGGTTAATTTAAAGACGAATAATAACTTTATGGAAAAAGTTTCCAGCAGGATCTATTCTTTTAATTATTTTCCAAACCAACATGTATTTTTCTTGAGAATGAATGAATAGATCAAAAGTAGCTTACGCGGTTTTGCATTTGTGCGTTACGCGGTTTTGCAGTCTCACCGACGATATGTACATACATACGTAAATGCAAACAAATGAGTATACGGTTTAGCGTG
The DNA here is from genome assembly GCA_949987695.1 of Merzomyia westermanni. Taxonomy (NCBI): domain Eukaryota; kingdom Metazoa; phylum Arthropoda; class Insecta; order Diptera; family Tephritidae; genus Merzomyia; species Merzomyia westermanni. The sequence goes on from OX465288.1 coordinate 116,140, forward strand.
TGCCGTGAAACCACTTTAATATATAGCTAGGTACTTACATATGAAAAGTTCTTAGCAAAAACGAATTTCTTTTCCCCCATTAGCTGTGTAAAAGAAATAGCTAGCTAAAGAGGTGAAATTTTTACAATTTCAATATTTTAGACCCCGCTCCGCTTCAGAGTCTAATGCTATAATCACTAAGCTACGGCCCACAAAGGTAGGTTAAGAATTTTAAATTTTGAGCCCTGCAAATAAATGATGTATCGTATTCCATTTGGTGTATATACTCGTACATACATATAAACATTGTATTATATTCACCTATGATATATACTAAAAGTTGATGTACATGTTTTGCTTGGCAAAGGTCGTAAAACTTAGTATGGTTTTAGCCCAATTTACATGAAGTGGACCGATTCAAATACGATTTGGGCTAGTACCTAACATGATCCAACTACAACAGGTCGTAGCAGCTCGACAAACATCAGACACACAAAAATTGTCCATGTATTTTGTTTTTGTAATTTGTGAGTTTAACGCATGGCATAGTAAAACAAGTAATAGCACGGCGGCCACATTGGAAATTGCTTCTCTAAAACATCAGAACAACACAGCGCATGTTGAAATGTAAACAAACCGATTAACAGTTTATCGAAACTTAAAATAAAAAAACGAATCAGCTGTTGAGACGATATTACCTTTATAGGTATGCCATGGTTTAACGTCAAAATCGTACTGAGAAATGGGTGTAATGTCAAAATTCGAGACAAAAGTAAAAATCAGCTGGTCTATTAACACGACCTGTATTATTGGATCATGGTAACTAAGTTTATTTTTGCCCAGAGCTAGACATGTGCAAATGTGTGTACTGAACTTAAACTCATAGTTTAAATAAAGCGAATTTGTACAGCTATTATCAAAAATAATTAACCTAAAATTCACATACATAAATGCATATAGCGAAAGGCTTACAATGACGAAAATATGCATTCATACTATGTATTACATCGTGCGTAATACTTCCTTATTTGTATGTAGATTCTCGAATATTATATACATTATTTGATAGTAATAATATTATATAGCCCTGCAATTTTACGATCGGGTTTACACATACATATTAAAATGTAATTGACCAAACAATAATCAAAAGTTTAACTTGTGATATCTAATTTTTGTGTATTGATATTTAGGATTTAAATTCAATGGCAATAAAACATTTACATGGTTACAAAACGCACCGGAAGAGCTACATTTATTGATATTCCTTATAGTAATGTTAAGAAGTGTATGTATGCATGTGTCTTTAACGACTTCACACCAAAGAACATAAATCTATATTGATTTTAGGATTTTCGACAAGAATTGATGACAATTCATGAATGGATAAGGTTTCTGGTGCATTTGCTTCCATGAATGAAATTGTGTGTAATAGCATGGCATACTAATACAGGTAATATACTCTCAACTGCTGATTAAATTTTTTTCATTCTAATTTTCTCTAAACTGTCAAACTTACTTGCAATCGGTTGTGTTACATTTTAACATGTTCTGTGCTGTTGACATTTCAGAGAAGTGATTTCCAACATGCCCGCCGTGCTGCTACCTGTTTTACTATGCCATGGTGTAATAGCAAAAAATTTGTATAAAAAGTATAGGTTTGGCTATACTGCTTCACTTCCCTGTAAAAAACGTTGGAGCATCAGAGTACTCCAACACTTATCCTCATTCATATAAAAAAGGTGGTCCAATTTACATGGCAATGTCCGGTGATTGGATCACCTAATCCTATTCGGAGTACCATTTACTTTGCTTCTGAATAGTCTATAGAGCACCTACGTTGGAGTACTTTGAAAATGCTGCCAAAAGATTACTCTATAGAGTATTCTAGACAAAAGCGAGAAGGGAGTATGTGTTCTTTTGAGGACCACCTACTCCCGCTCTCGCTTTGCTGTTGAATACTCTATAGAGTAATCCCATGGGAGTATTTTGAGAGTACTCCCACGTAGGTGGTCTATAGAGTATTCAAAAGCAAAGAAACGGAGTACTCCGGGATGGATTAGGTGATCCAATCACCGGACATTGCCATGTAAATTGGACCACCTTTTTTATATGAATGAGGATATGTATTGGAGTACTCTGATACTCCTTTAGGAGTATTCTATGGAGTTTGAAACGGAGTATTTCCGTTTTTTGCAGGGTTGTGCGTTAGAAAGAATACTTCTAGGTCCTTTCTTCCTATTCACTTCGCGAATCAAAAATAATTTTAGTCGCTTCCAAACAAGCATAGTAGTAACACCGTTATAATATACGCATACGTTATATGAACATGAATGTTTATGCCCCTTTTTTTTACAGAAAATTCTGCAATAAATCCTATTTTTATTCTATATTTCAAGGTATTTAATTATATTCTTGCTATTAGAAAAGTTGTCATTTCGATTAAAACCATTTTAATATGCATGCATTTGCATTTACATGTTTACAAATCGCACCGATTCAATTCGCCGCACGATTTTTCCTATACGAATGCCGATGCAAAAAGTATGGTGAACTCCTGAAACTTGCGCTTCCAGATTTTTGGCGATTTCTCGCTGAAAACTGAACGGGCGAGTTCTCCATTATTATAGATTTATGTTCTTTGATTTTAGTGAAAAAGCATGTTTCATAAAATTTACATACATACATACATGGTTTTTTATTCTAAGTTTGTTGATTCGTTTTAAAGTATGTACCTACCTACATATGTATGCTTTAAAGGAATTAGAGATACCTACTTTAGTTAGATTATAAAATATACATTCACACATAAGTACAGGTATATTCAAAATAAAAAATTTATAAAACTTGTAATCGTACTCGCTTATTATAAAATAATAATAACATGGCGTCTGAAACTTACATTCATTTGTACATACATACATATACGAGTTGCACTTGCTTATATAACTCTTATAAATGAGTTGAAGAAGTAATGGCCCACAAGGATTCGAAAAGAAAGAAAATAATGTGTCTCTGGCGTCTATACTACCCACTAATCAGAACCCTGTAGAGGTTTATCGAATGATTGACAGTGAATCCACCAGTGGCCCTAACAACTATTAACTACGTAGATCTTATTGAATCGCATGGAGACGTGAAAGCAGTTATTCGTTATTGACTACGTAGTTCTTGTAAATGACCATGCAACATTTTGGTGACCATATAAACGAATAACCGTTTCACTGATAATATCACCCAAAAGGCGATAAAATTGGTAATCACGAGACATTCAGCCCACAGTTTCTTTCAGGGCCGTTATATATGTATATTAATTCGTGTCATAATCTGTGAATCATAAACTTATACTAAATATTAAATATTATAATAAATATACAAACTTGTATTGTACTGTACATGTATAATTGTTAGTACATTATACCACCTCTAATAAAAAACTGGTATCAAAACCCCAAGAAGGCTTTTATAATTTTTGTTAGGTTCTTTGTTAACTGAGTTCAGCGTTGCTGTTTAGACTAACAGTCTAATAAAAAATCGTACAATTAAGAGACGTGAGACCAGTTATTCATAAATTAACATGCTAACTTTCCGTGACGGTGTAAACGAATAACCGCTTGAAACTGAGCACAAGATCAGACCTCCGGACTTATGATGTGTACAATTTAAATCGCTAAGACAATATAATCTATTTGTCCCCGTCATGGACCCTAGGGACACTACCTTAGAATGCCAAGGTATGGTGGTCCTATCGCATGTTGCCCCAGGACTATCACCCCGACATTAGTGTGTTGCTTAGAGGTGATACCCGTTTGATCCTCGGCGATTTTAACCTGTCAGCATATAGTATAGGACAGGCACTTGCAGAACAAATAGATGACTCGGCATTCTTTATAGTAAATGGGACGCCTCCCAGAGCAACAGGTAATTGTTGGAAGAATACCCGAAATTCGTGTGTGACGCATCAATCCCGCATATCCTCGAAGAAACGAACACAAAATGACTAAGTGGAAAGGTCGTCTTGGGACTTGGAACTTCTCGGGCGGTGTCGGCAACAGTCAAACTCCTATTAAGTCAGAGCCAACACAACGAAAAAGTCTTCATTAACTTTGGAGATAGCTTAAAGTCCTTTTTCACCGTCTCCGTAATATTCAGAGACTTTTGTTGAATTTCTACATATCGAGGTTTCCCTCCACCTGAGGGAGTCTCCTACGCTGACGACTATACATATTATTATAGCTTTGGGCAAGGACACACCAATAGCCACAAAGGTACAGAGCCGCAACAAGATCATCAAGTCCAGTTATTGATTACATGCGCCGATTAAGTCGCCCAATCTTTTTGACACCAAATGGAGGAAGTGGCCAGTCTGTCATGTCATCTGAGTCTCACCTTCATCAAGAGACAAAAATGCTCAATGTTAGAGAGCACTCCGAATGTTTGAGCAGGCAGTTTCTACTCATCTGCCATATCCAAACCGACTTCTATTGGATGAAGGACGGAAGCATTAGGGCAGCATGTCCGTAAGCACTATGATGAGATCCAACATCGCATTACCTAACCTTTTGATCTACGTAACCATAGGCGGGCTCTCAGTCGATAAAAGTGGTAATTTCGAGATATTCAACCCCCAGTTTCTTTCAGGGCTGTTATATGTATTTTTAGCATAATCTGAAGAGCTAAGCTATTATAATACAAAAATTTATTGTACAGTTTTTGAAGATTCTTAAATTTTGATGTTAAAAGCAAACTTAAAATAGTTTTAAAGTAAAACGAGAATTGGTGAATTTACTTTATACTTCACGATAACGCAAAGCCAGAGTTGACTCTTCGGGGAACTAGTCAGTTCAACCTAACCTAACAAGATTAAAAGCATCATGTTTTAAACTTATCCTTTCGATGTTCCCAACTAAATATGCAAATACTTCACGATAACGCAAAGCCAGAGTTGACTCTTCGGGCAACTAGTCAGTTCAACCTAACCTAACAAGATTAAAATCATCATGTTTTAAACTTATCCTTTCGATGTTCCCAACTAAATATGCAACTTTGGAACCCAAGACCTAAATGAATATTATAATAGAAGTCTACGCAAATTAGAATTTTAACTAAAACATGTCAACAATTTTCATGCCCCACCCCTAAGTTCCCCGGTTTAAGGCCCGATACATCTAGCATCAAAATGTTTGTTGTTTTTGTCGAGCAGGCGCCTGTTCGGATGTTGCGGCTTGTAACAATTGAACAAGAATTGCTTTTTCAACATTTCATTGCCTGGTCCAACTATATCGTTGTCGTGTCCTGAGCTATGTGCTCAGTTTCAAGTCCCTAGGTCACTTGGAAGTTACTTAAAAATCGGTCGCAAAACGAATTTTGTAAATAGCCCGATCCGTGTCACCGGGACAGCAAAATGGAAAATATTTTTACATCATAGAAAATTGGTTCACTTCATTCTTCGTATGAGTAACACTTCAACCATATATAAACGCAAAACGTGAATTTTATATCCAACTTGTATGAAAGCAACCGAAATTGAATTCTCTGCGTTAAAAGCCAACTCAAAATCAAGATTTGTGTGCGTGACATTTTCAATTGAGGTTATGTTAAGTTTACGCATAGTTGTTTGATAATTTCTGTTATTTTAACTATTTGTTTTATACAAATATATTTATATAAAATGTGTACCAAAAGTTTTATATATAAATTTCAACTTCTATATACTGTGACGAATTCGATGATTCCTTAATTATCAATCCTGGGTTCCATCACTATAAAGTCAAATAAACACACGCACAGATATTGTAACTAATAACTAGTTTTATTTACTAGTAATAAACGCAAAACAATTTTGAGAGTTTGGTAGCTTTACAGTAGTTCACTGAACAACGCTTGAAAATAAACTGATCAGTCTGCCTTGCTTGGTCACTGCCTTATATAGTCCGACAGGGTGCTTGCCTACGCACCGAGAACTTTCTTGGTTGTTCGCTTTTCGTGTTCTGGAAGGGTCGGTGTTAGTTATTGGCATCTCCTCTTTGCATCGTATTCGCAAACACTCGCGTCATCTCTCTTCCTCTTCCTAGTTACACGCTTGCATGCATAAGCGTAGCCATCGTTATCTCGGTTGTGTTAACTAGTGGTGGGAGTGTTATTGAGTTAGGGATGGTACATGCTTGAGAATAATCGCCACACTGCCCTCTACCTAAGTCTGATCGTCCCGATCAGACACATTGCCCGAACCAAACTCTGCTAGACACTCAATGGTTGGCACTGCTTTATTAAACCTCATTTCCTCCTGGGATTGAAACTCCGACATCAATCCTCTCCTGCAGGGATTCCCAAAATGCATTACAGTGTCCCATATTCCAACCATTTTGTCCGTTCTTAATCCCGAATGGATTTGTGCATTCACTTTCGTTCCCAGTGGTACCCGGAACACATTCCTGCAACTCGTTTCTCCAGGATTCCGTTCCGTTCTCTCATGCCCAGTGCACTGTTTCACCTTATCCACTAAGTTGCGTTGCTTCCTCGGAACATGACCGTTAGAGGTTCGTCTTTTATCCTCAGCACACTTTGCGCACTTAGTAATCCATTCTCTTACAGATTGTCTGCAACCAATCCAATAGAACCGCCGCTTTACCTCTTGCAGCGTTTTCTTCCTTCCCATGTGCTTTCCATCTGGGCAACTATGCGACGCTTTGATAACATTTGGAATTCTTGCCTTGGGAACAACAATAAGTGCTCGATGATTCTGGCCATCTTCACTTTCCCATATCCGATGCAAACAACCAGATATTAGCTTCAAACTACTCAATTGTGCCCAGTATGCTTTTGCAATACGACTCTCTGCTACCATCTCCTCTCTTCCTGGCTGTTTGTTTTCCTTTATTCCTTTCAACACACGTGCCAAATCTGGATCTTCCTCCTGGCCTTGCCGAATCTTCTTCAGGAGGCACCTGTCCACGAAAGCCAATGGTCGAGGAGCTACCCCTGCCTTAGGAGGCTTCTGTTGCTCCATTTCGAAGATCACTCCCTTGGTGCTAAAGCTACTATGGTGTTCAGAGATCAGAGGAACCTCTTGCCCATTGTAAGTCATAACCCTGTTGCTTATGTTGATGTGAATGTCTCTCTCAGCCAAGAAGTCGATGCCAATGATGACTTCGTCGACAATATTCGCTACCAAGAAGTTGTGATGTGTAGCCACATTTCCAATTACAACCTTGCATGTCACCTTTCCAAGGACTGGCTTGCTATCACCAGTTACTGTCCTCAACTTAGCTTTCTGCAATCGTGTCACCTTCCCGCTGACCAAGTCACTCCGAATGATGGAATGTGATGCACCAGTATCCACAGTCAGCAAGCGCTCTTTCCCGTCCACGTAGCCTTCAACAGTAACATTACTCGCTTTCCGTTCGAGTTGTGACACAGAGATTATGGGGCATTCATCTTGCTCATCTTCCCCAGCTTTGCGTTTACGTCCACCTGAATTGCTGGGGTTACTGGAGCCAGTGCCGCAATAACGTGCTATGTGACCTGGTTTTCCGCACTTAAAGCATTTAATGGCACCATTACTTTTTTTCTGTACTCCGTTCAACGCTTCCAGAATTGTGTCTACCCAGTCTGGCCGTTCTACCTCCACGCGGTGAGCTTTGTACGCCGGCTTACTGAGATACCGTCTCAGCAAATAATCTCTTGGGATTTGCATATGTGGCTCGCTTCGTCTCCACGTCACGTATTCCATTTATAAAGCTTTGGATTTTTACCCTTTCTGTGTATTCTACGGGTGCGTCTGCGTTTGCTAGATGGGTCAACCTCTCGATATCCGATGCAAATTCCTGCAAAGTCTCATTGGGTTTCTGGAAGCGATTCTGCAGCTCTATTTGGTATATCTGTTTTCGATGTTCGCTACCATAGCGCCTCTCAACTGCACCCATCAATGCTTCATAATTATTGCGTTCACCGTCGGGAATCGTTTGTAAGATTTCGGCTGCAGAACCCTTCAATGCCACGAACAGTGCAGCAACTTTGTCTTCAGTGCCCCAATTATCCACCGCTGCCGTCTTCTCAAACTGTAGCTTGAATACCTGGAAAGGAACAGAACCATCAAATGACGGGGATTTTACCTTGGGAGTATTCGCTGAAGCAGATGGACAGTTCAGTTGCAGCTCCTGGATACGCCCCTTCAAAGCATCTACTTCGGCCTCAATCTTGTCCTGCCGTTCTCTGAATACCTCCTGCACTTCAGTTATTTTTGCGTCCTGCATTCTTAGCTGTGATGCCATTCGTTCCTGTGCCTCCAGCTGCAATGCAATTCTCGCCATGTGTGTCTTTTGTTCTTCCAGCTGTGTTGAAATGCTAGATGACATCTGAGTCCATACAGTCAGCAACGCGTTAGTGTCCACACTTGCCACTGGATTCGGAGGCTCCTTTTTCTCTTCCATTTTCGTCGATGCCTCCTCCACAAGATGGAAAACATAATCATCAACGTTGATTCCTTCCGCTTCCATTGCCTCCCGTAGTCGTGATTGTAGCTCGTATTTATTGCCTGTGGTGTTTAGTCCGCGTTGTTCCAACTCAGTTTTGAGTTGCTGAATCTTTAATTCATTCAACTTAGACATGTCCTTGCTCTACTTGCAATTACTGGTATTTATTTAACAATACCGGTTCTGACACCAATTGTGACGAATTCGATGATTCCTTAATTATCAATCCTGGGTTGGATCACTATAAAGTCAAATAAACACACGCACAGATATTGTAACTAATAACTAGTTTTATTTAGTAGTAATAAACGGAAAACAATTTTGAGAGTTTGGTAGCTTTACAGTAGTTCACTGAACAACGCTTGAAAATAAACTGATCAGTCTGCCTTGCTTGGTCACTGCCTTATATAGTCCGACAGGGTGCTTGCCTACGCACCGAGAACTTTCTTGGTTGCTTTTCGTGTTCTGGAAGGGTCGGTGTTATTTATTGGCATCTTCTCTTTGCATCGTATTCGCAAACACTCGCGCCATCTCTCTTCCTCTTCCTAGTTACACGCTTGCATGCATAAGCGTAGCCATCGTTATCTCGGTTGTGTTAACTAGTGGTGGGAGTGTTATTGAGTTAGGGATGGTACATGCTTGAGAATAATCGCCACAATACAATAAGACAATTTATCTTTCGACCAACAAAAGCAACGCACGGGCTGAATTTCGGTTACTGAAGTAATTGGGTATAGACTTCTGTGCGTCGGCAAACGCTCTGCGTTTGTATACGGTTGAGCTGTAAAGCTGGAGTTATTGGTGTGTTATCGGTAACCTTACAAAAACATCTGATTCGACCAACCTTATGAAAAACAATGCAATCGATTATTGGTGCTGCATCGCAATTCCTTATCCATAAACTAACCTCACCGACCAGTTGCATGTTGGTATTTCTCTAACGTTAAGGATACGTCTTCAGCGATACGACAAACGCACCAGTAACTTCAGCTTAAAGTATTTACGAGTGGCACACAGCCATTGATTAGAATTGCTAAGCTTAAAGCTTCAAAATAAAAACTAACCTCCATCATGGGCTTGTTCAAAAACAAGCATGTTACTGCTTTTTAACGACGTAACAGCCGCCTTTCCTTTGGTGAACGACACGCTTAATGAACGATAGGTGCGCTGACGCTATCGTGTGCTTTTGATAACCTGAATCATATGTTGCTGATGATTGTTGTTGTTATTTTTAGTGACGAAAACATTCCCTGAAGGTTTTGGGGAGTGTTGTCGGAAGTAACAGATCTTTGCCGGATATGAATCCGGTACGCTCCGGTGCATGCCCGACTGTCGTGGAAGCGATTTGGTTTGACCAGTGCAACCTTCTAGGCCATGTCACCTCTCCTTTCGTATGGAAGGTGAAGATGGGTAATGAGAGGTGAGAGGCATCATATCCGTAGATCAACCATCGAGTAGTTTTCTTTTATCGAGAGCTTTCTTAAAAATTGCTTCTAGGTGTCGGTAATAAAGATCTAATTGCACATTTTCACATAAATAGCTGCCGTGTGCATTGTGTTCATGCCATAAGCTACCGACAAGGTGCAATGGTTAGTGTGGCAGCACCGGAACTGCTTTGTAGAAATATTTCAGGGCTGTTTGCTTTTGTATCTATATGTTCTGTTTGTATTGAGACCAATCCAATTTTAGTATTTCACATTTTGTGGTCCAGCTTAGTTGGGTTCGATGTATAAGCAGAAAAGATAATATATTTTGGCTTTTAGAACATTAGAAAGTCGACTTATGCACATTTTCTTTACCCGTTTTTAAACGCCCTTGAGCACCCTGTGTTTTAACGAATCTCCTTGAGTTCCATTTTCGGTTCCAATCGGCCATCCGTGGATTTGCTTTGGCTGCTCATTCGTTGCTTTCTCTGCTAGCAGAGAAAAACGTACATTATTTATCATTTATGTGTGAGTGCAATTGTTCTATTTCTGGCAAAGTTTTACACGCGAGAACAAAGAGTTGCTAGAAATTAAGATAAATCATAAATAATACAAGGCGTGAAAAAAATCAGTGATTAAGAGTATACGAGTGGCTGCAGAAAAAAACGTTGGAAACAAAGAATATAGTCAAAAAATAAATCTTCTTCCTGCTTGTTTGACGTCCGTGGGTTATTGTTTTTCTGCCTGATCCTCAGTAAGCGTCAACTTCAGCGTGTACGCCAATTTCGACGTCTGGCAAACTGCAGAAAATTTTCATCACACAGCGAATAAAAAAAGGAAAATCGTGAAGAAATTGTGCAATTGTGGACAAAAAAATTTAGAACCTCCATGGTTTAGTAAATTTTCCACAAAAATTCTCAAACTTCACGATAGTTACTTAACTATCTATAAACTTGCAAAATAAAAACTATATATACATACCCGCATTCATATCCGAGCAAGGTAGATTTTTAGAATATATCGAAGGCTATATAAAACTATCAACTATAACTTGTTCAAATAAGAAAGTTTTATGACGACATCTTGCATTGGCTATGGATTGTAAATTTATTGTTTATAATGCAGCTCGAGACAACAACTTAGCGCAACTAAAGGTAAGTGAATCGGAAATTATTAGCAGATTTGGTTAAAAAATGCTGAATTTTTTGCAAGTGAATAACGCTGTTATATTAAATAAACTACACGACATTTTTGGTAGACTTACATATTTTGATGGGATTCGAATCAGTCTCCGTTACACGGACATTCCCACACTAGCCGGTTCTATCGCACCGGAATGACCCGGGGGTTTTCACCCGGCCAAGGGCTGTTATTTCAGTGTAACCCTGTCCAATCTGTCCCGTCCCACCCTTAAATTGTCATCCTCTGAGCAAACCCTGGCAGCTGGGCTGCTCCATTGTCTCTTGTTACGGGCTGGGGTCGAACCCAGTCCTGGATCAAGAGACTGGATCTGCTGGGTTTGCTGGAAGAAAATTTATATTAAACGGTCGTATTCGGTACAATGCGCCAAGTGTAAGAGATGGTTACATAAATCTGGATGTTCTTTAGTACTTTTGAGGCACCTTGCTGTACACGTCCAAGGACGTCCCGCGGTAGTCGCCGCTCTGGCACTCCCTTACCACTTCTACCTACTTCCAATAGTCACAATAGTGGCTCAGTCTATACCACTGGCAGCACCGCTGCCATTTCCGCCTCACCTACCATTTCCACCTACCTACCTGTCGCCCACGCACACCAGCGTCTCCATCTTACACGGCCGCTCAACACTCCTATCCCCTCCGGAATAGCTCAGATATGAGCATCGCCGAGCGTCAGTCCCCTCTGTCTCTGCCCCTAATGCCCCCCCTGCTTCCAGCCTGCACGTGGGTCAGGAACACCATCTCCTAGTACCTTTCACTACGTGCACCCGTTGTAGGCAAAGATTATATACGCCTGCGACATGGGTAAAGTGCAACCATTGCCTTGGCCTGTGTCACATCCTTATGTGCTCTGGGCTCGCAAACGGTAACCTTTGGACGGATTCGTTCATAGCCCCCTGTTGCAGTACACATCCGGCCTCCACGCCAGACAACATCGGCAATGGTTCTGTCAACTCTAGACTGCGACATAGTTTAGGCCTTAGCCTACCTCCACCTAGGCAAACGCATCCGTCCCTCATGCCTAGTATGTCCCCCGTCTCCCCTCCTACACACTTCAAAATTTTTGCAGCTGAACTGTAACGGATTAGCTGGAAAGATCGCGGAGATAACTGACTTTCTGAAGACGCACAACATCAAACTTGCTGCGATATAAGAGACAAAATTGAACACGAGATCGGACTCACGAACTTGTGATGGGTATAATGTACATCGAAAAGACCGCCCCAGCGGTCTTGGGGGTGGCCTTGCGTTCACTACACATCACTCTGTACAATATAATCTATTTTCCCCTGACGTCGACCCCAGGGACTCTTCCTTAGAATGCCAAGGCATAGCAGTCCGGTCAGGAGACGCCGACCTGCAAATCATAAACATCTATATTCCTCCTGTCACGTGTTTTCCTAGAGATTATCATCCCGACATTAGTGCGTTGCTAAGGGGCGATAACCGTCTAATCCTAGGGGACTTCAACGCGCATCACGATCTCTGGCACTCCAACTTGCCAGCAGACAGCAGAGGACACGCAATTGCAGACCAAATAGATAACTCAGCATTCTGTACAGACCACCTACCCATCTTACTCTCTGTTGAACGACGACGACTTCATAACGACTGATAAAATAACATACATCAACTTCACCAAAGCGGACTGGGACCGCTTTACTGAATATACAGAGCTCTCCTTCGCTGCCTTACTCACTCCTACGGACGTACGCAAAGGCGAAAGAGAGTTTCGCAAGATCATTGATTCAGCCTCATGCCGCTTCATTCCTGCTGGCAGAATACCAGAAACTCGTCCGAATTTCCCGGCAGAAGCTGCGCCGATGGCAAGAGAACGTGACCAAGTGAGACTCATCAATCCCGCAGATCCCAGAATAAAAGATCTCAATGCGGAAATTCGCAGGATTGACAACGAACACAAGCTGACCAAGTGGAAACAACACCTTGAGACATGCAACCTCTCCGGCGGAGTCGGCAAGTTATGGTCGACTGTCAAGGCCCTATCCAATCCGACCAAACACAAAGACAAGGTCGCCATTGCTTTCGGCGACAGCGTCAAATCAGACGCCAGGAAATGCGCGAGCTCCTTTTGCCGGCTGTTTATAATGCATCCACCTGCGGATAGGCCTAAGAGAATAGCCTTCCGACGTGCGCGCAAACACAAACACTCTACTGCGCCCATTGCCGTCTCAGTCGCAGAAGTTAAGGAAGCCATGATGAAGGCCAAACCCTCAAAATCCATCGGACCCGACGGAATCGCCACGAAGATGATCAAACACCTTGGCCACGAAGGACAGAGTTATTTAGCGGCTCTCTTTAATCTCTCTCTAACTACCTTCGTTATACCTGAGATATGGAAACAAGCGATTGTAGTTCCCCTACTAAAACCAGGGAAGCCGGCGAACCTAGGAGAGTCTTATCGCCCGATATCCCTCCTTTCGCCGGTAGCGAAACTACTAGAGTCCATTCTGCTAACTTACTTCGTCACAAATCTAAAATTGGCCGATCAACAACATGGTTTCCGCAAAAATCACAGCACGACATCCGCTTTGAACGCCAATACAACGCAGATTAACAACGGTTTGAATCAACATCCACCAAACCATAGGACGGTTCTCGTGGCACTTGACCTGTCAAATGCATTTGACACGGTCAATCACGCCACACTCCTCCTAAATCTGGACGAGACACCGCTCCCTGCCGGCCTTAAGAGGTGGACCGCTAATTACTTCTATGGTCGACAGGCAACAGTAAAATTTAGGAACAAGAAATCTAGACCACGACGAATAAAACAAGGGGTGCCGCAAGGTGGTGTTCTCTAGGAACAAGAAATCTAGACCACGAAGAATAAAACAAGGGGTGCCGCAAGGTGGTGTTCTCTCTCCCCTTTTGTTTAATTTCTATATTTCGAGACTTCCCCCCCCACCAGAGGGAGTCTCCATTGTTTCCTACGCTGACGACTGCACGATAATGGCCTCGGGCAAGGGTCCCTCCATTGATGAACTCTGTATTAGAATCAACAGTTACCTCCATGACCTTTCCAGCTTCTTCACCGAGCGAAATCTGACCCTATCTCCGACAAAATCGACGGCGACCCTGTTTACTACATGGAATGCGCAGATGGGGCAAGAGTTAAATGTCCACGTAGACGGAGTACCTCTACCTACTGTCAACCACCCAAAAATCTTGGGTGTGACATGTGACAACGGCCTCACCTTCGATGGTCATGCCACCGCAATAGCCTCAAAGGTACAGATCCGCAATAAGATCCTCAAGTCACTGGCCGGCAGTACTTGGGGAAAAGACAAAGAAACATTGCTTGCTATATATAAGGCTATTGGCCGGCCGGTTATTGACTATGCTGCCCCTATATGGTCGCCCAATCTTTCTGACACCAACTGGAGGAAATTGCAAGCCTGCCAAAACACCGCCACCAGAACTGCTACGGGATGCCTGCTTATGTCATCTGAGTCTCACCTCCATCAAGAGGCAAAATTGCTCAATGTTCAAGAGCACGCGGAACTCTTCAGTAGACAGTTCCTTCTGAACTGTCATAAACCTAGTCATCCAAACCGACATCTTTTGGATGTAGCACCGGCCCCCAGAGACATAAGGAGACATCTCTGTAAGCATTACGGTGAGATCCGGCATCATATTTCTTTGCCGTTTGATCTGCGGAACCATAGACGGGCTCTAAATGACCTCCACACCGAGTCGGTAGATAGATCTCTCAGATCTTGGCCTGTGAATCCCGTTACTAATACTCAACCACCGGAATTGGCTGAAGAGGAGCGTGTACTTCCGAGGGAGACTAGAGTCATACTAGCACAACTTCGCTCTGGATATTGTAATAGGTTAAACTCTTACTTATCCAGACTGAACCCCAACATACCAAATACATGCCCTGCATGTGGTATGACCCCTCATGTTACCATACATCTCTTCTCCTGTTCAGTTGAACCCACTCTTCTAACACCTACATCACTCTGGTCCAACCCTGTGGAAACTGCGCGTTTCCTCGAACTTCCGTTAGAAGAGCCTGATGACAATTTGGAGTGATCGAGCCCATTGGGCAGGGCGAAGCACTGTTAACAACAACAACAACACGGAGGCTTTTCGTTACGCTCACCGGTTTTCATAGTGTGCCTCCACCCACATATATTAAATGCAGTCCCCACATGCTAAAGTCTTTCAGAACTCGTATAACTAAATATTTTTCTGGTAATTGTTTCCTTTAGGAGAGGGTATCAAACTACGCGTTTTGACTTAGGTATCAACAATCTGAAAGCAGATTTTGGTAATTGTTTCCTTTAGGAGACAACTGCTAAAACACGTCCAAAAATATCGGGAGAGGTACCTAATCTGTGATTACAACCCACATGAAAATGACAAAATTTCCAACTTTGATTACAAATATCTCTTCACTGAAACAATCTGCTTCCGGATTATTGTTACCGAGGTCAAAACGCGTCTTTTGATACTTTTTCCGATAATTTCGGACGTGTTTTAGCAGTTGTCTGCTAAAGGACACAATTACAATTTTTCTTTTTACGTATGTAGTTTCCGAAATAATTGGGACAGAATGACTCTTGTTGTTGTTGTTGTGGTAACGATAAAAACACTCGCCAAAGGTTTTGGGTTGTGTTGTCGAATTAACAGGCAAGTGTTTGGTATGGTGGGGTTCAGTCTGGATAAGTAAGAGTTTAACCTATTACAATATCCAGAACGAAGATGTGCTAGCATGACTCTAGTCTCACTCGGATGTACACGCACCTCTTCAACTAATACGGGTGGTTAAATGTCAATACCGGGATTGACAGGCCGAGATCTTAGGGATATCTCAACCGACTAGGTTTGGAGGTCATTTATAGCGCGCCTACGCAGATCAAACAGAAAGGAAATGTGTTTGCGGATATCGTCATAGTGCTTGCGAAGATGTTTCCTTATGTCTCTGGGGGGTCGGGGCTTCATCCAATAGATGTCGATTTTAATGACTAAGTTAATGGCAGTTCAGTAGAAACTGTCCATTTAAGAGTTCCGCGTGATCTCGAACACTGAGCAATTTAGCCTCTTGATGGAGGTGAGACTCAGATGACATAAGCAGACATCCCGTGGCAGTTCAAACAGCGCCATCAGTTTTGGCAGACTTGCAATTTCCTCCAATTGGTGTCAGTAAGGTTGGGCGACCATATGGGCGCTGCATAATCAATAACCGGTCGGCCAATAGCCTTATATGTACCAAGCAATGTTTCTTTATTTTTTCCCCAAGTTGTTGTTGTTGTTGTTGTAGCGACTACTTAACCTGCCTAGGATGTCACCCCCCATCCAACACTGTTATCAGGCTCTTCTAACGGAAGTCCAAGAAACCTCGCGGCTTCAACAGGGGTGGACCAGAGTGAAATTGGTGTTAGAAGATCGACTCTACCCTGTCTAACGTGTCACCTTTTCCCCAAGTCCTGCCGGCCAGTGACAGGGGTGTGTGACAGTCTGAAGCTTAAAGCCGTCGACCTAGACGTCTAATTCCACTGGAAAGGTCTCGGAGGTAACGGTTAATTTTAGTACAGAGTTGGTCAATGGAGGGGTCCTTGCCCGAGGCCATTATCGTCAGCGTAAGAAATGATGCAGACTCCATATGGTGGGCGAGAAGACTCGAAATTAAGAAATTAAACAAAAAGGGGGAAATAACACCACCTTGAGGCACCCCTTGTTTTATTCTTCGTGGTCTAGATTTCTTGTTCCTGGATTTGACTGACGCCTGTCGACCATTCAGGTAGTTAGCGCTCCACCTTTTAAGGCCGGTAGGGAGCGGTGTCTCTTCTAGATCTCTGAGGAGTGTGGCATGGTTGGTCGTGTCAAGTGCTTTAGATAGGTTGATTCAAACCATGATTTATTCGCGTTGTAATGGCATTCAAAGCGGATGTTGACTTCATGGCGATTCCGTCTGGTCCGATGGATTTTGAGGGTTTGGCCTTCACTATGGCTTCATTGACCTCTACGACGGAGACGTTACACCCCCTGCGGGGTAGGGGCTTAGAATATGCCCGAGGTAGGCATATCGGTCGTAAGAGGCGACTAATATGCACAAAGGTAATGACGTGCAACTCGATGGTTGATCTACGGATATGATGCCTCTCACCTCTCATTACCCATCTCCCCTTCCTTACGGAAGGAGGGGTGACATGACCTAGAAGGTTCCACAGGTCATAGCAAATCGCTACCACGACAGTCGGGCAGTACCGCAAGGTGTCAGTTCGACAGCACCCCCCAAAACCTTCAGGGAGTGTTTTTGTCGTTACAACAACAACAACAACGAAGACGTTACCACAACAACAACGAAGACGTTACCACAACAACAACGAAGACGTTACCACAACAACAACAACGGAGACGGCAATGGGCGCAATGGTGTGTTTGTGCGCACGTCGGACGGCTCTTCTTTTAATCCTATCAGCAGGTGGATGCATTATAAACAACCGGCAAAAGAAGCTCGCGCATTTCCTGGCGGCCGATTTGACGCTGTCGCCGAATGCAATGGCGACCTTGTCATGGTATTTGGTCGGATTAGATAGGGCCTTGACAGTCGACCATAATTTGCTGACTCCGCCGGAGAGGTTGCATGCCTCAAGGTTTTGTTTCCACTTAGTCTGTTTGTATTCAGTGACTGTCCGGATTTCCGCGTTGAGATCTTTGATTGTGCGACCTGCGGGATTGATGAGTCTCACTTGGCCACGCTCTCTTGTCTTTGCCGCAGCTTCTGCAAGGCAATTCGGACGAATTTTCGGTATTCTACCAGCAGGAATGAAGCTCCCGGAGGCTGAATCGATGACCTTGCGAAACTCTGTTCACCTTTGCGTACGTCTGTCGGTGTGGGTAAGTCAGCGAAGGAGCGCTCTGTATGGTCCGTAAAGCGGTCCCAGTCCGCTTTGGTGAATTTGATGTACGTCAGTTTATCGGTCGTTATGAAGTAGATCGGTTGTTCAACGGAGAGTAGGACTTGACTTAGTTAATTAAGCCCGCGCTCGTAATGGAGATGTCTGGCGAACTGTGACAGTTGCCTGCCAACCTGGTGGGGGCATCTCCATTGACCATCTCTGCAACTGCGGGTCCTCTACTATCTGCTGGTAAGTTAGAGTGCCAGAGATCGAGATGTGCGTTGAAGTCGCCTATGATTAGGCGGTTATGACCCCTTAGCAAAGCATTAATGTCGGGATGATAATCTCTCGGACAACACGTAGCAAGGGGAATGTAAATATTTATAATTTGCAGGCCGACGTCGCCTGACCGGACTACTATGCCTTGGCATTCAAAGGTAGAGTCCCTGGAGTCGACGTCAGGGGCAAATAGATTATATTGTACAGGGTGATATATAATGAACGCAAGGCGACCCCCATGACAGCTGGGACGGTCTTTTCGATGTACATTATGTTCGTAAGTCCGATCTTGTGTTCAATTTTGTCTCCTGTATCGCGGCGATTTTGATGTTGTGCGACTTCATAACATTCCCACAACTTCTTTGTACCGGAATGACCCGGCCTTTTTCACCCGGCCAAGGGCTGTTATTTCAGTGTAACCCTGTCTAATTTGTCAAGTCCCACCCTTAAATTGTCATCCTCGGGGCAAACCCTTGCAGCAGGGTTGCTCCATTTTCTCCTGTTACGGGCTGGAATCGAGTCCGACCCCGAACCAAGAGTGTAAGAGATGGCTTCACAGATCCATATGCTCAGGGCTTAACCCTGCCATCCGCAGACCCCGTACTTTCTTTCGAGGCACCATGTTGTACACGCCTAAGAGCGTCCCGCGGTATATGTCGCTCTATCGCACCCCCACCGCCCCTACCAACTTCAAGAAGCCACAATGGTGGCTCAGTCTGCACGACTAGTAGCACTGTTGCAATTCCGGCCTCACCCACTCCCGATTGTCGCTCACGCTCACCATCGTTTCCATCTCGCACGGACGCTCAACACTCCTATCCCCTCCGGAACAGGCCAGATATGAGCGTCGCCGAGAGTCAGTCCCCTCTTTCCCTACCCCCTACACACTTCAAAATTTTACAACTGAACTGTAACGGATTAGCTGGAAAGCAGACTTTAAGAGGCAGATTTTCGTTGAGCAGGCTCCTGTTCGGATGCTGCAGTTGAACAGAAATTGAATGGTCAGCATTTCACGATGCTCTTTAACGCCGAGCATTTTTGCCTCGCTATGGAGGTAGTGTTCAGGAGACATCGTAAATCGCTGCCACGACAGTCGGACAGTACCGCAAGGGAGTACCGGAGCGTACCGGGTTCAAATCCGGCCAAGGACTGTTAATTCGACAACACTCCCAAAACCTTCGGGGTGGTGGTGATGGCAATAGGCGCTTGACTATTTTTACGTTTTTGCGCTTCCCTGGTGGACCGTCGGATTTCCTTGTCGACCGGAGGATGCAATACAAATTGCCGGCAAAAGGCGCTCGCGCATCTTGTTGTTGTTGTTATTAACATTGCTTCGCCCTGCCTAATGGGCGCGATCACTCTGAGAATCGTCATCAAGCTCTTCTAACGGGAGTCCAAGGAAACTCGCAGTTTCAACAGGGTTGGACCAGAGTGATATTGGTGTTAGAAGAGTAGGTTCAATTGAACAGGAAAAGAGATGTTTGGTATCCTGAGGGGACATACCATATGCAGGGCAGGTATTTGGTAGGGTGGGCTTCAGTCTAGATAAGTAAGAGTTTAACCTATTACAATATCCAGAACGAAGTTGTTCTAGGATGACTCTAGTCCCCCTCGTAAGAACACAATCCTCAGAAGCTATTTCAGGTGGTTCGATGTCAATTACGGGGTTCACAGGCCAAAATCTGAGGGATCTGTCTACCGACTCGGTATGGAGGTCGTTTAGAAACCGCCTATGGTTGCGCAGATCAAACGGCAAGGTAATGTGGTGCCGGATCATAGTGCTTACGGAGATGTTTCCTTATGTCTCTCGGGGCGGAGTTTCATCCTATAGATGGCGGTTTGGATGACTGGGCCTGTGGCAGTTCAGTAAAAACTGTCTGCTCAACAGTTCCGTATGACCGCGTGTGTTGAGCATTTTGGCCTCCTGATGAAGGTGAGACTCCTATGACATAAGCAGACATCCCGTGTCAGTTCTGATGGCGGTGTTTTGGCAGACTTGCAACTTCCTCCAGTTGGTGTCAGCAAGGTTGGGCGAGGCTTCGCGCATCTCTTTGGTTTCGATTGAACCTTATCGCCGAAAGCGATGGATATTTTGTCGTTAGCTTTAGTCGGATTGGACAAGGATTTGACAGTAGGCCATAATTTGCCAACACCAGCGGAGAGGTTGCAGGAACTTAGGTCTGTCGTCTGATTTCAGCATTAAGATCCTGCCGCTGTCCTTTGCGGGGAAGTGGGGACGCACCTCCTCAATTCTACCTGACGGAATGTATGGATATGAGAATGAAACTATGACCGTCTGATACTCTTTCCCCTTCTCGTACGTCAGACGTGGTGTGAATCGCAGCGAAGGAGCTCTCAGTAAAGTTAAGAGAACCAACCCAGTCAGCTTTGTTGAAATTAGTGTAGGTACGGTTTTCAGAGGTAACAAAGTCGGTGGGGCGATCGATTGGGAGGACAATCGGCAAATGATCTGATGCAAGAGTCAACATCGGTCGCCAGTCAACACAGTTTATGAGACCAGCGCTGACGATGGTAAGGTCTAGGGAACTTGAACAATTTACCGCGACTCTCGTAGGAGTATCCCAGCTCAACGTGCAGAACGTCGAATCATGTACTTGTTCAGCCAACTCTTGTCCCCTAACATCGACCTGTAGGCTTGAGTGCTAAAGGTCATGGTGTGCGATAAAGTCTCCGAGGATTACATGATTCTCGCCTCTAAGTAACGCACGAATGCCAGGGCGATATTCACTCGGAAAATAGGTGACAGGACGTATATAAATGTTAATTATCTCAAGATCGACATCACCTGAACGGATAACTATGCCTTGACGTTCTAAGGTGTTGTCCCTCGTGTCGACATCAGTGATGAAAGCAAGTCCACCCCGAAGTCCTTACGCACGGTCACGCTGTTGGATGTTATAGCCGTCACAGGTCTTAAGATCTGATCGGGCATCGAACTTTGTCTCCTGTAACGCAGCAATCTTGATATTTTGCCGCTACATGAAGCTCACTATTTCACTTACGTTGCCGGTTGGGCCGTTGCGGTTCAGCTACAGGACGCGAAAGTGCGAAGGGGAGAAATGGTCACGCTGGGAGTCCAGGACTGGTGCGTTTGCCTAGGTGGAAGCAGGCTGGGTCGCGTGTGTCGTCGCAATCTAGAGGGCGAAGGATCCGGACCACCCGAAGCAGGAGGCGAATCAGTCGACGTTGTAGGCTGTGCAGCTCGACAAAATGGCGCAACGTACGTATCAGTCCATAAATTCCTATTTCCACAAACAGTGCACTTGGCGTAAGGGACCAGGGGCTGATGCCTTGGTTTACATTCTTGCAACTGCTGGAAGAAGGGGAAATTGTTATTAAGGTGGGGGTGGGCGGCCGCTCAGCATTGCTCACATCCAAGAGGGAGGAGCTACGCAGTACAAAGGTAATAACTTGAGGGTTGATCTACGGATATAGGTATCATCACGTAAGGAGGGCATTTATCGCAAAGGAGTACATGCCCGATTCTCGTGGGAGCGATTGGGTGTGATCAGTGAAACCTTCTAGGTCATTAGTGGAAAAGGTGACAGGTTAGACAGGGTAGTGTTGAAATAACAGCCCTTGGTCGGATGTAAAAATCCGAGTCATTCCGGTACGTAGAACCGGCTGTTGTGGGAATGCCTTCTAGGTCATCTCACCCAGTCCTTCCGTGAGGAAGAATTTAATCAGTCAACCATCAAGTTGCACTTCATTACCTGTTTTGGATTTTAGTCGTCTTTTACGACGGGTATATACTTAATCAGTATCTTCTAACAGAAGTCCCAGAAAAATCGAAGTTTTGAAGGGAAATATGAATTGAAAAGTTCAATTTTGTTTTAAAAGTTATGATAACTGGAATCCATATGGCAGGCAATTTTTTTCTCAACGGATTATCTTACAGAGTAATCGCTTGCATAGCGAAAACGTGGTCTAGAACAATTTTTTTGCATGATTTTTGCAACGATTTTAAATACACTTTAAATTAAATTTTGAAGAAATAAAAAATGTGCTTTTGAACAGTTTTTTAAAGGGGGAATAATTGTATTGTAATTATCAAAATCGATCGCTTGACAGATTTTTGGTGGCATGTATTTGGTATAGTGGGGTTTGGTATGTAAGAGCTTAACCTGATACAATATCCAGATCGAAGTTGAAGTTGGTTGCGCAGATCAAACTGGTGAGAAAGACGGTACCGGATGTCATCATAGTGCTTGTGAAGGTGTTCCATTATGTGCGTATCAAGCAGTTCTTTGTTGGGATGCCCCTGAGTTTCCTTATTATCTCTACATATAATAAAATTGTAACAGGTCCATGTTTGAGTAAATAGATTCCAAAAAACCATTTTTTAGAATTTTTGGTTCTCTGTCTGTATGTTTGGGCGCGTATCACTCAAATACTGCTGAATAGAATTGAATAACACTTTCACCTTTGCATTACTAGACGCCTAACTTAAAATTTAAAATATGGGTATCAAGCTAAAGGTACTAATCCATTCTGAAATATTTGATGTGATTAAGTTTCATATCTCAACTGCTTTAGGAGATATAATGATTGAAATCGAACCCAGTCCAATATAAGTTATGAGACGGAGCGAAGCGTTTCCGGGTTTTCTAGTTTATTATATGAATTATTCCGTTTGTACATGGGTGGCGTATCAAGCAGTTGTCTGTTGGGATGTCTTGATATGTCTTCTATCCGGAATGGCCCGGGTTTTTTACCCGGCCAAGGGCTGTTATTTCAGTGTAACCCTGTCCAATCTGTCCCGTTCCACCCTTTTACTGTTAACAACAACAACAACAACATGTCTTGATTTATGACAGTTCATCAGAAAGTGCTTGCTTAGGATTTTGCGTGTGCTTCTTAACATTGAGCATTGGTGTTTGGTTGCGGTGTTTTTTCATATTAATAACTTTTTCCAGTTGGTTTATTTGTCTTTCCGAAAGCTTCTGTCTGCGGCTTTGTGCCTTTGTGGTTATTTTTTGTAGTTGTTAACAGTGCTTCGTCCTGCTCAATGAGCACAATCACTCGGAGCATCAGAAAATTCTTCTAACGAAAGCCCAAGGAAACGCAGTTTCAACAAGGTTGGATCAGTGAGACTGATGTCAGACGTGTAGCTTCAATTGTTGAGGGTACATACCCCATGCAGGAGGGCAAGTATTTGGAATGGTGGAGTTGCTTACGGAGATGTTTCCCTACCAACCATGGCTAATCGTGGTCAAACTCTGGCTCCACAAATCACATCTTTTACTAACACCCAATCATATTTTTGGAATTTGTATGGAAAATAACAAGTGCCTAAAAGTATGCACTCACTCGTACACGCAAAACATTTCCAACATGGTTAAAAAGTGAGCCGCGCCGGACAAAATTGCCCACTTTTTTATCAAGTTGTTTGGTACGCTCGACTCATTGTTTATCCAGATTTTTATCCATTGCTGGTTGGCAGTGTTTCCTTATGTGGCATGGGCACCACTACAAATAAAGATCAATACAGCTTGCAGATGTATGAGTGTGCTTACGATACTCCAGTGTGACAAATCGCAATTTCGATAGCTTCATTGAAGCTTTTAAGTGAGACATCGAGTACTTTTACTACATTTTCTTACATGCTTCGCATTTGATTAAATATAAAAACATACATCAAAACGCTGAAACGTGAAGCGTTTGAAATACTTTATTACCACATTTAGTATGCTTTCTTCATCCGGCATCACATTATCCAGCCGTTTGATCTGCGCAACCACACCGAGTCGGTATAATATGGCCGAAGGCAACTAAAATTCACAAAGGTATGATGCCTCTCACCTCTCATCACCCATATTCTCCTTTCTTACGGAAGGAGGGTTGACATGACCTGGAAACTGGCACTGGGTACTGGACCGTACCGGGTTCATATCCCTCAAAGTACTGTCACTTTCGACAACACTCCCCAAAACCTTCGGTGAGTGTTTTTGTCGTTACGAACAACAAGAACATCGGTGCAGCGTAATCAATAACCGGTCGGCCGATAGCCTTATATAAAGCAACATTTCTTTACCTTTTCGCTAAGTTCTGCTGCCATTTGACTTGGGGATCTTGTTGCAGCTCTGGCTACAAAACTAAAGCACTGAATCAAAGTAGGTCTTGTTTTTTTTTCGAAACCATAAAATCGCGGTAAACGTGACTCACCATAACCACGACGATATATTTGAAACATTTAAAACAATGGTTTCATTGTTTCAGTTAGCCGTTAAACGAGGTTGAATGATTTGTAGAAGAAATAAATACTAGGAATCTATTTTCATATATCCCTGAATTCTTGATAGAATTCCTTCCTCCATGTGAAGCAGTGTTTTCAGGATCAAAAAATATAGTGTACATTAAAGTTACTGTGGAATTTGGCACACGCTGTTTTTTTTTTATCTGGAAGAAAATAGTTTCCAACGCTAAGTAAGGAGTCTTACACAGCACGTTTTTAAATGGTCCTAGAGATCGCCCACTGTTTGAAATTCAAAAACAAAACTTTATTTAATACTAGCTGACCCGCCGAACTTTGTTCCGCCTTAAAAGCACAAATCATACAGTCACCCTGGATCCACATTTAGGTCAATAAATTGGGACCCGGGTAAAATATCGAGGTGAAAGATATCTTAAATTTTAGGAGAGACATCTAGAGAATGATTATTGAAAGTTTCATTCATTTCTATGCAGTCGTTTTTGTGTGACGCGGGCGTTATGGTAAAACACCACATTTTTGGTCACATTTTTCCCACATTTTGGTCAATAACTCGGGAACTGGATGAGATATCCAAATGAAAGTTGTCCTAAATTTTAAGTTAGACGTTAAGTGATAGAATAGTGAAAGTTTCATGCAATTCTATTCAGACGGACAGACAGACAGACAGACAAAAATTCTAAAAATTGTAGACTTGGGTTCCGCTGGTCCAATAACGACCTCTCCTATCAGTTTTTCTTGAATATCTTCAATGTACAGACATCGACCTGTTACAATTTTATTATATGTAAAGATTATTTTTTGCTGTTCTTTTCTTTTACCTTCCTCTCCGATCTTTCTTTGCAGTTCCCTGCTTTCCGTACATTTTACTTTCCGCTGCTGTCACCTTTCTTTCTCTTCCTTTCCTTGCTGTTAATATATTTTCCTCCTCTTTACTTTTCTCTTCTTTGTGCCCTTTCTTTTCTTACCTTTCCTTTCTACACCATTTAATAATAAAGTTTCAATTTCTATTTTTATTCTTTTTATTTTATTCTATTTTATCGTTTTCTTCCCTTTAGTTTCTTTTACTTTCCTTCCCTTCAGTTCCCTTACCGCCTTTCCTTTTTTATTTATTTTATTTTGATTAATTTCACACAAATCTAATCACAAAAATAAAAAAAACAAAAAACTCCTGTGCTGAATATTCCCAGCTCCAATATACGAGGTGTGCTCAAAAAGTATCGCGAATTTTGAATTTTCGCTCGTTACGTATATTTGAATTTCTAATTTTTTGTGGCGTTATGTTGGTACTCATGTCTCTCACTTATGCCGACAAGCTCGGCCATTTTGTATGTTCAGTTAATTGTTGACAGCTGCTTTGCTTGCACGTGTTTTGGATCGTCTTCGATTTTTACGCGAAATTCGTACCAAAATTGCTCAATTGTGACCAAAAACAGCATCGCATGAACATTGCTAATGAGATGTTAAACTCTGTCCGCGACGACCCAAATTTGCTCCAGAGGGTCATAACTGGTGACGAATCGTGGGTTTATGGTTATGACGTGGAAACCAAAGCTCAATCATCTCAATGGAAGCTGCCGCACGAACCAAGACCGAAAAAAGCGCGCCAAGTTCGGTCGAATGTGAAAGTTTTGCTGACAGTTTTCTTCGATTGCAGGGGCGTGGTGCATCATGAGTTCTTGCCACAGGGAAGAACGGTATAAGGAATATTACCTGCAAGTTATGCGCAATTTGCGCGAAGCAATGCGCCAGAAACGCCCGGATTTGTGGAAGAACAAAAATTGGATTTTGCACCACGATAACGCCCCTGCTCACGCATCGTTGCTTGTGCGCGACTTTTTGGCCAAAAACAACACACTAATGATGCCGCAGCCACCGTATTCCCCAGATCTGGCCCCCTGTGACTTTTTCTTGTTCCCTAAACTGAAGAGGCCCATGAAAGGACGACGTTACGCTTCTCTTGACGAGATAAAGACGGCATTGAAGGAGGAGCTGAACAAGATACAAAAAAATGATTTTTTGAAGTGCTTCGAAGATTGGAAAAACCGTTGGCACAAGTGTATAATATCTCATGGGGATTACTTCGAAGGGGACAAAATAGATATTCATGAATAAATAAATAATTTTTGAAAAAACAAAATTCGCGATACTTTTTGAACACACCTCGTATTCAACATGAATAATCACTTATGTTTTTTGTTTTTGTTAATACTGTTTTTATGGCTCATGTCTTACATTGCTGACGAAATGTTTCCAACAAAGAAACTCTCCGCTCAAAATTGAAAAATTTTTTCGCGAAGTAACACAGAATAATTTTTTCTAGCATCCTTTTAGGCTTCTACAATTTTAAAAATTTTTAAGAATATATATAATGGAGCGGCTGTTGAGAATCACTTTTACCCCGTTATTTAAGACTGCAAGTTATCTAGAAACTATTTGAAATCACATTTCGAAAGTTGTAAATATAAGAAAAGAAAAGAAAACTACATAAAATGGTACCAATATGATGCAAGAAATCTCGTTTTACTTTATTTATCAAAAAAGTGATTTAAAATGATGTTTGGCTCGTTGCAACATTTTTCAATCGTGACACAGTACCAGGCTTTATTTTGAAAAGTGCAATGAGTTTTTTCAAAAGACCATGAAACCGTTTATTTCGCTGTGTAGTTCCTATAACTAAGGCCATATCATAAATAAAAACAAATATAAAATTTAAAACTTGCACGTAGAATGAATGTTATTTGATCAAATCTGACCTGTGAAAAATTTCCATTAGAATTGAGTAGTTAATACCCAGTAGAACCAGGGATCATCGTTTTATTAATCCCGGAGTACTCCCTTGAGAGTATTTGATTACTCCCTATACTTCTTTGTATTACCATATAATTTTGTGTACTCTCTTTTAACATTGCATGTCCTAGAAGGGCGAGTAATGGAAAAACTCCCTTTCACCTCCCAAAAAACAATAATGGAGTTTTAGCTATTACTTTTTTATGAATCTCAATTGAGTAATGGTGGAGTTTTGGAGAATTTTAGAAGACCTACCAGGAGAGTAATGAGGGAGACATTTCATATTGCTCCTAAAATGCCAACGACAGCTCTTTGTAAAATCATGCCTCAATCCTCAAATAAAGACATGGAAGCAAATAAATGCCCCCAGCATACCAGAAGAATGGGATAAATTATGGAAAATGGCACAAATAACATTCACATAAAAAAATTGAACAACCACAAATGGTATCGAATCTGATATTATATTTTTTACGACTCAAACTTTTTTCTTTTGTTGAATTTTTTTCTTTTGTTGACAGAGAAATTCGGTTTACTCAAAAAGTTGTTAGCCGGGAGTAGAAGTTGGAGAAATCTGTACTTTCGCCCCAAAAATATATAGAAGGGAGTAATGGTTTATTATGAACTTAAGGAGGTTTGCCCTATTGCTCCAAGATTAGTAAACTCGGAGCACAAAGTGTAGAAATCTCTGTAATCGTTCCGAAAGGATGTTAAGGGGAGTTCTCTGTTGTTCATCGCTTGGGGATGTGTCCCGTTTTCCTCCACAAAGAGTAGCATAAGAGCATAAAACGAAAAAATTATCTTCCATTGTTCCAAATGGATGTCAAAGGGAGCTCTTTCTTATTCATCGCTTGGGGAGATCTCGCTTCAAGTTCTACTGGGTAGATTGGATAGCTTTTTCAATCATTAATGATTATTTTAATTGTTTTCAGAAATCCGCAATTACAAATTGAATTACTAAGAATTGGAAAAAAAAGAATTCAGAAGTAATAAAAAAAATTTTTGTTTGTTTTTTATTACATACTTCTAATAACATGATTCAATTACAAGAAGGTTAGCTCTCTAGCTGACGTTTACTTTTGACATTTCCATTTTTTGCGAACAAAAAAAAAGTAGGAGTATTGTTTTCATTTGTCGAGGAAATGGTAGAAAAAAATGAGAAAAGTGGGAAATTAGTAGGGATACATTTTGTAAGGTCAAGTAAATACAACATCAAAACATGTCATCCCATACTATCACTGTATAAATCGTTGTAAATTTTCTCTATAATCAATTAAAAAACAATAAAAAACGGTCACTGCTCAAACAAATATTAAAATAAATATATATGTGCATACGTATCTGCAATCAAAATATGTACGCAATTCCCCCTTTTGCCAGAATCATGAATGTGCTTGAATAAAAATGTTGGTAAAACAAGATTAAAAGTTTGATTTCGACTCATTCGGTTTACATGGGCCGCAAAATATTGTGGTTTCAGTGTAAACATGATACCAGGGATTTTCGTCAAACCTAGAACCTTCAATGGCAAAAGAGAAGTTGACTTAAAACAGAAGTTGACTTAAAACTGTTGCTTTATACATAAGTTAAGCCAGAACTCATTATCAAACCCAGAGAATAGTAGTAAATTTTTGTTAAAAACAAGACTTCGAATCACCTAAGACACAGCTTTGAAGTCACGATAGACCTGAGTAAGTATATAAGTATGCAGGGACAAAATTTTAAGACAGCCATTGCTACATACCGGAATGTCCTGAGTTTTAAACGTCCACGAATACACTACACCTGCATAAGTCGATCTAAATAATAGTGCAAATTAATCTATTTTTTGAAACCAACTTATTTAAAATTTTGTATAATATTACATTTTTAACTACTATTTTTACATAATTTCGACAAAAGGCAACCCAGAATATAAATGACAATTTTTCAGGCAGCATGATGGCGGCAATTGTCAAAATATGTCACTAGTGAGCTAACCTTCTAGTTCTTGAATCATGTTCTAAAGGAGTATTTTTAAGATGTAGTCGTGAACCGTGATCCCACTATCAAATACCGGGACAGAGAACATCAAAATGCTTGGAAAAAGTGGTTTTAAAACACGGTCGCCCTCGCCAATGGTCTTTTCCTCCTTAAAAATAATGAAACCGCGCAAGTGGTTCTATATAAAATAGAGAACAGTTTGGATAATACTTTCCTGTAGATACTTCATGGAGTAACAACTTTAGAAGTACTCTACCGTAGGTGTTCCATTGAGTACTCAAAAACAACAGAAGTAGGGGGTGCTGTCATAACAAATCGCTATTTAAATTCTATATGGTCCCTATTTCTATTACCAATTCGGATTCCAGAAAATTGATTTTTCGGCTCAGCCAAATGTGTGTGCATGCTTTGTAATAAAATACTTCAGAAATGTTAGTGCTAAAAATTTCCTTTCGTATTTGTTCGCCAAAAAATGTTCAACTATGGTTTATTTCTTATAACAATAGGCTTTTAATATGGATCCTGGAATTGTAAGGAGTTCAATTATAAGCAAAATTATTTAGACAAAACCTTTTGTTGTAATGATTTTATCGGACGTGGGGTTATATTCCCCATAAGAGAAAACCTTATGAGAAGAGAGTTATGTTTTTTGAAAAACGACCTTGTCATAGAACATTTAACTGTATATAATGTAATTTTTCTGTACTTGAAACATTGGGACAAGCAACGTTGCCGACGCTTCCTTTATTTCCTACAATTGACGACACGATTTTTCGCCAGATTCCGGTTCAGTGTTCACGTTCTACTATTGCGTATGTATGTATATTCTTAATTTGTACAAAATTTCAATAACCCTGTAAAAAACGTTGGACCATCAGAGTACTCCAACACTTATCCTCACTCATATAAAAAAGGTGGTCCAATTTACATAGCGATGTCCGGTGATTGGATCACCTAATCCTATTCGGAGTACCATTTACTTTGCTTCTGAATGAGGATATGTGTTGGAGTACTCTGATACTCCTTTAGGAGTATTCTATGGAGTATGAAACGGAGTATTTCCGTTTTTGGCAGGGAAAGACAAACTTTATACATCACTCATACATACTTCCATGTACGTGCATATGTTTGTCTGTTATGTTTTTTGAAAAACGACCTTGTCATAGAACATTTAACTGTATATAATGTAATTTTTCTGTACTTAAAACATTGGGACAAGCAACGTTGCCGACGCTTCCTTTATTTCCTACAATTGACGACACGATTTTTCGCCAGATTCCGGTTCAGTGTTCACGTTCTACTATTGCGTATGTATGTATATTCTTAATTTGTACAAAATTTCAATAACCCTGTAAAAAACGTTGGACCATCAGAGTACTCCAACACTTATCCTCACTCATATAAAAAAGGTGGTCCAATTTACATAGCGATGTCCGGTGATTGGATCACCTAATCCTATTCGGAGTACCATTTACTTTGCTTCTGAATAGTCTATAGAGCACCTACGTTGGAGTACTTTGAAAATGCTGCCAAAAGATTACTCTATAGAGTACTCTAGACGAAAGCGAGAAGGGAGTATGTGTTCTTTTGAGGACCACCTACTCCCGCTCTCGCTTTGCTGTTGAATACTCTATAGAGTAATCCCATGGGAGTATTTTGAGAGTACTCTCACGTAGGTGGTCTATAGAGTATTCAAAAGCAAAGAAACGGAGTACTCCGAGATGGATTAGGTGATCCAATCACCGGACATTGCCATGTAAATTGGACCACCTTTTTTATATGAATGAGGATATGTGTTGGAGTACTCTGATACTCCTTTAGGAGTATGAAACGGAGTATTTCCGTTTTTGGCAGGGAAAGACAAACTTTATACATCACTCATACATACTTCCATGTACGTGCATATGTTTGTCTGAAGCAATACGAAGAATAATTCTTGGTTTGGTTTTTAAATCATAAAAAATCGTGATTGTTTTTATAATAATCATGAAACTCGAAAACAATGGGTAATCAATCATGAATATGCTTTTCCAAAAAATAATCAATCAAACCGGTAATCACTATGATTACTTAACAGGTCTGGATCAAATTTAGCAGATCGACTTTTGTAGTTTTAGTTTTGTATTACACTGTATATACAGACGCACGACTGAAGTTTTGGATTCTTACAACGAAAGCTGGAAACTTTTAGCTAGTTAGAAATGAAAGGCGTCATATCAGCTATATAATTTCACCTCGCTATCCTTTGAGGTACCTATCGATGGTACCGGTAATTGTTTTGTAAAGAATGGTTAAAACTTCCCACCAATTTACAGAGTTGAATTAGGTAGAAACAGTTTCTAAGAGAAAACGAAAAGCCTAAAAAATGCCCATTATATGCTTGGACTTGTCTTTTTCACTAAATGAATGGTCATAATAGAAAAGGATATGGGCAAATCCGCCGTAGTGTTACATTTTTGGATTCTAATGAATTAAAGCCGGTAAAAAGCATACGGATATTTAGTTTGACGTATTCACTATCACCTCTGAAGATATGGATGGAAAAAATGTAGACAAAAAGTTTTTTCAGAACTTTGAAGAGTGAAAAACGTCGATTTTTCCGTTTTTTCCAGTGATACTCGTTTTTTTTTTTGGTATTTGTTCTATAAAATTTTGAGGCATCAATGTATCGCTTTGAAATTTTAACTGGGTGTAGTTTTTGAGACGGAGATTCTAAAAATGTAAACGGGGTTAATGTGCTCCTCCAATATTTAAAGTTATCATCAATGAAAGTAGCGATACTCTATTTTTGGCCTTTTTCAATATTTGTGAATTTGTGCTTATAAGTTTCTGAGGCAACAGAGTATTAAAATTTTGGTTATACGCGATGATAGCCTATTATACAGCAAAACTTTCGGTGGTTTTGAATTTGATGTGCTCTCTGTAGTTTTGAAGTTAGAAACAGAAATGTCGAGGTACTTTGCTGCGTAATTTTTTTTTCGGTAGCATGTTTTTTTGTTGGCACAGCTACAGTGTTACTTTTATTACATGTTACTCTTTTGTAATTTGTTGTCCCACACTACAGTAG
Organism: Merzomyia westermanni; assembly: GCA_949987695.1. Classification (NCBI taxonomy): domain Eukaryota; kingdom Metazoa; phylum Arthropoda; class Insecta; order Diptera; family Tephritidae; genus Merzomyia; species Merzomyia westermanni. Next base: position 148,439 of record OX465288.1, read on the forward strand.
TATAAAACCAAATGCCTCATTTTGAAAGATTAACATAACGAAAGTTATTGAAATTTGTACAAGGGGCAAATATAGGAAATTTTCGAGATATATCAGAAACCGTAAAAAAATTTGCAAAAATATGTCTAATTACTTTCAAACAAATTTTTATTCAAACGTTAGTGAAATGAAACACAAATTAAGTATAATAATTAAAAAAAATCAAAATATGCAAGTATTATTTTTCGTTTTATCTTCCCACACTACTTTTACCCATGAAGTCGAAACCACCTCGCTTCTACGTCTATTTGATACCCTTATTGTCTAGACAAGTTTTGTGGGTCCCTGGGTCCAAATATCGGAATACACCTCCTAAGAAGTAGAAATATCGATATGAGAACCATAGTACGTCAAAGCTCCCTTCAGTACCTTTCGTTTGATAGCCATATTGCAGGTAGAAAGATTTTTAGCCGGTTTCATATTTTTGAGGATATCTCGAAAGCCGGGTTTCGGGTATAAAAAAAGTTTACCGAAATATACTTTACATAAATATCTACATGCTGCTAAAGTTTTAACATAATCGGTAAAGAAGTGCTCAAATTATCAAAAATATTTAACGGTTTTTCGGGTTTTACTTTCATCAATATATCCGAAACCGGTTTTCAAGATGATTGGTAGGAAACTGTTAAAATGAATGCATAACCAACTTGGCACTAAAAAATATTTGACGGTTTTTCGGCTATATATTTTTAACGGTATCTCCAAAACCGGATCTCGGATATCAAAAAAATGTGGCCTAAATATAAGCTTCTTATATCTCCACACGTTGCTAAAATTTCAACAAAATCGGTGCAGTAGTGTTTAAATAAATGTATATTAAACACTGCGACTTGAATTTATATATATTATCTCCGATCTATTGACTATATCTTTTTGAGGCATTATGTAAGACGAATTACGCCGATAAATTTAAGCTCCTCTTTATCTACCAATGTACCAGAAAAAAAGTTACTCTTGTGCTTCGATGTTTCAAAAAAATTTTTTTTTTGCCAAAAATGTAACACTACGGCGGATTTGCCCATATCTGTTTGCATGTGGGGAATTCTGAGTGTTTTAAATTTAATCCATATAAAAATCACATTAAGTTGCAAACAGTACCGGCTTGAATAGCGTTTCTATTTTGTTGCCCATGATTGTGAATATATTTTTCTCAATTCCTTTTCTCGATTTGTCGTTATTATTATTTTTTGTATTTCTTAGATTTGTAAAGGTCAAGATCTGGTTATTTATCTGGTTTTCTTTGACTCTAATTCTATGACAAGCGAATACATATACAAACACGTGTATGTATTTACCCAGCTTCGCACTATGGGAGATATTTACGAAACTTGTCTCAGCAATACGCTTTTTTCGTGTATTTCCTACATGAAACACTTCACAATATGAATACGCCGAAAGAGCCAACATTGAGTACAATATTTTGTACGAATTTGAGTGGGAACTGAAAAATCGGTTGTAGATATTCACCATATACTTGCCTGGTGAGTGCTTCGAACCAATGTGTTTCAAGTGAAAGATGATAAAAAAAGTTAAGGTCAACATTTCAAAACGTTAAATTGTGAACATCATAATCAAATAAGTGTTAATAGCATTAAACTGGCGAATTAAAAGTCAAATTAAGTAAGTTGCCTATCCACGAACCAAAATGTTCAAAATAAGAGAAGTCAAGGCATAATATCGCTTGGTATCAATTTGAGATATGACTGCACAACATTATGGAAAGACAAAATTATGAGCTGCAACATTCTTGATTATCTCTCAGCTTTAAATCGCATATATATTTAGTTAATTATAAAACAAACTCTGAAGTTCCTACAAATTCGGAATCGGAATCAAACCTCTTAAATATCCAAAGAAAATTCGTCGGACGCTTATTACAAGCAATAAGACGAATATAATCAATTTCTTGTTTAAACGTAATAAATTACTTGTGTGAACGGTTTTATGTTGTTAGCTCTAAAAGGAGAGCTCTGTATGCTGCTATACATTTAAAAAAAATGATAAATACTAGAGATCGCCCAGTTGTTGAAATTCAACCACAAGGCTGTATTTATTCATTTTAATTATTTGCTGTTCCTCTCATTCGCCTTCATTTCCATACATACTGGATGCTGCTTTCCTTTGCTTTACTTTTTTTATTTCTTTCTATGCCTTTTCTTTCCATCCGTTTTGTTTCCTTTCCTATGCTTTGCTTGCCTTTTTATTAAATTAATTTTATTTTATTTCATTTCACACAAATCTAACCAGAAAAAATACAAGAAACAAAACTTACTCCTGTGTTGAATACACTCATATCCAACACATTCAACAGAATAACCATACCTTTTTTTTTTGTAAACACTGTTTTATCAACACAGTTTACATATTTAATCATGTTTTACATTGCTTGTTTAATGTTTCCAACAAAGCAACTCTTCGTGCTCTAACCCTGCAAAAAACGGAAATACTCCGTTCCATACTCCAAAGAATACTCCAACATGGTTAAAAAGTGAACCTCGCCGAACAAAATTGCCCACAGTATTTGTGCGTGTGTTTATTTGACTTCATAGTGATCGAACTCAGGATTAATAATCAAGGAATCATCGAATTCTTCACAATACTCGTATGTATGTATTCGAATGTAAAAAAAGTGTGAAGAAAAATTTCAAAATTAATCTTCGGCCAACTTAGCGTAATTCAGACGAACGGCAACACAAAGCGTTTTGCGCGAGCACAGGCAACTTGGTACCCGTCCCCTTCCATCGTCGCCCTCTTTCATACAAAAAGCAACTCCTTGACTCCAATTTGTGTCTGTGTTTGAACACGGACAATCTTGCTTCTGTCTGTGCCTTCCCTGCAAAAAATTGTGGGACTGATCTCTAAAGAGAGTGATCTGGGATCAATACCTTTCGTCTACAGTGGGCTTCAATTGATCCCAAATGTTCCGTTATGGGCATAGTTGAAATACGTCGATTTCAGATTCTGTAGCCCACTTATATGTGTTGAAAGTAAACTTGTCCGACACTACTCTTTGGGCATAAAAGGGACCAATAAGTCTCTTCAAACCCTGCAAAAATTGCTATTAGCTTAGGATGGATCCGGGATGAGTCGCAAAGGAGCATGCGACCAATGCCAGTTTTGATCTCTTTGTATGGGTTGGAGTGATCCCTTTTGTTTGAGCATGTCTTATGGAGAGACTAATTGGTACCTTTCATGCCCAAACGGGTAGTGTCGGACAGATTCACTTTGTTCCCCTACGGGTACGGTCGGACAAGTTTACTTTCAACACGTAAAAGTAGGCTTCAGAAATTAAAATCGACTTGACCCAACTATGCCTTAACGGAATAGTGAGGATCAATTGTACCCCACTGTAGACGAAAGGTATTGATCGCCGATCACTCTCTTTACAGATCAGTCGAACGATTTTTTGCAGGGTGGACATGTTCAAACAAAAGACATCACTTCAACCCACTAAAAGAGATCAAAACTGGCATTGGTCGCATGCTGCTTTGCGACTCATCTTGGATTCATTCTAGACTAATCGCTGTTTTTTGCAGGGTTACCGTCAAGGAAAGAAAGTAAAGGAAAGGAAAGAAAAAAAAGGAAGGAAAGGCAATAATTTAAATTATTTACAGGGTACACATGTTTACACATCAAACTCGACGAGTATTGATACATACATACTTGTAATACCTTAGATGTATACTTTGGCCGTAAATGGGGGCAAACTTTTTCAAATTGCGGATTTATATTATAGATACCTGATGAAGATTTCATTTCGCTTGAAAAAATATGCCGAAACGCTGCGAAATAACAAGCGAACTTCGCCTTGCCAAAATAGAAACTCTGTAATTGCAAACATTCTCCTGACTACAATACATGACACAGGTGGCCGCACTTCTTTTTGCGTTTAAAAAAAAAAAAAACATTTTACTCTTTTTCGCTCTAAAATGCATACATGTATGTATGTCCATATATTTGTAAGACCTGTATTAAATTAAACTAGTGCAAGATCGTTCCTTAGTTTAAACGGTGTTAATGTGTTCAAGGTGATCGAAATAGTTGGATGTAATTTGGGAAATTTGGCGAAGTTTTTTTGTGTGACAAAAAATTAAGAAAGTCTAAGTTCGGCTGGAACCGAACATTAAATGCCCAGCTGTGTAAAATTGGGCTTGGTCAGTTGGTAAATTGTTTTGGAGTTCTGATCTGTCCTGATTTTACGCTTTTTACCTACCATGAGGACGGTGTTGCGCTTATTCAGTTACTTAAATATCTATCTGTCATTTTTGAAATGTTCAATATTGGTTTACAAAAAGGCGTCATATTAAAGTGGCAATATTTATTACTAGATTTTTTGACTTTTCGCACAGATATCCAGTGTGGCACAGGAAGTATATACATATACCGTATTTATATATTTTATCTCATTCTAGAATTATTTTTCTGTGTAATATCGGAGTTTTGATGTTTCTATACATAAATTATTTTATTTTGACATGAAACATATGTTGATCAAATAGTTTTGGAGAAATAAGATGTTTAAAATGTTTCGTTTTATATTTGATATGTTCGTCTGATTTGACGGCGCACTATTTCTCCTCACACATCGAACATATTATTTTGTTGTTTTTGGCTTGTGACGACAAAACATGACTCAAAGACATGATGCGATTGCGCCTATTGCGGGCTATTTTTACCAATATCTTTCTAATATAAAATAAAATACTTTATTCAAACTAGACTAGACTGCGGTAGAGATACGCACTTGTCAAAGAACAAAAAAATGACAGGATAATCGAGGGTGGGAGAACAAACATACATGCTTTAGCTAAAACCATAAACTAGAACTACTAGCGAGTTTTTTGTTAAGCAGCATTAACCCGCCAAAAATGTGGATGGGACAACTTTCAAATATATCCTACAGTGGTTTGCAAATAATAAGCTACAAATCTGGTTGTGTTTTAATCAAAATATATTAGGCTGTTTTCGCTAACGTAAAAATTCAGCTCGCAAACTTAAAGTGAATGTACTGCACAATAAGCAGATATTGAGCAACGATAAGCTTGACCGCACTATGATATTCCTATATTTTAGCAAGAATTTTGATAAAATGTTTCTAGATGATAAACTATGGAAATAATTTCCAATTTGGGTTGAAGAACGTTGTGGCGGGAATTTGATTTCCTACAAAACTATATGCAGCAAAACCGGTGACGCCCCCGCTCACTTTATTACTGCCCTCTAAACAAAGTGTTCGTAAAATTTTAAACACGACATTTCTTTAACTGTGCAAGTGATATCAATTAGATTTGGCACCTGTAATACACTTTTTAAGCAAAACTCGACCACAAATAAATTTTGTGGAGGTAAGCGTTGCTCCGCCCTCTTTTTTCTATGGACTTTCGAAGGCTCTTGCTCGTTATTTTATCAAGGTATGCTGGTTCGCATTGGTATGTAGCATATTCGTGCTAGAAGTTAAGCCAATCGGATAGAAAATAGCCGTTGCGGTCAAGTATTTAGTAGCCACTGCAAAATGCAACATGTTTTTTCTTTATTTCAAAGTAAAACCATAGACCAGGGAAAATGGGATGCCATAAAAGATCACTACAAGGTATATACTGTATAATGTTGGGTTTCACCCGAACTTGGACTTCCTACTTGTTAGTTATAACCTTGGTAAGCTAGCTGGTGTAATATTCGTACATAACTTTAAGCTAAAGTTAGCTGAACAATTCAAATTTTCGAAAATAATTTAATCATAATATAATAATATAGTAATAATAATAATATTTCTTTTTTTAGCATACACTTTCTAACAGGTCAGAATCGGAAGTTAAGATGCTCATAGCTGCAAAAGTGAATAGTGCTACGCCGTTGGTGATTGCCTGTCGAAACGGCCACTATAACATTGTTGAATATTTGCTAAAGCGAAATGCTAACGTTGAGCATGTAGGTTCAGTTAGTTTCGATGGGGAACCAATTGAAGATGCACCTCCGCTTTGGTGTGCTGCAGCCGCTGGTCATTACGGTATTGTAAAGCTGCTTGTACATCACGGGGCCAATGTGAATAGTACGACGCGCACGAATTCAACACCACTTCGAGCTGCTTGTTTTGATGGACACTTTGATATTGTGAAGTTCTTGGTGAATAATGGAGCAGGTTTGTAGCATTTGGTTATTTTAAAAATATACTATTGGAGTTCTTATTCCACCTCTTTTAGATTTCGAAGTAGCCAATCGTCACGGGCATACGTGTCTTATGATCGCCTGTTACAAGGGGCATTTTAAGATCGCACAATATCTATTATCTTTAAATGCAAATGTGAATCGGTGTAGTATTAAAGGAAATACAGCTTTGCATGATTGCGCAGAATCAGGTTCAATGGAAATTTTACAACTATTATTAAAGCACGGGGCAACAATGGATGTTGATTATTATGGCATGACACCATTGTTGGCAGCGAGTGTTACTGGTCATTTACCAATCGTAGAACATCTTATAACCCTTCCTTGTGTTAGTCGAGAAAGTCGCATTGATGCCTTAGAACTGTTAGGTGCAACATATGTAGATAAAAAACGTGATATGATCAGTGCTTTGTCATTGTGGAGACGTGCAATGGAAGACCGAAATCAAGAGCCGAAAATCCCTAAAATTATTAATGAACCTATTGCTGCATACGAATATGTATCGGAAGTGCCAACGATAGAAGCACTGGAAGAGTTAGTTTTAGATCCGGATGAGATGCGAATGCAAGCTTTGGTTATACGACAAAGAATATTGGGACCAACACATCCTGATACCAGCTATTATATACGATTCAGGTAATATTAATAATTTGGACTGTATTGCTTTGAACTTTACATGGGTTTGTTTGTTAGAGGTGCGCATTATGCGGATGCCGGACGTTTTGATCGTTGTATTGAGTTGTGGACTTATGCATTAACAATGCAGCAGAAAATTCTACAGCCGCTTAGTCCTATGACTCAATCGTCTTTACTCTCATTTGCAGAGCTTTTTAGTTTTATGTTAGTTGAAGCTGGTCGCTTATTGCCACGCGGACGCATTGTACCACCTATTGAAGCTGTGGATATGTTAATGATACTCAATAAGGCTGTTTCAGAAGTTGAGCGAGGTAAATTCCCACAAAAAAATTCCTATGAAGTTTTTAAATTTTCCTTTACAGGTCTTGAATATACCCTGGAGCAGGAAGCAATGCCGGTGGCACCGCAATCAATACATGATTGCAATCATGATCCCAATGCATTGAGTCGCGCCTTAGTGAGCGCCTTACATATTGGATGTTTGTTGGCTTCGCTTGAAGAGGAAGACAACGTTTGCCCAAATATGCGCAAACAAATTTTGCATTCTTTATATAAGTTAAATCGACTTAAAGTTTCTGTGCGATCAGGACGAACCGCACTACACTATGCCTGTTATCGAGAAGGTGCGCTTGTTGGTCGCTATCCTGCTTGTCAATTTCCTTCTCCAGCGTTGGCGAAAGCCCTACTTGAAGTTGGGGCGGATCCAAATGCAAGAGATGATGCTGGAAATACGCCATTACATTTGGCTGCAACAGCACAACCTTGCCCTCGTGCTTTAACGAAAGTTCTTCTAAAATTCGGCGGACATTTGGTATGTTAGAATTGTCAATAAATAATGAATAAGTTCATAACAGAGATATTTTGAATATAGGATGCCAAAAATGTAGCTGGTGAAACATTCGAAACTCTATTGAAACCCAGAAAAATCCACGAAATCGTTAATCCACTGAAATACGCAACTTTGGCTTGTTTGGCGGCGCGAACCATACAAAAACATCGCATTCAGTTTATCAACATTGTACCTCCATCGCTTTATGCATTTATTGAAATTCATTAGAACCCTCTATACTATTGGAACTGCGACCAATATGCCAGAACGAATTATCTATAATGTATTCGGCTGACCTACGCAGGGCAGAACAGGGAAATTATTGCATTAATGAAAAGTTTTGTGATTACTGCGCGTTTTAACTTTCAATTCATCGTAAGACTTTCAATATTAATGCCGTTTTATCCTATTTGGCAATTGCACTGACTAATATAGGGCTATTTATTTCTCGCGATGGACCAATGTTGGATCCTGAAATCAATTATTCGGAATGACAATATTGTGTAATAATAACTTTTATAATGAGAAAATGTATAAGCGCTTACATTACAGAGTGCGTTGCGATCATTGAGCCCCATAACCTCGAACAAATTTCAAGCGCCAAAAAACACATTTTACTTTAAGTTTTTTGGCGGTTATGGCCATGCTCCTCAAATTCACATAAACGCCAATTTATAGGAATCGAAAAATTTTAATGGCAAGGAGATGCTATGTCTACAAGTCATAAGACGAATGATTAGAACTATTTATTAACGATTTTTCCGAATAAGAGAAACGAACGACTAGGCAGGGCGAAGTACTGCTACAAAAACCAATAAACACATGGGTGTAAAAATATGCGTGTTATGATGCAATACTTCTCTTACATTTACAATATGAGTTTATTTGTATGTTTTTGAAATATACTGACATATAGAAAACTCCTTCAGAATGCCTGTATTGAGTTTTAAATATTTGTGAATGAACTTCCTTAAATATATATGCGCAAATATCTTGATTTGGCTGACTTGACCTAGCTTGATTTATGTCAGCATAGGTGAATAAAAAGAAGAGGATTGAGAAGAAAATAATTTGCAAGTCTTATTACATTATAAACTATTAATAAGACTCATTTAAGTGAATAGCTACACATAAGAAATATAATGCTAAAAAAAAAAAATATAAATACATAGTATATTATCTTAAAAGCATAATTAAGTTTGTAAAAAGTCGAATTTGGCTCCTTTTCTACTATAAATGGAGAGCAGGCTTTTGTAGCTTTTGTGGCTAGTAATTTAAAATGTTGATATAAAAAAATTAATATTAGAATAATTTAATACAAACAAAACGTAAAATCAAAAATTGTGTTTTCAATGCTATAAAAAATTATAAAAGTCTTGACATTTTGTCATATTCCTTAGATCTGTGATGAACACGCCAAGGCACCAACCGGCAGCAAGAAAAACAGCTTTAAATTTTTCAGAAATTGTCTTTGACTGTTTTGATTTGGCTGTGTTTTGGTTTCTTCGAGCTATGCATTGCCACCGAAGCACTATTGCAAGAACCGTTTTAGGCATGGTATACCTATACAGGTAATATAATCTCAGCAGCTGATTAGATTTTTTTCATTTTAATTTTCTCTAAACTGTCAAACTTGCTTTCAATCAGTTTGTTTACGTTTTAAGATGTGCTGGGCTGTGTGACATTTCCGAGAAGCGATTTCCAACATGGCCGCCATGCTGTTACCTGTTTTACTATGCCATGGTTTTAGGGGTATTAGCATGTACCCGCGCTAAGATATGCCTGTTGCGAATAATATCCGTGACCAGAAAGTTCAAGGCGTCAAACGAGCCGTTTCCCCGGCAGTCGGGCTGATAATATTCTAAGCCCTTAACCCATAACACTTTTAATTAAGAGTGCTTTGTTTATGCAGCTGCAAGGAGTCACACATGCTCTCCACCAGTTACCATCTCCTAGCAAACTCTACTATAGAAAATTGGTTTAGATTTCTGAATGGTACCCGGATGCCTTCTTTATCATAATATTGGGGATAGGAACAGCTGTTCAATATAATATATAACAACTTAAACACATTCCACTCTAAGATTTTTAAATAAAATTTCATTGTTCAATTGAAAGGCTGGGAGTAAAAAGTAAACTTATTTTCCATGTACATAAGTAAAAGGTAAACTTATAAACTGTTAATTAAAAAGGGGTAAACAAAATTGTACAGTAAAAGATAGACAAATCTTGCTATAAAATAAACGATATTTCTACCTTTTACTGAACAATTTTTTTACCCCATTTTATTAAACAGTTTATAAGTTTACCTTTTACTTATGTACATGGAAAATAAGTTTACTTTTTAGTCCCAGCCTTTCAATTGACACTGTGGTTCAATGCAGAAACTCAGACGTTATTGAAAGTTTGATATTGTAAGACACTGTAACAAGTTAAAATCAACTCTAAAGCAACAACATACTGGCGTAAGGATTGTCAAAATCAACTGGTTTGTGGTACCCTTAATTTGCTAACACGAAGAGAAACCAAAGAAATATTAATTTAGCAAGTTGTGTGTTGCAAACATGGTTGAAAAGTGGTTATGTCTGAATAATTTTGTCATATTTGCATTTGTTTTTGCAGTAGCATTAGAAAAAACACAAAATTGCAAATGCAAATGATGCTTGTTTCAATTTCGCTAGTTGACGTTTTGCTGACCATCTATATACGAGGTGTGTTCAAAAAGTATCGCGAATTTTAAATTTTCGCTGGTTACGTATATTCGAATTTCGAATTTTTTGTGGCGTTATGTTGGTACTCATGTCTCTCACTTATGCCGACAAGCTCAACCATTTTGAATGTTCAGTTAATTGTTGACAGCTGCTTTGCTTGCACGTGTTTTGGATCGTCTTCGATTTTTACGCGAAATTCGTACCAAAATTGCTCAATTGTGACCAAAAACAGCATCGCATGAACATTGCTAATGAGATGTTAAACTCTGTCCGCGACTACCCAAATTTGCTCCAGAGGGTCATAACTGGTGACGACGTGGAAACCAAAGCTCAATCATCTCAATGGAAGCTGCCGCACGAACCAAGACCGAAAAAAGCGCGCCAAGTTCGGTCGAATGTGAAAGTTTTGCTGACAGTTTTCTTCGATTGCAGGGGCGTGGTGCATCATGAGTTCTTGCCACAGGGAAGAACGGTCAATAAGGAATATTACCTGCAAGTTATGCGCAATTTGCGCTAAGCAATCCGCCAGAAACGCCCGGATTTGTGGATTTTGCACCACGATAACGCCCCTGCTCACGCATCGTTGCTTGTGCGCGACTTTTTGGCCAAAAACAACACACTAATGATGCCGCAGCCACCGTATTCCCCAGATCTGGCCCCCTGTGACTTTTTCTTGTTCCCTAAACTGAAGAGGCCCATGAAAGGACGACGTTACGCTTCTCTTGACGAGATAACGACGGCATCGAAGGAGGAGCTGAACAAGATACAAAAAAATGATTTTTTGAAGTGCTTCGAAGATTGGAAAAGCCGTTGGCACAAGTGTATAATATCTCATGGGGATTACTTTGAAGGGGACAAAATAGATATTCATGAATAAATAAATAATTTTTGAAAAAACACAAAATTCGCGATACTTTTTGTACACACCTCGTATGTCAGTGTAATCAAAAAAAATTGAATCAGATGATGAAATGACACAAACTACCTTCGATAAAAACTACTTTCGCGTGTCAGCCTCCAATTCGTCGCGATATTATCCCGAAGAGCTTACATTACCAAATAAACTTTAATTTTTCTTCAAAAAATTGAAGTCCGACAAATTATTTTCGAGAAAACCGGCTTTCTCGAATGTGCCGCGAATTCGACGCAAGTCCTAGCGAATATCTGCTTTCGCGTGTAAAATACATACTTCAAATGTTTTCCATTGCTGGAAATGGTAGTGCAACTATTGTAGGAAGAAAGATGCTTGTTCTCTTTGAGTTTCGTATTTCTAGGTAAGAGTTTAACCTATTACAATATCCAGACTGAAGTTGAGACAGAGTGACTAACGTTCCCCTATGAAAATCACGCTCTTCTGCAGCTACATGTCGTGCTTTTGTTTGACCGTAGATGTTAAAGAGAACCTGCCTATGCACCTGTATATCAAACGGTCTAGTTATATGTTGTCGAATCTCATCGTACTTCCTTAGAGGCAAAATATGGGGATTGTGGCTTAGTATAATCGGGGCACTATTCAAATACTTCTAGTCGACTACTGATGAATAACTCATTTCATCGACTAACCCAATATTGAAAGCCTTAGTTCAGTGTCGGCATAAATCACGTAGCCCACAATTTGAAGAAAACAATGAAATGTGGCCACCAATAATAATAATAATTTGGCGCCATGCACCTCTGAGAATCAGCTTCTTTACTAACTTTGCAAAGCTTTGCTTCTACTTTTTGCTACAAATTTCGAGACCTGAATGTTTTATGCCGATCTGCAATGGCAGACGAATTTTTCCTGAGAAGCTTTTACGGTGTGGTAGACCAGCACAGACCAGCAATATGCCAATAATCGGGCATAATCTTCCAGTGCCTAGTTATTTTATATTAATAGAGTATCTATTCCGTGTACGTTTATATTAATTGTATTCAATATCAAAATATAGAACAACAGGTGTTGTATAGCGTTATGTATGCACTCAGATATCTACTCCAGTGTGTATATTTAATCTTTTTTTTACCATTAGCATAGGCATTCAAGACGGTGATAAGGAAATTACATGTAAGCTAATATATTTTGGTCGGTATATAAAAGACTATCAATGTTACAAGTTTGTCATTAATTAAAGCAATTTGTTAGAATGTTTGGGTGCAAGTGTATAATTTTGGTTAGTGTACTTGTTTTCATACAGTTTGTTCAATGGGGCTCTACGAAACCGACGCCTTCTGAAAAATTGCGAATAGAAGATTTTGAGAATTATTTTAATGAAATCAGCCCTGACGACCAAGAGGCAGCCAATAAAACTCGAAATGCTTTAAATTTAGCATTTCAGCGCTGGCCAGAAAACCTAGTATATTACAAAATCTCGTCTGGCTACAGCAAGGAAGAAATTGATAATGTACATGCCGCATTAAAAGTCTTTAATGAGAGTACCTGCTTGAAATTCAAGGAATACGATGAACAGCGAGACGGAAAACTAAAATACATCAATTACAAAAAATCACCAGATATGTGTGGAACACGTGTTGGGTTTAATCCATTAATGCCGACTGGACCACACGATGTTGTTTTAAATTCTTATTGTTTGAGTGAACGCGGTGTCATTCAACATGAAACGCTTCATGTTCTTGGCCTCTACCATGAGCAAAGTCGTCCCGATCGAGACAAGTATGTTGAAATCGAATACTCCAATATACCACAGAAGTATTGGCCACAGTTTATAGCTTATCCAGAAATTTACACAACTACCTATAATGTCAAGTACGACTATCAAAGCCTAATGCATTATTCACAATTCGCTTTTGCAAAGGATCCGAAAAAACCATCTATGCGTGGTAAAAGTGGAAGTACTGTGATGGACCGTGACATGGGACAGATTAATGGGCCATCAAAAGGGGACTTAACCAAAATTAAAATTATGTATAAATGTACATAGCACATCATAAATAGTTGCAAATGAAAAGGCAGGCAAAGAACATGGGGTATAATAAAGTAGCGTACTCAACAACTTATTTTTCTTTCTTCAAAATATCCAACTACTTTGGCCATTTCTGCATTACTCGAAGTAAGTTTGCAAATGAAGCTACCTAGATTTCAATAGGTTTGTTAATTAACTTTTCCAGTAAATACTTTAAAAATGAGTGTTACTGTGAAATGATGAGTAATTTCATTAGAAGAGAAAAATTTTACATAAAAACGCAGTCTCCGACTAGCTTTCAGCGTGAACGGTTGTTGATTACCTTGTGTTCTCTATTCTTTATACCCACACTAGTACAAAAACAAAAGTGCATAGTTAACAGTTACCTTTGCTCTACTTTATATAGTTTTGCGAGTTTCACGTGGTTAACCTAACAAGTGCTGGTGTAAAATTTAGTGTCATGGCCCGCCGGGCCCCTAACCTGGGGGACAACAGGTTTGCCTCTTTGGCAGCCAGTCCCCCCTCTGAAAAAAGCGTAAAAAATTTAGCGAATACCCTCTATTACCTGCTCCTGTTCGGTCTAAAACAAATCCGAAATACATTCTTGTGTCGGCAAAAAATGAAACGAAACCCCTATCAGAATTCTCATGCTTTGCAGTAGACAAATCGCTCCGAATCATAAGCAAAGATATCATCAATATATCAGAGCTTAGAGACGGAAACCTCCTACTCCTTGTAGAAAGCAAAGAGGCAGCCAAAAAATTCTTAGCCGCCAAAAATTTGGCAGGCCTGTGTGAAATAAACTGTAAATATCACGAAAATCTAAATTTTGTTAAAGGCACAATATATGCCCCATACCTTAGCCACGTGTCAGATGACGAAATTGTCAAAAATTTGGAGCCGCAAGGCGTAGTTGATGTCTACAAATTTAAAAAATCTGACGATAAGTCCAAAAACAGTGGGGTGGTACTATTAACCTTCGATTTGTACAAACTACCAGAGGCTATTGATGTCTCATGGCATAAAGTGAAAGTTAGGGAGTACATCCCCAGTCCTATGCGCTGCAAAACATGCCAGTTATTAGGTCATACGGCCAAATACTGTAAGAGTGGTCCTGTATGTGTAAACTGTAGCTTACCTATTCATGGCAACATTGCTTGCTCAAGAACAAAGTGCGCAAATTGTGATGAAGAGCATGCCTCTAACTCAAACAAATGTGTGAAATTCATACAACAGAAGGAAATTCTTACAATAAAAATTCGCCAAAAATGCACACTAAAGCAGGCAAGGGCACAGTATATTGCACAATTCCCACAAACGTCACCGCCCACCTCTTATGCGGGCATAACTGCCGATGCAAATAACAACCACCCTACAAAATTAACTCCACAAAGTTCTAATAAACCTACCACTTCCACAAACATACCAACTCCAGATAATATAGACAAGCTATTAACTTCTAGCACACCCTCTAAAGAAAGCAATGGATTCACTTTTATCCATAAATCAAATTCATCAGCTACCCCTCCGTCAACATCCGAAGGCGACAACACCACCACCGCAGAACCCACCACACCAACATTAAACTTTAGTTACAACAGCAATGCAACTGCATCAAGCATCATTCCAAATATAAGCAAGACTACGGAAACCTCAGGACCAATGTCCGAAAGCAACAGCACCTCCGTCTCTGTATCTTCAGACACACCTTCGATATCAACAACCGCAAACAACGAAGCTAGTAGTACTCAGGTAGTACCACCTATCTCTTCACCAATCACAAATCTCACTCAACGACTTTTGGAACAAAACGACTATTACTCAGCTCTTCCGAGTTCTTCGGACTCGGAAGTTGAGATGTCGTAAACCACCCCCCCTCCCCCCTCTTTTTTTTCTCGTTTAACCCAACTTTCCCCTCTACGCCAAATGCATTTTGGCATACTGCAATGGAATATCAAAGGACTTTTTAATAACTCACATGAACTTCAACTCTTAATCAAAGAACATTCCCCATCATTCATAGCGTTGCAAGAAACGCATTTACCATTCAACAAAATTGCAAATATTTCGAACTCATATACTCACTATTTTCACAATTTACCTCACAACACCTCCGGCAAACAAGGTATCGCTGTCCTTGTCAAAAGAGGCATCCAACATAAATATATACCTGTCCAATCGGGAATTTCGTCAATAGCCATTGAAATTGACTTAGGATTTAAATTTACAATAGTGTGTGCATACATCCCCCCGCAGCAGAATTTTAGCCTAAATGACTTAAGACAAATAGTTCCAAACTTCAACACCCATGTTATCATAACAGGCGATCTAAATGCGTGGAGCCCCCTATGGGGTTCTGGAGTCTCCAATCATAGAGGGAGGATAGTAGAAGACCTTATTCTTACAGAAAACCTTGTTGTCTTGAATGACAATGCACCCACCCATTTCTCCACGCACCAAACCTTCACTCACGTAGATGTCACAATGTGTTCTGCCACAATTGCCCCCAAACTGACCTCATCAACATTAGAGTGCTTACATGGCAGTGACCACTTCCCTGTAACTACAAAACTGATTACCCGAAGCGAAAATCCAGGTCGGCCCAAACCTAAATTCAAAACGGACAATGCAGATTGGGCTAAATTTCAATCAGAGGCATGTCGAGCTATTGACGAAGCCCCAAAATCGAATAATGTGAACAAAGAAGCCGGTACACTTCAAAGAGTTATTCGTACAGCAGCTCACCTGACAATACCGCAAACACACCCCAAATCCCTTAAAAAAATTGTTCCTTACTGGTCCAGTACCCTCTCCTCACTTAGAGAGCATAAAAAGAGAATGTGGTCTACGTACCGTAAAGACAGGTCAGAAACCAACCTAATTAATTATAAACGAGCCAACGCTGTATTCAAGAAAAACATGAAAGATGCCAAGCGTAAGAGCCTTGAAGAACTCACTGAGTCTATAAACCCTTCATCTAACCCCAGAAAAGTCTGGACCGACATCCGAATGCTTACGGGCTCAAATGTATCACACTTCACCAAGTTCATAGAAACCAACGAAGGGCCTGTTTACGCACCATATGAGATGGCAAACCATTTTGCAACTGTATGGTCTGATTATTCTAAAGACTCTAACTTTCATAATGATTTCACTAGGCAGAAATATAACTTAGTAAACAAGGAATACCATACACTGAACTCGCCTGCTGGTAAGCAAATCGAATGTCCCATAACAGCATTTGAATACGATCTAACAATCACCACAATGTCTGGAAAAACACCTGGTAGAGATAGGATTTCCTACCCAATGCTTAAAAATCTTCCCATTCAGCTTAAAGAAAGAGTCGTTGAGCTCTATAATAATATACTCGCACAAGGTGTTATTCCACAGATGTGGAAACACGCTGTTGTAGTGCCAATACCGAAAAGTAACGATTGTGCGACTAAGGCTTCTGGGTATAGACCAATCTCTCTCCTTGCTTGCCTAAGCAAGGTTTTAGAGCGAATCATCGCGAAGCGGATTATGTGGTTTGCACTTAGAAATAAGTGCATTTCTTCACATCAGTCCGCGTTTAAAGAAAAACAAGGAACGATGGATGCCCTCCTTGCATTTGACCACTTTATCTCTAACGCCATCTCAACCAAAAATCATATCTTCACTCTTAGCCTTGATTTTGCTAAGGCCTATGATCGGATAGGTATCCACCTAGTTCTAAGACAACTCGCCAGATGGAAAGTCGGCTCGAGGATTTACAACTTCGTAAAATCCTTCTTATTAAATAGAACATTTTCCGTGAAAATTAATAATAGTTTTTCAAAGACGCAAAAGCTATACAATGGCATACCACAGGGCTCCCCCCTATCCGTAGTCTTATTTATTGTAGCATTCGATGAAATCAATAATATATTTTCGAACTACAGAAGAATTTCCTACGTAATCTACGCTGATGATGTCCTTTTATTCACAAAATGCAAAGCACACTCAACAGTGCAGAAAGATTTTAACGACATCCTGGCTGACATTTCCATCTGGTCAAAGTCATCAGGCGCATCTCTTGCGTACGAAAAATGTAAGGCATTTCATATATGTAGAAAGCACTCATGTCCACCTATAAATTTAAGCATAAATAATGTAAATATTGTTAATAGCCCTAATCTAAAATTTCTTGGAATTGTATTTGACAAAAAGCTCACGTTTAAGGATCATTGCATATATCTAAAAGAATCTCTAACAGTACGTCTGAATATTATTAAATTCCTATCCTCGAAGCACAGTTTTGTACACACATCAACACTTTTGAATGTCACGAAAGCACTCATTCTGTCTAAGTTGGACTACGGACTAGCCATATACGGGCACTGCTCAAAGAGTAATCTAAAACTAATAACACCACCTTACCATGCAGCAGCTCGAAGAAGCATTCGTGCTTTCCCCACGTCACCACTAAGCTGTGTGTTAACAGAAGCAGGACTTCCATTTATACATGAGCGAATAAAATACAGCACACTTAAACTCATCCCTAAGGTGCTGTATGGCAACAATAGCATAATTTACAACTTGGCAGTAGCAGAAACCACAAGAAAGAGGCAAATGAAGCGATCGTCCACGATAGCCAGGTGCATCGAATGGGCTAAAGAGTTGAGCTTGAGTACCACTCCTATAAAGCCCTCAAACAACAAACCCCCACCATGGCAAAGCTTCAATAACTTTATTTGCACTGACCTGATCAGACACCGGAAAAGTGAAACAACACCTATCGTATACCAGCAGCTGTTCAATGAACTAGCTACCGGTTTTGCAAACGAAGGATGGCATTTCGTATACACCGATGCATCGCGATCAAAGTCACTCACCACTTATGCGGTTGTCGACGCAAGCAAAAACACATTAAGCGTGGGACATCTTTTCCCATTCTGCTCGGTATACACAGCCGAAGCGCTAGCGATACTATCAGCGGTAGAATATGCTGCTGAGACCAAACAAAAATGTATTATATGTTCAGACAGTCTATCCGCAATAAATATGTTAAATAATCCAAACAACAACTGCGATATTGCACTATCAATTCGCTCAAAGTTAACGCAGAGTAAAGAAATGATAAAAATTATGTGGGTCCCAGGCCACGTTGGCATCACAGGCAATGAAGCTGCTGACCAAAGAGCAAAATTGGCAACAAATGAACCATTGATATCGTCCCAAGCGATGCTGACTCCAGACTTTAAACGGCTACTAAACAATCATCTTCGGGGAGCCAAACTGCTGGAATGGCAAAATTTCAATCACCACTACAAGAACTATAACTTGCGGGGCGTAAGCCCAATTTTTCCACATATAGTCCCAGTCGAAGACTTAAAAGCGTTTATCCGTCTACGAATTGGCCACACGACAGCAACCCACAGCCATATAGTCAAAGGAGATACACAGCCTCAATGTCCATTGTGCGCCTCAAGCGCATTGTCTGTAGTCCACCTCTTAGACGAGTGCTCGAATCTGAGGGATGTCCGTACCGAAGTTTTTGGAATCAAAACACCATCAAATCACTTGAAAGAAATGGAACTAAAAAATATACAAACAGTTGCTAAATTTTTAAAATTGTCAAATTTGAAAAAGCTTATCTGAAAAACCCCACATTGTGATGTATATGTATTAAGTATAAGGTATTAAAGACTATTTAGTTTTAAGGCGAGCCGAAGGTCTGCGTTACTTGTGCTCCTTTTATTGTAATCTGGTGATTTATCACCTTGTTTCTGTATAATAATAATAATAATACATAAAAACGAATGAACAAAAATTGATAAGCAAAGGTCAAGTGAATCCCCTGCGCTCAATCCAATCTGGAGCATGTGGGGTGGCCTCAAGAGGGGACTGACAGACTTTTTCATTGTGTCAGAAAGCACAGAAGCTCTGGGATCACACTCCTTTGAAGACCTATCAAAAGTCTATCAAATCTGAGTCCAAAAGAATAGGCACACTTAATGCATAACCACGGAGGGTATTCCGGTCATTTAGAAAACATTGGATAAATAATTGATAAGCCAATTGTTGTCTTTCATTTCGAAAAAAGTTCTGTACACCTATTATTTTAGCCACACAAACTTTTGAATTTTAATAAAACTTTTGTTTAGTTAAATAACTTAAAAGAATTTTCACACTTTTAGTTTCAACTAACTTCCCTATTCTGGGGCAGCTTGTCATTGTGACTACTGACAATTGTTATATCC
This sequence comes from Merzomyia westermanni, assembly GCA_949987695.1. Taxonomy (NCBI): domain Eukaryota; kingdom Metazoa; phylum Arthropoda; class Insecta; order Diptera; family Tephritidae; genus Merzomyia; species Merzomyia westermanni. Next base: position 167,946 of record OX465288.1, read on the forward strand.
CAATTCCACATGTTCCTATAATTTGCAATAGTCTTTGCAGCTGTCACCACCTCGTTTGTAGATGACAAGCAAGCTGAGAATAGCACCATAAAGCTATTACTCATATCGCTAAAAAAAACTTTGTTTCACTTGCAAGTGTTTAAATTTATGGAACAAATTTTATTTTGTCCATAAGTGTATTTTAGTATGGAAATATAATTTTGAGAACAAGAGAGAAAGATAGTTATATTGTATTCCCTCCTTTAAGACGATTTTCCTAAATGCATGCCCGATAGAGGTAAAAACTTAGATTGGTGATATTTTGAGCTTTATAAAAAAGTACTTTTGATGTGTTTTCTTTCTTAATTATTAAGGAATACCTAATTTTTTTCCAAACATTTTCTAACAAAAAAGGTGGTGGATTTTCAGCGGTGCCATGACACCCTAATGTTCATAATCTCATTTTTTTACTTTGGATTATGACACTTCCTCCGCATTGGGGATCGCGAAGCCAGTGTTGGATCTCGTTATTCAGGGTTATTAATAGATGCATAGCATTGTGTCTCACTTTTACTTGGCATTATGATCTATTACTTTAGTGGTTGAAGTCCTAAGACTGAAAACCATAACTATTTGTCCATTCCCAAGAATATTTTGGCTGCCAATTATGGTATGAAACAGCATTAACGACCTCGGGGCCGTTTGTTTAGTCATCCCAAGCGTACATGGTTACGTAAAACTTTTCCACCTGTATTACATTTTATATATGTGCTTATAGGTACGTATGTGAGGAGAAACATCATACAGTACTCTATAAAGAGATCTCAATAAAAACGGATTATTTTTGGTTTGATGTTTTCTTGCTATTCACAGTGCCCTTGAAGGAAAAACAGGTTGGACTAAAATGACAAAGAAAGCGGGTAATGTGGTTTTATTAATAGTAGGTTGTATAATAAAAATCCACTTGAAATAAATCCTAGCTGATCCTTATTTGAATTTTTAAAATTTTTTATTCAATTATATCGCGTATGGATGGATTTTTTTCATCAGGAGTATAGCAACAACGTAATCTACAGATGATTCTGAGAAAAATTGCTGAAGACACCATAGCTCTAAGTCCGATTTCGAGTCCCCCACTTTTGCAAAATATATATTTTGCCATATGAACGTAGGGTTTGGCCAAAAAATCTTCATAGCTTCTGATAGAATTATAGGAAAAATATCATATTGGGCTTACTTTAAACGTACATTTCAGAATCTGTATTAATATCTATAGTGTTTTTGAACTTTAGTAGGTCAGGCTTAAATGATGAGAAATTAGGCTAAAATGAACTTTTAACTACTATATTATCATTTTTAACAAATTTCTTATGGAAATTTTTTTTTTACTTTACAGCTTTTTTTTTTTACTTTCAGAACATTTGCAACAACTTTCATTCAGACAGTTTTTCTTTTTTCGAATTCGTTTTAGTAGACAAAAATTTTCAGAAAAAAAAACCTATATTTTCAAGTAATAAGCAAAAAAAACACAATTCTTATAATTTGAATGTAATTTATTTAAAAAATTATTTTTTTTTTACTTAGAATTGACCATTTTAACGTATTTTTCAAAATAAAAGTAATGTAATGTTATTATTTTTGAAAATCTTTTTTGCTCTCCATTCGTGGTTGTTTTTCACGACTTTCTGCTGTAACAACCATAACACCTTCACGTTTTTTTTCTATAACACGTTTGGAAACAGATGTTAACAACTACATATCTTTCTGTTCCTTGTATAAGCATTAGAATATTAAGATCATCTAGTGTTGGCTCATCATAATCTTACCAAGTGTACCAAGTGATCGTATGGAATATTTCTTGTGAATGCCGGTTCAGATAGTAAATTATCGTCATTCAGATCAATCATATCAGTATAATCTGAAGCATTAAAATTTATATTATATTTTTTGTAAACTCTGAGGTTAGTTGGATCAAGTATTTTTTCTCGATAGTATAACATTTTTTTGATAGCTCTATCCCGTATGGCTTTTCTATCATCAAATAACATTGTTAATTAAATAAATGTTTTCTGGATGAGCGTAATATGAATTATTTTGGATTACACCATCTACAATATTAAGTAAATTAAGTAATAGGTATCGTGTCCAACGAATTAACTTTGATAAAAGTACACTGCCGTATACAACAGAATTATAGTATTTTACAATGAAATACATTGGCACATAAATTCTAATAATATAGACTGCTAGAGTTTTCAAATTTTCCGATGGTGTATTAGTTGTTGTATGTATATAGACGTAATACCCTGCTTGCTTTCGTTAGCCATCGAGAATGTACAACTGGTCCTGGTTTTATGTTAGCTAAATCAACTGAAACAGCACCATTTGAAATTGCTTTGGCCATTTGATATAAATATTTAACATCTGTAGATAATTCTCGTTCTTGTTCATCACTGATCATACCAGGCATATTTTCCAATGCTATTGGTTCAAAATCACTTACAACCTGAAAAATAATTTTTTTAGATCAATCAAAATTAGTATAATTTTCCTATTTTAATTTGATTGAAAAACTATTATAAAATAATTTTAACAAATGTGTACCTGACCTTTTTCACAGTCTTGAATGTCTTTGAATATATTTCCACTTGCTGCTCTTGGTCCACTCGTGACTGTTTTATCTAATGCTCTGAATAAATGACCAAATGGTAATTCATTGAAATGAAGCAAGCATATAAACCAGTGCAGTGGTCTTTTCCAATGCTTTTCAAAAAGTCTTATAACACCATTTTCTATTCCAGTATTAGCTGGTTCCCATCGCTGCATATGCCAATTAATTAATCTATTTACAGTTTTTTGCTATTGAAGAATTCATTTAATTTTTTTAAATTTGTGTTTTGCATTTTCTTCTTCACCCAAATTAGCATATCCAAGTAATTCATGGGGTTCTTTTACCATATTTGTATGAAATTTCTCATTAATTTTCTCTCTAGTTAATGAATCATTTTTTATGCCTTCGAAAGAGAATGCAGTTATGTTGGAATCTATGTATCGTTTAGGAAGCACTTCATATCTAGCTTTATATTTTTCTCTTGCAACTTTAGACTTATCCATTATGACAAGTTCACCACGAACATCTCGAAAATTTATATCTTCGAAAAGGGCTGTTGCTAAACATGAAGCAACTCTATCTGAAACACCGAATCTGTCACACATCATAACAAAATTTATAGCACCGCATCGTTGAGTATAATGCCCTCGTTTAATTGTAGCAGATACTTCTGCAACTGCTTCATTTGCAATTTGTGCTTCACCTTTTTCCATATCTGTTCCAAGTGGTCCGTGTGTTGGATCATCACTAACTGTTGGCATTGTTGGTATTGTTGTAGGTGCTTCTTCTATTTACAATGTCATCCATATATTCAGGTATTGTGAATTTTCTATCATTATGTTTGTCCATCATAAATTCTTTTAAATGGTTTGGTATTAAGCCACATGAGCACTCTGTTGTTTTTAACTTGCATTTACATTTTCCAATGTAAAATAATTTATTTGTTGATTGTACGAATGCTGTAAATTCCTGAACTTTTTTTCTGTGTTTAATGCTTTCGTGATATTTTCCAATTAAAACATTTAGTTTTCTTAGAATACTACTTCTATCAATTAGTTGAATATTCAATTTATTCCAAATTTCAACCAATTTATCAATTACATGAGGAGTTAAATTTTTATGCGAAAACATTTTACTTTGAATTTTAGCATGAGCAGTTAAAAAAAATAAAATCTTAAAATGTCACGACTAGACGGTAAATTTAGATTATTTAATTCACTTGATAAACCAAATGCAATAATATCGTGTTCAAGTATATGTGATAAAGTGGATTCAGATGATGTAGAAGGATTTGGTTCATCCATTTTAAATTTAAATACAAAAATTTTGCTGTCTGAATGAAAGTTGTTGGAAATGTTCTGAACTTATTTTAGCTGTAAAGAAAAAAAAAATTTCCATAAGAAATTTGTTAAAAATGGTAATACAGTAGCTAAAAGTTCATTTTAGGTTAATTTCTAATCTCTACTAAAACTCAAAAACACTATAAAATACCTTTGTAGTAAGCCCAATAAGATATTTTTCCTATAATTCTATCAGAAGCTATGAAGGTTTTTTGGCCAAACCCGACATTCATATGGCAAAATATCTATTTTGCAAAAGTGGAGGACTCGAAATAGGACTTAGAGAGTCTTCAGCAATTTTTCGTAGAATCATCTGTAGATTACGTTTTTGCTATACTCCTGATGAAAAAAAAATTTGACCAGCTCTAATAAATATTAAAAAAAAAAATTAGTTACTGCTTCGCAACGTACAGAATAATTGTCCGCTATTGGAACTTCGAGGTATAGTGAAAATCGCCAAAATTTCGATTTTTATAATTGTTTCAATATCGACAAAAAAAATTATTAATTTTACAGACAACCAATAAAAAAAGTATTTCTTCTTCTTATTTATGAGTGCATATTTAGATTACACATGTGACTCCGAAGAACATAGATTGAACCCTGTGGGGAAAATCTCTAGTTCTGAACTGGTGTGCATCTAGTGCGTTTCGAACCACAAGTAGTTCGCCTTCATTCTCTTTCACATGTAATCAACTGGCAAATTTAACATGGCGATATCCTAGGTGGTGGAAACTGTCCCCCGCTGCATTACCTTTTCGCCAGTTCCGAACTAATTAAAAATTCGACAGTTGGGATGTAGTTCGTTTATTGCTAATATTGCTCTAGTTCTGAGCTATTCCAAATTCTTCAGTTTTGATGTAGTTTAGAATTAAAAAAAAATCTTGGAGAAGAAGCCTTCTTCTATAGTAGAACTACACTCGGAGACTTTTTGCCAAATGACTGCCTATGGTCGCGACCCCCCTTTTGAAAAACTTTTTCAAACCACTTTTGATATTACCTATGGTGTGATAGTCCAGCAACACTACCGCCACACCATTGCGGTTAGTTTATGCACGGCTAATAATTTGAGCCTACATTTTAAACCATTCTATCATTATGTACATATATGTAATATATGTAATTATGTATATATATGTAACCTTTTCCCACACTATTGATGCGTGCGCCGTAGCTGAGTGGGTAGAAAACTCGACTCTGATGCGGGACGCGTCAGTTCGAATCTTACCAACTGATAAATTGTTTTTTTTTTTAATTTATTCAAATTTTAACCTTTCTTTAAAGAACGTTTCAATAACAAAACATTTTTCCAAATACGAATCTCAATTTTATTAAATTTTACTGATTATACAACTGCCGGTTTCGAAGTAGTGAAAATCTAGTTACTATCTCACTAGTTCTTATTAGCCACTTTATCTCTAGTTCTGAACCAGATATTATTCTCACTAATTACTGACTTCCCCACAGGGAAACTAAGCGAATGTGGGAAAAAATATTTTTGCCAATAGTCCACGTTTGAGTTTTCAATTACGCCTTGTACATAAAAAAAATGTATCGTGTAAATTTCTACATGTCCCGTGAGTATCTGTAATGATTGTCGAAAATCTATAACAGAACGAGAGAAGGACAATATAACAAAACCACTTCTAACAATGGCTAATTATAAATATGTATATTTAGCAAAAGAAACAAGATCAACTTCTGGCTTATAATTGTAATATTTGTCGTTGTAAAGTAGTTAATCGCAAAGGTCATACCCGTAGTTTTCATACCAGAATAAATAAAAATAATGGTCTACATGATGACGCACCGAAAACTGCACTTCCTTTTACATAGGGAAACAGCAACATATCTTTGCCCTTACCCTTTTCTTACATTGAGTGAGCTGCAAGCTTTTGGAAAATTTAGTTATACAGTCCAATTCTAAATATTCTCACGGAATAATTTTCTCTCGGATTTTTTTGTTTCCTCGAATTTTCGAAATCAGCTGTTTTGGCAATTGGCATGGTATACACGGATTTCTAAACTGGCTAACGAAATTTAAAAATGTAAATATTGTGAAGAATTCGTTTTAAAAAAAGTAAAACAACGTTTAGTGTTGCTTTTCATACGTTTGTGGCAGAAATTAAGCGAATAAGAGCCACAGGAAAATAAACACAGGATTATGAGATAGTACATATACGCTGAAGTTGCCGCAAACGTTATCTACAATTTTTGTTTGTATATTTAATTTGCTTTCTGCTGTTTGCAGATTTAAAAAGTATTATAGAATAAACAAGCCCGGAACTCCTTACATCGCACACTCAGCAACTCAAAAATACCATCAAGATGGCCTTGCATCAAGTTTAAAAACAGCCATATCCCGTAGTTTTCATACCAGAATAAATAAAAATAATGGTCTACATGATGACGCACCGAAAACTGCACTTCCTTTTACATAGGAAAACAGCAACATATCTTTGCCCTTACCCTTTTCTTACATTGAGTGAGCTGCAAGCTTTTGGAAAATTTAGTTATACAGTCCAATTCTAAATATTCTCACGGAATAATTTTCTCTCGGATTTTTTTGTTTCCTCGAATTTTCGAAATCAGCTGTTTTGGCAATTGGCATGGTATACACGGATTTCTAAACTGGCTAACGAAATTTAAAAATGTAAATATTGTGAAGAATTCGTTTTAAAAAAAGTAAAACAACGTTTAGTGTTGCTTTTCATACGTTTGTAGCAGAAATTAAGCGAATAAGAGCCACAGGAAAATAAACACAGGATTATGAGATAGTACATATACGCTGAAGTTGCCGCAAACGTTATCTACAATTTTTGTTTGTATATTTAATTTGCTTTCTGCTGTTTGCAGATTTAAAAAGTATTATAGAATAAACAAGCCTGGAACTCCTTACATCGCACACTCAGCAACTCAAAAATACCATCTCATGATGGCCTTGCATCAAGTTTAAAAACAGCCATATCTGTACTTTTGTACTTTTCGATCTAAAATACATCGTATTCTAATATAACATTATTTTAGTTTAGTAAATACTTACACAAGTTAATAGTTTTCCTATAAAAATACAAAAAACATTTAATTCTATCCCGCACTCCTTTCAGTTTAGTTGGTGAAAAATTCCTTAAAAATTACAGCGAAATCTCTAAATACTTACACAAGTTAATAGTTTTCCTATAAAAATACAAAAAACATTTAATTCTATCCCGCACTCCTTTCAGTTTAGTTGGTGAAAAATTCCTTAAAAATTACAGCGAAATCTCCCTTTTCCTCAAATTCGTAATAGCTACTTTTCTCCCTTAACTGGTTTTCCCTTTTTCGAACATTATTCAGAATAAGAGGAAAGGGAGGAGTGAAATAATTCCTAAGGACTTTTTATTCAGAATACGAGGAATAGGAGAGGGGAAAAAATCCGTGCGGAATTTTCATTTAGCATTGCGTCGATGGAGAAGAGCCAGTGTATTCGGACGGAAAACCTATAATTTTGCCGTTAAAATATGACTATAATAAATTTTAAACTTCGCAAAGCACTAGAAAGTTGTGGAATGTTTCAAGCTTTAAAAATCCATATTGTTGATCACCTAAAAGATGGCATTTCATTATTAAACAATGATGGTTCGTGATTGTGGTCGGACAGGATGGCGAATGTGTTTACAGAGAGGTTCTAAAATTCTGGAAAAGGTCTCAAATAAATTAAATAGATAATAATAATAATAATAATTCCCAACGGATTACCCACCATATCCCGCCCGACCGGCGCGAGGGGCGCATCCGCATAACGCGCGGATTATTCGTTCGTGCCGAGTCGTTGAAAGGCTTTGGTTTGTTAATCGTCGAGATCTAAAACTGCTCAGCTACAGAGAAAACCTCATCAGCTAAGTAAAGTAGATATAGGATAGATTATACATTAAGAAATAACTAGTTAACAGAATAAAATTATTGTTAAAAGTTAAAATAGAAGTCAAAGAATAAAAAACAATTAGTAGCTATGAATTTAGGACAGAAAGGATTGATTTTTTTATGCTGAAAAGCGAGTCTGAAATATCAAATCTACCAGAAAGAGAGTTATAATCTTGACACAAACAGCGAAAAGGCTCATTTAACTGAAAATTGGTTCGGCACTGTTTTAAGACTAGAGGTTTAAAATGCCTTGAAGGACGAGACGGTACATTGAAGTTCACTTCACTTAGAAGAAATGGGCTGGATAGTGAACCATTTAGCAATTTAATCATAAAAATAATTCCAAGCATTTCCCTCCGACTAGAAAGTGTGTGTAGATTAATGAGTTTTAAACGATTCGTATAGGGTGGCAGATTGTACGAGGGATCCCAATGAAAATCTCTTAAGGCAAATAGTAAAAATTGTTTTTGAACTGATTCAAGGCGATCTACATGAACCTGGTAACGCGGGTTCCAAATTATAGAACCATATTCAAGTATCGGTCTGACTAATGTAGTGAAGAGGGCTTTAGTTACATAAGGGTCGCTAAATTCTTTAGACCATCGTTTAACGAATGCTAGGACACCTCTAGCCTTATTGACTGTTGTATTAATATGGCGGTTGAAACTGAGTTTATAGTCCATAGTAACCCCCAGGTCAACAAAATCATACACTTGATCAAGACTATAATTTTTAATTGTATAGGAAGCCGGCTGAGAAATTCCACGCGAAAAACCCATGTGTTTACATTTTTTAAGGTTAAGTGGCATATAATTTAAATCGCACCAAGTAACTAGTGCATCTAGATCTGATTGTAGCTTATTTCTATCTTCAAATGACGCGAATGACATGAAAAGCTTTACGTCGTCGGCATACATTAACATTTTTGAAAATTTTATTATTGTAGAAATATCATTTATAAACAACAAGAACAGAATCGGGCCAAGATGGCTTCCTTGAGGAACCCCCGAAGAGACATAAATGACATCGGATACTAAATTTTTGAACATTACTCTTTGTGTCCTGTCACTAAGGTAAGAAGAGATCCAGCGATTGAGACCCGGCTGGAAGCCCAACTGATCAAGTTTATGAATAAGTAATGAGTGACACACTTTGTCAAAAGCTTTGCTGAAATCCGTATAAATATCGTCGGTTTGCAGATTTTTTCTAAAGCCATTTGAGACATGACTGGTAAACTCAAGTAAATTCGTAACTGTGGACTTTCCCTTACTGAACCCGTGTTGGCAGTCAGCTATCAAAGTAGGGATCGGACCCGTGAGTTGATTTGTAACAATAGCTTCAAACAATTTTGGGATGGCAGATGATCCGTCATTTTCGAGGCGTTTAAAAAAACTAGTTACATTTTCTCTTAGCTTATATATATAAAATAATCTTTACATATAATAAAATTGTAACAGGTCGATGTCTGTACATTGAAGATATTCAAGAAAAACTGATATGAGAGGTCGTTATTGGACCAGCGGAACGCAAATTTACAATTTTTAGAATTTTTGTCTGTCTGTCTGTCTGTCCGTCTGTATGATTGTGCGCGCATCACGCAAAAACTACTGAATAGAATTGCATGAAACTTTCACCATTCTATCACTTAACGTCTAACTTAAAATTTAGGACAACTTTCATTTGGATATCTCATCCATTCCCGAGTTATTGACCAAAATGTGGGAAAAATGTGACCAAAAAAATGATTTTTTTACGATAACGCCCGCGTCACACAAAAACGACTGCATAGAAATGAATGAAACTTTCAATAATCATTTTCTAGACGTCTCTCCTAAAATTTAAGATATCTTTCACCTCGATATTTTACCCAGTTCCCAATTTATTGACCTAAATGTGGACCCAGGGTGACTGTATGATTTGTGATTTTAAGGCGGAACAAAGTTCGGAGGGTCAGCTAGTATTATATAATGAGTTAAGTTTCGAATGTATGAATACGTATGTATGTATGTATGTATATATAAAAAAAAACACAAATTCGCGAAATGTATTAATAATCCTTCCCTGATTTCTAAACTACGTATACACGCACAAACATATACCATAACTGGAAAGTAAAAAAACCGCTTATTTCAATAAAAGGATCAGCTAGGTTTACATTTTATTATTATTTTACTATACACTTGGTAGACTATGTCCGTTTGTCTTTATGCCCTGAAAAGTTTGTAAAAAATATACATCTTGTCAATTTGTCATTATTATTAAAAAACATAGTCCTATAGTCAAAAGCACGAATGTGCAATTATCCAGAGTTTGAGTTGATAAGTTTACTGAATTAGCCATTGCAGGTTCTAAGATTGACGAAAATCCCTGGTACCATGCTTACAACGAAACCAGAATATTTTGCAGCCCATGTAAGCCGCATGAGCCGAAATTAAGATTTTAATCTTGTTTTACCAACATTTTCATTTTTAGTAAATTCATGATTCTGGCAAGAGGACCAAGTGCGTACATATTTGGATTGCAGATACGTGTGCACATATATATTTAATTTAATTGTTTGAGCAGTAACGGCTTTTTATTGTTTTTTAATTGATTATAGAGAAAGTTTACAACGATTTATACAGTGATAATATGGGATGACATGTTTGGATGTTGTATTTACTTGACCTTACAAAATGTATTACTACTATTTTCCCACTTTTCTAATTTTTTTTCTACTATTTACTCGACAAATGAAAACAATACTCCTACTTTTTTTCGTTCGCAGAAGAAACCCAAATATGGAAGTGTCAAAAGTAAACGTCGGCTAGAGAGCTAACCTTCTTGTAATTGAATCATGCTTGAAAATGATCTTTTCAAATAAAAGTCTAATTTTAACTTAAATTTTTGACTTAAAAAGAAAAGTATACTTTTAACTAATATTTTTGACTTTAACGCCCTTATTCTAGCGTGGTAACAACATTCGCTTTGGAATTTGGACACCTTTACACCCTTTTGGTATTCTGCCGGCTTAAGTTGCAGTTCAATGTGCACGTGTTTTGTAAATATTTTTGTGGACAGAAAATGCCACAAATGTTGTACACATACTAGTTCACAAGAATTAAAAAACAATATAAGTACTTTTTTACACGAAGTTTCGTTCGCGTTTGCATTTTATTCTCTATTGAGCATTGTGGGTTTTTTACAGCGTTGCCATGCACGCTAGAATCGCGGTTACATGAACTGCATTGCCAAGGGTTACGATTTTCGGTTAGATAATCTTCCAGGTACAAAATTACCGGTTACGCACAGAATTGACCCGTAAAGATAAAAATCGAACTTGAATAGTAATTTTTTGACTTTTTTTTTTATAAAAGTCACAAAATAAAAATAATTTCAGATGAATATTCTCTAGCTTCCTGGCATCACTATGGTGTATTGAAATGTCATATTAAGATATTTTTTCTATTTGACTTTTCAATTCGGTCCCTGGTTTTTTAACCGTCAGTTTAATTGACAGCAATGAACGACTAAGTTTAAAATAATAAACATACATATGTACAAGAATCCATTATTTTTGTATAATACAAATTGTTTACTCTAATTTAGATATTATAGGTACACGGCTAACAAGTAGATCTAGATATGTACTCGTATATGTGCATATGTATATAAGTGCTCCATAGAATTGCATATGCATATGTGTGCAGTATAATGCAATTGAATGCATATATAAAATGAGTCTCTTTGCTTGAACTTTGTTTGACAATTTTTGGAGCGACCCATAAACGGCTTACCTGCTGAAGCTTTTACAAAATGTGAAGTAGTAGAGAAAGTCCAGCCAGGGTAACGTGAGAAAAATGTGCATGAGAGTGAGAACGCTCTCATGTACTTACCTCCATAAAATTTAAAAAGCTCAGGATACTACATACGGACACGTACAAACACATATATACAAATATATATGTTCCGTAATACTTCCTCTCATTGTGCACAATTCTTACATCATTCAGAAGAGTTTGCTATCAAGAAACTCTTATGATTGGGAAACGAGAACATACTGTTCATATGACATTGGAAGGCACTCATTTATGAGCGCCACACTTTCACTGTGTTTGGTCTGTTTTCCAACTATAGCCACATGACTACGTTTAATTACTGGTATACGAATTCATACATATCGCGTGCAGGAAAATTCCAACCTGTGCGCCTCAAAGTCGCCACTTTTTTCATCCCTTTCAGCAGTTCTCTCTGTGCAATCGTAGTGTAAAGACGTCCAAACGTGGAAAACTGTTTAAGCGGTTGCTGACGGAAAGTAGATTTCACTTATAAATGGTGCGGTTGAAATATACATACATATATATTTTATGTTAATGGCGTAAGCCTTGGTACTTAAGTTATGCTTAGGTATTAGTGTCAATCCATGCTGCATAACGTTTTACCCTTTGATGGTACCACGGTAGCATTGAAGAAAAATGTGAACCCTGTTGAAAGGGTGAGGTGGAATTGGTAGCACAAAACGACCACTGAAAGTGAGTGAAAAAATGTTTTGGGTGTCTGAAAAAAAAAATTTTATAGGGGAAGGCGTTTGAAATAAAATTAAAAACGCCCACACAAATGTTTAGTGAATGTGAATGTTAATAAATAATTAAAAATATGTATGCAAATGTGTTTGTTCGTTCTCCATTGTGAGTTGGCGTTGGTCAAAGTTCCTACCACACCTCGGCCTCTCATCCGTATCCCTGGCTCCATAATTGGCGTTAGCCTAGGAGAACAAAGTTCTGAAGTAGTTGTGCGAAGTGCTCATTCACTTACATGAGTCAAGGACGGTTCACTCGTTTTTGTGATTCTGCCTCTTTGGCTCTGTGCGCATCTTTCGTTTGTGATTTAGCGAGTACAGCAGTAATTTCAATGCAGGCTCGGATACTTGAGACTCAAAAGTTCTAACTAATGCGTATATAAGTATAATAAAATATCGTTGTGAACAAAAACAAGCCATAGTAATATAAAAGAATTTTAAAAGTATTACTGTAGTTGAAATAAATTTCCACTGCGAAACTATGTGGTATGTGTGTACCAGCACAAAAGTTGTACAGATATATGCATAACATATATGTAAATACATGTGACTAAGACGAGTTATCATGGAAAAATTTTAAATAATCTATTAAAAGAGTTAAGTAAAGTGTGAAAGTGATTCCGATACAGATTCATGTGTACATGAATTGATACCTATCTGTATATATTTAAATAAATGCAAACACCTACATATAAGTAAGTGCGAAAGCTCCAAGTGAATATGGCGCCGATTGTGCAAATTAATGTGAACAGAGGCAAAAAGAAATAAGGTCAGACGATTTAAAAATATGGCAAACATTATTTAAGCACTTAAGAAGTACATTTATGTAAATATAGCTTACGAAAATGAAATAACATACATACATATGTACATATATGTGAGTTGCTTATGTATAGAATTGTCATGACGAACTTACATCTTATGCAAAACAACACTTAATCAACATTAACGTGCATAAAACTTATACAAGATCTTACTGTAGATGGTTTCAAAACAACAACATACAATGAATATCTTCAGTATTAACAGGGGATGTCTGTCACTCTAAATTGTTTTCTATAACTATTTTGTGACACAATTATGCCATTTTTAATTTAACATATGACTGTTATTAACATTTGAGTTCAATTTGTATATTTAGGGCCGTTTACTCAATGTCTGATTAACCGTTTTATCAGTACTTTATCAGATATTGGCCCAAAAACCGTTTGCTCATTATTAGCCATGATTAGCGATAATTCGCTGATTATCGTCTGATAAAAGTTGGATGGACCTCTGATTATGTGCTTTTCAAAACAAAGAGTGACAGCTGAAAGTAAAAATCTGATTTTGTGATAAATTGTTTTGCTAACAAGCTCCGCGAGTAATAGAGTTTAAAAGTGAAATAATGTATATAAAAAAATATCACGCCAAAATGGTTCGTTTAAAATTGTAGAAAAGAGCACAATGCAGCTTTTGTGAATCTTCTCCCAAAAACGTTTACAATGACCAACTTTATCATGATAACTTAATTAGACTTTCGTGTAAACGAAATTGTCATTCTGAGCCAACCTAAAATTAAGTTAACATCTGATAAAGTTTACCATAACCAGACATTGAGTAAACGGCCCCTAGTGATATCTAAAATGCTCGATTTTGTCCGATAATCTTGTAATTACCGTAGCACCCTGTGGTGGAATTCACTAACTTATAACGATGCGATTTTTCGAGATTTTAATTAACGATTTTGTATACTGCATTGTCGACTGAGCTATTCACTAACTTAGCTATAACGATGTGGGGTTAAGATTTCTCATCCCGCAATAAAACGTACGCTAAGTATTCAAATGCCATTTTTTTATAATAACATTGATATAATATGTGTTGTTTATTTAACGACACAGATAACAATCCCAAATTGTGTGTTGTTTGCTTAGCGACACAGCTGATCACGAATAAACGAATATCGAATATAGATGTTTATGATAGAGATTATCATCCCGACATAAGTGCGTTGCTTAAGGGACGATAACCGTCTAATCTTAGGCGACTTCAACGCGCATCACGATCTCTGGCACTTCAACTTGCCAGCAGACAGCAGAGGACACGCAATTGCAGACCAAATAGATAACTCAGCATTCTGTACAGTCAATGGAGCTGCTCCCACCAGGGTGGCAGGTAACTGCCACAGTTCGCCAGACATCTCCATAACGAGCGCTGGCCTAATTAACTTTGTCATCTGGCGACCGATGCTTACATTAGCTTCAGACCACTTACCCATCTTACTCTCTGTTGAACGACCGACCGACTTCATAACGACTGATAAATTAACATACATCAACTTCACCAAAGCGGACTGGGACCGCTTTACTGACTATACAGAGCGCTCCTTCGCTGCCTTACCCACTCCTACGGGCGTACGCAAAGGCGAAAGAGAGTTTCGCGAGATCATTGATTCAGCCTCATGCTGCTTTATTCCTGCTGGTAGAATACCAGAAATTCGTCCGAATTTTCCGGCAGAAGCTACGGCGATGGCAAGAGAACGTGACCAAGTGAGACTCATATATCCCGCAGATCCCAGAATCAAAGATCTCAATGCAGAAATTCGTAGGATAGTCAACGAACACAAGCTGACCAAGTGGAAACAACACCTTGAGATATGCAACCTGTCCGGCGGAGTCGGCAATTATGGTCGACTGTCAAGGCCCTATCCAATCCGCCCAAACACAATGACAAGGTCGCCATTACATTCGGCAACAGCGTCAATTCGGACGCCAGGAAATGCACGAGCTCCTTTTGCCGGCTGTTTATAATGCATCCACCTGCGGATAGGACTAAGAGAAGAGTCTTCCGACGTGCGCACAAACACAAACACTCTACTGCGCCCATTGCCGTCTCAGTCGCAGAGGTTAAGGAAGCCATAATGAAGGCCAAACCCTCAAAATCCATCGGACCCGACGGAATCGCCATGAAGATGATCAAACACCTAGGCCACGAGGGATAGAGTTGTTTAGCTGCTCTCTTTAATCTCTCTCTAACTACCTTCGTTACACCTGAGATATGGAAACAAGCGATTGTAGTTCCCCTACTAAAACCAGGGAAGCCGGCGAACCAAGGAGAGTCTTATCGCCCGATATCCCTCCTTTCGCCGGTAGTGAAATTACTAGAGACCATTCTGCTCCCTTACTTCATTGCAAATCTGAAATTGGCCGATCACCAGCATGGTTTCCGCAAAAATCACAGCACGACATCCGCTATGAACGCCATTACAACGCAGATTAATAACGGTTTGAATCAACACCCACCAAACCATAGGACGGTTCTCGTGGCACTTGACCTATCAAATGCATTCGACACGGTCAATCACGCCACACTCCTGCGAGATCTGGAAGAGACCACGCTCCTTGCCGGCCTTAAAAGGTGGACCGCTAATTACCTCAATGGTCGACAGGCAACAGTCAAATTCAGAAACAAGAAATCTATACCACGAAGAATAAAACAAGGGGTGCCGCAAGGTGGTGTTATGTCTCCCCTTTTGTTTAATTTCAATATATCGAGATTCTCGAGACAAAGAAACATTGCTTGCTACATATAAGGCTATTGGCCGGCCGGTTATAGACTATGCTGCGCCCATATGGTCGCCCAATCTTTCTGACACCAACTGCAGGAAATTGCAAGTCTGCCAAAATACCGCCATCAGAACTGCTACGGGATGTCTGCTTATGTCATCTGAGTCTTACCTCCATTAAGAGTCAAAATTGCTCAATATTCAAGAGCACGCGGAACTCTTGAGTAGACAGTTCCTTCTGAACTGTCATAAGCCTAGTCATCCAAATCTACATCTTTTGGATATAGCACCGCCCCCCTGAGACATAAGGAGACATCTCCGTAAGCACTTCTATGAGATCCGGCACCATATCTTCTTGCCGTTTGATCTGCGGAACCATAGACGGGCTCTAAATGACCTCCACACCGAGTCGGTAGACAGATCTCTCAGATCTCGGCCTGTGAATCCCGTTATTAATACTCAACCACCTGAATTGGCTGAAGAGGAGCGTGTACTTCCGAGGGAGACTAGAGACATACTAGCACAACTTCGCTCTGGATATTGTAATAGGTTAAACTCTTACTTATTCAGACTGAACCCCAACATACCAAACACATGCCCTGCATGTGTTATGCCCCCTCATGATACCATACATCTCTTCTCCTGTTCAGTTGAACCCACTCTTCTAACACCTACCTCACTCTGGTCCAACCCTAGGGAAACTGCGCGTTTCCTTGGACTTCCGTTAGAAGAGCATGATGACAATTTAGAGTGATCGAGCCCATTGGGAAGGGCGAAGCACTGTTAACAGCATCAACAACAACAAACGAATATCGATGAAAAATAGTAAATGAATACCGATATCGTTACGACAAAATGTCGATTGCGAATGTCGTTATAGAAGTTAGTGAATTCCGCTACTGGTATGATTTGCAGACCCAAGGTCCGACTGCTGTTAAAAAAATGTATGCACTATAACTTTTCTCTTACCTGACACATAGTGATGTTTACCTCCTAATTATTGTTTCCTGTTGGTGTAGTTGGATGAATATATTTCCATATGGCTTTAAAGTATGCCAGTAGGTGAATTCTGTAAGCAGTATCTAGTCACTAATAGAGAAATTTTGTGGTCAATTTCAATTTTGATACAATTTGGTATTCAGTAAGCTATCTCACATCTCTAGTCTAAAAAAAAAGTCACTAACTTGTCAGCTGGTTCTAGGCAGGTCACAAACAGAAAAATATTGGGTTAAAAATAAAATAAATTAAAAAGAAAAATTTTTAAGCTTAGAAGTATTTATATATTTAAAAAAAAAATATTTAAATAGCAAAAAAAAAAAAAAATAATAAGTTGTCCGCGGTCCTGGGTTTGAACCTGCGTCTCATACGTTGTAATCGGGACATTTACTACCTGGGCTATCGCTATATATATATAATCGCTGCCAAATGCTGTACTTAAGATCTATGCAAATGTGTTTTCACCACATATCATTGGTGTACTTTTTGTGATTTCTCTTACAGAATACCGAAATCATATGAAGTCACAAAAATTGTCTCTAATGAAAAATCTCAAATTTAGTGACTTGAGATGAGACAGACTTTCAGAATGCCGCTATAAGAGTACACAATTAAATAACTGGAAACAGTTAAGCCAACATGCATTTAATCTTAAACTGAGAAAGTAGTCAAATTTGTGAATAATAGTTTCCTTCAGTTTATGCAATTTAGAGGCGTGTTCTCACCCCCATTTAAAATGCAATATCTAGATTAAAATATGCTGGTATAGGTATGTATGTATAATTCATTAATTTCTAATTTATGTGATCGCTAACTAAATGTTAAGCAGGTTTAATTTTATGGTGTTTATTTCGGGTCAATTATTAATAATAATCCTTGTTTAATTATACAGAGCTTAACTTAAATTTACGCTTTAAGTGACATAGATAGTGAAAATTAAATAATAATAATAATAATAATAATAATAATAATAATAATAATAATTCCCAACGGATTACCCACTATATCCCGCCCGACCGGCGCGAGGGGCGCATCCGCATAACGCGCGGATTATTCGTTCGTGCCGAGTGGTTGAAAGGCTTTGGTTTGTTAATCGTCGAGATCTAAAACTGCTCAGCTACAGAGAAAACCTCATCAGCTAAGTAAAGTAGATATAGGGTAGATTATACATTAAGAAATAACTAGTTAACAGAATAAAATTATTGTTAGAAGTTAATATAGAAGTCAAAGAATAAGAAACAATTAGTAGCTATGAATTTAGGATAGAAAGAATTGATTTTTTTATGCTGAAAAGCGAGTCTGAAATATCAAATCTACCAGAAAGAGAGTTATAATCTTGACACAAACAGCGAAAAGGCTCATTTAACTGAAAATTGGTTCGGCACTGTTTTAAGACTAGAGGTTTAAAATGCCTTGAAGGACGAGACGGTACATTGAAGTTCACTTCACTTATAAGAAATGGGCTGGATAGTGAACCATTTAGCAATTTAATCATAAAAATAATTCCAAGCATTTCCCTCCTACTAGAAAGTGTGTGCAGATTAATGAGTTTTAAACGATTCGTATAAGGTGGCAGATTGTACAAAGGATCCCAATGAAAATCTCTTAAGGCAAATAGTAAAAATTGTTTTTGAACTGATTCAAGGCGATCTACATGAACCTGGTAACGCGGGTTCCAAATTATAGAACCATATTCAAGTATCGGTCTGACTAATGTAGTGAAGAGGGCTTTAGTTACATAAGGGTCGCTAAATTCTTTAGACCATCGTTTAACGAATGCTAGGACACCTCTAGCCTTATTGACTGTTGTGTTAATATGGCGGTTGAAACTGAGTTTATAGTCCATAGCAACCCCCAGGTCAACAAAATCATACACTTGCTCAAGACTATAATTTTTAATTGTATAGGAAGCCGGCTGAGAAATTCCACGCGAAAAAACCCATGTGTTTACATTTTTTAAGGTTAAGTGGCATATAATTTAAATCGCATCAAGTAACAAGTGTATCTAGATCTGATTGTAGCTTATTTCTATCTTCAAAAGACGCGAATGACATGAAAAGCTTTACTTCGTCGGCATACGTAAGAGTTAGAAATAATCGATGAAAACTTGTAAGCGAGTAACTTTGACTAAAAGTTTGGACCATAACCGTGAAAGTAAATAAATTTACAATGCCAGAAATATGTAATCGCCATTACATCGAAGGTACGTAAACGGAAATTCTAATCAGTTCAAAAGCGAGTGTGAGTGTGAGTGTAATGGGTCGACACAAAATTTGCTTCAAAATTGATGATTGTGTCAGTACTGTTATATTGTGGGAAACTACAAGAAAGGGGAATTAGCAAACAAAATATCATAACAGATAGACAAGATCCGGCGAAATATATCAAGATCGTTTTATCCAAAAGATCGTCGTTATAGAAGCCAAAGTACCAGCAGTAGCTGCGACCTTCCTAGGGATACGCGAGTTCTTCTGGTCCAACTCAGGTCTGTAAACGGTTAACAGGCTAAATATATATTCTGATTACTTGTCTAGGATGGGAGCGTGTCATTATTCTGTATTACAAAATTCTGTATTAAAATATAATGTTAACAATGTTAAAGAGGTAATGTAATTATTTTGAAAAAGTGCGCACATGTACATATGTATATATTTTATTTGTTTTGTCGCAAGTTTTCATGTGGTTGTTGTAAATTATTAGGCTGTACTTAAAAACGCGCAAAAGAGTCGGATCGGTGGCATGTTGCCACCGATCAGGGCAACCACCTGGACTTGGCATGGCGTAGCCCAGGGTTATTTAAATAAGCGCGGCCGAAGGCCGCCTATGCAGAGAGGTCTTTTGTACAGAATAACTGTAGTTCGCGTAGCTGCGCACTTTTTCAAAATAATTACATTACCTCTTTAACATTGTTAACATTATATTTTAATACAGAATTTTGTAATACAGAACATTGAAAGCAGAATTTTAGAAAGCAGAATTTTAAAAAAGCAGAATTTTAAAAAAGCAGAATTTTAAAAAGCAGAATTTTAAAAAGCAGAATTTTGTTTTTAGAATTTTGTACATACAGAATTTCGACACGAACCCAGGATGGGAGCGTGTCATTATTCTGTATTACAAAATTCTGTGTGACAAAATTCTGTAAATTGCAAAAAAATTCTGCTTGAACAAAATTCTGCTTTTTTAAAATTCTGCTTTTTAAAATTCTGCTTTTTTAAAATTCTGCTTTCTAAAATTCTGCTTTCAATGTTCTGTATTACAAAATTCTGTATTAAAATATAATGTTAACAATGTTAAAGAGGTAATGTAATTATTTTGAAAAAGTGCGCACATGTACATATGTATATATTTTATTTGTTTTGTCGCAAGTTTTCATGTGGTTGTTGTAAATTATTAGGCTGTACTTAAAAACGCGCAAAAGAGTCGGATCGGTGGCATGTTGCCACCGATCAGGGCAACCACCTGGACTTGGCATGGCGTAGCCCAGGGTTATTTAAATAAGCGCGGCCGAAGGCCGCCTATGCAGAGAGGTCTTTTGTACAGAATAACTGTAGTTCGCGTAGCTGCGCACTTTTTCAAAATAATTACATTACCTCTTTAACATTGTTAACATTATATTTTAATACAGAATTTTGTAATACAGAACATTGAAAGCAGAATTTTAGAAAGCAGAATTTTAAAAAAGCAGAATTTTAAAAAAGCAGAATTTTAAAAAGCAGAATTTTAAAAAGCAGAATTTTGTTTTTAGAATTTTGTACATACAGAATTTCGACACGAACCCAGGATGGGAGCGTGTCATTATTCTGTATTACAAAATTCTGTGTGACAAAATTCTGTAAATTGCAAAAAAATTCTGCTTGAACAAAATTCTGCTTTTTTAAAATTCTGCTTTTTAAAATTCTGCTTTTTTAAAATTCTGCTTTCTAAAATTCTGCTTTCAATGTTCTGTATTACAAAATTCTGTATTAAAATATAATGTTAACAATGTTAAAGAGGTAATGTAATTATTTTGAAAAAGTGCGCACATGTACATATGTATATATTTTATTTGTTTTGTCGCAAGTTTTCATGTGGTTGTTGTAAATTATTAGGCTGTACTTAAAAACGCGCAAAAGAGTCGGATCGGTGGCATGTTGCCACCGATCAGGGCAACCACCTGGACTTGGCATGGCGTAGCCCAGGGTTATTTAAATAAGCGCGGCCGAAGGCCGCCTATGCAGAGAGGTCTTTTGTACAGAATAACTGTAGTTCGCGTAGCTGCGCACTTTTTCAAAATAATTACATTACCTCTTTAACATTGTTAACATTATATTTTAATACAGAATTTTGTAATACAGAACATTGAAAGCAGAATTTTAGAAAGCAGAATTTTAAAAAAGCAGAATTTTAAAAAAGCAGAATTTTAAAAAGCAGAATTTTAAAAAGCAGAATTTTGTTTTTAGAATTTTGTACATACAGAATTTCGACACCAACCCGTCTAGGATAGCTGAATAACTCAATACTAATGTAATTCATACAGTTCTTGATAAAATGAAAGAAAGGAAATTTATGTTTTGTCCTCAAGTCCAGTTTAGCGCATTTTTAGTTAGTTATACAACGTTGTTAGCGGTTTAAAGCTCCTTATACGTGCCTAATTCGCACTCTTGTATATAAATTTATAGAAAAGCTATTAGCAAGTGCATAATCGCCGAACTCGGAAATGAAGCAACTTACATTAGCTAAAATCGGTTTCAATTAATTTCGTAACTGCAATACACACTTAAGGCGATATATGATTGGCTTAGTAATCTTTCAAAAATGCACATACATTCCAAAGAAGTATTGCGGAGCTTTATAGCCCTTATACTAACCCATCCTTTCCATTAACTTTCTTTTGCGTTATTGCTTCAACTTTTTTCAAATATGAATTCAAAACTTCATTTGCCTCAAGTTATAATTTAAGACTTAAACGGTTATTGAAAATTTTTCCTACAAATAAAGGAAAAATACACAGCAAGTATGTGAGTCTAAGTTCGCGTTATGAAATACACATTCTAATCAAATTTGTTACTACAAATAAATTTTTGTTCTAGTTATAGCACTTAAACTTTTGCAGAATTATCGACTATAAATAGCCACGCCCATTTAAGAAAATTTATATTTTTGTAAAAAAAGTAATTTTTCGCAGAGATATTGGTTATTATTTACATCTATGATTATTTTAAAACTCTTTTATATAAAAAGCGCCGAAACCTTCTATTTTTCTGTCCATTTCCGTGTGCCGAATTTTGTTATGATATCTTGAAGGGCTTTTATTTATTTTTGTAGTTGTAATTCATCAACGCCAATAACATTGCATGTATATTAGTATCGTTTTAAATTGGAAACAGCCCATTTTATGAATTAAATCATTTCTATGCAATTAGGTAATTTCTAGATAATTTGGATACGCTCAATTCAATGGTGTTAACCGTTTTGCTGACTGGCAAAAAAATAGTTTTTCCTTTAAAAACCCCATTAAATACCCAAGGTCTCAAGAGAAAAAAATGATTTGTTTAGCAAATTTTTTTTAAATAGTTAACACCATTCAATTCAGCGAAAAACTACAACAGTGTTTTTAATTAATACCCAGATACATATCTTCAAATGTTTTCCCCGAAGTGCTCATAATTTAGGAGTGTCCGAAATATTACAAAAATATGTAGCTCGGAAATATGATATTTTATGACGCCGATTAACAGAGCAACTTTGGAAGAAATATTCATACCGGTTGGTTTTGAAAAAAAATGTCCATCAAAAAATGTTTATGACATTTATTGCTGTTCCTAACAAATATTTTCAAAACACGTGAAAATATACGAAGATTAGCCTTTTAAGGGGTTCATAAAAAATTTGTTTAAGCAAATAAATAATAGTCCAGTCGTGATGGGTTTTTGTTGAAGTTTTTGGGACCACCCGCTTTTTTTTGCTTATCGATCATGAGTTCATCGTGCTTAACAAGAACTCGTTAGACTAAATAAATGCAGCTACAGCCTTAAAAAAAACTAGAGAGGCGATGAGGAATTTTGTGAAAAACCAACTGGGAATAACATTTTTTGATAGATGTTACCATAACCGAAATAACTGCAGAAAGTGGAAAAAATTAACTTTAAATTGGTGCAGCAAAGTATGCTCTGCATATTTTTTGATTATTTTTCAACATTTCGTCCTTACCATCTTGTAGATCTTGAAGATTGCCCCAAGCGATAAATAAGAAAGTACTCTCTTTCACATCCTTTTGGAACAACAGAAGATATTTTTTTCGTTTTCTGATCTTACGCTACTCTTTGTGGAGGAAAATGAGAGATATCCCCATGCGATGAATAAGAGAGTACTCTCCTTAATATCCTTTCGGATCAATAACAGAGATTTCTACACTCTGTGCTCCGATTTTACTAATTTTGGAGCGATACTGGAGATCTCCTAAAGTTTTTAATAAAAGATTACTCCCTTCTTTATTTTTGCAGCGAAAGTAGAGATTTCTCCAACTTCTACTCCCAGCGTTTTTGGAGTAAGCCGAATTTCTCTAACAACAACAAAGGAAAATAATATTTTCAACAAAATAAAAAAAGTTTCGGTCGTCAAATATTTATATAATTCAGGGACGAGACCATTTGCGGTCAGTTAAATTTTTTTTAATTTTATATTATTTTTCGATTTAAAAAAAAAAAAAACAATTCAAATAAAAAATTTAAACTAAAACGTCTGGTGTTTTCCATAAACAATCCCTTATTGCTTATATGTGAGGCATTTATGAGTACTCCTCCATTGCTCGCTTACGAGTTTCAAAATTGGCATGATTCTCCAAAGGTCTTTCATTGGTCGTTTTGGAGGAATATGAAATGTTTCTGTCATTACTTACCTAGAAGGTTTTCTAAAACTCCCCCATTACTCGATTGTGATCCATAAAAAAGTAATAACAAAAACTTTATTACTGTTTTTTGAGCAGTAAAAGGGAGTTTTCTATTACTCGCCCTCATAGGATATTCAATGATAAAACGGAGTATACAAAGTTATATAGCAATACACATATTTATAGGGAGTACTCCGGGATTATTAAAACGATGTTCTCTGGTTCTACTAGGTAGTACCAGGCTTCGATAAGCCGTATTTTTTGATGGTTCGGAAAACTTCCCAAATAATTCGAGTTTTCGTCCATCTCGACTGGACTAATGCCCCAAACATTATTTGCCAACATGCCTCAATTCCAATTTTAGAAAGTATACAATAAAGGCCCCACAAAGCAGACTCTAAGGGAAATAAATCACTGCGAAACTTGTTATATATGTACAAGGTGGCGCAAAAGTAAGCTTCCGATGTTCAGCATATCGGTTGTGGCACGTGCAGTGTGTGCTGTTGCACCGTCTTGTTGGAACCACATGTTTTCCAATCCCAATTCATCAAGTCGCGGCAAAAAGAACTCGTTGATCATTGCTCTGTAGCGCTCACCATTCACAGTAACCGTTTGGCCCCGACCGATTATTGGTCAAATAAATAGTCAGCAATATTCCGCGTTCTGGAGCAGTGTATCGTAACATTGTTTATTAACGTGTATTTCGCATGTGTTTACTACACAAATGTCAAAACAGAACTGACTTTAGGGGCCAATCGCAAAATTTATAGCATTTTCTGATAGGAGGATTACTTTTGAGCCACCTTGTATATAGGGTTAGAATAGCCTCGATTTAGTTCTGACTGTCGTAAGTGGCGACTAAAATCCACTAAACCGCTACTAAAGTAATCCATTTCTGGCAAAGAACTGTCAACTTCAGTATAACCCTGTTTTGTCTATCAGGTCCTATTCCATCAATGGATACGCGGACTAAGCTGGGCGAAGTACTCTTACAATAATTACACTGCGTTACAAAAACGAGCTTTAGTTCTGCCCTATGAACCAAATATACTTTTTTGGAAAGGGGAGAAAAAATAAAAATACACGTGTATCGGCGATTTTCATGTACACGTCAGAATTTTTTTTTTTTTGTTTTTTTTTTTTTGTTGCAGTGCTCCGTACGTGGTAGCCAAATTGTTTGTACTTTATTGTTGACCTTCCATCAGTAAACTTGCATAACTGTCTATAGCAACAGTCGCACACGACTATACGTGATTAAAACTACACTAGACTACCTGAGACCCCAATGCTCAAATGTTTTAGGAACTTCGTTCATACCTTTGAAAGTTTTCGAAAAAATGAAATGAAAAAAAAAATTTGCTAAGCAAACCTTACTTTTAGATCCCAATGAGCCACTGCTTCTGTCAAAGTCGATGTCGGAGCTCCAAAGTTCGATGTAAATCGGCCATAGTTCAGTATCCGTTTCAGGTCATCTTTGTGAGCTGTCACAGCCAGCAGTTTATCAAAGACATAACCAAGAGAATCTTTCTGCACCTACAAAATTTCATCAAGTTTCCGAACGGGGCAGGCGAAATGAGCGCAGTAAAGAGCACTGTAATAGATTGTAATAAAATGAATATGAATCTGTGTGTCCTTTATAGGCGTCCACAGTACTGAACGGATCTTTCACTGTAGATTCTTGGGTTCAATGGGTGAAGTATAAATATACATAACTTTGTAAAAGTGGGCGGTACCCCGCCCCCATGATGTATACATTTTCAATCCGCCATAACTCTGAATGTATTTGGTTAAAATTTCTGATATTTGGATATTTGTGTCCTTTAGTAAGAGTCGTAGGAGACGACTAAAATGCCTCTCACCTTTAATTACCTCTAATTACCCAACAACGTATTGTTGATTTATTTATTTATTAAGTCTAAAGATTGAAGCAAAATTTTACAGACTTATTATGAACATTATAGCATCATATTTATAACATAATTAACATGTATTCATACGTATACATACACGGCTAAAAATGTGAGCCTAAGTTTAAAACTTTTTTGGCTACATATATGTCCAAACCAAATTTGGTTTAGAATTTGAATTATGCAAGTTTTTGAGAAAATGAGCGTGAAGAAAAGAGTTTAAATATTAAACCAGAAATTTCTCCGAACCAGAGTCGTCTGCTCTACCCACTAGGCTACGGCGCACTCAAAACTGTTTAAAAAAATTCAATGTCTTGAAAAACCTTTCAGAAATAAATGAAAAGAAAGTGAAAAAATTTTAGACGTTTTCTTCAACCCAGTTTTAGTTCTAAACCAAAAGAAATTGAAAATTTTTGTAGGTAATTGAAAGGTTTGGAATTTATTACAAAAAAGTTTAAAAATTGCTTAAACCGGCGAATGATTTAAAATCTAGGCTGAAATTTTTAGCCGTGTATAAACAACGTATTGTTGATTTCAAATATTGCAAACCTTAAAAAGTGGCTATGGCAGATATATATTTAATGCAAGATATAGCTTATATCGAATTAGGATTATAATGCAAGTAGCAAATTAACATAACACATGAATTTCAGATTTTGAAAAATATAAATTTATTAATTAGTAAACTTCGGAATTCTATGAAATATGAAAATATGCATAGGAGTAAATATTCTTTATTTTGAATGAAAAAAGTTCCTGTCTTGGCCCTGGAACTTGAACACTAAACAAAAATATGCAATTTTATAGATTTCCGTTGTCTATTAACTACATATGTACATAAATTAATTTTGAACATAAACAGTAAGTCAATTTTGAAAACATAAAACAAAGGAACAAGAGATTAAGACATATCTTCGTATATGATGTAGTGAACACAGTTTCTATTGTGTACACTAAATAATGTACATTTAAAAACGTTTGAGTATAAAGTTAAGTTTCCCGATTGTGATTAGTTCACTGAACGGACGAACTACTTCGTTCAAATGCTTCCAACCACGTTCAGTAAATGTAGCAGTTCAAGTGCTCAGATAGATGAATATTTTCTCCGAATCCTAGTAACCCTTACAGTTCTTTTATTGGTTTATCATTGTGTAAGCTGTTTAAATATTTCACTATTTTATCGACATCACTTCGTATCAACGTCGACATCCGACCCCTGCAAAACTGGTATTTACGAAAACAATGTATTGACGTTGACGTGCTATTCATAAGAAAAAGTGCGGTCCTTACAAATACGTGAAATAATTACAATAACGTAACTAATTTTACGCCCGATGGAATATGCGGCAGTAGCCAAGCCGTTATGCATTTCGGGTAGGACATTTTTTAAAGTTTTTTTTACTTGTTTTTTAATTTATAAGTATTTTTTAAAATTATTTCATAACATTGGGATATTACTTTTTGTAATTTTTTCTTGTTTTCAAATTTTATTTGCAAGTGTCTCTTGATAGAGATAAAAAATATTCGCTTTTGGATTATTGACATGATTTTGACCGCGTCTTTTGATACCTCTCCCGAAATTTTTGAACGCTTTAGTTGCGTTGCGAGCTACTTGTCGTCACCAAAAACTGTGCCGACAAATTCTGTGCCAATGCATGTCAATGTTAATCAATACCAAAAACGTATGAATGTCAGTTAATAATTTTGACAACGCCGATACCAATTCGAGAACTTCACCTCTATTCATATAAGTATTGACAACCATAATAGGAGTGAATGAGACAGAGGGATAACCTGCCTTTTTCCGTTAGAATAAATAATATAGCTCCCGTTTAATGACGACGGGGTATAAAAGTTTAATTACATAATGAGACATTGGAAACATTTGCTTACGTTGAGGAGAGTGAGACTTCAGGCACTACGAGTATAAACTATTAAGGAATTTTGGCCGTTTCAGCAAGATTGCTTACTTTCAAGAATATCTTTAAGTCATCAGCATATAACAAGAAGTGGCATGACTGAAAGCATAAATACTTATCATTGATAAATTACACAAAAAGCAAAGGACCAAATCGCAACAGAAGCATCCGAAGAAGTATTATCTACCGTTGCCGAGTACCGCCTATGACATAAGTATGTCTTAAGCCACATTAAAAACTTGGCATGGAAGCTAAGACGCTCAAGCTTTTCAATTAGGATCCTATGATACACTTTGTCAAACGCTTTGGAAAAGTCTTTATAGATACAATCTATCTGAGATTCGTTTGAAAAAGTCGATTTGCAATACTCGAAAAAAGAACTGTCAGGTTCGAGACAGTAGAACGTCCAGAAATAAAACCATATTAATTCGGGATGGTCGAACTTTTGACTAAGAAGTATAAGTACATTTTGTCCTTGACAATACTTTCGAAAAGTTTAGAGACAGTAGACAGTTTGAAGATTGGTCTATAATTGGCACTTCTATTTTTGTTACCGCTTTTGAAAACTGGGAGCCAATTTCAAAGCATCAATAAAATCACCAGAATACAATGATATGTTAAATATAGTTAGTAGCGGCGAAATTAACGCTGGTAAATTTTTTAGAAAAAAGCGGGAATATGCCATCGATGTCAGTACGTGAAGAAGTTTTCAGCTTTAGCAACATCATCATATAGACCTGGAACTGAAATAGGAGCAAGACATTCAGATAGGATATAGTTTAATCCATCATCGACAAAGAGTAACTCTTAAAAAATTGTATCGAGCTTGTTATAATAATTATGAATTGGCAACAAATTTAAGCTAAGCAAGTTATCAATAATGTAGGATTCATGCAAAGAAGATCGCTAGAAGAGTAGCTATTCCACAGTTAATGTCGCCAAGGCTGCATGCTCCAAGTACACAAAACTGATTATCACCCAATTTGTTGTGAACCACTGATGAAATATTATCAGCATGTGCCCTTTAAAGGCTATCCGCATTATCCGTGGAATAAACGATTGTAAATTGATCTTGAAGACCGCAATCAGGACACCACCATCCCTCTTTCGACCAGTTTTATCAGCGTCCGTCTTTACGAAAAACTACAAAACTCATATAAATGATGTAAGAAACGATGACTTATTGCTATCTTCGGATATTTTATGGTTACAGGAAACTTGAAGTTAACATCGCATCGCTTTTATGATTTAATTATGTAAGATAAAGACAATTCACTCTGGTCGCAAAGTTTTGGAAGTCCTTCTCTTTAAGATCAATGACCTATAAATATTTGGCGATACATAGAAATTCATAATTTCGCTGGAGAGAATTAGGCTCAGAACTTCGACAGATTCTAAATGTGAACCTGTGCAATGAAAAGATACTGATTTCAGGATATTTTAATTTATGTTTAAAAACTAGCGGGAAAAAACAGTTTGGGCCTTTTCCAATAATTGGTTTAAGCCCGCTTGCATACATTGTACCTTAGTTATGATATCCGTTAAGAATCATTGCCTAGCTGAGATCCTAACTTTATTTAGCCGTTTGAAGTTGGGCACTACATTTAAAACGAGTTATTAAATAGCTATAACATTTTTATACTTTTAATATACAGGAGCAGACCCGACAGGCGTTGTCCTGAACAAAAGTGGACTTCACTACACTTCACTAATTCTACTGCCTTCCCTCCCCATTTCGCGCTTCCTCTTCGTTTATCACTGTTCTTCCATTTTTCCTTTTATACATTTTACAAACTATGGGCTTATGGTCTTGAAATAGACTGTTTAAATCGTAATATTTAAAATTGGTTAAAAGAAATAAAGTCCCCAAGTGTCGTTGAATTTCTGGGCAATTAGTATTTTAAGTAATTGATATAAAGAATTTCAATTTAAACTATCACACCTTGCATATGCCAGTTGTCTACCAGTGTTACGAAGAGTATGTGCAAATCACAACAACAGCTGGGTATTTAATATTCGGTCCCACCCGAACTTAGACTTTCTTACTTGTTTTTATTAATTTCTATTATATTGGAAATAGTTGATTTGATGGCTTGATGGTGTCGCTCAATAAAATAAAAAGGTCTATTAAATAATAAAAAAATATTTTTGAAAGTTTTCCAGTATTTCAAAGTTGATTGCACCCCCATGCTAATATGTAACAGTACATTCGGGAGCATTTTTAAGATGTAGTCGTCAACCCGGGCAGCCTCCGTGGTGTGGTGGAATGTTTGGAAAAAGTGGTTTTAAAATAGGGTCGCCCTCGTCAGTAGTCGGCAACCCTCTGCTTGATTTCTTTATCTTAGAAAGATAAATTAGAAGCAGCACACTAAAACACAAAATTGGAAGAGAAATCCGGTCTTAATCTCCTCGGAAGAATATTGCTCCAAATTATTATTAGACTGAACCGTGACGCTGAAAAAACCGTTGGATTATGTGTTATATGTTTGTTATACAGGACATTAGCGGGCCACATCAGCTTACTACAACCCAATCATTGCGAAGGTCCCTATTTCTATTACCAATTCGTATTCCAGAAAACTGATTTATTGGCTCAGCCTAATGTGTGTGCATGCTTTATTAAAAAACACTTGAGAAATCTTAGCTTAAAAACTTATTTGGCAAAAAATTTTCACATATGGTCTATTTTTTATAACAGCAACAGCAAAGTTGCCGCCGCTTGCTTTATTTCCTACAATGGTCTACACGATTTTTTACCGGATTCCGGTTCAGCATTCACCTCCTAATATTATATATGTATGAATATTCTTAATTTGTACTAAATTTGTATTTGACGAACTTTATACATCGCTCATAAATACATATTTCCATGTATGAGCTTATGTGTGTCTGAAACAACACACAAAATAATCAAAAACAATGAAAAGTAATCAAATAATCAAAAACAATCAAAAGTAATCTAAACAATTTTTTTTTTATTGTTTTTGATAATTTTTTCCTTTAATCATGAAAAATCGTGATTGTTTTTTGATTGTTTTTTAAAATGATCAATAAAACCCGAAAACAATGGGTAATCTATCATTAATATGTTTTTCCAAAAAATAATAAATCAAACCGGTAATTATTATGAGTATTAATCATTACTTAATAGGTCGTGATAGAAAATAGTCAACATCAAAGTGCAAGTTGAATCCAAAGTACTTAAAGAACCGATAAAAGGAGACTGTACATAAAATACAAAAAAATAGCAATGCTTTTGAATAGTTTAAAACGAAGCTCGATAGGTTTGTTAGAACCAAGGCATAAACAGCAAGGCCACTTTTCAACAACTCACACCATACGATTTATTTTTAAATAAAATCAGATATCCAATACGACCCACTTCTCTAACTTAAGTGGGTTTACTAGCACAACGCATTAAATTAATCATGAATACCTTAGCCCTACAAGGCTTGGCAAAGGTTCACCATCCGCAACATATTGAACAAACTAAGCAAAGACTATCACCTACTTTGCTTCCAAAAAATAAATTAATATGGTTGAACCAACTCGAGTCAAGACATAGTGATTGCAAAACGAAACATTCGGAGGCACATTGTGACAGTTTATGTTGGCATCATCGATGCAAACTTATAAGTACGAGAACAACAACAAAAAATACACAGTCGAAGAAAAGACTGCCGTTCTGGAAATGGAGATCAAATTATAACCTGTGTTCGAACTCGATGCCTATGATGATATTTTTCTTCGCTGCCATAATAGCCGCTCTTATAACGGAAAACGAGGGTGAGTCTGACTAAAAAACGATGTTTATTTGAATCCAAAGTATTGGTTTTTATGCATTAATATTTTCCGAAAAATTGGTATATTTATTGCTGATCTGGAGCATGGGGATTAAAAAAAAAAGTTTCTAATCCGATTAGTAATCATTAGGATTACTAATCATTATTCCCCAGCTATGATCTGGAGTATATTTTTATAAATTATTATTTGATACTAATTGACATACACACACGTAGTACGCATGTGAATATATATTTAACCAATTATTTTTATATACAGTTCTGGCAGCGCAACGTGACTCAGTCAAACAGAAGAATGTCAATAAACTGAGTAGTAATGCCATTCCAACGGAAAGTGAAAGCGTTGGCAGCGTTGGAAACGGAAATGGGAATGGAAATACCATCAGTGGTAGCAATGCCAATCTCAACAGATACAGTAACGTTGTTAGTAACGGAAATCCGACCAACAATGCGTCGGCCAATATTGTGGGCACCTCAATGTCTGGTAACGGTGGTGGAAAGAACATCACCATGGCGGTGATCACCACAAGTACTACTGCTGAAACAGTAATAGCATCGAGCAGTAGTAGCAGTCCAGTATCTAGTGGTGGAGCGCAAAAGAACAGTGGCGCCTACCCTTCAGGCACTTCTGTGATAAATCGCAATACGATTGAAGTGACTGAAGATACCCGCAATGGACCATACTTCGACAAAGCTGCATCGAAAAATATAACGGCGCTACTGGGAAAAACGGCATACTTGAATTGTCGTGTAAAAAACTTGGGAAACAAAACCGTGAGTTATGATTACTAATTAACCATTTAATTTAATTAAATCATAAGAAAAACAGATATGTTTAGATGAAGCTAAATATTTGTATACACCTATGTATATGATTTTAGCCAAGAATAGACATTTAAATGACTGTAGAACTAGCCAAGGTGATATAACCAAATTTTTCTGATGTGAGGTGCAGTTCGATAGCGTTTTAATGATGTGCCAACTACTAGGATTACAACTTCTCGGAAAACATCGTTTCAATAAAAAAAAAAGGAAAATATATGTGTTTAGAAAGATAGAAAACAGTGAAAACGTTCAAAAATACACCAAATAAAAAATAATACAGTAAAACAGACTTTTAGGCGCCTGATTTTTGAAAATCGGAAATTGAATTGTGCTACCTCTTGAAATGGTTTTATGTAATAAAAATGAATTCCCGAAAAGTTTCGAATAATCTACCTACGAAGCTCATATCTCTTCAAAAAAATGCGTGGTTGCAAATAGATAAAGAACCTAAATTTATTAAGGAAATTGATGATCATTTTGACATGCCTAAAATACTTAAAGCTCAATTCGATAAAAACTATTTGTTCTGCGACAAAACCACACCCCATTACTAGCTAAATGCATCGGAATAAAAGCCAAATAGTTTTCTGTGTAATTTGTTTGAAAATTGCAATGCTGATAACCTTAGTGACCTTGAGTGATCATGTCCTTAATTTTTAGGGCTCTATTTTGGTACCTAAATAAAACTTCTGGTCGTGGTTCCGAGAAAAAACAGTTTTGGGTTGTTTGAAACCTAGTTATAGTTACATTCAAAATATACTTAGCTAAGGTCGGAATTTTCGGATTGTAATCCCGATAACTTCGGTCTTAAAAAATAATCTTTTGCTCCGGGTGCTAAATTTTCTAGTTAAGTCAC
This sequence comes from Merzomyia westermanni, assembly GCA_949987695.1. Lineage (NCBI taxonomy): Eukaryota > Metazoa > Arthropoda > Insecta > Diptera > Tephritidae > Merzomyia > Merzomyia westermanni. Next base: position 201,058 of record OX465288.1, read on the forward strand.
TGTATATATCGATGGTTTCCCTCGCATGCTCTGAGTATTGATAAATCTTCGAAAATATATTTACACGGCTAAAAATTTGAGCCTACATTTAAAACTTTTTTGGGATACATATATGTCCAAACCAAATTTGGTTTAGAATTAAAATTCTGCCAGTTTTCGAGAAAATGAGCATGAAGAAAAGCGTTTAAATTTTAAACCAGAAATGTTTAACAATTAAAAAAACATAAAAACATTTGTATCAGTTGGCAGAGTCCGAACCGACGGAATTTATTACAAAAAAGTTAAAAAAGTTGCTAACCGGAAGACTGGTTTAAAATTTATGCTCAAGCTTTTAGACGTGTACCACTGTTTACCTGTTTACCGCTTCCTCGAATTTTTCTCTAAAAAAAGGCGAATCTCGATAGTATGGATAGTGTGCATCAATACCATCGGCATATATCTCTTGTCAAGACTATTGGGATAATGGATAACACGGTGGGTGGAAGGAAGCATTAATCGATAGTAGAACGTATTTCAATGTGACATACATTCTTCTGTTTTCAATGTGAAATGTAAAGACAGTTTTAAAAATGTTCAAACAATTTTGTGCCAACGAAGCGTTAGGGGTAGGGAGAAAAAATATAATTCAAATTAATGGCACTAATCAACCCCAAATGTTTGCATTTAAGTAGACTTGCTGAGTGAAGGTGTTAGTTGATTAAAAAAACATAAACATATTACATAATAACGCTGTCCTAGGCTTATAAAACATAAATATAAATAATAAATTAATTTCATATATTTTTTCTGGAGATAAATTAATTCAAGAATTTTGCAAATAATTATTAGAAAAATAGAAGCTTTCAAGAGGCCTTAATTCTTTGCTTAAGGTTTGTGGGTCTTTGTATTTTTCTTTACTGGGGAAAAGAGAGACAAGAGTTTTAATAAAAAAAATTATGTTTATTATGAACATGTGCTCGAACGTATATTTTAGATGCTGCTACAGGTATCGTGGGTGCGGCATCGAGATATCCACTTGCTAACGGTTGGCCGTTATACGTATACATCGGATCAGCGCTTTCGTGCGATACATCAACCACAAACTGAAGACTGGATTTTACAAATAAAGTATCCCCAACATCGAGACTCTGGTATATACGAATGTCAAGTCTCCACCACACCACATATGAGCCATTATATCCACCTGAACGTTGTTGGTGTGTACCTATGTATATAAATAAAACGAACCTATAGCATATAAAGAATATTATATATATAAGGGTGCTCCGTTTTAGACGACGAAATCTTACTTCAGACAGAGACAATGAAAAATATAAAGTTATTAAAATAATAAATAATGGCGCGATATATACCTCCGAGGAGATTAAGGCCGAGCTTGTCTACCAATTTGTGGTGTGCTGCTTCTAATTTCTCCTGCAAATTGGCGGGACCTACAAGTTTTTTCCGATTCCGAACGCCATCTGCAAAGCAAATGAATTTTTGCTTAGAAGGCTTACATGGCAGAAATAAGCTCGGAGAGTTTGCCAAACCTCGTTTTGAAAAAACTTTTTCAAACCACTTTTGATGTTACCTGCCCCAGGGCTCGAACTTTATTATTAAGTGAGAATCACAAGACCATTTAGCAAGTACACAAAACTAAAATTAAGAGCTCTGCTTTGGTGGACAGTTTTTATCTTTCTGAAGTAAGAATTAATCATTGGAGTGTGTTACAGACACTTGCTGTTCAAACTTATAAATCTTTACTATCTAGTTTTCTAATTCGATATTATTTGTAAAACTCATATACCTTTGATTTTGAATTCGTTGTGAAAAATTTTCGAGAAGAAAAAATTATAATTTTTTGCAGCGCTCTAAAAAATCTAAATAATTTAAATAAGATTGGATTTTGCTCTCAAATATATGAAGAAATTACAACTGCGGGAAGAAGTCGAAGTATCTGAGGGTAAAAGCAGTCATAGTGCAACCGCATCGAGGACGAAGGCATGGGTTGCGAAAGTTTGTTCCCAAACAGAAGCATCAGAGAAACTACAACCCTTCACCAATTATCAACTTGCAGTACGAAAAACCTTTTCAAAGGAGCTTCCAATCTTCACAGGAAAACCGGGAGAATGCCCGCTTTTCTACAGCTCGCAATTTTAGTGATTCTGAAAACCTTCTAAGACTACAGAAGTGCCTTAAAGGAAAAGCATTGGAAGCAGTGAGCTCTCATCTCTTGATCCCAAAAAATGTCGCAGAAGTTATACAAACTTTAGAAATGATGTTTGGTCGCCCGGAGATTATCATCCATGAAATATTGGGAAAAATTCGTACCGAACCTCCACCAAAGACTGACAAACTGGAAACGCTTTTGGTATACGCAATTAATGTTCGAAATCTGTGTTCAACAATCCAAGCATTTGGGTTGGAATCACACATTACAAATCCCTTATTACTTCAGGAACCGTAGACAAGCTGCCTTCCCAAATTAAGCGGAATTACGCCATGTATAGTATCAACCAAAAAGGCAATATTTGTTCCTTTTCGAAATGGCTACTTGATGTTTCGGAAGCTGTTATTAAGGTTAGTACAAATATAGGAATTCCAAAGCCAAGCGGAAATTTGCATACACATGAGAAGGAGAATACGAAACCAGTCTGCAGTATTTATGACGGGGATCATTTAGTAAGCAGTTGTACTAAGTTCAGTGAAATGACGCTCTCAATGAGGTAGGCTTGGTAAAGCAAAAGAAGATTTGTAGAAACTGTTTGCGAAAACATAGACATTTTCGCTGTTCTGAGTTGAAATGCAGTATTAATGGTTGCGCAGCAAGACACCAGAAGCTCTTGCATAATTTTTCACCTTAAGCTAGAGTTGTTACGACGCATGCCATCCAGTTAAGTAGAAACAAAACCTTTTTCAAAATAGTTCCAGTTACACTTTACAATATCAACCGAAAAGTTGATACTTTCGCTTTTCTAGACGATGGAACAAATGTGAGTCTACTAGAACAAAAAAATATAAGTGATCAGTTAGGTCTTAAAGGCGAACCAAAAGATTTGTGCCTCAAATGGTCATTGGATACTAAACGAAATAAAGAGGGTTCTATATTAGTAAACCTGCAAATTTCACAGCAATATCCGAATGCGAAGAGGTATGACATTCTGAACGTCCATACTTTTAGAAACTTTGCTCTTCCAGTACAAAGTGTCACACAGGAAAATGTAACAAGCTATTTTCATTTGAGAAATATTCCCTTGGAACTCTTCAAAAATGCCGTCCCACAGATCCTTATTGGGTTAAATAATAGTTATCTATGCAATTCTTTGAAGACTTCAGAGGGAGTTCCATACGAGCCATTTGCTTCAAAGACTCGACTTGGATGGGTCATTCACGGTGGTGGTGAAAACATAAGCAACACTGTTGGTTTCCATAAAATCAAAGAATGCGAGTGTGAATTGGTTAAAGAGGTTGTATGAAATTTTATCCATTTACCTCTCACTAGAAACAATACACCGAAAATATGAAGTAAAGACACCAGAAGAAGAGCGTCCAAACGAAATTTTACAATCAACAAGAAAAAGATTAGGAAAACGTGCGACGCAAACACGAAATATTTAAAAAACAAGTCCTATTTATAAGTTATCGCCATACTTGGATATGGCTCGATAGCTCGATGCGGCCTTTCATTTCGCCTAAAAACAGTTACGGTACCGTTCTTATAATTCGAATTTATCATGAGAATCTGCATCATATGCACCGCGATACTTGCTTCAATGAAATTCGACGAAAATTCTACATACCGCGCTTACGTGTAGAGCTCAAAAGGGTGCGAAGACTTCGGCAGTATTGCAAAACCAATGCTGCAGTGCCAAAAGTTCCAGAAATGGCTATACTATCACGATCCCGATTATCTGCATTCACACGTCTATTCTCTTATGTTAGTATTGATTACTTTGGACCAATACAAGCCAAAAAACGATGGGGTGTCTTATTTACTTGCCTCACCGTGCTTGAAATTCACATCGAAGTTGCAAGGGATATGACTACAAGCACCTGTATAATGGTTATTTTAAGCTGTATTGCTAGAAGAGGAACACCAATAGAGATTTACTGCGACAATGGAACGGATTTTCATGCCGTGGAAACTGAGTTAGAGAAAGCAGTTCAAGGATTGGACTTTGAAGCGCTTGCTGAAAAGTTCACTTCTTCATCCACAACTTGTCATTTTAATCCACCATCAGCACCACAAATGGGTGGTAGTTGGGAGCGTTTGCAATTTGCGAAAGAACTGGCGAAAGATACAATATTTTTCAGATATTTTTTGGAAGCGTTGGGTCCGAGAATGCTTGCCAACTTTAACTCGACGAAAGAAATGGTTTGACAAAGTTGAACCAATTCAAATAGGCGATATAGTCGTTATTGTCGATCCGAAATCACCTAGAAATATTTGGTAAAACGGCATTGTTCAATCTGTAAATCAAGGAGTGGATGGAAATGCAAGATGCGCTAAGGTAAAACAAGCCATGGAGTGTTTAACCGCCCTTAACAAAAATAGCAAAATTAGATGTAATTGGTTAAAAGCCGAAGAATTTTAACGGGGGAGAGAATGTTACAGACACTTGATGTTCAAACTTAAAAATTTTTACTATCTAGTTTTCTAATTCGATATTATTTGTAAAACTCATATACCTTTGATTATGAATTCATTGTGAACAATTTTCGAGAAGAAAAAACTATACTTTTTTGAAGCGCTCTAAAAAATCTAAATAATTTAAATAAAGTTGGATTTTGCTCTCAAACATATAGTCTCGAGTTTTTCCGCAACAGCGTGAGAGAAAATGAAAGTAGTCTCAAACCAGGCACTCTAATAGATATATATGATATTTGACAAGCGGTATATGATATACACATTAAATATATTAATTGGGCTCATTATTAATGACAAGTTGATATGTGTTTTTTTTTTATTTATAGAACCTTCTACAGAAATAATAGGAGCCCCAGATCTGTATATAGAGAGTGGTTCGACTATAAATTTGACATGTGTTATCTTGAATTCACCTGAACCACCTGCCTATATATTTTGGAACCATAACAATGCAGTGAGTATCCTTCAGAGCATTTATTATTTAACAACAACAATTACGTTTTCGACAGTTTACTAGAGTTTTAAGATTTTCCATAGAACATTTTAATTTTCATCTTCTCGTAATTGTTCATCACTTTACTTTGGTTATATTATTCTTCCTAACTAAGTTTAAATTGTTTTATTTCAGATAATCAATTACGATTCCCCTCGTGGTGGTGTATCGGTAGTTACAAATAAAGGAGAAACAACAACCTCCTTTCTTCTTATTAAAACTGCTAGGCCCTCAGATTCGGGGCACTATCAATGCAATCCATCAAATGCGAAACCGAAAAGTGTTACGGTCCATGTATTAAATGGTAAGTATGTATTATAAAGTATTTTAAGTATGTATATAAAAATAGAACTTGGTATTTGAAGGTAGCTATCTACATATATATCGTCTCAAATGAGGTTATTGTTTTTATTGTATAAAACATTTCAATGTTTCTTGAATGAAAACAATTTATAAAAACATATTAGCCATTATAAAGGGTGTTTTTTTAGGGGTATAGAACTTTGAATTGAAATAAAACACAAGAAAATAGTTTTAAGGTCCATCAATTTGGCTTTATTGGAAGGATAATTTTATGCCATTAATGTTTAAATATGATTTCGGGCATGTGGCCGCCGCGCCTGGCTCGAATAAAGCCAATTCTACAGGTCCAATTTTCAACCACTTTTTCGAGCATATGGGGCCGTATGTCGGCAATAACGCCACGAATGTTGGCTTCCAATTCCCCTAACGTTTCTGGTTTGTTGGTGTAGACGAGCGACTTCACATATCCCCAAAGAAAATAATCCAATGGTGTCAAATCACACGACCTTGGTGGCCAATTGACAGGTCCATTCCGCGAAATTATGCGCTCATCGAATGTTTCCCTCAATAAATCGATTGTGACGTGCGCTGTGTGGCATGTAGCGCCGTCTTGTTGGAACCACAACTCATCCACATTCATGCCATCCAATTCGGGAACAAAATAGTCGGTTATCATGGCTCTATACCGGTCTCCATTAACGGTAGCTGCCTCTCCAGCATTATTGCGGAAGAAGTATGGCCCAATGACTCCACCAGCCCATAGAGCACACCAAACAGTCAGTTTTTGTGGATGTAATGGCGTTTCAAGGGTCTCATGTGGATTCTCTTCACTCCAAATGCGGCAATTTTGCTTGTTGACGTAGCCATTTAACCAAAAATGAGCCTCATCACTGAACAAAATTTTGCGATGAAAATCAGCATCGAAATCAATCTCATTTTCGGCCCATACACCAAAATCACGACGCATTGCATGGTCTCGCGGCTTTAATTCTTGCACAAGCTGGATCTTGTAAGGTCGCAAGCCAAGATCTTTGCGCAAAATCTTCCATAAAGTTGATGGACAAAGCTCCAATTGCTGTGCACGGTGGCGAATCGATTCATTCGGGTCCTCTTCAACACTTTGCTCTACAGCGGCAATTGTTTCTTCGGTGCGCACTGTTCGACGTCTCTGCGGATGCGTATTATCACATAGAGTAAACGTAGTGCGAAAACGATCCATGGTTAACCGAATTAATTGCTCTGATGGACGATTATGTCGACCATAAAATGGACGGAGCTCACGGTAAACTTCGCGAACTGAACCATTATTTTCGAAATAAATTTGCACGATTTGCAAGCGTTGTTCTTTTGTCAACCTGTTCATGATGAAATGGCAAACCAAACTGAACATAAATGACATTAGAGTTGCCAGATTTGACCACAAAATGCCAGTTTTATCTCTATTCGAAAAACAAACCTGTAAAAAAACACCCTATATATAAATACGGATTTCGATAGAAATTTAATGTGTATTACACTCCTAGGTGTAAAACGGGTTGTTCAGACGTCGCTGAAAACTGACTGCATACTACTGGACCCATAATTAAAAAAAATTAGCCTACCTCTTCTAAATTTAGGGGCGCGTTTTATTGATTTAGACCTACAGCGAAGCATTTTCAGTTTTCATACGTTTTATCTCAAGAAATAAATTTCTTTAATTTTTGCTCAGAAAATAGTTATTTTTTACGCTAGTGTTAAAGGACAGCAAAAAAGATGTAAATTAAACAGGTGTCTCTCATTCCGTTTCCAGGGGAAATCCCAGCAGCAATGCAGCGCGCGGGACCAGCGCATCATCGAATGTCCCAAACCCATTATCTCCTAGTGTACCTGTCAATGTACTTGTGCACCTTAGTGTATGTCAGGTGGTATTTGGAACCATCGGCACTAGTTGGCATCAAGGCAGCATCAATGTAAGGCATTTAGTAACACGGCTTCTGGGCACACTCGTGTTGCTGGCAACCGAGTTACTCGGCAAGCGACAACCGAACCGAAGTAGGTGTGGAGTGTATAATAAGAACTCATTTTGCACCTGCAACGACATGCAACTGCAACAGCAACAACAATATCATCCTACATTCACCGAATGTAATAACGTCTCCAAAGAATTCGGCCATCGAAATATATTTTCTAAACTACGCCATTATGTATCAATAAACTGCAGACTGCGAAACATTTCGAAACAGTTTAGTTTAAAAAACGCCATTAATAAAACCTGCTGGAGTATAGAGTGTGAAAATGCAAATAAGCAGCTCGATAGACATAGATTAGAACCAGATATAAGGTGAGTCCGCTACTCGAAACACTTCAAACTTTCCATCGCCTTAACTGTTATGGAATGCGAAATCTCTAAAAAGCTGATTAATACTCTAGACTTCCTCATTAAACCAACCAAACTATAGTATTATGAAACAAGTTTTGAATTGTTGTATGTATATTTTTTTTGGACTACTTGACTTTTGTTTACTATAAGAAATTAAAACCTTTTTTAATCGAACTAAAGCATTTAGACAAATTGTGTGTTTGTAAATTTATTCATAAGAAATTTGTAAATAATTAAAATAAAACTTCAAGAAAATAGTTGTAAACTAATGAAAAATACAAAATAAAGCATAGTTAAGTGGCAGAAGAAATTCGCTTCAATGTAGGATACAAGTGAATAAAATTCTAAATTGCTAAAACATATAAATAAATGAAGTTAGTGAAAATTACAAAACTTAGATGTTTAAAAAGTTCTAATAAATATACGGCTCTGTATACATACATACAAACCTGCATTCACACACATATATTATGTTATTTATTATTTGTATATGCGTTTTAATGTCAGTTTCATACGTATTTATTCTAATAACTCTATTCGTTCCAGTTTTCCTAGAAACTAGTTGGTTGCTTCATTTAAATAAAATTCAATATTTGTTTCGCTTATATTTGAGGTATTAGCATATCTTAATGCTCATTTAATCCCAGTTGAAAAATTATCTAAAAAAGTACTTACGTTCTTAAAATTTGTTTCAAACATCAAAAAAAAGAAAAACATATTTCGGGTTTTAAACCGAATTTCAGCCTTGGTCTTCAAAAAAACATCCCAGTCGATCCTTGGTTTTGCTTTCTGCCTCTTATTTGTGTTTCCAGATCTCAAACCGTTTTCACTTTGTTCTTCCTTCAGAGCGGTGGTCTCCCTGTTGAAATTCTCCCACTTGTGGAATATATTCTGGGTATTCTCGCCTAACATGGTCTAGTCAACTTAGTCGCTCTGTTTAATTCGTCGAACTATGTACAGCTCTTCATTAAATCGTTTTCCATTTTCTAGATCAAGCCATTTACTCATTTACGACTTTATTTCAGGCGTACACCAGAGTAGGCGCCTTGGAATGCAATTTATAATCTATCACATGCCCCTTTGTGTCGAAAGGTCAGATAACATGTCTAGTATTCAGTTTTGTGATATATTTAACTTTAGTAAAACTTAAAATTGTTGTTGGTAGAATTTAAAAAATAAATACGAAGAATATGAGTAAGATCAGGTGTATTTTCTATGAGTTTTAGTTCTACGTTCAGCTAAGTTTTGCAGGACAATGCCGGTCAAAAATCAGAGTTTCACCTCTATTAAAAAGACTTTTCTGCTAATGTGTATTGCAACGCCTTTAACATGTATTTATGGAATAAAATAAAATTTACGCAGCTACAATTGTATGTTGACGTTTGTCATTTACATATTGTTAAAGCTAAAACAGACCACAAAATTGTTAGAAAAGAATAGTGAATTATCAAATGTATAAATTTTCATTGTTTTCGACAATCTTTTTGTAAAATACAAGTATGGTGAAATTTCGTTAATTCGTTAATTTCGTGTATGTTTTATTTATAGTCACAAATAAATTTCTTATAAGATATGCGCATGAAAACTAATGAAAGATAAGTGTAAACCAAAAGTAAGCGAATGCAGTGCTGTTTTTATGTATAAAAATTAGTGATTTATGCTACGTTTCGTTCGTTACTTAATTTAAGTTAATTTTTGGAATGTATACTATTGCTTTAGAGCGATGCCCTTCGAAAGTACTGTTAGTGACGTAACGTACATTACCTTATATATGAAAAGAAAGATTACAAAAGACTCCTAAAGCGAAAAGGCTAAAAAAGCTTGGTTTACACTTTTCTTGCAAACATTGTCTGGACTGTTATCTTATAAGATAAATGTAATGCATTTCCCGCTTTTCCGAAGCAGGCATTTCGACATGTGCATGTTTACACATTTCGTAGACTTAAACAAAGTACTGATAATAGCAAATTGTACATTTGACATAAGGTACCTAAAATAAAAAATGAAAATTGTTAAACCAAAATTTATCAAAAATATCAACAGTATGTCACATAAATAGTAGGATTAACATATACATACATCGACTTGTTAATAACGGTTAGCTTAAAAAACCATTTTCATGAAAAACATCTAAGTGTAGCATTCGAGATAAAATCAAGTTCTTGCAACTAACATGCTCTTATTATTTTTATATACACACACATATATCCTTATTTAATTCGTTTTGTTCGTCATCGCATGAAAAAAGCAACAGTAAGAAGGAAGTGAAAACGAGGAACACAAAACAACAAAATTAACACCACAGTTTTATTTGTTGTTACAATTTTAGCATAATACATCACAAAGCCATACCTTAGTATTAAACTAAATGAAAAATAAAAAACACTACATTATTAAGATAAACACATGAAAATAAAAAAAGAGAAGGATGATGAACGAAAAAAAGGAAAATATAATTACATACATACAAAACCAGAAGTTGAATGTTAGGTTAAAAAAACATATATACATACATAAATAAAATTCAAGTTAAATATAAAATCATGGTTAAAACGTTGAACGAAGAAAAGTAAACGGCAATAAATGAATGTGAGTTAACCAAGCCTTAACAAAGGGCAAATAGAGTGAATGTAGTGATTATGTACGAGCTATTTTCACCGGTTTACACACCAATGAATAATTAAAATCAGCTAAGTACTACATAATCACTAAGAATTACAAAGATATTCGTAAGAAACTTTTGAAATTTCGTTAAAATATTTTCCTTTTGCCAGAAAATAACACGCGAGAGCTTTCGTACATGTGCATATGAATATGTAGCTGCACGTACATATGTACATACCTAAGAGTATGTTTGAGTCTTTTGTGATGACTAGAATAGCATTTTGTATTACTATTCTGTCTTTGGTTTTTATTTGGAACAAAAATACTTTTTTACTTGCATTTTATATTATGGTAAATGTCCAGAGATTATAAAACTACAGCGTACATATTGCAATGTGCATTCTGCACTTAAATAAGTGTGTATTTGTATATTAAATATATAAATTAAATTCAAAAGAAATAAACAACTATGATTATGTAATAATTTAAAAGTGTTAAATAAATGCTAAAATACAAATAAATGAAGAAAAAACAGAAATTAAAACCATGTTTCGACTTGATTTGGAGTCTATGTAGTACCTAAACTATGAGATTTATATTGAAAGAGAAATGAAAACTACAAAAGTGTATCGACAAATCATCTTTTCCATCTGAGTCGAGGCCTACCTCTTCCTCTGTAGCCGAATTCGGGTTTTGATAGTAAAACCTTATGGGCCGCATCTTCTTTCCCCATTCGCATAACTGACCCAGCCAGCGGAGCCTTGGGCTTTAATTCGCTGCCCTATGGTCATATCTTCGTAAAGATCGTACAGCTCATCATTAACCTTGATAGAAGGACTGATTTTGAATTTCTTGACTAACATAACGCTGGTTCCCAAAGAGACGAAGTCCCTTATAGTTAAAAATGTGTTACTATCAACAGTCACAAGGATCAACGCAAATACAAGGTGGCGCAAAAGTAAGCTTCCGATGTTCAGCATATCGGTTGTGGCACGTGCAGTGTGTGCTGTTGCACCGTCTTGTTGGAACCACATGTTTTCCAATCCCAATTCATCAAGTTGCGGCAAAAAGAACTCGTTGATCATTGCTCTGTAGCGCTCACCATTCACAGTAACCGTTTGGCCCCGACCGATTATTGGTCAAATAAATAGTCAGCAATATTCCGCGTTCTGGAGCAGTGTAGCGTAACATTGTTTATTGACGTGTATTTCGCATGTGTTTACTACACAAATGTCAAAACAGAACTGACTTTAGGGGCCAATCGCAAAATTTATAGCATTTTCTGATAGGAGGATTACTTTTGCGCAGTAACTGTTTTTCACCGACCGATTATTGGTCAAATAAATAGTCAGCAATATTCCGCGTTCTGGAGCAGTGTAGCGTAACATTGTTTATTAACGTGTATTTCGCATGTGTTTACTACACAAATGTCAAAACAGAACTGACTTTAGGGGCCAATCGCAAAATTTATAGCATTTTCTGATAGGAGGATTACTTTTGCGCAGTAACTGTTTTTCACCGACCGATTATTGGTCAAATAAATAGTCAGCAATATTCCGCGTTCTGGAGCAGTGTAGCGTAACATTGTTTATTAACGTGTATTTCGCATGTGTTTACTACACAAATGTCAAAACAGAACTGACTTTAGGGGCCAATCGCAAAATTTATAGCATTTTCTGATAGGAGGATTACTTTTGCGCCACCTTGTACTTCGTGCCCTCATACACCGCAAAACAGAAGACAGAACTTCCGAAGCGGTTGTTAAGGCCAATGATATCAATATCAATGACATAAGAAAGCAATTGCACTATCTTTTAATATATTGTAGCAATGCGGTAGAGCTCTACTGCTCGAATTATCCTCTCTACCATTAAATTGAACAAATGGTACGAAAGGGAGCTGCCTTGTCTTCGACGCAGAATCAACAAAAAGAGAGAAAATTATACAAGTTTTATAGTTTTTGGCGGAACGCTTGAACAATATCATATATACTTCGAGGGATTAACATAGCCATACGCTAACAGCAGTAACATTAGCAAGTATGGCAAATGTAGTTGCGCTTTTTGAGCCAGTCGTCAAGAGTCTTGGATTCAAATACTAGTTATAAATACTTATATATTAGACCATTCAAAAATAATAAAATTAATCTCCCACGTTATACCTCCAATGAGACTAAGGTTGAGCTTCTCTTACTGCTACTTATTCCTAAAGTTTTTTTGATTTATACTCTGGAATGGATATCTGCTTGACTCATTTGACAATATATCTAAAAGCTCACCATCAAACATGGGTCAGAAAAGGGAAGCATGTCAAGGCCTTGAATGGGTTTTTGGAAACAGCATCACTGTTGGGTAAGTCCTCTCGCAATGGTATATAATCCATTTTAGTTTATTTCTAACTGGAGATTAATTTTCTTCTTTACCGTGGTGAATACACTACTATTGGTTGTTAAAAAAAAATGTGTGCGTTGTCGGGAAGTTATTTCTGTCTGCAAATATCTACATACATATATATGTGAAGGACAAAGAAAGTGACTTATGCCAAAATATAAGCTTATATAATCATATCGTTTGGCAACTAAGAGAGTGAAGTTTGTATACAAATGAGAAATTGCTGATTTTTTCAACTTATAATAATCGATGTCAGCTTTTGAACATCTCCGCAAGCATCGCGACGATATCCAGCATCACATAACATATCCTTTTAACCCAACAGTACATCGGAAGGCCCTCAACAACATCCACGCTGAAAATGTCAGTTTCTATGTTGACTCCCTCCTGGTGAACACCGTCATACAATCCAAAACGCGAACAGCATCTGAAGAAGAGCGCGACCTTCCTAGGGAGATAAAACTTATACATGCCAAAACTTCGTGCAACTTCTTTTTATCTACTCAACTACGCAGACTGTTAACATCAATTTAACTTTGTATTTGTTAGTTTCCTAGCACTTCCTTTAGAAGAGCTTCTCGTCCCATTTCTGCGCTAACCTGTTGTTGTTTGTAACAACAGAAACACTCCCCGAAGGTTTTGGGGAGTGTTGTCCAAAGTGACAGTTCTTTGTCGGATATGAACCCGGTACGCTCCGGTACTCCCTCGCGGTACATGCCCGACAGTGGTGCGAGCGATTTGGTATGACCAGTGCTTCTAGGTCATTTCACCTCTCCTTCCGTATGGAAGGAGAAGATGGGTAATGAGAGGTGAGAGCCATCATATCCGTAGATCAACTATCGAGTTGAACGTTATTATCTTTGTGCATTTTAGTCACCTCTTACGATCGGTATGCCTACCTCGGGCATATTCTAAACCACTAACCCCCAGGGGTCTCTGCGTCAACCTCATATCCGCAAATGGAACATATTTCAGAAAACGAAGAAAACCGAACGTCCAAAGTTCCAGGTAGCAAAAAAATGTTTCAAAGGTCCTCTAATGGAAGGCTTCTCAGTTGCAGGTGCCGCTCAGAGTCGGTAAAAAACTGTAGGTCCCTCCAATTTGTAGAAAAAGTTTGGCCCTAATCTCCCCATAGGTATATCGCGCCAATTATTTTTTTTTATCTTTATCTAAAACTAAAGTAAAGTATTCAGTTTCAAAATAAGCTAAATTGAGCGCCGTTTTAGATACTTCAAGCACTCCATTTTTAGCATCTTTTGAGGGTGCCTTAAAGTTTCAAACATATCTGCTAAGTACCATACCACCATTGGTTTATAGTTTATATTGGATTAAAGGAACCACTTTGATCTCAGTAATTTTTAACTTAAATTACGTTGATTACTTTTTGGGGGAATTTTCTTTTTTTTTTATCTACCTGAAAACCTGATTGGTTATCCATACATCACAAGTTATAAGTGCTTTACAGAGTTCGCTCATACAAAATTTCTATTTTCCAACAAGTTGCGCGGGGTGATACGATTTTTAATTCAGTTTGATTTTTTGGAATAAAAAATGTTTTAAAATAATACATACATATGCAAGGGTGGGCTAGAAACAAACGATTTCCTTTTTTTTCAAATGGGGTATGCTGACCGAATGTGAGTTTCACAGAGATGAAAAAATATGTTTTGCCCACCCTAATGTATGCACGTATGTTAGGTATGCCAATACCGGGATCCTGTGCTTTTTTATTTGTGAAAATTATCTTAACTCTTTTTTGCTTATTGATTTGTTGATTGTGTTACTTAAAGTAACGAATGCCTTTCTAGCCACTAATAAAAAAAACTGTGGGTGGGTCTACCACTCCAAGTATCGAAAATTTGCCATTTATTTATTTAATTATCAAATTTAATTTTAATTTAAAAACAGAGTTAAAATTGACAACTAACAAAAGTGCCATTTTCTCACGTCAATTTGAAATGCATCGGCGTGATAAACAATTTTTTTAACAATAATTATGTTTATCAAAACAATCCATTTCAAAAATTGTATAAAATAATTCCTTAACAACTCTCACAAAAAAAAAATGTGCGAACCTATGTTTTTTTTTATTACGAGTATAATGAAATAAGTTTCCTTTTAAGTAAAAATTATATTAAAAATGTATTTATTTGTAACATATTTTAAGGTCAGATAGTTTCTCAAACAATTTCTTCACCTATTTCAACTATAGAAGAGCGAATACTCAAATCCCGGGATTAGTCCTAAAATTATATCTCGAAAATACTGGGATGGCTAAAATTTAAAAAATTGCTATCCCAAATGTATGTATATACCGGCACTTCTGGCTACAAGCACGTCGTTTATTACTCTTTATGCGCCGTTCGTTATTTGTTTCTGATTGTTCACTGGACTGGCTAGATAGTAAAGTATTGAAACTTTTTCAATAAAAGTATGATTGACTAAAGCTGCATTTGTGGAGGATGAAACTGGACAACGCTGAAGTGATGCGAAAACTATAGTAATTATATAACTATATTTGACGCATATTTGCTGCCTATCATGCCCATGATACAATTGTTTCAAAAGGGGATGAGTTGATGGTGTGATAAGTAATGGACTTATGAAAAATCTTTGTTGTTCGACTTCGGAATTTAATTTCTACTTTTATTAATGTTGATAACCAATCTGTAAAGTGGGGGTTTTAAGTGAAGCAAATTAAAACAAACATACTTACATGTGTACAGCTGTGTTCAATTCAATAGTAGTGAAATTAAATTGGATATCGTTCGACGAAATAAGAAGAAGCTGTGTTTTTAATAATTTTCATTTAAAAAATAGCGAATTCTGTAACATAATCCACATAAAAAGAAATTTCAATGTACACAAATTTCAGGAAAGTTAATTAAACTTTAAGAAATGGCCATCAAATTCTTAAAATTTTTTGGCAGAGTTTCTGGAAAACTTTTGAGTGTGCAGTTTTGTAGCCCAATCAATTTAAGTATAATAATGCGCAAGTTAGAAATTGTGCAAAAATTTGCCCTGAATTTTTCGAATTTTTTCCTTTGAGGGTGTTGAGTGATTTGTCCCATGCAATGCATCCACAAAATTTAATTTTGTATGGAGGAAAATTTTGGGCAGCCTGTACATACAAATTTTAGAAATTCAGGGACATTTTTGGGCGAGTTCTGACTTGCACGTTATTATACCAAAATTGATTGGTCCACAAAACTGTTTACTCAAAAATTGTGTAGAAATTTTGCCAAAAAAATTTGCCATACAACGCATGCACAAAACTGAATTTTGTGTGGGAGCAAATTTTGGACAGCCTGTACCATGATCCAAATAACCAGATCTCGCATTAAAAATGTAAATATCTGACTGTTACGTCACGCTTTTGAAAACATGTCTGCTTGGTTTTAAATGTGCGATATGTAATAAGTAAGGAGAAAAAAAGGAAAACAAAAAACAAATATTTTGATTGATTGCGAGTTTATTTTTATTTTCACATACATACCTATATGAATAAAAAAATTATGCAAACACTTACTTCTTTTGTTGCGAGCGCATGAACATGTTATTGTGGGTAGTATATCATTGCATACTTAAATTAGGAGGAGCGATTCCCATTTAATAACAATAGTGAAGAGCGATATACCTCCTAGAAGATTCAGGCCGATTCACTCTTCTAATATGTGGTATGCTGCTTTTTACTACTTTTCTACAAATTGACAGATTTCCGCTTCATGTAGCATATAAATAGATACGCAGTGAGGTGCAGCAAAGGAATTTGACCTTTCCGTAACTATTTTTACAGCCTCTTACAAAACACTTAATTAAAAATTTTTTTTTTTTAAATAAAACTTGAAAATCGCGACGAAACGAATTAATGTTTACGAAATTTATATTCAAATCTTAAAAACGTCAATGCAAGTGTGAAGAGAAAAATCAGGTAAACTGACTGAAAACCTCAAAATCGCGACGTAATTTCTCAAAAATTTTTCTCAAATAAAATTACAAATACACGGTCGGCGGAATGTGTGATCTTTAGTGATTGGATCAAGAGCCTGTACAATAAAAGTTCTAGAAATTCTTTCGTTACAAACAACAACACATAGAGAATAAGATGAGAAATGAAATGAGTAAAAGTCAGTCAGTTACACAACTCACTCGTGAACAGATGTGCGGTACAATCAATTGACATTACGCGAACACATTGAGGGAAAGAAATTTATTGGTGAAATGCCAGGAGGAGCGAATTTCACAGCCACAGGAAGAGTTCCGGGGAGTTCGAGTGCGCGCACTTCAGCGTTTCAATGTGAGCCGTTCAACACCGAGTCGTTGGGTCAAGCGTTTGGAGACAGCTATGGAACTCTTCAATAGTGACTCAACAAAGAAAACACACCTACTGCTTCACTACATGGGTACATCGACGTCCAACATATTGTGTAATAAAGTATCACCAAAAACCTCGGAAGATATTACATACCAGAATATTGTTGACTTTTTGGAAGAGCGTAAAGTAGACTGCTTGAAGAAAAATGCTGACTTTCGAAAGAGCAAAAAACATCGCATCGGCTTTCGAAATGGCGGAACGAGGCGGTGTTGAATTACATCAAGCAACTAGTGGCGGACAAGTCAATAAAGTGAACGAAAATAAATACACAAAAAAGGCAAACAAAAGCAAAATAAGAGCGATCAGCCACTGAACACACCTCACAAAAAATATCAAAGATAAAGAGAATAAGTGTTTTCAATGTGGTGGCAACGGTCATATGGCAAGCAAACTAACAGGTGGCGCCAAAGTAATCCTCCTATCATAAAATGCTATAAATTTTGCGATTGGCCCCTAAAGTCAGTTCTGTTTTGACATTTGTGTAGTAAACACATGCGAAATACACGTTAATAAACAATGTTACGCTACACTGCTCCCGAACGCGGAATATTGCTGACTATTTATTTGACCAATAATCGGTCGGGGCCAAACGGTTACTGTGAATGGTGAGCGCTACAGAGCAATGATCAACGAGTTCCTTTTGCCGCAACTTGATGAATTGGGATTGGAAAACATGTGGTTCCAACAAGGCGGTGCAACAGCACACACTGCACGTGCCACAACCGATATGCTGAAGGATGCATTTCCCGGGCACCTAATCTCCCGTTTTGGCGATTTGCACTGGCCAGCAAGATCGCCTGATTTGACCGCTCCAGACTTCTTTTTGTGGGGCTTTTTGAAGTCGCGGGTTTATGTCAACAAGCCTCAGACTCTTGCAGCTCTTAAAGACAATATCCGTCAAGAATGTGAGGACCTATCGCCGGAAGTTTTGGCCAAAGTGCTGGAAAATGCCATAAAAAGGGCTCAAATGACAATCAACTGTGGCGGCGGCCATTTATATGACATCATATTTTCGACTTGATGTACAAAAAATTAAAAGACCAAGTAAAAATAATCCACAAGAAGAATCCAAGTTTTTTATTTTTTTTTTTAATTACAGCCAAAAAACATCGGAAGCTTACTTTTGCGCCACCTTGTAGATCGGTCACTATTGTGAAACAAAACGGCTCTTACACAAGGTATGTTTAAAAAAAGGCAATTACATAAAACTTTAACCGATGAGGAATACAATCAAACCGTTGAGGAGCTTTTCCAAATTAGCCGAGGTTCCGGCAAAACTCTTGCAAAAATTCTGACACTAGTGGTGAATAGGGTGTCCATAAAGTTTGAGTTAAACACCGGTGTTCCGGTCACAATAGTCGGGGTGGAGGATGCAAAAAAAAAGCACTTCGGCAAAAGCAAAGATATATCCGAGCGACGCGAAACTTTACAGCTACTGCAACACGGCATCATCATCATGGTGGACGTGAGCACTACTACGAAGGCGAGGTTAATGAAAATGTATGAGGTTCGATCCAACCACAGACCGCTGATGGCCAGAGAGTAATGTAATGACGCGGGATTATAAAGTCATTGTTAATCCAGCGGTGATGGTGGACGAACATCCGTTGCTCACCATAGACGAGTTGTTCAGCACTCCTGCAGGCGTTGACCTGTGCGCACCAGTGTGACCAGGTGATAGAAAAAAGAGGCTAAATCGGCAAAAAAAAAGGTTAGAAAAGGCTAAAATTAAGAAAAAAAGAAGCTAAAAAATAGTCAGAAATCTATTTAAAATTTTTTATTTTAGTTTTAACTGTTTGTATATAAAGCTGTAGACATAACTTGAAGGAACTATTCTTGTTTCAACACATATCAGGCACATTTTCCTTGACAAGACATTTTTTTAAGGAAATACATACTCGTACATACATACATACTACATCAAATGAGCTCGAAACTTCCAATTTTAAGCAAAATATAACATTATTTGCCAACACATTACGCTGAAATCGGATGAACTAAAAATTAAGGCTTTTAATATTCCTCCATTAAAAAATCTCTGCAGCAATATAATGCTTTAAGAAATCTTCCCGTTATGTAAAAGAAACAGCCTTAGGTGGTGAAGATAAGTCTTTTTATCGTACTGTTTTACAATCCATCACGCCAGCACAGTTTTTTTGTCCTGTCTGTTCTTACTTGAAATTATGCATTATGCCCAAGTAAAAAAATGAATTGAAACGAAAACGCCCTAAACCGAGAACCCGAATGAAACACGACCCGTATCAAAATTGGTTTGAAGATTGATTTTCAAAAACCCCACTATTTAGAATTCGGATTTTGCTTCGTAAACGCCCCTTCTCAACGTCAATCCAACATATTCTCCGTTACGATAAGGGTTTTTGAAACAAATTCTACATTGAAGCGTTCTTCAACCGTATTCTAAGAAACGAAATTTCTGAAACGAGCTCTGAGTTTGGGTTTTGAAAAAAAGTCGGTTTTAAGATCGGGCCTTTCGAACTTGCAGATGAGTTTAGAATGAAAGTCAGTTCTTCGTCTGATTGATCAGAAGAGCACGAGCCAGCGAACAAAGGTTTTGTATTTATCATATTGATGAGATCATCGGTAATTTCAAAATCAATGCAATATTTGGATAAGCGTTTTAACCAACATTTAAAAATAAGCAGCGAGTTAATTTTTTAATTTTTAATCTGTTCCTTAACTTAGTTCTTAAAATGTTCATGGCACTAAAAATTCTTTCAATCACCCCATTACTGAGAGGTAATACCAAAAAGCTGCATACA
The DNA here is from genome assembly GCA_949987695.1 of Merzomyia westermanni. Lineage (NCBI taxonomy): Eukaryota > Metazoa > Arthropoda > Insecta > Diptera > Tephritidae > Merzomyia > Merzomyia westermanni. Next base: position 220,989 of record OX465288.1, read on the forward strand.
AATTCGACGAGTTCTAAAAAATGGGGTTCGTTTAATGAATTTTTATGTTCTCGGACCTCCGCCCAAAATTCTATGGCAGAGGCCATATTTGTCCACTGAAGCTCAATCAATGCTACTTGACTTGGAGAATACCTAGACTTTTCTTTTTGAAAGTGAGAAAATACATTCGGCTTTGTAACTTTCAAAGAATTATCAAATGAAAGAAATTTATCTTTTATAAAGAGTTCATATTATCAGTTAGGCGATTTCGCAGTTGGGTTATCAACTCCATTAAAAATTGTTGACAATTACGAACAATTTTCTGTATTTCGTCATCAATACTATATTCATTTAACTTTAATTTTATATGAAAAATATGGTGTTGGGACCAGAAAAGGTTTAGAGTAAAAAAAGGCTAAAAAAGCCACGAAGCTAAAACCAAAATTATGAGGCTAAAGGACAAAAAAAGGCTAAATCTAGCCTCGAAAAGGCTAACCTGGTCACACTGGTGCGCACACGCAAGCGTTGCATAGAGCAGCTGCTCAATGGTATACCGGGCATATCAGACGACGACAAGATATCGGCCAGCGATGTCGAAACGCACAGGCAACATATAGAGGAAGTACTGAAGCGAGTAAATGACCACAATATGACGATAAATCTAGAGGTAAGATAATTTTTGGGCCTTGTTAATTACTACGGTAGGTTCATAGAAAGGCTGAGTACTATCATATACCCACTGACTCGGCTAATAAAAGATAATGTGAAGTTTAGATTTTATGATGAGTGCGAACGGGCCTTTGAAGATGTAAAGGCACAAATGTAGTCTCCCGTATCCCTCAGCCAAAGGAATTTTCGGTGGGGGAAAGGGTGCCAATAAGAGATTACCTATCAAACAACAAATGGCGTTTTGGTCGGGTGACACAGCGATTGGGCGATTTACATTACCAAGTGACATTAGACGACAACCGCACCTGGAAACGCTGGACCAAATGTGGAAGGTATGCGAACATCTGAAGGCAACAATAATCAGGAACTTGACGATGTTATAGTAGATAAGCCAGTAGAAGCGTACATTCCACCAACGTTGCCAAATGATGCAACGCAGATAGAGATACCAAGTAAGGAAGTCAAAGTTCGGGTGGAATCGAACATTATATTCCTAGTAGTGATCTATTATGGCATCCCAATTTACGCAGGTCTATTTTATTTAATACTTTCAGTTCGTATTTGCGTGCAAATAGGCAGACAGACAGATAGACGTATCGAGAGACGAACATGGCTACATCGACTCAGCTCATCCTCTTGATCATTTCGGTATACGTACAAACATTTCATGTTCATGAAAGGTATGAATATCAAAAAAGATATACAACTTCGCTTAGTCAATATCTACATAATTTTTCAAAAGTGGGTGGTGCCACGCCCACTTATTTTGTGTTTTGTTTTGCTCTTGAACTTTCACGATAGGTTCAGCTGGGCACGACGCAGTATATAGCTTTTGGAAAAGCCCTCAGGTTATGTAAAGCTGCAGCTCGCTTTATTTGGTTCAAGTTAATCGCATTTTATAAATAGATGTGTTCTATGTATCAAAACGTCAAAACAACGTCTACCGGGTTTGCTCTCTCTCTCTCTCTATGGCGCGGTATACAACAGGTATATCATCATAAACCTCCTAAGAGATTTTTGCGCCAAGCTTCTCTTCCAATTTGTGGTGTGCCGATTTGAATTTTCCCTACAAATTGGTGGGACCTACCGGGTTTGCTAGTATATTATAAAATGGCGAAAGCAAACAACGAATTTCAGCATTCTTTTGAATAACTGAGAGACTAGTTTGCGTTCAAATAGACAGACGGACATACAGACAGACGGAGAGGCGGACATGGCTAAATCGACCGCGCTCATCGTGCTGATCATTTTAGTAAACTTTTCTCTTCTTCTTCTCATACTTACATACACTTAATTTTTATGAAAGTTATGAAAATCAAAAAAGATATATAACTTCGCTATTGCAGTGGGCTAATAACTATGTGTCCGAATATTTTGCTTGTGTGTTTCCCGATTTGGCTAATTTTTGGCCGGAGTATAATACATACTACTGAGGAGCAGCTGACCAATTTTCATTGAAATATCAAGATTGAATTATAAGCGATTGCCTTTGAAAATAGCAGAAATTGTATGCTGAAAAGTGGACGGCGCCACGCCTTCTTCTTTAAAAGTGACACAATTTTTTTTGCGATCGAGTTTATCTTAGAAAGCTTATTATGTGTGTACAGTTATATATTTGAACACTTAAATATTATTTTAAAATTTGTATTGTTTTTATTTAGAAATTGTCAAAACAAAAAAGTAGAAAGCTATTTTAAATTTTCATAAAATAACAAAGTGTTTATAAAGCAAAGTACATTAATATATAACTACAACTACTCCCCTCTTAAATTTTATAAAAAAATTTCCAGAACTATTTTAAAAAACTGGGCGTGGACATTAACCGATTTCGCCCTTTTTCCAACAAACTGTTACCTTTATATATTGAACATTGTCACCAAATTTCGTTTCGACAAATCAATTTTTGGCGGAGTAATAGCATAAAAAGTTTTGTAGAATAATCCCCTATATAAGAGGACGGGGCTACGCCCATTTCCGAAAATATTAATTTTTTGGATTTCTTTGTTTACGGATACTTTAAAAGTGAAATATAAATGATGTAAAGCTATTGTACGCTAAGTTATTGCCTATTTAATATATCTATGATCCTCTTCAAAATCTTTCATATAAAAGTGGACGTAGACCTTAACCGATCCCGCCCATTTTTTCCTGGAACATTCCTTGCAGACCTAGAAACCCCCGTTCGTTTCGATACCTTGAACGGTGTTTGATTTATGATTGATAACATTTCTAAATTTCACTTAATCAAAAGTGGGCGGAGACACTTGAAAAATTTATTTTATGCCTCAATCTTAATGCATACACCAAATTTTATTTTTATAGGTGTATTATGTACTGAGTAATCACTTTTTTTGTGTTTTCGAAAATATTCTATATACAAAATGTGGGCGTGGCTCTCATCCGATTTCGGCCATCTTAAAAAGTGGCGATGGGGCGCATTCAACTGAGAACGTCGAAAACGCAAACAAAGCGACGGAAGCAAAATAAATATTACCACGTCGTTAATCGAGAAATACCAAGCCAACATTAACCCGTTTCTATATTATTAAACATATACCTACTTAAAATTACTCTTACACTGAATTTACCGTTAAGATGAGAAATGAAATGAATAAAAGTTAGTCAGTTACAAAACTCACTAGTGTACAGATGTATTAAAGGAGTTGAAGTGTAATCAAACCCCTTTTGTGTGGGGCAAAGGAATTGATATGTGACCAATTATTGAAAACTAGTTTCTAGCCCTGTAAATTATAGTAATTGAGTGTCATCCACGGAGTCCGCAGTGCCTTAACGGGTTTGAGCAATGCAAAATTTAAGGAAGAACCGGATGGCAACGAGAGCTTAAAGTTTAGAGACGTAGACGACTGTAGTTAGATATTTAGTCTTCTGCAAACACCTAATTCGTACAAATCTAGTTACGGGTTGATAATTTTATTCAACAAATCATTACCTCATTTCCATAAAATCACATACTTAGTAGCTATTGTCATTTCAATATATTCAATATGGAGGACAATCAACGGTAGTAAGTTCCAGTATTATAAAAGACAAAAAAATGTATGAGCCCCATAAAAGAGAAACTAAAAAAGGCAGTCAAAATAGGTTTGCATAAATAAAAAATAATAACAAAAAACACAATGTTATGAAGAAGTAGGTATAAGAAATAGAAAAACTATACTGAACACAATGGAACAATAAAAAGTGGACAAATAGTAATAAAATTTTACAAGTGCATGGACATTTTGTAGAATATTCAAGTTAGTATTACAAATACATGGAATGCTTTATATGCTAACGCCATAATCTCCGTCCTTAGTGATTGTTCACTTTGCCATAGCATCAGACCATACAAATACTTTAATTTCCGTTATTCACGTTCTCTATTTTATCGGCATTAAATATATACATCCATTAACCCACACACACACACAAATACATGTGTACACCCTGCATGGGACGCAGTACCTAGTCTGACAAATTTCTAGATCAGAACTAGAGCTTAAGTGGCAAATAAGAACACGCTCGACAGTAACTAGGTTTTCACTAGTTCAAAACCAGCAGTTGAGTAACCATCTCCAGGAATTTTTAAATTGTTTAACAAAATAATTTCGATCTGTTCGTTGAATGTCAAATGTTGAATTTTGATAGTTTTCTTTTGTTAATAGTTCAGAACTATGGAATAGTGCCTCCTGCCTAGAAAAAATATTAGCAATTTTGGATTAGTTCGGAAACAACGACATGGTACCAATTCACGAATAAGATCTTTACTGTGGAATACTACACTAGGTCGGAACTGTAGAAAGGGTAATGCAGCGGAGACATCTTCAATCGCCATGTCAAATTCGCGGGTTGATTGCATGTTCAAGATATTGAAGGCGCCTAGTAGTGGTTTCGAAAACACTGGAACCGCACTACCTCAGAACTATAGATTTTCCCACAGGGCATATATAAAGCAAGGACATGGCACATCTAAGTGGAAACAATGACTGGCGGTAACTCGTTTATGTATATCCGTATGTGTTTAGAATGTTATTGCAAAGAGTAATTGAATGGAGATGAGAAATTGGACAACTGTACCATTTGAAAACACCAAGTGAACACTAGAACATAACAGAACGCACACAACACAACAATCTGAGTTTCCGTTTCCTGCTTGTATTTATGACAACGTTTTAACAATTCTATCTATAACAGCATTTTTATTTATACGGTAATGCACATGGGTGTAAGGGTCTATAAACCCTGCCAACCACCATTTGGTAAAAATCTGGATTAACAATTTTGTTCAAAGAGGCCTACTTTTTAACCACGTTAAGATTGCTTCTCCATGTAGTTGTGAGGTTGTTGTTTTCCATACATACCATACATTGGAGTGGAAGTTGTCACCTTGCCAAAAGTTGTTAGCCATCTACTTGTAGGGTATACATGTGCTGGATTCTGAAAAGTGAAATAAGATCCGTTATTGCTATTTTAAACATTCGATACATTCAATGTGCATGAAAGTATGAAATCAAAATACATAATCTGATAAAGTTAATTGAAGAAACGCCGCTTTTTAAATAATTTAAAAAATCATAAAATACTTTTAGTCGACATGATATAAGTATCAGTGACTAAATGCTAAAACTTTCATAACAAAAAATGACTTTACGCGGATTTTAAACTTAACAAAAGTGTCGTTTTCTCATGCCATTTCTAAATAATAATTTTTAGTAAACATGTTTTCATAAAAATTGTGTTTATGAAGATGAATAACTTTGTTATTAATGAAATAACTTTCGTTTAAAACAAAAAAGTAAAAAATCTAATTTTTTGCTACATAAATATTTTAAGGTAAGATTTATTAAACCTATCGATCCCGAAAATCCCGGTATGGCATCCGCAGTTCATATACATATACCACGTATGTACAAACGTAGTTAGGTATGTACAATGTTAGTAAATAAGTACACATAATTGTATCCATTAAAAGCTTTAATATGTAAATGAGTGTGTTTATAAAACCGATGATACGATAATTGTGTTCAATCTGACATACCTTGTGGGAAAGTCAGGAACTAGTGAGAACAATTTCTAATTCAAAACTAGAGATAATAAGAAATAATAAGAAATAGTGAGATAGTAATTAGATTTTCACTAGTTCGACACCGGCAGTAGAGTTATCATTGATAAGAATTTGAGGTCGTATTTGGAAAAAAAAATGTATTCTTATAATGTTCATTTTCGTAAAAGTATCTAAATTTAACCCTTCTGAAGCTAAAGAAGATAATAAATTTGACCAAAAATCGTTTTACAATAGGTTTGGTTTATATATTGCTGTTGACGATTTCTATTACTTATATATTTCGACAAACACGATGCTTTTGATAAAATTTGCAAATCTGTAAATAAAATAAATAAACTATTACTTTTTCAAGCATTAGTTTCCCTTACCTGCATTTGTAATGGAACAAATATAAAATGAGATGTTCCCTATGGACTTTTTATGCTAAACACGAGTCCGTCTGATAAAATTTCCATTCAGTTCCCGTTCCTTAGAAAATGGTCTAAAACTCTGGATGCATAGCCATACTTTCATTCGGAAAACAATACTTATTGGCGTGTTGCCTCTCGTAACCTAAATTGTGTGGTCCATCTACATTCTGATAACTTATAAATAATCCAGTTTTGCTTTGGTCTTCATCTTGGGAAAGCTCATTGAATGATTCAGTTGTCACTCCTGAGACATGCGCGTTTTCTGTGTCTCCATCTTGGATGTAATACGTGTCCCTTGTGCTTCCAGCTATGTTGTTGAACTGATTCATATATATATATATTTATATGTTGCTATAAAGTCATGTAAAAACTCGCTTGTTGTTTATTATTAGGTAGTTTTATTTACTACAAATAACCGCCGCACAGAGGTAGATTTGAGCCATTAGGCGGCCATAAGTGGATTTCAGAAAGTTGTCACAACTACAAAAAAAGCACACCCAGAATAGACCAGGGAAATTAAGTAAACCCCCTACTGTCGATCCCATGCTTTGCGTTAGTTGTGAGGTGATCGAAACTTAGCTATTTCTGAAACGTACGTTATAGTTTTTTCCTTACCGCCGTAAAATTGTATGGTTTAACATGAATATTTAATGATTTAAGTTAACGAATTGAGTAATTGTGATAGATTCTGATATTATAGGCTAATGCTATTATTTGTCAATGTTTGTTATGTTTCCAAGTCCGGCCAAGTGCAAGTTAATGTTGAACATGATAATTGGTACAATTAGCTCTCCACGTGCGTACAAGTTAGATGCAAATGCTTGCAGATAGAGGGTTATATAAAGGGTTTGATACACGCTTGTCTAAAGTTAGCAAAAAAAAATTATTGCTTATTTTTCAATTCCAAGCCAGTTTTGCTTAGGTATTGCGAGGTCATCAGGCACTAGAAAAACAAATCGCCGATATCTCTACAATCAAATGCAAGGAAATAACCTGCTTATTCATTTTATTTTTCATTTCATATCTTTATTAAATCCAATGGTATCAAACTTTGCTGACTAGATTACAATATTGCTTAATACTAAATTAAAATAAAACAGATATCTATTAATTAATTAATTAACTTGATCGATAATTCGATTCATTGAAAAATCAAGATCTAGACTTCCATTACGTCGATTAAATTCTTCGAACCCTAAGATAGTTAGATCTAAGAAATTCAATATGAAAAAAGTTATGAGAGCGGAGGGTTCTATTGGGAATGTTGAAACTTAACTAATAAAGGAGAGCTGAACAATCGATGGTCCCAGAGGGTATCTCATAAATAAACATTAAATTCAGCTGAAAGTATTGAAAAATTAAAGAAAATCTTATCTTATTACAAAACACGACTAAAGGATAAGCGGACTAAAGCGAGATGAAAGAAAGTGCTTTTCTAAAAACGAACTAGTCTTCGTTAGGTAGAACAATCGAAATTCTAAATTAATTATATTTTCGTCCTGGCCGTCTATCAAAATATTTCGAACAGTCAAGTATTTAGTAGCAAAAGCGTAGAGGAACGCTTCGATAGTTCTGAAAACATTGGCTAATCATAGTCACGAGCCGCAAAATATAAAAGTGCCTTCAAAGCCTCACCAAGCTTGGGGAGAGGTAATGTATCGTTGTAGAAGAGAACAGTATGAAGTAATTCTTAATACAAATCCGTTTCTTTATCCCAGTTACGATCGCTTAATAAAAGCTAAAAAAAATGTTACCAAATCCAAATACGGGGACTAGTTCTTACGCAGAAAGTGACTTGCAAAACCTAATCGATGAGACAATTATGGGCTTATAAATGTCACTCTTAGCGAAGTCGAAAGACATATTCTGACAATAATATGCAACTAGCGGTGCGATGGTTCCCAGCAAGCAAAGTATAAACAAACAAGTAAGGATGTCTAAGTTCGGGTGGAATTGAACATTATATACCTAGTAGTGATCTATTATGTCATCCTAATTTACGCAGGTCTATTTTAATACTTTCAGTTCGTATTTGCGTTCAAATAGACAGACTTATAGACGTATGGAGAGACGAACATGGCTACATCGACTCAGCTCATCCTCCTGATCATTTCAGTATACGTACAAACATTTCATGTTCATGAAAGGTATGAATATCAAAAAAGATATACAACTTCGCTTTTGCAGTGCGGTATTAACTACTTGCCGGATATTTTACTTTGCATCCTGAACATTTTGATATACATTAATAAATATATATCTCGATTCGTTTATGCCGAATGAAGTAATATTCCTTGTAAGGGTAACAAAAATAGATATAAACTAGGTATAAAAATGTGTGTCTTTTATAGGCGCCAAAGAACTCAACCGATCTTTATGAAATTTTCACAATATATAATTGGGTTCGCTGGGTACAGCATAGACAATATATAGTTTTGGAAAAGTAGGCGGAGCCACGCCCCCAGGCTATATATAGTTTCAATTCGTCATAACTCCGAACTTTTTTGGTCTAAATTAATGAAATTTGGATATATGTGTCACTTAGTTAATATCTACATAATTTTTCAAAAGTGGGCGGTGCTACGCCCACTTATTTTGTGTTTTGTTTTGCTCTTGAACTTTCACGATAAGTTCAGGTGTTCGCTGGGCACGACACAGTCTGTATATAGCTTTTGGAAAAGCCCCCAGGTTATATAAAGCTGCAGTTCGGTATAGTTAGGAGTTTATTGGGTTCAAGTTAATGACATTTTATATATAGATGTGTTCTATGTATCAAAACAACGTCTATCGGGTTTGCTAGTATACTATAAACTGACGACAGCAAACAACGAATTTCAGTATTCTTTTGTAAAACTGAGAGACTAGTTTGCGTTCAAATAGACAGACAGACAGACGGACGGAGAGACGGGCATGGCTAAATCGACTTCGCCCATCGTGCTGGGCATTTTAGTGAACTTTTCTCTTCTTTTTCTCATACTTACATACACCTAATGTTTATGAAAGTTATGAAAATCAAAAAAAAAAATATAACTTCGCTATTGCAGTGGGCTAATAACTACGTGCCCGAATATTTTGCTTGTGTGTTTCCCGATTTGGCTAATAATATGGAGTATAATACATACTATTGAGAAGCAGCTGACCAATTTTCAATGAAATACCAAAATTGAATTATAAGCGATTGCCTTTGAAAATAGCAGAAATTTTATGCTGAAAAGTGAGCGGCGCTACGCCCACGCTTATTATGTTGTAGAAATATCGCTTTTTAAATTTTACAAACAAATTTTTTAAAACTATGGTAAAAAACTGGGCGTAGACATTAAGCGATTTCGCCCATTTTTACAACAAACAGTTACCTTTATATATAGAACATTATCACTAAATTTCGTTTCGACAAATCAATTTTTGGCGGAGTTATGGCATAAAAAGTTTTGTGCAATAGTCCACTATAAAAGGGGCGGGGCCATGCCCATTTTCGAAAATTTTAAGTTTTTGGATTTCTTTGTTTACGGAAACTTTACAAGTGAAATAGAAATGATGTAAAGCTATTTTACGCAAAGTTATTGCCTATTTAATATGTCTACGATCCTCTTCAAAATCTTTCATATAAAAGTGGGCGTAGACCTTAACCGATTTCACCCATTTTTTCCTGGAACATTCCTTGCACACGCGAAACCTGCGTGCGGAATTTCGTTTCGATATCTTGAACGGTTTTTGATTTATGATTAATATAATTTCTAAATTTGACTTAATCAAAAGTGGGCGGTGCCACGCTCATTTTCAAAAGTTTCACCAAATTTTATCCTTATAGGTGTATTACGTACTGAGTAATCACTTTTTTTGTGTTTTCGAAAATATTCGTCCGCTTTCGCCCATGAGATGAGTGCCAAGGAACCCGCATACCAAATTTCAATAAGATATCACAAAATTTACTCAAGTTATCGTGTACACAGACGGACGGACGGACGGACATGGCTTAATCAATTTCTCTTTTCATACTGAACATTTTGATATGTATAAGTCAATATCTATCTCGATCCGTTTATGCCGTTACGTACTGCCGTTAGGCGACTAAAGTTAATATACCTTGTGTGGGTAGCACTACTAGGTATAAAAAACTGAGGATACTTCTGATTCGGATGCCAACATTTTCCTTAGCTCTTTTGTGCTACTACAAATCGCCTGTGGAAACGATAACCGAAACTAGCCAATGTTATCTGTGCTAAGCAACATCTAAAGACTTTAATATACTAGAAAAAAGCATGACATTAGTGAAGAAGTATAGAGCAAAGAGAACAGCTGAAGAAGAATTAATGAAAAAAACAACAAAAGAAAATATATAGATATCCAGAAAGCAAATTATGATAACACTAATGATGGCAATACAAATGTGTTAATTATAATTTAACTAACAGCCCAAAAATAATATTGGAAGCCATATCTAGTGGCTATGAAATAACGCCGAATTATATATAAAGTTTTAACCGTGGCATCCTATGACACCCACAATGCACAAGATACTAGTCCATGGTGCTTCTGTAATCGAAAATCCAGTATTACCAGAGGTTAACTGTTGGAGGAGGCACAAGAGGCTCGAAACAAACACTTTCGGATGTACCCAGAAAATTATTCACGGAAGTTTTCTCGTTAAGAATGCAACCGCGACATATATCACAGATTATTGTTAAGCTGCGGACCCCATCTTGAGCAATACTTCAGTTCACCACCCAAGAAAGAAATAAGTATCAAAGTAATTTTCCCCAGACACAATTAAGCTGCCCTTACCCTCTACGTCCGTGGCCGAAGCACTCGTTTGATGTTTATGATAATTCTGAAAGCGAAAACTAATAAATCAATAAATGTCTGTTATATATGTGTATATATATTGTGCGTTTTGGTGTATTTTACGAATATATCCCTGTAAATATTTTTATAATATATTAGGTTATGGGGGTTTTACAATGAAGTTTGAGTAAGCCAATAAGGCACAAACAAGTTATTACAATTCTAGTTATAACCATATATATAATACATATATGGTTATAACTCAAGAAAAGAAGCTTTACTCCGCAGGTGGTTTTTAGTGTTACACAGTGTAATATATATATATTTTTAATATAGCCGAAAACTAAAACAAGTTATTATAATTTTCCAATTACTAAACAGTTTTAAGAGCATATATACAATCACATATTTTTCAAATCTTCAAAATCTACCTATGTGCATCGTGGTGTGGTGATAGTGTTACTGGCCTAGGACCCAGGTTCATATGACTGAAGAAGTAACTTCAAAATATTTGGAAAACGTTTTTTAAAAACGGGGTCGCCGTTTGACAGTGGTCTTCTTCTCAGAAGAAGTTCATCGCAGTCGGCAACAGTTAGGTCCCGATAAGTTGTAAGAAAATTAAGAAGCAGCACATTACAAGTCCGTAGAGAAGCTCGGCCTTGATCTTATTGCCGTGTCGATATTCTTATAATGGGGTGTGTCTAGGGTGATAGTGTTACTGCTGTATTGAGGACTCTTATTCCATAATTTCTTTCTTATGGACTGGACAGAGCACGTTTAAATTCCATCGGAAGGCGTCTACTCGTCGACCATGTTCTATACAATGGTGGATGCATGCACAATCTAAATTTTGCACCTTCGTACTTCAACAGCTCTGCAGATTTTCTAAAAGAGATTTCGAATCAGGAAAAGTTACTCGGTTAAAGAGTTAGTGGGTTTGTCCTCACATCCATACAAAATGGGTGTGCATGTATGTGTAAGTACGTTAATGGAGTCCCTCGCCGCAATTTTGGCTACATTTTTATTTTTATTGGTAACTTGCTGTATTTTTCAGGTAATTATTTGTTTCTTTCGTAGGGGATGGTGGCGTTGACTTAACAAATTTGGAAGTAAACAAATAAATAAGACTCGTTATTGCTGCCATATGAAATATGGGAGGTCTCGTTAGCTAAGCGCAGTTTTTACCCCTGGGCTCGGATTTCCTCTCGGCGGCCCTGCCAATAAGACCAAACTTGCACCAACAAAAAATCAAAGTATGAAGAATATTGGAGTGTCCAGAGTTGGAGAGTTTTCTAGTACATATTTTGAATTGGTTTTGTTTTGTTGATCTTCCGGCAGAGTGAAAAATGTATATTGGACCGATTTTCCGTCATAACAAATTTAGTTTTAAAGTATCCATGACTATAAGCAAGCTGGTTTTTCACAAACGGTTTTCGGCGTTCTGCCATTTTCAGTGCTTCTTTTCGTTCTGCGCATAAACTTTGTCTTATATTTCTCGTCTGTCGATGCTGGAACAGGCTATGTGGGTATCCAAAATTGTAACTGTAAAAAGATTGTGGGTATTTAAATATATTACTTGATAGCTTAAGCTATATATGTGAGGTCAGCGGCGGACATAAATGTACATACAGTGCTCTTCTACGATTTTTAGAAATTTTTTTTCTTGGGGACTTATTTTCCTCCATACAAGTTTATGAACGGAATTTCTTTCACATGAAAAAAAACACTAAGGCCAAAATTAGTGAAAATCGCAAAAATTAATACATGACATTTACGTCCGCCACTATAGGTAGAAATCGGTAATTTCTTTGGTTAATTTTGTGTGTTTGTTTGTTTATTGTTGCGTATTTGCTTTGTGTTTTGTTAGTAAGTTTGAAGGCTTCACATATTTCTTCAGAATTAGTGGTTGTTTATTATTCTACCGTCAAATGTTTTTAATTTGTTTTCAAGCACATTGAGGAGTCGAACTTTTACTGGAACGTGAAGTATTCGGACCGTTTTTTTATGTTTTGTGATGAGTAAAGTTAGATTGTGGTGTGGTTATTTTCCATCCTATTTGACGTATGTAGTCGTATTGCCATTCGCAGGTAAGGTCGTTTAGTCCGTGTGGGTTAGTGTAAACAGGTTCTAATACTTAATTATAGTTCTGTAGCAGACCTGTATTACGTATATTCGTTACGTTACGTTATTGTACTCAATTGCACAACACTGTTACATACAACTCTGTGTTAGTACTGTAAGAATGCAACCATGCATACATTTTATGTTTTTATGTATAACGCAACACTGACCAGCACTTGTGTGCGCTTGTATCATACTTTCGCTTAGCTTAATTTTTTCAATCAGCCACTGGCCACTGACGAGTGCGGTTCTCGTCCGATATTGCTTCGGACAGTTCCAACTAATAAAAAGCTAAGCTGATTATTGTTTTGTTGTACTTCGCCTACACACACAAATATATTTTTTACTGTTAACCATTTAATTGTTCAATAAATGACGTATAATTTACGTACAAAAAACAACACCTCATCATTTAAGAAGGATCAAACCTTTTCACTGGCGCCCAACTTAGTGGCTACGAACCACTCCAATCGTGACTCACCAACAACAGCAAGCATGGCTACTTTTTCACCAGAACAGTTTAACCAAATTTTAGCTGCAATTTCAAGCAACAAAAATAGCGGTTCTTTCACGCAATGTACATCACGTTTTCGAGGTCAACGCGATCCCGCAGCAGTCGAAGAATTTATTACCGCCATAACGGTGTATAAAGACATCGAAAAGATTCCTGACAAAGATGCTTTGCGTGGTATGCCACTACTGCTCGAGGACTACGCTGCAACGTGGTGGATTGGTGTGAAGGAAACGGTGAATACTTTTGCCGCTGCAACAGAGCTGCTCCGCTCAACATTTTCGCCTCCAACTCCTGATTGAAAAATTTTTCTAAATATGTTTGAGCAAAAACAACAAGTGCGTGAACCCAGTGATAGCTTTATCTGCAAAAAGCGACTGGTTTTTTCACAGTTGACTCATCCCGTTAGTGAAACTGTGCAACTAAACATGGTATACGGCCTCTTATCGGTAAAAATAAGAGAGCGCGTTCATCGTGAAGCATTTTTATCATTCGATGAGTTAATTGCACGTTGTCGAGACGCAGAATTATTTTTAGCAGAAGCAAAGCAGGTCACGCCACTGGTTAAAGAAAAAGCCGAACACGCGGAAGTACCGAAACGGTGTTCATTTTGTAGACTACGAGGCCATAATGCAGATGTTTGCTTCAAAAAGAAAAAGGAGCAACAGTCGCAACAGGCACAACAACAACAACAGGCTACAGCAAGTACTAGTACAGCTGCGCCGCAAGTCAAACGCGGTGCTTCGTTTTCATGCTACGGCTGTGGTGCACCTGGATTTTACCGTGCAAACTGTCCAAAATGTAGTGGGCATAGCAATGAGAGCCCACAATATCTTTCCTTCAACAGCGTATCCACTACCATTGTTGGAAGAGCAATTCCATCGGTCCAGATTGAGATGTTTGGAATGCAAGGTGAAGCGTTATTTGATTCTGGAGCAAAAACCAGTGTAGTTAGCGCTCATTTAAAGAAAATCTTGACGAGCAAGGGGTGTGTATTTCAGGATGTGGTGGCAGATGTCACGTTGGCAGATGGTACCACCACCACACAAAAGGTACTGTCCACGATATGTGACATTACGATCGGCAACCGCCAACGGAAGATACGAATGATATCGCTACCTAACGCAAAGAAAAATCGTACACTCATAGGGGCAGACTTTTTGGAGCAAGCTGGTATCGTGCTAAATTTGGCACAACGTTTTTGGTACTTCGAAGGTGAACCTAAAGTGAAGTACGATTTTGCGAAACCCAACTCGAGTAAGTTACCGTTAGCTATCGATATTGCTGGTGCGCACGTCGTAACAAGCTATTTGCAGTCACCGCGTACAAAAGCTACAAACGAGTTGTCGAACTTCATAAGCTACGTTGAGAAATATAGCACCACCGACGTTGCGCCTGACTCCCCAGAGATTTGTACAGAGAGTAACTATGGTCCAGCGGTAAAAAATAAACGCACGCACTCAAACGATTATTCACCACACTCCGTTCAAAATATAATCAGGAACTGTCTACCAGAAGGCGAAACTACACCTGAGAACTCTTCGCGTCTATTCGCACCTCCAATCAAAGTTAAAACGCAGATAACTGATTTCACCAAGTTTTGCGACGATAATTTTTTCCCAATCAACTCCTTGGACGTGGAATTGCCAACTGTCCATGAGTTGACCGCAATAGAGAAGGCCAGTCTGGATGCATTATTGTCAAAGCACTCCGAAATCTTCGAAATACCGACGTCTGCAACACCATTCGCAACGCATAGGATCGACACGGGTTAACATCCCCCAATTGCTTTGCCACCGTACCGTCTATCATCACAGCGGAAAGAGCAATTAAAAGTGGAACTGGACAAAATGATCAATACTGGCGTAATAGTTAATTGCGAATCACCATGGGCAGCCCCAGTCGTAATGGTTCCAAAGAAATCAGGCGGTATACGTGTGTGCATTGACTATAGGGAGTTAAACGCTATCACTAAACCAGACAGGTACCCGTTGCCTCGAATTGATGATCTGTTGCATCAAGCTAAAGTTACCAATTATGTCAACGTTGGATCTACAATCAGGATATTGGCAAGTCGGTATGGAGAAGGAGGACCAAGACAAAACTGCTTTTGTTATATGTTTGTTATGGGATGTACAAATTTACTCGAATGCCCTTCGGCCTACGCAATGCGCCAGCAACCTTCCAGCGCTTGAT
This sequence comes from Merzomyia westermanni, assembly GCA_949987695.1. Classification (NCBI taxonomy): domain Eukaryota; kingdom Metazoa; phylum Arthropoda; class Insecta; order Diptera; family Tephritidae; genus Merzomyia; species Merzomyia westermanni. The sequence goes on from OX465288.1 coordinate 236,722, forward strand.
AGATCGCCTCAAAATATCGCTGAGTGAGATTGTCCTGGTCGCGTACTTGGATGATATTATTTTATGCTCCAAGAATTTTGAAGAACACTTGGATGAACTAAGTGCACTTTTTGAACAACTCAAACGCTTTGGTCTCAAGATTAATAGAGAGAAATGTCGATTTGCTTGTCAATATGTGAAGTATCTGGGACATATATTAACGCCAGATGGTATCAAGGTCGATCCTGACAAGATTACAGCAATAACACTCCGTAAGCCTCCGAGAAATTTTAAGGAAATTTTATCGTTTTTACAAACGTGCTCATGGTACAGACGCTTCGTACCTGGCTTCGCAGATGTCTCAAAACCGCTTTCGCAATTGACGAAGAAAAATGCTATGTGGGTTTGGTCTGATCAGCAACAGAAAGCGTTCGACGAATTAAAAAAGCTTTTGACAACGACGCCCATACTAAAGCAAGCAGACGAGAATCTACCTTTCATCCTCAAAACAGACGCTAGTGGATATGCACTAGGAGCAGTTCTAATCCAGGGGGAGGGGCCAGATGAGCATCCCATAGAGTACGCTAGTAGATTGCTGTCAAAAGCCGAGCAAAATTATTCCACTATAGAGCGGGAAGCCTTAGCCATTGTGTGGGCTGTACAGAAATTCCGCGGATACATTGAAGGCTCCGATGTGAAGCTTATCACGGACCACCGACCCTTAAAGTGGTTGATGACATTGAAATCTCCAACAGGAAGGCTTGCACGATGGGCATTGCTTATACAGCCCTACAATATCCAAATTGACTATAAGCCTGGGAGAACCAATGTTGTAGCTGATATGTTATCACGGCCACCATGTAATGCAGAGCATGATCCACGCGAATCCTGCGACATATGCTCCTTTGAAGTTGATCTTCCACGACGAGGCGCGAAGCAGATTCGAGAAGGACAATTGGGCGATCCAGAGCTTAAAGAGATTATTGAATGTTTTGAAAATAAAACCGACAATGCGATTCATTGGTCCAAAAGAGGATACATCATGAATGATGGTGTATTATATTGCTACCATGATGAAGCTAGTGAGGAGGCACAATTGGTCATTCCTACATCCGAGCGTCCAAGAATATTGGACCACTATCATAATAAAGATACAGCGGGTCACTATGGAATCGATCGAACAATAAATAAGATAACGTCTCGCTACTACTGGCCTGGAATTCGCAAAGATATAGAGAACCACGTGAAGAATTGTACAGATTGCCAAAGATACAAAGTATCCAATCTGAAGCCAATGGGCTTATATCAAACAACGTCAAGTAAACAACGCTTTGAAACCATAGCTATCGATTTGTTTGGGCCGTTGCCACCAGATCACAATGGAATGCAGTGGATATACATTGTCGAGGATGTAGCAAGTCGTTGGGTGGAGCTATTTGCACTAAAAGAAGCTTCTGCAGAAAATTGTGCAAGAACGCTGATAGACGAGGTGTTCCTGCGGTATGGAGTTCCAAGGCGAATCATCAGCGATAATGGGGTGCAATTCGTATCTGCGGTCATGCAAAAGGTCACCTTCTGCCTCGAAATAAGCCAAGTGTTTACACCTCTGTATCATCCTCAAGCAAATCCCGTTGAAAGGAAGAATCGCGATATGAAGACGCAACTGGCTATACTGGTTGGCAATCAACACCGCACTTGGGCAGAGAAGCTTCCAGCTATTCGTTTTGCCATGAACACAACACGCTGCCAAAGTACTGGATATTCTGCCGCCTATCTAACATTTGGGCGCGAATTAAGAACAATCGACGATGTTCAACATGATGTTAGGGCTATCATTCAGTCCGAGAATTTTATCGCGGAAATCACTCCGTATCTCGCTACTCTCACCAAGGTATTCCAAAATGCTCGTGAATGTGAGCAAAAGCAGCCAGATTTAAATAAAGACGCAACTAATCCTCGAAGACGTGAGCAAGAAGGGTTAGAAGTTGGCTCCAAGGTTTTAGTCAACACTCATATTCTCAGTAATGCCGCTAAAGGTGTGACGTCAAAATTTGCACCACGACGAGATGGGCCTTATATAATTATAGCTAAAAAAGGCTCTTCTACCTACACTATCGCACATGAGGATAATCCACAACTTCCTCTGGGCACATACCACGCATCATCATTAACGCCGTATCAAAGTACAAACGATGTTCCTGGTAAGCCAGTAAATATGATACGTCGACGAGGACGTCCCCGAAAAGTTACTTAGTAGGATACATCATCGAGGCGATTTCAGCATCCTAGGGGGAGACTGTAGCAGACCTGTATTACGTATATTCGTTACGTTACGTTATTGTACTCAATTGCACAACACTGTTACATACAACTCTGTGTTAGTACTGTAAGAATGCAACCATGCATACATTTTATGTTTTTATGTATAACGCAACACTGACCAGCACTTGTGTGCGCTTGTATCATACTTTCGCTTAGCTTAATTTTTTCAATCAGCCACTAGCCACTGACGAGTGCGGTTCTCGTCCGATATTGCTTCGGACAGTTCCAACTAATAAAAAGCTAAGCTGATTATTGTTTTGTTGTACTTCGCCTACACACACAAATATATTTTTTACTGTTAACCATTTAATTGTTCAATAAATGACGTATAATTTACGTACAAAAAACAACACCTCATCATTTAAGAAGGATCAAACCTTTACAGTTCTTAATTTTTCCCCCAAGTTGCTCGATAATCTAGATGCTGTGTTAAGGTTATATTTTTGCCAAGTTTTGTGTCGTTTGGAAAGTTTATGTCATTGCCGTCCAAATTTTTGTGTTTTCCTCTTGTTTGTGATCAAAGATTTCTTCTGAGCCTATCCATAGTGCTTTTTTTTATATGTATCTGTTAAGTTATTTCCTGTACGCTCCTTGTGTGAAATATATTCTTTGGAGTCTATCCACCGAGTGCCTCAATGCGGAATTTTTGTGTTGTTGGGTTGTTGCTGGTTTCCTTCAAATTTCGTAGTTTAAATTATTTTCAAGTTTGAAAATCCTTATAGTCAGGTCCACATAGTTAATTGTTCCATCTCTTTCGGTTTAAATTGAAATTTTAAAATTAGCTTGAATTTTTCTTAGATCTCTTATTGTAGGAGCCGATGGAGCCATTCGTTCTTAGATTTATGCCATTTTCTTATTTCGGTGTCATTTTTTGTCTAGCCCCTTTCTCTGGTATTTATCTGTGCGATTCTCTTTAATTACACGACATTTCCTTTCTTCCATCAGTTTTTCGGTCTTTGTTATGCACTTGTCTTTGCTGATTAGTGCCATTATGTTTCCTTTGTCTGTCTTCATTTTGCCGCCGCCTCCAAGATGCAACAGTTAAGGACTCCGATTAGCAGGCCAAGGGGCATGAGTTCAACTACGGGTAACATACATTTTAAAAAAAATGTTTTTACTTGTTTTTAATTTATAAGTATTTTTTGAACAAATTAAAAGTTTTGTGCTATTTTTGCTTCTTTTGAAACTTTATTTGCAATTACTTCTTGAGAGATATAAAAAGCAAATACCCGCTTTTGGATTATTGATACAGAGGTCAAAACGCGTCTTTTGATACCTCTCCCGAAATTTTCGAGCTGCTGTCGTCACCAACCAAACTGTGTCGACAAATTTTGTGTCGATACACGTCAACACAATTCCGCCTTCCACAATATCAAAACGAATGAATATCAGTCAATAGTTATCGACTTTGACAACCCGATAACAATTCGAGAACATCATAATAAGTTGAGCTTCTTCTTCGATGTTGCTGTAGTAGTAGTACTTCTCCCTGCATAGTCGATGCACACATTCATGGAACGCTACGTAATGAACCAAATCGGGATATGTTGATATTCGCAGTCCTTTGTCCGATATATATCCGACCATTTCATTTTCATTTCATTTCTCTAATCCGCAGATTATCCACTTCAGGAACTTATTTTGAATTCTTTGCGTTAGCTTGTTCAATTTTCGCTTAAGTGTGCTACATTTCTGGTGTAGTTTGTATTGGATGTCAGTCCTGATGGGGTAGAAGCAGTACATTAATGCCTCTGTAGATAAGACCTCTCTTAATATATTCTTCATCGTATGAATTTTAAGTACTCATCATTTGTGTATTGTTGCTCATGTTAAAAAGCTTTTTAAGAAATTTTGTTGTTTCTGTCGCCAGAGATGGAATAACTGATCTCCTCCTTGTAAATGGTGTACTCATTCACTATGCCCAGAGGAATTGAAATTATTTTCTTTACCATGATTACACAGTTTTTCTGCTTTTTTTATATTTGGAAGTATTGACAGTCTGATAATTGTCATTTCGTAGGACACTTTTACTACCTTAACTTCCCTAATTGGTTTATGATTCATAATGGTTGTGCGGTAGTGTACAAATAGTTTTATTTTGATGAAGAGAGGGGTATATGGTATGGTTTTTTGCATGCTGTGCTCTTTTATTATTTAGCAGGTTTACACTCAAAGTTCTTTCCTTTTTAAGTATTTTCATATATGGTTTTAATTTCTAAAGTATATGGTTCTCTTATTGCTATATTCTCTAATAATTAAAAAATTTCTTACCACGTATGTGGATATACATTTAATTCGAGATACCGCCATCAGGCAGAATCCAGGTCATTTGGTGAATTTAATTGTAATCCGTTTTGCCGCATACCTAACCAACAAACAACGAACTGCTACAATATATGCATAATAACACATAAACTTAAGCTTAATTATGTCGGCTCATAAACACTTGAGCTTGATAAATATTGACAAATATGTGCGCTTATGTGCAAACATGTGGCATATTTTAGCTCTCCACTCTCCATTTAACTTCGCAGCGTAATTACTCATACGCCACCTTGAAATGCTGTGTTTCATATCTGTGTGTATCTGTTCAACCTCAATTAATCAATATTATCTGGTGAATTGGTTGCACTAAGGCCTTGCTGACGTAGAAAAGGCTTACAAATATGTGTATGAATACAGGGTAATAAGCTAGTTTTGATTTCCATTGAATTTCCTCGATGATATTTTACTCATTTATCATAAACTACATAAATCATTCTGATTTAAGATTTTACAAATTGCCTTTTAACTCTCACGGGGGTTTTCAAGCTGGCCTCTATGTAGCCAGAAAGTCAGTCGTAATGAAAATAAGAATAATATCTGCTTTAAAATATTGAGGCGAGAAAGATCAAAAATAATTAAGTTCAAAAGACCTTAAGACCCGTAGGTATTTCAATACAAGTATAGATGAAAAACTTATGTCATACATACATATGTATATATAATGACCATGCATAAAACAATACAACCCCAAAATGCATGACACATCCCAATAAACACCAAAACCAATAAATACATCCGTTGTTTCCGTTAGTACGTAGAAGCAGCTCAATGGACAGAGAATAATGGAAATAAATTCCAACTCGGGTTTTACCCTTCCGTTGGCTGTTACATCAACATAACACTGTCTAATTGGTCACACAAAAATTAAATAAATAAATGAATATTTGGCGCGATATACTTCCGAGGAGATTAAGGCAGAGCTTCTCTATCAATTTGTGGTACTCTGCTTAATTTATCCTACAAATTGGCGGGACCTACAGTTTTTCGGCGACTCTAAACGGCATTCAATCAAGGGCAGTGATCAATGATCAGGCCCGCAGATAGGAGGGGGCAGCCGGGGCAATTGCCCTGGGGCCCGGAAACCTTAGGGAGCCCGGTCATGGCTAAGCTGTATTTGCAGTTATAAAAGATAGATACTTCATACATATTTTGTGTTTGTCTTAACCATATCACTAAACTGAAACCTATGATACCCTAATCATGGATTGGCTCAGAATGAAAATTTCGTTTACACCAAAGTCTGATAAAGTTGGTAATTGTACGTTTTTGGGGTAAAAATTTACACAAGTGAAGGCACAAAAAAAGTGACAACTGAACAAATGCTATTCGAAAACTGTCAAAGCGATACAGAGTAACCTAGCGTTTTGTAAAGTAAAAAAAAAAAGTACTGGTATAATAAATTAACTTGAAATAGTATAACGCACACCTGGATCTAAAGGTCCCTAACTCAAAAATCATGACCATTCAATCGGATGCCTTGGCTTATTACCTATATATCCTATATAAACGGTTCCACAATAGCGTCAATAATCAGCACTTGATGGCGTTATATCCTTTTTGGTGGTAAAACGAGCCCCAATTCTTTCAAACTTTACAAGCAATATAGAGAGAGTTGGAGTTGAATCCATATATAACCAAGAAAAATGTAGTGAACTTATTTTGAGCTGTCGCTTTTAGGTGGTTAATATTAAAAAGTTTGAATTTAATTTTTTATTGGATCTGTTTTGATGGTAAGATGAGTAAAATTCTTGGTTTTATTTCGAATTGTTAGTTTATTGCTGGCAAAATTTTGAATTTAGAGTTACCTCTGTTTTAAACTCATTTATTCGGCTAAAAAACCAATGGATTTTATTTTACTTTATAGTTCTGAATAGAGGGTGTTTAAGTGTATGTATAACTGTTTTTATTTTGTTTTGTTGTTTTTCCGACAGGGTGAATGATTGATGTATATTGGAACGATTTTTCGTCATCCCTTGTCAAATTTGGTTTTGAGACAAACCGGTTTCGGCGTTGTGCCATCATCAGTGTCGATTTTCGTTCTGATCTGTTGTGATCGTTTGTCTTGTACAAGGTGGCGCAAAAGTAAGCTTCCGATGTTCAGCATATCGGTTGTGGCACGTGCAGTGTGTGCTGTTGCACCGTCTTGTTGGAACCACATGTTTTCCAATCCCAATTCATCAAGTCGCGGCAAAAAGAACTCGTTGATCATTGCTCTGTAGCGCTCACCATTCACAGTAACCGTTTGGCCCCGACCGATTATTGGTCAAATAAATAGTCAGCAATATTCCGCGTTCTGGAGCAGTGTATCGTAACATTGTTTATTAACGTGTATTTCGCATGTGTTTACTACACAAATGTCAAAACAGAACTGACTTTTGGGGGCCAATCGCAAAATTTATAGCATTTTCTGATAGGAGGATTACTTTTGCGCCACCCTGTATTTATAGTAGGTAGCAGGTAACGTCAGCATGGGTGTCTGTTTGTGTACGTGTGTGCATGTGTTGGATGGAGAAGAAAGTACACTAACCTGGACGACAATGACATATACTGGAAGGGCAACATATAAATTAGCAAATTTCCTTAGAAAATACAACGTCAACACAGCGTTCAAAACATCGAACAATTTAGGACGGAAGCTAAGAACCAAAACTAACCCAGAAGATCCGTTTAGCAGCCATGGTGTATACAAGCTCACTTGTGAATGCCAGCGCAGTTACATAGGACAAACCGGACGACAAGTAAGAACGAGGTTCAGAGAACACATTAGAGATTACAATAAAAAGATACGGAATCCAACCATCATACCAGAGTCCAACTTTGCGAATCACATGGCGGAGAGTAAATGCCCCCCCGGAAACATCAAAAAAACAGTCAAGGTCCTACATGTACAAGCAAAAGGCCGACGTCTGAACGTACTCGAAAACATGGAAATCTACAAACAAAAAACATTGGACGGTAGAATAATAAACGAACAGACAAACACTGTTTCCGACACAATATTCGAACCTTTAAAATTGGTTTACAAAAAACAAAGCAACCACTCAGGTACCACAAACAAACACGCACCGACAAATAAGCACAAAACAGCAAAAGATCAAAAACAACAAACAAGCAAAAAAGGTCAAACAACAAAAATTACCAACTTTTACCTGCCTCAGTCAACCACACAAAAAACCGATCGATGCAAAACCACCCCCGTTTCTGAATGTACACACACAACACATGCACACACATACACAAACAGACACCCATGCTGACGTTACCTGCTACCTACTATAAATACAAGACAAACGACCACAACAGATCAGAACGAAAATCGACACTGATGATGGCACAACGCCGAAACCGGTTTGTCTCAAAACCAAATTTGACAAGGGATGACGAAAAATCGTTCCAATATACATCAGTATGTATAATTGCCTTGTTTTAAGGTAGTTACAGAGTTAACACCTATGTAATTGGAGTTTTTTTTAGCTAGCTCTGTTTAGTTGGTACAACCATAATTGTTGAAGTCAGTGAGTTGTGATACAAAACATCGGATTGTGGAAAACCCCAAGTCTAGAAACAAAAAAATACACTTGTAAAATATTTGCTACCGTTTCTCCCCAGCTAACCACAGTGGTCCGCAAGGTGCTCCGCTAGGACCCCGGCAAGCTGCTCTTAACCTCATGGGTCTGCTTAAAATACTCCCAACGATGCGTATCCTATAAAAGTGGCTTTTGAAATGTGTGGAGAAAGTGCCCCATAAGGAACTGCTTATGTAAGAAAGAGAAATCCTCGTGTTATCAGCTGGTTTCGGTTCGCTTGACACAAAAAAATTGCATTGCCTGATGAAAAAAAAAATTCAGGAATTGGTTGAGAAGAATATCATACCTAAATCTCACTACAAATTTTTTTTACAATGTTAGGTAGTTTCCAAACTTAACCGATGTATATGTTTAACAATATTCGTGTATCTCAAAACAAGGCGGGGCGTCCCCGGGCCCGGCTCGGGTTTCGGCGGCTCTTTCAATGATGCCAGTTGGCGGCGCATGCGCAATGTTACGGTTAAAATGAATAGAACTAGGATTTCAGTTGAGACAAAAACCAGGGTTTTATTAGCTTAATGGTTAGCAGGGCGTGCCCAAATTTCTCTGATGAAGTAGTCTAGCAGCTTCCGAAATGGATCTATAAGAAAAGCTATGGCGGTGGTCTTTAAAATTTCCTTTTCTATTCAATTAAAAACTTTTAATAATTGATTTAACTACTAAAAAAAATAAGAACAATAATAAGTTTAATTAAAATTACTATTCTTGGCCTCGTTTAAAGTCATATTTACTTTAGAAATGTAGAGGTCGTAAATTGAATTATTGGTACACAAACACCAAAAACAAAAAGGAGTGGGCACCCTTCCCTTCCTTCCTGTTATCATAATTCCTTTTGATTAATTTAATTTATTTTAATTTTATTACTTTTTTCTAGTTTTATTTTATATTCTTAAATTTTCTTGCATTTTATTCCATAAGTATCACCACGCGGCGGCCGCCGTGGTGGGAAGGTAGTGTTGCCGGCCTACCACACCGAAGGTCCATGGTTCGAGCCCTGGTACAGCTAACATCAAAAGTGATTTGAAAAAAGTTTTTTCAAAACGGGGTCGGCCCTCGGCAGTGGTTTGGCAAACTCTCCGAGTGTATTTTTCTGCCATGACAGGCTTCTCAGCAAAAATTCGTCTCCTTTGTAGATGCCGTTCGGAGTCGGCAAAAAACTGTAGGTCCCACCAATTTGTAGGGAAAATTCAAATCGGCACACCACAAATTGGAAGAGAAGCTTGGCGCAAAAATCTCTTAGGAGGTTTATGATGATATACCTGTTGTATATCGCGCCATAGAGATAGATAACCACGCAAACAAGACAAATTATCTATCTAACATCACTTATTTTGTGTTTGTAAATACTGTGTATATTTATGATAAACGCAGTCCTTATTGTGGTTTTGCTGATTGATAGCATTCATCGTGTTTCGGCACGATTACCGATTAAAAACTATCAGCAAAGGACTTGCATACACACACACCAACATAAGCAGAGCGTCACATACATATCAGCAAAAGCCATCAAACAATAGAGCCAACATAAGTGACAAGTCAGAGGCGGACTGGGTCTCTGCCTCAGAAGTTACATGTCGTAACTTTGCATCAACAAGACACAGGCAAAATTGCCCCAACCGAGCCCAAAGATGTTTATACTTAAAAAGTAATACTTTTTAATAAGTTTATTTCGAATGGAACATTTCTTCAATTTACATTATTTTTAGTTAATGAACTTTTTGCAGTTGCTCATGGCAATGTTCCATGAAATACGATTACTGTATACATATGTTGTCGTAAGTCGCAACGTATTCAATCATAAAAACCACAATCACAATTCGCAAATTAGCACTTAACGGTGCCAGAGAATAATTGGAAATAGGTAAAGCTGGTGTGTGTTGTGGTTGTATTGCATGCAGACTTTTGGGTGGATGAGTGCTGTACCACGCTGTAGAGAGCTCGCAATTTCCACGGTAATTTCCGTTTTTGTAGTGAATCAGCCGCTGCTGCAAACGACCGGACAAATGTTGCCATGCAAATTACAAGTTAATGTAGCTCCGTACTGGCGCATTTCGAAGCAATTTTCACCGTAGTTTACAATTTCATTCCAATTTTAGGCCAAAGAAGCTGTTTGCTGCGTAATTAGCACAGTTCTACATGCACATATATGTGTGTATACATATGTGAGCATTACTTTCGATTCATGCACATAACTGCTAACGAATACCCTGCAGTAAAACACCAAACTGTTTAGAAAAAATGTTACTTTGCAAATGTAATTTTTCAAACTCCAATCGGTAAGGTAAGAACCCCAAAAACGGTAAAGTTGTCCCCGTCCTCTTTTACGTATGTCTGTGTATATATTCTCTTTTGAGTCCTTTAATAAACTTACTACCAGCTTGAGGCTGTCATAGGTTTCTCTTAAATACTAGAGAAACAGGATTAAGCTTGAAAGACTGAACCAATTTGTTTTGGAAATAATTTCAAAACTCGGAAACATATTTTATTTACCTTAATTGAATGGAATTTAAATTTTAACTGTTTGTTTTGTAAAACCACTTTTGTACGTCAATATGTCAATAAAAATAAAATTTTATTCTCTTAACAAGAAAAATCGGTATCAAAAGCGTTTCGGTCCAAAAACTTATAATCCGGCATGATGTTGTTAATCGTTTGAAATTTATAACGGTAAAAAAACGGCAAAAATTTGCAAAAGTTTTTTACTTATAACTTTTGAATAGTTAATAATATCATTTTACGAATACAGAATATGAAAATTGGGACTGCAACAAGTCTTTCTCTCACATTTCTCGACGTGTTTAGGTAAAAACATCGATGTTTTAATACGATACATCGAACTAACATCGATAATTTGATTGCAATTTACAATCCTAATTGCACAAGAAAGGTAACTACAACTACCACAGTACAATACATTTTGCCGAATGCCCTTGTTTTTGGAAAAATTAACATGATATGTATAGCTTTTTTCTACGAAAATTCCGTTATTAAAAACCGTCAAAAAAGCAGTAAAATAAAATAATTTTAGTTAACTTAATGAAAGAATATACTTTTTATTTTAAATAAAACATTTTCGGTTTGGTTAGAAAATGTGTTAAGAGAGAACATCACAAAATAAACAAGCGGAATAAATAAGAAGTCTCTTTGCTTACATTTCAGGATACATACATTATTTTATTATTAAATTTATTCAAATATTTATTCCTTTCAGTGTTATAACCTCCCTGCAGCCAATTCTACTAGTTTTATACTAGTCATATACTAGTTTGCCAAACCGGCACAACCAGTTCGAGTTCTGTAATTTTTCCATATTAGCAACTGGTATTTTTAACACGGCAATGTCCTACGAGATGGCAATTGTAAGCATCTGCATCAGCACCATACCAATTGATATGATGCCTCTCACCTCTCATTACCCATCTCTCTTTCCTTACGGAAGGAGGGGTGGCATGACGTAGAAGGTTCCACTGGTCATAAATCGCTACCACGACAGTCGGGCAGTACCGCAAGGGAGTACCGGAGCGTACCGGATTCATATCCGGCCAAGGACTGTCAGTTCGACAGCACTCCCCAAAACCTTCCCTACAACAACAACAACAACAACAACATTTTTGGTTGAAAAATTCATTTCATTCATTTTATTGAAAATTGAGTCATCAGATATAAAAATATATCTATCACTATATTAAACAAATAAAACCAATTTCCATAAAAATATAGTCGCTATTCATAGCAATTTTATTCTTGGAAAGCATTTCTAAAAAGTAATTATCTTCCTTTTTAATAATAGTCCTTTTTTGATTGAATTTTATAATGGATTTAACAGGCATAAAACTCAAAATTTTCTTGAAAAATTTTGGGAAAATTAAAAAATTTAAATATTAATCTCAGATAGAATCCAATCCATACTTGTAAAAATATCTTTACATAAAATTAAGGAAATTCAAGGAAGATTGGATTTTTATGGTGAAAATTTTAAGTTTTGGAGTGCTTTGCAAATAACTATGCACATAACTCTCTTATGGAATTCTAATACATAATGTGCAAGTTCTTAGTAACTCAATTTTTTAAAAAGTGATATTTTAACCACCTTGTTATTCTATGTGCCTCTGCTCGCCAATTTCGTTGTTACAGCTTTTAAACGATTTCGTTGGAGATTCATTATTATTTTATTTATAAAAACTGCATTTCACAACCACAATAAATTAACCCTGAAAAATAACAACAATTGAATATTTGTTTTTTGAATTTTTTGAAAACTTTTTATTAGAAAATGGTTACTTTAATTATTCCAAAGAAAAATGTTATTTACTTACACAATTGATTGGACAATTTTAAGTTTTGGAGTGCTTTGCAAATAACTATGCAGATAACTCGCTTATGGAATTCTAATACATAATGTGCAAGTTCTTAGTAACTCAATTTTTTAAAAAGTGATATTTTAACCACCTTGTTATTCTATGTGCCTCTGCTCGCCAATTTCGTTGTTACAGCTTTTAAACGATTTCGTTGGAGATTCATTATTATTTTATTTATAAAAACTGCATTTCACAACCACAATAAATTAACCCTGAAAAATAACAACAATTGAATATTTGTTTTTTGAATTTTTTGAAAACTTTTTATTAGAAAATGGTTACTTTAATTATTCCAAAGAAAAATGTTATTTACTTACACAATTGATTGGACAAATGATCGTTTCGTTTTCACTTTTCTTCGTGATTTTATTCGAACATTTCTTATTCGGTGCTTCGCTGCTGCGCCGTTATTATGCGCCAAGTAGACAATACGTCACCGTCGACGTATCCGTCATACGTCAAAATTGAAAGCAAAATCTACTGTGCCGTATCGGTCGAATTTGTTGTTACGTACACAAACAAACTCATTCTACTCAGGTATCAGTTTTTTCAACGTATTGCTGTATTGTATCTGCTTAGAGCTTAACAGTAGCGACGTGGCAAAAAAAGGGTGATTTTGTTGGCATGCACGTACGTACATGATATGCAACCCAAAGTACTATTCAAAGCACGGACTTGTCAAAAGGATTATGATTTTACTGTCAAAACTATTATTTACAAGAAAGTTTTATATTTAATTTAATTAAATGAATATATAAAAACTCAGAATATTAGTTGAATAGAAAATTACAATGTATGTATGACTGAGTTGTTAACTGAACGATTGCTGCCCGAATACTTAATTGTTTTCTTTTTCGCTCGTGCATGCATGTATCGACAATTTTAGAGGGTTGTTGCTACTTATGATGCCGGAATCGTTGTAGTCGCTCAAACTGGTATGAATAAGCCCACGAAGTTCTAGTTAATGAACTAGAATGTTTACTAACCAATTTGGCAGTTGCCTGCAGGGCTATTGTTAACCAATAACTAAAATTGTCTTATGTGAAATACTGGTATAATAAATAAAGTCGAAATAGTGCACATATTTTGTTTTATATCTCCTAAAAATATTAATTACATCTAAAAAAGCAAGTAATAAAGTAAAGTACCACTTACTTACTTACACTGGGTTTGAAAGTTTGAAGTTCATCGCAAATCCCGATTTCAGGTAACGACTTGAACCCTTAAAAAAATCCTTACATAACTTTTCACTTGGAAAGTTGACACAGAAAAGTATAATAAAAGTAAGCCTGTACAACTGCAAGCACGCATGCTGTACATAAAAGTGCATAATTGTTGTTGAATTCTTGATTAAAAGGTAAGCAGGTGTAACATATTGCATTTAGCCAACACTGACTGAACCAACTTACACTGAATGATTGTGGTCAAATGGAGTAAGCCATAAATAACTTTAAAGGTAAATAGATATATTATTGTGTAATCACATGAATATATCATATTAGACATGCGTAATACCAAACTCTGAAATGGAATGAATACAATAATACGAATATAAACTGATAATGAAAATTAAAAAAGCCAAATATATAAGACACATATTGCTTATACTGTTGCTGACATTAAAGTTATTTGGAAACACTCAAGGAACTGCATATGAATAATAAGCTGTCACCTTCATACATGGACAAATCATATAGGACACTATTTAAATAACTACATTATCTACAGTATATAGGAAATAAATATTCCTATTATTCCCGATTGTAATAGTATCATTAGCAAAAGATATACTTGAAACTGTTAGTAGGTTGAAAAATCAGTTGACAGGAAAAACAATTTTATCGAAAGAAGTCGTGTTCACACTCTTGGCGCTGATACCAAAAAGCGTGATACAAATTTCATAGAATAATTTGATTTTGTTTGCGTACACTGCATCATATATCATGTGTCCTATCAGTTCGATAGAAAATTTGATGGCTTCTTTGCCGAAAGTAAAGTAAATAAAGAAATAGTAATACGAAATCATAAAGTGTAGTGTCAATATTACGTCAATAGCCGTTTTCTGATGTAATCTTTAAAATTAATCTTCCCGAAAACACAAATTTTGTGCAAGGCTAAATCTTGAAGTTTACATGGGAAAACGACTTCAAGTTAATGTTTTTTGTCTTAAATCAGAAACAAGTGCGTTTAATTACTTTAATAACAGATTTGGGTAATTGGTGCGAATATAAACAATAGTAAAATAACTTGACCCTAATTCACTTCTGCTGTTGGGCTCAGCTACCATGCTGCTTTGCCATTATTATCGCTACGGAAATCTACTGAATTTTTTTTACGTGGTGGAATTGCTGAGTTTGATAGGCATTGAGTTAAGGAGTAGGATGCGAATAGTAGCCTAAACTTCAAAACTCCAGATTGTAGATATTTGTAGGTTGAAAATTTTACCACCAAGCTGTCTGTAATCTAATAGGTATCATCAAGAGAAACACCAACGTTATTTCAAATATCGTCGGTGACACTGCAAAACCGCGTAAGCGACATTTGTGTCAAAAACTTATATGGGCCCCTGCCATCACTACTTGTTGGTTTGGAAAATAATTAAAACAATCCATATTGATGGGAGCTTTTCCCATAAAGTCAATATTCTTCTAAAAAATAAGGAATTTGTAGTGGAAAAACAGCCAAACTGAGATATCACTTACGCGGTTTTGCATTTATGCGTTACGCGGTTTTGCAGTGTCACCGACGACATGCAGAATGAATTTAAGCTATATGTACATATTCCGGCCTTGTTGCTACAATATTTTCCAACACCACGGCACTGACCGACCATGCACTCGATGTACATATAATTTCTTCATACACACACATAAATACAAAAACATATTTAATAACGCAAAACAGTGTGTAGAGTGATGATGGTATAATACTTTGCAAAATAGGCGTAAAATGAAACTTTTAAGCACTTTACGGCCATCACTACAAAATGGAAAACATCTGGTCTCGTAGCAACTAGCCGACCAAACAAAATATGGACCCATAACTAAAACAAAAACATGAAAAAAATAGGAATTCAACTTCAACATGAACGTCAACAACAGCCGCTTCGGCAACTGCAAAAACAACATTGACGGAGGTAATAGCAATGCCAACAACAACAATAATATAAAACCGCAGCGAAACTCTAGTAAAATCCAAATGTTGTACATAAATACGAAGTACAGGCCAATAAGTTTTATGCAACTACTCTTATAAACACAGGTGGAGAAAAAGGGTTAATTTAGGTATGTGAGCGGAGGGTAAAGAGCAAAATGACCGATGATATGGAAATGCTGGACTGTGGCTCTCAAGTGCTGAGCTGTGTAAATTCCAAACACGAAACATTTATGAAAGGAAAAGTTTCACTATCCAACTAAAGAATAACAACAACAAAAAACAAAAACACTAGAAGTAAAAACGACAAGACCTATATCAACAAGAAAAAGCAAATCTAACTATGGCAATAACAAAGGCATTAAATAACAAGTAAGGAGGCATCTATCTTCGGCTGGACCGAAAGTTTTGTATCTTTAATGAACACTAATCGCGATTTACACTTTCTTTTAATAATTTACAATAAGTAGAAACTGTGGAAATATAATTGAAAGATATTGTGACGAATTCGATTATTACTCGATCATTTACTCCTGGATTCCTTATATTTATTGGTGGGTTCATTTAATCTTTTTATACTTATAAATATAGCATCAAATAGCACCACTATTTCACGTTCATGAAAGGTATAAAAACTTAGTTGAAGAGCTCAGTGTGATGTCGAGCTTTTGGAAATGCGCTACCAAATGCATTACTGTTAGTCGTCAACACAGTTGGGGTTTAATACATTTGAAAATCATAATAACAAATCATAACGATAAAAAAAAGAGATAGAGGTCGACCGTAGTGTAGTATAGGCGAGCTTGGCTTTTAATGCCGACGTTTGTTGAGTGAAATAGATATGAAGTAGCAAAAGAATTCATAACTGAAAAACTAAACGTGAGTTAATAGGCTGCGGGGATAGAAAGGAATAAACTGATAGTTTCATATAGCCTTGTAAGTGACTCAGTAACTGCAACTGATCGATTAATTACCCAACCACGTAATCATAAATGGTCGGTGAATATACCTGGGTAAGCGATGAGTTCAGTGGCAAGACCCTCACTTTAGTCATTACCAACTCTTTAACTGGTTGTTACCTTTTGATACTGAGTATGCATGTAAGTTTATATATAGATACCCTCCAGGGAACTTAGTAACTAGCAAATCAAATTTCTGTTTCAGTACTAGATCTGAAAAGACAAATAACAAGTTCGATGGTAAATAGATTGTCACTAGTTCAAATAATCGCTAGGCACTTTTTGTTTACTTAGGCTTCAAACGGCATCTTCCAAGGATTAACTTCAGAGGGCCGACTCCATTTTCAAAATACTTTTGCAGATCACTTTTGGTGTTACCTGTCACCATTTCCAAATTCTGCAGTTTGGATGTAGTTAGTTTAAAATTAAAAAAAAAGATATTTTCAAAAACCTTCCATGGTAGAAATACACTCGGAGAGTTTGCCGAAGACTGCCAACCACTTTTGATGTTACCTTTCCCAGGACCCGAGGACTCGAACCTGGGGCCTTCGGTGTTGAAGTCCAACAACACTATCGCCATACCATTGCGGTTAGTTTACGCACGGCTAATATTTAGAAAAAAAATTTTAAACCATTCATTCATAACACAGGTCACAGGTCTGTACATGGGTTTTGCCCTATATATTCGGATTCTATGTTCAATTCTATAAAAAAATGCAATTACGAATCAAAAATATTTGGTTTTGTAGAAGCTATAGCGATTTGAAAATTTTGCATTTTTGCACCAGGCTTATGTGGGTCCTTTCGCGATATTTTGGTCGATAGAGGGCGGCCGGTAGCTACCTGATGCAGCGATGCATCGAAAAAAGATCTACTTAAAGCACAACATATTCATCTTAAAAAAAAACCAACAAATTAGATAAAAGGTCCCAGATACACTTGATTTTAAGTAGATTTGGCAATTCGTTAAATATGTACATATTAGGAAACTCATCGAAACTTTTACTGACGGATTGGCAGGCCTAGCAATAGAGCATGCCAGCTACCTGTTGGCGTTTTTGTAAGTAAAATTTTTTTTAAGTAAAAACACAAGGATTTGCGAGACCTACCTAGCCTACTTCGGCCTACCTGTTAAAAACCAGGACAAAAAATGGGCTCCACATGTTTCATGTAACTCTTGCAGAAGCATTCTGGAGCGAAAGTTTATTTTCTCTTTTTTATTGTACTAACTGTTTCACATATATATACATATATCTATATATAATTGCATAATAACTGAAATTGTTATGAAATGCTTTACGTTTTATTATAGTTTGGTACCAGGGTGAGAAAAGAGCCATGAAGTTCGCAGTGCCGAGGATTTGGAGGGAACCGAGTAATCATCACACCGGCCGCCGTGGTGTGAAGGTAGTGTTGTCGGCCTACCACACCGAAGGTCCATGGTTCGAGCCCTGGTACAGGTAACATCAAAAGTGATTTGAAAAAAGTTTTTCAAAACGGGGTCGCCCCTCGGCAGTGGTTTGGCAAACTCTCCGAGTGTATTTCTGCCATGACAGGCTTCTCAGAAAAAATTCGTCTCCTTTGTAGATGCCGTTCGGAGTCGGCAAAAAACTGTAGGTCCCACCAATTTGTAGGGAAAATTCAAATCGGCACACCACAAATTGGAAGAGAAGCTTGGCGCAAAAATCTCTTAGGAGGTTTATGATGATATACCTGTTGTATATCGCGCCATAAAGAGAAAGAGAAAGATTGCTATTTTTGTGTAGTGAAACCACTGAAAGGGAAACGTTTAAAGAAAACAATATATCCAGAACTACCATCGACATCCGCTCCCGTACCACATTCGGAACAAAATCCTGTACCTGATCCACCTGTGTTGGAAAAGCAACTATTCCCTCAAGGCAGCTTTCAAACACCGAGTTCATCTGCATCCGTACATTCCGAATTTGTTACTCAATTTGAACCAGGAATACCACATCTCATCAACTCAATGACTTAATAAGAGACTTAAATCTATCAAAAGACAAAGCAGAGTTATTAGCATCGCGGCTTAAACAACGAAATTTACTTACTTCTGATGTTCGAATATCTCGGCAAAGAAAGCGTCATGAAGAATTTTCTTGTTTCTACAGTAAGGAAGATGGACTCTGCTTTTGCTATGACGTGAAAGGTTTATTTGAAGCAATTGGTATTTCTTGTAATATAAATGAATGGCGGCTCTTTATCGACAGCTCAACAAAAAGTCTAAAAGCAGTTCTACTACACAATGGGAACAAATTTCCATCTATTCCACTGGCACATTCCATACATCTCAAAGAAAATTATGACAGTATTAAAATGCTGTTAACTGCAAACAAATATACGAAATACAAGTGGGAAGTTATTGGATATACCAAACACTCCTGTTATCTTTGCCTATGGGATAGCAGAAATGATGGCGCCCACTATCGCCAAAAACATTAGCCTGAACGTACTGAGTATGGAGTGGGAAGATTTAATATTAAACATAAAGCAATTGTCGATCCTAAAAACATATTGATGCCGCCATTGCATATTAAACAATTTGTGAAGGCTCTTAATCCTGAGTCTAAAGCTTTCAAATATTTGCAGACTTTTTTTCCAAAGCTGTCAGAGGCGAAAATTAAAGCTGGAGTCTTTGTTAGCCCTCAAATAAAAAAAATTATGAACCGCGGTATTTTCCCGGACGTACTTAGCAATCAGGAGAAACTAGCGTGGTACAGTTTTAAGACAGTAGTTCATGGCTTTCTTGGAAATCATAGGGATGAAAATTATGAAGAGCTGATAATTGGCATGATTACGAATTGTTCCGCCATCGGATGTAGAATGGCGCTAAAGATGCAAATGTTACATTCACATCTGGATAAATTCAAAGATAATATGGGAGCTTATTCAGAAGAACACGGGGAGCGATTCCATCAAGATATAATGGAGTTTGAGAAACGCTACCAAGCCCGGTATACGGAAAGCATGATATTTGGACGTTAATAAGAGAAAATGTTACCGAATATGGCAGGAAAAGCAGGAAAAAACATTTTTAAACATTTAAACTGTATTCTAAAACTAAATTTATAAGAAAAAATCTTAAATTGATTTTTACTATACTAGAATAAATCAAATCTATGTCAAATTTTGATGAATTTTCATGTTTTTCGTTTTTATCATTTTTTTCGAACAAAACCAAATCAAAAACTTTTTTATGTTCATATTCTTATTTCTGGGCGCAAAAGCAATAAAAAAAATATACGCACGACCCATGTACAAAAATGTTGTTGACCAGTGTAATGTATACAAATTTATACTTTTCTCACTCTATTGATAAATGCGCAGTAGCACAGTGGTAGAGCACTCAACTGTGATGCGGGACGCGTCGGTTCGAATCCTAGCAAAGTGAAACAAATTTTTTGTTTTTCTTTAAAGAAACTTATAAGAACAAAACATTTTTACAAATACGAATCCAAAAGCCTTTTAATGATTACACAACTGACGGTTTCGAACTAAAAAAAAATCTAGTTCCTATCGCACTAGTGGTTAACTTTTTTTCTAGTTCTGAACCAGAAATTGTTTTTACTAGTTAATGACTTCCCACAGGGTTTCTATACAGAAAAATAATGGTTGATGTTAGTAAAATTTTGTGAATTTGTGGAATCAAAGTTTCACCTCGATTAGCCATTGGTTAGGGTATGAAACCGGATGTATTTAAAAAAGTTCTTCCAAGCAATATGCCACAAGTTCTGTGCTATAATATCCCATCAAAGATATGAACCAGAATTGTGTATAAAAGGAAAAGTATAAGGCAAATTAGAGAAGATTATATCGCTGAATACGATAAAACTTTGACTCGAATTCGGTTTCTAGTTTCCGAGATACAATCTGATAAGTAGGGCAACCAAAAGTATGCTTTAAAGAAATCAAAACATGCTCCAAAAAAAGGCTGTATATGTTATGCAATAATAACTTGAAAATATGCACTAAAAATTAGAAACAGCTAAAACCATCACTCAAGAAAGGAAGATTTTTGTACATACTCGTACCTACTATGTTTTACAAGTCAATTAGAATATTTATTGTTTGAAATGCTCTTAGCATGTGTAAATAAATTATTGCATATAAAAATATTGCATACATACATATTTAAATATACAGCATATACAGTGTTGGACAAAACATTTTGAAATGAACATAGCGACGAGTGTTGACCACAAACTTCTGTTACATTAAATTTGGTTTAAATTTATTAAAAAATATCGTTTAAGATCTAATAAATACAATTTCAGTCAATGTTTTAGACTACGCACAAAATTCAGCACAAATCTGTTCTTTACACATTTTTTGTACATAGCCCAATCGATTCCAGCATAATAAAGTCCAAGTTTCAATTAGGTCAGAAATTGCATTGTTTTTAGTAAATTTTCTTTTCCATGTAATGCAATTATATTTTTTTTAGGGGAAAATTCAAAATTATTTAAACTCCACGTGATTTCAGAGCCATATGAAACTTAATCTTTATCATTCTAAAATTGGTTGGAATACAAAGCCTAGGTGAAAGTTTGAAGCTTAAGTCAAAATTTTGAATTTTGTAAAAAGCTTGAAACATCGAGTTGAATGGTCTTCATTAAAGGCTTTTACACGATATGTTTTTTTCAAATGACCTGCCACTTTTTCTACACTCACTTAATGTCGTATGACTTTCAATACTTCCAACAGTGTAATTTATCTCTTCTTTTTACACAATAAATAACTAAATCCAAAAAAATTAATATCAGCAAATTAGAGCACATATGATTCTAATTGTAAGTCGGACAAAAATAGAACCGTTCTTTTTCGTATGTGCATTTTTCTGACTTGTATTAAAGGATGGGGCCGTGTGCAGAAGTCCACGCAAGTGGGGAAAGTTTCCGATCGCCATTCACCTGGGAATGGCCAGAGCGATTCTTTTGCATGCGGTTCAAGCAGCTCACTACTTCCGGGCTTTGGGCCCAAGTATCCTCTGGGTAACCACCGAACACCCGTTTGGTGGTGAGCTAAACGTGAGAAGGCGACAACCTGGTAAGGCCACTCCGACATAATCGGTTTAAGGGCTTGCTGGGGGGTTCAAACAGCAGTGTCTGATCACCATGTGGTGCGGCTGCAAGCGGGCGTCTGTCTTGGATCAAGCGGCTCGCTATACAAACGTGTAATAGAATTCAACCTCCCGTGAAACGGGTTGTGCGTTGGGTTTGGGACCCACGACATAAAACAACGTTCCAATGAAATTCAACAACAAAGCCTTTTGGCGAGCTATGTTGGAAGTCAAAATTGCCCAGGCGGTTAGATGACCATTTAAAGAAGAATAAAAGGAAAATTTAAGTTGCGTTTACACGTTATGTTTGTTTTCATACGTTAAATGTGGCATATACGCATGACAAAAACATATCGTGTAAAATGTCTTTTAGAGCTTAAGCGATATTTGTAAATAAATTATAATTAGAAATTAATGACAAAATCTCACAGTTATCTTCAGTCCAAAATGTTTTATCTTTGTATGTATGTATCTACTTCAGGGTGCCTCACGGAAAAAAGTTGTACTTTTTCCGTCTTAGTTATAGACACTTGTCTAAATTAAAAAAAAATAGTAGGATTTACGTGAGCTGAATCAACCTGAAAATACCTGTAAAGTAGTTTTTGAAAATAATTTTGTAGATTAGATGTCCGAAGGCAAGAAATAGGAAGTCTTCAAACACAAATCTTGAGGCGTAACAATAACTACAAGGCATCTCAAAATCTAAAATCGGTCAAAGTTTAAGTGAATTATACAAGTTATCCTGAAAGCTAGCTTCCGAAAAAAGCCAAACCCAGCATCAAAACGCTCCTTAAATTAATATCGTTGAAACATTTTTTTAGATAAATTAATGCCAACATTATAAGCTTTACCTCGTGCTTTTCGGAAAAAAATTTTTTTAATTAATTTTATTTAACAATGTCAAATTATAGAGGTATTTACAAATTGGTCTAGCTCACGTAAATCCAAAATTTGTTTGGCAGTCTTTTTGTATGGATCGTGAGGCATTCTAATGTACATACCTACATATATCAAATTACAAAGTGCAGTTAATGTTATTGTTACAATAAATCACAAACATTTTGCTAAGATTTTCAAAGAGAAAACTTGACTTTTATACGTGGAGAAACTTGGCTCGAAGAGGGGGGATGCGAAGTTAAAAAAACAAATTTTAGAAATAGTATACTTTGGATAGCAGGTATTCGTTGAAGATCCAGGCAGATGTTCTGCAATGATTATAAGTACTTGTATTGATGAATTTTTCTGGATAACAGCATACAGTTTTTGCTTTATTCGTAGCCTAAATTTCTCCATGCGGCCGCCGTGGTGTGAAGGTAGTGTTGCCGGCCTACCACACCGAAGGTCCATGGTTCGAGCCCTGGTACAGGTAACATCAAAAGTGATTTGAAAAAAGTTTTTTCAAAACGGGGTCGCCCCTCGGCAGTGGTTTGGCAAACTCTCCGAGTGTATTTCTGCCATGACAGGCTTCTCAGCAAAAATTCGTCTCCTTTGTAGATGCCGTTCGGAGTCGGCAAAAAACTGTAGGTCCCACCAATTTGTAGGGAAAAATTCAAATCGGCACACCACAAATTGGAAGAGAAGCTTGGCGCAAAAATCTCTTAGGAGGTTTATGATGATATACCTGTTGTATATCGCGCCATAGAGAGAGAGAGAAATTTCTCCATGTACTGCTTCAACGGCTTGCTGAGCACTTAAAAGTATTTCTAATAGCCTTTACCAGCGGCCCAGTGCGTACCTAGAAAGTGAAACATCACATTTTGCTTAATTAAAAAGTCAAATAAAACCGCTATTCCTAGTACGCAGAGTGGGATATACCGCGCTGACCAACTTTTCAAAATTGCTTGGACATCGATCTATGGGACCCATGAATCAAATCTTATTGATCTATACCAAATGGGTTCAGATAGTGACAATCTAAAAAATAGTATTCCCAAAGAGCACATCTGAAGTTCAAACTTTGACATTCATATAATATTATAAAAGCCTTTACCAGCGGCCTTATAGAGATAAGGTATTTTTTACAATCCTCATCAACGAGTAAAGGTAGATTGACCAAATAAAAAACTGTTGAAAGATAATTATTTTTCAATTTAACAAAATGCGAATTTTGCTTAAAGTTTCAAAACAAAGTATTGGAAAACGGTCTTTAAAAATACCATTTTTGGTGTTTCTTCGTAACATTATGAGGTATTTTAAGAATTTATTGTCACCGTTTAAAGTTGCAACGAAACACTAAAAAGTCCTTCCTTCCTATGTAACAGGATTCTTATATTGGTAAGGTTTCTGAACTAATTATTCAAGGACGTGTTTGAGAAATATTCTGCTGCGTTCTTTCTTCGGGTTGCTTTAAAACTAAAAGGTTTGTTTTATTATTTGATTTTACTGATGTTTTAAATATTGCTTTAGTTTTAAGTATTGAAAAAATTATTTTGTTACCCAATAATACTACTATGGCCTTTCGCTAATAAAATTTCCACCAAGGCATGTCGGTTGCTCATAATATTTTTTGGCATATTTATAAGTTCAGAAACTTAAAATAGATAACTGATTAGATTTTTTAGAAAAAGAAACATTCACTCTTTTCATAACTAAAAAACAACAAAATGAAGTTTTTTAATACTTACTTCTGAAAATTTTACTAGTATGGCAAAGGTGAAATGAAAGCTGTGGCCTTTCGTTTGACACCCATATTGCACGCAAATTTTAAGGTTTTATAGGCAAACATTTTCACCGATAACTGATTTATCGATAAATATATCGAAATATGGAACAGTTCAAATAAAAGCTGTGATCTTTCCCTTTCGTTTCATACCCATATTGTAGGGAAATTTTAAGGCTTTTGGGCAATCACATTTTGACCGATAACTCAGTTATCGATCAATTTATCGAAATATGTAAAGGTCCAAACGAAGCCTGTGTCCGCCCCGTTTAGTTGATACCCATATTGTACGAAGTTTCTATACATGTATGCGAAATACCATAAGTATAGGTCAAGTAAACTCAGAGATCTATAAATTTTACCGATATCAAGTATTAACGGGAACCACATGGCACGAAAGTTTCAAGGTTTAATGGGAACCACATTTTGACCGATAACTCATTTAGCGATGAATATATCGAAACATAAAAAGTCCAAATGAAAGCTGTGGTCTTACCCTTTCGTTTGACACCCATATGGCACGCAAACTTTAAGGTTTTATGGGAACCACATTTCGGCCGATAACACATTTATCGATAAATATATCGTTATTGTTGTTGTTGTTAACACTGCTTCGCCCTGCCCAATGGGCTCGATCACTCTAAACTATCATCAGGCTCTTCTAACGGAAGTCGGAAGAACGGAGGAAACGCGCAGTTTCCACCAGGTTTGGACCAGAGTGATGTAGGTGTTAGAAGAGTGGTTTTGACTGAACAGGAGAAGAGATGTTTGGTATCATGATGGGACATACCACATGCAGGGCATGTGTTTGGTATATTGGGGTTCAGTCTGGATAAGCAAGAGTTTAAAATATCCAGAGCAAAGTTGTGCTAGCATGACTCTAGTCTCCCTCGGAAGTACACGCTTCTCTTCAGCCAATTCAGGTGGCTAAGTATTGATAACGGGATTTACAGGCCGAGATCTGAGGGATCTGTCTACCGAATCAGTGTGGAGGTCATTTAGAGTCCATCTATGGTTCCGCAGATCAAACGGCAGAGAGATGTCGTGCCGGATCTCATCGTAGTGGTTACGAAGACGTCTCCTTATGTCTCTGGGGGGCGGGGCTACATCCAATAGATGTCGATTTGGATGACTGGGTTTATGACAGTTCAGAAGATGTTCCGCGTGCTCTTGAACATTGAGCAATTTTGCCTCTTGATGGAGGTGAGACACAGATGGCATAAGCAGACATCCCGTATCAGTTTTGATGGCGGTGTTTTGGCAGACTTTGCAATTTCCTCCAATTGGTGTCAGCAAGATTGGGCGACCATATAGGCGCAGCGTAGTCAATAACCGGTCGGCCAATAGCCTTATATGTAGCAAGCAATGTTTCTTTGTCTTTTCCCCAAGTACTGCCGCCCAGTGACTTGAGGATCTTATTGCGGCTCTGTACCTTTGAAGCTATTGCGGTGGCATGACCAGCAAGGGTGAGGCCGTTGTCAAATGTCACACCCAAGATTTTCGGGTGGTTGACAGTAGGTAGAGGTACTCCGTCTACGCGGACATTTAACTCTTGCCCCATTTGTGCATTTCATGTCGTAAACAGGGCCGCTGGAAAGGTCACGGAGGTAACTGTTGATTCTGGTACAGAGTTCGTCAATGGAGGAACCCTTGCCCGAGGCCATTATCGTATAGTCGTCAGCGTAGGAAACAATGGAGACTCCCTCTGGTGGGGGGAAGTCTCGAAATATAGAAATTAAACAAAAGGGGAGAGAGAACACCACCTTGCGCACCCCTTGTTTTATTCTTCGTGGCCTAGATTTCTTGTTCCTGAATTTGACTCATGCCTGTCGACCATTGAGGGAATTAGCGGTCCACCTTTTAAGGCCAGTAGGGAGCGGTGTCTCTTCCAGGTCTCGAAGGAGTGTGGCTGGGTTTACCGTATCAAATGCATTTGGTAGGTCAAATAGACATAGTTTATCTGCGTTGTCATGGCATTCAAAGCGGATGTAGCGCTGTGTGATTTGCGGAAACCATGCTGGTGATCGGTCAATTTCAGATTTGCAATAAAGTAAGGGAGCAGAATGGTCTCTAGTAATTTTGCACCCGCGAAAGGAGGGATATCGGACGATAAGAATCTCCTTGGTTCGCCGGCTTCCCTGGTTTTAGTAGGGGAACTACAATTGCCTGTTTCCATATCTCAGGTATGACGAAAGTAGTTAGAGAGAGGTTGAAAAGAGCCGCTAAATAACTCTGTCCCTCGTGGCCTAGGTGTTTGATCATCTTCATGGCGATTCAGTCGGGTCCGATGGATTTTGAGGGTTTAGCCTTCATTATGGCTTCCTTGACATCTGCGACTGAGACGGCAATAGGCGCAGTGGAGTGTTTGTGTTTGTGCGCACGTCGGAAGACTCTTCTCTTAGTCCTATCCGCAGGTGGATGCATTATAAACAGCCGGCTAAAGAAGCTCGCGCATTTCCTGGCGCCCGATTTGAAACTGTCGTCGAATGCAATGGCGACCTTGTCATTGAATTTGGTCGGATTGGATTGGGCCTTGACAGTCGACCATATTTTGTCGACTCCGCCGGTGAGGTTGCATGCCTCGAGGTGTTGTTTCCACTTGGTCAGTTTGTGTTCGTTGACTATCCTACGAATTTCCGCATTGAGATCTTTGATTCTGGTATCTGCGGGATGAGTCTCACTTGGTCATGTTCTCTTGCCATCGTCGCAGCTTCTGCAGGAAAATTCTGATGAATTTCTGGTATTCTACCAGCAGGAATAAAGCGGCCTGAGGCTGAATCAATGACTTTGCGAAACTCTCTTTCACCTTTGCGTACGTGTGTCGGAGTGGGTAAGGCGGCGAAGGAGCGCTCTGTATAGTCCGTAAAGCGGTCCCCAGTCCGCTTTGGTGAAATTGATATCAGTCGTTATGAAGTCGGTCGGTCGTTGAACGGAGAGTAAGATGAGTAGGTGGTCTGAAGCTAATGTAAGCATCGGTCGCCAGATGACAAAGTTAATTAGGCTGAGAAGCGGTTGGCTAGTCATTGCCATTAGTGCTGGTGGGCTGTCGCCACAAGTAAAGTCTGTGCTTAGCAGAGCATCTAGTGATTCTTCCGCAGATTCCGTCCCAACACCGTCTTCCCGTCTAACAAAGAGATCACTGTGGTGTTCTTTTGACAGAATCTTACGAAGCCTTGCGGATTCACGGCTATTTTCTATTGATGACCAGAAATTCTGAAACGACTCCGTCTTGGCCTTTCTAATAGCGTTTTTGTAGTGCTTGAGTGCCACTTTATATGGTAGCCACATCTTGGTTTTGAAGCATTCATTGAATAATTTTCTGACTACCGATCTAAGTCCCTGAGCTCTCCACTCCACCATGGAGGGGATTTTTTCTTTTTTTGCTTACCGGGGTGGATTTGTTGAAGGCTATTGTGAATGCGCACTCTAGATTTTCCAGCGCTTCGTCCAACTCTTGCGGGTTGTCGATACAGAGTCTAGAGTTAACGGCTGATATAGATCTAGATGTTAAGCGTACGAATTTTTCCCATTTCGTTCTCTTGGGGTTTCTGTAACGGAGAGGAAGGCCTGATTCACACTTTATGTCGAAGAGAATCCAGCGATGATCCGAGAATGAAGGTTGTTCTGACACCCTCCAGTTGGCTACCATCGCCGGGAAATCGCCCGAGACCAAAGTGAGGCCCAGCACTTCCTCCAAGACTTGGTACCTCTCCGAGCTCCCTATTGCATATACGTAGATTCGAGTATAGTATGCAGTTAAAAAGGGACTCACCTCTCTCGTTCGTGGTGCTGCTCTCCCAAATAGTGTGTCTGGAGTTGGCATCACAGCATATTATCATATGTGATCTTCGCGTGAGGTTGACGAATCGTGCGACCTCGGGGGAAGGGGCGTCCCTCTCATGTTCCATGTAGGCCGACACCAAGAAAATTCCCCGATTGCCATCTTCCTCGAGCTTTACGACTGTTACATCTGGTGTGCTGTAATTGGAACATAAGAATGCATTAAAACTTTTTTTGATCTGGACGGATTTTCTCGCAGGCGACGCATCGAAAGCTTTGACAATTCGACCTCAACCTGCACCCAGTTCTGTTGCATCGACGTCAGTGATCTGCTGTTGGCATCCACTATAACCACTTGCAAGTGGTCCCTGGCGACATCATTGAAGGGCATATGGTTTGCGGCTACCGCTTCCGCCCCTTTGGGTTTCTTCGGTTCCGCCGCGGTGGCATTGTCGTTTTTAAGCGGTTTCTCTTTTAAGTACCGTCTCCTTTCTTGCTGTTTGAGGGCAAGGGGTCTCCGCGGGTGGCCCGAAACTCCCTGTTAAAGGCTTCGAACTCTAAGATCACCCTCCTGTACTGCGCGACATCCTTGGAGTCGCTTGGAGCGTCTCCACTCTTAATTTTTTTGAGCATGTACAGGGTCGTCTGGTATTTAGCTTTCCGTATCTGATACAGGGTCTTTTTCTTCTTTATCTTCACCCCAGTTCCACTGTTATTGGCACTACCGACTTTCACTGTGGTGGAAGGAAGAGTTGGTCCCCGGGTACTATGGCTGGTACCCTCAGATACAGTTACATCTGTTGTGACTGTTTGTGCTAAGGGTGTACTATGGGTGGTACTTCCCTTAACACTTTTAATTGTCTCCTGACTGGAGGCCGGAGATCTGTACCCTGTCATATCCGTCGTCGTCTTTGTTGCCATTTCTTCGTCCGCGGTCACGGTCGTCTTGTTAGTCTCGTCCGTTTTGTTCGTCGTTACATTGGGTTTATGGTGTTTATTTGTGTCAGAATTCATGTTTGGTCCCACGAGTATACCGGAAGGGTTTCGTCACTCGTCCGCCGGCATGCGTTAAGAAGGCATTTATACAACTGACCTTGCCCGGGCAGCGGAGGGGACCGTTCGAGATCAGCAACTTATACAGCCGCCCGCTGACCATTCATCCCTCAGCACGGTTGTCCTGACACCTTGGATTAAGGTGGTGTTGGTTGGATGGTTACTACAAGACCGTTGGGTATGTGTGCCACCGCCCCGAATGAAGGAGGTGACGGGTGTCTAAGCTCTATGGAGGGCGAGTAGTTTTTTTGAGTTATTTTTTTATTTTATTTTATTAATTATATTATTTTATTGGTTTAGAGAGGAAAGGGGGATGTGCGGGGCACATGTTTAGTATAGGGAGCCCTTTTCTAATATTTATTTAATTATTATTTTATTTATTTAAATTATTTGTTCTATATAGAACGGGGTGCGGTGCACCTGTTACACCTTGTATGTATTAATTGGGGGCGAGCACTGTTGGCTCTGAGGCATTGGGCGGGATTGGCTTCCTCATTTTCGTTGTGAAAAACCCCGCTTTGGGATTACAAAACATAAACTATATCTTTGGGATATTTCATAAGCTGCTTGCGAATTTCAAGAGAGTGCAGCGCAAATAAAATAGACGAAATAAATAGTTATAGCTTATGTCGCTTAAACAACGGGCTTTCCTCTTAGTTCACCGCAGCCTGTGGCCACCGTTTAAGTCCCTTGAAGAGGACTCCAACACTTATCCTCATGCATATAAAAAAGGTGGTCCAATTTACATGGCAATGTCCGGGGATTGGGTCACCTAATCCATCTCGGAGTACTCCGTTTCTTTGCTTTTGAATACTCCATAGAGTGCCTACTTGAGAGCACTCTCAAAATGCTCCCATAGGATTACTCTATGGAGTATTCAACACCAAAGCGAGAGAAGGGGTAGGTGGTCCTCAAAAGTACAAAGTCTCTCGCATTGGTGTAGAATACTCTATAGAGAAATCTTTTGGCAGAATTTTGAATGTACTCTCACGTAGGTGCTCCTTAGAGTATTCAGAAGCAGAGTAAAGGGTATTTTGAAATGGATTAGGTGATCACCGGACTTTGCCATGTAAATTGGACCACCTTTTTTGAGGATAAGTGTTGGAGTGCTCTGATACTCCATCGTTTTTACGTTATTTTATTGGTTTAGAGAGGAAAGGGGGATGTGCGGGGCACATGTTTAGTATAGGGAGCCCTTTTCTAATATTTATTTAATTATTATTTTATTTATTTAAATTATTTGTTCTATATAGAACGGGGTGCGGTGCACCTGTTACACCTTGTATGTATTAATTGGGGGCGAGCACTGTTGGCTCTGAGGCATTGGGCGGGATTGGCTTCCTCATTTTCGTTGTGAAAAACCCCGCTTTGGGATTACAAAACATAAACTATATCTTTGGGATATTTCATAAGCTGCTTGCGAATTTCAAGAGAGTGCAGCGCAAATAAAATAGACGAAATAAATAGTTATAGCTTATGTCGCTTAAACAACGGGCTTTCCTCTTAGTTCACCGCAACCTGTGGCCACCGTTTAAGTCCCTTGAAGAGGACTCCAACACTTATCCTCATGCATATAAAAAAGGTGGTCCAATTTACATGGCAATGTCCGGGGATTGGGTCACCTAATCCATCTCGGAGTACTCCGTTTCTTTGCTTTTGAATACTCCATAGAGTGCCTACTTGAGAGCACTCTCAAAATGCTCCCATAGGATTACTCTATGGAGTATTCAACACCAAAGCAAGAGAAGGGGTAGGTGGTCCTCAAAAGTACAAAGTCTCTCGCATTGGTGTAGAATACTCTATAGAGAAATCTTTTGGCAGAATTTTGAATGTACTCTCACGTAGGTGCTCCTTAGAGTATTCAGAAGCAGAGTAAAGGGTACTCTGAAATGGATTAGGTGATCACCGGACTTTGCCATGTAAATTGGACCACCTTTTTTGAGGATAAGTGTTGGAGTGCTCTGATACTCCATCGTTTTTACAGGGTAGCGCAACTTACTCCGAATCTGCACACACACACAAACCACACAGGGTGCGTTGCATGCAATATTAAAACAAACAAATTTAAATACCGCAATATTGAACGTGAAAACATAAAACACCATAATTATTGAAGATAAAGCAGTTATAACAACTTATCAGTTCCTACAGAATGTAAATTTCAGTTTAAATTTTTACTTTAAAACAACTCTGAACGCGATTTCCCTTATTCCACTCTCTCGGAGTACCTTCATCCACTAACTTCTACTCCGATTCGCAAAAGAAGATGTCAAACTAGTAGGAGCAAACAATGATAACGATCTGTTTCAACTTTTGAGAAATGGTTGATTTTGCTTTCGGAATGATCTGTAAAAGTAAACATACACATGCACATGTGTACGAACGAATACATTTTCGTTCTATCAATCTTTATTGTAATAAAGGATTACCTTTTACTGAAATAAGCGAAAGTTACCAAAATACAAAGCGATGTAATGAAAATTTATTAAAGTGCTGTTAGAAAGTGAGATGGAAATATATTGTGACGAATTCGATGATTCCTTGATTATTAATCCTGGGTTCGACCACTATAAAGTCAAATAAACACACGCACACACATATGTATATTGTAACTAAAAGCTAGTTTTATTTACTAGTAATAAACGCAATACAAATTTAAGATTTTGGTAACTTGACGACACTTGAAAATAAACTGATCCCCCCCGCCTTGCTTGGTCGCTGCCTTATATAGTCCAACAGGGTGCTTGCCCACGCACCGAGAAATTTCTTGGTTGTTCGTTCTTCGTGTTGCCTTGTATTCGTGAATACTCGCGCCATCTCTCTTCCTCTTCCTTGGTACACGCTTGCATGCATAAGCATAGCCAACATTATCTCTGTTGTGTTTAACTAGTGGTGGGAGTGTTATTGAGTTAGGGATGGTACATACTTGAGAATAATCGCCACAATATGTTGCAGTATTTCGATAACTCTATCGAGCATTCGCTAATGACATGGTTGCATTTTTAAGCATTTGTTCGTTATTTTTTTGAGAAGTTAGAAGAAAGTTCACCAAATATGGTAAATCTGACAAAATGTGTTTTTATTACAACAATATACATTTACATCGAAAATATGCTAAAATACGCCCTAACATATCCTGGTCAAATACTTTGTTTTTTCTTGAAACTCCTTAAAATTTTAGCTATTATGCAATAGAACGCAGGGAAAAATATCGTATTGCATATAGGTTGGCCTACTGATGGAACATGGAACTTCGAAACAACCGCAGTATTGTAATTTATATTTAATCGCACGCGATGACTATCTTAACCTAGGATTAAATGAAACCACAATGTATTTAGTTATCAAGCTCCCAACCCTTGCAAGTCTTAGGGAATATATTAAACGGATATATTTCAAGTCCATTTCTTTTAAACGAAGATAACTTTAATATTCCCTCCCGATCTTCAAGACATTTCAAACCTATTCTTCTGAAGCAATGCAATTTTTAATTACAGGAACCTTTCCAGTGTTTGTGTGAAAACTATAACTCTCATTCAGGTAAATTTTATATTTCGGATACACTTTTTATGATAAAAAATCCGTTGCCGGAAGTCCCTTTAGACTTTTCTTTATTAATTTTATTTTTTCTTTCGTTCCTCTTACTTCTACATAGTTTTCCTTAATCTATTATCCAATTATTATTATCATGGTTGCTATTTTGTTAATCTACTATTTCTTTTTCTGATTAACCATCTTACAGTATAAATATTTTTCTCCAAAACAAATAACTTTGTTTAAGTAGTAGCTTAAGTTTTATATTTGAACAAATAAAATGCTCTGGTTCGGAAGTACCGAAGCAAAGTCAATAAACGAACTAGATCTAAATTATACAATAGTTTGGAACTATACGAAAGGAATACACAATTTCTACCGCCTAGGACATCAAAAGGTATCTAAGGAGTTTGAGTACGAACAAGTAGTGACCCCTAATGTTCAGTTCAGAACTAGAGATTTTTCCCCTACAGGGTATATATGTACATAGCTGTGCAGGAATTATTGCTGCCAAAGGGGCTATTAAATAGAGAATAGCAACAATGAAACCCCAAACTTATGAAAACGAGAACAAATTTAGTTGCAGGATATTAAAACCCTGATAATTGTATAGCACATGAGAACATAGAAACATATGTGATTTTATGCAGTATAGCTAATTTGTATACCAAGTTAGTGCACATAGCGTTGGCCAATTGCATAATTTGCAATTTGGAAATTTTAAAAAGATATTGATGGGAGAAATAAGCATGCGTTATTAAAGGCGTATGTCTATAGGCTAACAGCGGCCAAATAGCAAGGCTACCGGATTTGAAAAACCAACATGCGCATATATGTACAAGTTCCCATCAAAATAGATTTTTTAAAATATTTTCAAAACCAACATACAATTTTTTTTAAGGATAAATGAATAGATCTTATTCGCAGGGGCCTATGGAAGTTTTGTTTTTGCATTTGTGCGCTAAGCGGTTTTGCAGTGTCACCGACATTATATACATACATATGAATTCTTGGCACGGTTGTTTTAGTGTTTTTATCAACAAAACGGAAATGCTTCTGATATGGGCAGTACTTTAGGGAAGATCAATCCGGCACGCACCGGCAGGCATACCTTACGGCGGATCCGTTCTAAGTCTCTTAAACCGCAGGGGGCTAGGCTTGTTGTATTTATTTTATTTTGTAAACTGAGTAAATGAAATTGCAAATGATAATCGGGCCAGTACTTATATATAAATTATCACATAAAGGTCAGCATATCCACAAGGAAAAATGTTAAAGTTCATTTCAGGTGTACGATTTGGTGAACAGTTAAAGTTGCGCTAGTTCAGAAAAACCCTAAAATGTTTTTATCAAATAGGCTTAC
The DNA here is from genome assembly GCA_949987695.1 of Merzomyia westermanni. NCBI lineage: Eukaryota > Metazoa > Arthropoda > Insecta > Diptera > Tephritidae > Merzomyia > Merzomyia westermanni. The sequence continues at coordinate 270,874 of OX465288.1, forward strand.
ATCTATGGTCCCTGCAAAATTGTGAGAAAGATATGATATGTACATACATACATAGCTATAAGTATAGTTTATGTATATAAATATACATACAGTTTAGCTCTACAGCGGAACTGTCTCTTCAGCACTTCCCATTATAGCCACAATGCAATCATACCTTATATCCGCACGGCATTCTTGGCGCTAAAGTGTGCTCTCGTATCTGTACTGTATATTATACAGCTCATGCTCAGAAATTAACAAACTTTCATAGTTTGTAAAGTTAGGTAAAAATTTGTTGTTTTATTACTTCTTGTTATATTTTGTTATTCTTTCTTTCAAGCGTTACAAAACTTTGTTTAAATATTGTGTGCCATTGTGGGGTGATGCGTTGAGTTGCACAAAGTCAAAAATGTTAATTTCTATCCTGTTCTGACGTACAAGTTTTTGCTACGCAAACATTTGGTGAGAGTAAATTTTTCGTTGTAAAACATTTAAACCATGTCACAATACAACTACCTACACTTCTGTGACCTCAATAAGAGTTCTTATGTTTGTTGCTGTTGTTGTTGATGTGAAACCCAAAGTGCCTTAATGCAACAAGGCATACAAAGGCTTATATATATATGCATATATATGTATGAGTGTTTTATTTGATGCCAACTGCTGCGCCTGGCACAAACTTAATTTCCGAGTTGAGTCGCTTTGGCTCTTTAAACACGAGTACTCCCCGTACGACGTTAATGACAGAGCTTCGCTGCTATGTTCAACAAACGTGCCTCGCTTTACCTCAAAGTGCTGCTCCTACATAGTATGCATGTAAGCAAGAAAATGAGAAAATTCAACCTATCATAGGAAGCACCGCTGACAGACATTGTGCAACTGAAACAACGGTAGAACAATATCAGTGACTAAAATGAAGAGCAATAATGAAACAAAACCACAACAAGCGTGAAAGCTAAGACAAAAGTGACAATTGCAATTGGAATGGTTGATAAAAGAGATTATAAGCGACGAACCGTACCAACGAAGGAGGATTTTATGTGTAGTGAGAATAGTAAGAAAAGCATGCCTTTCACAACAATACTTTAACAATAGTTCTAATTAAAAACAGAAAATGTGGAAATAACATATTTTGTCATTTTAACTTCCGAGTACACGCCGAAGACACAAAAACGAAATAAGAACATAAAAATTTGTATGAAAGCAAAGCGCCTTCAAGACAATGCGTAAGTAAAATTATGACACCAAAATTTAAGGAACACACTTTCGCTAAGCGGCAAAAAAAGAGATCGAAGATAACAGTAACATAATAGCCAACATTTTTCATAATTAACAAACCGGACACAAGGCTGAATTTTCGAAAATTATAATTTTTACAAGTTGTAAATTTTAAAGACAATAAACGTTCCAATGAAATTCAATAGCAAAATCTGGGATATGAGAACCCCGCCATGATATCAAAGTCGTGCTTGGCGACTTTAACGCCAGGGTGGGTAAGGAGGTTGTATTCGGCCCCACTGTCGGGAAGTTCAGTCTCCACGATCAGACTTCGTCAAATGGATTCAGGCTGATCGACTTCGCCGGTGCACGAAACATGGTTGTTGTTGTTGTTGTTGTTAACAGTGCTTCGCCCTGCCCAATGGGCTCGATCACTCTAAATTGTCATCAGGCTCTTCTAACGGAAGTCCAAGGAAACGCGCAGTTTCCACAGGGTTGGACCAGAGTGATGTAGGTGTTAGAAGAGTGGGTTCAACTGAACAGGAGAAGAGATGTATGGTATCATGAGGGGACATACCACATGCAGGGCATGTGTTTGGTATGTTGGGGTTCAGTCTGAATAAGTAAGAGTTTAACCTATTACAGTATCCAGAGTGAAGTTGTGCTAGTATGACTCTAGTCTCCCTTGGAAGTACACGCTCCTCTTCAGCCAATTCAGGTGGTTGAGTATTAATAACGGGATGCACAGGCCGAGATCTGAGAGATCTGTCTACCGACTCGGTTTGAAGGTCATTTAGAGCCCGTCTATGGTTCCGCAGATCAAACGGCAAAGAGATATGGTGCCTCATCGTAATGCTTACGAAGATGTCTCCTTATGTCTCTGGGGGACGGTGCTACATCCAAAAAATGTCAATTTGGATGACTAGGCTTATGACAGTTCAGAAGGAACTGTCTACTCAAGAGTTCCGCGTGCTCTTGAACATTGAGCAATTTTGCCTCTTGATGGAGGTGAGACTCAGATGACATAAGTAGACATCCCGTAGCAGTTCTGATGGCGGTGTTTTGGCAGACTTGCAATTTCCTCCAGTTGGTGTCAGAAAGATTGGGCGACCATATGGGCGCAGCATAGTCAATAACCGGCCGGCCAATAGCCTTATATGTGGCAAGCAATGTGTCTTTGTCTTTTCCCCAAGTACTGCCGGCCAGTGACTTGAGGATCTTATTGCGGCTCTGTACCTTTGAGGCTATTGCAGTGGCATGACCAGCGAAGGTGAGGCCGTTGTCAAATTTCACACCCAAGATTTTTGGGTGGTTGACAGTAGGTCGAGGTACTCCGTCTACGTGGACATTTAACTCTTGCCCCATCTGCGCATTCCATGTAGTAAACATGGTCATATCCAGCACTAGGTTTATGCACAAGAAGATCCATCAGGCTACATGGCTGTCCCCCGATCGAAAAACACTCAACCACATGTTGTGATAGACGGACGGAATGCTTCCAGCGTTTTAAATGTTCGCACAATACGAGGACCTAACATCGACTCTGATCACTACCTAGGTCCTGACATCACCGCCTTATGGAAGGGTAAGGAGGGTGTATTCGGCCCGACTGTCGGGATGTTCAGTCTCCACGATCAGACTTCGTCAAATGGATACAGGCTGATCGACTTCGCCGGTGCACGAAACATGATCATATCCAGCACTAGGTTTATGCACAAGAAGATCCATCAGGCTACATGGCTGTCCCCCGATCGAAAAACACGCAACCAGATCGACCACGTTGTGATAGACGGACGGCATGCTTCCAGCGTTTTAGATGTTCGCACAATACAAGGACCTAACATCGACTCTGATCACTACCTAGTAGCAGCCAAGATTCGTACCCGCCTCTGTACGACAAAACAGGTGCAACAAAAAACGCAGGAAAAGCTGGACGTCGAAAAGCTGCAATCGCAACAGACCGCCAACTATTTCGCAGGTCGCCTCTCACACCTGCTCTCCGAGAGCACAATTCAACCTAGTGGAATGCATGAGCAGTTGGATCATATCTCAGGAGCACTCCCTACCGCAGCCGAAGAAGTAATTGGATTCCGGCGAACGCGAAGAAACAACTGGTATGATGATGAAGAGTGCCGCGCTGCAACGAAAAGAAAGGACGAAGCCTACAAGGCAACGCTGAGATCGAATGCAACGAGGAGTGTGTGAACACTACCGCGAGTTGAAGAGGGAAGCGAGGCGGCTTTTCCGGGCGAAAAAAAGTGAGGCAGAAGAGCGTGAAATAAAGGAGCTTGAGATGCTGGCCAATGGGAATAACGCCCGAAAATTCTATCAAAAAATTCGGCGAATGACAGAAGGTTTTAAACCCGGGGCAAACTCCTGTAAGAATAAGAATGGCGACCTGGTGGCCGATGTTCAGAGAGCACCCAGAATATGGGGGGATCACTTCTTTGCCCTTTTAAACGGAGCAACTGAGAGAAGATGCCGAACCCGAGCCAACAATCGAAGATGATGGAATTGACGTTCCACAACCCGACTATAATGAGGTGCGAATAGCAATATCCCGATTGAAAAACAATAAAGCAGCTGGCGCTGATGGTTTGCCTGATGAGCTATTCAAACACGGAGGCGAGGAGCTGGTAAGGCGCATGCATCAGCTTCTATGCAGAATATGGTCGGATGAATGCATGCCTGAAGATTGGAATCTAAGTGTTCTCTGCCCCATCCACAAGAAGGGCGATCCTGCAAACTGCGCCAACTATCGCGGAATCAACCTTTTGAATATCGCATATAAGGTCCTATCAAGCGTATTGTGCGAAAGACTGAAGCCTGATGTGAACAGACTGATTGGACCTTATCAGTGTGGCTTCAGACCTGGTAAATCTACGATCGACCAGATTTTTACAATACGCCAAATCTTGGAAAAAACCCGTGAAAAAATAATCGACACACATCATCTCTTTGTTGATTTTAAAGCCGCTTTCGATAGCACGAAAAGGAGCTGCCTATATACCGCTATGTCTGAATTTGGTTTCCCCGCAAAACTTATACGGCTATGCAAAATGACCTTAAGCAACACCGCCAGCTCGGTCAGAATTGGGAAGGACCTCTTCGAGCAGTTCGAAACTAAACGAGGTTTCAGACAGGATGACCCTCTATCGTGCGATTTTTTCAATTTAATGCTGGGGAAAATAATACAAACTGCAGAACTTAACCGCGCTGGAACAATATTTTATAAAAGCGTGCAACTGTTGGTATATGCTGACGATATTGATATCATTGGCCTTAACAACCGCGCCGTAACTTCTGCTTACTCCAAATTAGAAAAAGAAGCGGAGAAAATGGGATTGGTGGTGAGCGAGGGCAAACCGAAGTACCTTCTGTCATCATGCAAAGAGTCAGCGCATTTGCGCCTTGGCAACCATGCCACTGTTGGCAGCAATAATTTCGAAATAGTAAAGGACTTCGTTTACCTGGGAACCAGTATTAACACCAACAATAATGTTAGCCTAGAAATCCGACAAAGAATTACTCTTGCAAACAAATGCTAATTCGGACTGAGTAGGCAATTGAAATAGAGTCCTCTCTCGGCGAACGAAAATAACACTCTATAAGTCACTCATCGCACCCGTCCTGCTATATGGTGCAGAAGCGTGGACACTTACAACATCTGATGAGGCGGCTCTGGGAGTATTCGAGAGAAAGGTTCTTCGAAAGATTTATGGACCTCTACGCGTTGGCGACGGCGAGTACCGAAGAAGATTTAATGATGAGCTGTATGAACTTTACGCAGACGCCGACATAGTTCAGCGACTTAAAACACAGCGGCTTCGCTGGCTAGGCCACGTAGTGCGAATGATCGAAGATGCTCCAGCCCGGAAGGTATTCTTATCGGCACCCGCCGGTGGAAGGACCAAGTGGAGCACGATTTGCGATCCCGCTGTGTTTCCAATTGGCGCCAGTTGGCGCAACGAAGAAACGACTGGCGAGCTATGTTGGACGAACAAAATCGCCCAGGCGATTAGATGATCATTTAAAGAAGAAGAGTGGTTTTAATGCAGGTTAAGTCGCTGTTGGATAACGAAATCGAAGGATGTATGTAAATATCTATGTAGAGTTTTTTAATCGGGGTGCTAATTTTTTCTACCATTACTTTAATCGTTTGTTAGGACAATAATCGATTGTAACTCACAAAAAAAATTTATCAGAAATCACTATTGTGACCGCTTGGCGCCGAAAACTATGTAAGATAATGTTCCGAGCTTCTCTTCCTTATGCCGATTTCGAACGGTATCTGTTCAGTCAGATGATTTTTGCTGAAATGTTTTTATTAGTAGTGGGATTATTTTCGAATAATATAATATAAATGCTATTCTAATAAACGAATAATAATATTCGTTTAAAAAAATTCGAACAGTATTTATTCGAATAATTTTTCCGTATATTCGTATAGCACTATTGGTGGTATTTAAATAGTTGTATTGAGAAGCTAGGGATGTTGGAAGCGAAATTCACTGTAGTCATAGCTTGTACCTATGAGCATCCCTGTAAAAAACGTTGGACCATCAGAGTACTCCAACAGTTATCCTCATTCATATCAAATAGAGGCCAATTTACATAGCGATGTCCGGTGATTGGATCACCTAATCCTATTCGGAGTACCATTTACTTTGCTTCGGAATAGTCTATAGAGCACCTACGTTGGAGTACTTTGAAAATGCTGCCAAAAGATTACTCTACAGAGTATTCTGGACGAAAGCGAGAAGGGAGTATGAGTTCTTTTGAGGACCACCTACTCCTGCTCTCGCTTTGCTGTTGAATACTCTATAGAGTAGTCCCATGGGAGTATTTTGAGAGTACTCTCACGTAGCTGGTCTATAGAGTATTCAAAAGCAAAGAAACGGAGTACTCCGAGATGGATTAGGTGATCCAATCACCGGACATTGTCATGTAAATTGGACCACCTATTTTATATGAATGAGGATATGTGTTGGAGTACTCTGATACTTCTTTAGGAGTATTCTATGGAGTATGAAACGGAGTATTTCCGTTTTTTGCAGGGCATGCATTCAAGTTTTGTATGTGTGTATGTATGTTTGCGTGTAGAACTGTGTGCATAAGCAGTAGTGATATTTGTTTAACTATTTGAACTAGAGCTCGCCCAGTGGTTGAAATTCAACCAATAAACTTTATTTTATTTAATTTTTTTGCTGTAGGTATGTTTTATCCGCCTTTTTTTCTTCCTTTCTATGTCGTTCCTTTCCTCTAACATATTTTTATTTTCCTTGATTTCTTTTTTTACTCTCTTATTTTATTTTTTACTTTCCTCAAACTTCTTTTCCTTTCCCTTCCCTTCCTTTTGTTTTCTTGCTTTCCCCTTCGTTTTCTTACCTTTCCTTTAATTCCCTTTCCCTTCCCTTCCTTTCATTTACTTACCATTCCATTCTTTCCTTTAATTTTCCTTCCTTTCCCATCCTTTCCATTCCCTTCCCTTTCCTTCCTTTCCTTTTCCTTTCCTTTTCTTTCCTTTCTTTTCTTTTCCTCTATTTTCCTTTAATTTTCTTCGGTGTTTAATACTCTTTGGCCCGGTTTTTCAGTACAAGTTTAACTCAATTTGTCAGTTAAACTAACCTTAAACTTGTTACGCAGTTTTTCAGTCAACTTTAAACGAAGTTTAAACGTAGTTTAAGCGGTCAATTCGGCAGGGTTAAACTCTAGTGAACCTGTCAGCTGTTTTGTATATTTGATGCTTTTGGTTGTGAAACAATAAGCTGAAAGCAATTAAGAAAGGACGATATTTTTATATTTAATTAAATACTGGATATATCATCTGACGAAAGTGATTATAGTGATGCAGAAATTAGCGAAATCCTAACTATTGCAATACTGAGGAGAACCAATGGCGTTGAATATGTAAACAAATATTATCTGTTGCCGTATCTAGATAAAGAAAAAACCAATGTTGCCGTATAAAAAGCAAATCTTAAAAGCGGCCTTAAACTCTCACTGAAAAACCGCTCTGCAGTTTAACTGGAGTTTAAATTTATGCCGAGTTTAAGCAAACTTAGTTTAAACTGAGCTTAACCAAGGACTGAAAAACCGGGCCTTTATGAGTAATCATTTATTTTATTTTTGTAAACCCTGTTTGTTGGTATCAGTAATGAATTTTACATATTTGCTCATATTTTACATTGCTTGTTTAGGTATCCAACAAAGCAACTTTTCGTGCTCTCAGGAGAGCAGCTGACACTGGGCATCGTAGCCAGTAATCAATACAATAACAACAACTAAAGCAAAAATGCATGACACAACAGACTATCTATAGTGCGAATACTTATTTTTCATTGGTCCACTACCAACTCTTCGCACTCACAGTGAGAGCCGACCACAGGAATAACACAAAAACATGCATGGCACGTCTACTCACACTACTACGGCTCTTAATTTTTTCCTACAAAGCAACTCCTAGGCCATGCTCACGATTCCGCATAGTACACAAAAAGCAAGTACACACAACAGCGTGTCTATAGTGTGAATAAGTAAATGTGTAGTGGTGTGACTTTTATGTTAAAGTTTTTACATTAAAATGATTTTTTAAATTTTTTTTATTTACGGATAAGAGTACAACTCAAAATTTCCTATCTATACATTTATAATTTGTATACCTTAGAATTATAGTTTAGCAGAAAACGGTCCTACATTGCATTCATCTTGTCTATTTATACGAGTATATAAGATACCTGTTATTCATTTATTCGATTAAAAGTATAAATTATTCGATAAAAACAATTTCCAAATAATTTTGTATGTTACCTGTCCCGGTACTTGAACCTAGGACCAGCACATTACCAGCATACCACGGCAGCGCATGATATGTTGCGCGTACGCAGTGCTGCCCAAATAAAGGGTGTTTTTTTTAGGGGTATAGAACTTTGAATTGAAACAAAACACAAGAAAATCGTTTTAAGGTCCATCAATTTGACTTTATTGGAAGGATAATTTTATGCCATTAATGTTTAAATATGATTTCGGGCATGTGGCCGCCGCGGCTGGCTCGAATAAAGCCAATTCTACAGGTCCAATTTTCAACCACTTTTTCGAGCATATGGGGCCGTATGTCGGCAATAACGCCACGAATGTTGGCTTCCAATTCCCCTAACGTTTCTGGTTTGTTGGTGTAGACGAGCGACTTCACATATCCCCAAAGAAAATAATCCAATGGTGTCAAATCACACGACCTTGGTGGCCAATTGACAGGTCCATTCCGCGAAATTATGCGCTCATCGAATGTTTCCTTCAATAAATCGATTGTGACGTGCGCTGTGTGGCATGTAGCGCCGTCTTGTTGGAACCACAACTCATCCACATTCATGCCATCCAATTCGGGAACAAAATAGTCGGTTATCATGGCTCTATACCGGTCTCCATTAACGGTAGCTGCCTCTCCAGCATTATTGCGGAAGAAGTATGGCCCAATGACTCCACCAGCCCATAGAGCATGGATGTAATGGCGTTTCAAGGGTCTCATGTGGATTCTCTTCACTCCAAATGCGGCAATTTTGCTTGTTGACGTAGCCATTCAACCAAAAATGAGCCTCATCACTGAACAAAATTTTGCGATGAAAATCAGCATCGAAATCAATCTCATTTTCGGCCCATACACCAAAATCACGACGCATTGCATGGTCTCGCGGCTTTAATTCTTGCACAAGCTGGATCTTGTAAGGTCGCAAGCCAAGATCTTTGCGCAAAATCTTCCATAAAGTTGATGGACAAAGCTCCAATTGCTGTGCACGGTGGCGAATCGATTCATTCGGGTCCTCTTCAACACTTTGCTCTACAGCGGCAATTGTTTCTTCGGTGCGCACTGTTCGACGTCTCTGCGGATGCGTATTATCACATAGAGTAAACGTAGTGCGAAAACGATCCATGGTTAACCGAATTAATTGCTCTGATTTACGATTATGTCGACCATAAAATGGACGGAGCTCACGGTAAACTTCGCGAACTGAACCATTATTTTCGAAATAAATTTGCACGATTTGCAAGCGTTGTTCTTTTGTCAACCTGTTCATGATAAAATGGCAAACCAAACTGAACATAAATGACATTAGAGTTGCCAGATTTGACCACAAAATGCTAGTTTTATCTCTATTCGAAAAACAAACCTGTAAAAAAACACCCTGTATATTGTTTTGCAAGCTTTTAAATAAAAAACCGATAAATGCTCCTGGAGGTCAGTGTTAAGAAGTCCACACAAATGGGGAAAGTTTCTGACCGACATTCACCTAGAAATTGTCAGAGCGATTCTTTTGCATACGGTCGAAGCAGCTCACTACTTCCACAAAGCTAAATGTGGGAAGGCGACAACCTGGTGAGACCACTCCGACATAATCGGTTAAGGGCAGCGTCTGATCACCATGAGGTGCTGTTGCAAGCAATCGTCAGTGTTGGATAAAGCGGCTCGCTTTATAAACGTGTAACATAAATTCACCACATATAACATAGCTCCAAAGAAAGCTAAACAGGCCAGCAAACATTTTAAATATAATAAGTATAGGGCATGCAACTGGAATGCCCGGTCCCTTAATGGGGAGGCAAAGGCTGACATGACCAACATAGAAGAATTACGATGAAACAGGCAAAGCAGGCCCGGGCGCAGAAAATATTCGAGGGGGGGTTTAAACTCAAGTTACGTAATCAATGAAAAAGATAAGAATTTTATTTTCGGAGTATGGAAATTTTATTGTCAAAAGTCATATTTAGTTACAATTATTTAATAAATAAACACTTCGAGGTACTGAAAAAAAACTCTTTCAAAATTATTTGCGGTTCGATTTTGACATCGCGATGTACATTGAGTGAGGCTGAACCGTTCAGACGATCTTCAGACATTGTTGATCTCAAATACGTTTTTGTCATCGCAAAGTTGAGAAGGATCGTTCATTCGTCGCTGTTGTCACAGGAAAACTGCCATAACGCGAAGCATTTGGTTAACATTTGGAAACGGATCTTCATTACAAATATCGAGTGCTTCAAGTGATTTTTCTCTTTCCTTTCCGGCAATGAGCTTCCGCCAAAGTTGTACTTCGTTCACCTATATGTCACGGGAATCGCCGTGCAAAAATGAGCAGTATGATTGGAATAGTTGAGCGTACGACTTATCTTCGAAAATTTTCATTTAGTTGGAAAAAGGCAAGCGAAATTTGATAAAATATTGCGGTGAATGGATCTTGCAATTGTGTCAGAAACGAATCAATGTACGGTATGTAGATTCTTATACAGAAATAATCTTCAACTGAATCAGTTTGTACGTTGGAACGTTGGGTCTGGTTCAACGCAATCCTTGGCTTTCGCAATTCAATTTCGTATTGCTCACTAATTTCACTCACGGTTTTGAAAATTTGTTTCGCAGCATCAGCCAATTTGATAGCCTCTCCCAGATCTTGATTTTCTCCTTGAAGTACTCGACTCGGAGACAATGTGAGAGAATGCACCGAGCTCAAAATGTGCATGGATATCTGGAAATTTTGCGGTTTTTATAGCTGAAAGCAGTTGGAAAGCTCCAGACGAAGCCATTGGGTCTTTCCAGTTGGTGGAAATCACTTCAAGAGCGCGAATTACTGCTGGTTGGAGATATGTTGCGACGGACTCATGCCGTTCTACCCATCTGGTTTTACAAAATTTTTTCAATTTCTTCACTCGAGTTTCCGATAGAAGCCCATTTTCACTTATCGCATCCCGAAGGGCATTTTGGCGTTTCGGGTAAATGAAGAAGGAATGGATATTCTCTAGAACTCCCAGACAATTTTTGATTCCCGTTATATTGCACGCAGAGCTTACCACCAAATTGAAGCTATGAGCAACACAATGGGAGTAGAGCGAGAGTGGATACGTTTTTCTGACAACAGCTTGAGCCCCTTGGAACTCCCCGCTAACCGCTCCCGCACCGTCATATCCTTGCCCTGAAATACCTCCAATCCAGTCCGGAAGATTTTAGGAAATCAAAGTAAGCAGTTCCCATTCCCTTTCCAGTGAAATTGGTGATAGGAATAAAACACAAAAAATCTTCCTGAATGATGAACTTTTCGCCGCATTTATCCAAGTACCGAATGCAAATTGAATTTTGTTCTACTCCTACAATGTCTGGCGTCTCATCTCCGAGAAAAGAAAAGCCCTTCGATTTGTTCACTCGATCGATGTTGTAACTCATGATGAGGTGGTGACAAATGTTGATTATTTCATTCTGGACACGGTTGCTTATGTACATAGCATTCTTTGGTGAATCACTCAGGTGTTTTTTCAACTGCTCATCAGTTTTGGCTCGATATTGCTGTAAAATTCCCTATAGGGGGGGGGGTCTCCCCCCTTTTTTACCTCATTTGCTTCATTCATTTGCTTAGCTCACATACATAAATCGCAGTGTGTGGCTCGCTACGGGAATTATTGCACTCCTCAATTTCGCTGCCGTACAATTTAACAACTACTTCAGTTAATTGTAAAGCAACACGGCACTAATGTGGCGCCACACTGACGAAGGTGGCTATGTAAAATTCAAATACTTTGGGGATCTATCGGAATGTGCACCCACAGCGCCAGAATATGAATTTGAATCAAAATTATAGTTGAAGTCACAATGAGTACGAAAATGAAATGAAAATACATATCGGTGATTGCTCAGAGGCAAACAACAGAAGCTCACAAAGCCGCTCAGTGGATCGGTGTGGAATGAAAGGAAACCAAATTCTGTAAATTTCGTAGAGTATAAATTAAAAGTGCACTGCGTGCCATTTTCCGCTTGCTATTTAGTATTTGCCATTTGGAATTCTACACTAGACTCCACTACACAAACCTCACTCCCTCTCTTTAAAATGTACATTTCTCAATCGGGCCGGCTTTTGGCTTTGAGCTATATGGGTTGGATATATGTACATATGTATCTATTTAAATGTACCCTGTAAAAAATCGCGCTACTGACCGCTAAAAAGAGCGATCCTGAATCAATACCTTTCGTCTACAGTGGGCTACAATTGATTCCAACTATTCCGTTAAAGATAGAGTTGGGATATGTCGATTTTAATTTCTATAGCCTACTTTCAAGTGTTGAAAGTAAACTTGTCCGACCGTCCCGTAGGTGACCAAATGGAATCTGTCCGACACTACCCTTTTGGGCATGAAAGGGCTCAATTAGTCTTTTCAAAGGAAATGCTCAAACAAAAAGGATCACTTCAACAAAGAGATCAAAACTGGCATTGGTCGCATGCTCCTTTGCGACTCATCCCGGATTCAGGTTACACTGCAAAAAGCGATTAGTCTGGAATGCGTCCGGGATGAGTCGCAAATGAGTATGCGACTAATGCCAGTTCTGATCTCTTTGTATGGGCTGGACTGTTCAAATTTGTTTGAGCATGTCCCATGGAGAGACCAATTGCACCCTTTTCTACCCGAACAGGTAAGGAGGGATTAACTCCTATGGGCAAGCTACAAAAGCTAAATTTGACTGATACCTCTATGAGTATGCTACACAAGCAAAAATTTACTAATGTATATTGAATTATAGCCCTCTATGGACAAAAGGTCCCTGCCAACCAGCAGTGGATAAAAAAGTGGGTAATTTTGTTCGGCGAGGTTCATTTTTGAACTATGTTGAAAATGTTTTTCCGTGGCTTATTTTCGAGTGGGTTATTGCCGTTTGTGTTATGGCATCCTCCATACTGAAATAATGCAACATCTTTTCATTTTAACCGTAAGTTTGCTTGATCAAAAATATAATATATACCTACTCCTTCGAGTAATCAGAAAAAATAATATAAATAAAAATAGTAATGAAAACTTTGCAGAATTTCTTTGTCTTTACAGGAAATTTTTCTATTTTCGTGAAATCGAAATTATTAAAAATTACATTAACCTAGAAAATATTGAGTACCATAGTAAAGTCAAGAGTTTTTTCGTTGGCAGTGCAAGAGGAGGATACATTTTACTTTTGAATTTCAAAATGATAAAAAAAAGTAAAATTTTCCAAAAGATTTTCGCAGATTATTTTTGGACGGCTAAAAACACAAATTTTTTGTTCCTTTTCCAAAATTGGGACATGTTGTAGCACTTGAGCTCTAAAACGAATTGCCAAATTTTTGTAAATGCATAAAGAAACTAGACATAGTCATTTAAGTCTACTGGATTTATTTAACTGGATACTGAAACATAAACAAAAATTGTATTAAATAATATGAAAATTTGTTGTTCCTAGGTATTGTGGTCGAGTAAATATTTTTTAATCAAGTTGCCTGTTTGGAGTTCCCATAGATTTTTATTCAGGGAAATATTCACAAATTATCGAATCTAGCGTATAAGAAAACTTTTGTATCATTTGTGGGGATCAAGACGCCAAAACTGAATGAAAATCAAGCGAGCATTTACATCTGTCATGTTGAGAGGAATACAAGTCAATCTGTGGCAGAAACTCAGATGAATCACAATTAGGGTGGGATGTGTCTAATTTATTTTCCCGTGAAGGATTTTTAAATGCATATGCCATTTGCTTGCTCTAATATTGACCCATCGAAAATTCCTAAATACGCTTGTGTACGGGTATATCCAATTCGAATTTCAATGGATGTAACAAATTAACTTTGCTCAACGATCTATAAAAGCAAAAGTCGTCAGCTTCATGACCTTAGATAAACTTAAGTGAATTGCGTTTAACTCAAACTAACTAAACACATAACATTATACAAGGTAAACAAATAAATATGGGTTCGCCTGAGTGTATATTTCTATGTACTTATATGCTCCTATGCATATGCATATGTATGTCAACTAAATTGTATAATTGTGAGTTTCGTGTAGTGACCAGGCGTTAGCATAGTTATTTCCAGAAGCGAAAAGGACTAAGTCACAAAAGTTTTAGCAATTTCACTTGCTGCTGCCCAAAAACGCAACCAACAATCACCAACGTTCTACCAAGGCTTCACATTCGTAGTCAGTAGCCAGTTGGGACATGAAAGGAATGCTAATGTTGGTACGACAACTACCTCAATACTCACTCACTTGAGTCTGGCACATTGTTATTAGAGAAGTATAAGGGAATACTTCAATGGCTCAAATGCTAGCCACTCAGTGTGTGCCGCTGACTTTGCAAGGTTGAGGATGTCCTTTATTTTCTACCTTGCTCTTATGGTTCTTTTTTAATTTATGGCACTTTTGTGCTACCAAAACAATTACAAAAGTTACGATACCGCAATATACCACATCATCGTGGTAGGTTGAATTGTAGGAGTGTGAGGCCGTCGGAAGAATAGTGGGTGCTGCGCAAAGGAAGTTACATGTCTGCTTTGTTGCTTTTGTTGCATGTTAGTTGCTTCTTGAGCCATTTCATTCCACATTACGACTAAAGACACGCAGGTATGCACATTCTAGTATGTGTGTCATGAACCAAGTTCTACTATGTGTTCATTTTTAATACTGAAGGCAAGTACTGGGAAATCATCAATAATACCTGGGGCCACAAGAAGTGTTCATCTGCACTTGAATGCTGAAGAGTAAGACTTTCGTGAATGTACATACCAGGGTAGGTTACTTTGAATAAAAAAAATTTCAAATAAATTCATTATTACAAAAAATTTTAAGTGGCGAATAAAATTTAAGTTAATATTCAATCATCTAAGAATAAGAAATAAATACCTCGAGATCCCATAAAATTATACCCATGTGTTAAAATTGTTATAGTGTGTAGTCTGCTCATTTAGAGATCAATCCCGCATTTCGGAACTGTTTTCGAGGATTTTCCAGAACCAGGTTAGGATCGTTTCGGGCCTAGTTAGGGAGTTGAATTTTCTTGAAGTGATGGATTTAAATTGTCTTGAATTGGTACCGAAATAACATAACGAAGATCCCTCCATGGACACAAATGCAGTCAAGTAGCCTTCTCATAAACCTTGTATTGTTCATCACTGTTCCCGAACTAGCCCTATAAAACTTGAGTCAAATCATTATAGTGAATCTTAGTTTATTCCGAAATAACTCAACAATTCTTTATTTATAGTTTTGCGGGACTTTGAAGTTTTATTATTTTTTATTTTTGGATCAGTAATTAATAATTGAAATTTTATTCAATATTGTAATTTCGCTTGGTTGAAATTTCGTCACCTATCATTAAAATTTTATAATAAATGCATCATATTTTTATGAAAATAACAATTAAATGATCCGCTAGAATTCTGTACAATGTACTCGTATGTTACTGGCGCTAGGCGTGTGGCATTGTATTCCCATATTAACACAATTCTGAAAACTTAACTCTCATTTTACATTAGTTTTTTCCATTCCCACTTGAATTTCTTTCATTATGGCTTCCTCTGTGCTGCATAGGAGGTGTTTATTTTTATAATTCGCATTTTCCTTTTTTCGATAGCCTTTTTGCTGACTTGAAATTGCTTTGTAATCAGTGCACATAATTCAATGAAATGAAATTTCACTTTAAAACATAAAATTCATTGTTGTCATATGGCGCTCCACGGGTAGTGGACGTGTAATCCTTCCAGCTGCTGCGAGCAAAAAAAATATATTTATATCTATGTACATATACGTAGCTGTGTATTCACGGGTCCACACTCTTTGCTACGCCTCATGAAATACTATAAAATATATTGCAGTGCCAACGCCAATTGCAGTGCAACTACTGTGAGGCAATTGAGCTCCAAAATTCAAGTACCTACTAAAAAATAAAATGGTGCATAAAGTAAAGTGGCGCGGCTTAGGTGGCCAAAAAGGATACTGTTGAGTACTCAGCTTCAAACATTTTTAACATATTTCGCATTGAAGAGTAACACATGTCAGTACACTGCATAACAGTCGTCTTGGCTCAACTGAAGGAGTCAGTCGAAATGCGAATGGCAGTGTTGGCCGAAGTGTATTGTGGCCCTTAACTTCGCTCCGTTTGAAAATAATTTAATAAAAGAAAATTGTCGGTTGTTCACTTTTAAAGAGCTGTAAAAGTAGATCATGGAGTGCTTTTGAATTTGGACCAATGTTGTTAGTTTTCTATGCTGCAACTTTCAACCTAGAAAAACAAATGCTTGAAGTAGCAATGGAGAAAGTAATAGCGTTAGTCATACTTAGCGAGAGGCTAGAACATATTTTAATCATATTTTTATGATATTGTATTTCTTTGTATGTATTTTGCTCAACAACATTTTTGCAAAGAATTTTAAGTCAATTTTGTGACAAATAAAAAATGCCCTGATTCTAGGTTTACAGGAGGATTTGTTATTATTTATATATGTATCATTTAATAAAATTATAACAGGTCGATGTCTGTACATTGCAGATAATTAAGAAAAATCGATAGGAGGAATCATTATTGAGCCAGTAGAAGACAAATCAACCATTTTTAGAATGTTTGTCTGTCTGTCCGTGTGTGTCAGTCTGTCTATGTGGACCAAGGTGACCCAAAATGTGTTTAGTACAATATGGGTATCAAACGAAAGGTGATAATAAGTGCTTCAATAATCGATGTAATTAGGTTCCATATCTTATCTGATATGTGTGGGAGAGATATTGATTGAAATCGGGCTCAGTCTATTATAAGGTCTGTGACGCAGCGAAGCAGGGACGGGTTTACTACTTTATATGTAAGTCTTAAAGTAAGCAGCTGACGGATTATAAATATCTTATTATGTTTAAAGTTTATTTGATAAGCGGACAAGCAGCGATTATTTGTTTGGAACTCAGTGAATGTCTGTTACTATTTATCCAATATTTCCTTAATTGATTTTTATAAAATCTTAACAGCTAGAGCAAGTATGACTAAAAGTAAGGGTTTATTCCGTTTGAAATAAATGATTTCGAAATCATAAAATTTTTTAAGGTGTTTCCTTTTTTGGTCTTAAAATATTAATATATCATTATATCAGCTACTGGCCATCCACAGGAGAGTGGAACTTAAGTTACAGTCTTTAATCATAAAATGATGAGATTAAGAGTAAATATGCTACTCAGAGATAGTAACTGCAATGACTTAGTCTCAATGATGGCAAAACTTAATATCCCGAACTTTGGATAAGAACTATCGAAGTAAGACCAGCCTCCAGTTATTATGCATGTTGTCTATGTTTTATTGAAACAGTGCAAGATACGGTGACTTAATGACGGTTTAAAAACTAACACTCTCCAGGTGGAAGAAATCTTAGCTTCCAGCGCAACCGTAGTTGGCTGTATGTGCGCTTTAATTATTTGTTTAATAATTTGGTTTCGGATATGATAACAGATGCACTATAACACTCCCATTATGTTATTGCAATAAAAAAATTGCGCTACGAGTAATCTTTTCCACAACCATACATCCTTCACAAAAAACTACTCAACCCCGTTTCAATAAATTTAAAACATTCACCAGTAAAAAACATCCAAGCGCGAGTAAGGAAATATCGAAATAAGTATATTTTGGTGTGTTTTCTGGTAGTTTAAATGCCATTGCCACAATATTCCATGACTCAGCGCGCACAACGGGCTTGCTGCAGTGCGCCGAGACCCTATAATTGCCAGCATATAAAATAAATAAATACAGAAGGGAACGTATGGGTATGAGCATGTGCATGTATGCGAGTGTTGGGCAAAGGGAAGTGTGGGACAGCTTTGTATTCTCATATTATGCGTTGTAATATCGTATGCTGGCAACGTAGCAGGAGATATGGATCTGATGAATCAGCAGCAATTGCTGTTACATTGCCAACAGAAGCTTCAGTAACAGCTCACAAATCCATTTGGGCGCAATTGCCGAGTGTAGCACTCGACGAAAGGATAGCCCACACCATTTGTAATTCTCCCTTTGCCATTACTGCTAACCGCTGTTACGATGAGAAAACACTCTAGAATGGTTTGGTTTCCTAGCAGCAGCAGGCAGAAAAAAGAAAAACTGCAGCGAAAAATGCATGGATTCATATAAATGGGAGTATGTGTTCATTTATTAGTACTTGTACACTGTCGCTCAACTGAGTAGGTGCACACTTAGTGTTCCTAAAATATGATCTCTCTGAAAAAATATATTTTAAGCAGATTCTTTTTAAGTTTTACGTAAAGATTGCTCACTAGAACTGAGATAAAACAACTCAACTCGTGTTTATTCATTTCTATTTCTTTCAATGCAATAAAATTCTGTGCAACAACAGTTGTGAGAAGATAGCTAGAAAAGTAACAGAAAAAACCCATTACGTGTTTTTTGTAAATTCTAGTTTCAATCTGAAAAATAACATACTGCATATATGACCAAACCAAAATTGGTTGAAAGTTCCAATTAACCATCTATCGAGATAATACGATGAGCATTGCATTTATTTTTGAAGACTATTGACAATATCTTGGGTTTTCTCAATAAAAAGTTGCGAATTTAATTTTTTTACGGTTTCTCTCGATATTAAAAACTTCCCCAGATCACAAAAAATCACATTTTTTAAAACTGTTGCAAAAACTATGCAACAAAATTGTATATGCCATATTTTACTCTCTACTGGATATTTCATTCAGAAAAAAATATATCCTATTTGGATGCTAGATATTTAACCTGGAACACTTCCCACTTTAATATATTTAAGCTAAATTTAATTTGTCAATTTATTCATTTAATAAATATTACAGAATTAGAAATTTGGAATAAGCGTCCGTACACCTAACGACCTCAATAGCATTTTAGGTACTATATAGTCGGGACATCTCTTGACGGGGGAACCAACAACAACTGCTATAAACGGAGTAGCAATGACCTTTTATTGTCATTTTGGAAAAGAAGATTTTCTAAACAGCATAAAAAAATACCTTTAAATACGAGTATTCTTAATAAAAATTGTAAGCAATCAAAGCTAAAGTAAAAGCTGTTTCTACTATCCTAATAAATAATAAACCAATGACATTTCAAAGTTTTTCAGCTATCCAAACAAAAGCTCCTTTGCCATCTAGCCTTTAGTTCTAAAGGCCGCATTAAATTGAACATAAAGAAAACTAAAATATCAACATACTCCACAATCGATTGCTCGTATGCTAACATTTCATGTTACGAAAACCTTTGAACCTATTCAGATGACCTGTAGGATACGTGAATGCATTTATATAAGAGAGTAACTCAATGCGACACAAGGAGTATCAAAAAGGGCGCTGCACACTGGGCTGGTATGAATGCGCTAGATATGGGTCATGTTTGCAATTGTAATGTGGAATGATTGCATCTTTGGTAACAAAAACAAAAACTTCACTACACCAACATCATTAAAAGCACAAGAGAGTACAGACATAAGCACCTTCAACAGCCACTTGATAAACATACAACAAAAATATTACCGTTTCTACTAGTCCTACTTGATGCTTTGATTATTTGGACGGAGTGGGAGCACTCATTCTTTCCACACCCTTCATATTTGCTTCACCGCAAGCGCATCAGCTCGCCTCGAACACATACATATGTACCTACAATCTTGCAACCGATATCCAACGTAATTTTGTGTTCGCACACACATGTTCAGTTTTCTCTGCGTTACATACAAGGTGGCGCAAAAGTAAGCTTCCGATGTTCAGAATATCGGTTGTGGCACGTGCAGTGTGTGCTGTTGCACCGTCTTGTTGGAACCACATGTTTTCCAATCCCAATTCATCAAGTTGCGGCAAAAACAACTCGTTGATCATTGCTCTGTAGCGCTCACCATTCACAGTAACCGTTTGGCCCCGACCGATTATTGGTCAAATAAATAGTCAGCAATATTCCGCGTTCTGGAGCAGTGTAGCGTAACATTGTTTATTAACGTGTATTTCGCATGTGTTTACTACACAAATGTCAAAACAGAACTGACTTTAGGGGCCAATCGCAAAATTTATAGCATTTTCTGATAGGAGGATTACTTTTGCGCCACCTTGTACAATGTAATATATACAAATAAGTATCTATTTACCTGTCTGCGCTAGCAAACCCAGCAAAAAATCTTATAAGCGATCCTAACAAATAAGGCTTGCTATACGCCTTGAAATATATCATGTAGCATCTTATCATAGTAATAACTTCATTCATTTCAATAAATGTCCTGTAATAAGACCTCAAGCAGGTCTTAAGAAATCCATACATTCTTAGGCTTTCACGTTTCGTAGAATTTCAACCCGTTTGTCAACTATTTCATTACACAGCTAGGGCACGAGGTAACATTATAGAAAAATTATATTTCTGGAGTTGTATCATTTTTATCAAACAGCTTTATTTTTTGGCGGAAAGCAACATCTGTATGAAAGCGATCATGAGAGCGAAGAAAAATTATTTAGTCTTCCTTCAGCTCATCCGCTAGCCGAGGACTCCAATATGGATGTCATCTGAGGCGCAAGAAAAATTTTGTTTAGCTACCACAAAAAAGTGATACCATAGAACACAAATCCTCTAATTTAATATACTAGAAAAGAAATAGAACAGTGCCCAGACTTGCTGGGCTCTCAGTCATTTGCTTGAACCTACACATGTATATGCACATACAAAAGTGTGTCCTATACCGTTGCAAGTACATGCACAATGATTTTTCAGTTGGGTTGTTCGATCATTGTGGCGAAATCACGAAACCTCTAATTAAAAACGGATACGTTACTAAAATATAACATAGAGTTATAAAATGTATGTGCTGCTGCCAACAATGGCTAGATATATGCATATATATTAGGAAAATGTTAGCAAATTACCAGGCGCTCCATAGATGACCGACAGTGACTTCATATTTCTATAGTACAGTTTAGTTCACTGCACCTGTTCCAAAATAAAAACAAAAAATAATTTCACTCATTTACATAAAATAAGAAATATACACCACTGGTATCCTACAGTTGAAGTCCTCAGGTTTCAGCAATCATAAATCGAAAAAAATTGTCTGTCCTATCTTTGACGTGCAGTTGACAGCTGTCACAGCAAAGCCACCCAAACCTAAATGTAATTACAAGTGTCATAACTTTGCTGCTGATGCTATTTGTTGATGTTGCCGTCGTCAATGATCCTGTCAACATTATATTTGTTGTGCTCATCCGTAGCAACATTGGTGAATCAACATTTTTAGATTAACAATCATAAATAAGAATATATGCACCAATCTTGCCTCACACAGGCATACGTATTGATTTATGTACACTAAGGTGTGGCTAATGTTTATACTTCATCATGCGAACTCCATAAATAGTCTAATTGATCGGTAAAATTTTCTTTTTATAATTCAGTTTATTGGGTGATGTATACTGGAACGATTTTGGGTCATCCCTTGTCAAATTTGGTTTTGTAACAAACCGGTTTCGCAAATCAGTTTTTCAAAGCGCCATCCTCAGTGTATAGTTTCGTTGTTCGTATTTAATTGGTCTTCTCAAGGTAAAAGATGATGAAAATTTGCAAAGTCTCTGTGTTTTGCAACAATTTAGAAGAAACTGCTGTTAAGCATTTCTTGAGACTTTTTCACTCTGAGCATTTTAGCCTAGCTAAATAAATTATTTTCTCATGGTGGTTGCCCGATCTCTCCGTTTAGGGGAGCAGAGGACTCCTTCCAAATCAGTTTAGGTAAAGTACAAACATTCGAACAATGCTACAACTTGCCTCTTACCAGTTAGTTTTTCTTCGTAAGCTGAAATGACATGTGATCTTAAGAGCAGGTCGAGCAGGTCGAGTTGTGAAGTCTTCCGCGGTTTGTCGTGATTGCAGTTCTTTGATTTTCAGGTTTCCTTCATTTTGGTGCACCAATGCCAGCAAAATAACAAGATTCTTACTACCGGTAACAAGCATAAGCCCTTTTGGTATATTGCGCGAATAAAGTCGACTCCACAAGAATAGTTTGTTTCATCACATTGCAAATTTTTTATCAATATATTAAGTCACATCCTAATTTATATATTTATGTTATTCTAAAGAGTAAGTTGCCAAGTTTTTCTGGCATCCACTTTTCTTATGAAAATAGAACATTGACAACGGTCATATTGACATTTCTTACTGCCCCATTTCAACCATTACATTTATCGATTAAGTCTGCTGACAAATGGCTAAAAGCAAAATAGCAATATTCTGTAGCAGCTTTAGTCAGTTTTCTTCATAATCTGAATATGTATGTATTTACATATATATGTACAATAGCTTGGCGGTGCAGTGCAGTTACGCCCATGGGCTTTATTTCCTAAAAAAAACTGTGAGAGCAACTTCCGTTTCGAAAGGGAAATAACAACCACTGAGAAAGTGCAATAAAGGCTGTTAGGCCTTTTAATTTTATTTAGAGGCATATAAAAAAACTCCACAATTTCATTTAATGTTATGATTGAAATTAATCGCACAGCTTTTAAATGACTTAAAAAATCTTTATCTGTTTTTATTTCCTTTGCGGAAGGGAAAGTCTCTATATATAATACAATTATAAGCAGGAAAGGAAAATAAAAGTTATTTTTCTTTTCGATCTTATAAAACTCCAAGGTTAGATAGTGTTCTGGGAGACAGTTATTAACTTTTCTGTCATCCCAGGACTTCCAGGATCAAAATCCTGACCCCAATTAAATGTTATGGCTAGTTTGAAAGAAGTCCGATAATAACTTAAAAATACGGTGTTATTTTTCTTTTTGGCGAGATAATGTTTAAGGACATAATAAAAGTTTATTAATATTAATGTTAATTATGGAAAAAACCTTCTATTCTGTCCTTAGAAAACATCTCTTCAAAAATATTGTTGGCTAAAAAAAATATATATCCGGGTTGACCGATTATTTTTGCCCGTTTAAAATAAAGTTCCAGAAATAATGGCAAATAAAAGACTACCTACGCTCGCTGTGCTTATTTTCTTCCAGAAAGTAAAAGAACGCCCATTGAAAAGAAAATAAGCCCCGCAAGCGTTGTTGCACTGCAGCTAGCTCGTCAAACCGTTCAGAAAACAGCGCTTCCCTGTAGTAAAATTGCGAACCAGTCTTTAAAAGAGACAGTTTTGAGCTACACGCTTTGCGAATCGTCCTGTGGTGGTTTCAAAAGTGATAGTCTAAAGACAGTTTGAAATATCGAATATCGATAATCAATCATCCACAACCAAAACTACCCCCAAAATTTCCGAAATGGCACAAGTTGAGAACTAGCCAAAGCGAAACTATCTTAGAACTGTCAGAATGGAAGCCAGTTCAGAACGAGTTGCAAAGTAATGCACTGGCGACAATTTCCACCGCCAATGACATCGCCGTGTAAAAGTGGACAGTTGAAAGCATTGCTTGGGTACTGAGCTAGAACTGGTGGTGGCGTCTAACGATTTAGATCAGGGATAGTTCTAATCTAGTCCAGTTTGCTGCAGGGTTAGGAACGCTTTCAAAAACTTATTAGAATCGCTGCTTTAGTAAAAAAAGCATTTATTGTTGGTATTGTTTCCAATTTATACAAGTATGTATTTGTTCAGGTAATTAAATTACTACCACATAGCTGTCAAATATCTGTTAATATTCCACGAAAGTACTTTTAATCCCTTTTTTCTACTACCCTTTACTTTTTGGAGAATTACGTTCGTCTAATTTTAATCAACACAACCAGTCAACGGCGGATGTGCTTAGTAACATAAAAATGGACTGCATTTTCGCCCTGGAGCTGAAGTGGAAAGAATAGTACTTTAACTTATAATACAAAGATGGCCTACAGAATTAATTGAGTCTTTGGAAAAACCCACAAAAAGCTTGTAAATCGTCCAATTTCTGCGTTACTCTTGTATGCACAGAAAACTGATTAAATTACTTGCAAGTGTTGCACGAGTCTCTCCTAGCTATGAAAAAACTTCACTATTTAAGAAAGGCTTATACTGATCGCAGATCGTAATTAAACCAAGCAGAATGAGATATACCGAAAAGCTGAGATTTCTGTCTTTTGGCCGCGGATATCCTAAGACGAGTTGACGCTTTTTATTTCGATTTTTGGAGTACTCAGAGAACGTCGAAATAAAGGTTGAAATGAGTTATCATCTTCCTATTTCGAATTCCGAGAATAAATCGTAAAGTGGCATGTCTAAAATAGTACATTTTTTTTAAGTTTATTAATCGTTGAGTCTCTATCAGCAATTCCGGCACCTCATTCTCCCGAAAATTGGAGTTTTTGTAACTTGGCATCACTAGCTCTTAGTGACATTTAGTTATATTTACATAAAAAATAAAATACGAAAACTGTTACCATTAAGGGCCGCTTTCATAAAATCCGGTTAGCACTATACTGCGGTTAATTTTGGAACTTATTCACATCGCTTATCTGCAGCAGTCATTAGCACCTTTCGTTTGAAACCCATATTGCACTAACACATTTTGGGGCACCCTGATCCACATATTGTTAATTTTCTTAGCAAACTCGCGAATTGTATTGTACATCTAAAAATCCATAAATGTCTGAGTTTATCAGTAATCGTTGCAAGCTTTGCTTTTTGCTGCAGACGGTCTGCAGATTACGCTAATTATTCCTTAAGTGAGGTCTTAAAGAGCTCAGTTTTCTCTTTCCTTATATTTCTATTGCAATTCTCGTACGAAATATTAATTGCGAAATAGTCCAAGATACCACAAATTATTTGCATAGGCTTCAGTTGCAAGAGCTTTGTACTGCTCTACGAAAACAAATTTTCAAACAAAGCCAGCGTACTAACAAACGAATTGATGTGGAAACAAGCACTTTTTCTACCCAACGTGATCCCAGTCGACTACTTGATTGGCTTATCTGTACCGCATCAACGCGTTTTCCTGTCGCAGCAACGGCAATTTCTTCTTCGATAATAATCTCAATTCGTCTTTATGGGTATAATAAAGCGAGAGGACGCTGACTTTTTTTCGCGTTTTTGATATTTTGTTTTCAAATGCCTTTCACCGTGTTCTTCTTTCGCATTTGCAAATGAAATTTGTCAGTTTGTGGCTTTGGTTCTGGCTCATTTTCTTATTTGGCAGGAATAGCTAAAAAGGAAACATAGCTACAAAGGTCCTTTAAAGTATTGAAAATTGTTTTGTAACGATGGCTCGAAAAATAGATGGTTTGGGGTGATTATTGTTTTCATTCCAGTTCCATTTGTACAATTTTCACAAAGATATACATACATATAACTTCGTATCTAGTATTTCCCAATGTTCATGCACACTCAATTATTAGCTAGAAATATGTAGTTGTGTAACTAAGAGGAGCTTATGAAAAACATATTGGCATTTTACATTGCATGTTTAGCATTTTCCTTCTTCCGGAATGACAATAAAGCTCATTTTTTTCTCGAAACCACTCAACCCTTCAAATTATTTATAACCAGCTATGGTTGAAATAACCTTTTACTTTTTTTATGTATATACATATGTATGAAATAATAATAACTTTGCACTGGAATGGAGCTTAAATTTTTTCTAAAATTAGCTGCACCAAACTGTTGTTCTAAGAAGGTTTACCTGACAGACCTACACTCGAAAGCCTTGCTGCCCCCTGAATTCGCAACCTTGGTATACATATATATATAATAACATAATTTGAATGCAATTCAAATTCTTGAAATTTTTATTTTATGGCCCAATTTGATCGAAAAATGGAAAAATATGCAGTTTTAAAGTACACGAATACAAATTACACGAAATAATTCACTATTAAGTGGAAATGGGCTTGCGAATTCAAAGGGTAATACGTTGTGATTGTGCGTTTAGGGTACGATTGATGGTTCCTTAATTAAACTTATTTCATTCATCAATCAATTCAAGTGACAGTAATCGGTGATTTTTCACCTCACATCGTAAAAAGATAAATATGTAATTTGATTTCAATTGGATTAAGCAAGCCTAACGTTAAGTACCAATGTATGTGTGTACATACGAGTATATGTACATATGTACACTCAGGCGTAACCCGGCAGCATTGGAAAAACCATGCTAATATTAATATATGCTTATTGATACACGATGCCCCGAACCAATTCGTCGGGTTTATAAATTGAATGAAACGCTTTGAAAAAGAATGAGATAAATTGCAACAAGTAAGAAAGTCTAAGTTCAGGCGAAACCGAAAATTATATACCTAGTAGTGATCTTGTGTGGTATACCACTTCACGCAGGACTATCGTTTTACTTTGAAATAAAGAAAGAGCTGAAAAAGGTTCCATTTTGCAGTGAAAACTAAATACTTGACTGGAGTTTGTTTGAGTATTCAATATACAGCAGAATGTTTATACAGAAAATAGCAGAATGATTTAAAAGAAAATAAAATCCAGCAAAATTTATTTGTGGTCGAGTTTTGTCACATTACGGGTACCAAATCTTGTTAATATAACTTGCATAATAACAGAAATATCGCGATTTAAATTTTACAAAAAAGTTATTCAGAACTACATTAAAATAGTGGGTGAGACACTCAACGGGTTTCCCCCATACTCGTTTTATACTTTCCGTACCACATAGCATATCTGTTCGAAAAATCAAGCAAATCGGGTAATAACTATTGCCAATATAATATGACGCCTCTTTGTGCACCAATATCGAACATATCGAAAAGCAAATAAAACGAGATATTTAACTGATTTAGGTTAGGAAGAAAATTAAGTTAAAGGAAATATGCGTGGTACTCCCCACATAGTTGTAGAAAAAGTGTAAAACCCGTATAAGCGAACAAAGTTAAGGTACTTTGTGTGGGGAGCACTACTAGGCTTAAAAAGCGGCAGACAACTTTACCTTAAACAATGAAACTGTATTAAAGAAAGGTAATGTTGATGTTTTAAGACAATCTAGTTTAACATCGACTAAAACTTATTTATAATAACGAGTTACAACAAAATAAAAGCTTTATTTGTTGATTTTCTAACAGGGTGGAAAGTTGATGTATATTGGAAAGATTTTCCGTCATCCCTTCTCAAATTTGGTTTTGTAATTGGCTGATTTTCAAAATTTCAGGTTACTGAAGTTAGATTATACGAAACTTATTTAGGTTATTAGAAATGTTAAGGCAAAAAAAAAATGTCTTTCATATTTCGAGCCACTCTGATGTGTATGTATCTAAACAACTACTTTCACGTATTCTGATAAATGTGAATATTCTAAAGAGCGCGTTTGTTGCCTTAGCCTACAGTACATTTTATATGAAATGCGCAAAAAGTCACAACATGAGCTGTGACATTTGATTAACGTTAAAAAAATTCAGATTCAGTTTCCTATCCGTACCAAGCATGTTTGGCAATGGAGTAGCCATAAATCAAGTCTCTCAACCATGTTTCCTGTCGCATTGAGAGTCTTGCTACCTCTCTTGTGACCACTTCTACCTTCGTTTAAGGTGAATTGAGTCGAATTGAGTTGAGCTTCGGTTCGGCGTTCACTGTATGTCACTTGTGGCGTAATGCTGACAAGATTAAATTAAACGACATTTACACACCGCAGCTTTGTAGAAGGAAAATTTTACTCATATGAAAATCCGTGGCAATGGCCGATACGATATTAACTGTGACGGCAGCGCGACATGATGTGCCGCCTGGTAAGCTGAGAGAGCAAAATTAAATATTTGCGGGTTTTCTTATCCTCAAAAATATGTCAAATGAAACCGGAATTTTTGTTTCAAATGGTTAACAATGGTCCAAGTTAGATTGAGTTATCATTTTCTCATAACTTTGTGAATTTTTTCTGCTGTTCATTGAGCACTACACGGCTAATAATTTAAGCCTAAACTCTTTAGGCTACACATCGTGGGTGATACTGGCTATTTTTCAACTACAAAATGCTTAATTTATAGACGAACAATGACTTTATGGAAAAAGTTGCCATCAATATCGATTATTTTTAATTATTTGCCAACGTGTAGCTTTCTTGAGAATAAGTATATATGTAGATATTAATGGCAGAGGCCTATGAAAGTTTTTGACACAAATGTAGCTTACGTAGTTTTTCATTTGTGCGTTAGGTGGTTTCAGTTGGCATGTTTTGGACCGACACGTCCTGCATCAGAGTCGAGTGCCCTACCCACTGAGCTACAGTGCCCACATTAATGTTGTCTCTGAAGTATTTATGATGTTACTTGTTTCGGAATTTGAACCTAGGGGTGTTGGTGTTAAAGTCAGTGAGCTTAACGGTCAAAATAGTGTCGTAGTAAAAATAAGTTTTTTTTTGTGCGTGCATAATTAATTACTTTGAACAATAGATTTTTGTAAAATACGCTGAAATAGAATCACTCCGCCCATTATAATACGGCTGTGTATGTGGATTTAAATTTTAAAACGAACCTTATTTATTGTTATTGGTTCCAAATGTGAGCAGAAAATGAGAAGCGAGCACAAAAACGCCAATCAGAAACATTTAAGATTGTACTTTCTTTTACACAGGGGGTCAATTCCGGTTTTGCGTTACCGTGCAGTGAAAAGTAAATACGTTATTTACCACGACTTTCGATTCTCGTTTAACTTAGCAGTTTTGATTTAAAGTGAGGTGAAAAAACTTACCCCCAGTATAAATTTCGTGTTAACGTCAAAATTTAAAAAAATTCAAACATCGCATTTTTTACAAGTTTAAAGATGTTAAATAATAAAAATTACGATTGTTGTTTTTGCCGGCTTTAGGTCAAAATTAAGTAAAAACTCATTTGTTTTCTTTCTTTAATATAAATATACAAGGTGGCGCAAAAGTAATCGTCCTATCAGAAAATGCTATACATTTTGCGATTGGCCCCTAAAGTCAGTTCTGTTTTGACATTTGTGTAGTAAACACATGCGAAATACACGTTAATAAGCAATGTTACGCTACACTGCTCCAGAACGCGGAATATTGCTGACTATTTATTTGACCAATAATCGGTCGGTGAAAAACGGTTACTGCGCAAAAGTAATCCTCCTATCAGAAAATGCTATAAATTTTGCGATTGGCCCCTAAAGTCAGTTCTGTTTTGACATTTGTGTAGTAAACACATGCGAAATACACGTTAATAAGCAATGTTACGCTACACTGCTCCAGAACGCGGAATATTGCTGACTATTTATTTGACCAATAATCGGTCGGTGAAAAACGGTTACTGCGCAAAAGTAATCCTCCTATCACAAAATGCTATAAATTTTGCGATTGGCCCCTAAAGTCAGTTCTGTTTTGACATTTGTATAGTAAACACATGCGAAATACACGTTAATAAACAATGTTACGCTACACTGCTCCAGAAAGCGGAATATTGCTGACTATTTATTTGACCAATAATCGGTCGGGGCCAAACGGTTACTGTGAATGGTGAGCGCTGCAGAGCAATGATCAACGAGTTCTTTTTGGCGCAACTTGATGAATTGGGATTGGAAAACATGTGGTTCCAACAAGACGGTGCAACAGCACACACTGCACGTGCCACAACCGATATGCTGAACATCGGAAGCTTACTTTTGCGCCACCTTGTATTTCGGTAACTCAACGGTCACCGTCTTCAGGGCAGAATTTATTTACACGTCCGCACCGTGTGACGTGGAGTTGTGTACATAGTACGGTGCGTGTGACGTGGAGTTGTGTACATAGTACGTTGCGGACGTGTAAATAAATTCTGCCCTGAAGACGGTGACCGTTGAGTTACCGAAATATATTGGTATTAAAGAAAGAAAACAAATGAGTTTTTACTTGATTTTGACCTAAAGCCGGCAAAAACAACAATCGTTAAAACAAAAGGTCGCTAAATACACAAATTAAAAAAAAAAAAAAAATTTATAAAAATTACTTATATTTTTACAATTATATCGTCAGTTTTAGCAATTTTCTAAACTTTTTTCTAGTAAATTTCCAAGCTTTCAGTTATCTTTGCCAAATTTTAATTTCTTTCGGGTTAGATTTAAAATCTGAGTGAAAAACTCCTAAAATTTTTTATTTTGTTTCCATTTATTTCTGAATGATTTTTCAACTCATTGAATTTTTCTCACAACATTTATGTGTGCGCCGTAGCTCAGTAAGTAGACCAGTGACTCAGATGCGAAGGGCGTCGACTTTTTCGTCATTCACAAAACTTCAAAGTAAGACTAATTACCTTAAATCGAAAAAGATACCAATGTTTAAAGAATAATGACCCGCCCGATCGTTTTTGTAAAGAATCAATGCCCGCAGTACAACTGACAAAAAACAAATACGGAGTCAAATAAGCACTACATCACGAAGTTTGCAATGCTTGCGTCACCTATGACCATGGTAACAATTTTTAGTATGGGACGGCGAAATTAGTTATCTTATATATAAATAGACAAGATGAATGCAATGTAGAACCGTTTTCTGCTAAACTATAATTCTAAGGTATACAAATTATATATGTATAGATAGGAAATTTTGAGGTGTACTTTTATCCGTAAATAAAAAAAATTTGAAAAATCATTTTAATATAAAAAATTTAACATAAAAGTCACACCACTACACATTTACTTATTCACACTCTAGACACGCTGTGTGTGTGTGTACTTGCTTTTTGTGTACTATGCTGAATCGTGAGCATGGCCGAGGAGTTGCTTTGTAGGAAAAAATTAAGAGCCGTAGTAGTGTGAGTAGACTTGCCATGCATGTTTTTTTTATTCGTGTGGTCGGCTCTCACTGTGAGTGCGAAGAGTTGGTAGTGGACCAATGAAAAATAAGTATTCGCACTATAGATACTCTGTTGTGTCATGCATTTTTGCTTTAGTTGTTGTTATTGTATTGATTACTGGCTACGATGCCCAGTGTCAGCTGCTCTCCTGAGAGCACGAAAAGTTGCTTTGTTGGATACATTAAACAAGCAATGTAAAATATGAGCAAATATGTAAAATTCATTGCTGATACCTACAAACAGGGTTTATAAAAATAAAATAAATGATTACTCATAAAGAGTATTAAACACCGAAGAAAATTAAAGGAAAATAGAGGAAAGGAAAAGAATTGAAAGGAAGGAAAATTAAAGGAAAGAAAGGAAAGAAAAGGAAAAGGAAAGGAAAGGGAAGGGCATGGAAAGGATAGGAAAGGAAGGAAAATTAAAGGAAAGAAAGGAATGGTAAGGAAATGAAAGGAAGGGAAGGGAAAGGGAACTAAAGGAAAGTTAAGAAAACGAAGGGGAAAGAAAGAAAATAAAAGGAAGGGAAAGGAAAAGAAGTTTGAGGAAAGTAAAAAATAAAATAAGAGAGTAAAAAAAAAAATCAAGGAAAATAAAAATATGTTAGAGGAAAGGAACGACATAGAAAGGAAGAAAAAAAGGCGGATAAAACATACCTACAGCAAAAAAATAAAATAAAATAAAGTTTATTGGTTGAATTTCAACCACTGGGAGAACTCTAGTAATTTTAAATGTACTTATGTTGGCTTTTGAATAGCTCCATACCGCTGAGGTGTGTACATATGTAGTGTGAAAATAATCCAAGCATGTGTGGTCTTTAGGTGTCGCGTGGAACATATGGCTGAAGCGGCTCCAACTGATAGCTGGGAAGTCTTGAAAAGATTTCATTGCTTGAAAATGATTTTAAGTTCACAGAAAGCGTGATTTTCAAGTAACTAACCGCTTGTGTAATTTTTTTCTTCCCATAAAATATTTAAAAAATGTTAATATTATGAAATATATAAGCTAGAAGCAGGGAACGTAACAGTTACGACTTTTATAATAAAAGTCAAAATTTAATAGTTATTTCTTGAGTAAAAGTAAAAAATAATGTTTAAAGTAAGTTTTAGTATACAAGCCAAAAAAAATCGGTTGATAATTAAGGTCAAATCAACTTTTTTGTTTTCTTGTTTTAAGCGATAACTTGGAAACGAAATAGCATGAAAACTCAGCACAAATTCAATGACTAATGCATTCCCATAAAAAATTAACAATGTTATGCTGGAAAGACCGTCTATCATTATCAACGGTAGTATCGGAATTATATAATATGTACCGACATACTCTGCAATTCAATAGTTTCCGGGCCAATGGTTATTAACTATCAAAAATGTTAAGTGCGGTAAGAAAGCAAGCCGTTCGAATTCTATATAAAAATTTTAGTTGTATGGGTATTTTTATAGTAGTTAAGTATCAAAAAGGGGTCGCCCTCGACAGTGGTTTGGCAAACTCTCCGAATGTATTTCTACCATGGTTCCTGTAGGTTCCGTCAATTTGTAGGAAAAACTAGAAGCAGCACACCACAAATAAGAAGAGAAGTTCGGCTCAAAAATATCTTCGGAAGTTTATGATGATATACCTGGGGCTTACTCTGTAGTTCTATTCGAAAGGCTGTTCTACTCGAAAGCGATTCTAATACACATAGGCACTCTGTAGTTCGTTTACTTTAGAAAATAATCCATGATAGTAGGCATCACTGTTTCACAACTTTTAAGCGCAAAGCCAAATACAAAAACACTTTGCATAAGTCTCAAGTGCGGTATTAGGCGGCGCAGTTTTACATGTCGCGGAAGCGTAGGTGATAAGAATCTCCACTACCACGCGTCGCGTGTGGTTGCTGGTTCGAACGTAAATCCTTGCACAAGTAATTTTTATTTTTTTATTTTATTTTTACTAAATAAAATTTTATTTTTTTAAATAATCAAATCCCAAAAATTTCTTTGGTTAAATTGTTCTTTAATTATTTTCTCTCAACAACGATTGCTTAACTCTTTCTGCTATAAAAATTACTTCTTGATGAAAAAAATACTAATTGTTTTATTAAAATCATAAGAAAATACATTTTTGTGGATTTCCGTTTGCTAAATTGTTTTCGAATAGAATTTTCTAACTTTCGACCATTATGGCTTATGTTTTCGAAGTAGTGAGCACCAAATTTTCTACAATAGAAAGGGGGATAAATCAAATCCGAAGGGAACAGAATGTAACTCGAACAACGAATGCGTTCTACTCCAAAATTTCTTACAGATTACGAATCACTCGAAAGCGAACAAATTTTGTTTCGAATAGAACTAGAGAGTGAGGGCCCTGTTTTATATCGCGCCATACATTTATTTATTTTTATGTATATAATTAATGGAGTATTTATTACTTTGAAATTTTTCGTCACTCCCTGATAATTTTGGTTTATGGTGCAGAAGCTTGGGTACTGATAACATCTGATGAGGCGGCTGAGGGAGTATTCGAGAGAAAGATTCTTCGAAAGATTTACTGACCCTTACGCTTTGGCGACGGCGAGTACCGAAGAAGATTTAAAGATAAGAGTTATATGCAGACACCGACTTAGTCCAACGAATTAAAACCCAACGTCTTAATTGGCTAGGTCATGTTGCGCGAATGAATGAAGGTGTTTCGGCCCATAAAGTATTCTTGTCGGCACCCAGAGGAAGAGGGAGACCACCACTCCGATTTAAAGACAAAGTGGAGGCCGATTTGTGATTCCGTGATGTTTCCAATTGGCAGAAAGACATAAAGAGTGGCGAGCTATGGTAGAAGGCCAAAAATGGCTAAGACGGTTAGGCGCCATTTAAAGAAGAAGAAGGATTGAAAAGGTGAGTTCTACAACGGGAGCGTTGCAAAATTTTTTAGCAATTTGTGTAAGTTATGAAATAACGTTTTGTCCCAGCTCTGAAGTGCGTAAAACGCAGCTTTGGCGGAAGATTATGTCAATTTTAAGAACCTTCTCCATAAATTGATTTCGGCCACTATATTTTAGTTTTGAACAAGTGGTTCATAAAATTGGACAAACTTAAATAAATTTTTGTCATTTTCTTCTCTGTGGTTTGTTGAAAAACGAAATCTCTAAAGATAGTTTTATGTTGAGTGAATCGACTATATGATCAATACATGAATGGATAAAAAACAGAAATCATGAAATAAGCATTTAGATTACATGCTTGCAGACTTTGACTAGATTTGAATCGGTTCTATTTGATTTCAATATCCATGTCGCAAGTTCTGAACAACGTAACTCTAGTACTAAGTCTTTTGGGAAATCCACTGCAAGCGCTAAGTCTATCTTTTTTTTGTTGAAGTTTATTACACAAAGGCAGAACGCATTGTGTTAACAAAGATGCTAAAAGACTGGATTATTATTAAAAAAAGGGAGCGTGTCATTATTCTGTATTACAAAATTCTGTGTGACAAAATTCTGTAAATTGCAAAAAAATTCTGCTTGAACAAAATTCTGCTCTTTTAAAATTCTGCTTTTTAAAATTCTGCTTTTTTAAAATTCTGCTTTCTAAAATTCTGCTTTCAATGTTCTGTATTACAAAATTCTGTATTAAAATATAATGTTAACAATGTTAAAGAGGTAATGTAATTATTTTGAAAAAGTGCGCACATGTACATATGTATATATTTTATTTGTTTTGTCGCAAGTTTTCATGTGGTTGTTGTAAATTATTAGGCTGTACTTAAAAACGCGCAAAAGAGTCGGATCGGTGGCATGTTGCCACTGATCAGGGCAACCACCTGGACTTGGCATGGCGTAGCCCAGGGTTATTTAAATAAGCGCGGCCGAAGGCCGCCTATGCAGAAAGGTCTTTTGTACAGAATAACTGTAGTTCGCGTAGCTGCGCACTTTTTCAAAATAATTACATTACCTCTTTAACATTGTTAACATTATATTTTAATACAGAATTTTGTAATACAGAACATTGAAAGCAGAATTTTAGAAAGCAGAATTTTAAAAAAGCAGAATTTTAAAAAAGCAGAATTTTAAAAAGCAGAATTTTAAAAAGCAGAATTTTGTTTTTAGAATTTTGTACATACAGAATTTCGACACCAACCCTTAAAAAAAAATAGTTTTTAATGTTGACCTAAGAATTTTAAAATACAAAGCAGTAGAGAAAATGTTGAAATTTTTTAAATTTTGAGTCTTTCGCATAAGAAAACTTACACCATAAATTTATCAATAAATGCTCATAATTGGAACAATTTTTTGCCAACTTTTCAACTTTTTTCATTTGTGCGTTAGGTGGTTTCAGTTGGCATGTTTTGGACCGACACGTCCTGCATCAGAGTCGAGTGCCCTACCCACTGAGCTACAGTGCCCACATTAATGTTGTCTCTGAAGTATTTATGATGTTACTTGTTTCGGAATTTGAACCTAGGGGTGTTGGTGTTAAAGTCAGTGAGCTTAACGGTCAAAATAGTGTCGTAGTAAAAATAAGTTTTTTTTTGTGCGTGCATAATTAATTACTTTGAACAATAGATTTTTGTAAAATACGCTGAAATAGAATCACTCCGCCCATTATAATACGGCTGTGTATGTGGATTTAAATTTTAAAACGAACCTTATTTATTGTTATTGGTTCCAAATGTGAGCAGAAAATGAGAAGCGAGCACAAAAACGCCAATCAGAAACATTTAAGATTGTACTTTCTTTTACACAGGGGGTCAATTCCGGTTTTGCGTTACCGTGCAGTGAAAAGTAAATACGTTATTTACCACGACTTTCGATTCTCGTTTAACTTAGCAGTTTTGATTTAAAGTGAGGTGAAAAAACTTACCCCCAGTATAAATTTCGTGTTAACGTCAAAATTTAAAAAAATTCAAACATCGCATTTTTTACAAGTTTAAAGATGTTAAATAATAAAAATTACGATTGTTGTTTTTGCCGGCTTTAGGTCAAAATTAAGTAAAAACTCATTTGTTTTCTTTCTTTAATATAAATATACAAGGTGGCGCAAAAGTAATCGTCCTATCAGAAAATGCTATACATTTTGCGATTGGCCCCTAAAGTCAGTTCTGTTTTGACATTTGTGTAGTAAACACATGCGAAATACACGTTAATAAGCAATGTTACGCTACACTGCTCCAGAACGCGGAATATTGCTGACTATTTATTTGACCAATAATCGGTCGGTGAAAAACGGTTACTGCGCAAAAGTAATCCTCCTATCAGAAAATGCTATAAATTTTGCGATTGGCCCCTAAAGTCAGTTCTGTTTTGACATTTGTGTAGTAAACACATGCGAAATACACGTTAATAAGCAATGTTACGCTACACTGCTCCAGAACGCGGAATATTGCTGACTATTTATTTGACCAATAATCGGTCGGTGAAAAACGGTTACTGCGCAAAAGTAATCCTCCTATCACAAAATGCTATAAATTTTGCGATTGGCCCCTAAAGTCAGTTCTGTTTTGACATTTGTATAGTAAACACATGCGAAATACACGTTAATAAACAATGTTACGCTACACTGCTCCAGAAAGCGGAATATTGCTGACTATTTATTTGACCAATAATCGGTCGGGGCCAAACGGTTACTGTGAATGGTGAGCGCTGCAGAGCAATGATCAACGAGTTCTTTTTGGCGCAACTTGATGAATTGGGATTGGAAAACATGTGGTTCCAACAAGACGGTGCAACAGCACACACTGCACGTGCCACAACCGATATGCTGAACATCGGAAGCTTACTTTTGCGCCACCTTGTATTTCGGTAACTCAACGGTCACCGTCTTCAGGGCAGAATTTATTTACACGTCCGCACCGTGTGACGTGGAGTTGTGTACATAGTACGGTGCGTGTGACGTGGAGTTGTGTACATAGTACGTTGCGGACGTGTAAATAAATTCTGCCCTGAAGACGGTGACCGTTGAGTTACCGAAATATATTGGTATTAAAGAAAGAAAACAAATGAGTTTTTACTTGATTTTGACCTAAAGCCGGCAAAAACAACAATCGTTAAAACAAAAGGTCGCTAAATACACAAATTAAAAAAAAAAAAAAAATTTATAAAAATTACTTATATTTTTACAATTATATCGTCAGTTTTAGCAATTTTCTAAACTTTTTTCTAGTAAATTTCCAAGCTTTCAGTTATCTTTGCCAAATTTTAATTTCTTTCGGGTTAGATTTAAAATCTGAGTGAAAAACTCCTAAAATTTTTTATTTTGTTTCCATTTATTTCTGAATGATTTTTCAACTCATTGAATTTTTCTCACAACATTTATGTGTGCGCCGTAGCTCAGTAAGTAGACCAGTGACTCAGATGCGAAGGGCGTCGACTTTTTCGTCATTCACAAAACTTCAAAGTAAGACTAATTACCTTAAATCGAAAAAGATACCAATGTTTAAAGAATAATGACCCGCCCGATCGTTTTTGTAAAGAATCAATGCCCGCAGTACAACTGACAAAAAACAAATACGGAGTCAAATAAGCACTACATCACGAAGTTTGCAATGCTTGCGTCACCTATGACCATGGTAACAATTTTTAGTATGGGACGGCGAAATTAGTTATCTTATATATAAATAGACAAGATGAATGCAATGTAGAACCGTTTTCTGCTAAACTATAATTCTAAGGTATACAAATTATATATGTATAGATAGGAAATTTTGAGGTGTACTTTTATCCGTAAATAAAAAAAATTTGAAAAATCATTTTAATATAAAAAATTTAACATAAAAGTCACACCACTACACATTTACTTATTCACACTCTAGACACGCTGTGTGTGTGTGTACTTGCTTTTTGTGTACTATGCTGAATCGTGAGCATGGCCGAGGAGTTGCTTTGTAGGAAAAAATTAAGAGCCGTAGTAGTGTGAGTAGACTTGCCATGCATGTTTTTTTTATTCGTGTGGTCGGCTCTCACTGTGAGTGCGAAGAGTTGGTAGTGGACCAATGAAAAATAAGTATTCGCACTATAGATACTCTGTTGTGTCATGCATTTTTGCTTTAGTTGTTGTTATTGTATTGATTACTGGCTACGATGCCCAGTGTCAGCTGCTCTCCTGAGAGCACGAAAAGTTGCTTTGTTGGATACATTAAACAAGCAATGTAAAATATGAGCAAATATGTAAAATTCATTGCTGATACCTACAAACAGGGTTTATAAAAATAAAATAAATGATTACTCATAAAGAGTATTAAACACCGAAGAAAATTAAAGGAAAATAGAGGAAAGGAAAAGAATTGAAAGGAAGGAAAATTAAAGGAAAGAAAGGAAAGAAAAGGAAAAGGAAAGGAAAGGGAAGGGCATGGAAAGGATAGGAAAGGAAGGAAAATTAAAGGAAAGAAAGGAATGGTAAGGAAATGAAAGGAAGGGAAGGGAAAGGGAACTAAAGGAAAGTTAAGAAAACGAAGGGGAAAGAAAGAAAATAAAAGGAAGGGAAAGGAAAAGAAGTTTGAGGAAAGTAAAAAATAAAATAAGAGAGTAAAAAAAAAAATCAAGGAAAATAAAAATATGTTAGAGGAAAGGAACGACATAGAAAGGAAGAAAAAAAGGCGGATAAAACATACCTACAGCAAAAAAATAAAATAAAATAAAGTTTATTGGTTGAATTTCAACCACTGGGAGAACTCTAGTAATTTTAAATGTACTTATGTTGGCTTTTGAATAGCTCCATACCGCTGAGGTGTGTACATATGTAGTGTGAAAATAATCCAAGCATGTGTGGTCTTTAGGTGTCGCGTGGAACATATGGCTGAAGCGGCTCCAACTGATAGCTGGGAAGTCTTGAAAAGATTTCATTGCTTGAAAATGATTTTAAGTTCACAGAAAGCGTGATTTTCAAGTAACTAACCGCTTGTGTAATTTTTTTCTTCCCATAAAATATTTAAAAAATGTTAATATTATGAAATATATAAGCTAGAAGCAGGGAACGTAACAGTTACGACTTTTATAATAAAAGTCAAAATTTAATAGTTATTTCTTGAGTAAAAGTAAAAAATAATGTTTAAAGTAAGTTTTAGTATACAAGCCAAAAAAAATCGGTTGATAATTAAGGTCAAATCAACTTTTTTGTTTTCTTGTTTTAAGCGATAACTTGGAAACGAAATAGCATGAAAACTCAGCACAAATTCAATGACTAATGCATTCCCATAAAAAATTAACAATGTTATGCTGGAAAGACCGTCTATCATTATCAACGGTAGTATCGGAATTATATAATATGTACCGACATACTCTGCAATTCAATAGTTTCCGGGCCAATGGTTATTAACTATCAAAAATGTTAAGTGCGGTAAGAAAGCAAGCCGTTCGAATTCTATATAAAAATTTTAGTTGTATGGGTATTTTTATAGTAGTTAAGTATCAAAAAGGGGTCGCCCTCGACAGTGGTTTGGCAAACTCTCCGAATGTATTTCTACCATGGTTCCTGTAGGTTCCGTCAATTTGTAGGAAAAACTAGAAGCAGCACACCACAAATAAGAAGAGAAGTTCGGCTCAAAAATATCTTCGGAAGTTTATGATGATATACCTGGGGCTTACTCTGTAGTTCTATTCGAAAGGCTGTTCTACTCGAAAGCGATTCTAATACACATAGGCACTCTGTAGTTCGTTTACTTTAGAAAATAATCCATGATAGTAGGCATCACTGTTTCACAACTTTTAAGCGCAAAGCCAAATACAAAAACACTTTGCATAAGTCTCAAGTGCGGTATTAGGCGGCGCAGTTTTACATGTCGCGGAAGCGTAGGTGATAAGAATCTCCACTACCACGCGTCGCGTGTGGTTGCTGGTTCGAACGTAAATCCTTGCACAAGTAATTTTTATTTTTTTATTTTATTTTTACTAAATAAAATTTTATTTTTTTAAATAATCAAATCCCAAAAATTTCTTTGGTTAAATTGTTCTTTAATTATTTTCTCTCAACAACGATTGCTTAACTCTTTCTGCTATAAAAA
Source organism: Merzomyia westermanni (assembly GCA_949987695.1). Taxonomy (NCBI): domain Eukaryota; kingdom Metazoa; phylum Arthropoda; class Insecta; order Diptera; family Tephritidae; genus Merzomyia; species Merzomyia westermanni. Next base: position 310,547 of record OX465288.1, read on the forward strand.
TTACTTCTTGATGAAAAAAATACTAATTGTTTTATTAAAATCATAAGAAAATACATTTTTGTGGATTTCCGTTTGCTAAATTGTTTTCGAATAGAATTTTCTAACTTTCGACCATTATGGCTTATGTTTTCGAAGTAGTGAGCACCAAATTTTCTACAATAGAAAGGGGGATAAATCAAATCCGAAGGGAACAGAATGTAACTCGAACAACGAATGCGTTCTACTCCAAAATTTCTTACAGATTACGAATCACTCGAAAGCGAACAAATTTTGTTTCGAATAGAACTAGAGAGTGAGGGCCCTGTTTTATATCGCGCCATACATTTATTTACTTTTATGTATATAATTAATGGAGTATTTATTACTTTGAAATTTTTCGTCACTCCCTGATAATTTTGGTTTATGGTGCAGAAGCTTGGGTACTGATAACATCTGATGAGGCGGCTGAGGGAGTATTCGAGAGAAAGATTCTTCGAAAGATTTACTGACCCTTACGCTTTGGCGACGGCGAGTACCGAAGAAGATTTAAAGATAAGAGTTATATGCAGACACCGACTTAGTCCAACGAATTAAAACCCAACGTCTTAATTGGCTAGGTCATGTTGCGCGAATGAATGAAGGTGTTTCGGCCCATAAAGTATTCTTGTCGGCACCCAGAGGAAGAGGGAGACCACCACTCCGATTTAAAGACAAAGTGGAGGCCGATTTGTGATTCCGTGATGTTTCCAATTGGCAGAAAGACATAAAGAGTGGCGAGCTATGGTAGAAGGCCAAAAATGGCTAAGACGGTTAGGCGCCATTTAAAGAAGAAGAAGGATTGAAAAGGTGAGTTCTACAACGGGAGCGTTGCAAAATTTTTTAGCAATTTGTGTAAGTTATGAAATAACGTTTTGTCCCAGCTCTGAAGTGCGTAAAACGCAGCTTTGGCGGAAGATTATGTCAATTTTAAGAACCTTCTCCATAAATTGATTTCGGCCACTATATTTTAGTTTTGAACAAGTGGTTCATAAAATTGGACAAACTTAAATAAATTTTTGTCATTTTCTTCTCTGTGGTTTGTTGAAAAACGAAATCTCTAAAGATAGTTTTATGTTGAGTGAATCGACTATATGATCAATACATGAATGGATAAAAAACAGAAATCATGAAATAAGCATTTAGATTACATGCTTGCAGACTTTGACTAGATTTGAATCGGTTCTATTTGATTTCAATATCCATGTCGCAAGTTCTGAACAACGTAACTCTAGTACTAAGTCTTTTGGGAAATCCACTGCAAGCGCTAAGTCTATCTTTTTTTTGTTGAAGTTTATTACACAAAGGCAGAACGCATTGTGTTAACAAAGATGCTAAAAGACTGGATTATTATTAAAAAAAGGGAGCGTGTCATTATTCTGTATTACAAAATTCTGTGTGACAAAATTCTGTAAATTGCAAAAAAATTCTGCTTGAATAAAATTCTGCTCTTTTAAAATTCTGCTTTTTAAAATTCTGCTTTTTTAAAATTCTGCTTTCTAAAATTCTGCTTTCAATGTTCTGTATTACAAAATTCTGTATTAAAATATAATGTTAACAATGTTAAAGAGGTAATGTAATTATTTTGAAAAAGTGCGCACATGTACATATGTATATATTTTATTTGTTTTGTCGCAAGTTTTCATGTGGTTGTTGTAAATTATTAGGCTGTACTTAAAAACGCGCAAAAGAGTCGGATCGGTGGCATGTTGCCACCGATCAGGGCAACCACCTGGACTTGGCATGGCGTAGCCCAGGGTTATTTAAATAAGCGCGGCCGAAGGCCGCCTATGCAGAAAGGTCTTTTGTACAGAATAACTGTAGTTCGCGTAGCTGCGCACTTTTTCAAAATAATTACATTACCTCTTTAACATTGTTAACATTATATTTTAATACAGAATTTTGTAATACAGAACATTGAAAGCAGAATTTTAGAAAGCAGAATTTTAAAAAAGCAGAATTTTAAAAAAGCAGAATTTTAAAAAGCAGAATTTTAAAAAGCAGAATTTTGTTTTTAGAATTTTGTACATACAGAATTTCGACACCAACCCTTAAAAAAAAATAGTTTTTAATGTTGACCTAAGAATTTTAAAATACAAAGCAGTAGAGAAAATGTTGAAGTTTTTTAAATTTTGAGTCTTTCGCATAAGAAAACTTACACCATAAATTTATCAATAAATGCTCATAATTGGAACAATTTTTTGCCAACTTCACCCTGAAACTTTTCTCTAAATACTAAAATTTATTAGGTTATAAAACTGCATATCCAAATTTTTTTTATTAAATTTAGGATTAGCAAGTATGGAATTTTGATAAAACTTGGTTAAATCTTCATAGGGTTTGAACAAAGCTTGAAATTTGTTCTTGAATATTTTTTATCAGAAAAAGGCTATACTTTTATAAAAAACGTGTAAAAAATTCTCGTCGCTATCTATTTTTCCGCCGTTGTGTGCTCTGATTAAATTACTGAGCCTGCCTGCTCTAGTATTTTCAGACCGCCTGAATTCGGATTTTTAAAGACTTCAGAGATAAGGGAGTAGAGTTTTAGCTCAGCAATAGCAGACCTTGAAAATTACGGTATTATCTCGATCTGTTATTTTTTTACTACCAGACCCAATAAGTACGCATACCCCGAAACCGGTTTTATCGTCTTGAAAGCCTAGTGAATTATTTAGAAGGTCTAAAAAGACTAGTATATGTATATAGGCTTAATATTCCACTAACCGATAATTTCATATATTCATAACAATGTACTTTGCCATTAGTCTAAAATAAGAAAATTATAAATCAGAAGCGTCAAATAGTATTGCGTTATAATTAATTTCTAATTGAGCGGTACAATCGTAACTGTGAGAAAGGCCCAATTCAAGTAAATTTGGCTGTTTGAAGTGGGCAAGTGCACTCCACGGCCTCTTAATAAAAATGTTCCGAATTCTTAATCCAATGGAAAGTAAAAAAGTATTAGTTCATATACGAAGGGAACGCATCTATCCCTGTTCATACAAAAATATGAACACACAACTCTGCCACTCTAAAATAAGTATATTTATGATAGTATTGTCATACATACATACTTACAAAACAAACAGGATAAGGTACCTAAACCTATCACACACACACACATATGTACACACATACAGTCCACTAGAAGGAAAGATAAGCATACAAAACATATGGTTTCTTATCTTGTCCTAATATTTAAGCAATCCCCTTGAAACAGTCTAGACAATCGATCGTTAAACCCAGACGATCGGTGATTAAGACACAGCAAAACAATAGATAAATTGTACTTAGGCTAACATTAAAATCAGTCCCTTTTACATAAACACACGCACTTGTATAGTAGATTAAGGAACATAATTTTAAGATTTAGTATATAAGCAACTGTAAAATAGTTGAAGAACCAGAACTATAATAAATTCTCAATCAGCAACACCATCAAGCTGTTCTTTTTATTGAAGATTTTAGTTTCCCCCCACCAGAGGTAAGGGACTTTAATTCTCAACAATCCCCCTATCTGACTTTTTGAATTGAAATTTCGATAATAACAGTTAAAATCGGTCCCTGATTAGAGCTTTTTTGAAATCTGTTGATTTCTTACCGAAAAGAATTAAGCTACTCTTCCAATTTACAGTGCGCTGCTTATAATTTTTTTTCTTTGAATTGGCGGGACCTGCTTGTGGCTTTGGTCTACCACACTGAAGGTCTCAGGTTCAAGTTCCGGGACATGTAACGTCGAAATGTTTGGAAAACGTTTTTTTCAAAATGCGATCGCCCCTCTGCAGTGGTGGACAACTCCCCCCCCGTGTATTTCTGTCATGTAGTAAAATTCATCAGCGGAGCACACAAAATTGGTGCGAAGATCGGCCTTAATATCTTCTGAGGTATATCGCGCCAAATTATTATTGCATGACGACGCTGAGATACTTTTTCATGGCAGAAATACACTCGGAGGGCTGCCACCTTTGATGTTATAGTCCCGGTACTTGAACCTTGGACGATGTGGTAGGCCAGCACACTATCACTATAAAATGGGCTGATGATTTTTCCTAACTACCTGGGTACCTCAATATATGAAAAAGCTAAAAATAATTAATATTTTGCTCAAAAACAATCCTTATTTTTAAGTTAAATTTTCTCTATCAAAAAAACTTTGTTCACTTTAACCTTTTGAAAAGGAAAGGAAATGATCGAAATAAATCGATAAGTGGATTTTGCCATTAGTGATTAGATATTCTTATAAGTTTGGTTAGGCTATGAGCGGCTATTCATACCCATTGGGAAGTGAAAAGAACATATAGTATAGTATAGTATAGTGGTTGGATAATATAGTTTTCGAAAAGCGCTAACAACTGAGATTCATAAAAATTTACTTGAATTACTTTTCGTAATACAATAAATTTGGTTTTTTCTAAAGCCAACGTGCTCATTAAGTAACATATTGAAATCGGCTATAATATTTAAATTGGTTTGGTCATTTTGATTGTGTTTTAATTTGTTGCTAACAATATTTATGGCCTGGTGACGGGTTTGCACATCACACGCGGGAGTCTTATGTTGCAATGAGAAAGTGGTAAATTTCCCCTGTTCGCATTTAGCCTCTTACGACAAGCTTAAGCTAATGCTATAGGATTTGCCTTGGTTTTGTGTTTAATCGCCGCTTTGTTGGCCAGCATGAACGACCGATGCAAACTCGCAACAGTCACATAAACGATTAGCAATATCGTGTGCGTTGACGTCGTATAAAGCGATTTATCAATTGGAAATTCTTCTATTCTTTTTTTCATTTCAGTACAAATAAAATTTATTCAGCGCACGCTACACAATTCCCTGGTCATTCAGAAAGCGGTCATTGTAGGGTCGATAATCTCGTCATGTAATGTTAGCTAATAGGGGGTGAAGGAGCCAAACAAACATTGTCATAGCGAAGCTTAAAATACAAGTTTTCAAAGAACTGAAAGGCTACTTACTGCGTTTGGCTTTAAATTAAAGGTGCTCATTGCATATACTCCGTTACTCAATTCGATACTTGTAAGCATTGAGGCGTAAGTGCGGAATACATACATTTCATAAATCAAAAAAACTTATATATTAATCGATAGCAGCTTTTGTGGTGGTTTAAACCGTATATTTCTTTTTTGGTGCAAATAAACACTTTTGCGGTGCATTTAATTTTCAAAACATTGTAATCTTGTATCGACTTTCTCAACAATTTATTTAGTGGTTGGATAATAAGTGAACACAATGTACCCTAGAGTTGCGTTCTCTGAAACTACACACCCTTATCTTTTACTACACTTCAATGAAAAATTATATGGAAATATAAAAATAGGTAAATTTTAGTGCTATGCATGAGACTCTCCTTAAGAAAGCTGTGGGCATCATTGCTTTAAATTTACAATTATTAACTCAATGAACAGCTCAAGTCTTTGGGCGAAGAAAGGCAATGTGTGTTGTGGAGCTTTTTGATTTATTTCATTCATGCATGCTATTGGCCTCATTTCAAATTATTTATTAAACTTTTACAATAATGACGACGAGGTAACCTACCTACTAACTCTAGCTTGGCTGTCTCTATCCAACAGTCAACAATTTTTGACACGCTACCACACCTTAAGTTTCTTGTTCTTGTGCATTGCAGAAATTTCTAAAGAGAATTGTATGTAGAGATGGAAGCCACATATTTTCTGACATGCAATATTAAAATTAAAAATACAATTCCTTAGCGTGATGGCATGTTCATAATTTGGCAGTAAACATATTTTATACTGAAAGGAGTATTGGAAATAGTACTCGGCATTCGTTTGTTAATAACTGCGAGACTGCGAAAGAACAACATGAAAGAAGAAATATGTAAGTAAGTACTCGGAATTTTGGTAAAGCCACAAATATTGTATTAAATTGCGCTATTAAGTATACGACACTGGTCGTGGTAGGGAGATCAATTTTACTTTACATAGAAAGTTAGCTTGCTGCCCTTAAGGCCGACATATTTCGCTCAGTCAGAAAATGCACTAAAATTACTTCCTTTGTTTTTCATTTTTATTTTACCTTTAAGGTAAAAAAAATGAATAAGCTTCCTGCTACAAGCAGATACCATCAAAGTGCAAAGCTACCAAAGGAACTGGCTAAATCTTCACTCTGGGCACATTTGCGTCGTGTACAAAGCCAGCGAAGACGGCAAGGAAGAATAAAAATACCTACATATTAGGGGAGTAAATTTTTTCAATTTCAACTTTAGTTTAAAAAAGTTAAAAATTTGTTAACTTTAAATAAATAATAAAAAATAACAAAGCAAAAATAAAGTAGGCTCCCACATTTACAATCAACACTCACACACTGACTTAAATGGCTCTTAATCATCAGTGGTCCCACTAGGAAATCTCTCGGGATCGGAATTCGGTATTCGCATCGAAGTGATGATGTCGCTTTAATTTTTAAAAATAAAAGACCCGAGTTGGATTTAAAGTGAAATGTAAAGCACGACGCTGATAATTCTTAAAAAAATTACACATATTTAGTCTATAGAAACTTATCTCAAATCCCGAAAATACCGGGATCCTAGAAAAATAAAAACAATATATTTTCGGTACCTAAACATTACGTGATACTGGTTTGATATACATATATTAGAGTGCTTCCATTAAGCATACCCCAAAGTCTATACATACATAGCTATGGCCATCAATATCGACCCTTTTAAACTTAATTTAAAGAAAGCGCTGAATCAATTCGAAATTTTCCCAAATAATTAAGAGTAAAAATAATAATAAGTGTATGTGTTTTTTAATTAAAAAGTTTCACAAATTATTTTGGTTGAAACACAGGACAAAGAACTGCTATTGGAGATATGCGTCGCCAGTTTGCAAGCCTGCCAGAACACTATTTGACAAAGACAGCCATTATATAAAGATAAAATTATGAAACGAAAGTTTAAAAATATAAAGGCACAAACTCGATATAAACATTGTCAATAACACGGAAAGTGGGTGTTGATCTATTTTTATTAGTTCTTTAATAATATTCATCGAAGGGCACGAGTTTAGTGCCAATTTATCGAGCATTTGATGAACATACCGCTGCGCAAAGAAAAACTGTAACCAGGTTTTAGTGATTTTTCATGAGAGCAAAAAAAAACTGCTTCGTGGTATTTTGCAAATTTTGGTTTGCATATCTCTATATACAACTATTTTATAATTACTTTTTTCGAAGAAAAACAGAGAACACTCTTCAGTTTCACCTGAGATCTGAGTCAGGTAGAACCAAGTGAAGCCATTTGCAGCACTGGGGTCACACAGATGTTTTCGATTTCTTTTAACCAAATTTTTTAGAAAAACGTATAACCATTTTTGCTGTAGCACCGACGATATATTTCCTTGTTAAAACTGGTACATTTCAAATTGGCGAAGTTGCATATGAGTCACCCTAACGAACATATATGGCAATATGCAAATACCCTAAAGCTAAGCACCAAACTAGTCATAAAATGTGCCAGAATATAGCCAGAATTTTCGGAATGGAATAGAACTAAACCGAAAAGGGCTAAACTTGTACGAGCAAGAATGCAAAGATAAACAGACTGCTGAAATGTCCTGTGACCGGGCCCATGTGAGTCGAGTACTTATCTACTGAGCGTGGCAGCATTAACCATAACTGAACTAAAATCTTTTGCAATAAAATACCAGATTCTTAAGACCATTAGATGACTAGTTCGGTCTCGATTCATACTTATTTTTAGGTAGGCCAAACCAACCACATAGATGTAAAGTTAGTTTGACTGCGTTGTAAGACTGTAAGACTGTAATCGGGTTTGTCCACATACATATAAATAGAATGAAACATATTGATAAAATGATATCGTTGAAGGTAGCGGCAACCTAGCAATAGAGATACCAATCAAGAGTGGGTGAATGCCCAAGTTTATTCACAAAGCCTTTGTGCGGGGGTGTTAATATAATCTGTTAATCTACTTGCATAGCGAAAGCTGGTATACTGGGCTTTACGCCCATGGCTTGTTGTAAACTTTGATTTGATGAGTTTTATTAATAAATTCAGCTCTTTGCCAAAAGAAATAAACTTAATTACGATTATATTGAAGGAAAATCTATATGCATACCCAGCATTATCGCTACATATTTCTTTATTCCCAAAGAAAATAAGAAGTCATGTACAAATATAATAAGAGGCAACTTGAACGATGGACATGATATGAATTGCAAACTAAACATAACAAATAAATAAATACGAACCTTCATGTCCTGGCAATTGCGACCAATCTGAAATTTCTGCGAACTATGTAAGACAATAAATTGATTTGTAGTAAATGCAAGAAATGGCCATCGAATTTATAATGCAGTACAAATTGTTCGGGTTATCTCATTGAATTAAGGAAACGTTCTTTCAGTTGACTTCACTACGAGGTTACAGTTTTATTAACCGGCTTTAAAATGATAGGCTAACATGGAGCCATGAAATCGGCTCCATTAAATAAGTTCTACCATCAGCGATTGGAAGGAATTTATAGGTCCGTTAAAAAAAGGTAATAACATATTGATAGATAAATTATTTTACATAAGACTGATATATCTTAAACATTAAAAGCCATTAGGTGTTTATATAAGAAAAATCCGTTTATACGACTTTTAGTGGATTCAAATTGGCTTCCCCAAAAATTGTATTTACCACTTAAATAAGAGAAAAAGTCGGATTTAGCAAATATATTAACTTCATTTAATAAAAAGAAGAAAGTGCTTCCACAATATAGCACAAACCAAAGAAGATATCAAGTCAAAGTCAAGCATGCTGACAGAATATATCGAAAAAGCCTGGGGAATGTTGAATGAATGTTGTGAAGGCAATCGATAAATCTGCCACGGTTTTTGTATTTGCATACGTTCCCCCAAACCCTTCCCTTTTTCACAATTGAATGATAAGATACGTGTGTATGTTGATAAATTTGTCAAATATGTTAGATTGTTAGTATTTTGTCAGCCTTCATTACTGTTGCTGCACCTTTGCAACTTATTTTGTTGTTATAGCTACACTGAATGTATACGTACTTACATACTTGTAAGCAGATGTCTTTATAAGAATTATATATATTTATATTACATTAATAGCTTACATCATACAGTATTTTGTTGACGTCCAAGGCAACAAAATCTTTCAACAGTTTTCATGGTTTCCGTGAGCCTGTTTTTTCGCGTCTCTTGGGTAATAGGTCACCAGGTTATACTCTGCTAACTCCGACTACTTTTCTATATAATTCATAATTCTATTAAATTATGTGGTATAGATTTTTATAACAAAAAATTGATCTCTTTTATAATTTTTTTTATGGAACCCGAAGGTTGAGATGTAAATACACATAGGTGGTTGCGACTGCGATTGAAAAAATCGGTACCTCTCTCTGCTGAACGTGATTTTCCTAGCCCGAGAGGCCAAACCTCACACAACTTCAATGTGAGCTTTTAGACGTATGCCTTTTCTGCAAGTAAATTCCATGTTTAAACTAATTCTTGTTATTGTTTGTTTTGAATTCTTATTGCTGGTCGAAGATATCGGGGAGCGTTTTCCATAAAAAATGTAGCTTGGCTGTGGAATGAGTAAAACTTTTCTTCGAATTTAATTTCAATGGGTAGAGTACTAGAAATCAATGTTATAGATAATATCAATGTCACAGATAACTCCGGTCTTTTTCACTTTAGATTTCCTGGAAATACTTTAAAAAAATTACTATGCTCGACTGAGGAAACGACTTTAATGGCGAAAACACATTATTTCAAAAGATGAATTCTTTAGTTTTAGGATACTTCTTGTGGGCAACTGGATTGACTGCAGGGAATGGGGGCGGACTCCTTTCGAACTGAAACTAACGACACTACTATTCACAACCTGCATGTACGTATGCACATAAGCACACACGAAATATCTCTGTGGGGAAAATCTCTAGTTCTGAGCTGGTGCGCTTCTATTGCGTTCTGAACCCCTAATAGACCGCCTTCAATCTCTTTTGCATGTAATCAACTGGCGAATTTAACATGGCGTTGTCCTAGGCGGTGGAAATGGTCCACCGCTGCATTACCTTTTCGACAGTTCCGAAGTAGTTAAAAATTCGACAGTTGGGATGTAGTTCGTTTATTGCTAATATTGCTCTAGTTCTGAACTATTTCCAAATTCTTCAGTTTTGATGTAGTTAGTTTAGAATTAAAAAAAAATTTTTGGAGAAGCCTTCCATGGTAGAACTACACTCGGAGGCTTTTTGCCAAATGACTGCCCATGGTCGACCCCCGGTTCGAAAAATGTTTCAAACCACTTTTGATGTTACATTTCCCAGGACTCGAACCTTTAACCTTCGGTGTGATAGTCCAGCAACACTACCGCCGCACCATTGCGGTTAATTTACGCACGGCTAATAATTTGAGCCTAAATTTGACACCATTCTTTCATAATGTATGCATCTGTAACCTTTTCTCACAGTATTGATGCGTGCGCCTTAGCTGAGTAGGTCGATTCTGATGAGGGACGCGTCGATTCGAATCCTACCAAGTGATCCATTTTGAATTTTTTTTTTTATTCATGATTTAAAATTTAACCTTTCTTTAAAGAACGTTATAAGAACAAAACAGTTTTCCAAATACTAATCTAAATTTTGTTAAATTTGAATGATTACACAACTGCCGGTTTCGAACTAGTGCAAATCTAGTTACTATCTCACTAGTTCTTATTAGCCACTTAATCTGTAGTTCTGAACTAGAAATTATTCGCACTAGTTACTGACTTCTCCACAGGGATAATACTGACAACCTAGCCATAAGCAAAAACATTCATGCATACGAGTATATAATTTATCTTCATGAACATACACATCGAATTCGATGAAAACAATTTAATTATGTTGCTGTCGGAAGGGCAATGATAGTGGAATTTACGGAGCGGGCAAGATCTAACATACCAGTGTGCATAAATATATATGTATTTGACATTGTTATTCAAATGAGTTGTGCATCGAACTAGCATTTGAAGCTCTTTTATGTGATCACATATGTGTACAGAGAAACCTCTCCTTACGGAGACCTCTATTAGACGGACACCCTCAACAACAAAGCCTGGGATATGAGAACCCCTTTTTTAGATGACAACACCCGCAAACAACGGTCAAAATCGCCCAGGCGGTTAGATGACCATTTAAAGAAGAAGAGTGAATTATGTTGAGTGATAGTGCAAACACGTAAAACGATGGCTAGGTCAAACCTGTGAGGAAAACAATTGGTCTGTACGCGCAATAGCCGAAAGGTAATCGTGAAACATAACTAACTTAAATTTATTTTCCGTGTGTTAAATCATTTTCTAGCGAATAAAAATGGACTTAATTATGTATGTAAAGCTTAGAGAAAATTAATCCGACTTCTGTTATCAGGTGTAAAATTGGGAAAACCCAGGCCGCGCTCATTGTTAAAAATAATGAAGATATCCGAGCGAAATGGATGTCTGGAAGTAATGTTGAAAGTAAAAAGTGTTTCATGAAAGTAGATTGAAAAAAAATTTACGAAATGTGTTTCGAGTGGTTTTACAAGGCGCGAAGCCAAAATATTCCCATATCTGGGCCAATAATACAAGAAAAGGCTAAAAAAATCGATTTTTGTTCTCAGAACGAAGCTAGGCATTGAAAATGGCAGAACGCCGAAACCGGTTTGTCACAAAACCAAACTTGACAAGGGATGACGGAAAATCGTTCCAACAAAAATCAGCTTACTACCCTGTCGGAAGATCAACACAACAAAATAAATCACTAAAAAAATCGCTTTAAAACTCTGTGTCAATGATTTTGTGGCTTCTAACGGCTGGCTACAAAAATGGCGTATTAGATATTACATAACTTTTCGGTACATTTGCGGTGAAAGTGCTCCTTTTGATATGCTAGATGTGCAGCAAGTTTGGGAAAAACTACCATCAATGCTGATTGGATATAGCCCTAGGGATATTTATAATGCTGACGAGATAGGTCTTTTCTTCAGAGCTTTGCAAAAAAAAACCTTGCCTCTGAAAAACGAGGTATGCCATGGAAGCAAACTTTCCAAAGAACGTCTAACTGCCCTATTTTGTGCAAATATGACAGGGGAAAAAGAAAAGCCCCTTGTTATAAGAAAAGCTGCATGCCCCAGAGCGTTTGCATCAATTGTTATTAAAAAACCTCCAGTAAATTGGCATTGAAATAAGAAAGCATGGATGACACGTGAGGTGATGGCACAATGGCTGAGAGATTTCGACAAAAAAATGGAGTTGCAAAATAGAAAAGTACTGTTATTTCTAGACAATGCAGCATCTCACCCTCGTGATGCAAGTTTGAAAAGAGTTAAGATAATTTTTCTACATAGTAACACGACTTCAGTTTGCCAACCCTTGGATCAAGGAATTATCCAAAATTTTAAAATTCATTATCGAAGCTTTCAAGTAAAAAATATCTTGGTTAGCATAGAGACTAGTTCTCCTAAAAAAAATGTAACTGTTCTAGAGGCAATACATTTTATAAAAGAAGCCTGGGCTAAGGTTCAACCGGAAGCCGTAAAAATTTGCTTCCAAAAAGCAGGTTTTGACAAAAATAGGAATCTTTCACTCGAATTCGAGACGGAAGATGATTTGCTCTTAGCACCGCTTGCTTCGATTTTTGAACTATCAAAAACCCTTGGGGGTCTACTTTTTCAAGTTCGGATGACCTTGTAGCAATAGACAATTATATTTTGACCGAAAGCTCTGAGTTGGAGTTAGATGTTGAAATTAATGAAAATATTGAAAATATTGAAACCATTGACGAAGAAAGGACTACTGATACTGAGAGTATCATCGCAGAAGTTTGCGTTCGAATTGTTGCAAAAATTGTAGAATCATATGCAAAATAGGTTTCTTTTAAAAAAACAAAAAAATTTACGTAAATCGACAATTTCCCAGTTTTTTAAGTGACCATACTTATATTTCTAGTTTTATGTAATTTATTCTCCGAAGTGGAAATTTTATTTTTGTTATTACTGTTTGTAAATGAGATGTGTATATATATATGCATATGTACAAACTCGTACAAAAACTTACTGCCGATGAGTGTCCGCCCAAGGGAGGTTGCACTGTATATCAAAAAAGTATTATAGCTCAAGCGCTGTTCAATCCTAGCTTTGCTGCCGATTTGTAGTATACATTTTTTCAGCAAATTCGTAGGCCGACTATTTAGCCATAGTAGTCGTAGGAGTGACTTCGTTTTACTCACGCGATTTTTTATTCCAAATTTTCGCCTGCTCCGATTTTTTATAAATAAATTTCAAGTTAAAGGAGTAAATATTTTAAATTCATGTAATGAAAATGGCCACTACGAGTATAGCACCCGCGCTTTAGGAAAATGCTGTTTGATTTATGCGATGTCATTGAGATGTCACCTCATACATAAACATCACACGTGATACCAAAAAAAGTGCAGTAATGCCATAATGGCTTTATTTCACATTCATTGTGGAAAAAAAGCCATATTGATTAATAAAGCCTTATTTCTCAGCATGCATGTATGTGCTCGACTTTGCCCCTCTACAATAGTACTACGAGATGGCTTAGCTTAACTTACAACTTAGTTTGCTCTTCAAATTTTTTTTATTTATTTAAGTATTCATGAAACGAGCTCAAGGCCAAGAATAATGATTTTTCACTTTTTGAATTTTTATGAAAATTATTATTGTTTTTATTTTTTAATAATCATTTTTAATTAATTATCAAAAGTTTTTTAATTGAATAGAGTAGGAAAAATGTTAAGAGACAACAGCCACAGCCTTTCTTATAGATCCATTTCGGAAGCTGCTAAGCTTCTTCATCAGAGAAATTTTGGCGATAGCAAACAATGTTTCATACAGTTGTCTGCGTCAGTGGCGGATCTGGATTTTAATAACGGGATAACATTTGTAAATAAGCTTGATCATTTTCTATTATTTGGTACGCAACAATAAGTTTCTGTGGTATGGTAGCAGTGTGTTAGCCTTACTATACCGAAGGTGCCATGTTCTAGCCCTGGGAGAGGCAACATCAACATGCGTTATTCAATGTAGGGTCGCCCATAGTTATTTCTGTCTTAAAAAACTTCTCAATAAAAGCGTTTTTTCTTACGCAGATGCCGTTAGGGCCCCCCGTTTCCCAATGTAAAGCCGCCACTGGTATATTGGTGTACCAATATAACATCGGCATTAGATAGATTAAATTTATTGTTATTATTGTGATTAAATTTATTGTTATATAATATTAATAGCGAATAAAAATTTAGCCGTTTTTTGGATTGTTTTGCTGACGTTTTATTGTTCACCGTATTTATTTGAGTAGATCAAACATGAGCAGCCCATGTAAAATATGACGTAGACAGAACGTTTGTGTTCTCAGTCAGTATCAAAAAAACAAGTTACATAAGGGGTAGTGAGAGGAGTAAAGGACGGAGGGCATTTAAAGACGTGGGGCAGTTTTTACTCAAGGATTATGGGAAAAGAAATGCGCACAATATTTGGTCACATACCAATCTACATATTTGATGTTTAATTGTCCAAGTACAACCCCTGTAATTCAATGCGGTAATTTCGCAGCATTCGATCTTTTTTTCGTGAAATTCAACGATTCGTAAGTTATACCTAGTATTGATAAGCACATGGTATATTAGCATTGTTATACCTAGTAGTGCTACGCACACAAGGTGTATTAACTTTAGTCGCGTAACGGTGGTATGTAACGGCATAAACGGATCGAGATGGATATCGACTTATATATATCAAAATGTTCAGGAGGAAAAAAGAAATTGATTAAGCCATGCCCGTCCGTCCGTCCGTCTGTGAACACGATAACTTGAGTAAATTTTGAGATATCTTAATGAAATTTGGTACGCAGACTTCTTGGCACTCATCTTCGAGCGCTATTTAAAATCGCCGAAATCGGATGATAGCCCCGCCCACTTTTTATATATAGAATATTTTCGAAAATACAAAAAAAGTGATTATTCAGTACATAATACACTTATAAGGATAAAATTTGGTGTGTACATTAACGCTAAAGCTGAAAATAAAATTTTCAAGAAATTTTTGAAAATGGGTGTGTCACCGCCTACTTTTGATTAAGTCAAATTTAGAAATAATATTAATCATAAATCAAAAACCATTTAAGTTATCGAAACAAAATTTAGCACACATATTTACATTAATACATGCTATGTTACGGAAATAAATGGGCGAAATCGGTTAAGAACCACGCCCACTTTTCTACGAAAGATTTTGAAAAGGATCGTAGATATATTCAATAGGCAATAACTTTGCGTACAACAGCTTTATATCATTTCTATTTCACTTTCAAATTGTCCGTGAACGCAGAAAGTCGAAAAATATAAATTTTTGAAAACGGGCATAGATTATTCCACAAAAATTTTTATGCCATAACTCCGCCAAAAATTTATTTATCGAAACGATATTTAGCGAAAATGTTGTACATATAAAGGTAAATGTTTGTTGTATAAATAGGCGAAATCGGTCTACGGCCACGCCCAGTTTTTTAACATAGTTCTGAAAAATAAATTTGTTTGTAAAATGTAAAACGCGATATTTTTATGCAAGCTATATCAATAAGATCATGCACTCAACCGAAAAAAAAATGTTGTGAATTTTGAGGAAGTAGGCGTGGCGCCGCCCACTTTTCAGCATAAAAATTCTGCTACTTTCAAAGGCGACTGCTTGTAATTTCAACAAAATATTTCAATGAAAATTGGTCAGCTGCTTCTCAATAGTATGTAGTATACTCTTGCCATAATTAAGCAAATAGGATAATACACAAGTAAAATATCCGAGCAAGTTGTTAATACCCACTGTAATAGGGAAGTTATATACCTTTTTTGATTTTCATGCCTTTAATGAACATGAAATGTTTGTAAGTATGAGAAGAAGCGGAGATGGGACCATCAATAAGTAAACTGAAATAATAAGGACGACGAGCTGAGTCAGTTTAGCAATGTCCGTCTCTCCGTCCGTCTGTCTGTCTGTCTGTTTGTCCTTCTGTCTATTTGAACCCAAATTTTTCAAACATAAAATGTGCATGTATTGGTATTTTGAAAAAATGTGGTTAGCAGTTGTTGTAGGGAACCTATTTATATACAAATAAATTAATGGCGGCCGCCGTGGTGTGGCGGTAGTGTTGCCGATTTACCACACCGAAGGTCCAAGGTTCGAGTCCTGGGACTGGTAACATCAAAGGTGGTTTGGCAAACTCTCCGAGTGTCTTTCTACCATTGAGGGCTTCTCAGCAAAAATTCATCTCCTTTGTAGGTCGCGCCAAATTGGAAGGGAAGCTCGGCGCAAAAATCTCTTAGGAGGTTTATGATGATATACCTGTTGTATATCGCGCCATACATTTATAATTTTTTAAAATTAATTTACCCCCCAAAACTCATAACAGAAGTGTTTTTATTGAAAACAATCATCTGGCTTTATAATACGATCTGAAAAGTATTAAAATAGACCTGCGTAAATTGGTATGCCATAATAGATCACTACTAGGTATATAATGTTCGGTTCCACCCGAACTTAGACTTCCTTACTTGTTCTTATTTATCTTTTTTTTATTGCATGACAGGGTGGAAAACTGTGGTATATTAGAAGATGTTCCATATTTGCTTGTCAAATTTGGTTTTGAAGCAAATCGGCTTCTACGTTTTCATCTTCAGCGTCATTTTTAGTTCCAAAAGAAATTTGACCAGTGCTCAAGGATAACTCTTCCAATATAAATCGATTTTTAACTAGGCAATAGACATTCCCAGGTTCAAATATTTGGCGTCTCAGTCACAATGGTCCCGCACAGTTTGCAGTTTCTCCCTTCTAGTGCATTGGACAGAGGATACTTAGATTCCAATCATCGGTATTGTGTATTCATCCAACCATATTCCGCCCAGAACCTCGTCATAGTCGGGTAGTAGAACATCAGTTCCATCAGCTTCAGTTGGGGGGTCAGGTTCGCCATTTTCTTCGTGTTCCTTTCCAACTCCTCCCTTTAATTGGGCCGGGAAGTGCTTCCTCCATAATCTTTGTACTCTGTGAACATCTGTCACCAGGTCACCGATTTCATTTTTAAAAGAGTTAGACCCAGGCTTAGGGTCTTCCGTCATAACATTTTCGAACCCTATTCCTATTGGTTAGCATCTCTAACTCAGTGCAAAAGCCTGGCACACAGCCCTCCGTGCATTCAATCTCAGCGTGGCTTTTCTTACCGCTGCAATTTGGCAGTCTTAATTGTATAAGGTGCGATCTGCGAAATATTTGGCAATCTGTTGCGATTGCAACTTTTAAACATTCAGCTTTTCTGGCATATTTTGCATTAGCGTGGTCTCATCGTGGAGACTGAACTTGCCGACTGTGGGGCCGAACAAACCCCTTTACCCACCCTAGGGTTGAAGTCGCCAAGCATGACTTTGATATCATGATAAGGCAGTGCTCGTACGTGTGTTCCCAGCGCTCGTAGAATGCATGCTTTTCCTCGTCGTTAATCTATTTCGTCGGTGCGTATGCGCATTGCGGCGAGACGCTCATCCACAGGTGTGAACGGTAGTACTTGTGGACGAAGCACAATCTGCGCTTATGTACATAACCACTCCAGTCAATGTCGAAATCACATCTCTTGTCAGCCTTTAAATTCACGAGAATGTTCCAGGAGCATGCGGTGGGTTCCAAACCTGTTACACGTTTATGTAGCGAACCGTGTGACTCCCGTTTGCAGCCGCATCAAAGGTTTTAGGGCCGCTTTTACAAACAGCCTTTAAAATTTATCCCAGCGTTTAAACACAAATTTGTTAAAAAAAATTGTTTATACGGCAGACATTTTTTTAAAAACTATGTAGCAAAACGGTATTCAAACCATTTGTGTTTATACTTCATATGCGATATTTTTGTTGCTGGGTTGCATTCGTTCTTTTATGGTATGAATGGTTGAACCTTTGCTAGTACTTCAGCTGGACAATGAATTCAGATTTCACGATATAAACTTTATAACTATAATAAATTTTCAAATGATTTATGATCCATGAAAGTTTAAGGGCACAATCGCCAGAAATTACATGCATACATACATACATGTATGTATCTATATGAACGCTCAACCGATTTAGTTTTCCCGGAAATTGTCAAACAAAAAGTTACTCAATAACCTTTCGATAGCAAAACATTCTCTAGGGGCGGAGCGAAGGTTGAATACGATGCAGCAAATCTAACCCATCTGACCAACAGACGAATGGCAGATTTTTTCATTGTCATTACACACATCGCTTGTGCTCATAAGTTTGTGATTATTTTTGTTATGTACTCGTATGTATGTATAAGGGATGAAAATTATTTAGATTTTTAAAATCTCTGGATTTTCGAGATTTGATTCTACATTCTCAGAATCTAGCAATTTCGGTATGCCTCATTATCCAACAGTTTAACTTGAAAAAGTGAAAATGACAAAGAAACTACCTAACTTTAAAATATTTAACAAATAATTAATCGCGAAGCCAGTGTTGCATCGGCGAAAAGTTATTCTTTATAACAAAGGGCAGAGCCCGCCTAGAAGGAGTCTTTTTTTAGATTTTAACAATACCGGGATTAACCCTGGGTTGTACGTATTCGCTTTTTTCCAACACTTTGGATTGAAAACTTATTATTATATATATAACAAATAACAGGTTAACGAAAGTTTAAAATCAAATAGCTACTTAAATTTTTTACCCAAATGTTTTGAATATTTGAAAAAGATTTTTGTTATGGCATTTTATGCAATTTTTTAAATTGATCATCTTGAAAATAAACACAACCAACACAAAACTTACAATGTTCAAGAATACTTATAATCAACAGAAATACTAAGATAATTTTCCTAAAGAAATTACACATATGTATTTAAAATATGTTATCGTTGCTAAACAAACATTTTGTATAGACCAGATCTATTAAATAATTATTACTAATTCTAGTGATTACCGGGTTGATTCATTATTTTCTTGAGAATCCATTTAAGGATTGATTACCATTACTTTCAATTTATAATGATTTTTTTCCAATTGATTAAAAAAATCACCAAAAAAAAATTATGATTTTTCACGATTATTAAAAAAAAAATCAAAAAATAAGAAAAGTATTTTTAATAACTTTGATTATTTTTGATTTTTATACCTAGTAGTGCTACCCACAGTAGGTATATTAACTTGAGTCGCGTAACGGTGGTATGTAACGACATAAACGGATCGAGATAGATATTGACTTATATATATCAAAACTTTCAGGACTAAAAGAGAAATTGATTAAGCCATGTCCGTCCTTCCGTCCGTCCGTCCGTCTGTGAATACAATAACTTGAGTAAGTTTTGAGATATCTTAATGAAATTTGGCATACAGGTTCCTTGGCACTCATCTCCGAGCTCTATTTTAAATGGGCGAAATCGGATGATGGTCACGCCCAGTTTTTTAACATAGTTCTGAAAAATGTGTTTGTAAAATTAAAAACGCGACATCTCTATAAATATGCAAGCTATATAAATAAGATCTTGCACACATAGTAAGCTTTTTAAGCAAAGCTCGACCAAGAAAAAATTTTGTGGATTTTGGGGAAGTAGGCGTGGCGCCGCCCACATTTCAGCATAAGAATTCTGGAATTTTCAAAGGCGATTGCTTGTAGTTTCAGCTAGATATTGAAAATTGGCCTGCTTCTTCTCAAAAGTATGTGGTATACTCCCGCCAAAAATTAGGCAAATCGGGTAACACACAAGTAAAATATCCGGGCAAATAGTTACTACCCCACTCCATTAGATAATTTATATATATTTTTTGATTTTCATACCTTTCATGAACATGAAATGTTTGTAAGTATAAGAAGAAGAAGAAGAGTTGGGCCCATCAATATGTAAACTGAAATAATAAGGACGATGAGCTGGGTCGATTTAGCAATGTCCGTCTCCCCGTCCGTCTGTCTGTCTGTCTGCCCGTCTGTTAATTTAAACGCAAAATTTTCAACCAAAAAATGTGCATCCGTCTGAGTGTCTGGAAGGCTTCTCTGCAAAAATTCATCTCCTTTGTAGATGCCGTCCGAAGTCGACAAAAATCTGTGCGCCCCGCCAATTTGTAGAAAAAAATTCAAAACGGCACACCACAATCTCTTAGGAGGTTTATGATGATATACGAGTACCTGTTGTATATTAAATTAATTTGCCCCTCAAAACTCATAACAGAACTTTTTGTATTGAAAACAATCAGCTGGCTTTATAATACGAACTGAAAGGTATTAAAATATATCTGTGTCAATTGGTATGCCATAATAGATCACTACTAGGTATATAATGTTTGGTTCCACCCGAACTTAGACTTGCTTATTTGTTTTTGAATATTTTTGATTGTTTTCAGTATTGTTGTAGAAGCACATAAATATACACATGTACACAAATATGTATGAAAGATGCATAAAATTACTTTGTGCAAATGCACGTACACACATATGGATAGTGGCTACCGTGGGCGTAGATAGATCTGGGTCATGGGGGGCTGTTAATTGTTCGATCAGGATAAATATTTCACAATCTAAAACTACCTTCAGAATTTTAATTATAACTTACAACTCAAAATAACTGATGTTATTGATAACAAACACCAGATCTGTTACAAAAGAAAATAGTCTTCGCGGTTTTTAGATATCTCTCGATTACTTTGGTAGCTGTGATTCCAATATCACGATGCATTGCCAGAGCAGATAATCCATTCAACAAATCCTTGAAAAAATAAAGAGATGGACGTCAATATTTTGTTTTTGGATACTTCAATGTAAGTACATTTTTAAACACCCTGTTCGTTCGTTCAGTGAATTGATTCGTTCAATGGAACTAGTTCGTTCGCGAACTAAACAGCTCTATTGGACAGTCTTATCTTCTATGAATATGACATAAGTTATAAACAACAATTGTTTTTGAACATATAGTGTTTTTAATGTATATGAGAAGGTCCATATTATGCAAAATGGAAATATACCTATGTAAATAATTTTTCAAAAAATTTTAAATATGTTTTGTTTTCTCATATAGGGAATCAATAATATATATTAATCATTTTTACATTTGTATTTTTCGAATCGTTCCAAACGTGCCGAATATCTTCTAAGGAGACGATTTGAACTAAGTCGAAAAACAGCGAGAGAGAAATACAGAAAAGTGTATTGAAGTAATTGAGTTTCAGTAGTTTTTAGTTGTAGAGTATTTTCTAAAATTATAAACTTCTTTCCCGATACTTAATTTCCTACAATTTCATAGGTTTCTCGACAGTCTGAATACGAATGTGTTACCTCCTTTATCCATTCGAAATACTTTTTGCTAGATATGATTATCCCTCACAGAACAAGATTGTACAAAATTCATGTGAATTTCCTGCGAACGTGACGCATGCATTCGTGTTTGTATGAATTTCGTACATCCTAGCGTTCCCGATTCACACGAATTCAGGTCAACCGTTCGTATGTATTGCATTCGCTGGCACGTCGATCGAGGAAGAAAAGTCGCAACACGGGGTTAACGTAGAAGGTCTGAATAGTAGAACGTAGAAGCAAAAAGATCATAAACTAGTCTTATATTTTCATATAGTATTACGTTCTAACATTTCACAGCCTTCAGAACGAAGAAATTTCATGTTTCCATGATTCACCCAATATGTAAGATAGACATCATCGACTTCCATCGGGGGGATCTATCCCCTTAATCCTCCCCTATCTACGCTTCTAGTGGCCACAGTGGCATAGAGCTGCCCTACTTCTACTTCTTAGTGAAAGTTTCATTCAATTCCATTCAGCAATTTTTGAGTGATGCTCGACCAAACATACAGACAGACAGACAAAAATTCTAAAAACTGTAGATATTGCGTCTATTGGCTTAATAATGATCCATACCAGCAATTTTTCTTGAATATTGGACATCGACCTGTTATATGTAGAGATGTGATCCATTTTAGGATTGACACGATCCAACGACACTTGTTTAGAGAAGGATTTTGTTTTGTTGTTTAGCAACATATTTGAAATTCCGGACATCGAATAATGATAGGAAAGAATGTAAATCCTTTTTGGCACCAAAAACGTACGATATCCCGGGATAGTACATATATAAGGTTAAAGTGAAGGAAAAGCAATGCAAATATGAATTTGTAGAGGATGTATATACTTATATATCATACTTGTAGAAAAACAAGTTTGATAATAATGAACATTTTTCGATTATATTTAGGCTGTGCTTGTTTTCCAACTGGTTCTGTCTACAGTTTTTATGCCGACTCTACGCAACTTCTGGTAAAAAAACTGGAGCTTAACAACTATTTAGCAGTATAGATATGGTAGACAAATACGAAGAAAAACCTAATAGTTGTTTAAAATTTATATATTTACGTATAATAATCCTAGACTCAACCTTAGCTAACTAAGAATAAACCGCCATGTAAAAGCGTTGTGGCTGTAAAATAATTTTAGATTCAACTAAATAAAATTAAGTTTTGTGTGTGCGCCCATAAACTTTTTACTGACTTCGCAATAGTTTTCATAACAAAATTCGTTTTAAAAGCTCTATCCATGCAACTGAAAATATTTAGTTTAATGAAGTGCATACGTACGTTCAAGTTGTTGTTATTAGTATAGGCATGTACACATATACATTTGTGCATATACTTATATACATATTTCCGTAAAATATTATGACTAATAAAGTTTTTAATAAATCAAATAAACTTTGATTAAAACCCAATGCTGTAGAAACTTTACGAAGTGAAGGTATAACTAATATTCCTTTAGGTATTTGCTCGCAGCTGGATATTACTAACTATTTGTTCGGGTTTTTGCTAAAGTGGCGCAAGTCCGCTTTTGGGAAAAACTGAGTAGAGGGAAATTTTAGTGAGCCACTCAATCAAGCGCGTATGCGCTAAAAAACAGCACCGAAATGTTGCATGACCATGACTATTCTCGTTTCCTTCAGATTCTTTGCCCCACATGTGTGAACAAAGAATACTATTTTTGTATTATTTTCCTAATCAGCTGGTATGGCCCAATGCTTGTTAGTTTGAGAAAAACAATAAAGCTTTTTCTCCGCTTACATCATTCCAGACGTTTCGCCAACCTCTATGGCATTTTAAAATGGCGATATTTATGTTAGGTATAAGTAGGCAAAATTCCAAATACTACGAACAAAACATGTAAGCAATTAAAAATTGCACAACAGACAGTAACCTTGCTTTTGCCATTCATGCGTGGCATTTTATATATAATTTGCTGTTGGGCATCCGATTAAAGTAAGCAGCCGTTTTATTTACGCTTACGTCTTTCTGGTATGACCGAAGGGGCCCACAATTGATTTGCATTTTCTTTTTGGTCATTTAGAGCAAGTTTTTTTTTAAGTTGAACATGTCCACTCTCAACTAGTATTTAGTTATAAAAGTATTTCGCTCACTAACCTTAAGAATTCGTAAACTAAGAGCCGACTTTTTGAAAGTGGTATTATGTAAATATATGATATATTAAATTTGACATCCTTATAACCTCCACACCACTTAATCTTACTCAATATTTTGTAATCAAACAAGACGCAAAGCATTTAATATTTCGATACTTGTGTATATGCGCTCATAGCTTATGTAAATATGTACAATTTTGTGTACATGAATAAAGTTCGTAACTGAGTTAGATTTGAAAGTGCTATGAAAATGCAGTGCAACAATCGGTTATCTGAATTTCAAGAATTGAGACCGACATGTGCAAAACATCACTCCGTTGGCATGACGGTAAGTACCATTAATCAGCCGGATGACTTTCCTCTGGAATAGTTGCTCGGCACCTTCCGTGGTATACCTGCATCAGGAAATGATTATGTTGAGAGGCTTATAGAGCGTGATCTTTCTTCGTCGCGAGAGGACTACAAGCGAAAGCTTCAATAACCGTTTGCAAATGTTGGTATGAAGTTACTTTGCATTTCGTTGCCGCGAACGGATTGTTTAGGGATAATAAAGACACGGCAGAGTATTACCAAACGTATATTGAATATATGTACATACATATATATGTTTATGCGGAATACATTTTTTTCATACCGATTTTGTATATACCTATCTATACATATTCTGCCATAAGTTTCGTGGCCAGTATGTCGCCAAATATATTATTTTTCTGTGTGAGTTAAATTTGTTGCGAAAATATCTTGGTAGTGTAAAGTTTGCGGGGGTGGAAAAGGCTGTGCCGTTGGCATTGGTATCGGATACATACATACTCACGTATTATTGAGCAGACATACAACTAGTGCAAAATTAGAATTTTTTGCCTGATATCAAATAAGTTACAAAATGACCATATTTGTACTAAAAGTTATTAAATACTTTGGGGAGTACTAGAATTTCATGAGTTAGAAAAATCCGAGTAGAAGTCTGAGTTTGACATTGCCAGCAACAGAGCTTGGACCTTAGACATCTGCCATGTCGATTCGAGTAGTTATATGTTGCGCCCGGCGACGTTTTGACTATTCTCACTTATCATTATGGCACTATTCCTTATTTTGCTCTGTTTATTTTAGTCTGCGACCTAAGCTTCCATGTTAAAAATATAAGTTTCTTATATGAAAACAAGTAAGGAAAGCGCTGTCTTAGGCTGTGCCGAAAGCCTTAATCCTTTCACGAAAACGCAGCATGGTTTTAAGTGTCCGATCTTTATTTACAATAAGTACAAACTGTGCAAAAATTTTACGGTATTAACCCGTTAATTGAAATATACATATCCCAAAACGGGTTTCTCCGGGAAAATGGGTTGTAGGAGGGCTATACGCCATATTGCTCCAATCGTAATAATTTTCGCTATGCACATTACGTATTATGCCTATTAAATTGCAAGAGTCATAGCCCAAACCCCGTTTATCGGAACAATCGATTGTTTTGAAGCTATACGTTGTATTGGTCCGTTCTTGTTGGTTCCGACGAATGATTAATATAATACAAAATGGCAGCCCCATACCAAATTTCAGGCAGATATCTCTCAAACTGAGGGACTAGATGTGTTCAAACAGAAAGACAGACAGACAGACGAACATAGCTATATCGACTCAGTTCATCGCCCTGATCATTTCGGTATGCTTACTAGTGAGTTTAGCTTTCTTCTTGTCATACTCACAAACATCGAACCAAAGTTATAATACCATTTCATGTTCATGAAAGGTATGAAAATACAGTTGACTAACTACTTTGCCTTTGATTCGCACTAGTTGTGAGATAGTTTACCACTAGGTAGTTTGTCTGCAGGGTAGATACCGCAGCCTTGTTTGGCGCCTTAATAACAATTTCGGTTTTATTATGACATCGATATTTGTACTCGTACAATTTGATTAGACATTCGAGTATAAGGTAAAGTGGCATTGTGTTTGTATTGTTTTCACTTGGTAGACATGAGGGTTTTGGTATTGGGGATAAGGTGCGTGCGTACTTAGGGTTACGTCAGAGTGCTCGAGCGGAAAGCATATATGTACACATGCCTACAGCTGTCCACAAAATAATAGGAGTGCCACTGTGAAAATGTATAATTCTGCATAAATTTTTTGAAATGCAATGCGTTTGCAATTAATAGTGTAGCCATACGTGTCTAAGCTAGGCAACTGGATAGACTTTGTGGGTATACAATCATTATTCGATTACCAGTTAGAAAGTGTAGTGAATAAGTAAAGCTATAACAAACCCTCATTTTGGAAAAGATTCAAATAGAATGATCGTTCGACATTGACGCACGAAGTGAACGGACTCATTTCAAACACGGCAAGAAAGAAGGGTTTGGGGATATGATTCATTTCATTCATTTTCATTTATTTAATTACATTTTCTTGATGCATACTTAACCTCTAGGTAACAATAAAGCAGTAGACTTATTTGAATATGGTGTAACATAAGAAAAGTGCATGGCTTTCTATATATTAAATTTTAATATAGTACCAAATACCAGTTCTAAGAATAATAGTACAGGGTGGCTAATAAAAGCCGCTACCAAAAAAAAATTAAATAACTTTTTTTCTATTTAATGAATCTGTTTAATTTTTTTTTTATTTTGCAGATTGACTTTTACATTTAACAAAAATGGATAACTGGGACACTGAAACAAGAATTTGGATTGTCCGCCGCTATCACGCACTGGAGTCCGTAGTTTCGGTTCAAAGAGAGTATAGGCGCACGTTTGGCGGCAATCCTCCGAGCAGATGGACCATAATAAGACTTCTAAACAATTTTGCCGAGCATGGGACAGTCAACAGAAGACCTTACCATCGAAACCCTTCAGTTCGAACGGAGGAAACAATCGCTGCTGTAGCTGCTGCCATACAAAACAATCCACGTGTTTCGACAAGAAGCTTATCTGCTCAAATGGGTGTAAGCAGACAGTCATTACAGTCAATTATGCACAAAGATTTGGACTTATTCCCATATAAAATTCAAATGGCCAACAAACTGAACGCTGCAGACTTGCCGATTCGCTTGGAATTTTGCCAGAAGATGCTTCAAATGGTGGAAGAGGATGGAAACATGTTGAACTGTCCATTTCGATTTAAACGGCAACATAAACAAACAAAATTGTCGAATAGGGAGTGCTTCCAACCCACAGATACTCCATGAGACGGAATTGCATCCACTTCGTGTCACAGTGTGGTGTGCAGTTTCATCACGCTGCATTGTCGGGCCCTACTTCTTCGAAGAAAACGGTCACACCGTTACGGTTACTGGAGACCGTTACTTGAGCATGTTGAGAGAGTTTTTCTATCCAGAATTACGCCGAATGAGAATTTCTTTCAACTCTGTGTGGTTTCAGCAAGATGGTGCAGCTCCTCATATAGCCCAACCTGTTATGACAGAATTGCGACGAAAATTTCCCAATAAGCTGATATCCAGAAACTCCACATTCCGTTGGCCACCCATGTCGCCTGACCTTACTGCACCTGACTTTTTCTTGTGGGGTTATTGCAAACAGGAAGTCTTCAAAGCAAAACCAACAAATTTGAATGAACTAAGGCAATCCATTCGAGAAACAATTGCGGCTATTCCTGTCTCAACTCTCCAAGCAGTAATGAACAACTTTTTGGTAAGATGCCGCACATGCATCGACGAGCAGGGGGGCATTTAAATGCCATTATTTTTAAAACTAATTAAGCTATATTTAATAAAATTTAATGAGCTTTAACATGAATAAAAGAAAAATGAATTCCATACACTGAAAAAAAAATTATTTGAGTTTCTTAATGTAGCACATTTTTGTGTGGGGTGTTCATTATTACAATTGAAAGTACTTAAAACTATCAAAAAAAAAAGGAGTAAGCCGTTTTAAGTGTTACAGTGTAGTAGTAGCACAAAACAGGAACACGGAATTGTAGTAATAGATAGTTTCACTAAGTTTGTCCGGCTGTATCTACCATAAGCCACAGTGTCAAAGGAAGCAATGAAGTCATTAAAATGTTACTTCGGAGCTTATAGCCGCAAAATATATAACGTAGGACAGAGGCACTTGTTTTACATCCGGTGAATTTGAAGAGTCCTTAAGGGGTAATAATATCCAACACATAAAAATAATGATGGCAAAACCGCCTGATAAATTACAACAGATAGTAGAGAAACTGTTAGTAGGCGATTGGTACGTTCCTAGAAAATTATTTGCTAGAAGTTGAAGGAAGTGTTCTAATAGCAGAGTCGGTCCAATCCACTTCATTGCAATACCATGGATTGAATATTATAGGCCCATAGGAAATATGCCATTGAAATCGACTTGTCAAGGGGATAATAACTAGTCTAGTATCAATCAGGGATGAGTTGCAGAGGAGCACGCGACCAATGCCAGTTTTGATCTCTTTGTATGGGTTGAAGTGATTACTTTTTTTGAACATATTATATGAAGAGACTAACTGGTCTCTTTTGTCCCTGAAAGGGTACACGGCTTATAATTTGAGCCTAAATTTTAAACCATACATTGGTTTACGCAATTTTTTAAACTTTATTTAGTAAACCCTCCAAACCTTTCAATTAGCTACACCAACTTTTAATTTCTTTCGGTACATATGGATTTAAAACTTAACTGGAAAAAACGTATACGAGTACACAACGAAACCCGTATACATAGTACAAATGTGGACTTTTCTCCCACCGTACATATGGGCACCGTAGCACAAAGGGTATATGACTGCACACTGATGCGGGACGCGACAGTTCGAGTCCTACCAATTGATACGATTTTTAAAATTTTTTTATTTAAGATACTTCTGGTTTAAAATGTAAGCCCTATTTATCACGGGCATTACTTCGAAAACCGGCATACTTTTAATTCTAAACCAAATTTGGTTTGGTCATGTATGTAGCCTAAAAAAGTGTAAAATTTAGGCTCAAATTTCTAGCAGTGTACTGTCGGACAGATCCCCTTTGTTCTCCTACGGGTACGATCGGGCAAGTTTACTCTCAACACCTAAAAGTAGGCTACATAAGTTAAAATCAACTTATCCCAACTATGTTCACAACGGAACAGTTGGGATCAATTGTACACTGTAGACGAATGGTATTGATCGCGGATCACTCTCTTTAGAGATCAGTAGCACGACTTTTTGCAGGGTATATACAAGCAAGTCCGAAGAGGACCTCAACCACATCTATGAACTCACGGACATCATTTGTTACCGTTCTTCGCCGTGCTTATGGAAGAAGGGGGTGAGATGACCTAGAAGGTTCCACTGGTCATACCAAATCGTTCCCGCGACAGTCAATCATATACGGGTTCGACAAACCTTCGACAAAACTCCTCAAAACCTCCGGGGAGTGTTTTTGGTCCTAAAAATAACCGAGATCAGTTTCTATATTTTAATTTAATTTCAAAATTGTTTTATTAGATATATTCCTTTCTTGCTCAGGTTTGCGCTCCCCGCTGAAAAAAAACACAACAAATATTTTAGCAAAAAATTGCATTCTACTTGCTATTTTATTTTACTCCTATTAGTTTGTGGACAGCTGTAGCTGTACATCATTCATATGTACATACATAAATGCTCTTGACTACCAATGAGATAAACATAGGCAAAGGAAACTTGATGAAATGTTTATTTAGTTTTCTTCTCTTTTTTATTTCATTGTACTTTTGTTTTATTTATTTTCCTACCGCTGTAAGTGGTAAATATTCTTATGTAAACAAAGAATGTCCTGTGCTGAAATTCACTAACTTATAACGATGCGAAATTTCGAGATTTTTACTAACGATTTTCGTCGCCTGTATTATCGGCTGTGCTATTCACTAACTTAGCTATAACGATTCGGGCTTAGGATTCCTCATCCCGCAATAAAACGTGCGCTAAGTACTCAAATGCCATTTTTTTATAATAATATTGATATAATAGTAATATTATTTTAATTTTCGCTACAACTTGAGATTATGTGTTGTTTATTTAACGACACAGATAACAACCGCAAATTGTGTGTTGCTTACTTAACGACACAGCTGATCGCGAATAAACGAATATCGATAAAAAATGGTTAGTGGATACCGATATCGTTATAAATATCGTTACGACAAAATGTCGATTGCGAATGTCGTTATAGAAGTTAGTGAGTTCCACTACTGTCATAATCATCTCTCAATAAATAAAAAAAATATATGCATAGGGGTGTACATAAGTATTTATTTTGAGTGTATAAGTATGTATTTCCCTCGAGTAATAAGCGTTGTTGTTCAAGAACAAAATGTTTGATTAACCTCTTATTCGACCCATATAAAATACAACTAAATATGACAAATCGAATAAATAAATAACAAGAACGAAATTTCAAGTTCAGGCGGAATCGAACATTGAATATCCAGGTGTTTAAAAGTGGGTACTCTTGCTTGCGCCCATTTATATATATCTGTTGGTAGTAGTTCTGGAACTCTACCACTTATTCGCTTCCATTGTATTCCAGTTTTAAACATGTGGGCATATAGTTATTTGTGTAGGTATATTTATGAATATCGCAAAAACGAGTATGTGATATCTCAGTTTGGCTGTTTTTCAACTACAAATTTCTTAATTTAAAGACGAATAATGAGTTTATGGAAAAAGTTCCCATCAAGATTTATTCTTTTGATTATTTTAAAAACCAACCTTTAGTTCTCTTGAGGATAAATTAATAGATCTCAATGGCAGGGGCTTATGAAAGTTTTTGACAAAAATGTAGCTTACGCGATTTTATATTTATACGCTACGCGGTTTTGCAGTGGCACCGCCGATAAGTTGATATTTGGTTTTTTTTATTGTAGATGATTCAATATTGTATGTTATGCGACAGCTTATCCATTTATTTAAAATTGTTTTCTTTTAGCCACTTCAATTTAAACTTGGAGCTTTGCCTGGCTTTGTGTTTGTGCATATTTGCCCCCACATACTTACTTTTCACAAAGTCTACCTTTAGATTGTACTTTTGCCACAGTGAAATAACTTCTCCATAGTATTATGTACATTGTTGGTATCGTTATGACTTTACTTTGTAAGTAATGCTTCATTCATGTTGTTCTTGTTTCGTAGAAAGTTAAAACTTTTTCCAGCCGCATTTCCGACTTTTGGATGAAACCCTTGTGTCCTACTGCGGCGTAGCATTCACTAAAGGTACTCGTACATGTGTATGTATTAGTAAAGCTGGGATAAAGTGAAACTGGCAATATTGGTATTAAGCAGTGGTGTGCAAATCGCTTTTTCCTATTTAATGGGGCTTTCCGTACAACTATCCCGATGCAGTGCTATAACACAAGACTGTAGTTATGTGTTACTGAGTTTTTATACCTTTCATGAACATGAAATGGTATTATAACTTTGGTCCGATGTTTGTAAGTATGAGAAGAAAAAGAGATAGACCCACCAATAAATATACCGAAATGATCAGGGCGATAAGCTGAGTTGATTTAGCCATGTCCGTCTGTCCGTCTGTCCGTCCGTCTGTCAGAGGCAGCCATTTAGTAAAGCACTAATCATTTGTCGGAACCAGCATGATCGGACCAGTATAGAACACATAGCTCCCATACAATCGTTTGCCCCGATAAACGGGGTTTGGCCTATAACTGTTGCAATTAAAAAGCTAGGAACGTACAATTTTGCAGTTTTAGTACATATTATACATGTTACTAGAGGGACCGGAAGACTTTGTCCTGCCCAGATATTTACCTGAATGGATCTAGAAATATTGGCTTTGCTTATCCCTATCATTATCTCTATCACTACCCCTATCCCTATCCCCATACCTATCCCTATCCCTATAGAGGTAACTATTTCCCACACACACAATTCCACTTCACTGAGTAAGGATCGGACACTCAAAACCGTGATGCGTATTCATGAAAGGTATAAAGTCTTCGGTACAGTCGAAGACAGCCCTTTCCTTACTTGTTTTTTAGTAAACTTATGCCATTGCATAACCTAGTTGCCCCAAAACTCCGTATTATTGTATGGTTCCCAAACCCCTTCACTTTTCTGAGTATGATAGTGATTTCTTCGTAGCAATTTTCCCTATCATAAACGTTTCCATAGAATGAAAAGTTTAGTTCGTTAGGAGGGCCGCGACCCATTTTTCCTTATGAAACATTTTGTTTGAGGTGCCAGAAGTTAACCTAATAGAGCTCTTTGACGACTTTAAGTGCTAATGAATACACGGTTACGTTACTTCTAATACCCACGAAAATATGTGTACAAAGTTTAATTAACATTTATAATATTAAACTGGAATTATTCAGGAAACACCTTTTTACAAAGAGTACAACTCCAAATGCAATCGTTTTGAAAAATCCATGTGAATCAAATATGTTCCCTCTCACTTTAATCACTCGAGCGATTTCGTAGATTGGTAATGGAAGGAGCGATGCGTTGAATTCGTGGATTGCGTCACTGCAATTTATGGATTCGAATAACTAAACCAGTGAAACTCTGTGCCCGTTACTGATATAATTGCCTGTGTGTATCAGATCTGCGTCGCTATAGATCTGCAATACGGCAGAAATGGAGCGGGATTGCTCGGCAGTGGCCGCTAATGGGCCGCGACGTAACTGGGTTAAGGATAGCAACGCTCGTTAGTGATGACATCGCAATTCACAACAAAGTTGGCAAAATTTTATATGTAAATGTGCAAGTACTTTTAAAATCTAGGAAGAGTCAAACGAGAACTAAAGCTCAGGCAAACTTAACTCAACTCAACTCAATTTTAGTTTAGTTTAGCTGAGTGATGACTGCAGGTGTGATCCAAAGCGATTTTAACAAACGTGAACACTAGAGCGTATCACCAGAAAAAAGTCGGCCGTACCTCCCCTCATATGAAGTGTTTTTGAAAAACATTTAAAAAAAATTTTTTTTTCTGGCAACCCTAGATGTCGCCCAATTACATTTTTCTTCATATCTTTGGCATTTGTTGTCGGATTTTAAAGTGTGACACATACATTTTTTTGTCTCAAAGAGGAGGTTTTTCTCAAGAAAGTTCATTGAGCTCATGCGTTTCGTTGTGGTACTTACCCAGCATATCTCAGTTTCTACCACCCTAATGTATCAACCTAATGTCAGTTAATTGAAGACCGTAAAAAATCATAAATCTTTTGCGAAAAAAAGTAATTCGATTCAATCAGTAGAACCAGATATACAACACAATTTATTTTTAATCTAAAGCCATACAAGAAAAAGTAAATTTTATTTATTTTCCTCGCTCGCGAAACAGTTAGTGAATTGTTTGTTTTGTAACGGAAATTTTAGTCAATAAAATTCTGTCGGAATTCAAGCTTGCTGTATTTCTGCCGGCTCTCGAGCTTAGATAAAATGTGGCCCATGCGTTGTTCATCGGTGACCGCCATTCCAGATTCATGAACTGTATGAACAAATCGCTCGGTATTTTGGGAATCACAAGGATATGCTGTGAAAAAGATCAGTGATAATGCTGATAAAAGAGAAGCAAAGAAAAATTAATGGTTTTCGTTGTGCATACCTGGTAATTCAATTATTTCATTGGAATATTGTAATGCTTCGAGGTGATCTTTCGCGAAGAACTGCAAGCATGGTGGTTCAGCCGGTTCGAATCTATCCCAATCTATTACATTAAAATATCTCGAAATTTATGAAACTATCCTCTTTCCAAACATTTGACGAACACATCCATTAGCTTCTCTGCGGGCTGCTAAGATCCTCGTGTATCCATCTGAACGTACGAATGGATCTGTATCGGTTATCATCGATATTAAAATATTTTCTGGGTGCAGAAAGTACGAGTTATTTTTTATAACCGGACAGACAATATTTTGAAGGTCTTGTTGCAATTGGCGAATCCATGTGATGTATTTGAAAACGTGACGACATCCGTGAAATACAAGTGGTTGGTTTTTAACCAGAAACCAGAAAGGAGCATAAACTTTTACAATAAAGTCAGCGAGTGTTTTTAATGTTATTGAGGGTTGCTCGCACGTTATACATATAATAGCGAAGAATTCGAGACGCTGTTGTCAGCCAACGGGCTGTACTCATAGCACCGGGCTTCTCGCTTGCTAAACTCTAGTCACACTCTCCTGTATGAACAGCCCGGACCATACGATATCTTATATATAAATAGACAAGATGAATGCAATGTAGAACCGTTTTCTGCTAAACTATAATTCTAAGGTATACAAATTATATATGTATGGATAGGAAATTTTGAGGTGTACTTTTATCCGTAAATAAAAAAAATTTAAAAAATCATTTTAATATAAAAAATTTAACATAAAAGTCACACCACTACACATTTACTTATTCACACTATAGACACGCTGTGTGTGTGTGTACTTGCTTTTTGTGTACTATGCTGAATCGTGAGCATGGCCGAGGAGTTGCTTTGTAGGAAAAAATTAAGAGCCGTAGTAGTGTGAGTAGACTTGCCATGCATGCTTTTGTGTTATTCGTGTGGTCGGCTCTCACTGTGAGTGCGAAGAGTTGGTAGTGGACCAATGAAAAATAAGTATTCGCACTATAGATACTCTGTTGTGTCATGCATTTTTGCTTTAGTTGTTGTTATTGTATTGATTACTGGCTACGATGCCCAGTGTCAGCTGCTCTCCTGAGAGCACGAAAAGTTGCTTTGTTGGATACATTAAACAAGCAATGTAAAATATGAGCAAATATGTAAAATTCATTGCTGATACCTACAAACAGGGTTTACAAAAATAAAATAAATATTACTCATAAAGAGTATTAAACACCGAAGAAAATTAAAGGAAAATAGAGGAAAGGAAAAGAATTGAAAGGAAAGAAAGGAAGGAAATGGAAAGGAAGGAAAGAGAAGGGAATGGAGAGGATAGGAAAGGAAGGAAAATTAAAGGAAAGAAAGGAATGGTAAGGAAATGAAAGGAAGGGAAGGGAAAGGGAATTAAAGGAAAGGTAAGAAAACGAAGGGGAAAGAAAGAAAATAAAAGGAAGGGAAGGGAAAGGAAAAGAAGTTTGAGGAAAGTAAAAAATAAAATAAGAGAGTAAAAAAAGAAATCAAGGAAAATAAAAATATGTTAGAGGAAAGGAACGACATAGAAAGGAAGAAAAAAAGGCGGATAAAACATACCTACAGCAAAAAAATAAAATAAAGTTTATTGGTTGAATTTCAACCACTGGGCGAACTCTAGTAAATATAATTGGTCGCCCCGAATATTGACAATTGATTATGATGTCATGGGCAAAACATAAAACAGAAAACAGTAGATAAACAATAGTCCAGTTAAGTTATAAAAAAACGGTATTCATAAAGAAAAATGTATAAAGAAAATAAGGCATCTAATGTATAGCTTTCAACTAAAAACAAAATTTGTTTTATTTCGAGTTCTACTGAATTAATTGAATTACTTTTTTCGCAAAAGATTTACGATTTTTTACGGTCTTTAATTTGCTGTTATTAGATCGGTACATTAGGGTGGTAACAACTGAGATATGGTGGGTAGGTAACACAACGGAGCGCCTGAGATCAATGAGCTTTTTTTAGGAAAAACCCACTCCTTGACACAAAAAAAATTGGTGTATCACACTTTAAAATCCGACAATAAATGCCGAAGATATGAAGAAAAATGGAATTGTGCGACATCTAGGGTTGCCAGAAAAAAAATAAAATTTGAACACCTAAGCACACACCATTTTCTACATCCAGCTGAGGTAACACACGGTCGTTTGCTTGCAATGGAGGCCTCTTTGTACGATGCCTTCCACTTTAGTTTTACTTTGAATTTTAGTTTTATAATCGCGTTAATTCTTTTCTTTTTGTTGTGCACACGAAAGTAGGTTCGTCTGAGCTAAGCATGAGAAAATTCGACTGCTTTTAGAATATGAGTAAAGAAAGAAACATCATCAATAAAAAGAATTCTTAAAAAACTTTGATTGACTCATACTTCGGAACAGTCATAAAAGCGGTGAGCAAAATTGTTGTTTTCTTTGCCACAACTATTTCGATTGCTATGCTTTCCAGTTTATAGGCCAGCATTTTCTATAATAAACCATCTTTTCTCAGTTCGACTAAGTTCTAAAAGTGACTTTTATGTAGTCAAAGTTTCTGCAACCAACCGCACACCAACTACATAGTACAAATGTATTAACCCTGCAAAAAATGCGATTAGTCTAAAATGAATCCGGGATAACGCGCAAAGAAGCATGTTCTGATGTCTTTGTATGGGTTGAACTGTTCGTATTTGTTGCACAGGCCCTATGGAGAGAGCAATTTCCCCCTTTTACTTTATACTCCAAAGTGAACGGTCCGACAAGTTTTTCTACCCCATTTATTATAGCCTCCTGTAGACGAAATGGATTAATCGCAGGCCACTTTATGTAGAAACTAGCCACACGGGTTTTTATAGGGAATATACCGATTTATTTGTGTACTTATGTATGTACCTGTGTTTGTATGGCGATATGAAACGTTGAGTATAAAAAGTTCTTTTTCTTTTCGGTGAAAGATTTATCGCTGCATGAACCTGTGCAATAGTGAAGTTTCGTTTATCAGAAACTTGACTTATTCATGTCATGTCACTCTTGAGTGCGCAGCCATATACACACATAGCTACGTAGGTATGTATAGGAGGTACACGCAGGGCCGCGGAGAGGGGAGGGGACAGTCAGGGCAATTTCCCTGGGGCCCGGAAGGTTTTTGGGGGCCCGGCAAGGCAAAGCAGTATTGACAGTACTCTAATCAGGACTTCAAAGAGAAAGAAACGCGAACTGTCCTCGGGGCCCGGATCGGCTCTCTGCGGCCCTGGGTACACGCAACCGTAAATGCATTTGGGCGCATTTGAAAATATCAAGAATTTGAATATAAACTTATCCATCAGCTTAATACCTAGTATACAAGCTTAACTACACCTGCTTATGGCATTACATTTGACTGTGATCTGCCATGAGGGAAACTTTATTCACCTCAAACGATTGCAAAATTTTACCTCAATTCGTCGCCCGGACCGCAGAGCCACGCATTCAACTTTGAGCACATAAAGAACGTACAGCAAAAAAAAAACAAACAAGAAGTACGTGCAATAGCAAAAATGCAAAACGAAACAAAGGCCCCCATTAATACTGCAGTATCTCTTGTCTGTCTCATAGTTTGTCCATCCGTTAGTCAATCCCATCGTAGTCTTATACACACTCGTACATGCATATTTGCACTTACCCACCAACAAATTAAAGCCTACTATAAGGGTGATAACATTCTACCCTTCGTTGGCCACAGTGGTGCACGGAAAATCTAAATCTAAGTACAATAATGTTGATCGGTGCTAACTCCCAATAATGACTGACAAAACAACAACAGCTTTAATCAAGGATGTAGTATATTTACCTTATTAAAAGGTCTACGGGTGATTTAAAAGAAATGGAGCAAGAAGCCAAGGATTTTCTTTGATTTATTTCAGTTCAATGTTAATCTTTTTGATAACTTTATTGAATAACCAAAACGGATTTGGCTTGAATACGAGACGAATTCTCAGAGGAGTCAATTACATTGCAATACTTTTGAAGAACACCTTTTTTTTTGAGTAATCCATATAGTAATTTTTTGAAATTTTTTGAAAAGTAATCAGTAATCGCCCAGGCGGTTAGATGACCATTTAAAGAAGAAGAATCAGAAGTCAAAAAATGGAGTACTTCGAGATGGATCACCTAGATATCCTTCTAATGTCCCAGAAGCAATTGGACCACATTTCTTTTATTAAAGAGGATTTTTTTTGAAGTAATCTTATACTCATCAATTAAAGGGAGTACTCTCGTTTTATACAGGGTTCGAGCTTTTTCAGTTCCTCGTATAATTACTTTCACAACATTTTGTTGTATATTTATATGCATATTTACATATGGATGTATGTGCCCGTGCTTTTTAAAATTTGAAATTCTGGTAGATACATATTTACGAATGTATGCGCGTACTGTCTAAGCAGAAGTGAAAGCCCATAAATCAAGATTGCATTGTCGGCATGCAGTTTTAGAATTTTGTGAGCGGATTGGATCGTTTTAGACCACGGCAGGCGAACAAGTACCGTAAGTGATGCTAAGTGTGTGTGTTATGTCTTTGAGCACATAAAGAACGTACAGCAAAAAAAAAACAAACAAGAAGTACGTGCAATAGCAAAAATGCAAAACGAAACAAAGGCCCCCATTAATACTGCAGTATCTCTTGTCTGTCTCATAGTTTGTCCATCCGTTAGTCAATCCCATCGTAGTCTTATACACACTCGTACATGCATATTTGCACTTACCCACCAACAAATTAAAGCCTACTATAAGGGTGATAACATTCTACCCTTCGTTGGCCACAGTGGTGCACGGAAAATCTAAATCTAAGTACAATAATGTTGATCGGTGCTAACTCCCAATAATGACTGACAAAACAACAACAGCTTTAATCAAGGATGTAGTATATTTACCTTATTAAAAGGTCTACGGGTGATTTAAAAGAAATGGAGCAAGAAGCCAAGGATTTTCTTTGATTTATTTCAGTTCAATGTTAATCTTTTTGATAACTTTATTGAATAACCAAAACGGATTTGGCTTGAATACGAGACGAATTCTCAGAGGAGTCAATTACATTGCAATACTTTTGAAGAACACCTTTTTTTTTGAGTAATCCATATAGTAATTTTTTGAAATTTTTTGAAAAGTAATCAGTAATCGCCCAGGCGGTTAGATGACCATTTAAAGAAGAAGAATCAGAAGTCAAAAAATGGAGTACTTCGAGATGGATCACCTAGATATCCTTCTAATGTCCCAGAAGCAATTGGACCACATTTCTTTTATTAAAGAGGATTTTTTTTGAAGTAATCTTATACTCATCAATTAAAGGGAGTACTCTCGTTTTATACAGGGTTCGAGCTTTTTCAGTTCCTCGTATAATTACTTTCACAACATTTTGTTGTATATTTATATGCATATTTACATATGGATGTATGTGCCCGTGCTTTTTAAAATTTGAAATTCTGGTAGATACATATTTACGAATGTATGCGCGTACTGTCTAAGCAGAAGTGAAAGCCCATAAATCAAGATTGCATTGTCGGCATGCAGTTTTAGAATTTTGTGAGCGGATTGGATCGTTTTAGACCACGGCAGGCGAACAAGTACCGTAAGTGATGCTAAGTGTGTGTGTTATGTCCTTGTAAGGTATTGTTATGTTGTTGCGTTTGCGTTGTTATTCCTCCCTTTCTCGACCTCGTGAATAGTGAAATGTTTGCCTAACGACGAGTCAGCCGTGTGTTGCAAATCACCAACTATAGAGCTGGTGATATTTATAGCCGAAATAAGACAAATGATTATGTGTTGGGTGAAATAAATAAATACTGGTTAAACGTTTATGTAGCCTAAATATGCAGTGTGGGGAGAGCAGAGCATCCGTGCAAGGCATTGGAATGTTCGCTGCGAACCAACACGTTGTCAGCGAATTTGTGCAAATTCTTGAAATTTTCCCGGATATTCTCTCAAACATGCAATTACATGCCTGTCCCTCATGCATGAAGCATTATTGTGCCCATTTTTGAACTTAAACTTTATAGGTAGGTATATGTAGGTTACTTTATGACAAACTTTAGAGTACTATTCATAACTAGCCTACACATTGTTTTCAATATAAATTAGCTGATCGGATCTAAATATAGTTTATTTTTTTTAAACATTAAATTCCATACATAGAATGACTAATGATCCGAATTTTTAAACTTGATGTAATTGGAACTGAAGTGATGCCTTTTGTTTGAGCATGTCCTAAGAAGAGATTAATTGTGCCCTTTGTTCCCCTATGGGTACGGTCGGACAAGTTTACTTTCAACACCTAAATAAAGCTACAGAAATTGAAATCGACGTATCCCAACTATACGTATAACGGGAAAATTGGGATCAATTTTAGCCCACTTTTAGACTAAAGGTATTGATCTTGGATCACTCTCTTTAGAGATCAGTCGAGCAATTTTTTGCAGATATCTGACATAGTATTTCGGAAAAATTTTCAAATTTGATGGAGTTTTTAAGATAAAAATTTAAACTTCAGTAAGATTCCCTAAAGCTAAAGTTATCGTGTTCACAGAAGGACAAGCTGACAAGACTTAATTAATTGCTTTTTTTTCCTGAGCAATTTTTTATCTATTTATGTTAATCTATCGAGTATTTTATCGAATGTGGTGTGTTTTTTCCCCTGTTTCAATATCAACAAATACAGTGCATCGTTATGTTAAGTGATGCATCTTAAACTATAAAATAGCTTTAAATCGCAGTTGTGATATGTGAGTTAGTTTAGTCCAGGATCAGATAGTTATGAACACGCGTGACCCCGCACTGAAGTAAAAGGATTTAATCATGAATTTGTCTGCTTACGAGAGTAACTCAACCTCGCCTAGTGCATATCTACATAACTACACACATACAGATGTAAGTATGCGAGTATATGCTAGACATCAATAATGTTGTTGTTGTTTAAGGCATGTGTGACTAACTATAAAAATGTCGACACATCTAAGGGAATGATAAATTCACTAGACATTATAAATTCCTAAGTGAAATGCTTCGGTGGATAACGCCAAATTCTAAGTAATCCCAGTCTTCGGGTCGTTGTACATAGTGTCAACAAACATTAGCACCAATAAAAACATGCAGCATCCACAGTAGCGGCAATGTAAGCACAAAGGCAAGTGGGCACGTGCAAATTCCTAAGAGTTCGTATGGACATATGTATTTATGTACTGCTATGTGTTCACAGAATTTATGGTCCTTAGTGTTTATACAGTATTTGTTGGGACGGTTATAAAGTTATAAAAATGGGCGACCCGTTTCGAACAATTTTCTTCTAAGGTATCCTTCCTTCATCTTACTTCATGTTATTTGTCCTGGGACCAAACTCTTGCGCTTTTTTAGACCACTATATCCACTACGCCTTGGTGGTTTATTAACTCAGTGCTTAAGTTTGTAGCAAGCCGTACTATATATGGTATCTCTGCTTTATGTATAAGTCCGGGGCGCTCTCAAAAACGCAGAGAGACTCGAAGCTAATGCCTGGAGCCGAATTTCGACATCCATTCCGTGATCGTAACCCGCTTTTTAAGTCACGATAACTTTGAAACTGTCCCACTTTTTAAAAGAGTAATAATGCATAATTGAACTGACCCTTACTTCCAGCCAATTGCTCACATATGCCGTCATTCCACAATATGGGCTTAGTGCTATTGTGATTTAAAAATTGCTTTCTATCACGGAACGTATAACGTAATTCGACCCCTGGTCTCAATATTACGAAACAGTCATAGGTTTGACGATGTAATGACTTTAGAATTGTATAAGGTTCAGTCATAGATACTAAGTTACACAAGTGTACACGATAAACCTATTTATACGTTTGTATGTATGTACTTTGTCAGCTTCGTGTACTATGCCCAACAGTAAAATTCCAAAGCTCTCACTGGAGCACAACTGGGCAGACACTAGAAGACAAATGGCTGGATGAACCGGCAGACGAATGGTGTTGCGCGTGCAAGCCACTAAACAATTACTCTTAGAGTCGCACAAACCAACATTTGCGTTTACAGTTTGACACATTTCACACTATAGACTTGCTCGATGTCGCGGTCAGTACATA
The DNA here is from genome assembly GCA_949987695.1 of Merzomyia westermanni. NCBI lineage: Eukaryota > Metazoa > Arthropoda > Insecta > Diptera > Tephritidae > Merzomyia > Merzomyia westermanni. The sequence goes on from OX465288.1 coordinate 351,693, forward strand.
ATATGACAGGTTTTATGCAGTAGCCTAAAAATTTGCATGAGGTTTGAGGTACTTCGCAAGTTGGAATGCTAACAAATAACCGCAATGCACCATCGTTGTACACATACACACAACAAAATGTGGACGAGTGGGGTTCACCCAACCCAAAATGTATGCCGCCAGTTGAAGAAATCCGTAACGATCAGCAGTAGGAAAACAGTTTAGCTCTCACGAGTAATAAATAAAAACGTTATGGGCAGGGGCGATGGGAGGGGACTATTTTCAAGTGACATTTCTGTTTAATAATTTGTGCAAAAAAGAGCTAGTTTCCCTCAAAACTTATACGGCTTCGCAAAATGACGTAGGGCACACCCCCAACTATGGTAGAATTGAGAAGGACCTCCGCCCCCCGTTTAAAACTAAACGAGGTTCCAGACACTGTAATAGTTTCCACGATTTCTTTGATTTGATGCCCGAGAACTTAAGAAATCAGGAACAATATTGTAATAGAGGGTGAAGTTCTTGCACTCTACAGGTCGTCTTGGTGTTGGTCGCTTTAGATGACCTTCCACACCGAAGGTCACAGGTTCCAGCGACGGATCAAGTGACATTCAATGGTTTGGAAAAGGCAAACCGGGGTCACCCCTAGCAGTGGTCGGCAGCCCTCCAGACGGGATAATGTTAAATAAAACAAGTAAGGAAGTCTCAGTTCGGTAGGAACCGAACATTATATACCTAGTAGTGATCTATTATGGCATACCAATTTACGCAGGTCTATTTTAAAAATTTTCAGTTCGTATTATAAAGCCAGCTGATTGTTATGAGTTTTGAGAAGTAAATTTATATAATATACAACAGGTATATCATCATAAATCCTCTAAAATATTTTTCCGAGCTTCCCTTCCAATTTGTTGTGTGCCTTTTTGAATTTTCTCCTACAAATTGGCGGGACATACAGACTTTTGCCGACTTCGAACGGCATCTACGTTTCTAAAAACTTTATCATATCACTTTTGATGTTGCCAGTCCCAGGACTCGAACCTTGGGCCTTACTACCGCCACACCACGGTGCCCGCCATATTTGTAAATAAATAGCTTCCCTACCAACAACTGCTAACCACATCCACAGGCCCATACCTTCTTCTTCTCATACTTACAAACATTTCATGTTCATTAAAGTCATGAAAATCAAAAAAGGTATATAACTTCCCTATTGCAGTGGGGTATTAACAACTTGCCCGTGTGTTATCCGATTCGCTTAATTTTTGGCTAGAGTATACTACATACTATTGAGAAGCAGGTGACCAATTTTGATTGAAATATCTAGTTAAAACTACAAGCAATCGCCTCTGAAAATAGCAGAATTTTTATGCTGATTGCCGAAGGACATTTTATATTAATTATTTTTAGAGATATTACCAGAAAAGCCTTGCAGAGCTCCTGACGGGAATAGTGGATACATTATTTATAAGGGCACAAATGTTTTACATATGTATGTATGAATTGAAAGGAAATTAACAATTTAAGTTTGTGTTTCAGCATTTACACATAGCCAAAGTATACAGTAGACCACACACTGATCTGTTCCTCTAGTTTGGCAAGTGCGCCTCTTGGCTTCTTACACTCTTTTCACATTATCATGTTATAAACATCCGGAGAATTATTTCACCCAGAACTTAGATTATTTATAATTTAACATAACACATATTCTTTTTCTAAGCATGTAGGGAATTCTAATGGACAATGTGGCAAGGACATGAGAAATTGCAGCGTAGAACGGATATCTTTCCACTGCTGTAACGATTAACTTATGCTTATTTGAAAATTCCTTGGAAAAAATTGTGCGACTGATCTCTAAAAAGAGTGATCTGCGATCAATACTTTTAGTTGTGGACATAGTTGAGATAAGTTGATTTCAGTTTCTGTACCCTAGTTTTAGGTGTTGAAACTAAACTTGTCCGAGCGTACCGGAAGGCGAACAAAGGGACCAATATCCAATAAAGCGCTACCACGACAGTCGGGCAGTACCACAAGGGAGTACCGGAGCGTACCGAGTTCAAATCCGGCCAAGGCCTGTTAATTTGACAACACTCCCTAAAACCTTCGGGGAGTGTTTTTGTCGTTACCACAACAACAACCAATATCCAACACTACCCATTTAGGCATGAAAGGAACAATTAATCTCTCAATAGGACATGCTCAAACAAAAAGGGTCACTTCAACCCATAAAAAGAGATGCATTATTGCTCGCATGCTCCTCATGCCGAAATCATTCTAGACTAATCGCATTTGTTGCAGGATTGTAGGGATTTTCCGTCATCAACCGATTATGGAGAGGTGGGGCTCCCTGGTAATTCCTGTATAACTGCACCAGCTTTGTAGGCCCATTAATTTATGGAATAAAATGTGAAGAACCAAACAGGGGTTTTTTGATGTTGTGAGTTTTAGTAGCCTCTTACGATAGGCGGACTACTTGAAAATGTGTTACCTATTTCCATACATTTGTACTTTGCTGTTTTTATATCTAATTGTATTTCTCTGATCTGCGTTAACCCAAATTACAATTTCAGAACAATATTTTAACAAAAGTTTCAAATATGAATATTTAATCTTTTCTTTTGCTTATTGGATATACTGTATATTGTGAACCTACCATTATTAAATCACATTTTTATTCACAAACTGCTAAACTTCATAGTAAATGGTTTTAACCTGCCTTTCTCTTTCTGACACATATACAAATATGTTCAAACGCTACTTTAATTAATGAAATCTTGTTTTTCAAGATATTTTCCAACCTTTTCTGCTTGCATAGGACTTAGTGTATTTTGACTGTACCCTTAAAATATACTAAGCTTCATAAAATACTTGTATATGGAGAACTAAACTCAATAAGTTCAGCACAAACTTATTAGTTTCTTTCCTAGAATTATTGTATTGCAGTTTTGGAAGTTACATGCATCTATCCACAATGAATTAATTAAGTAGAAAAACGCATATCACATTTTTGAAACATACACTTGATCCATCTTAATGAACACAACAACTCTCATCATTTCCCCGCTATGAAGCATGGTAGTTAATTCACCTTAACTCCAGTAAAATACTCGTAGATATACGCTGGCTATGATATTTTATTATATATCAAATATTTATAAGCGGAAAAGGTTTGTGACTTTAAGACTTCATATAACAAAAAACTGGTCAATGCCAATGGACTTTCTTTATTTCAGCCACACCCACAAATTTATGTGGTATTGCTGATCGTATTTCTTTGCTCTACCCACATTTCCTTAGTAGTACGAGCTCCAATTCAATAAATCTCAATAAATTTAAAGTGGCCGCCATAAGTGTTGGTAATACTTTGTCAGTGGATTTTCAATGGTTTGACGTTTGACGAAGGACTCTGTAGACACATGAACATCGCCATAGCCCGCATGAGCACGTGACTACATTTGTATGGCAAGTTGGAGCACAAACAATGCTACATACGACATTCACAATATTAGTTGCTTCAACTTTACATCGATGTCATTCTCTTTTATTGACTTTGATTTTGTGATTCGCTACTTGACGTTTCCGTCAGTACTTGTGAAGGTATTTGAGATATCGTGTTTGTATGAAACAACAAAAACATTCCTTCACATTGGAGTACTTACACACTGCCTAGTAGCGGACAGATTTATTGCAATGACTACACCAAATTTTCGTTAATCTTCGGGTGTTACTTACGTCGTGAAATCGTGGATATAAAGGGTGTTTTTTTTAGGGGTATAGAACTTCAAATTGAAATAAAACACAAGAAAATCGTTTTAAGGTCCATCAATTTGGCAATTTTGGAAGGATAATTTTATGCCATTAATGTTTAAATATGATTTCAGGCATGTGGCCGCCGCGGCTGGCTCGAATGAAGCCAATTCTACAGGTCCAATTTTCAACCACTTTTTCGAGCATATGGGGCCGTATGTCGGCAATAACGCCACGAATGTTGGCTTCCAATTCCCCTAACGTTTCTGGTTTGTTGGTGTAGACGAGCGACTTCACATATCCCCAAAGAAAATAATCCAATGGTGTCAAATCACACGACCTTGGTGGCCAATTGACAGGTCCATTCCGCGAAATTATGCGCTCATCGAATGTTTCCTTCAATAAATCGATTGTGACGTGCGCTGTGTGGCATGTAGCGCCGTCTTGTTGGAACCACAACTCATCCACATTCATGCCATCCAATTCGGGAACAAAATAGTCGGTTATCATGGCTCTATACCGGTCTCCATTAACGGTAGCTGCCTCTCCAGCATTATTGCGGAAGAAGTATGGCCCAATGACTCCACCAGCCCATAGAGCACACCAAACAGTCAGTTTTTGTGGATGTAATGGCGTTTCAAGGGTCTCATGTGGATTCTCTTCACTCCAAATGCGGCAATTTTGCTTGTTGACGTAGCCATTCAACCAAAAATGAGCCTCATCACTGAACAAAATTTTGCGATGAAAATCAGCATCGAAATCAATCTCATTTTCGGCCCATACACCAAAATCACGACGCATTGCATGGTCTCGCGGCTTTAATTCTTGCACAAGCTGGATCTTGTAAGGTCGCAAGCCAAGATCTTTGCGCAAAATCTTCCATAAAGTTGATGGACAAAGCTCCAATTGCTGTGCACGGTGGCGAATCGATTCATTCGGGTCCTCTTCAACACTTTGCTCTACAGCGGCAATTGTTTCTTCGGTGCGCACTGTTCGACGTCTCTGCGGATGCGTATTATCACATAGAGTAAACGTAGTGCGAAAACGATCCATGGTTAACCGAATTAATTGCTCTGATGGACGATTATGTCGACCATAAAATGGACGGAGCTCACGGTAAACTTCGCGAACTGAACCATTATTTTCGAAATAAATTTGCACGATTTGCAAGCGTTGTTCTTTTGTCAACCTGTTCATGATGAAATGGCAAACCAAACTGAACATAAATGACATTAGAGTTGCCAGATTTGACCACAAAATGCCAGTTTTATCTCTATTCAAAAAACAAACCTGTAAAAAAAACACCCTGTACATCAGCAATAAATCGTTGAAACGTTCATTACTTTACATTTAGAGTCCCCTCGGAACATTTTCACTAGGTTTAAACAAACATTTCATCCCATATTTTACCATGTGGAAACTTCTGAATCTTCTTACCTTCCCTTTATCTTCATACAAATACGCCACTTTTGTACTCTGTGATTTTAATGGAGACTCCTAGCATCCCTGAGGGGGTTTCTGATCTTTGCCGGGATATATTAAGGATACATACCCACTTGTTTGCTTTAATTAGCCCACCCTACACTTTGGCATAGCAGATTTCTGTAGATTGGGCAGTATTATCTTAAATAGAAACGTGTACAAATATTAAATTAAGCCTTATTGGAAAGAAATGCTGCTATATGTAGTTGCCCAGCCCCATCATCTTTTATTTAAATGCCAATTGCTATAGGTGAATTGGTTATAACGATAAGTATATATACTAGTTAAAGCATATGTTTATTAGACTAGGCAAAAAAAAATTTACATGGCAAAAGTACTGTAAAAGTTACAGATATTCACTGGAAATCTATCATTGCTATTTAAGATTTTTTAGTACATATCTCAATTTCGATCTGAAACTGCCAAGCCATTGAGGTAAAAAATGAAGCAACCTACAGTTTTGGAGGAAACTTATTTATCCACAAGAACGTTGGCCTTGCTAGAAATGTGGTATAAACGTAAGAATCAATCAAGAAAAAAGAAAAATACAGATTCTTAAAGGAATTGAATGCTGAATCCGAATCCACTATCAGAATTGAATAATGAGTCGGTTTTCCACCTGATCCCTCCAGTTCTTTGCTTTTTGTTTTAGAGGTTAGGGCCGAACCAAGACCCGTATAGGTTTTCTATATTTTTAGTACAAGTATTACTAAATTAATGATTCTAGTACCTGGGTGACCGAGCCTTGCTCGGTGGCAACCCTAGGTGGCAATCCTACTTCAAAATATTATGGCCTCAAATACCTTCCGTTTGATACCCATATTGCCATATATTGCTTAATATTTAAAAAAAAATCGGAAAGCTGGCAACCCTCCAAGCTTCCTTTAGTGGCAACATCCAAGTAGAAAATCCTAGAAGGAAGCATACTATCCATATACCAAATTTCATCCAAATCGGTTAAGTCGTTCCTGAGATAGTAGTGGATATACAAATATACAATTATACAAGAATAATATACACATATACAAGAATAACTCGTTTCAAGTCATAAGATTTGATGTACAGTAAGTTTTCGACCTGAACCCGTCAGTTCTTTGCTTTTGGTTTTAGATGCTAAGGCCGAACCGAGACCCATAGGGCAAATTCTGATGGCCGATTTGATCAGATCCGCCTGCCTTTTTATTTTTAGTGGCTGCATTATTTTTCTATATTTTTGATACTAATATAACTAAATTAATGATTCTGTTTGATGTACGGGATACATAAAAAAACCTGAAATTTTATTTTCTAAAAATCTTTGAGAAATATAACAATGCGATGATGCCACGATACATCTCTTCAACATTTTTTGCCAGCAATGAAATTTTTTGGGTCCATACTAAATAACTTTTCAAAGGTACCTTTAAAAAATGTCAAAATTGATCCAAAGTAAAAACCTAAAATCAGAAAATAATAGCAATGGTTAACGCTTGTTTATTTTAGAGCGGCGCAGAGGAAATTTTTGTTTATTGTGGGGGAATTCAATTTCCTACAAAACTAATAGGCAGCTGAATTTTTCTTAACTTCAATAGTTTGGCAGTTATACACATACAGATACATTCTACGAAATCTAGACTAGCAATGATAAACCTCCAGAAAAATGATAACAAAGCATTTTTTTTTAATTAATTTTTTTTTGGCCGAATCTAATGTATTTGCCTATTTTTCTAGGGCTTCGAAAATTATACAGGCAAATTAAAAAAAAACAAAAGTGACCAAAGAAGATAAGCAAGTAGCTGTTTCTCTTCTGTTTTCACATAAGCACTTAAATATAAGTAAACAAATACTCTTTGTATGTAAATATACTTCTATACACATATGTATGTATGTACATACGTATATTAATACGTGTTTATGTGCATGCATAAGTTCATTGGTTTTCTTAGCAAATAATCTCCGCGAATGTATTTATTTGCTGTAGTATCGATCAGTGGCCCTTCCCTAATTTTCATTGCTCTTTCGGATTAAATTGAAATGAAAATGCTTGATATTTACGGTATTAAACATTAAATGGTTAAGAAAGATCGATGTTTTTGGCTTCGGCTTCGGCCAAAATTCCAGTTTCGAACCCGAAAATTGGCTTTAAATATGATTAAAAAATGATAGGCTACTAACGTCTATATATTTTCCGCACTGGGTCTGGTTTCACCTAATATATAATAATTATTAAAGTAAAAATAAAAATAATGTAAAATACGTGGAATATACCTATATATTACCAAGTACAGTGAAATTCCCCAAGACGGACAGTCCTTATAACCGGACAGCTCCAATAACCGGACAAATTTTGTGTACACAGGTTTTTCAATAATTTTTTCATACAAATATCATTCTAATAAACGGACGCTATTAAACATTAAATGGTTAAGAAAGATCGATGTTTTTGGCTTCGGCTTCGGCCCAAAATTCCAGTTTCGAACCCGAAAATTGGCTTTAAATATGATTAAAAAATGATAGGCTACTAACGTCTATATATTTTCCGCACTGGGTCTGGTTTCACCTAATATATAATAATTATTAAAGTAAAAATAAAAATAATGTAAAATACGTGGAATATACCTATATATTACCAAGTACAGTGAAATTCCCCAAGACGGACAGTCCTTATAACCGGACAGCTCCAATAACCGGACAAATTTTGTGTACACAGGTTTTTCAATAATTTTTTCATACAAATATCATTCTAATAAACGAACGCTCTAATAACCGGACGCGGACACTGTATTTCAAGCCATATCCATGAAAAAATTTCTCATAAACGGACAAAATTCAAAAACATCGCAAGCAAGCTTTGTTGTTCATTATAAAAATGAAATAGGGGATTCCCCTTTTAACATGTATGCACACATTCAAGCATGTATGCACACGTGTCAAGTAAAATGTGGTTTTCTATTCAGTTTGTCAAGTGCATGCGAGTGGCTGCGTTCAAAGTTCGTAATAATATGGCACCGAAAAAGAAGCTACTTTCTATTAAAGAGAAAATGGAAATTATTAATGTTTTCGAAAAAGGATAGTTATCAGTACGTGGAATTGCAAAAAGATAAAGTATGGTGAGTCCAAAATTTAACTTGTAGGTACACGTTTCTTTTGCTTTAAAAGGTTCAATATTGGCAAAACGCAAGCTGCTGAAATTAATAAAAATTAAGAAAAAATTCGTTCTAAATGGGAGTCTGGATCTAATATTCACCAAAAGCGAAGGTTCCTTAAAGAAGGCGGCTCGGAAATAGCCAGGATGTGTTTTGATTTTTTCGCTAAGGCTAGAAGTCAAAAATTCCTATTTCTGGTCCCATTTTGAAAGCAAAGGCAATGGAAATTGCAAGAAAACTGGGTGTATCTAATTTTAATGCTTCGGATGGATGGCTAAATAAATGGCGATTAAGGAATAATGTTTCCTTCAAATGTATATCTGGTGAAGCTGCAGATGTGAATCAGGATGATGTCGAATAGTTTCGGACAAAGCTGCAAACTCTGTTGAATGGGTACCAGCCTGAAGACATTTACAACGCCGATGAGAGTGGGCTTTTCTTTCGTGCCTTGCCGGACAAAACCCTCGCTCTTAAATCCGAAAAATGTGTGGGAGGTAAGCTATCAAAGGAAAGACTCACAATTTTGTTCTGTGCTAATATGGCTGGAGATAAGGAGCCGATTTTGGCTATAGGGAAAGCAGCCCGCCCTAGATCCTTTAAACATGTTCCAATTGCAAAACTTCCAGTGGATTGGAAGTCTAATAAAAAAGCATGGATGACTCGAGAAGTGATGAGCGAATGGCTGCAGCAGTTCAATCGAAGAATGAAAGCCCAGAATCGAAAAATTATCTTGTTTCTAGATAACGCGGCTTCTCATCCAAAGGAATTAGACTTGACCAACATAAAAATTTGTTTCTTGCCACCAAATACAACGGCAGTTAGCCAATCCCTTGATCAAGGTATAATCCAAAATTTTAAAACTTTGTATAAAAGCATAGTTTTAAAACACTTGATAACTAACATTGGCGATACAAGTTCAGCCTCAGAGCTCTCAAAATCGATTAATGTACTGGAAGCTGTGTATTTCATCAAAGCATCTTGGGATAAAGTGGAAGCCTCAACAATCCGAAATCCGTAAAGCAGGATTTTTGGAAACTTTAGATTTTGATCCCGAAGATGACATTCCACTGGCAGTCTATGCTAGGCTTCAGGAAGGACTAGATTTGGCAAATGATTTCGAAGGTTTTCTCCAAATAGATCAAAATGTTTTCACTGAGGACAACAATATATGTAGAAATTCAATTTGACCAACCAGATGATACTATGGACTTAAGTGATTCAGAACATGAACCTTCAGAAGAAATAAGTGACCCCATAACATCATATGATGAGGCTTCAAAACTTGTTGCGCGCTTGAAACAATATGCAAAAAATGACTATGTAGCTTTTCAGCAGGTTAAAAATATCGAGAGTCACTTTGAAAATTTTAAATTAAAGGAATCAATGTTAAAACAAACAAGCATCACACAATTTATATTAATATTTTTTGACCTCATCCCCTATGTCTAAAGTGGTAGTCAAGAAGCTACCGAAATTTTACTAAAATCTTTTTTTTTCGGCTTATTGATACTAGTGATTTGAAATTGTGCTTGTAGTTTCGACAACCAATGTCTCCAGGGAATTCAGTTTGACACTAATACATATGTACAATTTTTGTTCAGTGCATGTGCACAGGTTACTCATACGCCCCGGCATACGGCTATCTATTTCAGCTAGAACTGAACTTCTGTATATTTAGTTAAATGTTTAAAAACATTGTACTCATAAAGAGATAACGGGTTTAGAAAATTTATTTACTCTTGTATTCGCAAAAAAAAATATAACGCAACTCAAACTCATTGATATTTTTGTTCCACTAAATGAATTATAAATAATGGACGATTCGTCTTACATATCCTTTGACTGTTTTGTTTTTGTTACCCAATTGTAAGTGGCCTTGTGCTTTTAAATCATACAGATTTAAATTTTTAACTGGTATTTAAAATGACTGCCCTTAACCAGGGGTCGACACAGAAAGCATGCTCAATATGTGACGGGATTAGTTTCTTGGACAAAATATGAGTATGTGTTAGTAGTATTTCACTCATCACGAAATACAAGAAAGGAATCACCACCAGATACTGCAAAATATTCCATATGATTTTGTTTGTTAGAATAGCAAGCACATTCCACGAGGTGTGATTTTCTCTAATTTATCTTCCTCGTATAAATACTTTAAATATTAGTCTATCGTAGTGAACGAATTTAAATATGTAGTCAATTCCAGTAAATTGACCATGTTTTGCATTATCGACAGGGAGAGCTTAGTACTCAGATTCAATACAACAAGACGGCATCAAGGGGCTTCAACCTGCTTCGTTTAACATTCACTAGAAACTAAATTAAGTTTGATGTTCTCTCTATTGATGTTCCGATTTCAAATGTATAAAGAGCTGATTGTGCATGCGTGAAACCGAACATAGCTCGACTACCAGGAAAATATTTTCGGATCATTGCTCTAAGCACTTCCTCTTTAAGTTCTTTTCGATGATGCATTTCTATGAGAACTCTCCAAAACTTATTTCCAAAAATTTATAAGACTTCATATTTGAAGAATTCGTAGCATCGCTTGCTTTCAGAAACCTTTTTGCTCAGTTTATATTTTGCTTTAGGTTTGTAATTTTCCTTAAAATGCCTTACAAAAATTCATTAATCAATTTTATGCAAGCATGTATATACTCGTATGTTAGTTAGAGCGGGTCAAATTGTATGGATGGACTTTTTTTTTTTTCATTTTTTAAATTTTTATGCGAAAACATTTTACCTTGAATTTTAGCATGATCAATTAAAAAAAAATAAAATCTTAAAATGTCACCACTAGACGGTAAATTCAGATTATTTAATTCATTTGATAAACCAAATGCAATAATATCGTGTTCAAGTATATGTGATGAAGTGGATTCAGATTGTGGCTCATCCATTTTAAATTTAAATACAAAAATTTTACTGTCTGAATGAAAGTTGTTGGAAATGTTCTGAACTTATTTTAGCTGTAAAGAAAAAAAAAATTTTCGATAAGAAATTTGTTAAAAATGATAATATAGTAGTTAAAAGTTCATTTTAGGCTAATTTCTCATCATTTAAGGCTGATATCTCTACTAAAATTCAAAACCACTATAGATATTAATACAGATTCTGAAATGTACGTAACATACCTTTAAAGTAAACCCAATATGATATTTTTCCTATAATTCTGTCAGAAGCTATGAAGATTTTTTGGCAAACCCTACATTCATATGGCAAAATATCTATTTTGCAAAAGTGGGGGACTCGAAATCGGAATTAGAGCTGTGGTGTCTTCAGCAATTTTTCTTAGAATCATCTGTAGATTACGTTTTTGCTAAACTCCTGATGGAAAAAAAATTGTACCCGCTTTAATGTTAGTATATATACCAAATGTTTTACCTAATATAAAATTTAAAAACAAAATAGTTGACAACTTTTTTGTGAAAGAACACAATATTGCTGTGTTGCAGCAATCGAGCCACAAATTAAATTGCATTCAAGTTATTTTTTTAGAAAGGATAACAGTAACAAAATTAAGAAAGAGTAACATCCTTAGAGGTTGTGGTGCATTCAAGCAGAATGGGGCCTTGCTGTGGTTATTTTTAATGGGCTTCGCTTAAAGTTCTGAAATATTTTCCTTCAGTTGTCTTGCGATATAATTTTACTTGCATCAACATTCAAACATATAGTTTTCCCTCCTTTGGAATACTATACAGCTATTTTAGTTCGCCTACTGTGAATTTAATTAACTAAAGCCCGGTTTTTCAGTACAAGTTTAACTCAATTTGTCAGTTAAACTAAGCTTAAACTTGTTGCGCAGTTTTTCAGTCAACTTTAAACGAAGTTTAAACGTAGTTTAAGCGGTCAATTCTGCAGGGTTAAACTCTAGTTAACCTGTCAGCTGTTTTGCATATTTGATGGTTTTGGTTGTGAAACAATAAGCTGAACGCAATTAAGAAAGGACGATATTTTTATATTTAATTAAATACTGAATATATCATCTGACGAAAGTGATTATAGTGATGCAGAAATTGACGAAATGCTAACTGTTACAATACTGAGAAAAAGAAATGGCATTGAATATGTATACAAATATTATCTGTTGCCGTATCTAGATAAAGAAAAAACCAATGTTGCCGTATAAAAACAAATATTAAAAGCGGCCTTAAACTCACACTGAAAAACCGCTCTGCAGTTTAACTGGAGTTTAAATTTATGCCGAGTTTAAGCAAACTTAGTTTAAACTGAGCTTAACCAAGGACTGAAAAACCGGGCCTAAATGTAAAAATGTAAGCAACTCGTGCCACAAAACCAAAGTGAATGCACAGTGGACATATGACATATCTATATAAATCCATAGGTATGTATATAGGAGTACGGTGAGGCGAGAAAACAAATTGGTACTTCTACATAGACATTTTTAGGAAACGGGAAATTTGAAAGGTGTACATTTTTTTGGTAGATTTATATTTAGGCAGTCAAGGCAAGACGAACGCAACCTTAATATTGATATTATGTTCATTACATTTTTTATGGTTAAATATATTCATTTTTAGACATACACATTAAAGTATATTTTAAATGGTTTGCTTCAAGTGCTGTACAATAGATAGCGAGTATCGGTAATATTTGCATTTTGAGAAGGTGAAGTCGTAAAGAAATGTTAAAAGCTTTCATAGCTTAGAAAAACACTTAGCAACACCAGCAGACTAAAGCACACAATCACACAACAATCTCAAGTATCCTAAAGTGTGTATTGTTTGTTTTTTTTCTTGGTCAAAGCCCTCCAAAGGCACAAAAGTTACTACAGTTTTACACAAGAATCTCTAGGCCACTCAACATACGTACATGTATGAAGGGTGTGTGTGTGAAAGAATTACTTGTAGTTTTGTGTGCCCTGCAGAAAAACTCCAAACTAGTGCGGTAAGATATTAGTTTAGAAGTAGAATATTTTGACCGCGTTTGTACTAGCCCGAAAAAGGTCAAAAGTTTAGAAAAGCATATCCAAAGCTTTGAGGAACATATGTATTAGTGTTTAAAGATGGACGTGCTCCCGTAGAACTTTTTATTTTTTTGCTAGTTTCGGTTTCGTGATTCTACGTGTTTCGTGATACATTTTTTGGTCCATATTGAAGAAGTGTGAGTTTAGAATATATTTTTCTAATTTGTCAAAATTACATTTCCAAGCTATAAATCAACAATGGGATTTTAGTGACGAACAAATAACAAATAAAACTTTATTTATCTGTTATATATATAAAAATGAAATGTCTCTCGTATGACCGCGACGGCTAAACCGTGCTCTATTACGTAAAAATTATACTACTTCTACTACTATAAAGTAAAAAGTACAAAAACTTTTAGTAGTTGCTGCCGAAAAATGAAGACAGCTGAAACGTCACGATTTCGAAATTTCCTTGAGTTTTCAGGATATTTTATACCACCAAATTACTACACCGCTTAATCGATTTGGTTCATATTTGAAACATGTGTTGTTGCTTTGGGGAACGTTTCTACGATAAATAGCGCTGAATTCAGTCTAGTTATTGATCAAAATGTGGAGCATGTGCGGCCCCAGAACGTGTTGTGATTAGGGTATTAACAAGCAGTTGTTTTTAGGATAGGGGCAGGGACAGGGATAGTAAAAGTGATAGTGAAAGTTATAATGATAATGATAGAGAGAAGCAGATAAAGTGGAAGAAAGGAAGGTGGGCAGGCAGAAGGATATGAATCTAATATAAGAAGGGAGAGTCAAGTAAATTTTTGGGCCGAACAACGTCTGCCGGGTCTGCTAGTTATTCGAAAAAAAGTGACGAGTAAAATACTTTTGGTATTTAAAAAGTCTCTACATTATTTCGATATCATATCGGAACGTTTTCGGGGCCCATTTGTTTGAGTAATTTTTGAATCAAAATGGCCCAACCCCGCTACAAATCATGTTGTTATTGTTGTTGTCATCGGAAAACACTCATTCAAGGTTTGTTGGTTGTTACGGTTTCTCATCTGCTGGATTAGATACTTACTTTAAATTCAAACCATATTTTTATAGCTTTGGGTTCAATATCTTCCTTTCCTTTATCTTATATTCGCTTACACTATGTACTGCTTAATCAGTAATAAATGAATTGTCAAACCGAACAGTGCTTTTAATATTTTTTAATATTTTAAGGAATCAACTCAACGCATTGTGCACGCATATACACCTTCATACACACACATATTTATGTATGCAAATTGGTATAATTGTGAAGTTTTTTAGTGCCTTGCATCGACATTGTTTGTCCTCTGGAATAAAAGTACATATAAAACCAAACTCTATATCGAGTTATATCCAACTTTTAAATGAGCAATGGGTTGGGTTTAGCCAAGCCCAAGAAGCTGTAGAGCTTTCGTGCGGCGCTGAAAACGTTGAAGTTGAAGAATGGATTAGAGAGCAGGGTGAGATATGGTACTCCACTGCATTGTCTAATTGTATGCGTGTCCGAAATGGCTTAACACAGAAAGCGCCCACTACTACATCGATAGCGGTTTCAATTCGTTTGCCCAAAATGGAATTGCTTACTTTTACAGGTGATTCTACAGAGTGGACTTCTTTTCATGATGCCTTTCAATCGTTAGTGGAAACTAATTCCAGCTTGACTAACAGCCCAAAATTTCATTATCTAAGAAGTTGTTTTAAGGGGGAAGCGCTGCATATTATAAGCAGTTTCCAGATTTGCGATGCAAATTATGATGAAGCCTGGGACCTCCTAAAATCTCGTTTTAAAGTTCTGCGTATTATTGTTGACGGCCATTTTCGTGCTATGTCAGCCATAAACAAAGCGGGGGCGACATTGCCGCTGATATAAAAATAGTTTTAGATCCCACTTTGCAACATACAAGGTGGCGCAAAAGTAATCCTCCTATCAGAAAATGCTATAAATTTTGCGATTGGCCCCTAAAGTCAGTTCTGTTTTGACATTTGTGTAGTAAACACATGCGAAATACACGTTAATAAACAATGTTACGCTACACTGCTCCAGAACGCGGAATATTGCTGACTATTTATTTGACCAATAATCGGTCGGGGCCAAACGGTTACTGTGAATGGTGAGCGCTACAGAGGAATGATCAACGAGTTCTTTTTGCCGCAGCTTGATGAATTGGGATTGGAAAACATGTGGTTCCAACAAGACGGTGCAACAGCACACACTGCACGTGCCACAACCGATATGCTGAACATCGGAAGCTTACTTTTGCGCCACCTTGTATAAGGGCAATGAATGTATTAGGCCGTACTGTAGAGTTTTGGGATGAGTGGTTGGTTCACCATATGGTCGGAAAACTAGCATTTGAAACGAAAAAACAGTGGGAGTTATCACTTGAAGACGACCCACCAACCTTTGAACAATTAATCAAACCCTTTCCAAAAAACGTTAAGAAGTTCACAAATGTATTACACGCGGCTGAAAAATCCAGTGTTAAACGTACTCATTGTAGTGGTGACCACAGAAATTATAATTGTGAGCATTTCTTAAGCTTGGGTTGTGACGAAAGGAGGCAGTTTATCAAAGAAAGTGGCGCATGTCTAAACTGTTTAAGCAAGGGGCACTACAAAACTAGATGTCGCAGCGGTTCCACTTGTAGTATTTGTCACCTTCGTTACCAAACGCTCATTCACGCAGTCGATACCACAAAGTCTCAAAACTCTGTTCATGCCACCGTCCCAGTGGCTGCCGCTACCGCCGTCATCGATTCTGTCGCTAATGCTAAAACCGCTCCGAATCAAAATGATTCCTCCGCCCTCTTCGCTTCACCCGCAACTTCTCATAAATTCTTTGCTGATTGTAAGCATACCTATTTTCAAGCAGCACAATCTACAACCGAAAACGAATCTCAAAATGCAACTTGGAAGGCAGTTCTTCTAGCAACTGCAATGGTTAATATTAAATATTATTCTGTCCGTTGGCAAACCGCACGCATATTATTTGATACATGTTCTCACACTTCATTTATCACAGAATTTTTACGTTCAACGGTTAAGTTTGCCAAGAAGATCCTTGTCAGTAATTGTAACAGGAATCGGATCTGCGAACGGGGGGCGAACTAAAGGTGAAGTGTCGCTCAGCCTAGCATCGAAGTCTTCTTCGCAAAAAAAATAAATAAACGCTCTCATTCTTTCCAAAATCTCAAATGATCTGCCCACAAGCAATATTCCTGTTGTTGACTGGCCACTCTTAAATGATCTATCGCTGGCTGACTCTCAATTCATGAAATCACGCTCCATAGATATACTTATTGGTGTTGATGAAATGAGCAAATTTATCATACCATAAATTCGGAAGGAGCCTCCAGGTGCGCTTATGGCTCAAAACACTGTATTGGGGTAAACACTTTTCAGCCAGGTAGATGCCTCTTTACCCACTCTTCGGAATATGCTATCCTTCCATAGCGACACTCAGCTGACACATACGCTATGCAAACTGTGGGAACTGGAAGAAGTTCCTAGGAAGAAATACCTAACACGGAGGAGAAATATATGAAAAATATGGAAAGGAAGTTGGCATCAAATCCGAAGTTGAGACCAGAATACAATCGTTTTATGGACGAATTGATAGAGGTGAACCACATGCAGCAAGTGCTATTATATGCCGCACGACTCTGTGATTAAGGAATCTAGTGTGACTACAAAATTAAGAGTAGTGTTAATGCATCTGCGAAAACATCAACAGGCTACTCTTTAAACGACGCTTTAATGGTTGGTCCTCAGTTACAACCTACACTATTTTCAACTCTGATTAGGTTCAAAATGCATCGGTATGTTCTTAACGCAGATGTGGCAAAAATGTATACGTATGTACGTTTCAACAGAGCACACTGATTTACAACGAATTGTGTGGCGTTCAGATCCATCAAGCGCTGTTAAAGATTACCGTATGCTGGGCGTCACGTACGGTGTAGCTGCAGCATCACATCTAGCCGTAAAGGTCTTTCAACAGACTGTAAAAGATGCGTCCGTTATCCTTCAGGATTTCTACATGGATGATTTACTTACAGGCTCTTCCAACATAGAAGTGGGCTTCCAACTGCCCGGAGTTAGCAGCGTCAACTCCAAATGCGTCGAAGGAAGTCTCTCACTATATCACAGAAGACAAGAAAGTTCACGCTCTTGGTCTAATTTGGAACACAGAACTTGATTCTTTAACATTTTCAGTAAATCTAAACGATACACCACCGGAGCTTATCTATCAGACTCTAGTTGTTTATTCGACCCTCTCGTTCTTCTATCTACTTGCACAATAAAATCAAAAATTTGGTTCCAGGACTTGTGGCGGTCCAACGTCAACTGGGATGATTCGGTTCCGATATCTATAGCACGGGGATGGTATCATCATCGTTAAGAGTTAAAGTTGTTGTCATACCTTAAGCTTGAAAGGTGGACCGAGAGGGTGCGAACACGCAGTTCCACCTTTTTGCAGACGCATCAGAACTGGCATACGCCGCTGTTATTTACTCTCGTACTATACAGTCGAGTGGCCGAATAACTGTCACTTTGGTCAGCTCTAAGACCAAGTTAGCACCACTTAAAGTTACAACACTTTAACGGCCAATCTAGCGAAGACGATAATGGAAATCAAACTTTTCCGATGTTTGCGTGGTCTGATTCCACTATCACCTTGGTGTGGCTGCAAGCTCACCCTAGTCGATGGTCTACATTCATTGCAAATCGAGTCCCAGACACTCAAGAAATATTACTGGCTGAATCGTGGAATCACATACGTTCCGAAACTAACCCTGCTGATTGCGCTTCAAGAGGGTTGACTATGCTTGAACTGGTGGGATGGTCCTTAGGAATACAGAAGAATTTTGAAGGCTTAAGGCTCCAACGACACGCATAACAAATTTGGAACTTTGAGCTAGTAAACTATCCGCCCACGTCGTGAGATCGAAAGTACACTGGGTAAGGTTTATTATTATTTTTTTGTTGAAATTTCTTATTGCGGAGATAAGAGACCTATACCACTTAAAAGTAACCTTTTGCGATTGCCACCCTTTCTGGATCGAAACGGTATTCTTCGCGTTGTTGGACGCTTAAAGCATTCTGCTGCCGCGACCGATGCGAAACACCCAATCCTATTACCGAAAAATTCTCCGATCGCCAGGCTCCTGATTGCTTAAATACACATCGTAACAATGCATGCTGGACCCCAAGTTATGCTTACGATTTTGCAACGTCACTTTTGGTTCATCTGCTCTAGGAATTTAGTACGGAATATATATCGCAAATGTGTAAAATGCACATGCTTAAACCGCAAAACCAACTCACAGGTTATGGGAGATTATCCACCAAGTCGTGTAAATTTTGCTCGTTGCTTCTTGCGGAGCGCTGTCGACTTTGCGGGTCCATATGCTTACAAATTTTCGAATGAAAGAGGAGCGAAATCTGTTAAAGGTTACATTTGTACGTTCATATGCATGAGTAGCGGTGCAATGCACTTGGAGCTCGTCGGTGAGTTATCTTCGGCTTCGTTTTTGAGCGCCTTTAAAAGGTTTATAAAGCGCTGTAGATTTTGTAAGGAGGTATATTCCGACAATGGCACGAATTTTATTATATCGTGGAAGTTCAATCCTCCAATCGGCATAAAGCGTATAAAGTACCATTTAAAACGAGTTTTAGGTGAGCATTTGATAACATATGAAGAATTCAGTACCCTACTAACTGAAATTGAAGCATGTGTAAATTCACGGCCCGTGTGCTCCCATGCCGCAAGCCCGAGTGACCTAGAAACCCTGACACCTGCTATACCGGAATGTAGAGGAAACTTGCATCAACGCTGGCATGCTATTTCTTTGATGCGACAACATTTTTGGAAGCGTTGGCACGACGAATATCTTGTCAATTTAGAACGACGAACGAAGCGGTTCCGATCAGGGCCCAACCTAGTTGAGAATGATATCGTTGTTGTTCTAAATGAATCTAACTAATCCAACTAAGTGGTGCGGATGGTCAGGTGAGTGAGGTCACTGTCAAAACGGCTGAGGGGGAACTCATGCGGCCGGTAGTCAAACTTTGCTTGTTGCCAACTAAAGGGGACTTGTTCCTGGACAATGTATTATAACCAGTTTTTTTCAATTGTTAATTTTTTATATTGAATATATTTTTGCATTGAACTGTGTTAGTTTGGTAATTTAGCTCAAGATTTTTAGATATTTATAGGGGGGTTAAATTGAACTTATTTAAGTCCGTTCAATATCTCCCTTTCCTTCTTCTTATATTCGCTTACACTATGTACTGCTTAATCAGTAATAAATGAATTGTCAAACCGAACAGTGCTTTCCATATACGCTTTAAGGAATCAACTCAAGAATAGCAAAAACTTCTTTTTCATAGCTCCAGAACTATTAGAGCTATATCACAAAGAAATCTTTTATATGAGCAAGCTATTTTATAAAAACTCAACCTGTAAATTTTAAATGTTTCATGAATTTAAGTTTTTGTGGTTAATAGTTTTGCTATAAAAAAATATTCCACTCAGGTTTAGGGAAGAGTAACTTATGCTCCTCCTTGCGGATATAATACAATATGTTTGGGTACTAGTCTCGGTAGAAAAGATTTGTAGGAATGCTTCATTATTTATGTAAGCTTAGCAACTATTTATTACGCTTAACACCCTAGAAATAAAAGTTTACCTAAAATAGTCAAGGAAATACCAAGAAATCTCAGCTTTTCTGGAGGAAAGGTTTTATATGCACTGTGGAAAGATATTTTAAGACTTTAGTTTCCAAATAACATTGTAAGCATGTGAGACTTTATTATGAAAATTTGGGTCTAATTAAAAAAATATAAAAATATTTGCAAATTTTTTGAAGGATGAAAAATTGTGTCATATGTATACATGGGATATTCCATTGTAAACAAAAACAAAAGCTTCCTTAGTAAGTACGCGTCCACCATGATATACATACTTCCATACATCCTTACATATATTCACTATTGTGTGTTCGTTTTTACTTAACACAAGTAAGAAATTCTATACAACTTGGATAGTTTGTATGCGAGCAAACAAAACAAATTGAAAGTCATGCCAAAACACCCACGACAAAATGTTCGATGGCCAAAGAAATTTCACTGTGCATTCGCACAAAATCTGAAGCACCACATATCGTGAGCGCGATTCGTGGCTAAGGTCTATATTCCTGCCTGTTAACATCATTCCAATCACCAGTTACCAAAATATAAAGCAACTTTGATACACTTTCGTATTCTAGCTGTGCTAAGGTAGCTTAATGACATACATCAGAATCTATCTCCCTGAATTTTTAGAATATTTTTAACCTAATTTTTTACAAGTATTCATGAAACGAACTCAAGGCCAATTTTTATGAAAATTAAAAATTTAAAAAGTGAAAAATTATTATTCTTAGCCTTGAGCTCGTTTCATGAATACATGAAAATGTACAGGCCGTAAATCAACAAAAATTGTTGGTATAAAATAGCACTAATTTTTTACCATTTATTTTAATGCATGAAATCCATCTTCACAAAAAAATTTTAAAAACTCAACGCGGTTTTCAAAACTTAGAATTTATATATGCCATACTAGAATTTGATGACCTGCAAAACTATATATTCAATATATATATTTCCAATATGAATATCTCAAAATTTTTTGAAAAGTTTTTGAAAATGTTTTGAACTTTATTCAGATGCGCACAAAGTCTGTATATAATGCAAATTTATGCGGCTGTAAATTAAGCATGCTAATCGACAAAGTTTGAAATTCAAGTAATAGTCAATTCTGAATGTGCTATAGTTATGAAACGCACCATAGCTTAAAAGAATTTCCAAACAATAGTCCCAAACTTTCTAAGTCTCCTTGGTGACAATTTTATGGCGGATAGTGTTGGGTATAAACATTTTTTCAAATATTAATAGTTTAATTTAATGAGTTCATATTGCCACCTTTTTGGCCTAGAAGCACATACATTTGGTTACAAATATCAGCAACGAATTTCCCACTTATAATATTGCTGGTAGCAGTTGGAATAAGCCTGCAAATAACTACATACCACTGCGCAGGAATCCTCAGTATACATTCATGCTAGCAGTGTGTCAAACGCATTGTGCAAATATTTATACGTAAACAGGGATGCAGTTGAATACTTTTGTAGTGCAAGACAGGGGAAGAGCTGGTATTTGGCGCCGTGCTCAATGTTGTATGCCACACGAAAAGTCGCAGGTTACCTAACACAGGGCCAAATGCATGTGTTTGACTCAGATACTTGGGGTTAACAGTAGCAACATGCCAACTATAAATAGCATATAAACATACGAGGTGTGTTCAAAAAGTATCGCGAATTTTGTGTTTTTTCAAAAATTATTTATTTATTCAAGAATATCTATTTTGTCCCCTTCAAAGTAATCCCCATGAGATATTATAAACTTGTGCCAACGGTTTTTCCAATCTTCGAAGCACTTCAAAAAATCATTTTTTTGTATCTTATTCAGCTCCTCCTTCGATGCCGTCTTTATCTCGTCAAGAGAAGCGTAACGTCGTCCTTTCATGGGCCTCTTCAGTTTAGGGAACAAGAAAAAGTCACAGGGGGCCAGATCTGGGGAATACGGTGGCTGCGGCATCATTAGTGTGTTGTTTTTGGCCAAAAAGTCGCGCACAAGCAACGATGCGTGAGCAGGGGCGTTATCGTGGTGCAAAAGCCAATTTTTGTTCTTCTTTGCACATCTTCTCGGCCTTCTGAGAACATTTTGTACCACCGATAAACGTTGGTTCGGTCCAAGGTAGCTTCTCCGTATGTTACAGTCAACATTCGGAATGCATCCGCGCACTTAATTTCGTTTTTCACACAAAATTTGATACAGGTTCTTTGATCCATTTTTTTGAATAGGTAAAAATCGAAGACGATCCAAAACACGTGCAAGCAAAGCAGCTGTCAACGATTAACTGAACATTCAAAATGGCCGAGCTTGTCGGCATAAGTGAGAGACATGAGTACCAACATAACGCCACAAAAAATTCGAAATTCGAATATACGTAACCAGCGAAAATTCAAAATTCGCGATACGTTTTGAACACACCTCGTATACCTACCGGTGTATGAATATGCGTTTGTACATATGTTTGCATGCAGATTGTACTAAGAACGTTTGTACGCTAAAATCCTACACAATTAATTCCATAGGATTATTGCTTTATGCTTATCGTGAGGAGATGCTTGAATATCGGGGAAGATCACTACCATTTTACGGTTACTACCCCGCTCCCAGACATGCTATTTTGGACCAGACGGATTTTGTTTTGATGTAGTAGGCATTAAGAAGAGAATGCGATAGATAAATCTTATGACATAATTTTCGCCATTTTAGGAAAGAAAGTTGTGAGTGTACTGAGCTTGAAATATTGGCTGACAGGAATAATACCTGGAAATTCTTCCAAAAGATCAGGCGAATGACGGAATTTTCCGAAGTGGGTCAAATTCTCGCAGGGACATTAAGATAATCGCCACGCACCATCTCTTTATCGATTTCAAAGCAACTTTTGATAGCGCAAAAATTAGCAGCCACTTCTAGTAGGCAACTGAGAACAAAGATTACTTTCTATACGGATTCGAGTATTAGAGAGAAAATACCTCCGGAAGCTTTATGGCCCGTCCGCTATGACAATGTCGTATTCGAGTGCACAAAGCTCCAGCCCAGAAAGTTTTTCTATCAACACCAGAATCCGACAACAGCGGAAGGAGGGGAGCTCCACTGAGATCGAAAAATAGGTGGATGATCACTTGGCGTCCCTTTTTGTTTCCAATTGCCTTCAGTTATTTCCAAAAAACGAAGGATTGGATTGCGTTGATAATTCAAACAGTATTATTTCAGTTCTTATTTGGAACTAATTTATTTAATATTTTACAAAAGTTCGTATAAAAATTCTTAAAAGTATGTTCCTTAGCTAATTGCCATCAACTAACACTATTGTAAGCCACCACTAAAGCCCAAAAACCAGTGGTCATTCAACTGCTTGTGAGTAGGACGGGCTTCGGGAAGACATTACGAAAGAATTAGAACAGAACAAAACTAAGCGTCGAAGAAGCTAAACCTAAAAACCCTGCTACGTCCAGTCACACCAGTAAAAATCATAGACCCAAAGAGTCAAAAGGTGACAAAATAGTTATTGATTGTGTTCAATATGATGAAAGAGGCTAGGTCCCTAATCACAATGCTTCTGTATGATTACAAAAAATATAAAAAAAAAATTTTTAAGTTTTGAAAATTTGTACCTTTAACCTTTAGAAGACGATATCTAACGGAGTCACTGAATAACTATTTTATTGGAAACCTTTCTTTAGATAAATTAATTCATTGGAATCTTTTTTAATTTTTGAATGCTAAACATTTAAATTACAAATTTAAAATAGCTTTTACTCGCGTAGTCATACCGCTGCTGACTTCTTGTTTCTGTCTTATAATTAAGGAAATGCGACCTTTTCAAACGATTATCATTATAGCGAGCAATCACCATGACAGCAGCTGATTTCAAAAATGCCGACCTATTTGTATGCCCAAGGGTGGGAATGTGCGTTTGTATGAAGCAAGCAAGCTAACCCAGCAGACAAACCTACTATTTGTTTATAATCTAGTTTATTACAGTTGGCACATCAGCTCGAAGTTCTGTCTTATTGCCATATTACCAACTATAGTGATTTACCATGACGGTGTCCTACGAAATATCATCAATCCCGTTAATAGACTAGTCAGCCACTATAAAACAGATAGTTTTTTCTTTCTCTTTTGTTAATAGTCCATTTTTGAATGTGTTTTATAGTTTATTTCTTGAACAATTTTGTAGCGAATTTCAAAATTAAAAAATATTAATCTCTGTGAGAAAGTAAATTCATATACGCCAACTTTGAAACTTTATATAAAATTGAGAAGATTCCAGGAATAAGTAATATTTAAATACTCAGAAAATTAGTTAAATAGAATATGAAAATATGAGATTACGCGGTTAACTAAACGATTTCTATCCGAATGCTGATTTGTTTTTTTCTTTGCTTGTATGTATGTATCTTTCGACTGTTTCAGAGGGTTGTTGCTATTTATGATAATGGAAACTTTGCATTCGCTCAAACTGGCATAAATAAGCCCAAAAAAAATTAACTAGAATGTTTGCTGACTGGCTTGGCTGTTGACTGCAGGGAATTAATAACAACAATAATAGCAATGCTTCATATCAAATACAGTCATGGTAGTCAACAGAAAGCTTTTTAGCATTGTGGAATAAACTCTTGGCTGGAAGTCGTGCGAAAACCGCTGGCGCATAAAATTTTTAAACTCCAATGATGTGGAAAGCGTTGAGTGCAATCTAGACACAATAAGCAAAATCGAAGGGAATATTGAATGTGAAATGATTTATCAAAGCAAAAAAATCCCTTGATATAAAAAGTGCAGATTGCAGTCATTACAAATATAGAAACCCCTTCGAAAGAAAACTTTTTCAATCAATAATTCAGCAGTGCATTTTTTTTGATACATACATGGATAGTTTTTGCGAATGCTTATTATCTTTAAAGCTGCTCTAATATCGACGTATAATTTGTTATATTGCATGTATTGTATCAAACTGGGTTGAGTATTTGACTAAAATTCCGATTGCCTTAATTCGAAGCCCACGGTGAACGCATTAACATAAAAAAGTGATTGAAAACCCCGAAATCCACCTCACGCAACAGCCTACAAAAGAGTATGAAAATACTTTAGATCTGAAACGTTCTTTAATTCAATTGAAATTTTAAACGGGCTATATACCTTAGCAAAACTAAACATGTTGCATACCTACAAGAATTAAAACTGAAACAATTTTAAATTATATTTATATACTCCTGGAGGAGCCAGTAACTTCTTTCTATCGTCGTTCCCATTCAATCCGCTAAGTGCCTGTTTCTATCCTCTAAGTATTCAAAGCTTAAAATGAAGTTTGAGGTGAGTGCATCTTGATTTGTAGACGCCTGAGTTCATTCAACACAAAAACAGTTCTATCAGCCATTTTAATTTTAAATTTGGAGTCTGTGCAGTATCCGCTCCCCTTTCCCTTCGTTCGCCGTTAACTTCACCATTGTTGTAAATATATTTTGCATGTGCACCTGTTTTGACCTACTTTTAGCAATTCATTTACAAAATTAAAAGCAAAATGCATAGAAGAAGTTTTCATTTAGAAACGTGGTTTGTGTCACCAAAAGTCCAATACAACAACATTCAGCAGAGAACAACAGTACCGCCAAATCCATTTGCACTCCCTCACTTGCAATGTTTTCATCCAGAAATGCATAAGTACTCACTCAAACTGGATACTTTCCCAGTTTTCCACTTCCGTACTTATCGAGACGTAAGCGGAAAATGCACAATGTAGCTGCAGGAAGCTTTTTATTGTTGTTACATTGGCAAACTTCAGCCTGAAAATGATTGTGTATTTGCATTTCCGAGCCATTGGCGTTGCTTTGTTATTATTTTTGTCAGTTTTGTTTTCTTTTGCGTGCAATGTTTTGGTGAGGCTAAATAACTTTGTATACCAATAGCAACCTTTTTTTTTTGAAAATTATATTGATTTTATGTTTCAGAATGGTGGAAAATTATTGTACTGTAATTTTTAGATGTCTATCATTCCTAGTTTAAATTTTTTTGGAGTGATCTCACACTTACTTCAAAACTGCCAAACCATAGTTAGGCAAGTAAAAAAAGTAGGATGTATATGGATTTAGTAGTTCGATACTTATATCTCCTTGTTATTTGACCCACTGAATCTAAATCCGTCATAAGATTGCCGAACGGGTTGTGGTTCGGCCTTAACCTCAAAAGTGGAAATAAGCACTGCAAGTATTTTTTTTTTTGGGCCAACCCGAACCTCGATCCCTTTTTAAATTCTTACGGCGGATGCATTTATCTTTATTTTGTATTAATTTTTGTGTTTTTACAAAGTAAAAACGTGAAATCAAAAAACAATTCCAATGTTTGAATTTTGATTACTCTGAAACGGCCCAACTAAGGAAATTTATAATTCGCAACCTTTTTATGTGGACGCCGATTTCCTATTTATATGAAGCTACATTTTTATAATTTGGTGGCTTGGTGCAATGATAGATAGGTAAGGGTTGAAACATTGGTTTTCTGAAAAATAATTTAACCGAATAAAAAAAAAATTTCTAGTTTAATAATCAGTTACTTATTCGGAATTTTGACAAATTGAAAAACTATGGATGAAGCTAAATAAAGATTAGTAAGCAATTTTTTCCTGTAGGGTACATTCACATGCGTTAATTAAAGTAATTCACATTCTAGTAATTTTACCACTGACCAAATGACACTTTACTTTTTTTGGTTAATTAAGTGACAGATAAAGTTCTCGCTAAGAGGGCTGGCTGGTGATTCTTCCTACGCCTAAGTCATCAAGACACAATGGCAGGCGCTTTGTGTTAATAGTTAATTAAAACCATTAAGAGAATATAAGAGAATCGAATTAAATTAGTTTCACAATATTTCAAATCAGAACAAACAAAATTTTTCTCATATCTTTTCTCATAACCTTACATAGCGCTAAGTATAAAAAAACTTCATACTTATAAACAGAACTTACGTCATTTTTTTTCCTGCATCCTTTGTAAGGACAATGCTTTGAATCTTCCTATCTTATTTCTGCACTCACCTATGTAGATGTAGGAATATCTAACTTAAACAAACATGTATATGATGAACACGTTGTAGAACATGATAATTACTAACGAATTTTGCAATTATATTTAAAAGACGAGAACTAGACTAGACCTTAAAATACCCCAAATAAAGTCAATGTTGTAACTTCTTCCGAGCTCAGCTCTATTTTTTTAACCAAATGCAGAAAGGTGTTTTGTATGGCAAGCACTGGACTATGTAAGAAAACAAGGTTTTATACAAAGCTGTTAGGGACTGACACTCTTCTTTTAAGAATTATGCCGCTACAGTGCCACAGCCCAATATAGAAAAACTGCTATGATGTCAGTGTGTGAGGTGTCACATGAGAGCCACCCCGTTTCACTGATAGATCCACTACAAACCGCGAAAGAAATTGCTCATAACTAAAGTCTCAATTAGCATGTGTGGGAGCTCGCGTCAGTTTTTCTGAACAACGTAATTTTTTGAGTCTATCCCAGTGTAGATCTACTTACGCAAGTATTTTCCTTTTAGAAATTGTGGTTTTTCCACTGCTGGAGTAGTGGCGCAAATTACGTTTGTATGATTTTAAATATAAAAAACATCTTCCATTGGTTCTAATAAAAGGTAAGTATACATGAAAGTACTTATACATGCAAAGATACATATATGTTCATACATATGTATGCTTATACGTCATTAGACTTTATACTTGGGGGTGAAGCTGCGTTGAAAATTGTGCAATAAATTTTCTCAAAAGTGGCACAATCTGAGCCTTTGGTTATTTATTCATCATATACTGTATAATAGGTATGTACGTATGTATGTATGTATGTATGTACAAATGCTCATAAGTATACCAGTATGAATTCGTAAACAAACAGTGAGAAGCAGGACAAACCAGTGGAAGCATTTCCTCTATTTGAAGCTTAATGAGTTTTCCACAATGCTTTCAATGCCACAACCTGTTTCTCATCATTTTTTGGTTTTAGCTGTCATCATAAGAGACAGTTCATAAGTAGACCGGCATAGATTGGGACATGGACACGAAACTTATATTTTTGTGAGAAAACTTCATCATTTGTCAAACATTTTTTTTTAATTCTTTAAATTTCTTAACACTTTTAAGAAATATGCTTTATCAAGGCCTTTTGTGGTATGCTCAGAGAAGTACCGTTGGGTCTTTCATGTTTATCATGAACACGTAATTCATAACTGTCCGCCAGCAGTTTCTGCAGACAAAAAACAACATTTTGACCTTACACTGTAAAATTTTATCATTGGTCTCCAAGACTCTTAATTTAGTGGCCGAAACTGGCTAGAAGTGGAAACTCCAAATGCGGTTAGAGAACTTTTATCCCTTACATATGTAGGGTAACTGCACTAGTTTCCGGACAGCGCTAGTGTACGGACACTATGTCAATGTTTTGGGATTAATAGACAAATAACTAACAAATATTCTCAAATACTTAACAACACGAATGGAAATCTACATGTTTTCTGAGTTTACGCGGAAAGTTTAACTTGAATCTAGAGAATAGTTTAAAAGTTACACGTAATTTTAGTTTTAGAAGTCTGAGCATGCGACAAAATTGCAGGTTTTGTTAAAAAAAAATAGTTGGAGCATTTTAGAAAAGTAAGGGCCTAGTATTTATTAACATATTACAATAAAAGTTAATAATGTTTGTTTGAAATATGATAAACTTTCGGAAAAAAGAAATTTATTTAAATTTTCAGCCTAAATTATTACTGCCCGGATACCAAAACCAAAATTTGAGATGATTTTCAGTTTCCGGACAGGCCGTCTGGACAGGCCGTAAGGGCCTAAACAAGTATTTATTAACATGTTACAATAAAAGTTAATAATGTTTGTTTGAAATATGATAAACTTTCGGAAAAAAGAAATTTATTTAAATTTTCAGCCTAAATTATTACTGCCCGGATACCAAAACCAAAATTTGAGATGATTTTCAGTTTCCGGACAGGCCGTCCGGATACTGAAAAGAAGGCAAATTACCACTTTAATGCTCCTAAATGATAGTTTATTATATTATATATGCATTACAAAAAGAAAAACATATTTTTCTCCTATGCTTTCAGTCTTCGGACACGTTTTTTCAAGTACAAATATTGCTGTCCGGATAATGAGAAAATAAGTTTCAATGTCCGCACAGTTAGCATTTTGTACAAACTTTGTTGTTTTTATCGATATTAGTATTTAAAGAAAGAATGCAGACTTTTACCTCAACCCTTCGAGGTTATAAGGTCAAACCAAACAAGCATCAGACAAGCGCCAGTTTAGGATAGCTGTGGAACTACTAATAGTCGGAGCCTTACTCTGGCGAGCGACAGGATCACAAAATATTTTCATGCATTACTTGTACAACCTATAAAAACATAATATTGCAGTCTTGCCGTTTTACGGACAAGAGCTAGGTTGTTAACCCATACGACTTGCACACGGCCTCGGAGACTTTGCCATCCCATGTTACTTCTAAACCGTTTTTGCTTGGTAGATCGTAGAACAGCTCTTGACTGCTTTTCAATACTCTCAATCTGATGGGGAGTTCTATGTTATACTTTTCCCCTTCTAGGTGAGGATATCATGCCTTTCGTTCCCGTCTATGACCATATGACCCATGACCAAGTATAGATGCACGTTCCCTCCTTGTAAATGTTTCCTAGCGCCTGTTGTACTTCAAGACACTTTTAGTTGTTGTATTTCATCTCCTTGTAGGATTTGTTTATCTTCGGATAAGCACAGTATAAAGCAGATTTGGAGCAATCGGTGTAAATGTGTATGGTACCAACCGACCCTTACGCCAACCCTTCACATCTTTTGTAGCTTCAACACCCATTTCGAAGTGCGGGCGGGACCATACAGTCTGTCGGTCCCGTTTCTGATGGTGCTGGTACAGCCTACTGCCACGAGGAATTAGGCCTAGTTTCAGTTGTTGGGTGCGATGTACAGAATGGCATTTAATAATTCTGTCGGCGTGGCATACAAGCCTCCCATTATACTTATTATTGATTATGTGCATACTCTCTCCAGTTTGTTAACAAAAGCTCTTTTTTGTGTGGCTTGTAACCAAACGACGACTCCATATGACTATTAGTTCCACAATCGCGGTGAATACCTAATTAGAAAGAGGGTGAGAAGACTCACGTGCACCCCGCCATGACTATGTAAACTCGCATTCTGCGATTAACCCAACGTCGGATGCCCAGACAAGGACCTCTTGAAGTTCCCGGACCTTAATATAGCTAATTGATGGAAAAACTCTACCAATTATGACAAATAAAACATCAACTGCGTACGCCGTAAGTTTGACTGATCCCTCGAACCACCGATCGAAAAGTTGGTTTATGACTAGTGTGAATATAATTAAGACGCATTTATTGTATTCAAAGTCCTTCTTCATGTTTCAGAAATACTTTACAAAAATATAGTGTATATACAAATTTCGAATGTCCGGAAAATCAAACCAAAGTGTCCGGAAACTAAATTATACTGTCATTATAAATAAACTTATATTTTTAAATTATACAGACGTCATTTTATTGAGCAATATTTATGCTATTATAAACAGTATATATTTTCACGGTAGCGTTTAAAGTGAGAAAATGAGTCGAAGTCAAAGTTAAGGAAAACGTTAAGTGTCCGGAACCTGGTGCGTTTGCCCTATGTTTGAAATAAAACTGGCGTAATGTTCTTTTATCAATATATAATTACTTTAGGCATGGATGCGTTTGTTTGCATCACGAGATTGCATTTGGTTTGCTGAAGGCTTCGAAATGAAGAATCCGCTCATTTCAACAAACAACAGCGAAAAATGGAAAGATCGTTTTAATTATTTCGCAATTCACACTTCGCTGTCGCTTTATTCTACTCTCAGCTGCACTTGACACAAATAACGGAAAATAAGCACTGTGCAATGCAATGCTGATGTTGTAATGTGATGCAGGATATTCGTTTTTTTATCATACCTTGCAACCCCCTCGCAAGACTACTCTTTGGGGCATTGAGATTCATTGCCTCAAGAGCATTAAAACTTTCAGCTTTGTTAAATTATGAAAGAAGCCGACACACACGAGACCCAGCAGATGCTTGTACGCATACCCCGAATATGAACATACCCTGCAGAAAATTCGACCAGCTCGGACCTAACCTATAGTTGAACATTTCGGCAGCAGTACTGAAATCTCCAACTCATCAGTGACACTGCAACACCGCGTTACTCACAAATGCAAACCCGCGTAAGCTACATTTGTGTCAAAAACTTTTAAAAGCCCCTGCCATTAAAATCTATTAATTTATTTTCAGGAAAGCTACACGCTGGTTTGGAAAATATTTAAAAGAATCGATCTTGATGGGAACTTTTTCCACAATGTCATTACTCGTCTTTAAATTAAGCAATTTTTAGTTGAAAAACAGCCAAACGCAGTTTTGCAGTGTCAGCGACGAAACGAATCTCGGAAAATCTAATTTTTTTGGCGCATTTCAGCGATGAACACTTATGAAAGAGCTGTTTTGATAGATATTTTAGCAAAATTTAATTTTAGTAGGACACTGCTTCGATATGGCTTTAAAATCAATTCAGGGATTCGAGCGAGAGTAGTTTTATTGCGCATAAATTAGTCCGCAGCGCTATTAAGTCATGAGAATGTGGTTGTATAGTTTTCTTATGGCTTTTTATATTTATTAAGGCATAACTAAACATGTTGTGTTAATTAAAAAATACCTACTAAATGTTTCCCTTGGAGCCACCTAGGTATATACGGGAAAGCTGTTGCGAACGAATGAAGCGATACAGGTATTATTTAACTTTGATAAAGAATCATTACATTTAAGTTTAGAGCTCGATATAACTACATATTTAAGAATTTTCACGGCGATTCAGGCTGTCAGGTTATCTCGAAGTACAGCCAAAAAATTTGCTGGAACCAAAACTAATTAATCTTTGGGCTCATTACATTCAATTAGGTGGCGAGTTTAACATGTCGGTAGTGATTTGTTCTCCAGTCTAAATTTAGTTCGCTTATTGGTACTATTTCATTGGTTCCGCACCAGTGCAAAATTCTTCATAGTGACTATTGCCCGATTTCACACCACATTGCCAAAGTCTGAACTACACCGTACATATATACGTTAAAACGAGTGAGTTCTGACTCAATTTTTCCACACCTCACATCCAGCTTAAAATTCCGCCCATTTTATTTAGTACATATTGTTTAGGCATTCAGAACCGCATTTCGTCCTCTTCCTTTGTAAACCTCGTATCTACAATGATGTAAAATTTAAGAATAAGAAGATAGCCAACTTAATACTTTACTTTTGCATACTGCAAATGTAGATACGTAGTAAATGATCAAATCAAAACCAACTGAGGTTCACCTACCTTGGGCATATTCTAATCCCCTAACCCGCTAGATTATTTCTATTTTATAGGACATAATATTTGAATTTTTCTTTGTTTCAACTTGAAACTAGGAATTTTTAAGTTCAAGTTTACCATTGTGAGAAAAATAATTCTTTCTCAAGTACAATTCAAAATGCCTAGTGATGATTACTCAACTGCCGGTTTTTAACTAGGGAATAGTTATCGAACTTGTTTTTATTTGGCACTTTACATTTGGTTCTAAACCGGAAATTTATGTCACTAGAGTCTAAGATCCTTGTTGGGTATAAACACGCGCACATATGTACATAAGTATGTACTTCATGCATACCGTTTGAATTATACGGTTTCATGCTGTGCAGTCCCGCTATGCAGCTGTGATACTTACAGGGTACGACAAACATGTTTTCAGCAGAATTCTTCTCAGGTAAATAAAAGGACTTTGCATTGATTCAATAACACTATCAAATTCCACATTAGTGTTTAAGGCTCTGACGTTTATGGTATTGTTCCTACATCGTCTACACAGTGAAGCAAAGATGCTCAGAGCGTGAGAATAGCTGTACACCCCATCTACTTTGTAGAGAGTTGCTTGAGCCACCTCCGGGGAAATTTTGGAGCCATTTTCGCACCCACACCCATTCCGTCGAGATACTAGTCTGGCTAAATCCAGAAATGCCGTGTCCCGCATGACAGCAACCATTTTTTAACAGTTGAAGGAATCAGACTCTTTTTTCTTACAACAGTTTTACTTTTTTGCGACTGGTGGCAATTCTCATACAACTCATAGAGTAAGTTTTGAGGTTTCAATAAAATATGCCCAGGGAAAGCAGCTTTTTGTAATTTAAAGTGAAAATCGTTATTTCGGAGAATATACAATTTTGTTTATATTTATTAGTAAATATGTACATACCTATGTCTTTCAGAAACACACATAAATGCATATGTACATACATAGATATGGTATATCTAGATATTTATTTGCGTGTCATCACCTCTGCAATGGTTAGCTAACAAATGCACTTCCAGATACCCATTAAAGCTTCAGCTGACGAGAAGAGAAATGTCCGAGTAAAGAAATTTGTGGCATATGTATGTGTGGGGTAAATCTTAAAGGGGAGGACACTAACAACTGCATTAGCCGTACATCATGTACATATATACATATAATTTAGTATACAATGTTGTTGTTATTTAAGCAATCGCAAGTGTTGCCACTATTCACCATTGGTAAAACAAAAGGCAAACAATTTCGATATAAGCGTCTTAAAAGCTCTTACAAGCAAACGTTTTGTCAGAACGCGAATGCTTTTGTTTCTGTTTCTGTTTTTATAACATCTATTAGCCGAACCCTTCACACTACTTCCCTTGTCACCAGGCATACACACATACATATACATTTCCCTCTTTTAGTTATTTCTCTTTCGAGGTCCCCCCCCTGGTTGCTGCTGGCTGTGAGCCAGTGCAGTGCGCCAATGAGTGTTGGAGTGCTTATTTTTTACTATGCTTCTTCAATTTGTTGCAGCACACAAATCACTGGTGCCATGGTAGGGGGTCGTGAGATCAAGTCAGGCCTTGTTGCTGTGAGGCATGCCTGTGGTTGAAGAAGTAGCAAACTGGTCTCACTAATGTAAAGCAATTAAATGAAAGTGCATTTCTCAAAATCTTAAGCACCCTTAATTGAAAGCATGCAGAAATTTCAAGAAGACGAAGACGGTGGCGAAGGTAAGGAAAATGTAGAAAATACTTACGTGGTAAGAAGGAAAAGAAGGATTTCCCATTTGAAATGAACTAAAAGTTTATTCCATTTCCACTTGTAAAAGCAACACAAGATATAAGTAAATCAAGTGAATTCTTTGAATCCTTAAAAGTTGCTGACTAACATTCATATTTTCAAACATAGAAGTGGAAGCATACGAGTATACATTGAACAAATACGCACCTAGGTTTCTCTTTCAAAGAAAGTAGTTATGTGGTGTGTAACTGATTCTATGCATCTGGGAACTTTTCGCATGGCTCATACTTATTATGTGTATAGTCAGTACGGAGAGTAGAACAGTCAGTACGGAGATCGGAGTGTAAGGCTGCACTTATTTCGCAGGGTCTTACTTTAATTGACCTTGTCCCCTTAGCTCTTTTTCATATTGGGCTTATAGGATTCGTAAAGCTTGGGCGATTTAACGACTGAAAAGAAGCTTGGTTCACTATTTTTATAGTGAGGGTTTACCATATTCGACTCACATATATACATTAGAGTGGCCAATGTAAACCAAAAAATTTACTCTAGGAATACAACTGAATGCGTAATTATTTTCTTATCCCTCAGTCGACTCTTAGTTGTTCATATTTTATGAACTTTTGTAATTTGAAAGTGGTTGCAATCTCGAATTAATGTTCCAACTCCCATAAGGACAGCCTTAAAGTATTAAACACTAAAACCCTAATCAATATTTTTTTCTTGAAAAAGTATGGACAATGCTTTTTGTTTGATACTGTTAGATCTGGAATTCTAGTCAGGATGGACATCAAGGAAAAGCACGCGGTTTCTATTTCTTCACTTTATTTCCCATCTAAAAACTACTACATATACTCGTATTTAACCTGTCATGAGCTGTCACTTATGAAAAGTGATGCCATATTGGCGTATTGTGTAACATAAGATAATATGTGGGACACAACAGATACTAATATTATTATTGATTTAGTTCATAAACAATTAGTTTATCTAGACTGTTGAGATGTCGCTTCAGCTGTTTTGCGGTTTCACCGACAACAAAGAAAAACAAGTTGGGCGTTTTCTTAAGCTCGTGGTGTCTGTGAAGAAACAAATTTTTCAGCTTCGACTTCAAACTTCGTTCTCTATCATTAACACGATTTGATGCAGCTATAAAATCATTAACAATTGTATTTGTTTAAGTAATTCAAATAAAGTAAATCTTCAACACCCTGCCACTCTAATACTGAGACAGAAAATACGGTCTCTGGTTATTGATTTTCCTGCATGGTATATTCATATTTTTCTATACAAAATACACAAATATGTGTTGGCTTTATTTAGGTTCTATGGAAATTTACTATTGCATGTAATTTTGTCATACTTTTAATAGCTTGACCCGAATCGGGTTGAAAAATACGAAAATTAGTAATTTATTCAAACTTTTAATCAGGGGGAGCTAAATCTAAAGTTACGGTGCTTTTCATAGTCCGGAACTAATTGGTCAATTCTGTACCATGCACCCGTTGCTGTACACAAAACAATTCGAACTAAACATACACGCATTTACATATATCCTTAATATGACTGTACATAGACTCATATGTGTGGAAATATGTAATTGGTTGTGAGTGTAAGCATATGACTATTTTAAATTTTGAACAACTAAAGGGGGGTCAATTAAGTTTTGTTAGAGCAAAGAGTTATAGGAAACAAAAATCCATAAAAGAGAATAATATATCCCAAATTATATCTTTTATAAGTATGAAAGTTTATTTGGTAACCCTTTGCTCAAAAACTACTTCACCGAACATAGTGAAAGTTTGCACTTTTATTCTTGGAGGTGTTAGAAACAACATAGTCCAGTCGTTGAGGATCTATGTTTTAGAATTAATAGTGATTTGTCTGCGATATTGAAGTGGCTTGTGATAACTCTTTGTGTTTAAATGCTTCAAAGTCGTTCGTTCTACCTATTAGTAGCAGTGTGATTAATCTTAATGATATCCCCGAACTGGCCATTGGTAACAGTGCCCGGCCGGTTACCGAGAAGATTAAAAATGTTGGATTTGACATTAATTCTAAGTTGAACGGTTCTGACCACATAAATAGAGTTGTGATTAATGTATATGTCGCCTTAGAATTTCTTCGTCTTACCACTTATCACGTACTCTGAAATTGTATATAGTAATATTGTAGTGTAAGACAAATAAATACAAACTGAGTTCTCAAAACGGCTTATCTTTAGACATGTTTGGTAAAAAATTATTTCTGAGCTGTAAGAGCTTCACGCGATATGTTGTTCAGCAAATTAAAGCCTAGAATCTTGGCAGGTTAGGCTGTGATGTGAAATTGAAAGAAGATGCTGCGGCCCAGAAGATGTTCTTATCGGGCCAAGCCGGTGGAAGCAGAGCAAGAAGGGCAACATCATTTCGATGGAAGTGGAGACTGGGCGCTATTTTGGACAGTCAGAACCTTCGACGGTTAAGCTTAATTTAAGAAGATCACCAGACATTTGTTCGTGGCAACAATATTAACGGGGTTAAAATTGAACTCAATCTATATCTGCTAGAAGCTCTAAGCGAAGCAGCTAAGCTCGAGC
This sequence comes from Merzomyia westermanni, assembly GCA_949987695.1. Classification (NCBI taxonomy): domain Eukaryota; kingdom Metazoa; phylum Arthropoda; class Insecta; order Diptera; family Tephritidae; genus Merzomyia; species Merzomyia westermanni. Next base: position 388,393 of record OX465288.1, read on the forward strand.
GGGTTTGCTAGTATACATATATATATTTAAGACTGTTCAAATTCTATTGGTCTGATTATGTTACATTCATAAACATCTGTGCATATAACATTTTTCATTATTATTTGTGAGGCAATCCAGAATCGAGTTTAAGTAAACATAAAACTGACAGTTAATTTCAACACATGTAAATGAAACTGTCATCGTTAGAGTACACGCAGTGGGTTAAATTCATAAGTGGTATTTACTTGCAAAATCATATATCGACGAATAGCGGCGTTTTTGCTGCAAAAAGTGGTAAACTCATCATTATCAACGGTATATATATATATACCCAATAAGCAAAATACGTTTACTATAAGCTCACGATAAACTTACTTTAGCAAGCTTTTCGTTTGGAAAACGTTTACTATAATCATTGTTAAACGTTTGGAAAATATTGTCAAATCAACGAAAGCGAACAATTGTAAATGAGGTTTGGAAAACAATTTTTAATTAACGTTTACAGTAAGGGTTTGTTGAAAACTGATTGATAAAACTCCAATTTAGGCAACGACGGTGAAAACAGGCAAGTAGCCTAATGAGTATGTTCTAGACCTTTGGCCCGAAGGTTGCTGGTTCGAATTCTGACAATTTCCTCAACTTTTTTTTTGGTAAAGTATTATTATTTTAAAATATGTTTTATAGTTTTTTTCAGTTCCATTTATTACTTTTTTTACAATTCGAGTATAATAAAAAAAGTACAAATTGGCGAGAGCTACTGTTTTTTTGCCGACTCCGAACGGCATCTGCAAAGCAAAGCAGAAAAACGTTTTCCAAACCACTTTTGATGTTACCCGTCCAAGGACTCGAACCTTGGACCTTTCGGAGTGGTAGGCCGGCAACACTACCGCTACACCACGTCGGCCATATAATTAAATTCATAAAAATCAAGTAGGTAAATTATTTAGAATTATTTTTTAAAACTGCCAAACTGTTCACCTCGCAGAAAGTCTCCAGTTAATTCCCCAAAGCTACCATACAATTGTGAAAATGTATTTTTTAGTTACAAACTCGTTTGGAAAACATTGATTTCAACGTTTGGAAGACATTGTTTAATAAGCTAGCTTACTTAATTGTTTATTGGGTATATATCATGTCGTATGTAAAGCAGTATGTAAAACATAATTGGACATTTTCAAATCTAAATATTTAAGTGTATTAAATTCTTATAATAGAAATAGTCGTATTTTACGTTAAGACGCGATATGTATAGACAGATGTACCCAAATTCCTGTATGTACCCTGCAAAAATCGTGGGGCTTATCTCTAAAGAGAGTGATACGGGATCAATACCTTTCGTCTGCAGTGGGCTACATTTGATCCTAACTATTCCGTTGTAGGCATAGTTGGGATAAGTCGATTTGAATTTCTGTAGCTTACTTATAGGTGTTGAAAGAAAACTTGTCCAACCGTACCCTTAGGTCACTTCAACCCATACAAAGGGATCAAAACTGGCATTGGTCGCTTGCTCCTTTGTGATTCATCCCGGATTCATCCTAGACTAATCGAATTTTTTGCAGGGTACTAATAAATATCCAAACATACATTTGAGCAAAGTGTAAAAGCATGGATCTTTGTATATTGGTGGCACTGAATCAGAAGAAAATTGAAATAATCCGTAAGTAAATATCATTTTCCTGCATATCTAAACCCACAAACCAAACTTTCCTGCATACTGAAGCACACATATTTTGTGTATCTGCATGATAGTCTTGTGCTCACTATGCCGTGTTTATTTTGAACATAAGGTTACAATATTCATTTTTGCAAAGTTTTAAAATTGATGTAGTTTCTATACCTGGATAAGACTGTTTGCTAACAGACTTCAACTCTATTTAAAATGTATTTGAAAAGAAAAAACAATAGTGACTATCCATCATTTACCAAGGCAGATAAATATTTGCTGGGCATTTTTCTTTGAAATAAATATACTGTTTGGTTACTTCATACAAAATTGAAATTTGTATTCTCGGGTGCGGACAAATCGAGTTTTAACAACTTTCACTAAGCGATTAATGAGAGTTGGTCGATTGCATGAGATCGATTGATAGTTTTTGAATTTTAAATCAATCGCATTTATGACCAACGAAATGAGTAAAGTTATTTAAGGTCCTGTTGTTGTTGTAGCGATAAATTAACCTGCCTAAATATCACCTTCCTTACCCAACATTGTTATCAAGCTCTTCTACCGGGAGTCCCAGAAACCTCGCGGCTTCTTTTGAGGTCCTCTTGGACTTCAACGAAATGAATTATTTAGTTTGTAATTGAAAACAAAATTCAACAAATCTAACTAGAATACACATCACAAAAAAATTAGAAATGTAAGTGTGTAGGTCGAATATCGAACACGAAGTATTTTCTAAAAGAAAAATCTAACTATGAAACTTGTTTTCTAAAGTAAACACTTCCACAACTTATTGAACTGTAATTTTCTGATTTTAGTTTCTCTGCTGTTGTTTTATGTTTTCAGTGAATTTTAATAATGTAGCTTAATATATTAATTCAATACATATTTGCAGCTGTTACAAATGAATTGGTTTTCTGAATGTTGCATACATACGAGTATGTACATTGCGACTGCATATGTGGCAGAACTGTTTCAAATTCCTAGATATTTTAGATGGATAAATTAATAAAATGGTGGGTCTTTCTCACCAGTAGACAAATCATTCAAAATAAAAAAATTAACAAATCATAGTTATTCTCAATCCTAACAAAAGTCTTGTGTGCCCATTGAAACTTGTGCGTTGATAAGTTAGTGTCTTAATTCATTCGGTATAAAAGCTAACCATACATCATTAAATAACAACATTAAGAAACTGGGAACAAATAAAAACAATTTTAAAAATAAAGTAATTGAAAATATATATAATTTCCATTTCGCAGTCTGTACTCTTTGCTTAAAAGGAGATATTTTTTGTTTGCTATCTAATCTTATATATAGGGTGTTTTTTTATGGGTATAGAACTTCGAATTGAAATAAAACACAAGAAAATCGTTTTAAGGTCCATCAATTTGGCTTTATTGGAAGGATAATTTTATGCCATTAATGTTTAAATATGATTTCGGGCATGTGGCCGCCGCGGCTGGCTCGAATAAAGCCAATTCTACAGGTCCAATTTTCAACCACTTTTTCGAGCATATGGGGCCGTATGTCGGCAATAACGCCACGAATGTTGGCTTCCAATTCCCCTAACGTTTCTGGTTTGTTGGTGTAGACGAGCGACTTCACATATCCCCAAAGAAAATAATCCAAAGGTGTCAAATCACACGACCTTGGTGGCCAATTGACAGGTCCATTCCGCGAAATTATGCGCTCATCGAATGTTTCCTTCAATAAATCGATTGTGACGTGCGCTGTGTGGCATGTAGCGCCGTCTTGTTGGAACCACAACTCATCCACATTCATGCCATCCAATTCGGGAACAAAATAGTCGGTTATCATGGCTCTATACCGGTCTCCATTAACGGTAGCTGCCTCTCCAGCATTATTGCGGAAGAAGTATGGCCCAATGACTCCACCAGCCCATAGAGCACACCAAACAGTCAGTTTTTGTGGATGTAATGGCGTTTCAAGGGTCTCATGTGGATTCTCTTCACTCCAAATGCGGCAATTTTGCTTGTTGACGTAGCCATTCAACCAAAAATGAGCCTCATCACTGAACAAAATTTTGCGATGAAAATCAGCATCGAAATCAATCTCATTTTCGGCCCATACACCAAAATCACGACGCATTGCATGGTCTCGCGGCTTTAATTCTTGCACAAGCTGGATCTTGTAAGGTCGCAAGGCAAGATCTTTGCGCAAAATCTTCCATAAAGTTGATGGACAAAGCTCCAATTGCTGTGCACGGTGGCGAATCGATTCATTCGGGTCCTCTTCAACACTTTGCTCTACAGCGGCAATTGTTTCTTCGGTGCGCACTGTTCGACGTCTTTGCGGATGCGTATTATCACATAGAGTAAACGTAGTGCGAAAACGATCCATGGTTAACCGAATTAATTGCTCTGATGGACGATTATGTCGACCATAAAATGGACGGAGCTCACGGCAAACTTCGCGAACTGAACCATTATTTTCGAAATAAATTTGCACGATTTGCAAGCGTTGTTCTTTTGTCAACCTGTTCATGATGAAATGGCAAACCAAACTGAACATAAATGACATTAGAGTTGCCAGATTTGACCACAAAATGCCAGTTTTATCTCTATTCGAAAAACAAACCTGTAAAAAAAACACCCTATATAAATAGACAAGATGAATGCAATGTAGAACCGTTTTCTGCTAAACTATGATTCTAAGGTATACAAATTATATATGTATAGATAGGAAATTTTGAGATGTACTTTTATCCGTAAATAAAAAATTTAACATAAAAGTCAAACCACTACACATTTACTTATTCACACTACCCTGCAAAAAACGGAAATGCTCCGTTTCATACTCCATAGAATACTCTAAAGGAGTATCAGAGTACTCCAACACATATCCTCATTCATATAAAAAAGGTGGTCCAATTTACATGGCAATGTCCGGTGATTGGATCACCTAATCCATCTCGGAGTACTCCGTTTCTTTGCTTTTGAATACTCTATAGACCACCTACGTGAGAGTACTCTCAAAATACTCCCATGGGATTACTCTATAGAGTATTCAACAGCAAAGCGAGAGCGGGAGTAGGTGGTCCTCAAAAGAACACATACTCCCTTCTCGCTTTTGTCTAGAGTACTCTATAGAGTAATCTTTTGGCAGCATTTTCAAAGTACTCCAACGTAGGTGCTCTATAGACTATTCAGAAGCAAAGTAAATGGTACTCCGAATAGGTTTAGGTGATCCAATCACCGGACATCGCTATGTAAATTGGACCACCTCTTTTATATGAATGAGGATAAGTGTTGGAGTACTCTGATGCTCCAACGTTTTTTACAGGGATGCTGAATCGTGAGCATGGCCGAGGAGTTGCTTTGTAGGAAAAAATTAAGAGCCGTAGTAGTGTGAGTAGACTTGCCATGCATGTTTTTGTGTTATTCGTGTGGTCGGCTCTCACTGTGAGTGCGAAGGTAGTGGACCAATGAAAAATAAGTATTCGCACCATAGATACTCTGCTGTGTCATGCATTTTTACTTTAGTTGTTGTTATTGTATTGATTATTGGCTACGATGCCCAGTGTCAGCTGCTCTCCTGAGAGCACGAAAAGTTGCTTTGTTGGATACATTAAACAAGCAATGTAAAATATGAGCAAATATGTAAAATTCATTGCTGATACCTACAAACAGGGTTTACAAAAATAAAATAAATGATTACTCATAAAGAGTATTAAACACCGAAGAAAATTAAAGGAAAATAGAGGAAAGGAAAAGAATTGAAAGTAAGGAAAATTAAAGGAAAGAAAGGAAAGAAAAGGAAAAGGAAAGGAAAGGAAGGAAAGGGAATGGAAAGGATAGGAAAGGAAGGAAAATTAAAGGAAAGAAAGGAATGGTAAGGAAATGAAAGGAAGGGAAGGGAAAGGGAATCAAAGGAAAGGTAAGAAAACGAAGGGGAAAGAAAGAAAATAAAAGAAAGGGAAGGGAAAGGAAAAGAAGTTTGAGGAAAGTAAAAAATAAAATAAGAGAGTAAAAAAAGAAATCAAGGAAAATAAAAATATGTTAGAGGAAAGGAACGACATAGAAAGGAAGAAAAAAAGGCGGATAAAACATACCTACAGCAAAAAAATAAAATAAAATAAAGTTTATTGGTTGAATTTCAACCACTGGGCGAACTCTATTTTCTTAATTCAGTCAAAATCATCTAAAGAAATTTTCATAGATATATTTTGAAAAATAACGAGTGTTTGCCTTTGAAAACAGCATAGATCTCAAAGGTAAAAGAGGGCACTGCGCCGAATATTTCCACAAAATCCACAGTTCCAGAAATATTGCGTTACAAATGTTACACAGACAATTTTCAGAAAAGTTGGTATATCCTTCTACTGATTTCGCCCACTTTCAGAATGCACAGACACCTTTATAACAACCCTTCTTGATAGCCCTCGTTTAGGGGGGGAAAAAAAAATTAACAACACAGCATCAATGAAGGTACAATATTAAATTTTGAGCACTGCCTAAGTGCTGCCACAAAAGTGCGACGATAATCAGTCCGATTGTAAACGAAAAATCCGCATGTATTTTTCCGTTTCTCCTATTCCCTTATTCTGAACACAAAATCCGCAAGTATTTGTTTGCTTCTCGCTCTTCGCCTATTCTAAACGATGTTCGAAAAAGCGAAAAGTGGTTTGGCGAATAAAGTAGGGATCACAAATGAAAAGAAAGGGGAGAATACCGGCTTATTTATCCTATAGTGTTAATTAATCTGCAAAACAATCGAATCAATAAAATAAACTAAAAATAAATTTGTTTCCGCTTTTTTTATACCAACAATTTTTGTTGATTTACGGCCTGTACATTTTCAAGTATTCATGAAACGAGCTCAAGGCCAAGAATAATAATTTTTCACTTTTGGAATTTTATGAAAATTATTATTGTTTTTATTTATTAATAATCATTTTTAATTAATTATTAAAAGTTTTTTGGATTGAATAGAGTAGGAAAAATGTTTAGAGACAACTGCCATAGCTTTTCTTATAGATCCATTTCGGAAGCTGCTAGACTTCACTCATCTCAAAATTTCTCTGATGAGTGAAGTCTAGCAGCTTCCGAAATGGATCTATAAGAAAAGCTATGGCAGTTGTCTCTAAACATTTTTCCTACTCTATTCAATCCAAAAAACTTTTAATAATTAATTAAAAATGATTATTAATAAATAAAAACAATAATAATTTTCATAAAATTCCAAAAGTGAAAAATTATTATTCTTGGCCTTGAGCTCGTTTCATGAATACTTTAAATTTGTTTCCGCTTACAATGATTCCGGCAACTCAAGTGCGTTGCATAGATCTCTGTGCTACAGAATCTTCGGTTTTTCCTTCTGCTACCATTCCAAAGACAATGCTATACATTTTTTAATTTTTATTTATTTAATTTAACAACTTTTTATCAAAAGCTATTATTTTTCATTCACTGATTATAAAAAGGAGTACATAAAATAACAACACAGCTGATTTCGAAAATTCGAAATCCCTCTTGGCCAATTTTTTGTTCACTAGCGAAGGAGAATATGTAATGACTTTTCATTGAATGAGTTCACTATCGAATGTTAAAAAATTGATAACATAACAAATGGGGACAACTAGTTCAAGTTTCTCATGCAACTTGTGGACCTACGGCGCTGCCAGAATCTTATATATAAATAGACAAGATGAATGCAATGTAGAACCGTTTTCTGCTAAACTATAATTCTAAGGTATACAAATTATATATGTATAGATAGGAAATTTTGAGGCGTACTTTTATCCGTAAATAAAAAAAAGTTTAAAAATCATTTTAATATATAAAATTTAACATAAAAGTCACACCACTACACATTTACTTATTCACACTATAGACACGCTGTGGGTGTGTGTACTTGCTTTTTGTGTACTATGCTGAATCGTGAGCATGGCCGAGGAGTTGCTTTGTAGGAAAAAATTAAGAGCCGTAGTCGTGTGAGTAGACTTCCATGCATGTTTTTGTGTTATTCGTGTGGTCGGCTCTCACTGTGAGTGCGAAGAGTTTGTAGTGGACCAATGAAAAATCAGTATTCGCACTATAGATACTCTGTTGTGTCATGCATTTTTACTTTAGGTGTTGTTATTGTATTGGTTACTGGCTACGATGCCCAGTGTCAGCTGCTCTCCTGAGAGCACGAAAAGTTGCTTTGTTGGATACATTAAACAAGCAATGTAAAATATGAGCAAATATGTAAAATTCATTGCTGATACCTACAAACAGGGTTTACAAAAATAAAATAAATGATTACTCATAAAGAGTATTAAACACCGAAGAAAATTAAAGGAAAATAGAGGAAACGAAAAGAATTGAAAGGAAGGAAAATTAAAGGAAAGAAAGTAAAGAAAAGGAAAGGAAGGAAAGGGAAGGGAATGGAAAGGATAGGAAAGGAAGGAAAATTAAAGGAAAGAAAGGAATGGTAAGGAAATGAAAGGAAGGGAAGTGAAAGGGAATTAAAGGAAAGGTAAGAAAACGAAGGGGAAAGAAAGAAAATAAAAGGAAGGGAAGGGAAAGGAAAAGAAGTTTGAGGAAAGTAAAAAATAAAATAAGAGAGTAAAAAAAGAAATCAAGGAAAATAAAAATATGTTAGAGGAAAGGAACGACATAGAAAGGAAGAAAAAAAGCGGATAAAACATACCTACAGCAAAAAAATAAAATAAAATAAAGTTTATTGGTTGGATTTCAACCACTGGGCGAACTCTAGTGTTTATAAATCCTTTTGGTTTTTTTTTGAGGATCTTACATATCCTGTGGAAAATTATCAATTCAATATCCTTTAAAAATACAAACATTAAATTGTCGCAAAAGTTCGTAAATGAAGCATATTAAACAACATGGCAAATGAGAAGGCTTCTCAGCTCTTTGTTTGTGCCAAGCATAGTTTAATTTCAAGTGTCAAAATGATGAGCACAACAACAGGACAAGAAAAAACAAGCAGAACAATAACATCCCAGCTCCTTCTATTGCAGTGGAGATTTGAAACGTTTCAGCAACAGAAATTGCATAAAATGTCATTTGAAACGCCTGACGTCTACGACTAAGGCAATTTTAACCGATTGGTGCACAAAATGTGCAAATGTCCGAAAATCACTGGCGAGCGACCAATTGCAAGTCACTTGAATAATTTCACTTATTCACGTCCACCCATTTGAAAATTTTACTGGCGTTGTTGAGGTTATTGAAAATAAAAGAACGCAACAAATTAAACAGCTACGTTAATATTAGTAGTAGGACTATTAATAAATAAATAAATAAATAAATAAATAAACAAATAATAATAATCGTAACAAGAAGTTCGGATAGCATTTATTCGAATATTTTATCCGTTTATTCGAATAATATTATTCGAATAGTGGAATGCTAGAGACAACGGAAGCGAAATTCACTGTCTTCATCGCTTGTACCTATGAGCATGCATTCATGCTTTGTACGTATGTATGAATGTTTGCGTGTTGAAAAGTGTGCATGAGCTGTAGTGATATTTCATTTCATTTCATTTCATTTATTTGCAGTCAATGGAATAAATCCTTACAGACTAAAAAATATTAAATAGTACTTAAATTAGGTGTAGAGCTTAACGTATGAAACTTATGTACATATAAGGACCGGAGAACTTAAAATGCAGAGTTTAAAATAATTAAAAATTCAGACCTTGGTAGTGAAAAATCCAAGGAAACCATGAAGCTCAGTGAGTTAAACTCCCGAATAGCACGGGCAATAGGAGCGTTACATGCATAGTTAGTTCTAAGATTATCTCCATAAAAGGGGTAGAAATTCCTGAGAGAACGTTGAGGAACATTAAATCGAAACCGCTCCAGCAAGTATGGGCAGTCAATAGACCCATTAATAATGTTATAAGCAAAACTTAAACAGATAATTGATCTACGATTCACCAAGGACTTAAGATTTAATAGCATCAGACGTGCAGAATAGGAAGGCATAGGTTCAGAAAAGTTCAGTGGTCGAAGAGCATATTTAAGAAAGATCTTCTGTATACGCTCGATTCTATTTACTGCTGTCAATTGACTTGGCCTCCAAATAAAAACTCCATATTCCAGATGCGACCGAACAAAGGACGTGAATAATAGCTTGAACGTATAGGGGTCTGAGAATTTGATGGTATTACGCCTAACAAAGCCAAGCATCGAATACGATTTAACAGTAACATAGTTTACATGGTTGCTAAAAGAAAATTTACTATCAAAGATAATACCGAGATCTTTAATCTCACTAACGGACTGAAGCTCACAATTTGAAATTTTGTAAGTCGTATGTATTATATTAGTGGCTTTCGCATAAGTTATGTGGAAGCATTTGGCCGGATTCAAGGAAAGATGATATTTTTCGCACCATCGATAGAGTTTGTCAATGTCCTTTTGCAGTCTTGAGGCATCTTCTGGCCCCTTAATTGATGAGAATAGCTTTAAGTCATCAGCGTAAAGCAAGCAGTTGGCAAACGAGAAGCAACTACTAATGTCATTGATAAACAAAATAAAAAATAACGGTCCTAATATACTACCTTGGGGTACACCGGAAGTTGCAACAAAGGGCCTGGAGGATACACCATCAATATTAACTACACATTGCCTATTAAATAAATAAGAGGCAATCCAACGCAGAAATGAGGAATGAAAGCCCAGAAAAGCCAGCTTTTCAATTAAAACTCTGTGTGAAACTCTGTCAAAAGCTTTAGAGAAATCTGTGTAGATGCAATCCACTTGAATATGTGCAGAAAATGACTCAACACAGTATTCACTAAAGCCCGCCAGGTTAGAAACTGTTCATCTGCCGGCAACAAATCCATGTTGATAGGGAGAAATTAATGATTTAACAGCAAAATTTAGCTTTGCATTGACAGCATGCTCAAAAATCTTGGATATAGTAGACAGTTTGGATATAGGCCTGTAGTTGCGGACATCATTCTTGTTTCCACTTTTAAAGACAGGGGTAATAGAAGTGATCTTCCAATCACTAATGAACGTCCCTGAAGACAAGGATTTATTGAAGATCAATCTTAATGGAATTATTAGAGCCGGACAGCCCTTTAGCACTACTGGACACAAACCATCAACATCAGACCGATAGGAAGATTTCAACTTGAGGATGGCATTACTAATATCTTCTGAAGAGAGACAAAGCGATCCAAAGTTGACAGCACAGTCCTGTTTAACTATTCGAATAGTATTATTCGAATAATACTAGTATTCGAATAAAAGTATAAAATATTATTCGAATTATTTATAGCCTTCGAATAAATGAACTTTTTTTCGAATAATGTTTGTTTGAATAGTCCCATGCCTAGTTAGTATACATAGGCATACATGGGTTTGTAAGTACATAAGTAATATTTGTATACGACTAGGTGTATATATGTATGTATATAGTAACTTAAGTGTGAAATGTAACATCTTGTTGAGTTTAGTGAAATTAGGCTGCACTTTACGTTAGAAATCGCTGCTGATCACCCCCTCCCCCTCAAAAAGTTTGCATACATACCTACCCTGCAAAAAACCCTGCAAAAAACGGAAATACTCCGTTTCATACTCCATAGAATACTCCTATAGGAGTATCAGAGTACTCCAACACACATCCTCATTCATATAAAAAAGGTGGTCCAATTTACATGGCAATGTCCGGTGATTGGATCACCTAATCCATCTCGGAGTACTCCGTTTCTTTGCTTTTGAATACTCTATAGACCACCTACGTGAGAGTACTCTCAAAATACTCCCATGGGATTACTCTATAGAGTATTCAACAGCAAAGCGAGAGCGGGAGTAGGTGGTCCTCAGAAGAACACATACTCCCATTCTCGCTTTTGTCTAGAGTACTCTATAGAGTAATCTTTTGGCAGCATTTTCAAAGTACTCCAACGTAGGTGCTCTATAGACTATTCAGAAGCAAAGTAAATGGTACTCCGAATAGGATTAGGTGATCCAATCACCGGACATCGCTATGTAAATTGGACCACCTTTTTTATATGAATGAGGATAAGTGTTGGAGTACTCTGATGCTCCAACGTTTTTTACAGGGAATGTCATTAGTCTAGTATGCGATTAATGCCAGTTCGGAACGCTTCAGATGGGCTGGAATGTTCAATGTTGTCTGAGAAAGTCCTATGGAGAGAAGTAATCCACTTTCTACCCAAACCGGGACTTTTAACTCCTATGGGTATGCGACACAAAGAAAAAATTTACTTGTATAAATTGGATTGTAGCCCATGTGGACGATTGCTATTAATCAAGGACAACTCTCTATGAAGATTACTCGCATCTTTACATCTTTTTGCAGGGTAGGTATTTCTGTTTATAAGTTAGCATATTTATGCAGTTTCATATTCATATATGTATATACGTACCTGTATTTCAATAATGGGCAGCAGAATAGAAAAAGTGTTGAAAGTTACTTGTCTCACAGAGTTATACTATTATACACTATTTTAAATTTAGTCAAGTACGTGAATTTGTGTGTGTGTTAGTGCATGCGTAGGACAGTAGATAACTAGTATAAAATTATACAACACGCGCGGCCGACTTTACAAGGATTTGCTCGCGGTTGTTGCAACTTTTAGTTTTTGTTGCAGCTGTGTTGGTGTTGGCAGTAGGGCAGTTGCAGCAGCTGTTGAGCGGTGTTTTATGATATTAAAATGGAGAACGTTAATGTGCAATAACGTTGACACAGATTCACAAGTAGGTGCACACGAAGCCAAGAGCACTCACAACAGGTCGGGGTTAGCTTTGCCATACACACACACACCCGCCTTTGATATAAAATTATCTCAACTAAACATGTATGCAAAGTTTGCTTAGTCTCAACCAGAAGGAGTAGTTTTATACTATTTCGATCATTACTTTGTACAACCTGGTGCCAAATTCTAGCAGATGTGCAAAATTGGCTAGACCTGGGTCTGGCGGGAATATGTTTTTAATCAATAAATTAATCTCTGATATTATCTATTGTATTTCACAGGTTTCAGTAAAGTTTGGCTAAGACAAACGTGACTCGAAAATTTCAAGTTTCGAGTTCCTTTAAAAAAAATTTAAAATTCTTCCAATGTTCTGGATTTGTTTGTCGTATGCTCAATTTAGAAACCATAGTTAGAAGTGCCATATTTAATGTCAGTTAAAACCGCGACGGAAGAAAAACGCCGAGCTTCGTTTATCTGCAAGTCTCTTTAATATAGTTCTTTGAAAGCTTAGAAAAGTCAAGTGTTTGGTTGGGTTTTCAGCTATGTATATATTTATAAATAAGCATACCTTGAAACACATATATTTATACACTGGTTTATATGGACATACGACTATGTTAATATTAGAAAGAAATAAGAAGAGCGCTGCCTCCGGGCGTACTGAAGTCTTTATGCCTTTTATAAATACGTATCACGATTTGCACTGTCTGACGGACACGGCTGAATCGATCGTCGTAATCATTTCGCTATACTTATTAATGGGCCCATCTATTATTTTTCGCATGCCTACAAATATCGGACTTAAGTGATCATACTATTCGATATTAATGAAAGGTATACTTACGAAGAAGACTAAAACAAATTATTAGTATATAGTGCATAGGTATGCACTGGTGTACATTAGTGTAATTATATTAAATTACTAATCGGTATTATACATTACTTAAAGATTTAGATAATTTTATTAATTTTTCCCTCCCCTGTATAGTAAAGCCTAGGGTAACATCATTTAGATTGATGTGTTATAAAAAGGTTAAGCATTCTGCAAAATATATCATAATACTTAATTAAAGTGGGGGAGGGGGTAAGAAGCACTTAGAGGTGTAACTACAATTTCACTGTAAATAAAGGAACTATATAAAATCTATTAAAGTAGTTAAACGAAACTGAATTTTATTAAAAAGTGCTATAGCCATATTATGATTGGAGTGAACTAAAGCGTTTTGAGGATTCTGTTTCAATATGCTTTTCTAAGGTTCTAAACGTAAACAATTGTGGATAGTAAGCTTGTCCTCAAACGAGAAGTATTTGGAGACCAGTTGAGATTTTGGTCTCGAAACACCGCAGGCATTTAAAATCCTTTACTTTATCAATTCTCAAGCAAAATTCGTTAAAATAAGAATCGGAATGGTAAGAAGGACAAGACTTCATAATTCAATTTATTGTTTAATCTTAGTTTAAAATTAGTCCTTTGTTGATCCACGGGTTTAGCCTTTTATCTGGTTTACAGGGAACAAACTATACAACCATATTTAAAGTATCTGAAAAGTAGGATACATCGCTCTCAGTATCAGGTGAATGTCTTATGGTAAATTCCAACAGAGAGAAAGCAGGTGTAGTTTAAGGTGATTTGAATGCAATTATACCCCTTTTCAATTTAAAATAGCGTATTATAAGCCTTTTCATAAACGTTTTTGGTGGGCATGTGAAAATAAATGTATATTTGTGAATACTTTGATGCGTGTTAGAATATTTTGGGGGTTTTCGAAAAAAAGTATGTGATTATTTTAAATTTGAAATGCAATTTATGTGGCTTTGACAATTTGGTACGATTTCATTTCTAGTTTCATATAAATATATTCTTCAACGTTTGATACATCCTTAGTTCTCAAGCTAAGTTTCAGGACTCCTTATTATTTGAGATTGAGCGTTATCTCTAAACTGATTCCTCGACGTGTGCGGTATTTGAGATGCAGTTGAGAAATTCCCATATTAAAAAGTCCCTTTCCAGTTGAGTACACTATTATCCCGCTATTGAGGTGCTGTTTAGAGTTAACGTTTGAGGTTTGAGATAGCCAAAAATCTCCAATACCTTTCGCAATAATTCTTAAATACTGAACAAGTTGAGGAATTAGGTTAGAGAGACGCTTACCCTCAATTAGTAAGGAATGCTGAAACTCAACTTGTAAACTAAAGACTTATCAAAAGTGGGAGATAATATATTCTTTTGCGCGTAACGCATAAATGCAAAACCTCGTGAAATCTCAGTTTGGCTATTTTGCCACCACAAATTTCTTATCTTTTAGACGAATATTGACTTTATGAAAAAAGTTCCCATCAAGATCGATTCTTTTAATTATTTTCCAAACCAACAAGTCGTTTTCTTGAGAATAAATGAATAGGTCTTGATGACAGGGGCCTATACATGTTTTTGAAACAAATGTCATTTACGCTGTTTTGCATTTGTTTATTAGTCGTTGTATAGTGGTTTTTATGTTAATGTAGTGTTGTTCATAGTTTGGAGCTTTCCTACGAGTGAGTATAAGATGAGCGATACCTGGAGTAAGTGCCACTTGCGACCCATGGATATAAATTATAAAAAGTTTTTGTGCGCAAACATAAGCATACAGGTATATATGCACATATCTTCGCAAACATCCTCCAATGGATTCTACACCTCCAAAGTGTTGGGGACATTAACGTTGCTTTGTTGATATATCCTACTCGTCAAGCATTTCATTGGAGTTGCATGCATTTCATTTTAGATCTTCCTCCAAACTTGAGCTACCGTAAAGTTTTACTTGGAAACAGTAAATTCGATACTTATTGTAAAGATATACTTGGTAGATGTCTTCTACACTGAATTTGTTTCTGAATCGTATGGCCATTGGCAACTTTGCCCATCTTAGAGAAAACTATAGTGAACACTAGTCGAAAAAACCTTTCTTCTAGAGCTCTTAAATATTGTTATTGGACAGCCCCTGCGGGTTAGGGGTTTAGAATATGCCCAAGGTAGGCATACCGGTCGTAAGAGGCGACAAATATGCACAAAGGTAATGACGTGCAACTCGATGGCTGATCTACGGATATGATGCCTCTCACCTCTCATTACCTACCTTATCCTTCCTTACGGAAGGAGTGGTGACATGACCTAGAAGGTTTCACTGGTCATAAATCGCTACCACGACAGTCGGGCAGTACCGCAAGGGAGTAGCGGAGCGTACCGGTCTCAAATCCGGCCAAGGACTGTTAATTCGACAACACTCCCCAAAACCTTCGGGGAGTGTTTTTGTCGTTACCACAACAACAACAACAACATTGTTTTTGGATTGCACTGAAAATGGAGTAATGTATCTTGAAGCTTTGTGCGGAATATACGACGGATTTCGATTTAAAAACAAAAACTAGTAAAATAGCTGTGTCAATCACCCTAATGCCTCTACTATATACTTAATATGACATTGACTACATTAATAGATTCAAATGTGTAAGCAGGGGAGGCTAAAATATGGGATACCCGGAGGCAACCTTTTTGCAGATCGCTTTAGTAACTTTGTGGACGAAGCTACCTTTTTGCCAATTATAATTCAATCAGCCAGCGCCAGCTGGTTGTTAAGGTCGGTCTGTGATGGCGAAGATAGAAAATGTTCTATATAAAAAGACTGCTAAGCGCAATACATACCATAGGAATAAATAAATCCAAGAGTCAACTCATCTTCGGGGAGTATTTTTGCCGATCCTCAAACAAATAAAGAGTATAATTTATTGAATTGTGTTAGTCAAGTTCCTATATTAGTACACTGATTTGTCTCGCTATATTAGGTTATGAACTCTCGAAAGTTTCAGTCCATTTTCATTGAAAAGCTAATTTAACCAGCAATGCGTCCTATGACGAAATCAGCTCTGTGCCTCAGCAACTTTAGAGATATTTTTCCATGCATACAACGCCCCACCTCTGACTGGATCCAATGATTTTTTTTTTACTCGCTATAGTATTCCAGCACACTACCACTACATCACGTCGACCGCCACACCTCTTAAGTTTTTAGTTCTGCTTAAGGCTTGGTGGCCCTATGCTACCCCGTATTCGCCCCAAGGCTAGACGTCACTGGAAGACATGCGGTAATGCGCATCTATACGTAACATGTGAAATGAGGCATAGAGCTTGGTTGTATGACATGTTTCATGCAGCTGGCTGTGTAGCAGGTGTAGCAATCACGGATATATCTGAAGTAGCTAAAGTAGTGCAAGTGTAGTGTGTAACTCAGCTGACGCAGAGCACGTATAATTATGCACTTTTGCATATTTCGGTAATGGCGTCATCGTGTAGTAAGTAGAGCTTGTTATCATCGTCCCAGTCGCTCTGATGTGGGCAATAAGTATGCACAGCATCACCAACCAAACACTTATGGCAATGTTACAATTGAAACAATTCTGTTGGCGATGGTTGGTAACATCAGTACCAGCTGATTTGCATGTGAGCACAAATTAGCATAAACCTTTTGCCGACTGCGCCCATTTACGCACGCGCAAACGGCTTATAATTCATATGTATGCAATGCACGGGTATGATGTCGCTCTCAAGCCAAACACACAGACGTGCCTTTATTAAGCAACGCATGTAGTATATCATTAGCTTGCATGAGTAGATACCATGCAGTGAAATCGCGAACAAGTCTTCAAAAGACACAGTCTTGACCTACACGCTTTGTGAATCGCCCTGTGGCGGTTTCAAAAGTGATAGTCTAAAGACAGTTTGAAACATCGGATATCGATAATCACTCATTCACAACCAAAACTACCCCCAAACTTATCGAAATGGCACAGTTTGAGAACTAGCCAAAGCCTAACTATCTTAGAACTGTCAGTTCTGAACTAGTCCAATTTTCTGCAGGGTATACACACATACCTTTGTTTGTATTATATGTATGTTCATCTAAATATGTACATTTGCCATACACTAAACCGCCATTGTTCGTTATTTATGTATACTAGTCAATAATGGACAAATGGGACTTGTTTGAGGTTCACTGCTTTATCCTACAAGTTGTTGATGTTACCGCACTATCTCATACAGACATAGATACTTAGTTTATAAATAATGATTTAAAGTGAACTGTCGCTTGGCTTCTTTGAATGCACATGAGTATATTAATGCATGAATGTGTATGAATGTGGAGATTTGTTTTGCAAACTTGGTGCGATGTCAATTTCATGAGGCTCAAGTACAGTGTGTAATGAATGGCGTAGCTTCATGTAAAGGAGATTTCTTTGTGAGTCGAAATAAACGGAAAAGAATTTATTTTCTCAATATGTTTTGCAGTAAAAGTACTCTCAAAACATCGAATTTGCTTAAATTGCACAAAGACTCTAACGCCATATCTTCCGAAAAATTTACCATGAGTATAAGCAGAGATATAGTGATTTAAATAGGTACATTAAAATTAAAGGGCCTAATTCCCGAATTTCAAATTATTTATGTTTAAAAACATTTAGGTGCTGAGCTTAAAACCAGAAAAATAATACTCCTTCTATGTTATTATTATTCCTGCTAAAGAACATCACATCCAGAACTGATATTTCTCTCTGAAATGAACACTTGACCTAGCCGATCGATTCCTTTTTTTCAGTTACTAAGCTGTTAATCATATATCAATTTTAGACCATTTTTTTAGCAGCTATGCACTCATTTGATTTTGAAATACTTTGTGATACCCAAAAATCTTGTTTCAAAATTACATTTGTGCCATGAAATTCGTATGAATAGAAATTCATCTTCCCGACAAAAACTAGGTTTGTTCACAAGAAATTCTTTTCTTCTTCTTTAAATGAACCTTAACATTGAGCGCCAGTTTTGCTTTTATCGGACCTTTAAATCTTAAAATTTAATTGAGAAAATGGCATTAAGCATGTAAAGCATTAAGAATTTTTAATTTTTTCACATATTTTTAAATTCTATGGGAAATCAAACTGTCATGTAGGACTAGAAAGATGATTTTTGTGATTTCAAGGCAAATACGAAAGTATCTAGATGGTGTTCTTAGTAAATAGAATATACATTTGCATACAAGAAATTAGACATAAATATACGAACTAATTGTAGCGGTGATTGCTTGCTTAGCAAGATTGAATTTATCACTGAGAAGGAATTTTCATACTTGCCTCTTTACTTTGGAATGGGAATGTGTATTACTCTGCTCAAAACATACATATTACAATTTTTCACACAAGTATAGGTTTTGAGCAATATCCCTGCAAAAAACGGAAATACTCCCTTTCATACTCCATAGAATACTCCTAAAGGAGTATCAGAGTACTCCAACAGATATCCTCATTCATATAAAAAAGGTGGTCCAATTTACATGGCAGTGTCCGCTGATTGGATCCCCTAATCCATCTCGGAGTACTCCGTTTCTTTGCTTTTAAATACTCTGTAGGCCACCTACGTGAGAGTACTCTCAAAATACTCCTATGGGATTACTCAATGGAGTATTCAACAGCAAAGCGAGAGCGGGAGTAGGTGGTCCTCAAAAAAACACATACTCCCTTCTCGCTTTCGTCTAGAATACTCTATAGAGTAATCTTTTGGCAGCATTTGCACGTACGTGCTCTATAGACTATTCAGAAGCAAATTAAATGGTACTCCGAGTAGGATTAGGTGATCCAATCACCGGACATCGCTATGTAATTTAGACCACCTTTTTTATATGAATGAGGATAAGTGTTGGAGTACTCTGATGCTCCAACGTTTTTTACAGGGATCAAAATCTTAGGCACTGAATAAAATATGTGCTTGTACATACATACAATATATATGCGTTAGTATAAAATACAAACTATGAACATTAACAAATTGAGCATGTAAACATTCATGTTTTACTACTAAATGCATGTTAAATGTTTGCTCAACATTGAAAGCATACACGGAATTTGAAATTATAGTGTTTCTGCAAATCAGCTTCATACAATGACGTGCCTGTGCAAGTATTAATGAATGCTCTCGTACATACCCTGCAAAAAATGCCATTAGTCTAGGATGCGTCCGGGATAAGTCGCAAAGGCGTTTGCTACAAATGCCCGTTCTGATCACTTTGTATGCGCTGTATTGTTTACTTTTGGTTGAGCATGTCCTATGGAGAGACCAACTGTACCCATTTATTACCGAACGGATACCAAAGGACTTATCCACGTATATTGAATTATAGCCAACTGTAGGCGAAATGGATTAATCATGGATCAATCTCTTTAGGAATTAATCGCACAATTTTTTACAGGGTATGTACTACATCTAATTTATTTTGAATATTCGTGCCGAAGTAGTAGGACTAAGATTCTGTGGTCCCAAGCAATAACTGCTTAAGTCAATATAAGAAAGATAGGATAGCAGGCCCTGATTGAAGTTGGACGTGTCCAATTGTTATCCATTCAAGCCAATTATAACAAAAGTTATTAAAAAAAGCGTAAAGTCTAACTAGAAACTACTATACATATTTTAGAGTTGGTTTCACGAATTACTTAATAATTTACTTAAATTTGCTCCTAATATAAATTAAAGACCTAAGCATTTATTCCAAAAAAGCATATAATTATACATAAAAGTTCTACAAGATATCCTTTTTTAAAACCAAAATTCGTATAAGCCCAATTATTACGTCAGTGCGCCAATAATCTCTAGAACTCAACAATTCAAGTATTTGCAAGTCAAAACAGATTTTAAAAAATATTTACTTGTATGTGCATTAGGGCTTATCACGAAATATGGAGGGAAAATCTCAAAATGTTTGCCGAGCAACTTAACAACAAATCATTAAAAATTTGTTGAACCATACATATTTTACCTTGCCGACTGCCATCCATACATTAGTTATGTAAAATGATAAAACGTGTCTTGGATACAAGTTATTGGTTTTAGACCGGCTTAAACGTTAAATAAATTGATATTTATAAAAAACTTTTTAAGAACAAAGAACCTGTAGAGAATTCCACGATTTAGCTGTGTTAGAAGGTGGAAACAATTAGTTTCAGTCATTTTGTAATTCTCACTGCAAATTGTTCTTGTCTGAGGAACCACAGTAATACAGTAGTAAAACTGAGTAACAATCAGATTATATTCACCTCCGGGATGTACTCGGGGTGGCAGTCAACGCTTTTTGGGCATTTTAGGGTTTTCTGTTGCAAATTTAATTGAGTGAATAAATTAATTTAGGAAAGGAGATTTTGCTGAAAATACATTTAGACATATTTCGTTTTAAGTAAAGTTATGTTTATATTACTTAGTTGATTTATATTCATAACGTTTTATTTTTATGTCAAAGATGTTGCCAAAATATATATACGTTAGT
Source organism: Merzomyia westermanni (assembly GCA_949987695.1). Taxonomy (NCBI): domain Eukaryota; kingdom Metazoa; phylum Arthropoda; class Insecta; order Diptera; family Tephritidae; genus Merzomyia; species Merzomyia westermanni. The sequence continues at coordinate 409,087 of OX465288.1, forward strand.
ACTGGTGTTAAATGTTAGGTACAATGTGCCGCTTGTACGCAGATTTACTTACTAAAAGTTGTTTAACCCTAGAAATGTAACCTTCGTCGATTCGACGAATACGCTATTGAACATTTTTTTTCTCTTTTTAAGACTGTCTTTCTAAAAGACATAAAAATATATATCTGAATTGTTCGAAATTATTAAAAAAAATATTTTAATTTGAGGATGAAAAACTGGTACACATATGCTTGTAATAAATCGAATCAGAAATTAAATAACTATATTAGAAATAAGTATTTTAAAGAACGTTCGTCGAATCGACCAATGGTTAGGTTTTATAGGGAGTGAGCAAAGGTTAGCTTTCTAGGGTTAAAAAAATAGTTAACATTTTGTTAGGTAAATCTCTGATCGTATTGCGATGATTCTTCGATAGATTTTATGTTTTCAAAATCACTTTTGTGACAGGAGGTTAAAATGTTTTACTCGGAACTATGCCGATTTTTGTTTAATTTTAGCTTTCAATAGATTTTAAATTGCAAATGCATGCGCTATGAGTTCAACTATTAGTATATAAATGAAAAATATTCCTGGTAAGAGCTTTTATAATAAAAAAAAAAAATGCATCAATATAGGCTCCATAATGACCCGACAGCAAATGTGGTTTCATTTTACAAAGGGTTTTTGCTAGTCTTTTCCTGTTGTCATGGACCGTCTATTCAAATAAATATTATAGAGATATAAACTTAGTTTTTAATTATACTTAATGATTATTAAATTTAATATACTAGAGTTCGCCCAGTGGTTGAAATTCAACCAATAAACTTTATTTTATTTTTTTGCTGTAGGTATGTTTTATCCGCCTTTTTTTCTTCCTTTCTATGTCGTTCCTTTCCTCTAACATATTTTTATTTTCCTTGATTTCTTTTTTTACTCTCTTATTTTATTTTTTACTTTCCTCAAACTTCTTTTCCTTTCCCTTCCCTTCCTTTTATTTTCTTTCTTTCCCCTTCGTTTTCTTACCTTTCCTTTAATTCCCTTTCACTTCCCTTCCTTTCATTTCCTTACCATTCCTTTCTTTCCTTTAATTTTCCTTCCTTTCCTATCCTTTCCATTCCCTTCCCTTTCCTTCCTTTCCTTTCCTTTCCTTTTCCTTTTCTTTCCTTTCTTTCCTTTAATTTTCCTACCTTTCAATTCTTTTCCTTTCCTCTATTTTCCTTTAATTTTCTTCGGTGTTTAATACTCTTTATGAGTAATCATTTATTTTATTTTTGTAAACCCTGTTTGTAGGTATCAGCAATGAATTTTACATATTTGCTCATATTTTACATTGCTTGTTTAATGTATCCAACAAAGCAACTTTTCGTGCTCTCAGGAGAGCAGCTGACACTGGGCATCGTAGCCAGTAATCAATACAATAACAACAACTAAAGCAAAAATGCATGACACAACAGAGTATCTATAGTGCGAATACTTATTTTTCATTGGTCCACTACCAACTCTTCGCACTCACAGTGAGAGCCGACCACACGAATAACACAAAAACATGCATGGAAGTCTACTCACACGACTACGGCTCTTAATTTTTTCCTACAAAGCAACTCCTCGGCCATGCTCACGATTCAGCATAGTACACAAAAAGCAAGTACACACACACACAGCGTGTCTAGAGTGTGAATAAGTAAATGTGTAGTGGTGTGACTTTTATGTTAAATTTTATATATTAAAATGATTTTTTAAATTGTTTTTATTTACGGATAAAAGTACGCCTAAAAATTTCCTATCTATACATATATAATTTGTATACCTTAGAATTATAGTTTAGCAGAAAACGGTTCTACATTGCATTCATGTTGTCTCTTTATATATAAGATACTGCAAACCGAATTTTTTCTTCACTTTTTGGAAATTTATATGGATTAAAAATTTACCTGAGTGTCTTCAACTACCAAGAGTCTTTCTATTGCATGAAACTGCTTTTCACTGTCATCGATCAAAGAGTTTCGATCATTAATACGCATTTTTGCGGAGTTTTACAATTTTACGTTTTACATATATGTGTTTTTGATACTTGTCATAGAACAATAAACACAATAATTATGCAATAAATGATTGGTTTTCTTAAATTCTTCTCAAGTTTTGCTGTAATGTAATGCAACCATGTGTGCAAAAAATTACCTAGTACAATTAGTTGCAACTCTGAAAATTTCACCTCTAGGACGGGATTTCACTATACTTGCACTAATGTATCATTGTGGAAGGAACACTTTAATCTTTGTGAAAAAGTAACGCTCTAATATCAATTACTACCTAGGATTGCGTCACCACTATATGTTTATATAGAATTTGTTACACTGCTACAGTAGATATACATAAGTCTAGTTCATTGCCGCCGGACTGCGAGTACATAGATTGCCAACAAGATTTGAATAAAAGAAACAGAACGGAAATTTGAGCTATTCTACAACGTCCTTTCGAATATGCAAAAACGAATACAAATATAATGAGTACTATGTAGTCTTGCTACATAGTAATACATCTCGTCCTTGGCCCTGGGGTATAAAAGGTGCGTGTGTTGTCTACAACAATAGGTGACGGTTTGTTAGACTCCCGACGGCAACGAAATAATTTGAATCTGATAGCTTTGCATTTGCCTGAGTCTTTATGTGTAACCATTTTCATACGCACAAATTTATGTACATATGTATGTATGTATATCTATGAAAATCGAACATTCTTGCATACGTAAGTAAGTTCATATAAGTAAATTTCTCCTTATGTAAATTCTAAATGTCTCTCGTCCACTCTATATCTCCATGGCGTTTTAAGTTTGTCAGTCCTTTATTGTGCATCCTAGAATGATGCAATTCCCTCATTTAAAAATATATATTTACATACACGCATACATACGATGCTACAAGTAAATGCAGTCGTCAATTTTCTTGTTTTCCACAATGGTTTGTTCATTCTATGAAAACTATATAGTGTTGAATTTTTTTCCTGCAGACGATGTTCCAACTCCTGTCACCACTGCAAACAGCCGTTCATGCTTCCGTCTTTCAAATGCCGTTTCCGTTGTCGTTCTGGCAAGTGCGGCAATTTCTACAATTTCTGCAGTCATTTGTTTGTGTAACTAGTGCCATGGATATGCCTTGTTGTGCAGAAAGTATTATCGTTCTGCTCGTGCTTCTCCGATTGTTGTGTGCTCCTATTTTCATTCCTTACGGGCTATAATAGCAATTGCTAGTGTTATTTGCTGAGTTACCTTTTACTGCAAAAGTATTGTAAAATTTTCTTAATTATACTTCCATTTTCAATCAGGCATCAGATCATTTCATTGTGCGGAATCGTAATACTGTCACACTGAGTCGGTATAATAGTTGTTCTTATATGTGGGTGAAAATTCCTGAAATAAACATTGGAGTTTGCTCAATACTTAGTTAAAGTAGGTTTTTGTTTCTACTTTAGTCAAGTCATAGGTAAAGCCACATGTTAACAATAAAGCTACATAAATACTTGGAGTCTTAGCTATGAGATCTATAAGATATTAATCAAATCATGTGCTTTCAGCCCTGTCTCTATAGATTCTAATTCATAAGTCCAAGACATTCACCGGGTCAAATTTCATGTAAATAAAATAATAATAAAAGAAAATGAAATAAATTAAAATAATAAAAAGGAAGGAAAGGAAAGGAAAGGGGCGAAGAAAGGAACAGCAAGTAATTTATATAAAATCTACGTATTCAAAATTGTTTTATTAAAATGCATGAATGTACTCCCCAAAATTTTTAAATAAATTTTTTTTTCAGATAAAATTAAAGATTCGTGGATTTTGGCATACAAATATGAAGTCCATACTAAATTTCTGTAAATTGCTTTATTATCTTTAGTTGCCTTTTTATACATTGAAAATTTAACAAAAACGATTATATGCAAATTGTGTTTTAAGGGATATACATAATTTTATTGAAAAACACCCGAACTAGCTATTCTTTAATGAGTCGGAATATTATGCAGTGCCACAAGCAATCACTTTGATATAAGTGTTCCGTGACTGCCCCATGCCTCTTAAACGTCCATATTTCGATGGGGCATAAAGTGACATAAATGTCATACTTAGTTTACAGATAGCCGATTTCTTTTATCTAGGTTTTAACTAATACTGCGATGATCATTTTAATTTTTCTGTTTCGCCTAACTGACGATACTCCAGATTCGATGGTAGAAGGTTGAAAGTGACAATGAGACGACGAAATGTGGTTTTGTGAAAGTTTTGCATTTACTAAATTTGAAAGAGAATAAACGCTCAAGAAATTTAAATGTAATGCTTTACCAAAAGAAAAACACTTCTTTGTATAAGTATTTAACTTTTGAGTAACTATGTATACAAATATTTATAGAAGTAAAGACAAACATTTTTCAATTGAATCTAACTATTTCTTCCATTTTTGAATGATTTCCATGAGAACCATTTTAGAGCAGAAAGTCTATTACATTTTACCTTTACCAAAAAGTAAAATGGAAGTAAATGAAATATATATGTGACCTGGTCTACGGAAAGGGGGCTTAGGTGTCAAAATATCAATTTTCACTTTTTAGTTGATTCGGATGGAAGATGAGATGCTTTTTCACGTGGTAGAATCCAAAAAGTCAAAACTTGTTTGAAAGTTCCCTAAAAATGTAGAGAAAGAAGATTTCCCGTGGTATCAGTGTATGGCATTTATTATTTTTAACAGCTGTTTCCCAGAAAACTAGTTTTCGCACGTTAGCTCCCTTTTCGTAGACTAGGTCACATATACAGACATATATACGAGTATACTCGTATATAGATATGTTTAAATGTTTGCTTGTAAAAAGCAGCAGAACTAGCAAAATGATAGCTACAGCAGCGCTCTTAAAGGGTAAATCCAAATAAATAGTAAAGTCAAGCAAAGAGCGGTCGAAATAAAATATGAAGGGACATTAAACATTTTTTAAATTTGGAGCGTCAGCTTTTCCCTGCAGCCAAATTGCAAACCAGTCTTTAAAAGTGACAGTCTGAGCTACACGCTTTGTGAATCTTTCTGTGGCGGTTTCAAAAGTGATAGTTTTAAGACAGTTTGAAATATGGGATCTCCATAATCATTCATTTTTAACCAAAACTAACCCCAAACTTTCCAAAATGGCACAGGTAGAGAACTAGACAAAACCAAACTATCGTAGAACTGTTGAAATGGAAAACGGGGAAGAACGAGTTGCAAAGGAATTCACCGGCGACAATTGCCACCGCCAATGACATCGCCATGTAAAAGTGGACACTTGGAAGCACTGCTTGGGTATTGAGCTGGAACTGTTGTTATCGTCAAGCGGTCTGAGCTGAAGGTTTTAAGGGAATGATTTTTCACATGTGGCGGAGTGCTGTTGACAGCTTACGGGTAGTTTATTACTGTTTTAAGGTTGTTTTAAACATCCTATATCAGTTAACTCATGACGGCAAGTAATACAAATAAAAAGTGTTAATTTCAAGGGTTTGATTAAAATTGTAGTAGCATGTTCTCCTAAAGCAAGACTGCTTACAAACTTTCGAAATACAAAGAACAAATATTTTGCTTGAAGTTGCTTAGTTTAGGGTTATGCCATTAATAAATAAAAGCAGAATTAGGGGCAAATTAATGTATTCAAACTGTAATTTATCGATTCTGCAAGTTTTCCTAAACTTATTTTACTCCTTTGGTGCTGCCTTTCCGGAGACTTGACCCAGCAATCTTCTACGTGGTAGGCAAATACACTATCCATAGCATTATTTGCAAACTTTATGTCTTTAACCGCATTAATTACTTTTATCGAAACTAGTTTTATTTGTAAATCATGGAAAATTATGAAGATATTTTCAAACTTGTATTTTAAAACTTTCTGGAATTGTATAATTCCGATGGAGAAAAGAACCCAATTCTATGTTTACTTAGGTAATCAAGTATATGTATTTACGTAAGCAGCAAATAAGCGATTATAGGATTAATCATAATAGATTTAACAGCTAATAATTATGTCTTACTTTAAATGGCCTATAAGGCCCACACATTATGTTGGCAGTTAGGGAGAAGTATATATAACCCAAATAATTTTGTACAGTCGACATATGGCCTACCACATCGAAGGCCTACGGTTCATATACCCGTGTGCGGACATAATATATCGTAAGGTCCCTGGTTCAAGTACCGTGACAGGCAACATTAAAATTCGTTTGTAGAAGTGCTTTTCAAACTGGGATCGCCCCTCGACAATAGTCGTCAACCCTTCGAGTGTATTTCTTCCACGAAAAAACCTTCTCAGTGGAAATTCACACCCTTCAGAAAAAGCTGCTCAGCAAAAATCTATCTGCTTTACAGATGTCGTTCGGAGTCAACAAAAATTGTAGGTCCGGCACATTTGTAGGAAAAAATGCAAAGCAGCACACCACAAATTGGAAGAGAAGCTCAGCTCAAAAATCTCTATTGTATATCGCGCTATACATTTTTTTAATAAAAGATTAAAGATAAGTAAGTAAGTTTTGAAGAGGAGAGCCGAGGGTTCCTAAAAACAAATTTAAAAATAAATCGAGAATAATATTAGACAACTTAATATTACAGACGTATATTTGCACTTTACATACATTATAAATACAAAATTAAAATGCACAGGCAAGCAAACAAGAAAATTTAAGGCTCCGAAAAATTTAATGGTGGTTGTATTTTTTTAGGGAAACATCCATATCGAGCCAAATAATTATTAATTTCATAAGGAATGTTGCACCTAACTCGAGTACTTTGAAATTTGAAGTCCCACAATATTATCCTTTTGATCAATGAAATCACCGATTTAATCTGCACATTTTTTCATGGGTAGTTTCACATACACATGTATATAATTATAAATAATACATTACCCTGCCAACCAGCAGTGGATAAAAATCTGGATAAACAGCCAGTCGCGCTTACCAAACAACTGGATAAAAAAGTGGGCAATTTTGTTCGGCGAGGTTCACTTTTTAACCATGAAAATGTTTTTCCGCGTAGGTGTGAGTGCATACTTTCAGGCACTTTTTGTTTTCCATACGAATTCCAAAAATATGCGTTGGTGTAAGCAAAAATTTGTGAATGGCGGAGTTTCACCACGGTTAGCCATGGTTTGTAGGGTTAACTTGCGAAGCAGGCATTTTTTATTATTTACGATCTCTGAGGAAATTACAAATTTTTATTCTGTTATGGTTTTCACTTTCGGTTACGCTTACTTTCATTTCTTGTTTAATTCCTTATGTTGCTTGTTAGTATGTATTTGTAGTTTGTCTTGTTTCTCTCCGCTTTAAACACGCCGTAAAAACAACTTGGCTAATTGCATTTACAACCTTTTTGCTATTCGTTTCAATTCGTATTATGGGTTTTTCCTTCACCGACAATAAAAATTATGAAGATTAATGACTGTAAAAAGTTTCCATACATTCAAAATTTATGGAAGGATACCACAAAAAGGGATAAAATTACAAAAACAAAGGCTAAAATTAATCACTGCTCTACGAAAAGTGTTTACTCATACTGTTATCGATTTTCCTTGGGATTGGTCGAGGTGCTAAAATTTACGCTTCCAACTATTCTAAACAAAACGCCGAGGTAAAGTTTTAGGAAATTAACACTGCGCTATTTGAGTTCTGTACGAGGCATCTTCGAAAAGTGCAGTTTTGAGGTAAATTAAAATGGAAAATTTTGCCCAGTTTTTTATTTGCAGTCACCCCTTCAGTGATAGCTTAACTTAAATTCTTCAAAACCTTTCACAACTTCCAATTCTTCATAGATATATATTTGACCTGGTTTTCAAACTCCGCAAAATTTTAATTTACCAATCAGGTCCTGGACACATCCGCACATGCTTCCCCTCTTTCGTTCATTATCTCCATTCATATACAACTAAACAATGCCAAAACGTACATTTCCCGATGTTTTTACCAATGAAACGAGTTTTTAGGAATTAAGTACTGCCAGATTCCTAGACGAAATCAGCTCCCACGCTTAGTGAACCTAACAGGATGTCAAAGTTTTTTTTAAGAAATGGGAAAGTTTTTTTTTTTTTGGGATAATTAGCATTAAGATTGGCCGCATGTAGCAAGAAAGGAATTTTATGAACACGCTGGTGGCAGCAAGTAAATTATCGTTGCCTTAATATCTTTTAATTAAGCTTGAAAAGTCGAATACAATGCCTCTCCCTTAGATAACTCAATGAAATTATGTACATATATATCTACACATATAGCGTAAATTTACTTGCGAAGAAGCCGAAGGCAAATACCACACAGACGACAAGACATTATGGCTGAGAGCATGAATTTCTCTAATTAAAATTCAAAAAATAGTTTGAAGATTACACAGATGCAATTCAAGATGTTCAGAACTTTGCTCGAGGCGCTTCGTTTATCATTGTTTTGCTGCATTTATATATGTGAGTGCGTGCCTTTGAAATAATGTGTTAGTATTCAAAAGGATTTGCTGAAATAACTACTCTGGCGAAAAATTATTTCTCATTCTTTTTATTTTCTTACATCTATTCACTCACATTCGCACTGATAATTAAATCATTTGTATTTGTAAAAAACTTGCTCATGTATGGGTGATTGTGTGTTTGCATCCCTGCGGGGAACTCAGTACCTAGCAAGACAAATTTCTGGGTCAGAACTTGATCTTTAGTACCAAATACGAACTAGTTAGATACTAAATTAATATTTCCTATGTAATGTTTTACTTTGTTTAAGGATAAACGTTTAAATTATTATTATGTAAATACATAATGGCAGTTTATCCCCTGCAAAAAATGCGATTAGTCTAAGATGAATCCGGGAAGGAGCATGCGACCAATGTCAGTTTTGATCTCTTTGTATGGGTTGAAGTGATCCCTTTTGTTTGAGCATGTCGTATGAAGAGACTAAATGGCCCCTTTCATGCCCAAAAGGGTAGTGTCGGACAGATTCTGTGTGCCTACGGGTACGGTCGGACTAGTTTACTTTTAACACCTAAAAGTAGCTACGGAAAATAAAATTGACTTATGCCACCTATGCCTATAACGGAATAGTTGATATCAATTGTAGCCCACTGTAGACGAAAGGTATCTTTACAGATCAGTCCCACCATTTTTTGCAGGGATGTTTCTTGCCATAACATGGCGTAATAATAACAAAACCAAAGACACTCATTACATTTGTTTAGTTTTGTTTTTTCTTGATTTGTTGAATTATCAAATCGTAAAAAATTAGGGTAATCAATTATTAGATTCTGGTTTCTGAAAAAAAAAATTTAATAATCAAATCAAGGAGTCTGAAAGCACTACTTCCTGTGTGTATATTAAGTGGCTAAGAACTATCTTAAAATGGAATAATATCTCACTGGAGTCCATAGGTTTGAGTCTTAAGAACTAGGGAAAAGATAATGTGGAAATTTCAACGTCTATGAGATCGCCATGTCATTTGGTTGCATGTAAAAGTGACTGATGACGAAGTGGTAGTGGTTCTGAATGCACTAGAAGCAAAATAGTTCAGAAATAGAGATCTTCCCTACAGAAAATGAAACTGAGAAGAAAATTCGCCGTTGTAGTCATGTTAAAGAAAATTTACAAACTGAAAAAATATCCAAAATCACAAACAAAGCGCATAGAAATCGTTCAAAGTTAAAAACTTTTTTCATGCCATCTGAATTTCTATAGAATGGAAGAAAACAGGTCACGTCAGCGTTATCAATTCGATGTCGCTATCACTACTAATTTTGCAATTGTTAACAGATGTCACAGAAGGTATTACAACGTCGGAATGAATATACTATTGTGTGTGTGTACTAATGAATGTCTTTAAGCAGATTTGAAATTTATATAAGGATGCACGGAAGAATGATTTTTCCGCAAAATAAGTCTTCATAACTTTGAGATGATGTTTTTTGGTATGCTTTTGGACACATGCAGTAAGAGGTTTTAAGACTGGCCAGTGCAACCTAACTTACATACATATGTATATACAAGTTTCCATAAACATATCTATGCGCCCAGATGAGGGTTATTCTGTTGTGACCCATTCGAAATTTTTTGGAAATATTTTTAACGTTTTCATCTTGAAATTGAATTTATCTCTTACTATATGACAGGTTAACAAATTTTTTCAGCTGACTTCGAGTGTGTTTAGGGCCATTCTTTAAACAACCTATACTTAGTATCTCAACTTATTCTTCATTTGCTATCATTTTCTTATATTCCCAAGGCTGGCGGGTCTACTTACCGCACCAAGGGATTTTATTTAATCCGTCAAATCCCCAAATAAAACTTTATCTTTCAACTGCGAATTTCTTCCGTTAGAATATATTGATGACAACACCTGGTAAGGCACGTGCAGAATATGCAGATAAAATTAAAATATGTCGCCACCATTATTTTCATAACCAGCGACCTTTTAGTTAAGTAATTGTAATTTATTATACGCTCAATATATGCCACTAATTTTTATTTTTCGATGTACAGGGTAGCAGCGGTTTTTTCTTAAAGTTGCTTCCAAATAGACAAAGTCCATCACAGTTTCAAGCCCGTTGCTGTTAAGAGTGACATGATTGCTAAAATGAACTGATGTAAATACTTTGGTTTCAGTGTGATTTTAAATCTTATTTGCTGTCATATGCAAGAAACAAATCTAAGACGTGATATCAATTTTATGTCAAAAAGTTTAAATACTAGGCGTTATTTATGTTTATGTTTCCATAGCTATTTTAGTAATCTTTGTTGTTAGTACTCTTTGTTGTTGTTTGTAACGACAAGAACACTCCCGTGAAGGTTATGGGGAGTGTCATCGATTTGACAGTCCTTGGCCGGATATGACCCGGTACGCTCCCGACTACTGCCCGACTGTCGCTGTATCGATTTGCTATGACCTTCTTTTTGGTGTACTATAACCATTGTGATTTCCTACAAGTGAAACATCTTCACCAATTCCTTCATTCTCTTATCCCCCTGTCAAAAATTGTGACAGGGGAACTATCAGTCAGACGAGCAGAGTTGTATTGAAAAACCGGGATCTCGCCCCCCAAATGACCTAAGAACGGAGGAATTTCACCACAGGAACAATTGGAGAATGAAGTAAATTCGGGGTTGCAAATGAAAAAATTATCCGCTGGTTGGTATCGTGCTTATATATTATCTATACATTTTTAAATGCTCAATGAGTTAACTTAATTTAAATTTATTTTAATTTAAAATATTAGAAAGATAATCATTTGAAAATGTATGCCTAATGACAAAAACATGGGATTAAGTGTGTCTCTCCGGCAGCCACTTAAACTTAACCTAATTAAAACTTTTATCGAGATGAATTAACATTCTACTTACACACTTTATTTATTACTCTTTCCTACAAGTGAAAATCTTTGCCAATTCCTCTGTGCCCCCACCCAACTGTCGAAAGTTTACATTTGCCAGTTAATGCAGCTCAAACGAAAATTTGTTGCAATTTAATGCGTGTATATCACTAAATTAAAAAAAAAAAATGATTAAAATACTTTTAAATATGGAAAAGCAACAGCTTGGCTATAAACCAAGGTTTTTCTTACAAATTTTTTCTTAAGGACCAGTATTTTCTAAGTTAACCATATTTACATTTGTGCCCGAGAATTAAATATCCTTTATAAATTTTGAGGTACGAATTAAATAGATTTTACGTGCAACCAAGTGCAACTCTTCTCAGAGTATCGGGTGATCTGCGAATCAGGTGATCACAGCTGTTATCTATTGTGAATGATTCTGTCACACATTCGCCATTTGTATGTATTTACAATGACTATAACAGACTTGGTTAAACGTCTTACATGTACATCCTAATGTTATATTTGAATCAAAAAAAAAAAGTGAAGGTTGAAAGAAAAACTCGGTGACAGTAAGTTATTTGTTTCGCTTTCGTTGACACCTTTTTTTCTTATCTTTTATCTGATAATGCTGAACTTTTAAGAATGGGTAATCTAAATATTATCAGAGTACGCCATCAATTAAACTCGTTTATAATAAATGCTTTCTGTACAGTTTAGGTCTTTTTCCATTTATTGGACCACCCTAGTATACATTCATATTAAATTGATACGCTTATTTACTTCCTAATAAAAATCTAATATTTATATAGTATTGGTATGCACAGAGCGAGTGATACAAATCCAACAACTAAATTAATATATTTTGTTAGCATCCAGTACCAACGAGATGATCCAATTTGTTAAAGACCAGCCATAAACGAAAAATAATAAATTTGATAGAACAAGAAAAGAGAAGTGTAGAGTATAGCGCAATGAAGGGATGTGTCCAATTCCTCTGGCGAGGTGAACGTTTGATTTTGCTTTGACAGCGGAAACGGAAGTAACATGCTTAGAATCAAAATAGAGAGGAATTAAGGGCAATAAATAAAGGAGTTCTATACTCAAACACAGGATACAGTGAACAGATAAAAGATCAAAACTTTAAAAAATGAAATGCAATCTATTCAGCTAAAGATGCAGTTTTGTATGTATGTACAAACGTAAATGTAAGCGATACTATCGAGTGGGAACAAATGATAGAAGTGTGCAAAAAGGCAGCCGGAGGTAAGGTACGTTCGTTTGAGCCCGAAACATTACGAACAACTAGCTCAGAGTGTGTCTAAGTGATTTGTGTAGTAACCCTGCAAAAAATCGTGCGTTTGATCTCTAAAGAGAGTAAGCGGCGATCTATACCTTTCGTCTACAGTAGGCTACAATTGATTCCAATTTTTCCGTTATAGGCATAGTTGGGATAAGTCGATTTTAATTTCTGTAGCCTACTCATAGGTGTTGGAAGTAAACTTGTCCGACCATACCCGTAGGAGACCAAAAGGGATCTGTCCGACACTACCCTTTTAGGCATAAAATAGACCAATTAGTCTATTCATAGAACATGCTCAAAAAAAAAGGATCACTTCAACCCATACAAGGAGACCAAAACTGGCATAAGTCACATGCATGCTCATCCTGAACTGAAACGAATTTTTCGAAGGGAATTTTTCGTCAATAATTAGTTTTTCACATTAACGGTCTTATCGTCAGCATATCAGTTAGTTTAGTAATTGAGGTATGAAGTAGCCAAAAATCGTAAGCAGTTCCTGTAACCGTTTCTTACCTACGTGGTAGGCTGTCAAACGAAAAATATTAAATAGCGAATAAAATAAAAACGTGAAGGAAATTCCCTGTAAAAAATATTGTTTCTTAAGTCTTGCTGAGTATGGGTACAAATTTGATATTTTTGCTTTCAACGGTTACAACACGTTATCACCTATTTCTGCGACGCTGCAGAATTCTGGGAATGGGTGTAAAAGTAGCCTATTGATTGTTTTACCCGGAAAAGGAATGTTTTTACCAAACTGGACTTAGGGCGTCGATAAAAACTTTGCTCGGCATTTTCATAGGTTGTCATACAATTTGGTTTGCTTTAGATACTCATCAGTAAATATATACTGGCTGTTTGTATGTAAAATCTTACTTACCAGCAGTGGAGCCTTTCAAAAAAAGACTTTAAAAATATATATTGATAATAGAAACATGTAAAAATTTTTTTTTTGGTAACACAGTTTGAATACACATAGCTACTCCTTGGTGGCTGCTCCAAAAAGTTTTCCCCACATTTTCGACAAGATTTTACAAGATTTCTTTTTGAATTGTATGGTTAGAGGCTTTCGATTGCTATCAAATAATAAAGCGATAAAGAATAGTGTCACATGGGTATATTTTTCGGTTGTGCTTCATATATCGATCCACATTCTTTGACTTCTTCTTTATTTTTCAAGAGAGAATTATCCATAACTTTTTATATTTAATACATATGAAATCTAAGCCAACACTTCCAGGCATACCATGTTCGGAGTACGTCTCTGATTTTCTTTCGAAAGCATTACTTTTAACGTATTTGGTCGCTTAACTCTTGAAAACGCCACATACAGGGTGGCTGATGAATTTTGCTACATTAAGAAACTCAAATAATTTTTTTTTCAGTGTATGGAATTCATTTTTCTTTTATTCATGTTAAAGCTCATTAAATTTTATTAAATATAGCTTAATTAGTTTTAAAAATAATGGAATTTAAATGCCCCCCCTGCTCGTCGATGCATGTGCGGCATCTTACCAAAAAGTTGTTCATTACTGCTTGGAGAGTTGAGACAGGAATAGCCGCAATTGTTTCTCGAATGGATTGCCTTAGTTCATTCAAATTTGTTGGTTTTGCTTTGAAGACTTCCTGTTTGCAATAACCCCACAAGAAAAAGTCACGTGCAGTAAGGTCAGGCGACCTGGGTGGCCAACGGAATGTGGAGTTTCTGGATATCAGCTTATTGGGAAATTGTCGTCGCAATTCTGTCATAACAGGTTGGGCTATATGAGGAGCTGCACCATCTTGCTCAAACCACACAGAGTTGAAAGAAATTCTCATTCGGCGTAATTCTGGATAGAAAAACTCTCTCAACATGCTCAAGTAACGGTCTCCAGTAACCGTAACGGTGTGACCGTTTTCTTCGAAGAAGTACGGCCCGACAATGCAGCGTGATGAAACTGCACACCACACTGTGACACGAAGTGGATGCAATTCCGTCTCATGGAGTATCTGTGGGTTGGAAGCACTCCATATTCGACAATTTTGTTTGTTTATGTTGCCGTTTAAATCGAAATGGGCCTCGTCAGACATGAAAAGACAGTTCAACATGTTTCCATCCTCTTCCACCATTTGAAGCATCTTCTGGCAAAATTCCAAGCGAATCGGCAAGTCTGCAGCGTTCAGTTTGTTGGCCATTTGAATTTTATATGGGAATAAGTCCAAATCTTTGTGCATAATTGACTGTAATGACTGTCTGCTTACACCCATTTGAGCAGATAAGCTTCTTGTCGAAACACGTGGATTGTTTTGTATGGTAGCAGCTACAGCAGCGATTGTTTCCTCCGTTCGAACTGAAGGGTTTCGATGGTAAGGTCTTCTGTTGACTGTCCCATGCTCGGCAAAGTTGTTTACAAGTCTTATTATGGTCCATCTGCTCGGAGGATTGCCGCCAAACGTGCGCCTATACTCTCTTTGAACCGAAACTACGGACTCCAGTGCGTGATAGCGGCGGACAATCCAAATTCTGGTTTCAGTGTCCCAGTTATCCATTTTTGTTAAATGTAAAAGTCAATCTGCAAAATAAAAAAAAAATTAACCAGATTCATTAAATAGAAAAAAAGTTATTTAATTTTTTTTTGGTAGCGGCTTACATCAGCCACCCTGTATAACATACCATGCATGAACATCGATGAGTTTAGCTCCACTCCGACAATCTCAAAAGTTTGTCCCTGAGCTTTATACTTAGCCGTTGCATAGCACACCCTAGCGGCCCCTTGGATTGGTGTGAATCTCGGTAAAATCAGATAGGTGGCAACTCCGTAAAAAGATCCAATGTGGCAACACTTAGATAATAATTCTAAAAATGTGGTATCCTATGTACATACCAAATTTCATCGAAATCGGTTTAGCGACTTCGAGATATTGTCAATATACAAGAATAGCTCGTTAAAAATTATATGATATATAATATAAGATATAATAACAATAAGTGGCAACCCTACTTGAAAATGGTTTTTTTTTCAATACTCAGGAAAATAGCTTTCGTTTGATACCCATATTGGCGTGTTTTATTTCATTTAAAAAAATTGAGATAGGTGGTTACCCCGTAAAAAGATCCCATCTGGTTATAAGATATGAAAATCCTTATTCTCTTTTCTCATTTTAAACACCCAACGCCTTTCCGAATGAATTAGGGTATTTTAGACCATCCTGTTTGGAAGAAGTATAAAAATGATATAACAAGTGAAAAAGTTGAACAACGCATTTTTAAAAAGTAGTAAATCCCAAAAGATGAATGTTCATCATTACGTACATTTGTGAGCATGTATGTATACACATAGAGCAGGAGTGGCAAAGAACAGAATACAGAATTTTTGTGAAAAGATAAAAACACTTAAAACAATCCTTATATGACGCTGGCCCAAATAAAAACTCTGAGCTTAGCGCAATCATAAAAACTGGACAAGCATACATTAACAAATCGAAGTTTGTTTTTCTTAAATTTGAATTCATCTACAGCATGTCATAAACAATTAGGAAAACAACGATGTTCCAAAGTTAGTACTTGTATGAATGTACATACATATGTATCTGCTCTGTGAGCATTTGTATAAGTTAACACCATTAATGTTATAACTCCATCAGCAAACCAAGTCGTAAATTGGGCTACAACATCCGCCATGCGCCGACTAGATGCAAAGCAAGTCAGCAAAAATTAATTAGCACAAAACATCTGGCACAAGTAAAGTGGTAAAACCAATAATGCTAGCATAGGTAGTTTTAGATTATAAATAAGTCAAATGTAATAATGTAAAGTTAGTTCATTTAAGTATTTTTGACAATAAAGGTCGATTGACCATCAAAAACATTTTTTTCGGCTTTTTAACTATAAAGCCGCTAACTTATATCAAAATTTTTTTTATATAAAACACGTCCGTTGAAAGGCAAACCGTTTATTTATATGATGTAGTTATCCAACTCAAATACAAAACCATAAATATTAGAGGCGAACCGTTAGACTGGTTTTTTAAGTTTTTTAACTTTTTATTCCTTCAGGACTATCTTCGACTCTATGTATGCAAAAAAGTCCACATTTACGCCCTAATTCTAGCGTGGTAACAACATTCTTTTTACCGGCAAATAAACAGTTTGGAAACTTTTACACTCTTTTGGTATTCTGCCGGCTTAAGTTGCAGTTCAAATTCGTAACCTCCAAAAGAGGTGGTAAATACTTTTGTGAACAGAAAATACCGCCAATTTTGTTCACATACTGGTTCACAAGAATTAATAAAGAATAAAAGCACTATTTTACACGAAGTTTCTTTCGCGTTTGCATTTTATTCTCTTTCGCGCATTGTTAGTTTTTGACAGCGTTGCCATATACGCTGGAATCGCTGTTACATGAACTGCATTGCCAACGGTTACGATTTTCGGTTAGATAATCGTCCAGGTAAAAAATTACTGGTTACGCACAGAATTGACCCGTTAGCGAAGACATAAAATCTATAGAAGTGGCTATTTAACATCTTGATCTCAAAGTGGCATCGCCCTCCTAAAACATCTATATAGCGCAATCAAACTAAGAGTCAAACAAAATACATCCGAGTTGTGAGATATTGTGGTAGTTTTAAGAAGTGAGTATTTCTTATTTATAAATATTTTTTACCAAGGTTAAAAGAACTAGGGGCGCATAAAAAGGTGGTGGATATAGTTCGTCTCCTATGTAAATTAAACTATTTGTGTCGTTAGAAACTATTTTTGTTTGTGAAAAATTCTATTTTTATAGCTTATTTACATTATTTTTACCATTACTGTGGAAAATTCGGTGTGACTTTTCCCCGATTTAGCCCATTTATATACCTTTCATGTACATAAAATGTTATTATACCTTTGGTCCAATAAGTATACCGAAATGATCAGGGGAAGATTTAGCCATGTCCGTCTGTCCGGCTGTCTGTCTGTCTGTATGTTTGAACGCATATTAGTCCCTCAGTTTTAGATTTATCTGGCCGAAATTTGGTATGTATATTTTGCAATATATTAATCATTTGTCGGAACCAACAAGATGGGAGGAATAGAACAATCGGTTGTTCCGATAAACGTATATTTCAGTTAAGGGGAATGCCGTCAAATTTTGTACAGCTTGTACTTATTGTAAATAGAGATCGGACACTGAAAACCGTGATGCATGCTCATAAAAGGTATAAAGCCTTCGGAACAGCGGAAGACAGCGCTTTCCTTAATTGTTTTATTTAATTTTTGTTCAAATTATTTGTTCTCATACTACTAAAACTACTATGCCCTTTCTAAGATTTTTACAGTATCGCTTGGCTTGTTAAGTTTTCAAAACTTCTTCTCCCAGTAATGCTTTAATTAAGTGCATTATTCGTTTCAAAACTAATTTATATAAAAAAAAACTTGCTCCAGTAAAATTCGCATATGTACCGTGTCCAGAAAGTCGGATATGCGATTTTGATCGTTCATTGACGATATCCATAAACGAGTGCTAGTAAGCATTTATTTTATATGTTTGTTCAAAGGAAACTTTTGGATCTCTTCTGTGTGGCTCTAGCTCTTTTTGTTATTTTTACATTATATGCTAGAAAAAATCCATACAATGTCTACAGACATAAAAAAGCACAAGCAAGGTCCTTTATATAGCATGGTCATGGTATGTATGTATAAATGCATCTCAGTCATAAGATATAGTTTAAAGCAACTTTCGCGTCCTTTGTCATATATACTTACACATACACATGCATATGTATATTGCCTTAACCGTGTTAAAAGTGTACGCGAGTGAATTGGTGGACGTCGACTACCACCCAGGTTCCTGGCACTTCTTTCTACCTCGAATGTCAACACTGTGGGGCGTATTTGGCAATGTGCCGTCAGCATGTGCAACAATCAATTATGTAGGACAGTACTCAGAATTGCTCCCTGCGCATTCAGTGCCATTATATTATTGCAGTCTCATATATTCCTAAATACATACCTACATACTAAGGACGTCAATACCGGTACCACGTGCTTTTTTAGGTGCCGAACATTCCGAGATTGTATGAAAGAAAGGGCCATGTAAATATGTTGTTAAAAGTTAATATGTATGATTTAGTTATGAAAATTATCCTAATTTTTTGTTAGTATGACCCTTTCAATCGACAAAAAATAAAATGTGTCTACCGCACCCACTCTCGAAAGTTTTCCATTTATTTATGTAACATTGTTATGTCAATTTTAAATTAATCGGCCCAACAAACACGAAGTTTTTTATTTTCAAAAAAAAAAAAAAAACCTAAACAGCCATTTTTTTCACAATTCCATTATCAAGATGCTCCATTTGAAAAATTACATTAAAAACATTCCTTACGACTCACAGAATCATTCACTCAAACGTTTGAGCAACCGAAATAAAAGTATGTGCGTTACTTTTATGAATGGTAAAATTAATGGCCCATAATCATAGTCAAATTAAAATATAGTTTTATCAACTTAAACATAATTCTATAATAAACATCATTTCATGTCTGTCATAGTCAACTTAAAATACATTTTAGTATGTCTAAGGCGGAGTTTTAATTTTAAAAGGACGAAAATGCCATTTTAACATTTTAATATCACGGTTTGTGTCTCCCGTTGTGCTTGTGACATCGCCTCCTCCAAACTTAAGTTTGGCTTTTTTCGCTTGTTGCTACAGATATGCTATGCTTTGTGAATTAAAAAGCTGACACAGGGTGACCTTGCAAAACATAAAAAATGTCTTCATACCACCAACCAAAGGGACATAACGGGGCCTTGTTACTTTTCATTTTAGCTAAAATCCTTGTTTAATATTACTATGATTGACCAACATTTTAAATGTCTTTTTAAGTTAAGTTAATATTTTAATTAAAAGGCGTGTTAAACAACGACTAAGATTATGAGCCAATAGCTTTTATGTAAATCAGATTTGAAATACATAATTTCTTTACATGGTACACATTTAAAAAAAATTTATTTGCATAATGCAGTTCATTTAAATAACACCAAACAACAATACATCAAGAATAGCGTAACCTCAATACAATATGCCACGTAAAACCGGGGTTTGAGTTAGCTTTAAAGCACGGAATGCAGTGTTAATTGTCCTCATACAAGTTCTGTAGGCATAAGACACTTTTAACAAAAAATTACTTTGTTATTAATTAAATAACTTTCGTCTTGAATAAAAATCCAATTAAATGTTATATATTTTAAGGATAGATAGTTTCTAAACCAATTTTTTCACTTATAAATATAAACGAGGAATATCTAAATCCCGGGACTAGTCCCGTAAACCCGGAATTGTAAAGATAAATAAATGGAATACCTACTATAATATATATACTTATTCAAACAACCGTATACTCTGTGTGTGTATGCATTTGTGAACTGACTCATGCATGGAAGTATACAATGACACACTCGACAAACATAACGACAACAACTTCACTAAAAAAGTTTGCACTGCAGTCACTTTCCTGGTTATTTAATTGCATATTTTCCATGCACTGCAGGCGACATTTTCGACCACATTTACCAAAGCCAATTTAATTCAATTCACCAAGAATACCGTCTTCTTCATACATACATATTGGGACGGGTCCCAATTTTTCAAAACATTCAATATCCTCAGAGTATAGATACTGATATAAAGGAAGAAAGTGCTGGGATATGTACCTATAACCGTAAGCGTAACACGTGGAGAGAATTTGGAAAAGAGTATTTGAAAGCATTTTCAGGAAGATATTGGAATCGTGACGTCTGAATACATAATCGTAAGGAATTTAGTCCTAAATTCTTTCCCCCAAGCAGTTCTTAAGAGGAGTAGGTCCACTCCAAACAAGCATTATTTTGAAAATTGTGACTACACTCCAAAGCAAACCAAAAACAAAAGTGCTACAAGTGTATATGGGTTAGGCAGCACACTGGAATGTGTTTACGGAATAAGTATCAAACAAAAGGTCTTGGTGTGGGTATTATTATGACAAAGGTATGACCGAGGGATTGGACGTAGGGTAGCTTTCAGTGCAACCCCATTTAAGGTCCCAGGTTCAAAAAATCAAAAACAGGGCACTACTAATGCGCCAAGCAGATACATTACGGCAATACGTGGAAAAAACTGACAGCTAAGTAGAATGCGAGTGTTGGCGTGCGTAACAACAGATTCGCCGGATACGGAAAAGAAGATTGTGGAGTAGCTGTGGAATAGTAATAAAATCAAACAAGAACAGAAGATTGAATAGGAAGAGGAAGAATAAGATATAGTGGTGGAAGAAGAAAATCAAAAGGAAGAGTGGAATGTAAAGGAGAAGAGGAGCAAAGGGTTGTGTAGCGAAAAGTACAAATTAATTATTTAATTAAGAGCTAACTTGATATAGTAAAATCTCTTTCCATTACAGTACCAATTATAATTCTTTTAATATGATTTTGACCTGAGAAAAAAGTTATTCGAATTTTGCCTATAAAAAGTGCAAGTTTCCCAATTTCGATCAACGTAAGCCATGTGTGCCCTTTTTTTGTAACTCGTTACGGTTATGATATTTTCGACCCTACCTAATATGCATGTATGTATATGCAATATGAATATTAAGCAACTAAAAGTACATGCAAATACAGATTTAGAAGCTGTATTCCTACCAATTTAAAAACAGTAGTTTGAATCTGCTTCTCTTATATAAAATATTGTTTTAGGTTCCTACACATAAATTTAAATAAAAACCAGGAATCTCTTCGAGATCAGATATTAAAAGTATATTAGTATATTATATTCATTCCAAACGGAGTTTTCCCTTCTCCCTTTCCTCTTATTCTGAATAAAATATCCTTGGGAGTGTTTTTACTGCTCCCTTTCCTCGTATTCCGAATAATGTTCGGAAAAAGGGAAAACCATTTAAGGGAGAAAACTAGCTATTACGAATGAGAGAAAAGGGAGATTCTGCTGGCGTTTTTAAGGAATTCTTTCACTAGCTTAACTGAAAGGAGCGGGGGATAAAATTTATAGTTCCTTGTATTTGTAAAGGAAAAATATTAACTTGTGTGAGTAGATACTAAAAAAAATTGTATTCTGTACCAATACAATGTATTTTAGATCGAAGAGTACAAATAAACCACAGATAGGGCTGTTGATGCAAAGCCATCATGAAATTTTATTTTTGAGTTGCTGAGTGTACGATGTAAGGAGTTCCGGACTTATGTACTCTATAATACTTCTTAAATTTGCAAACACCAGAAAGTAAATGAAATATAGAAACAAAAAATGCAGACAACGTTTGCAGCAACTTAAGCGTATTTTTACTATCCCGCAACCTTGTCCTTATACTCCTGTGTTTATTTTCCAGTAGCTCTTATTCGCTTTATTTTCCGCCACTAACATATGAATACTCGTAGCAATACTAAACATTGATGTAGTAGTATTCTTCTCCCTTGGAGGATTTTTTCCGGGGGAACAAAATAATCCGAGAGAATATTTAGAATTGGGATGTTTGTGTTTCTAAGGATGTATTTTGTGACCAAAAATTTTAATGTTGAAAATTTCCGTAGCCTAAATTACTATATACTTGTAATATATATACATATGAACATACTCCGCATAGATCGTTTAATTTTAAGACGACTATGAAACAAGTTGGCATCAAGTTCTATCCATTGCAAACATTCCTCTTGAGAAAATGTTTGAATTAAATATTGGGTACGCAGTTTTTAGATTTCTATATGCGGTTTTGCACTTTCTCTGATGATATATATAAATCAACTCGTTAATTAGTCAGACAAATAAGCTAGACAGATATTGTTATCGCTCTAACTAATGCATTATCATAACGTATTCTTAGCACGAATATCATATTAATTGCTTTGATGAAAGTGCCAATAACTTTTGAACTCAAACTCATAATGAATGTAAGGTTATTGTTATGGTGAGCTTAACTTTTTGTATACATTACTAAGTACAACATGTTCACAAGTCCTTTCTGCTGCTTCTGTACAAAAAACTTGCAAATAATACATGTAGAAACACCATGGATAACAAAAGTATGAGAAATGCTTACTTAAACAATATAGAGATTCTCAGAACTATTTGCACTTGAAATGCTTTGTTTTTGTTTACTTATACAATAACTGAAAAAAGAAAAATAAAAGCAAAAACTGGCAGTGTTGGACGTAAATCAATCAAATTTTTAATTGATTTATTAATTGATAAAGAAAGTAATTGAAATTTAATCAATTGCAATTAAAGTAATTGCAATTAAATAAATTGATATAAAATTAATTGCAATTTAAATTTTAATTGCTTGTATTAAATTATTTAAAATTAAATTAATTAAAATTGAAAAAATTCTAATTAATTTTTTAATTTTATTATGAAGCAATTAATAATAATTACCCATTTTTTACAATTACCCGGGTAATTCTTGATTGATTTCATTCAAATATACAATACAATACAAATCAAGCAATTTTTTGCCATATATATAACCTACATGTTCTTGCAGTAGAAGTTTGTCGTAATAAAACACCACGGTACCCGGCTAATAATATACTAGATAGCGTCCGGGTCGCGTGTTTATTGTTGAATTCATTAAACAATTGTAATTAACAAATTATTAATTACAGAGAAACACAATTAATAATTAATTGTTAATTGCGGGCATTGCAATTGATTAACTGTTAACTGTACAATTTTGCAATCACAATTAAAAATTGTTAATTGTAAAAGTTGCAATTAACAATTAAAAATTAAAAATTGTTAATTGTAAAAGTTGCAATTAACAATTAATTAATTGTTAATTATTAATTGTTTGACCAATTATAATTTGCCCAACACTGCCCTATGGCAATAACAATGGCCAGAGAAACACAAAAGCATAAGACGAAATCCACAAAACCTTTAGCTTAACGAAAAAGTTTTATTTTAACTTTGCCGAACACAGCAGTGAGCTATCACTTACGAGTATACGAGTATTCGCCCGGTGTTTGACGTATTAAACAGAATTTTAAAAGTGCATATCTAGGTCTCTATCCTTGTAAGTTTTCTGGACATTTTCTAACAACTCATCTAAAATCGGGTGGTCAGAAAATCAATCTGAAGGAATTTATCTCTTGATTGTACCTTTTTCTGTGAAATATTTAAGTTTTGGTGAATTTACCCATGTGCGAGAACATTTTTGTGGGTCATTTTTGATTACACAGATTATGATAAGTTTCTTACTTTTGTCTATGAGAAATAAAATGCTTGAACCGAATTTATTGTAATGAATTTCATTTAGTCTTACTAAGATTATGAGTTAAATTTTTATTAGAGTGATATGACATTCGTTTCATCTTGAGGGGCTCCGTATTCCTATGTTCATATGTCTCATTTTTAGATGTTTTGGTATTTACCCAAAGTTGTTTGCCCTAAAATAAGCTTTCAAATTCCCAGATCGAAAGTACATTAAAATTTTTAAAATTCTACTTTTAAACTGTTTTTCTAATATTATGAACAAAGAAGTTAACAGCCAAAGCAGATGAATGGTTTTGGAAGAGTGAGGGAGCAAAGTACCATATTAAAAAGTCCTATTAATATATTTCTTTTTGAGCGGACACACAATCTAATAATATTTTTTATACATCAAAATTAATAAAAGAAAAGTACAATGATATCCGATTTTACAAAAATTACACAAGTTGTTACATATACAAGGGTTTACAATATAACGTTCCCGTTTCCCAAAATGGCATAGGTATGGCTTATGAAACAATGTGATTATAAATGGCGTATAAATCCATCTAAGAAACTTTTGAATTTTTTAAATTTTTAAGATATTAAAAGAGTTGTATATTCAAGGTTTATAAACTTAGAAACAAGCTGAAAATAAATATTTTCCTTACAGCTGATTAATATTAAATTTAGTATGTGGACAGCTTCCTACATTATAAGGCCTTAAACTTAAGTGCCGATAGTAAGGATGTTTCAACAGGGTCGCCAGCCGTTAAATTGTTATCTTCTTAAGTCAGATAACTTTTCTAAATGATTATGAAGCGAAAAGTCCATACCATCTATGATCGTTCAAAATGACCTAACCCCTTTGGTGGGACTTTTGTAGATATTTATATGCTAGATTTCAAGCTTTTCTTACTAGGTACTAATTCTCTAAATAATCGTCTAATGAAAGCGAGCTACGGCTTCGTCTCCATAAATAATTATTCATCTAAACCCGCATTTGCTCCTGGTCGTCCCGCGCATGGTGTTCATTTATCCACGTTCCTTTAGATATTTGCTGCTTGGCACCTACTTTGCGAATCACCAGTATTAGCCATAAATCGTAACGTTCCTTGGTGTGCAACTTCGTAATCACACCCATGCCCTTCCAGTTCTTATTTCACACATACATGCACAAATAGCCAGTTGATAGTGTTTTAATTTATTTACTCTCTTATTGCCCTTGAGCTGTTCCAATATGACGAACGACTCGTACTTACTCGTACGACTCTAGAGCTCCTTTGGTAGCGTGAAATATTACCTAAATGGTTGACATATTGTGCTCAATGGTAATTTGTTTACGAGGATTAGATTTTGAAGGTAGGTCAGTTGGAAATATATATCAATCTTGATAAATACAATAAATAAAGTGGCAAAATGCCGTGCGAATAGTTGGCGATGCGGTTCAATCATACGAACTGCTCCTTCGGTCGAGAAGCATTTCAAACCCCCTGCGGGTTAGGGGTTTATAATATGCCCGAGGTAGGCATATTGGTCGTAAGAGGCGACTAATATGCACAAAGGAAATGACGTGCAACTCGATGGTTGATCTACGGATATTATGCCTCTCTCCTCCCATTATCCATCGTATCCTTTCTTACGGAAGGATGAGTGACATGATCTAGAAGGTTTCACTGGTCATAAATCGCTACCACGACAGTCGGGCAGTACCGCAAGGAAGTACCGGAGCGTACCGGGTTCAAATCCGGCCAAGTACTGTTAATTCGACAACACTCCCCAAAACCATCGGGGAGTGTTTTTGTCGTTACCACTACAACAAAAACAACAAAGTTATTTGACTACTTCTCTAATAATGTTTCTTGTTGTAGGCGTCTTAGACTGTGTGGATATATCTCAATGTTAGTTTATAGTTACCCCTAATAGCCAAGTGCTAAGATTTTTAAATTGGGTTATTAATAATAATGAATATTTACGCGAAGTTTGCATTGAAAATGTCTTTGAACTAGTTCCTTAGTCTGAACAGCCAGAGTAAGCGACTGGAAGCAAATACACTAATTAGGGCCCTTAAAAAGTCGACTTATTCAACTACTCTGTTCATCGACTTGTTTTGTGACTGTTTGCATGGTTATGAGTGGACGTATCATATTCGAATAGTCTATCCGCAACTACTATTCCACTATTGACTTCGCTTCGATTATTTTTCTTTTGGCTTTTGTCAAAACACGAATACTTTTAAACAAGTTCGATGTGTAAAGTGGAGCTATGCTTTAATTTACCCACATCTGTAGTTAAAGATGGAAGAAAACCTAGGAAATTCTCGTTTACCTGTCATTGTAGATGAAAAAAAGAATAAGATATAGGGCTACATGAAGAGGAAGGGTCAAATGCGTAGTGAAGAGAGTACAATTGGTCAAATATAGGCAAGTCTATTTTTGGGCAGGACAACGTCTGCCGGGTCTGCTAGTAAAATATAAACTGTGAATCTGTGTGATACAATTTACGTAAATTCTGACACGCGGGGATACTAACCACTATACCACGGAGGAAACAACGTAAACTCTGATAATCGTAAGTCAGAGCTCAGACTCCTTGTCAACTTTCTTTATCAACGGAAAAACGATAACACCAATGGGCACACAATCAAAGCAAAAGATAACACTTCGCATCATGCAATCTATTATGTGGCGTAATTCTTATTATCTACACTAACTCTACACAATTACCATGACTGAAATGCTGTAATCGCAGGTCGCGGTCTCAAATGCGACTAATGTCAAGCAACAGAGTAAATAAATGTTAATTTCCGGCGCATATCTTCGTGACGAGCTTAATCCATCAGCAAAATCGTATGAAAATCAAGGGAAAGTCAATGATTGGTGCCATGTATTTATACTTACAAACGTGAAATGGCAACGAGGTACAGAATTGAGTTTAGCATTGATTGCACAAGGTGAGTATCACTTGTACGAGTATACTTGTGAGCAGTGTATTGACTAGAATTATACATAAATCTACGTGTCTGTATGTGCATCTATACATATGCATATGTATGTATATGCTCAGGTATTCTTGGATACATCCCTGAAAGATATCTCAATGTTCAAAACTTACATACTAGATGTAAAACATTTTAGTTTTTTCAAAAATGTTTTATTAAAAATTTCGATCATTGGCCATGCTTTAGCGGTGTGTATTAGGGACTCCTCGGGAGTTATGAAGGTACTTCAGTGGTAAGCTGGATCTGGATATTTTTTACGTGTAAATATTAACATGTGCCTCCTTTTGGCCCTAAGTAGTCATATACATTAGACTGTGCGATAAAATATTTTAGACCTTAATTTTTATTTTTAGTGGTGTATCATTTCTAGGTAAATTTTTTCGAACTGATTTAATTGTGCCTGTAAAACTGCCAGAACATTGAAGTAAAACAATTGAGCTGCATACAGTCTTGATGGAAATTGATTTCCCACGAAATGTTATAAATAAAAATTTTCAATTGAAATATAGGATGTCGATCGACCTGGCATACCGACTCGGCACAATCATGCGTTCTTGAGAATGATTTCAGATTGAGTCGAAATATTGACAAAATAATTGTATGAGTATGTATTGTAAGCTCATGATATCCTATTTTTTAAATAAATAAGCTTATATGAAGGATAATAACTACTTATAAAAAATTCCTATAGCACCTTGTACGGTATAAAATACGTTTCCACCCACAAATGCAGAAAATAGAAATTCAAAACTCAAAATTCATAGTTCGAAATGTAGAAAGTAATAAGAGGGCGGAAAAACATTTAATTTTGCTCAAAATATATATGTAAACAAGCAAGGAAAGGACTGTCTTCGACTCTGCCGAAGAATTTATACCTTTCGTGAATACGCATCACGGTTTTAAGTGCCCGATCCTTACTCACAGTAAGTAAAAACTCTGCAAAACTGATCATTTAAAGATACATAGCCCAAACCCCATTTATCGGAACAATCGATTGTATGTGAGCTATATGTTATATAGGTCCGATCTGGCTGATTTTCACTACACACATTACATACATAATAAGTACCAAACGTGCAAAGTTTTACGTTCCTAGCTTTATAATTGCGAAATTTATAGCCCAAAACCCATTTATCGAAACTATCGATTGTATGGAAGCTATGCGTTGTATTGCTCCGATCCTGATGATTCCGACGAATGATTAATCTCATGCAAAATGGCGGATCCATACCACACAGAAGTGAAACTTCAGAGTATTAGATAAAAAAATTATAATTTTTATTATAGGGTATCTACTATGAATTTCGACTCCTGTGCGACACCGCTTACCTATCTCCAATCGGGACCAAAAATCATATGTGATTTTTTCGGCTACATTAGTATCGAAGTATGGGTGGAAGCTTGCGAAATTCCGTATAAACATTGTATCCCTACATTTATATATGTACGAAAATATTCTCTTAATGTTGGAGCATTAGAAACTTAGCTAGTTTTGGAAAGTTAAATCATAGATAATCAAGTTTCCGCTATTTGTGTTTGTATATACGGCATATACATTTACGTATATTTACGTATGTGTGTTTGTATACAAGAGGAAGATTAAAAGATATCCATATGCTTCCGTATTTGTATGCAAATAGTTTTGATATTAACACCAGTTTGCTAATGCTAAAACTTTTCTCTACTTTGTGACATTTATGTTTGTTTAGTATGTATTTTTAAGTAAATGTATTTATAGAGCAAAGTTTGTTCATACATATGTACAGGGTGTTTTTTTTACAGGTTTGTTTTTCGAATAGAGATAAAACTGGCATTTTGTGGTCAAATCTGGCAACTCTAATGTCATTTATGTTCAGTTTGGTTTGCCATTTCATCATGAACAGGTTGACAAAAGAACAACGCTTGCAAATCGTGCAAATTTATTTCGAAAATAATGGTTCAGTTCGCGAAGTTTACCGTGAGCTCCGTCCATTTTATGGTCGACATAATCGTCCATCAGAGCAATTAATTCGGTTAACCATGGATCGTTTTCGCACTACGTTTACTCTATGTGATAATACGCATCCGCAGAGACGTCGAACAGTGCGCACCGAAGAAACAATTGCCGCTGTAGAGCAAAGTGTTGAAGAGGACCCGAATGAATCGATTCGCCACCGTGCACAGCAATTGGAGCTTTGTCCATCAACTTTATGGAAGATTTTGCGCAAAGATCTTGGCTTGCGACCTTACAAGATCCAGCTTGTGGAAGAATTAAAGCCGCGAGACCATGCAATGCGTCGTGATTTTGGTGTATTTGGAGTGAAGAGAATCCACATGAGACCCTTGAAACGCCATTACATCCACAAAAACTGACTGTTTGGTGTGCTCTATGGGCTGGTGGAGTCATTGGGCCATACTTCTTCCGCAATAATGCTGGAGAGGCAGCTACCGTTAATGGAGACCGGTATAGAGCCATGATAACCGACTATTTTGTTCCCGAATTGGATGGCATGAATGTGGATGAGTTGTGGTTCCAACAAGACGGCGCTACATGCCACACAGCGCACGTCACAATCGATTTATTGAAGGAAACATTCGATGAGCGCATAATTTCGCGGAATGGACCTGTCAATTGGCCACCAAGGTCGTGTGATTTGACACCATTGGATTATTTTCTTTGGGGATATGTGAAGTCGCTCGTCTACACCAACAAACCAGAAACGTTAGGGGAATTGGAAGCCAACATTCGTGGCGTTATTGCCGACATACGGCCCCATATGCTCGAAAAAGTGGTTGAAAATTGGACCTGTAGAATTGGCTTTATTCGAGCCAGCCGCGGCGGCCACATGCCCGAAATCATATTTAAACATTAATGGCATAAAATTATCCTTCCAATAAAGCCAAATTGATGGACCTTAAAACGATTTTCTTGTGTTTTATTTCAATTCAAAGTTCTATACCCCTAAAAAAACACCCTTTATATAAATACATACACATGAACATAGGTGGATGTATGAGATCGAGCTTCCCTACGGTTAGCCCTGAAACTTAAGTTAAATCTTCAGCAAAGTTGTATCTTTTGGCAAATGCAGCCAACTCTTTTCGTAATAAAACAAATTCAAGCAAATTTGCAGATAAACTTACGGCGCTGCATGTGCGTCGAAAGATAGCATCTAAGTGATTTTCAAATTTTTTCAAAATTCAACTGCAGACATTTTTAATACTCCTAAATTGTATAGTTATAGGTGTAAATTATGTTTATTCAACTGAATAAAATATACTAATCTTATAATGTGTATATGCATCGGAGAGTTTTCCTACAGGGCTTTCCACTATTTGGAAGTGCGTAGAAGTTTGTCAATTTGAGAAACTAAACAACATCGAATTTGCAAGCTAACGCAAGATTATAAAGCAATTATTGTGCATTCTTATAAACAGACAAACATCTCTGCTCAAAAGATTAGCAAAAGTTCGTACTTGACTAACTAATAAAACTAAACAAGAAACATTTAAATAAGCTAATGTCAATGTATTCAACTAAGTCTTGTAGATGAAAAAATTACAACAACTAAAAATATTAAAGACTCTCAAGAATTTACTTGTAAATGAACATTGGCGCTAACTTGAGCTTTGAATGTGTCTTTATTGGTTTATAAAAAAAAATTTAAATTTTTAAATACGCAATGCTGCCAATATGACGGTGGGAAGAAACGTGGAAGAACGAGTTTTCACCGTCATGACCTGGCCTTGCCGCTATATTGCGTTACGGTGAACGTCTCCTTAGTTTCCACATAATTGCCTTTACATTCCAGCATTCAGAGCTTTATCTACCAAACTTGTACGACTCGGATAGACGGTTGCTGTATTATTTTGTATTCTGTTTTATAGTTATAGGGTGTACGCAGCAGTTTGCGGACACTTAACGTTTTCCTCAACTTTGACTTCGACTCATTTTCTCACTATGAACGCTACCGTGAAAAGATATGCTGTTTACAATAGCATAAATATTGCTCAATAATATGACGTCTGTATAATTTAAAAATATAAGTTTATTTATAATGACAGTAAAATTTAGTTTCCGGACACTTTGGTTTGAGTTTCCGGACATTCGAAATTTGTATATACACTATTTTTTTTATACCTTTCATGAACATGAAATGGTATATTAACTTTGGTCCGATTTTTGTAACAATTTTTGATATATCTCAATGATATTTGGCACACGGATGTATTTTTGTATTATATTAGACATTTGTCGGTATAATCGGGTCACTATAGCATATATTTCCCATACAACCGATCGTTCAAATAAGAGGATTATGACCATCTCTCCCTCATTTTTAAAGATTAAAACTTGAAACTTGGCGAGATATTTTCTTATGGATAGCAAACGATTTCGTAAAAAAATCACCAAGATCGGAGCTATATATAGTATATATCCCATACAACCGATCGTTCAGATAAAAGGATTATGGTCATTTATCCCTCATTTTGGAAGATTAAAACTTGAAACTTGGTGAGATATTTGCTTACAGATAATCAAAAATTTGGTTAAAAAATCACTAAGATCGGAGCTATATATAGTATATATCCCATACAACCGATCGTTCAGATAAGAGGATTATGGCCATTTCTCCCTCATTTTAAAAGATTAAAACTTGAAACTTGGTGAGATATTTTCTTATGGATAGTAAAACATTTTGTAAAAAAGTCAGCAAGATCGGAGCTGTATATAGTATATATCCCATACAACCGATCGTTCAGATAAGAGGATTATGGCCATTTCTCCCTCATTTTAAAAGATTAACACTTGAAACTTGGTGAGATATTTGCTAACATATAATAAAAAATTTGGTAAAAAAATCGCTAAGATCGGAGCTATATATAGCATATATCCCATACAACCGATCGTTCACATAAGAGGTTTTGGACCATTTCTCCCTCATTTTCGCAGTTAAAAACGTGAAACTTGGCAAAATATCTTTTAATATATCATAAAAGATTTCCTGAAAAAATAAGTTTGATCGGACCTATATATAATATATATCCCATACTTTAAACAATGCGTATTTAAGTTTGCACGTATTCATGAAAGGTATAAAGCCTTCGGCACAGCCGAAGACAGCGGCGTCCTTACTTGTTCTGCTTGAGACCTGCCTAGAACTAGATCACAAATTAGAAATTAGGTTTTTGAGACTAGATATAAGAGATAAATAGCTGTCAAAATCCTCATGCCCATGCAAGTTGTATGCATTGCCCCAAAAATGCGGCGCCAGCGTCAAGCAATTGAAGTTTTAAATTTTGACAAAGCGGTTCGCCTTGAAGTTGCCTACAAACGTGGGAAGAAAACAAAACAAATTTTACAGAAATTTAGCGCTATTATATGCGTAAAAAACGGTACGTGACCATAAAATGTCCCTTTAAATGGGGCCTTACTGCTTAAATTAATTTGTATGATAGACCTCTAAATTTTTTTATTAATAGCTATTAAAAAAAAAATATGTTGGACAAGCCTAATGTATGTATATAAATAAATACAAAACAGGTATGTAGGTACAAATAACAGAAGCTATGGTGTCCGCACAGCTAAGAGTGATATTTGTAAAAATATTTATATTTCAATTTTCCATTCGAAAGTTCACACATAACTTTTTTCCGCTCAGTGGTAGTTGGTTGTATTGGCCTTGTTATCAGGCGATTTTTTCCGTTGACAGCAAATGAGAATGACAGATGACAAGTTGTATACATGCGCATTGCGTATACAAACATACACATGAATATTTGGACAAATGTACACACAGTCACACACGCTGCAGACGTTGTTAATTCTGGCAGATGTGTACAGTGCAAAACCGAAAAGAACTTAACCAATCGACCCAGTTTTAACAATTCATTTTTGGAATTAAAAGCGACATTCCACAAAAGCTAGCGAACTGCACGATAAGGGAGGAACAGTGACCATTACAGTTGGACAGTAATCATTGCACGCACAGTCCTTCAAAAATAAACAAATAACAAAAAATGTATCACTAAATTCGTAAAAAGTAATGAATTTTTATAAGTACATTCATACATACATATACAAACATGCATGTTTTTTCAGAAAGCGCAAACATATATAAGCTACAAAAACAATGTTTATACTAAAATATAAAAATGTGGTTAGCTTAGCACCAATAATGACATAATTTTGGTGGTTTAGCTCGTAAATTATATTTCCTGCTTGATAATTGCTACTCATAACCTCTTTAAATACAGTTGTGTTCATTATTTACTTTTTGTCACGTATACAAATCAAACTGGAAAATGGATGATTTTTAACATTTACTACAACGTCGTCACTTTTTGATGTGTAAACATCTTTGGGCTCGGTAGGGGCTGTAAGTGACGTTCTGCTTGGGTGGGTGTGTATTTATGCAAGTGCCCTGTAAAAAACGATGGGGTATCAGAGTACTCCAACACTTATCCTCCTTCATATAAAAAAGGTGGTCCGATTTACATGGCGATGTCCGGTGATTGGATCACCTAATCCATCTCGGAATACTCTTTACTTGACTTCTGAATACTCTATGGAGCACCTACGTGAGAGTACTCTCAAAATGTTGCGGAAAGATTACTCCATGCTCTGCTAATCCCTGTAAAAAATTGTGTGACTAATCTCGAAAGAGAGAGATCCGCGATAAACCCTTTAGTCTACAGTTGGCTATAAATCAATGCATAAGTAAATTTTTAGTTGTGTAGCAACCCTGCAAAAAAAGCGATTAGTCTAGGATGAATCCGGAATGAGTCGCAAAAGATCCATGCCAGTTTTGACCTCTTTGTATGGGTTAAAGTGATCTCTTTCGTTTGAGCATGTCTTATGAAGAGACATATTCCTTTATTCAACACCTAAAAGTAGGCGACAGAATTTAAAATCGACTTATGCCAACTGTTCCTATAACGGAGTAGTTGGGATCAATTGTAGCCCACTGTAGACGAAAGATATTGATCCCGGATCACTCTCTTTAGAGATCATTCCCAGGATTTTTTGTAGGGTACTAAAAGAGTTTCCCCTTTTTTTGAAAACATATTTAATGTAAAGTGAGAGTTTAAAGATAATGAATAAAGAGCAGATTTTGTTATCAAGGCCTTGTAAGCTAAATATGTAGTCGTGGGTTCATTTTTTGTTTGGGTATTGGAGAGTTGCTGATAGCTCTCAATGCAATGGTAGGGCAGGGAGTGAGAGTACATTAGGATAAGAAATAACAACTTACCCCTCCACTCGCCGATATGATTTTTTTTTGCACGCATATTTTCGGCATAGTTCCCTTTTGTTTCGTGTTACGATGAATGATGTTTGACCGGCAATAAAAGCTTTCTTCTTGTTATGAAGTTTTTTCTTGCCGTTCATTTGTCCGTTTGTTTTCACTATGCTGGTTTATTGTGTCAGTCCGCATAACAAATAAAAGCTGTGTGCATTTCATTGTTTTGCTTTCGGTTTTATCTGACTGTTTGTTTCTATTCAGTTTAGTTTCGTAAAGTGCATGAATATGTTTGTTTTATTATATGTGCCCATACTAGGCTGGATCGCAAGGAGCAAGATCCCCGACGTTGACTAAGCCCAGTTACTGCAAGCATGCACGCCCGCTCCGAGCTCCCTAATGTCAGTTCAAAACAATACAGGCAGGGCTGTATTATAACAATATGTTTGAATTCATTTTCAGTTTTAAATGAATGATTCCAAGTTTACTATAAAAAGGTTAAGGTTTATGTGATGATATCGAACTTAAGCTAAAAATTTTAACCGTGTATCAAGTACAATTTAAGCTTAAATTGATGTTGGTGTATAAATACATACATATATGTGCCTACTCGCAAACATACATCCATAACATTAGAGAAGGAATGTGTAATGCAATTAGTTTCGGTTATTTGCTTATAATTGCTAGCGGCGCTTTTAATCATTGGCAGCTTTCCTAAACAGATTTCACCAAAGTAACAACGTTTCATTTATATGTACATTATGAAAACATGTATATGTTAAGTTGTGTATGTAAATAAATATTAGTGTGTACACCAGAAGAGTTGTATGTCAAAAATATCATCAGAATTAAGCTAAATTTTAAGCACCAAGCTCTTGGTGTTTAATTAAAATTTCAGTAGTGAAATTTCATTAAAATTAAATAACCAATTAGAAGCCCTACCTTATATTGAAAATACATTTCTTTACAAAAGAGTAAAATTTTTCTTATTAACATACGTTATAAAGAATGCGGCTCGAAGGAAATAATGATGCGAATACTTATAAAAAGAGTAATTGTGGGAAATAACCAGCTAACGCAGGGCTTCGAATTCTCTTCCCACTGAGATACAGTATCACGTCGAAAAACTTATATTGAAATTTTGTACCAAAGGAATTTTTAGTAGCTGTGGGTTAACTTCAAACCATTAACAGGATTTAATTACCAAAATTTAATTCGAGAAAACAGTAGAAGTTTCTTTAAAAAGTACTTGCGGCGTGTGAAAGTAGATATAAAAGAGCATTTTTCTTATTCATATAAATGAAAACTTAAATGTTTCTGTAGGTGCGTTCAAAGTGCTAAACAGATTTTTATAATATTTTTATAGTATGTTTATGGGTTCATAGTTGCAATAGACTCAGATTCTAGTTACTAGTGCCTTTCTTTAAGTAATGAAATTATTTATAATTGTATTTCTAATAAATAAATTAATTAATTTGACTCAGATTATTGCTATTTGGATATATGGGACCTTTTATCGAGATACATGGAATTTTAGAAAAGTGTGCGGTGTCACGTCCAAATGTTTTTGTGTTTGTTATACTTTTATAGACGTCCAAAGTAATCAATGAATGTGCATGACACATTCATAGGTTTATAATATCAGTGGGTACAACACAAGCTATGATATGAAGTTCTTGTGAAAGTGGGCAGTGCCACGCCAATAAAAGGAAAAAGCGGTTCTAACCAAAAATCCACCAGCCTTGGTTAATGCCGTAGGGAAAATTGGAAGCAGCTCACCACTCATTGGAAGAAAAGCTCGCCTTAATATTCTCTCAGGTACACCGATTTCTTGAGGGTCTCACATATATTTCGAGGAAATATTTATTTTGAATCAGTCTAATGACTTTTTTACTTATATATATATATATAAAATCATACCCAAAAAGCAAAATAAATGTTTAAAAAGATTTGCGAAATAAATATTATGCTTACCAAATTTTAATTTTTCGTTTATAAAACGTTTGAAAATAAGAGTTTTACTAGCTGGACCCGTGCGCGCCTTGCGCAAAAAAAAAACAAAAATGGTTTGAAACCTTTTATTAGTCCAGGTCCAGGATTTTTCACACCTTTTTCTCAAATTATAAAAAAAGATTTTCAGCTACACTTGTTGTGAGACCACAAAAAATTATACAAATATGCGCAAACAGCTATTTGAAATTCCACCACTCATATTACATTCACATTGAGCCATAAACTTGAGTTGATTGACAACATAAATATGAATTAACTCAAAAAATGTTTAACTCGAGTTTATGACCCAATGTGAACGCAGTTTTATTCACTTATTTTAGCAATGTTCAAGTATAGATGGCGCGCTCGCAGTGACATTCGCAATGCCTTATTATTCTAGCACTGTTCAGCCTTAGTATTCAAATGTAGATGTCGCGAGGCATGTGAATGTCACAGTCACAATAGCGTTGCAGTACAAATTGATTTTTTTGTGCATCCACAATCGTTTATTTTAAAGAATTAATTTTTATAAAATACGCTTAAACAAAAGCACCCCGCTAATGAAAACATGGTTTTGAATGTAGAGGTAACCCCCACCTTTAAAGCGATACCTTATTTATTAATATGGGTTCCAAATGAGCGCAGAAAATTAGGAACTAACACAAAAACACCTTACAGAAATAATATATATGATAATCAAAACGACACTTTGATAAAAAGCTTATTAACCCTTTCGCGGACACACGAATTTTAGAAAATGTTAGCAGAATGACCCATGCATTTATAGCCGCCGTGATATTTTTCTCCCCCTTACGAAAATTTCCGTTATAGTTAAAAAAAATCAAAGAAAATCGAATTGGGACACTAACTTAAGATGCAGCCACGATTTTTGCTTTTTCGTCGTCGTTCTCATGTAAGATCTTTTATGAAAATAATTAGAAGATTTTATTTTAAGTTGAAAAGAAAAAAATTTAAAAACAAATTTTCTCTGTATTTTTTTGTAAACATTCGTATTTCCCTTTTAAAGTAAAATGATTTATAAAAGTTCGTTCTTGAAGTTTTCAAAATGTTTACTTTAAAATTTCAAATAAATTAAAACTGAAAAAGCTTACATGTAACTTATTGCAGCAAGTTTACTTTAATTTTTAAAAACATTTAGAGCAATGCTTATTGGGTATATACGTACACTAGACTGGGCTCCAAAAAAACTCTCAAACTGCCAAATCATTGGATTAAAGTAATTAAGGTACATATAGTTTTGTAGGAAACTAAATTCTTGAACTGCTGAGCACAGCGTGTCTAGGTTCGTTCTTAACAAAAAACCGACAACAACCGACTTTTTTTGGACAAACAAATCCTGATGGCGAATACAAGTATCGAATTACCGGTACTAAATGCAAAAAAGTGTAGTTTTTTCAATAGGCAACACATAACTTTGTTGCGGTCACTCTGTGGCCCATCTCCAAAAATACCGTCTGGCAACCCCGCGATCGGAACGCTTCCGTTTTGCACACGTCAGCATCTGACATATGTCAACCAGCAACCGCAGCTAATACTTCCGGTTCGTGTGCTTCCTCCTTTTCTCGAACGACAGCCTAGCAAGCAGCAGCAACCAACCGAAGACGGAAAAGATCATCCGGGAGTTGCTGGCGCATCCAGGCAAAAATCCACTCATTATGGCAGCACCAAAGAGGAAACCAGGCCGCAAAATTAAAGCACCAGATAATATTGGAAGAGGGAGAAACCAGAAGACGATTCGAGGCAACTTCGTTCAATAGCGCGGAGAATAAGGTAAGTACTCAGGGCATACTTGCGGAGGCGGGTCTAATGAAACCATAAATTTAGACCCATCGTGAAGCGGGACGGCTCCGATTGAGTGCCCACAACCACACAGTTTGCGGGAACGGAACAACAGCGTAGCGTGTAAATCGCCACCGCCAAGTTCAAGCGAGCAAGGTGAAGAAGAGACGTAAGGCCCCGGGCATATGCTACCTGCCTTACATCAGCGGAAGTGGAACTTTAGCCAACGTCGTTTCAGGACAGAATCGGGGTCGCAAGAACCACCCCACAGTCCGGCGAGCTAGCTCGTGCTAAACGCAAGCATACCTGCGTGGTGCCTGGGGCATGCAACACGAGGGCGCGATCTCCGGGAAGAATAGGTCACCAGCCCGGCGAACCAGCACGTAACAACTTTTAAAAAGTAAAAATAAAAAATGCACTACCGCCACACCACGGTGGTCGCCTAGAAAATAACTTTGTGGTGACTATCACATATCCAAGAAACATTTATATCATTCGGCCCACAACACTGATTTATCGTAACACTATCGATAAGGCGAGGATCCGATACGTATGATAGGCGATCTCTAACTTTGACTTTTCTCTTTCACTTTTTTTTGATCTTTTTTCCGGTAACACGTGTAATTAATCCCTTCGCTATATCTTTGTAATAATATTGAATAGTTGTAATTAAATACATTGTTGAAACCAAAATCGCATATTTTCATTTTCACAATTGGTGACCCCGACGTGATCGTATATTGAACGGAAATATACGCAATGGAGAATAGCGACGCAAACGTTGCACCTGATACCGCAGCGAGCGGCAGGAATCAAAGGACAATTATTAATAAAGTTTCGGTGAAGGTTCCGCCATTCTGGCCACAGCATCCAGAGATTTGGTTCGCGCAAGTCGAAACGCAATTCAGCGTGTCTGGGGTGACTACCGATATTTCGAAATTTAACACTGTAGTTGCCGCTATCGAATCGAATGTTTTAGCACAAATTTCCGACGCCATTTTGTGCCCACCCGATAGTGGCAAATACCATAACCTCAAACAACGTATAATAGAACGCTATTGTGAGAGCGAACAAAAGAAAACGCAAAAATTGCTTTCGCAAATACAAGGTGGCGCAAAAGTAATCCTCCTATCAGAAAATGCTATAAATTTTGCGATTCGCCCCTAAAGTCAGTTCTGTTTTGATATTTGTGTAGTAAACACATGCGAAATACACGTTAATAGACAATGTTACGCTACACTGCTCCAGAACTCGGAATATTGCTGACTATTTATTTGAACAATAATCGGTCGGGGCCAAACGGTTAATGTGAATGGTGAGCGCTACAGAGCAATGATCAACGAGTTCTTTTTGCCGCAACTTGATGAATTGGGATTGGAAAACATGTGGTTCCAACAAGACGGTGCAACAGCACACACTGCACGTGCCACAACCGATATGCTGAACATCGGAAGCTTACTTTTGCGCCACCTTGTAGATTTGGGTGATAAGCGACCAACGCAGCTTTACAACGGGTTAAGCGGCCTTGCGAAGGGCAAGGTTAGCGACGAACTCCTAAAATCACTTTGGCTACAGCGGTTGCCGGCACAGGCTAGAGCCATTCTACAAGCTTCGGAAACTACCGGAGCTTGCAAAGTTAGCCGACAAAATTCTAGAAGTAGGCGATTTTCATGAAATGGCAATTGTTGGCGCAAGCGATACCAAAAATTTATCGGATTCAGAAATAGGTAAGCGAATCGAACGTCTCGAAACAATATTCGAACAGTTGTTACAAAGGGGAAATCAACGCAACCGATCTCGCTCAGCTTCATCACGGCGTCGCAGTCGCGCAGATACGCCAAAAAGAGTAAATGAAGGATACTGCTGGTATCATCAGGCACATGGAGAAAATGCACGGAAGTGCCGAGACCCGTGCACGTACGAAAAAGCAATGCCAAAAAACTAATCGACAATTCGGATCATGCGGGCAGATCCGAAAATAATAATCGAATTGCTCGTATATTTGTTCATGATGTCAACACCAAAACGAAATTTTTAATCGACACCGGCGCGGATGTGTCGGTATTGCCGGCACGGAACGAAAAGTCATTTAAAAAAGTAAGTACAACAAATATTTATGCTGCCAACGGCTCGCCTATAAAAACATATGGCGAAAAACGACTGCGCCTATCTCTCGGTTTAAGGCGTGATTTTTTGTGGACCTTCATTTTAGCTGACGTTAGCTGCCCTATAATAGGCTCCGATTTTTTAAAGCACTATGATCTTCTCGTAGATATTAAACGTAGTATGCTCCTAGATAGACATACGCTTCTCGAAACAAAGGGCATTCGCGCACAATCAACCGTAGCACAGGTATTCGTTTACGACGTACACGGCAAGTACGCGAAATTATTGCGCGAGTATCAAGACATTGGCACAATCAACGTGAACAAAAAACCTGTCAATTCAGAAGTGACACATCATATTACCACAATAGGGGCGCCTGTGTTTGCAAGGCCACGAAGGTTAGCGCCGGATAAGCTTGCTGAAACTAAACGAGAGTTCGACTACCTGCTGCAAAATGGTATATGCCGGCCGTCCAAGAGCAATTGGGCAAGCCCACTGCATCTCGTGCGCAAGCAAGACGGCACATGGAGACCCTGTGATGACTATCTGGCACTCAACGCGATCACGGTGCCCGATAGGTACCCAATTCCGTATCTACATGACGTAACGAGTATTTTACACAACAAAAAGATTTTTTCGGCAATCGACCTTCAGGAGGCCTATCACCAGATACCAATAGAACCGTGTGACATTCCCAAAACGGCGATATCTACACCGTTTGGGTTATTTGAGTTCCTCTTCATTACTTTTGGTCTGAGAAACGCAGCTCAGACATTCCAGCGACACATTCATCAGGTTCTTAAAGGACTAGATTTCACTTTCGTTTATATCGACGACATTTTGGTGGCTTCGGAGTCAGAAGAGGAGCACGAAAAGCATTTGCGAATAGCGTTCGAGCGCCTTCGTCAAAGTAATCTAGCAATTGCACTTAGTAAATGTAAACTCGGAATGAGGGAACTCAGGTTTTTAGGTCACACCATAAACGCAGACGGTATAAAACCGCCCGAAGACAAAGTCGAAGCCGTACGCAATTTCAAATTACCGACCGTAGTCAAGGACTTGAAAAAATTCCTAGGCATGATTAATTTTTATCGATCATTTATTCCACATGCAACAAAGAACCAGGACATCCTCCAACGCCTCATCATGGGTAACCGTAAAAATGACAACACCGTTATTGCTTGGTCAACGGAAGCCAAAAGAGCCTTTGACGCATGCAAAGACGATCTAGCGAACGCTACACTCATCTGCTATATGGCACCGAACGCTCAACTAACCCTAACAGTAGACAACTCAGACGACGCGGTGGGTGCTGTGCTGCATCAAGTCGTGGATAGGCAAGCGCAGCACTTAGGTTTCTACTCAAAGAAACTGACGGCGGCGCAGAGGAAGTATAGAGCGTACGACAGGGAGCTTACCGCAGCGTATCAAGGCGTACTACATTTCAAGTACGCTCTCGAAGGTAGGGAGTTTATACTGTTCACCGACCATAAACCGCTCATTTTTGCGTTTCGTCAAAGCAGCCAGAAAGCACCTCCGAGAAGGGCACGACAACTCGACACCATTAGTCAATTCACTAC
Source organism: Merzomyia westermanni (assembly GCA_949987695.1). Lineage (NCBI taxonomy): Eukaryota > Metazoa > Arthropoda > Insecta > Diptera > Tephritidae > Merzomyia > Merzomyia westermanni. Next base: position 450,595 of record OX465288.1, read on the forward strand.
AGATATTCGTCACCTACCGGGACGTGAGAACAACATTGCCAACTTGCTCTCCAGAATCAACACAATAGAGAACGACACCATTGCCTTCGATGCTATGGCAACAGCGCAGGCGAGCGACCCGCAACTGCAAGAGCTTCTCAACTCAGGTGAGAACACTTCTATCTCGTTTAAAAAGGTACCATTTCCAGGTTCACAAGAGAAGATATTCTGCGGCGTCTCAAACGGAAGAGTACGACCTTACGTACCGAAAAGCTATCGAGCAAAAGTGGTTCGTAAGCTACATAACTGTGGGACCGGGTATAAAAACAACGCAGCGTTTAATAGAGGATCGATTCATTTGGCCACAAATGGCTACCGAAGTTGCTAAAATAGTGCGTGGATGTATTCCGTGCCAGAAAGCGAAAACACAACGTCACACAAAAGCGCCTTTGGGAAGTTACGCAGATGTTGATAATAGGTTCCAGCACATAAATATCGACCTCGTGGGACCGCTACCCACTTCCAATGGTGTCCGCTACTGTCTAACATGCATCGACAGATTTTCGAGATGGCCCGTTGCGGTACCACTAGCCGACATAACTGCCGAAAGCGTAGCGAACGCTCTCATTAGTGGTTGGATATCAGCTTATGGCATACCCCAGAAGATTTCTACCGACTTAGGACGCCAGTTCGAATCCGAGATATTCAGAGCATTAACAAGATTGCTTGGTTTACAACATTTTCGTTTTACGCCCTATCACCCCCAGTCTAATGGGCTGATTGAACGCTGGCATCGCACACTCAAGTCAGCGATTAAGTGCTCCTCTACGAAGAATTGGAGTATTGCGTTGCCTCTTATATTACTAGGAATGCGCACTGCAATCAAAACAGACATCGGCACGAGCGCTGCAGAAATGTTGTATGGCACACCATTACGAATACCAGGCGAGTTCTTACAAGAGCGAAAAAACCAGCTTAGCGAATCAAAATTCATCGAGATTTTACGAAAAGCAATGAGAGACTTGCCTACAACAATACCACGTCGACATGGAGAAAGCAATTCTTATATACAACCGGCGCTAAAAGAATGTAGGTATGTTTTCATTCGAATAGATCGTGTCCGTGAACCACTAGAGCCAAACTACGAAGGACCGTAGGAGGTGGTGTCGAGGCATGAAAAATACTTTGTTATAAAAATCCGACAGCGGGAAGCAAAAATTTCCATCGATCGGTTGAAAGCAGCATATATCTACGAAGACAGCGAGACAACAACAACAAGCCCAGGTATCGAGACTACACAAAATAACAATAGCGACTCTGAGCCCGATACTTTAGCAGTTTCGCCCCCACAAAGCAAAGGTAATCACGAAGCTACAAGTGCAGGCGCCGCATACCATACATCTTCAGGGCGACAAGTACGAATTTCCCTCCGGTATCGTTAGTGAATAACTAGCCGGGGGTATTGTGGTGACTATCACATATCCAAGAACCATTTATATCATTCGGCCCACAACACTGATTTATCGTAACACTATCGATAAGGCGAGGATCCGATACGTATGATAGGCGATCTCTAACTTTGACTTTTCTATTTCACTTTTTTCTTGATCTTTTTTCCGGCAACACGTGTAATTAATCCCTTCGCTATATCTTTGTAATAATATTGAAAAGTTGTAATTAAATACATTGTTGAAACCAAAATTGCATATTTTCATTTCGAGGAACCTTATACTCCAAAACTTTATAAAAAAGTTTTAAAATTTGGATGTATGTGTCTTTATTCTAATTTGATTTTTGAACTTTTGAGAAATTTCCAAAGAAAACACTTTAAATCCGAAAACGATATCAACGATATAATTGCTATGGATTGAGCCACCTCAGAAAATATTTATTTAAGAGTTGTTGGTGGGAAATTCCTATAAAACTATAAGCAGCTTGATATTTTTACTTCAATTATTTAACAGTTTTAGAGCAGTCTTAAAATAATATCTATGCTGGCATTGATAGACTCCTAAACTTAACTATTAAGTTCTGAATCGCCATTCTGAAAAATAATGTCAAAATAATTTTGGCTTAATCTAACGTACAAATACACAGGTTTACGTTCAAAATATTCTGACAATAAATTTTATTTTTCTTTTTAACATAAAATACTTCGAGTTGCAGGTGCAAGGCATAAACGTAACTAATGGCTTTTGGGTTCTTATTTCCCGCAATTTGCTTTTTTCTTTCTTTCTTTTTAAGGCTGTTGTTGATTGGCTTATATTTCAGCAGCTTTGCACCTCCAGGTGTAGCTTAGACTTATAAATGACCACTTGTAATTGTCATGTTTTGGAAGTTTACAACAGAAAATTGCGGCTTTGACCTTGATACCGTTGCTATTGTTACCACCACAATCTTCAATTAAATATTAGCTAAAACAGTGAAAATGGAATTACAGATGATATACGTATGTACATGTGCCCGAATGTGTAGGTATTTAGGTCTGCTGAATTCATTAATGAAATTATGTCTAGTTGTTAGAACAAGATATTTCGAAACGAAAAACAACAAGTACAGGGTGTTTTTTTTACAGGTTTGTTTTTCGAATAGAGATAAAACTGGCATTTTGTGGTCAAATCTGGCAACTCTAATGTCATTTATGTTCAGTTTGGTTTGCCATTTCATCATGAACAGGTTGACAAAAGAACAACGCTTGCAAATCGTGCAAATTGATTTCGAAAATAATGGTTCAGTTCGCGAAGTTTACCGTGAGCTCCGTCCATTTTATGGTCGACATAATCGTCCATCAGAGCAATTAATTCGGTTAACCATGGATCGTTTTCGCACTACGTTTACTCTATGTGATAATACGCATCCGCAGAGACGTCGAACAGTGCGCACCGAAGAAACAATTGCCGCTGTAGAGCAAAGTGTTGAAGAGGACCCGAATGAATCGATTCGCCACCGTGCACAGCAATTGGAGCTTTGTCCATCAACTTTATGGAAGATTTTGCGCAAAGATCTTGGCTTGCGACCTTACAAGATCCAGCTTGTGCAAGAATTAAAGCCGCGAGACCATGCAATGCGTCGTGATTTTGGTGTATGGGCCGAAAATGAGATTGATTTCGATGCTGATTTTCATCGCAAAATTTTGTTCAGTGATGAGGCTCATTTTTGGTTGAATGGCTACGTCAACAAGCAAAATTGCCGCATTTGGAGTGAAGAGAATCCACATGAGACCCTTGAAACGCCATTACATCCACAAAAACTGACTGTTTGGTGTGCTCTATGGGCTGGTGGGTTCATTGGGCCATACTTCTTCCGCAATAATGCTGGAGAGGCAGCTACCGTTAATGGAGACCGGTATAGAGCCATGATAACCGACTATTTTGTTCCCGAATTGCATGGCATGAATGTGGATGAGTTGTGGTTCCAACAAGACGGCGCTACATGCCACACAGCGCACGTCACAATCGATTTATTGAAGGAAACATTCGATGAGCGCATAATTTCGCGGAATGGACCTGTCAATTGGCCACCAAGGTCGTGTGATTTGACACCATTGGATTATTTTCTTTGGGGATATGTGAAGTCGCTCGTCTACACCAACAAACCAGAAACGTTAGGGGAATTGGAAGCCAACATTCGTGGCGTTATTGCCGACATACGGCCCCATATGCTCGAAAAAGTGGTTGAAAATTGGACCGGTAGAATTGGCTTTATTCGAGCCAGCCGCGGCGGCCACATGCCCGAAATCATATTTAAACGTTAATGGCATAAAATTATCCTTCCAATAAAGCCAAATTGATGGACCTTAAAACGATTTTCTTGTGTTTTATTTCAATTCGAAGTTCTATACCCCTAAAAAAACACCCTTTACAATCATTAAATATTGTTCATTCGAATGGTTCAATGTTATTTGTTGTATGGCCTGCTCTTGTTTTATAGCTTACAGCAGAGCCGTCGGGTGGGGGTACTAAACTCTCATAGTTACAAATGGCAGTAGTGAAGCCAAGTATCGATCGATTAACATGAATTTTTATACCTAGTAGTGCTTCGCACACAAGGTATATTAACTTTAGTCGCGTAACGGCAGTACGTAACGGCATTAACGGATCAAGATAGATATTGACTTATATATATCAAAATGTTCAGGACGGAAAGACATATTGATTAAGCCATGTCCGTCCGTCCGTCTGTGAACACGATAACTTGAGTAAATTTTGAGATATCTTAATGAAATTTGGTACGCGGGTTCCTTGGCAGTCATCTCCGAGCGCTGTTTAAAATTAGCGAAATCGAATGATAGCCACGCCCACTTTTTATATATATAATATTTTCGAAAACACAAAAAAAGTGATTACTCAGGACATAATACACCTATAAGGATAAACTTTGGTGAATACATTGAGATAAAGGCATAAAATACATTTTTCACGAAATTTTTGAAAATGGGCGTGGCACCGCCCACTTTTGATTAAATGAAATTTAGAAATAATATTAATCATAAATCAGAAACCGTTCAAGATATCGAAACGAAATTCAGCACGCAGGTTTGCAGGTATGCAGGGAATGTTCCAGGAAAAAATGGGCGGGATCGGTTAAGGTCTACGCCCACTTTTATATGAAAGATTTTGAAAAGGATCGTAGACATATTAAATAGGCAATAACTTTGCGTAAAATAGCTTTACATCATTTATATTTCAGTTTTAAAGTTTCCGTAAACAAAGAAATCCAAAAACTTAAAATTTTCGAAAATGGGCGTGGCCCCGCCCTTTTTATAGTGGAAACGAAATTTATTGATAATCTTCTATATATAAAGGTAACTGTTTGTGGCAAAATTCGGCGAAATCGGTTAATGTCCACGCCCAGTTTTTTAAGATAGTTGTGAACATTTTTTTTGTAAAATTTAAAGAGCGATATTTCTACAACTAAGGAAGTTATATCAATTAGATTTTGCACACATAATAAGCTTTTTAAGAAAAACTCGGTCGCAAAAAATTTTTTTCAATTTCCAAGAAGTAGGCGTGGCGCCGCCCTCTTTTCAGCATCAAATTTCTGCTATTTTCAAAGGCATTCGCTTATAATTCGATTTTGATATTTCAATGAAAATTGGCTTCTCAGAAGTATGTATTATACTCCTGCCAAAAATTTGCCAAATCGGGAAACACACAAGCGAAATATTCGGGCACGTAGTTAATAGCCCACTGCAATAGCGAAGTTATATATCTTTTTTGATTTTCATACGTTTCATAAACATTAAATGTATGTAAGTATGAGAACAAGAAGAGAAAAGTTCACTAAAATAATCAGCACGATGAGCGGAGTCGATTTAGCCATGCCCGTCTCTCCGTCCGTCTGTCTGTCTGCCCGTCTGTCTATTTGAACGCAAACTAGTCTCTCAGTTTTACAAAAGAATGCTGAAATTCGTGGTTTGCTTTGGCCGTTTTATAATATACTACTTGCAAACCCGACATACGTTGTTTTGACGTTTTGATATATAGAACACATCTATATATAAAATTTCATTCACTTGAACCAAATAAGCTCCTAACTATACCTACCTGCAGCTTTATATGACCTGGGGGATTTTCCAAAAGCTATATACAGACTGTGTTGTGCCCAGCGAACTCCTGAACTTATCGTGAAAGTTCAAGAGCAAAACAAAACACAAAATATGTGGGCGTGGCACCGCCCACTTTTGAAAAAGGATGTAGATATTGACTAAGTGACACATATATCCAAATTTCATTAATTTAGACCAAAAAACTTCGGAATTATGACGAACTGAAACTTTATATAGCCTGGGGGCGTGGCTCCGCCTACTTCTCCAATACTATATATTGTCTATGCAGTGAACCCAAGTATATATTGTGAAAATTTCATAAAGATCGGTAGAGTTCTTTGGCGCCTATGAAAGACACCTATTTTTATATCTATTTTTGTTACGCACACAAGGTATATTACTTCATTCGGCATAAACGAATCGAGATATCAAAACCTTCTGGATGAAAAGTAAAATATCCGTGCAAGTAATTAATACCCCACTGCAAAAGCGAAGTTGTATATCTTTTATGATATTCATTCCTTTCATGAACATGAAATGTTTGTACGTATACTGGAGGATGAGCTGAGTCGATGTAGCCATCCATCTTTCGATACGTCTGTCTGTCTGTTCGTCGGTCTGAAAGTATAAAAATAGACCTGCGTAAATTGGGATGACATAATAGATCACTACTAGGTATATAATGTTCGGTTCCACCCGACCTTAGACTTTCTTACTTGTTTTACTTTATTTTGCCAATGTTGGGCGACTGTACAACGTGATAATGGTAGAAAACGGCTTGAAGCCGGGACCAAACAGACAAAAATAGGAAACGAACCACAAAAAGCACAAAAACAAAGATGTATGTCAAAGCGTAAGAGCTGCATTCAAAAGAAGCATCAAGATCCAACGCTCACTGCTTCCGGGGGCACTGCTATTACAAACCAAAGCGACGCCGAAATCAACAACAGCAGCAACACTGGTCGGAAGCTCAAAAACTAGGCGGAAAATAAGAAAGACTTCTCCAGAAAACCTTAAACCAAAAATGCCAAGGAATAAGTAGTCGACGCTTTGCAGTCAAATTTGAGCATTGACTCGGAAGAGATGAAAGTCAGCGTCACAGCGCCAAACACAAGAGAATGGGTCCGAGCATATGTGACTATAACTAAAGAAAAGGCGGACATATTACTAAATAGCTCAGGTATAAAATAGGTTGGGGTTATGGTAGAATGAGACCACACGAGACAAAAAGGCGATGTTTAAAATGTTTTGGCCCAAATCGCACCACTTGCACCTGCAAAGGCCCCGGTAGAAGGCGGCAGGGATTATGCATCCGATGTGGAGAACCCTGCCACAAACTCAAAGAGTGCACCAAACCTGCGAACTGCTGCTTTTGTACGACAGCAGAATAAAAAAAATAAAAACAGACCGTAACCAGGGGCGGGCAGATGCGTGGTGTAAAACGGCTGCGAAAAGTCATGATGATTGCACTGCAAGGCAACATGCACAGAATTAAAACCGCAGACGCCCTCCTAACGCAACTGACAAAGGCAGCAAAAGAATTCCGGCTGCTGGTTACCGCCTGAAAGCAATGCAATTACTAAAAGAAAAAGAAGCGGGACGGGATACGTCTGCTCCCAACTCCAACAAGCCGCATAAAAAGTTCCAAAATGCCATAATCGCTTTATTTCACATTCATTGTGGAAAAAAGCCATATTGGTTAATATGGCCCTATCTCAATATATTGGCTTTATTGGCTATGGGTTTATTGCACCCCCATTTAAAATGTCGGCTCGGTAATACTTCTGCTGTCGTCTTGTATGAATTCATCTTACACTTTGCGTAATAAATTTGAAATTAGCATATTTTTATATCAGAGAATCATTTTTAAATGCCAACAAGTTAACTACGCCAAGCTTATCCAATACAATGGTTCCATCCTCTGTCATTCTTAAACAATAGCTAAAATTCCGGAAAAATTTGGCGAATTTGGGTATTTTCTTTTCAGCTCAAAATGTTCAGTCAGTGCAAATTGAAAGAGCGGAACAGGACGAGCTCCGATTTGGAGGGGTTTTCCTGAGGATCCTACCCCTAAGCATAGAATAATTCAATACAACTGTAGAGCCGCGGGTCCGCTGCATTGCAAATGCCTGCCAAGTCGCCTCCATTTTAATATTATTGAAGGCGCCTTCAATGTCGAGAAAGCTTGCTAGGGTGTACTGCTTGCAATTCAGAGATTTCTCAATAGCACTATTGACCTCATGCAGATCGCTTTCAACCGATTTTCTCTTTCTGTCTCACATGTGCATGTCTATAAGCCTCTCTAGTGTTTTTAAAATGCCTTTAGATTTGTTAAAGCTGCATCTGTAATTGTCTCAGTCTGCCCCAAGTCGGCTTTGCTTCTACCTCAGTGGATGCCACTTTTTAAGAAACTATTTTCAAAAATGATGCTCAACTTGTGTTCCTTCTAAACGGTCGTGAAACTTCCAGTTCAAGGTCGATGGTGAAGAGTATCCTACTGTAATCCGAAAAGAAGCAGGTGTCTGACACTCTCCAGTTATCGACCATGGTTAAAAAAGAATCCGTGGCCAAGGTAATGTCAATAACTTCCTCCCTAATTCTATTCGTAAACGTTGGCTCGTTGTCTTTTTTACATACAGTTAGGTTAGTGGTTATGATATAGTCAAAAATATACTCACCTCAGCTTTTTCCTAGGGACATTGGACCAGTCTCCAGATAAAAATACCTTGAGGGTGCCCAGCCCGAACTTAACGACCCGTTTACTTTGAAGAACCAAATTCAAAGACGCTTGGTCTGTTCCAACAGCATGTCGCTACCTTGTCTGGTTTTGGAAGGTGTTATTGAAATCACCTTCCATTCCTTGGTATACTCGTATAGCTTTTCATTCTGAGTTGATTTGATTTTCTGTTTTTCCGACAGGGTGGATACTAGATGTATATTGGAACGATTTTTCGTCATCCCTTGTCAATTTTTGTTTTGTAACAAACCGGTTTCGGCGATCCGCCATCTTCAGTGTATGTTTCCGTTCTTTTCATTCTGCTTCGCGATTAGCCTCAATATGGATCCCGTCGACATTACTGGAGGCGGCATCCATACTGAAACAATAGGACGTAGCGATAGCCTAGAGCGAGGAATCACCTTCAGTTGAGTCTCCGGCCATAGAGCGTCGATGTCGCGGATCACTCTCGTGAAGAAATCTATCGATTTTTTGTTCCCACAACCCACGACTTTGACGCCATTTTGCCCGTCACCTCTGTCGAAGGATATTTCCTCCCTCTCGGCTTCTAGCATTAATTCCATCTACCTGGCCTCCACATCAGGATCGATTTTGCCTATGACGGCCACTTGCAGCTCAGGAGGGGAATGGAACGTTGCCTGCGATTTGGGCTTTATCGACTCCTTCGCTGGCCCTTTATCAAACTTTATCCGCTTCCGGCCTTGAGCGTTCGTAGATGCGGGCGTGAATGCTTTATTTACATCCTTTGGGTCATATTTTGGCGCCACTACTCGACCGCCGGCTTTCGCAGTTCTGGTCGCCTTGAACCTTGCCACAGCCCTATAGTGTTTCTTGATAAGATCCTCTTCTATGCTAGTGAGAGTAGCAGGATCCCTGTACTTCATTTTCCTGAGGTAGTAGGAAGAATTTCTAAAGCCTCGCTGGGCTTATTTCTTCCTTGTTACCGTTATCTTGTCGGCATCCGTACCCTCCGTCGATTGTGAAGTCTGGATGGGTTCTTTGAACAGGATGCTTTCAGCTTCGGAGCTGAAGTCATTGGCGGCGCTGACCAGTGAGCCAATGCCACTCTCTCTACCGGTGACGTGTCATAATGTCAATGGATTTAATGTCAGTGGCATTTCAAAAGTGAATGAATGTCAATGACATTGATTCGCTTTTGCAAAGAGAATTAATGTCAACGACGTTAATTCTCATAAGTATTCGACATTAACTCGCTTGTACCTTATATGTATGCATATAAAAAAAATAGTATTTAATAAATTTAGATATTTTTGAGAAAAGCGCCGCAGGCGAAAATTCCGTATACATGTATGCATATGAAATAAAAAAATTTTATTTAATGAATTTTGATATGAAACCGAGCTATCTTTTTTTTCAAATTTTCGCCTGTGGCGCTTTTCTGAAAATTCTGACATTAATTCGCTTTTGCAATGCTGTTAATGACGTTAATTCTCAAAATAATTTGACATTAATTCTCTTTGCAAAAGCGAATTAATGTCATTGCTTTTGAAATTATGACAAGTCACCTTTCAACCAGACCTCGGTATCGCGGTTGCTTGTCCGTAGGGGTCATAGTTACCAAATTCCCAGTAGCGTTTGTAGACTGCGTAACCTGAGATTGCACCACACAGCCTGAGAAGTTGCTGGAGCGGCACTGGGGATCCGACCCCCTGCACTATAAACTTTCCATTTTTCCCTACATCCATATTAGACGAATTTCGCTTCCACCCTTGGGAGTTTCTCCACTCCTCCCTACAGACGTTGTTGTGTGCCACCCCTAACATGGGGAACAAACGCACAGTTCTACCCGTTATGGCTAGGTGGAAGGGGTGACAGTTCCTAGTTATCGCACACATGCAGCCAGACCATCCAGCTGAAGTCAGCCAAGGCTCCGGCCTCAGGTTGGTTAGTACATAATTAAAGCGACGTAAGCCCTCGGCACCGCTCCCAGCTGCGTATCATAGCGAGGGTCTAGGGACAACAATTTCCTTTTTTATTTTAACTAGTGACAACAAATTTTTTGATTTTAACCAACCTGGGATATTCGGGATCAGATTTTATCATACGGGGCAAGCATTTGGACATTAGCTGTTTTCAAGTTTAAGTGAATAAATTGCTTGTGGAACTTTCTCACCACAAAATTTAACATAAATAACACTGGTTTACAGCCAAAATGCACCAGAGACGCCATAGTGAAATTCCTATGTAAAATCACCTCCTAATTCCGAAAACCAAGGTTATTTTTACTTGAATGGTACCGTTTTTGAGATATTTACGATTTACCGTTATTTCAAAAAACAAAAAAGATGGCTCCACTTAATCGTGTATATCTCAAGAACAAACTGAGCTCTTCCAAGACGGTTTGAAAAATTTGAAAGCTTATAAAATTTACTATAATCAGTACATACAACACTTTTTGCTAGGTCCTGCAGATTCAAACATATTGAACAATCATTACGGATTTTTTAAATTTTTTTTGTAAAAATATAAAAAAATTTGTACTTTGCGAGGAAGCATCTCGAAAACTTTTTGTTTTTTTGAAGATATTTTTCCCCCCTCTAAGCTCTGTTTTATTACAAAAAAAATAAGCTATCAGTGAACAAAATCGATGAACTAATACAAAAGTTATAAGCATTCAAGTAAATATATCCATTTAATACTTAAGTACCCTACAAATAATAGCATATGTACATATGGTTCTGTCTTAACTCTATGATCTTATTTTATAATTGAAAAAGTTATGTGTCTTGTTTTGACGCTTATTTAGATTAGGATCGGTTTCTCTTATGAGAAACCAACAGTAGTCGCCCATCATAGCGACATCCCAGAATCCTTGATACCGACTTTCAATCACTTTCATTTGCTGGTGAAACCTTTCGCCATGCTCGTCACTTTCGTCGCCAAGATTTTGCGGGAAAAAATTTAAGTGGGAGTGTAAGAAATGAATTTTTAAAGACATATTTACTCTTGAAAGAAAATAAAAAAGTAAATTAGATAAATACATAAGTGACACATTAGTATATAATTTTCTTAGGCTGGATTTATCTTTCAATTCAGAACAAATTTTTTGTTTATATTTTTCCCGTTCTTGTTTGTTCGGAACTGGACGATGAATTCAGATTTATGGCTATATATTCTCATGTAAATTTATGTAATATATAATTTATTATAATATGTTTTTTTAATAGTTCTTTGAAATGGTTATTGGTCACCATTTTCCTTATTTGCGGTCCCACAAAAATCCCTTCCTTTATTTTTGCTTCTGAAATTTCTGGGAAGATTGTCTTCAAATGATGAAAAGCTTCGCCTTCTTTGTCCAAAGCCTTCACAAAGTTTTTGATAAGGCCGAGCTTGATGTGGAGCGGAGGTAGAATTATTTTTTCCTTCTTTATAAGTGGAGAGTATTTTATGTTATCTACCCCAACTTGAAACTCGATTCGTTCTGGCCGATCCTTTATGATGTAGTGGTCTTGACGAGCTCGGCTATCCCATTTGCATAGAAAGCAACAGTATTTTGTGTATCCACTTTGTAGACCACATAGCATTCCAACGACTTTAAGATCGGCACATATTTTCCAATCATGTTCTTCGTATTTGATTAACTTGAGCAATTTTTGCATTATCTCATATGTTTCCTTCGTATTTACTGCATGCGCGATCGGGATAGATGGCTTTTGGTTGCCAATATGCAATAATACGGCCTTTAAACTTAATTTATTGCCGTCTATGAACAATCGCCACTCTTTTGAATCATATGGTTCACCAAATTGTTTGAATAGACCAGCAATGTCTTTGCAGTAACAAACACTGTCCTCCTTCGTATAGTACTTGGAAAATTCTTCGTGACGAGTTCTATAATATGTTACCTTAACATCGGATGAAACAAATTTAAATTGTTGCATTCGAGAGGCGTGTAGTTCGGCATTTTCCTTTGACAATTCCAAATCCCTTATCCAATCATTGAGTTGTGCTTGTGACAAAGAATTTCTTTCGTTTTCCGTTTGAAATTCAGTACAACATGATGCCGCGTAATCAGATACTACTGTTGACAATGAAACTGGAGCCGGAACTAAAGTTAAATTTGATTCTGGCAATGTCGCTTCTGTTGAAATTAGTTCTGACTGTGACACTGTAGATACGCTCGCATAGGTTACTTTTCTGGACTTTCCAACCCCAAGTACTTTTGTAGTACAAATATAGCAGTCCGTTGAATGGCAAGTTGGTTCCCTCCACTTCATTGGTGTAATAAATTTCACACGTCGCCTAAATAGATAGTTTCAGGAATTAGTCAGCTATGCATTAAAAGGGAACAAATTCCTAATTTTTACAACGTACCTTTTTGTTCCGGTTTCCGAAGAAATCAATTCGACTCGGCATGTGGTGCACACAGTGTTCGGTGTCCATGGTTTTTAGGCTCAATTCCAAAACACTTATAGTATGTAACTTTCAAAGGATTTGAAAACACACGTCTCATACTTTTAACAATAAATTGACCGCAGATGAAACAGAACATATCTGGATCATTTGTACACTCAAACTCTCGCGCCCTTTTATTCATTTTTTATTTTAAGTAAATGACGGGTTATAAACTGCAATTTTAAACTGAACAGTATCCGGCGAGCCTTGCAGATATTATGAAGGAACAAGGCGCATGTACTTTTATTTATACTTAGATCCAGTAAAAATTCAAGCCTACCTAAACAAAAAGGTTCCCTAGTTCTACAAAGAAAACACTACCTGCCTCAAAAATATGCTCTTGTTTAAAATGTACCTAGGTTTGAGAAAACGACACTAACAGCTTTTTGTATCTAATAACTTTTCGAAAATCTACCTGCTAACTAACTGATATACGAATACTAACACATATGTACCAGTAGGGTACTTAAGCATTAAATGGATATATTTACTTGAATGCTTATAACTTTTGTATTAGTGCATCGATTTTGTTCACTGATAGCTTATTTTTTTTGTAATAAAACAGAGCTTAGAGGGAGGAAAAAATATCTGCAAAAAAACAAAAAGTTTTCGAGATGCTTCCTCGCAAAGTACAAATTTTTTTATATTTTTACAAAAAAAATTTAAAAAATCCGTAATGATTGTTCAATATGTTTGAATCTGCAGAACCTAGCAAAAAGTGTTGTATGTACTGATTATAGTAAATTTTATAAGCTTTCAAATTTTTCAAACCGTCTTCGAAGAGCTTAGTTTGTTCTTGAGATATACACGATTAAGTGGATCCATCTTTTTTGTTTTTTGAAATAACGGTAAATCGTAAATATCTCAAAAACGGTACCATTCAAGTAAAAATAACCTTGATTTTCGGAATTAGAAGGTGATTTTACATAGGAATTTCACTATGGCGTCTCTGGTGCAGAAAAAAAGTTGGAATTTGTGATCCAGTGTAATTAGCATATTAATATGTTTTTTTTTAGCCAAGTTGTATTATTAACAAATCAAAATCAAATAGGTACCCAAATTTTCCCCCCCCCCCCCAAATATTTTGAATCCCTAACGCAAAATTTTTTCGAATTGTTTACGGATTTTTTATGCAATTTTTAAAATTTACCACCTTAGTAAGTACAATTTTTACGGAAGTGTGTATGATTAGGCCCTTTACTTTAAAATTTACATCAGGAAACTGCGTTTTTTTTCAAGTTTAAAACCAGTGTTAACTCTGTTTTACAGGAGATGATACATTTCAATAAAAAGTAGTCGAATGGTGAATAATAGATAAATGCACCCCTTTTTAATAGTGAATGCATTAGAAAACAGTTTTTGTTAATTGCTAGAAAGACTCGTGCCACTTGAAGTAAAACAATCAACAAAGCAATTTAGAATATTGGAAATTAACCAAAAAAAAAAATATTATAAATTCCATAAATAAATCACAAATGTTTGGTTTTCATACGGGATTTTCGGGATCCAGAAAGGTACGGGATACCGGGCATCTCCATTACATACATATGAAGATATGTACGAGTATAAAAACGATTATCCGCAATTCATTTGATAATGTTGTGCTATTCGTCGCAATGTATTATTCAAGCAGAATGTACTCCTTTGCACTCAGGATTATATGGGCAATTGCAAATAAGCTAAGGAGGGAGAAGCTTTTGGCGCTGACTACAAAACTTACGCGGAATTAAAATTACAGCAATCTAAGTTTATGCCGTTTGGAAATTTTCCTTATTTATACACCAATAGGCCAAAACCATGACAGTATGTGTTTAAGTATGTACAGGGGCATGTAAATATATTTATGTACATACAGATACTGGTTTGTCATAATTCCTTTGTAAAATTCTCTTTCATTATTTTTTGTAATGGCACGCAAATAAAATTCTTTTCTTTTACATACTATGTACGTACCTCTTTCCCTACTTGTTTACCCTTTTTCCCTATGTATGGTCTTACGGTATTTCATTTCAAGTTAAAAGTGCTGTTAATAAAAAACTCACGAAAGGTGTGCTCCTCCCTCGCTTTTTTGTTAAATACTCTGTGGGGAGTACTCTTTCGTAAGCATTTTTAAAGCACTCTCACGTAGGTGCTCCGGAAAGTACGCAGAAGCAAAGAAATGGAGTACTCCTCTCCTAGGACATCTTCAGGTAAATTGGACCACCTTCTTATATGAATGAAGAAAATTGTTGGAGTGTTCTGATACTCCATCGTTTTTGCAGGGTTATGTCAAATACTATAAATATAGGAGCTCAGGCAAAGCTAAATGCAAGTTCCATCGTTTTTAACAGATATCCCTTATAAAATAGTGTTGAAGCTGCAATTAAATTGCTTATTTTGGCCATGAATATCTGAGTTTGGAAAGGACATGTCTCCTATTCCCACAACTTTGCTAGAATGGACGCTATCCCGATCCGTACTTAACAACTAGAATATCTCGATTCGGACCTTAAATCAATCAATTGATTTAATCATTTACAGTTGTAAGGAGATATATTTTAATTAAAGAAAGCATATCGTTTCT
This sequence comes from Merzomyia westermanni, assembly GCA_949987695.1. Taxonomy (NCBI): domain Eukaryota; kingdom Metazoa; phylum Arthropoda; class Insecta; order Diptera; family Tephritidae; genus Merzomyia; species Merzomyia westermanni. Next base: position 465,838 of record OX465288.1, read on the forward strand.
TTGAGCTATGTGGAACTAACTGGATGGTTGTTTTTTTTCGCATGAACTACCCATTTTTAATTTTCGATACTTACAAAATTTTGTAATTCCATCATTCCCAACGGGATAGAGTTCCTTTACTATAATGGGAACTTTACCTGGTTGCACAGTGTTGCGGATAATCGGTATATGCCATCGTAAAAAAGAATGAAAGGTATTTGAGCAGGACAAAGAAGGTTTTGTATGACGTGGCAGCAGACTTCCAGCCACACCAACGCTTTTTCACACAGACATCAGAAATTTTCAAAACATCCCCTGCAGGAAAACCATTCCTTACAGTGCTGAGTAACTATTTTATTTGTAAACGGATTAGCGGCCGCCTTGACATAGCATCCCTTCCAAGCCCAAGTTTAAGATCTCTTCTAAGTTTGCTCGAGATTAAGCTTTTCAAATGCTAGAGCTGCTAGGCAATAGGTGGCAAAACCCTCCGGCTGTCTTTCCGCCTTGAAAGGTGGGAGAGGAAGCTCGACCTAAAACTACTTGGACTTAACCAAAGCCAGGGCTCTGAATTCGAATATCTTGGCATAGTTAGCAGCATACACTACTAAGAGAGCCTTCGGGAAGAACTGGGAACTATCACCGTACATAATCCACGGTATGTACAACACATCCGACCGATACTAACGTATAGAGCTCTAGTCTGGTGGAAGGCGCTAGACATAAAGAGCAATCAAGTGAGAGCTGGGAAAATACAAAGACTAATATGCCTATATATCAGGCGCAGTAAGCAGCGCACCTCAGGAGGGGATAAACTTCATCTTCCACCTAGTGCCGCTGCACGTGTTCGTTCAGGGTTTGGGCGCAAAAGGGAGCTCTGAGATTGAGGGAATCTAACATTTGGAGGGCATCCAACTATGGACATACGACCATACTAGATCACATTGCAAAGGCACTAAACGGGGCCAAAGCGGGCTATACCACGTCATTTATTGACCTCGAGAGAGGAATGGGAACAGGGCTTAGTCACTGGTAGAGAGATTACAATCTACACGGACGGATCAGAAATGGAAAATGGAACGTAGGCTGGGCTATACTCTTAATAATTGCAAGCCGGGAAAATATATCGACTCCCTGACTCATGCAGTGGCTTCCAAGCAGAAATCTATGCCATAGAAAAGGCAGCTGGATTGCTGCGCGAGAATAAAGTACCAGCGACAAATGTAACGTTCTTTGTTGACACCCAAGCTGCTTTAAAGGCATTTTAATCGAAAGTGGTAAAGTCTGATATGGTTCGAAGGTGCCAAACCCAGCTAAAAGCTCTGGATCATCTCAACACTTATCTCTGCTGGGCAACCGGACACAGCGGTATTGATGGAAACGAAATAGTTGATGAGATGCCCAGGAACGGCTCTGAAAGGGGCATACAAGTGGCAGAAAACTCCGTGTGACCGCCATTGGGAAATTTGCTAAGGTAAATCGATGAGCGTTCTTTTTAAACAACGAATTTACTATGGGCCAACCGGGATTACTGCGAAATCTCAAGATCCATATGGCCATATTCAGACAGGAAAAGAACTAGCTTCCTTCTCAAACTAAACAAATCTCTGGTAAGGGTACTTACAGGTGTCATCACAGGACATTGTGCTATCGAACCAATGCTTCGACGATGGCGTACGCCAACATGTTCCCTATGTAGAAGCTGACAGGATAAGGCGGAAGAGGAGTCTATTCATCACTCTCTTTGTCTCACACAAGGTGTCTCAGATTTCTGGGAGCACGCTTTTTCTACAGTCTGGCAGAGGTGAGAGAAGTGGCTCTCGCGCGAATTTTCAAGTTAATATAGGAGAGTAAACGGTTTAAAAAGTATTAAGTGAGTAATACCTGGTTGGACAGGAGTGCCCCCACCCGGCACGCGATGAGAAAATTCGCAATGGACATAAGTGTTTCCGAGTGGAGGCGTGGGATGTCCCATGCGCTCTCTTTAACCTAACTTAACCTAACCTATCACTAGGATTCAAATGAGAGCAGCCCTTATTTAATAAAATGATAGCCACTTTTACAAAAAGGTGGCCTCCAGTGTTAATTAAGCATTATTTACGAATAAAATAGCTATTAGGACATCGAAAGGAAGTATTGATAAATACGGCTCTGCTTCATCAAGTTCAACGATAAAGCTTTGGTCTCAGCCATGTCACGGACTTTCATTCTCCGTTCTTCCAGTATGATTTCATGGATTTTATCGACTAGAGAATCCAGTGAGCCACTACTTTTGCATTCAACTTTCTTAATATTGCTGATAGTTATTTATGCAAAATAATGCTTAATTAGTACTCTAGTTAGTTTAAAACTGCCAAACACACACTAAATGGCTCAGCATGCTCAAACTTTCACAATATTCTTTCAAGAGTTGATAGCTGACGTGATGTTGGACTTTGATAGCTTTAAAGAAAGGACACTTAAATTTTAAACATATATAATACTTAACTTTTTGAATAAGAACAAAATACTTTTAAATACTTTACATTGAAATAACAATGTCTTATCCGATCTTCCAAAAATTATATATTTTAAGTATTTATTTGGATAAAAGGAAACCTTTTAAAGCCGGCGGGTGAAAATTAGTTTGTAATGACCTGTCTAATGTACATACATATAAATATCGATTGAAAAATTCCCAAAATCTATTTACTTTCTTATTCATACAAAAATTTATTACAGCAACTTTTCTAAACAATGAATAATTTACTTTAAATAAGTCTGTTATTACCTTCTGATACATTAACTTCAAGTCCAAACATTTTTAAGAACCCCTTGCTAAGTGTAAAGCATACATTCTTCTGTGTAATTTATCTGGATTCGTAACAGACTGAATATATTAACATACAGAATTGCATATTTATTTACATACTTTACATCATTGGGTGGATGTACTCGTACTATGAGTTCTTGGCCGTCTTCATAAGATGAAGCTTTATGTACTCTGCAATGCAAAGTCTGCATGCCAAATATCTGAACACCATCCGGAATGTACGAGAGCTAAATTATTAATAAGCTCATTGTTGGTGCAAAACATGTGTAAAAGCAACAACGTTACATTTTTCAGCTTACTTGTTCATATAATCATTAAAAATTTTCTAAACAAAATGCGCCGCTTTATGTGACGGACATCATTACACTTAGTGTCCCGTTGGCGTGTTCTGAATTTTATTATGGCTTATTTTAAAATTTATCCCAGAACACCTGCACCAGTTCGACTTTTCTTACTTCATCTACCTTTCTGAATGTGAAATTAAGTAATGGCGTATTTTTTTTCATTTTTGCATTTCTTAAATTGCAACTTATCTCCTTAGTTTATAAATTTTGTGCGGTTTCCAAGGTTAAGTAATTTTAAAATTCCAACGGCGTCTTCCGCGACTTTTGAGAGCTTCGACCGCTACACCGCAATTTGAACAAACTAACCGGAATTGTTTATGAAATATGTTCTACAGTCTTTACATAAGTAAAGCTTAAAAAACAATGCCTTAACGCTGAAAAACAACCGCGGTGTGATTCAAATTACGCCCAACTATTTAGCTCACATTCAAAAAAGAGTAAAACATACGAAGTATACAAAGAGTATACATATAGAACTAAGAAACGATCTCGAACTACTTTATTTCAATACCACCTTATGTGAACGTCGCAAAATGCCGCCGGGAGAGTTTACCTTTTGATTTTGATTGTTGAATATTTGAAACAACGTGTGTTCGTCCACGTTACGAGCTTGCCTGGATTTCAATTTTTGGCAGAGGATATTTCCTTACACCATTTCCATATATACTAACACAAGGGACTGCCATATCTACCTTGTGTGTTTTCCCAAGATTTCACCTATCTATGGGAGATACTGCGCAGCAGCTCTAACTAAAAGCCATCAACCTCCAAGCTCGCGCTTATAGTCTCTCAAATCTTTGCCATTCGTTGAAAACCATCCTCATCTCTGAGGCTATGCTTTTTCAGAAATGACGCTATTATAGCTAAATAACAAAACAAAAAGGAATCAAAGCATGATAAGTGGCCACCTGTCAATATTATCTCCGTTTAAATTGTAGTTCTAAATGCAATTCTTTTAATTAATATAAATGTTTCAGAACGAGATCGTGCACTGGGTATATGGCGTTATGTTTTGATTGCTAATGTCTAACAAATACAAAGCAATATTCTTACATAAACATTCAGAAAGTTAGTTCAAGTACTGAAATAGTAGTAGCTTTCTTAGGGCCGGTTTCACCAGCTCGACTTAACTAAGTTAAGTCGAGTTGTTCACTTTTTCGGTTTCACCATCTAACTTAACTAAGTCACAACTTAGTCAGCCTGCAAGCTGACTTATTCTCGACTAAGTCAGTGTTGCTGCCGTTCAAAACTTAAATGTCAGTAATGCTCCAATTTGTTTTGTACAATGTCCCAGCCGGAAAATTCGTCAAGCATAACTTTTACGGCGTATGCATAGATGCATGCGAACGCTTGTTTTCTAGCATGCAACCATTACGGAACTATTGTTTTTAATTAAGCGCTAAATTTAGTCCCTTCCAGCTAAAGAGAAATGGGTGGAAAATCAATACATTCCTTCGTGTATGGCCATACATGTCCATTTCGCACTTGGGTATTGGGATGCGCAGAGTTGTCTGGTATAAAAAAATACTACTATGCATAAAACAGCTGATCGGGTTGTTGTGTTCAAAATTATTTAAGTCGCTCAATTGGTGAAACCCAAAATTAAGTTAGTCTCGAATCTGTGCTAACTTAAGTCACGACTTAGTTTTAGTCTTAGTCGCGTTGGTGAAACCGGCCCTTAGGGTATTTCGCAAATACCTAAAATCTTGCGTACTATGTACGAGGTGTGTTCAAAAAGTATCGCGAATTTTGTGTTTTTTCAAAAATTATTTGTTTATTCATGAATATCTCTTTTTTCCCCTTTAAAGTAATCCCCATGAGATATTATACACTTGTGCCAACGGTTTTTCCAATCTTGGAACACTTCAAAAAATCATTTTTTTGTATCTTGTTCAGCTCCTCCTTCGATGCCGTCTTTATCTAGTCAAGAGAAGCGTAACGTCGTCCTTTCATGGGCCTCTTCAGTTTAGGGAACAAGAAAAAGTCACAGGGGGCCAGATCTGGGGAATACGGTGGCTGCGGCATCATTAGTGTGTTGTTTTTGGCCAAAAAGTCGCGCACAAGCAACGATGCGTGAGCAGGGGCGTTATCGTGGTGCAAAAGCCAATTTTTGTTCTTCCACAAATCCGGGCGTTTCTGGCGGATTTCTTCGCGCAAATTGCGCATAACTTGCAGGTAATATTCCTTATTGACCGTTCTTCCCTGTGGCAAGAACTCATGATGCACCACGCCCCTACAATCGAAGAAAACTGTCAGCAAAACTTTCACATTCGACCGAACTTGGCGCGCTTTTTTCGGTCTTGGTTCGTGCGGCAGCTTCCATTGAGATGATTGAGCTTTGGTTTCCACGTCATAACCATAAACCCACGATTCGTCACCAGTTATGACCCTCTGGAGCAAATTTGGGTCGTCGCGGACAGAGTTTAACATCTCATTAGCAATGTTCATGCGATGCTGTTTTTGGTCACAATTGAGCAATTTTGGTACGAATTTCGCGTAGAAATCGAAGACGATCCAAAACACGTGCAAGCAAAGCAGCTGTCAACAATTAACTGAACATTCAAAATGGCCGAGCTTGTCGGCATAAGTGAAAGACATGAGTACCAACATAACGCCACAAAAAATTCGAAATTCGAATATACGTAACCAGCGAAAATTCAAAATTCGCGATACTTTTTGAACACACCTCGTATTTTAGGAAAACAGTAGTATTTCATTGAAATCTACGTTCTGAGTCTTTTATGATTATCCAGTATTCTAGATTTTACTGTTTTATATTCGCGTTACAAAAAAAAAGGGCATCCCTAGTGTGTATCTGTGTTTTTACAAATATTAGCAAAAGAACTTTAATTATCTGCTCAGTGATTAGTTCGGTTATTGTAATTGAAATACCGCCACATCATTTTCTTTTATAACGTTTTTAGCTAGTTAAAAGGATACTAATTAAAAACAGCGCGTACGCTAATACTGGCGAGCACACAAACCCAAAAATATACAAATATTATTCAGTGATTATAAGCACATACATTGTTGTTTTTTTGTGATAAACATCGAGTAGCCTTGTCGTCGGTTTCAGCTTTTATAATTTGTATAAAATAAATTGACATTCCTCTTGCTTATTATAAATTTTTAATGCAATTAATCAATATTTTGAGCAAGTATTTATACTCATTTGTGTAAATGCGTGTTTATTGTGTTTTTCAAACGTGCACACACAACATTATATTTCCCATACATGTACATATGTATATAGTTATTGTTGTTATATTTACGTATGCACATATTTTTGTATATTCCCTGTGGGGAAAATCTCTAGTTCTCAATCAATCTAGTTCAATCTCTTTCACATGTAATCAACTGGCGAATTTAACATGGCGATGTCCTAGACGGTGAAAATTGTCCCCCGCTGCTTTACCTTTTCGACAGTTCCGAACTAGTTAAAAATTCGACAGTTGGGAGGTAGTTCTTTCATTGCTAATATTGCTCTAGTTCTGAACTATTTCCAAATTCTTCAGTTTGGATGTAGTTAATTTAGAATTAAAAGAAGAAATATTTGGAGAAGTCTTCCATGGAAGAACTACACTCGGAGACTTTTTGCTGAATCACTGCCTACGGTCGCGACCATCGTTTTGAAAAACTTTTTCAAACCACTTTTGATGTTACCTTTCCCAGGACTCGAACCTTGGACCCTCGGTGTGATAGTCCAGCAACACTACCGCCACACCATATGCATGGCTAATAATTTTAGTCTACATTTTAAACCATTCTTTCATAATGTATACATATGTAACCTTTTCTCACACCATTGATACGTGCGCCTCTGATGCGGGACGCGTCGGTTCGAATCCTACCAACTGATACATTTTTTTTATTTATGATTTACGTTACAAGAACAAAACATTGTCCAAATACAAATCTAAATTTTATGAAATTTTAATGATTACACAACTGACGGCTTCGAACTAGTGAAAATCTAGTTACTATCTCACTAGTTCTTATTAGCCACTTTATCTCTAGTTCTGAACCAGAACTTATTCTCACTAGTTACTTACTTCCCCACGGGGTTACGAGTCTAGGACAAAGTGCGGTTGTGTAATGTAACAAAAAACTCTATTAACACTTTAACGAAAATCTAATTAAACTTTTGCTGCTCCACTTCACTTTGACCTCAATCATAAATTCCCTGTTGTAATAAATAATGTTTTAAACGGACTCCCACTTTGTTTGCAAGCGAAAATAAATTGAATTCATCCAAACAATATGAAAATGTACGCTTCATTTTATGCGCCCCATAAAATAACCAGCAAATCTCCAATGGAATCAATTTGACCCAATCCGTACAGTTATTCAAAGAACTGCTTGGACCAAGAGGAAATATGATTATCGACGTTAGTTTAAAAAAATTCCCTTATTTAATTAAATTAACTCATATAAATATTTTATAGGAATTTACATTAATAAATTGTGAATAAATGTTTAGAGCAAAATTATTACATTGACTGTTATTATCTTGTAATTTACAATAATTTTATTTTTGGTTAAGTAACTTAAATGAATAACTTTAAACACAATTATCTAGAATTTTGTGGCAGTAATAGGTAGGAAAAATTCGAGCTATTAATAGGTCGACTAGAATTAACAGCTTAACCGTTGAAAACGCGCAGTTTGAATTTTCTGATAAAAATACGAGTATTTCATGTTATAGCCTCTTCAATCCCGCAACGAAAATACGTTCGAAAAATAATTTTTATGAATTATTTTTGATAACGTCTGTCTAAAGAGTTTATTTCAAAAAAAAATTAAAAAAAAAATTTTTTTTTAATATTAAAAAACAGTATTTCGAAGTTTTTAGTTTTTAATATAACTGCAAAATAAAACCAATGTACATAATTCAAAAAAAAAGCTAATTAAATGTTTTTTTATTAAAAATATATATTAAAAAGAGTAAAAGTGTTTATGTGTACACAAAAAAAATATTGACTCACTTGTGACAAAATATGATCCAATCTTGCATTTGAGTTCTTAGCGTGCGTTTTATCGCGGAATGAGGAATCTTAACCCCGAATCGTTATAGCTAAGTTAGGGAATAGCGCAGTCGATAATGCAGGATACAAAATCTTTAACTAAAATATCGAAAAATTACATCGTTATAAGTTAGTGAACTCCCCCACAGGTGTGAATCTGGTACGTTAACTTATTACTTGGTTCAGTTACTTAGCAGTCCGTAGTAAAAAATGTGTAATTTGTGATCGTTATATGAGCCTTTTCAACTAAAGTAGTTGTGATTATGAATATAACGCAGATCTAAAAAACGCGGTAATAAAAGGTGGTTGCAATTCTCTGTTAAAATATTGCCCAGCAGCCGGTTTTAGAGCTTTGCAGGTCGATTCTTAGCGTAACCGGATATTTGTAACCGAAAATCGGAACCGTCGGCAATGGAGTTCATGTAACCGCGATTCTAGAGTACAAGGAAACAATGCCAAAAACAAAAGCTATTTATTGAACATATTAAAGTACGTGGATTGAAGTTGTTCTCATGTAGTTGCATTACTTGGTCCATTACCGGAAGTGTTGCTGGAAGACCACCTTCTTCTGCATCTATGAGAGGTGCCTGTGTTTATGTGACGGCGTTCAACAGCCGGGAGTTGACAGAAGACTTTACCGCCTATGTCAAATTGTTGTTGAGGGCCTGCCGATACACCTATGGACCAAGCCGTTTGGTTGTTATAAAAGTAGTGCTGCTAGTAAGAATGGTTTAACTTTAATTAGTTTTTAATATATTGCAACTAAAACTAAACTAAGTTCTTGTAATTTATTTGGTATCATCCATTTGGCCATAACCACTATAACTAGTACCCATTTAAAAAAATAGTTTTCACCACTTGTTAGCCAAGACATAAACCATTTCAAATCATATTTGCAACTACAGTTTTTTAAAGGGACCGTTTTGAAGACTGGAAATTTGGAAAACACATATTGTTTAAATCTTCACACGGCCTGAACAAAATTAGCTACTTTTCATACCGTTCGAGAAAGTAATGCGTTGCTAACCGGTATCTGGTGTGTTGGGTATATTGTTTATTAATTGTTGTTAGCTTGTATGTTTACAAAATTTGTCCTTTTTTGTGTCCCGAAATGTATTTACAAGAGACGTGCAAGTTTTCGCTGTTACGTGACGTTACCACCTATTTAGATGATTACGAAATTGGACTGCAACTTAAGCCGGCAGAATATTAAAAGGGTGACAAGTTGCCAAATTATTTATTTACTGTTACTGTTACTACACGGGAATCGAGGGGTTAGTGTAGAATATGTGACCTTGTTGTTGTTGTTGATTTGTTGTAACCGCAAAACACATACAAGGTGGCGCAAAAGTAAGCTTCCGATGTTCAGCATATCGGTTGTGGCACGTGCAGTGTGTGCTGTTGCACCGTCTTGTTGGAACCACATGTTTTCCAATCCCAATTCATCAAGTTGCGGCAAAAAGAACTCGTTGATCATTGCTCTGTAGCGCTCACCATTCACAGTAACCGTTTGGCCCCGACCGATTATTGGTCAAATAAATAGTCAGCAATATTCCGCGTTCTGGAGCAGTGTAGCGTAACATTGTTTATTAACGTGTATTTCGCATGTGTTTACTACACAAATGTCAAAACAGAACTGACTTTAGGGGCCAATCGCAAAATTTATAGCATTTTCTGATAGGAGGATGACTTTTGCGCCACCCTGTATATGTCATATTAACATCAACCTTGCTGAGAATATTTTTTCTTATAAAATGTACTCTTAGGCCATTTCTAAGATTTACTTTAGCTGTTATTTCGCAAATCTTTTCAGTTTTGAGAAAAAAATTAACTGAAACCCCGTTTTATAAATTTTTTGAACATAAACGAGCATGACTGTATATTATACATTTGTGTTTTCTTGTATGTATTCTGCCATGTATTATAATATTTATTTTATTGTAGCTTATTCAGCACTCAATTTTTGTTTAAGGTTTTATACATGAAGTAAAACTGTGATAAAATAAAAATTTAATTTAGTTTATTTAGCGTTTCAACGTAGTGCTTAAAGTAAAGGATTTAACATGAATGGTACGAACCGTATCTAATAGTCATTTTTATAGAAATATACATACATGTTTATAAAGTTTTTCTGTATACATTTTTATGTATTTGACTTTTTAACTAAATGCTAATTTGTATAAGCTTTTTCTAATTTTTAAAATAAATAACTTATTTAAGTATACCCTTATAATTTTAATTCTCGTACAAAGATACAGACATACATATATGACGTACGTGGCCTACCTAAATTCGACTTCAAGTTAAACCTTTTTTTACATATTAACATTATATGCGTAAGTATAAATACATAATAAAGCACCCATTTGGATTTTCATTTGTTATACATACATTCTGTAATTTAATATAATATTACAAATAAATTGATTTTCCTGCTATAAAGAAATTGTATTCCATTCCTTCGACGAAACCATGACTTTGCTCCGTGAATGTCAAATCGAATAATCTGGCTCATATTGGACAATTTCCACTGTGATTAACTTCATAAATATATACAGAACATCTGAATCCCGATATTCAGGACATTTTTTCATATCTCGCATTGCAGGTCCTACAATTTCTACTCCACTTTTATTTTTAAAGCATTTTGGATTTTCATAAAATTTGTTGGTCGCTTAAAGTTCGCTTTTTGTAAAAAATCAAGGCAACAATGCACTAGTCAAAAACCGAATTGAAACAAATTTCTAGCCTGAAGCGATACGTTAGAGAGAAGCTTGTCGAATAGGGGCAACTGATTATGGAAAATATATGAAGACATTATTACCTTGCAAACTGTTATCTAGAAAGATAATTTTTTCAACTTAGAAGTTTTGAGCAAAAACCTGCTCAAGGTTTCAAAAATCTCGTTTTTAACAACGTTTCGGAAAGTGGTACTATATAAAAGCACCATTATTTGACCTCAATTTCAAGACCACTATCTTCCGTTTTATAAATTGATTTTGAATTAGTAAGAGTACCTATTGAAATTGACCAGAACGCAGGAATTTCGGTGTTTGAGTGCCAATTTCGGAAACCTGACTACAGAAAGTTGTTATGTAAGCCCACCTAGTTTTATTTTGGGTGTAGCACCGTGTAATATTTAGAAATACAATAGACATTTCTCTGACGCCATTTCTGTACAAGCATATACCTTTTTTTTTTTTAAAATAATCCCTTTTTATTATTGTTTATTTAATTTTTGATAACTTAAAATGTATATATTTTGCATCATAATTATTTTTTATCTGCATATTTTTATTTTTCTTTTAACTTCTAGAACATAACACTTTAAACACTCAACCGTATGCATAAAAATGTTAAATTGAATGAGCTAAATTCTCCCACAAAAATGTTAACTTTTTTCGAGAACACAAATGAAAAACATTAACCGATTACTTTAACAAGCTCGTACTACATAGAAATTAGTCGTACCAAGGTGAGGCACGTTACGTGTTCAAAAAAAATTTTGATCACGAACTCAGGTACTTACTTGCAATTAAAAAATTTTTAAACTATGGCAACATGTTAACAGGCTTAAATATAAATTAATTATTGCGTCAAAGAACAAAAATATCAACCAAGCCCTCATGATTTTTTTTTTTCATTTGGGAAATACACTTGCTCGAACGGCAGTGCACAAACATTGTAAGTATGTTACTCATACGCCCCGTACTACGAAACGTAATAAACGGATATAGTTATGGTTGAATTCCCCTCAGCCAGTTTCTCAGGTATATAGTAATGTGATTATACTTTACACTTAGCTTGAAAAAATAAAAAACACTAAAAACCGTACGCAATATTTTCCTTAACAAATATTAACAATTTTTTTTTAGTTTTAATTCAATATGTTCCCAAAAGATTAGCACGAGCAATAACTTTTCCTAAGCCCTTGGACTAATACTTTTTCACACATCAGTGCGAAGGGCATAAAGGCACAAGTACTGGTACGTATGTTCAAAAATACTTGTATCTATGTACATTCTCGGGTAAAATTCATAATACAAGTAATTCTTTTTGTATTTATTTTCTTATTTGTATGCAAACACATTTTTCTATGTACGTGTGTATGTGCCATATTATTGGATAGGATATTTAAGCATTGCATGTGCTAGCATACTTGGCACGCTCGGTACTCAGTTGGTTCACTTGGCATTAGCAATAAATTCAATTTAGTCGGAATTATCTTCTTTATCATCTTAAGTGCAGCACCCGCTGTTGACTCAGAGGAATACTTGGCGATGTGGAAACGGTTATGGTAATAGGTTATGCAAACAGGTAAGTGGTCGCTTGGTGCATACAACCTTATAACTTTATCTGAATGTACGCAAATCTTCATATGAAATGAATATTTAGAGAAGATCCCGAAGCTGAATATTAAATTCATATTGTACTTGCACTTTTAGCTACTGAACCCTATATGCCTTAAAAAAAGTAGGTTCGACCGTGGCGTTCATATTGAGAAGCAAATTTCCAGAATTCCGAAATTGTTCCGAATGTCGGGAAGCGATTGGTCTTCGCTTCAGCTCAATGCAGTTAGTGGTACCGGTATTAGTACCGTGGGTACCGTTCAGCCCCATATACAGCACCCATCTTTGTTATTCTTCCATATCTGAGCATAAGTTTTTGTATGCATATTTACATTTGTTGTGGCGTTCAAAATAATAGGATATGCAAAATATTGAAATACGAGCACTATGCTAGAGACATATGCATAAATATCACTATGTTTGTGCAAGATCATTTGCATCTGTGTGGGTTTTTAAATGTGTGAATGCAAGCTTACTCCAAGGTACTTGAGCACAGATAGAAGAGAACTCCAAACCCAGTTATAGCTAGTTGAAAGAGCATGATAAATATATGTAGTATGTACTGCCATCGTTGTGGTTGCGTTGATTTCGTGCGCGGCCGCGGAGGAGTAAAAGCAACCCAGCAAAAAATGCGATTAGTCTATAATGGATCCGGATGAGTCGCAAAGGAGCATGCGCCCATGCGAGTTTTGATCTCCTTGCATGGGTTGGAGTGATCCCTTTTGTTTGAGCATGTCCTATGAAGAGACTAACTGGTCCCTTTCATACCCAAACGGGTAGTGTCGAACAGATTCCCTTTGTTCCCCTACGGGTACGGTCGGGCAAGTTTACTTTCAACACCTAAAATTAGGCTACAGAAATTAAAATCGACTTACCCCAACTATGCCTTAACGGAATAGTGGGGATCAATTGTAGCCCACTCTAGACGAAAGGCATTGACCGCGGATCACTCTCTTTAGAGATCAGTCCCACGATTATTTGCAGGGAAGGTTAGGAGATATACACATATACTTGCACATATAAACATGTATATATGAGCTTAAAATTTTCATACAATATGCATACAACTGTGCATAAAATACAAACACACATACAAACATATGTCCGTACAGACAAATGGTTGAGTTGAGCAAAGAATTTTTCATATTTCTTTCAACAAAATAGCAAAAAGTTCTGCACTTTGTACTGTTATGCAAATTATAGATGCATGCAAGTGACTTTTAGAGTACAAAGAATGAGAAGCCGTTTGCAAAGTGAAACTACAACCTATAGAACGTTATGAGACGTAAACTCGCTGAAAAGTGCCTTGTAATTATGTTCATTTGTCTATATTTGCGGAAATTGTGTAGGCAAACTTAATCATTTGCCTGTAATGGCATACACACATATTTTCGATATTACATGCTTACATATTAAATTTATGTTTTAACGATTACCTTTACGTACATACATACACTAAAACAAAGGTGCAGAAAATTGTCCGAAAATTACAAGCGCACGAGTCAGTTGAGGTAGAGTTGCTTTGTAATTATATGAAAGATTGTCAAAAAGAAAAGCAAACCTATGGGTGAAGGTAGTTTGTGCTTAAGTGTATCAAATGTAGACTTCTAACTATACTTTAATATGATTTTTCGCTGGCTGGCAAATTGAAAATTGTTCCAAAACCAAGTTGTTCTTTAAAAAAGTGGCAACAAAGGCTTTAAGCAGACATGGGAAAGAATTTTCTGATAAATTCTCCCTGAAAAAGATGCGATAATACATGGAAACACATAGGAGGAGAGGAATAGAAAAACTTTCAGTTTGTTCCCTTTTTAATGAATTTAATAACTTTCTGTAGCGTGTTTTGTCCACCTACGTATGTATTTAGCGACAGAACTTACAGTTGTTTGGTATGACAGAGGTGAAAATGTTTTAGGCCAATTATAAGGCAGTTGCTTATAAGAATTTGTTTAGCAAACCCGACGATTTGAATAATCAAATAACCGGTCACGTTCATAAATAGTAAGTTCATATCAATGGACACTTGGGATATGAGTCTACAATTTGTGATAACATTAATCATTAATCATTTATTCGAGTATATTTCAACACGCTCTTTCAGTTTTGCCATTTAAATGGTATTTGACTCATAGCGCAAGCAAAGTGTTCATAAACATGAAGCCATAATGGATAAAATGCTCATATCACCAACAATGATTTTACTTCCAAACCATTACATGCATTTTATGACTATAAACACATGCGCTGCATGACACGCTTCAGCGCGTAGTTAGTTGAACATGAGTGATAAAAAATATATACAGAAAGCCTGAATATATGTACATACTTTTGCCTCTTAAAACTTGGGAAGTTTGGCCTTTAACTACATTTTTTTTAACCATAAATATGGACTTGGAATTAAATTCTCTCCTTTTGAAATAAAGTAAAATAGACAAATGTTTGACGCAAATTAAAAGTTTTCATTTATTAATTGAGTGCCCCGAGCGTAAAAAAACATTAAATAGCTTGTCGTTGTTGAAAAATGTTTAGAGAAATAAAAGATTTTGTTGGATTTTTTCGATTATATAAAAGCTTTGTCCCCTTTTATTTAGCTTTAGAAATAATTCT
This sequence comes from Merzomyia westermanni, assembly GCA_949987695.1. Lineage (NCBI taxonomy): Eukaryota > Metazoa > Arthropoda > Insecta > Diptera > Tephritidae > Merzomyia > Merzomyia westermanni. Next base: position 480,950 of record OX465288.1, read on the forward strand.
CACACCATTTCGCTAACTCGATTTCTCCTTTTTAGCATGTGGCAACTGTAATGATTAATGAAATCTAAACTTAATGGTCAAACACTCCGACACTTTCACATGATTGCATTTTATTAATTTTTAAATTAATATTTTATTTTTACAAATTGTCGTCCTTCCCTTTGCATGAAAACGCACAGCGATAGCACCGTCCAACGATATACAATATGTGTTCATGTATTTGCCCAGCAAACAATTTTGATTTCAACTTCGGAGGAATTTGACATACATAATTATTGCAACCCGAATTTGACAACCCAAGAATTTATATTTATATTATGGGTATTTTCTTAGTTTTCAAGCTGGAAATATTTGCAGCTTGAAGCATCTGTTTGATTGCATCCATAGTTATAATCAGGGATAGGATTTAATGGGAATTGCCTTTTTTTCTGGTAATAGATATGGTGATTTCGATTGAAAATAAGCACGAACTAGCTTCCTCTGATGCCAGCTATACACATTTTATTTTGCCCTTTTTGCCTTTTTCAAAATAAATGCCTTTTTTGGCTTTGTAGAAATAAATGCATTTTTTAGTTTTTGAATAATTTTATCCTCTTTAAATTTTTTAAAGGTAATAGACAATTTTTGATTGCATTGAGTTTGCTTAGGTGCTTACTGCACTTCAGTTTAATTCAAAATAATTTTCCAACCAGGTTGTTTGATTTTATATACTACTAATTGGGCACCACTTGTATCAACGCAGGTCGAGCGCTCTTTTAGTACATTTAAAGCCTTTCTTCGCGATAATCAAATGAACATGAAGTGTTAAAAGCTGGACTATAATCAAAGTTAAAACCAAAAGTACAATGAAACTAGTCTATCATTTGTTTTTTATCGTTATCGTTTTAAGTTCAAAAATAAGTGCCTTTATGAAAGTAAATGAATTTTTCAACTTATTTTTATTTTTTATTTTTTGCTGCCTTTTAATTGCCTTTTCTTATATTTTTTAGTGCCTTTTCCTGCCTATTTCGTCACTTTGTTTTTTATTTTTTACGGGGTTTAGGGTTTAAAAATCCTATCCCTGGTTATAACATAATAAGGATAGTTTTTTAATGCAAAATACTTAAACTTATTTTTTAGTTTTTCAAGAAAATTAAAGTTTGGAAGAAACCGAGGTAAGCGATTTACAAAACTAAAAAAAATATTGAGCTATTCCTATGACATTATCTTTAACTCTTATTAATTACTAATTGTTTAAAATGTAAATTTGGGTATCTTGATTCCTTTGGTTGAAAATTTATGAGCAACTGTTTTACTGTCGAAATATGTGTAATACAAATGTTAGCAATTTTTTGGATGCTTCTCAAATTCTGCACAATTTGAGAAAGTAAAGTGAAGAAACTCGCTAATATCAAGTGGTACAGAATGCTAAAGCTAAGCTTGAAAATAAAGCATTTCTCAAACCTTTGAGAACATATTTTCTTGTGTTTATTGCCTAGGTGCTTGTTTGATCTGTACACATTTATATTTCATATACGTAAATGTCCTAAATACTTTTACTTTCTTTTACTTAGTTATACATAGTTTGAGAGGCCTTTTTCCGGATATGAATATAGTACGCTTGGAAACAACTTAGTGTGGCCACACCAAACCTTCTTTACTCACTCGTATATGTTCTCGGAATGCTTAGAGTTAGCAGCAGCTAATTGATTGAGAGGTGGGAGACGTCATAAGGTAGTTCAAAGTACCATATGAAATTAACTACACTGGATCTATAAATTATGAATTTTTATAACTTTATTCCTATTTGCTTGATTTATTTGATAGTGTGTTGGACCTATTTAAACCAGTACAAAAATCATCATTAGATCCTGAAATATTCGCCTACATACCTATGTTCTTTCGTCAACACATGTTCGTTTGTATATACTCAAATTGCAATAGTTATGTAACAATGCACAGCACTTGATTTATTGCCTGAAAATGTTCGCGAACAAAAGTGACAAGTTTCGACCGAGTTCAAACAGTAAAGAATTTGCCAAAACTATTTCCATGGAATGTCAGATGGTCTCTTTTGTTTATTTAGCCAAGTTGCTGTTTATAAAAAATGCGGTAAAATGGTAATAAAAGAGTTATGTACAGATTGAGGTATGTATACATGTATATGTAGGATGTACATACACACTACAGAATAACATTTATGGATTGCACGACAAATACAGAAATTGATATTAGAAACAGCAAATAGTTAAATATGTTTAAATAACTTCTATGAAACCCTTATTTTAAGAAGCTAATTGTTTTTATTTGAATTTTTTTTTGTGTGTCAACTATTGCACCGAGCTAATAGGTATTCGGTGAAACTGACGTGACCTGAATGAAATTTAAAAAATTCATGAATCCAGATACATTTGTAGGTTTGTATGTACATATAGAAATATTTAAGTTGTGGATAAATTTCAGAGTTAATAATACAAACATTTACAACGATCCCATGCAAATTTTCATATTAGAACAATCCTAGAATTTTAAAATAATTAATAGGAGTGTTCATGAAATTTGACACGTGACCGGGAGGGCTACAAATTATAATAATAATATTGGCTTTGTTTTGTTAGCAAAAAGCAAAACCGAAAAAAATTCACAACATATTCCCGTGTCCACAGAATCATTGTTTCACGGCAAAATTGTTAGAGTCAGCTTTTCACCGCCAAAGTTATTGTAACGGCGCAAACGCTTCGCGAAGACTTCAAAGACATTTACCTCTTCCAATCCAAATCCAAAAAAAAAAAAATTCATAACATTTTTATTCGAAACAAGTAAAGAAGTCTAAGTTCGGGTGAAACCGAGCAATTGAATATTTTGTATGTTTGTTATCCGGTTTACGAGTAATCAACTTCGGTTCCACACCTACTTCCACAAAGGCATTTGTTGCTTATTATTTCTCATTTACCTGTGTGAGAATATCACCTTTTAAGATGTACAAACACATTTTTTACAAGTACATTTACTACTACATATGTACCGAGTAATTACTTTTATTGTGTTTTCCAAAGAATCTGCAAACCAAATTTCAATAAAATATCTTAAAAGTCAATATCTGTCTCGATCCGTTTGTGCCTTTTCGCCCTACCGTTATATATCCGAAACAACTACAGCCTCTTAAGGTTGGTGTGCACAATCAACGAGGATCTCGATCCCATCTTTTCATGGGCGAGATAAAATAATTTTAATCTAAATGCGACCAAAACAAAACCCATTTGTATTTCGCATTCTTTGCAACTTGTAAAGAATTTGCCAGCGGTAATCGTACAGGGTATAACCATCAACTATGAGTCGTTTGTTAGTAGTCTAGGGTTCAAATTAAACTAGCATCTTAGTTGTAGTGATCATATTAATTACATTTTATCAAAAATGTATTTCGTGTTAAGAAAATTATGGTATACAGCTGACTTTGTTCCTTCAAATGTAAAACTAATGCTAGTCAGACACTCATAGTTCCTTACATTTCGTTTGGAGGTCTTGTGTTTGGAAATATTGATTGTGAGTTAAGGAACAAGTTGCAACTTGCTTTGAACAATTGTGCAAGATATATATTCCGGAAGCGAAAATTTGAGCATATATCAGAGTTCTCTTTTACAATCTTCAACCGCAGTCTTACAAACTTCCTAAAATATCGCAACTAATTTTCTTAAAATAATTAATTAATGAAAAGCAACCAGAATACCTATTCCGGAATTTATGTTTTGCGCAGTCTGACAGAACCTGTAAACTCATCGTTCTTCGCTGTAAATATCTCTCATCATCAAGAACGTTCTTCGTCAGTACTATCAAACTATGGAACTCATTACCAAATTTTATAAAAAATTAACGCAATGCATGGCGCTTTAAATTGGCCTTGTCGGAAATTTTTTGAAATACGAAAAACACTAACACACACTATCTTAATTTAATCTACACTGTGTATTCTGTAAACTTTTTTTCCTTTTAACCTTCATAATATTAAAATATTGTTATAGACGAATTATTATATTATTATTAAATATTATATTCATAATGTGATGTACTTTAAGAACGAATGTCTCACTTGTACAAAATAGTTAAATAAATTGAATTTAATTATTCGACAAAATTGAAGGCCATCAAACTATCCATGCAATCATCGAAGGCAACGAACTAATATATCAAAACCAATGAAATAATTTAAACAATTACTATTGGACCAACGATGTAAGATGTTAGATGTTAAGTATTTTTGATATTAAATGCTATTAAGAAGTAATTATTGCCTAAAGAATTTAGATAAACTATGCTATCGGTAATTCGGTCGATAGTTTTTTATCTCTGATCTTAGCCATTTTCACTCTCCCTTTGTCTAATCTATTTTATAAGCATTGAATTTCTTTAACTTTGAGGTATGGGATAGAACTTCTTTCAACTGTTATAAATGATTAAACTCACAAAACAATTCAGATTCCAAAACTAAATTTATTTGGCATTTCTTTGAGTTTGTACAACTTTTTCATTACTAAAATCAATTTAGTATAATACATTAACATTTGGCAAGTTTTAACATAAATTTCTAGAAGCAAAGCAAAAAGGAATAAAGAACCAAAAATCGATTTGTCACAGCTGCTCTTTCCACGTCATCATTACTCAGTGATTTCTTCCTGTCACTTGCCATTATTACTTTGTGATACATTTCTACACATTTCTAGAAATTTGCTACCTCAATTCATAATAAATGCAGATTTTAATGAATATACGAAGCTGTTCAATTGTCTCCCAACATTTACCCCTGGGTGTTCCCGTTGGGATTCCTTTGTTTCATCACATACAGGCCATCATTGCTTTGCTTTAGCAGAAACAACGAAGTATTTTCTAGTGCTGATCCGATACGTCCTTGTACTCGACACCTGCACTCATTTAAATTTCGATAGGATGAATCGATGTCAAGAAAGTATCGAAGGACAGTACTCGGTACCAACTGGTATCGTACTCAATGAAAAGCTAGTGTAAGGAAATTTCCTTCATTCTTGTAAGCTCTTATTTACGATGCATATGCGATGTTTTAAGATATTTAATTTCTAAGTACGGGACACCTTTAAAATCGCGTCTTGTGAAGTTTCTTTTTGTTTCTTGTTTGCAGGCGCGGATCCAGGGGGGGGGGGGATATTGGGGGTCCGGACCCCTTCTCCCACCGAAATGTCCAAATTAGTGACATTTTTTTATATGTCTACATAATAAAAGTTAAAATAAAGGAATTTTAGGTCATGAAATTATATGGATTTTGAGTCAGGGATGGATAAGGGGGGGTCCAAACTCCCTGAAGTGTCAGATAAGAGAAAAAAAACCATTAATAAGTGTCCAAACTTTCTGGACTGTTAGAGTAAAAAAAATCAACATAATAAAATTAAAAAAAGCAATAAGTGGCACGAATCATTTTTTGGTCCAATCAGACTAAAGTGGCAACCGTGGTTACGTGATGCAGCGCCAATGCTTGTAATTGACACAGTACATTTGTTTGTTGTTTGTTGGAAAAGCCTCTTATGTATATAATATTAACTGTAACTTTGTCATTTCCATTTTATGCTTGGTATTGTGGTTTTCAGGTGAAAATGTCTCAAGTCGCCTAGAAACTATTTGAGACGACACTTTAACCCTCTTATAAATCAAAAATAAAATAGGTTTATTAAGCTCTTATAATTGAAAATTTGTATGGAAATCTCATTTAAAAAAGCTTTATAAACCTTTAATATTTTTTATGAATAACGGGGTAAATGTTTTGAACATAGAATATCTTCCTGGCATCGTTTCCCATTAGATTGAGATCTTTTCATGCCTTGAACATGTTTTTAAACGACGATTTTCACTGCAAAATGTTGCCAGCGTCCATGACTGAATCTAATGGGAAACGATGCCAGGCACACTTCAAAACATTTAAATTTTCAAGTAAACAGCACAATACCTAGCTTTACTCTCAAAATAGTTTTTATGACAAAAAAAAAAAGTTGGACCCCCCCGAAATTATTTTCTGGATCCGCGCCTGGTTGTTGGTATGCTATTTAATAAAGTCGCGGCCCGGGGTATTTAAGGGCAATTGCATACGTTTGTCAAAACATATTCGACTAATCACAAATTGCATTGTTGTTGTTGGTGGTTTTCCTTTGCAAGTTTTTTTGACTCTAGTAAAATTTAGGCTATCATAGAAAGACGAGTAGATAAATAATGAATCAAAATAGAAATTTGTCATGTACAATTTTAACGAAAAATGCCATTTTGGGGGACGTGAGATATTGATATATAAAGATTTCAGGTGCTATAACTTTGCCTTTGTTGTAGTATTAAAAAAGCGTGTAGATATTTGATCATATATAACCGTTCCAGTGTATATCTATATAAAATCCAATTTCCACATAATTTCAGAAAAGGGTAATGGATGTGCCCTTTTTGCGTATAACATGGAAGCATTACTGTTTCATCTATGAATGCTTGCCCGGCATGTGGGGTGTTCCCCACGACACCAACTATCTCTTTGCATGCTCGGCGGAACAGGCTCTTTTAACACAAACTTCCCTCTAAACCTATTGAAACCGATAGGTTTCTGGGACTTCCGTTAGAAGATATTGATGACATAGTATCTTTGCCCATTACTTTTAAAGGGATAAAAAAGCACTAACAGTTATATTTCAAGCTCAAAACATTGGTCCATGTAACCCCAAACAATTAGAAGCGTTTTTAAAATATTTGTTGGGGACTGAAAATATCACAAATTATATACACATATGTGTTAGTTAACAAACAACACTATCAGCCCGATTCTAAAAACCCGCTCTGATTTCTTTCCTTGCGGAAATTTTTGTTCGCCAGGAAAATTTCCGCCAATTCTCTTTCGCTAGTGAAGGGCGAAGAGGGATTTCGAATTTTCGAATTCAGCTGGGTTGCTATTTTATGTCTTGTTTTGGCACTCCTTTTTGTAATCAGTGAATGAAAAATATTAGTTTCGATAAAAAATTGTTAAATTAAATAAATTAACAATAAAAATGTATAGTATTGCCTTTGGAATGGTAGCAGAAGAAGAAACCAAAGATGATGTAGCACAGGAACCTCAACAGAGATCTATAAGAACGCACATGAGTTGCCGGAAACATTACAGCTGTGTTGCAGATTAATTAAAACTATAGAATAAATAAGCCCGCGTAAATGTATTTGTTGGACATTTTACCAACGCACACAACCGGCCAAAAAGCAGTTGTAGTTTCGCCGATTAGGCTCCTAAATGATAAAATTTTTGTTATAAAAAAGAGAGTGCCCTTTTCCATTCCACAATACATTTTGCTGGTGGTCCTGCCGAATTTAACTCCTCCGCATTTTGCCAAAATCTATTCAGCGTTTTTTTTCTTCCTTAATAGAAGGCGCGGGAATTTCCAGCTGCCCTTGCATAAGGCTCACTAAAGTTTATACTTGCAGCTTATTTATACTTTTCGTTCTAAAAACACAAAAGCAATTCGATATTAATGTATAAAAAAATTTTTTTTAATAAAGGTTAAATTTATTTACATTTTGTTCAGCGCTCACCTAAAATGCCTGGCGAAATATCTCGCTAAAACTGTTAAGCCGAATTCTAAATGAAAATTCCGCACGGATTTTTTCCCCTCTCCCATTCCTCGTATTCTGAATAAAAAGTACTTGGGAAATTTTTCACTCCTCCCTTTCCTCTTATTCTGAGTAATGTTCGAAAAATGGAAAACCAGTTAAGGGAGAAAAGTAGCTATTACAAATTTGAGGAGAATGGAGGTTTCGCTGTCACTTTTAAGGAATTTTTTCACCAGCTAAACTGAAAGCAGCTCGGGATAAAATTAAATGTTTCTTGTATTTTTATAGGAAAACTATTAACTTATGGAACTATATACTAAACTAAAATAATGTTATATTAGAATACGATGTGTTTTAGATCGAAAAGTACAAATGTACAACAGATATGGCTGTTTTTAAACTTGATGCAAGGCCAACCTGAAATTGTATTTTTGAGTTGCTGAGTGTGCGATGTAAGGAGTTCTGCGAACAGCAGAAAGCAAATTAAATATACAAACACAAATTCTAGATAACGTTTGCGGCATATTAAGCGTATATGTACTATCTCATAATCCTGTGTTTATTTTCCTGTGGCTCTTATTCGCTTAGTTTCTTACACAAACGTATGAAAAGCAACACTAAACGTTGTTTTACTTTTTTTCTTCTTTTTTAAAACGAATTCTTCACAATATTTACATTTTTAAATTTCGTTAGCCAGTTTAGAAATCCGTGTATACCATGCCAATTGCCAAAACAGCTGATTTTGAAAATTCGAAATTCCTCTTCCCCAATTATTCTTCTTCCTAGGAGAACATAATTGGAGGAATTTTTCCGAGGGAGCAAAAAAATCCGAGAGAAAATTATTCCGTGAGAATATTTAGAATTGGGCTGCTTGTGTATTCTCCCTTTTTCTTTTCATTCGTGATACCTACTTTACTCGCCAAACCACTTTTGGCTTTTTCGAACATTGTTTAGAATAGGCGAAGAGCGAGAAGCGAACAAATACTTGCGGATTTTGTGGTCAGAATAAGGGAATAGGAGAAGCGGAAAAATACATGCGGATTTTTCGTTTAGAATGGGGCTGTATAACATTTCACGAAATTTCGTTCAAGTTTTGATTTCGCATGAACTGCATAGCCGACGGAACGACTTTCAGTTAAATAATCCTCCAGATACAATATTACCGGTTACGCTCACAATCGACCGGTTAGAGATTTTTATGGTTTCACTTTCGTCTGTCAACGGACGCAAATATTTAGACACATTGCACAAAAACATTTGAGGTTTATGAGAGCTTAAGACCTGGGACATTAAATATGATAACATGATTCTACTTATGTCATTATAAATATTTATTGTGTCAACATACTTCAAAGTATAATTATAAATTAATTAGATTCGTGTTATTAATGATTGTCATTTATGTATGCTCATAAAAATGTATGTATGTACAACGAATATGGTTCCTTTATTCAAAGAGCGAAAGAAAATATATATGTTTTAGGCAAAAATTCAGATACAGTTCAGTTCAAACTAATACTCTAATAAACACATGCGTATGCATTCTTTTTTTTAATATCTACGAGTAGCTTTGAATAAAATTGTAAAAGGCACCTTCAGTGAAATCTGTTTTTTGCAGATTACCTTTAACAATACTCTCTTACATCGCTTACACACAAACTAAACCAAATTAGTATCGCTTTGAAAAATCCGTTAGAAAGAGTCAGTCCATGAAAAATACTTGTAGGCGTCTAGCAAAATCACAAGAATAGATAGAGACAAGACAAGTTCCGACTTAGCGGGATTACAAACATAACTCGAAGAAATAATTGTATACCTTTCAAAACACTCCAGCAGATAATGTGGAATCACGTAAATACACATCACATTATTACATCGGTTATGAACTAGTATGGTAACTTTTTTCCGATGCTTGCAAGTATAAGAAGAAGGGATGGACCCATAAAAAAGTATACCGAAGATATCAGGGCCAAGAGCTCCTTTTTGAAAATATGGGGCGGGGATTTAAAACAGGGATTCCAAATATCCTTCAGTTATTAATAACTCTGGTTGTTTGTAACTTGCATTGATATTAGTTTTAGTAGGTTCGACGAGTTTTTATGGCATCAAAACAGCTTCTAGCAGCTACTTGGACGACTTGGGTCGCAGACATTCTACCTACCTACGTACCGAACATTAAGGTACATTTAGTTGATGTAGGTTAGACAGCATTAATTAAGTCAATATCATTAGTTCAGTTATTTTTTATTATTTTGTGCTGGTATGCAGAGTATTTCATCGTATTATAAACATAGTCGATGTAGATATAGCGTTCCACATATTAAAGATTTAATTATTAATAGATATTTTGATACATTCATGTTTTTTGAAGAGGAGAAAGAAAACATAGAACTACAGCTTGGTACTTAGTGTTCGGTTTCGTCCGAGCTTAGACTTTTTTACTTGGTTTAGAAGGCGAGTTAACCCTCTGCGACTGACGTGGTAGTCTGACAGACACCAATAAACGGAAAAATGTCTTTTGCGCCACTATTTTATAATCATCGATTCCCGCGCTTTCCTTGCCTTTTTATTTTATGGTCATGAATAGATTACTTTGATGAAAACGGTCCAATCGAGCACACGCTTTGGTGAGAGCGGAAAAGTGTCTGGCAGATAACCACGTCAGTATCTGTGTTACATTTTTGTAACATATCCTTAACAACATTTTAATGAAATTGTTTAAATACTTTTTATATCTGGTCAGTTTTGTTTTAATTGATAACCAGAAAACTTTGATCAATATGCCCATCGAAAATAAAAAAATAAGCAGATATTTTGACTGTGACAGCTCGAAGCCAATTTACCTGGAGTGCTCAAAGTAATTGTACGAAATCTGCTAAAATATGTAATTCGTATCAAACTTTTAACATGATCCCTTGCAGGAGAGGATGAGTAGATTTTAAAATACGCTATTCCTAATATAATAAATTTTGTTTATAAGTATAAGCGTTGGGAAGTCAAACTGTGGAACTCTAATATTTAACATAAAAAATGTTTTTATTCAACCATTGAATTTTTCTCTTTTTTGTATAAACGAATAAACTTAAGTGCATGAGGGTTAATTCAATAAAACTTTCTGTACCCATTGATCGAATAGTGAATCAGTTGAACTGGAAATTAAGTGAATTATAAATTCAGCATTTTATTCATATCAACACCGGTCTGATTGAGCTTAAAAGAAATCTGCAATCCTGATAATTTTGCTCGAGATAGTGAAATTTTTTATTTGTTTTGCGAAGTTTTTGATGTGAAAGGAAGCCGCGTTGTATCGCGAAAAGAAATTTAGGCTGTTTATTCTAAACTTGGCCTGCTTTCATGCATATGTGCCTTATGTGCATATATGCCTTATCTTTTTGTTGTTTTTTTGCTTTGTTGTGGGATATGACAATCTTAACCCATAATCCTCTAATGTATACATATACGGCGGGTTGATGAAAATTGTGTGTAGTTCTCTAAAGTGAAACGAACCTAAAGGAAACTAAACATGTATACAAACATATCTACATATAAGAGCAAACTTCTTTAACACCTGCTTAAATTGACTTAAATAGATCAACGGATGTGATAATATTGAAATAAAGCGATAGACAGAAGTCATTGCACACCATATTGCATACATATAGGGCCGGTTTCCCCATCTCGACTTAACTAAGTTAAGTCAACTTTTTCACTTATTCAGTTTCACCACATTACTAAGCTAAGTCCCAAATTAGTCAACCTGCCAGCTGACTTATCCTCGACTAAGTCAGTGTTGCTGTCGTTCAAAACCTAAATATCAGTAAGGTTACTTATTTGTTTTGTACAATGTCCCAGTTGGGAAATTCTTCATGTACAAGGTGGCGCAAAAGTAAGCTTCCGATGTTCAGCATATCGGTTGTGGCACGTGCAGTGTGTGCTGTTGCACCGTCTTGTTGGAACCACATGTTTTCCAATCCCAATTCATCAAGTTGCGGCAAAAAGAACTCGTTGATCATTGCTCTGTAGCGCTCACCATTCACAGTAACCGTTTTTCACCGACCGATTATTGGTCAAATAAATAGTCAGCAATATTCCGCGTTCTGGAGCAGTGTAGCGTAACATTGCTTATTAGCGTGTGTTTCGCATGTGTTTCGCATGAGTTTGCTACACAAATGTCAAAACAGAACTGACTTTAGGGGCCAATCGCAAAATTTATAGCATTTTCTGATAGGCGGATTACTTTTGCGCCACCTTGTAAAGGGTGTTTTTTTAGGGGTATAGAACTTCGAAGTGAAATAAAACACAAGAAAATCGTTTTAAGGTCCATCAATTTGGCTTTATTGGAAGGATAATTTTATGCCATTAATGTTTAAATATGATTTCGGGCATGTGGCCGCCGCGGCTGGCTCGAATAAAGCCAATTCTACAGGTCCAATTTTCAACCACTTTTTCGAGCATATGGGGCCGTATGTCGGCAATAACGCCACGAATGTTGGCTTCCAATTCCCCTAACGTTTCTGGTTTGTTGGTGTAGACGAGCGACTTCACATATCCCCAAAGAAAATAATCCAATGGTGTCAAATCACACGACCTTGGTGGCCAATTGACAGGTCCATTCCGCGAAATTATGCGCTCATCGAATGTTTCCTTCAATAAATCGATTGTGACGTGCGCTGTGTGGCATGTAGCGCCGTCTTGTTGGAACCACAACTCATCCACATTCATGCCATCCAATTCGGGAACAAAATAGTCGGTTATCATGGCTCTATACCGGTCTCCATTAACGGTAGCTGCCTCTCCAGCATTATTGCGGAAGAAGTATGGCCCAATGACTCCACCAGCCCATAGAGCACACCAAACAGTCAGTTTTTGTGGATGTAATGGCGTTTCAAGGGTCTCATGTGGATTCTCTTCACTCCAAATGCGGCAATTTTGCTTGTTGACGTAGCCATTCAACCAAAAATGAGCCTCATCACTGAACAAAATTTTGCGATGAAAATCAGCATCGAAATCAATCTCATTTTCGGCCCATACACCAAAATCACCACGCATTGCATGGTCTCGCGGCTTTAATTCTTGCACAAGCTGGATCTTGTAAGGTCGCAAGCCAAGATCTTTGCGCAAAATCTTCCATAAAGTTGATGGACAAAGCTCCAATTGCTGTGCACGGTGGCGAATCGATTCATTCGGGTCCTCTTCAACACTTTGCTCTACAGCGGCAATTGTTTCTTCGGTGCGCACTGTTCGACGTCTCTGCGGATGCGTATTATCACATAGAGTAAACGTAGTGCGAAAACGATCCATGGTTAACCGAATTAATTGCTCTGATGGACGATTATGTCGACCATAAAATGGACGGAGCTCACGGTAAACTTCGCGAACTGAACCGTTATTTTCGAAATAAATTTGCACGATTTGCAAGCGTTGTTCTTTTGTCAACCTGTTCATGATGAAATGGCAAACCAAACTGAACATAAATGACATTAGAGTTGCCAGATTTGTCCACAAAATGCCAGTTTTATCTCTATTCGAAAAACAAACCTGTAAAAAAACACCCTGTATTACTTTAACGGCGTATGCGTAGGCGCATGGCAACGCTGGTTTTCTAGCATGCAACCATTACGAAACTATCGTATTCAATTAAGCGCTATTATTTAAATGAGCCAAGTCGGATGATAGCTACGCCCACGTTTTATATATCGAATATTTTCGAAAATACAAAAAAGGGTATTGTTCAATACATATTAAACCTGTAATGACCAAATATTGTGTGTATATTGAAACTGGAGCATCCAGTAAATGTTTTTGTAAATAGGTGTGGTCATGTCGATTTTTATTAATTTTACAAATATTTATCCAAAAAAAAGTTAGCACATGTATAAGTATTATTGCAAAGTTACTACCATTTTGATAAAATTACTACCATCTGTATATGTAAAAGAAAGTGACGTTAGTTCCAGCGCTCATAACCCAAGAACGCCTGCAGCGATTTGGATGATTGACACTAATTTAGATTGTTCTCTGACTAGAATAGGAGAATACCCAATAAAATTTCCGAAAAATTCCTAAAAAAATTTTTTTTTTCCCATACATTTTGTTTGGTGCGAATTTATATCTGCCGGCCCCTCTAGTTTTGATAAAATGAAAGATTTTTAAAAATATCATAGACTAAATAATAGGCATTATTTTTGCGAAAACTAATTTTATATCAATTCTAGTTTTTTTCGAAGTTGTCGTTGTGTGAAAAAGATAAGCCTACTTAAATTAGGATGCCATAATAAACCATTACTAGTTATAAAATGTTCGGTATCACACCAACTTAGACTTCCTGAATTTTTATTTATTGTAATAAATAAACTCAAATCTTTCTTGTGAATTCAGTGTAGTTGTGATTAAACAAATGACCTTTGATGGCAGGTTTCCTTTGATAACAGAATTATTAAGCTCAATAAATGCGGTTTCGTTCAAACATATAAATATTTATATATGGAGTTATATTGACATACAAATTTTTCGCCCATTTGTTTGGCAAATAAAGATGACTTCATCGATCTAACGAAAAATTACATTCGCACACATGTCCATGCACATCACAAATGTCCTAAGTGAATAACCAAACTAGTAAAAACATATAAGGAGACCGCTGTCTACTGCTGTACCGTAGGCTTTATACTACCTTCCATAAATGAGAATCGTTATTTTCACACTTATTTATAATAAGTACAAACTGTGCGGAATTGTTTATCAGAACAATTGGTTGTATGGTGGCTATATGTTACATTGGCCCGATCTTATTTTTTTCGTCAAATGACAAAGTGGCGGTGCCATACCCAATTTTAGTTAAAAACCGTTCAAACAAATATATGAACATGTCTCAATCGACTCAGCCCGTCGATAAAATTCAATTTTATTTGCTGAGCCTGCATTTTGCATTTACCTCGGATTTTAACGTTTAGCCCGAAATGCAGCATTTATTTTCGCATTAACCATACAAATTTTGACACCTAAATGCAACTTAATTTTACCATAATAAATGCTGAATTCAACTCTGCAATCTTCGAAGAAAATCGCGATTCGAATTCAAAAGAGTGGCAATATCTGGCTTTGGCTATGGTTTTTTGATTTTTTTTCATTTTCATCTTTTTCTACTATTAGGTAGAATTAGATAAACAAAGAAGTGGCTGGTCCGAAAAATTTTCTCATCTATTGATTTTTGGTCTTTTTTGCCTGGACTAATGGTAGCTATCAATATATTATTTTTACGAGTTATTATTTAACAAGGACTTTATTATTTGGACTTCTGCTTTCTTGGCATGCTTACCCTATATGTTGTAGGTACATTGAAAGGTAGTAACATACTATGCATACATACATATCTAAATAAATATTTTCCTTCTATAAGCATACCAGAAAATATTCGGAAGTAATTTTTAAAACCGTAACAATTCTTCCATGCAAAATCTTTGATGTCGGGAACGGGGGAGGGAGCTACATTAGCGAAACTACAAAAATTTTTGCATAACAAGTATTTATTTTTTGATGGGTATGTGTTTACGAATATACGCACGCTTGCTTTTGTAATTGTACAACCATTTATATTTCCATATGCAAATGTGATTATTGATTGCCTTAGGTGTAATGCATACTGTGCAAACAAGTACGAATATTTGCGGTTGTAATGACAATGCTCGGATTTACATACATACTTGCGTGCAAACACAGGTATGTAAAAGATTTCGTATATATGTACCACGATACATACTAATAATACTTGGTTGACTAAATATTAAAACTGATTTACAAAAATCCTCTAATTTTATTATGTAAATAGGTATTCTGAATTAATAAGTCGAGCTCTCTTCAGTAGGAACCGAAAACTGCTGAAATCACAACGTACGATTCAACAAGGTCATATGGCGCAGAACTAGTAGATTTTTCTGAAACAACGAAATGGGCCCCACACAGCGATAAGAGCTGGAGTTTCTGATGAAATTGGGCGTCGACTGGTCAAGTCCATTGCATTTGGTTATTAAAAGTTACGGTAAGTGGAGACCATATGGCTTTCTCAGGTTTCTAAATGCATAGACAGTACCGAACCTACACCCACATGACGAGGTGAGTCAGTATTTGTAAAATTTGCCTTTTTTACATGTTTTATCATAACATAGCGTTAGCTACCACAGAATTGTTTGATACGTAATAAAAACCGTATGACTTTAAGCTATTCTTCGAAATAAATGAACATTACATTACTATGGTGTAAAACAAATTATACTTTAAGGGGCTGAGTATGTAAATCACCGTGTCACTTTGCGTCGCAGTCACTCACAAACAAATTCCCATAGCAACTCCTATTTACTAACAGTCACTGAAGGGAGTGAACGACTTGATATAATAAGATTTTTCCTTTTAACGAAAAGTGAGTTGTTACGTCGCGTTGTATTTTACATAATGATCTCGTAAAATCAGTTTTCACTTCGTTGACAGATACCCATGACAATTTTTTTCCTTTAGTTAAGGCTCACCCCAATATACACATATGTAATAGTATCATTATTGAAAAAAAAAATTCTACCTAAATTACTACTAAGTATTTCTGGTTGTATTTTATTCTAGGAGAAACTTTTAAAATAGTATGTGGACTTAGTACACCAACTCATGATATGTGAATATTAAAATAGATAGTAATAAATTAGTAGTAGGAATGTGTTTGCTAACAATTGGCTACTCGCATAACTTTCTCACAAATCACTAGTCCCGAATGTCTCATCAACAAATAAATGTATTTGTCAATAACAAGAAAAACTTTCAAATGGCAGCAATTATCCCTTTGCCACAAGCTATATACAAACATACTAGCATATGTTGTATATACACAAATACATATGTCGCCTTAAATACCCTACAGGGAAATCAATAACCGGAGACTAGAATTTTTCGACTGAAGTTTTGTTTCTTTGCTCGTTGTAGGTTTCCAAAAGTTGTGTCGTAGGTATTACAGCGGAGCAGGGACAAGTTCTACACACTAGGCACCGACATTTTTAATTATATATGCAAGCTAAACTGAAAAATAGAAACCCCTACGTGAAGAAGTAGATATTTTCCTACAAGGTATATACGTTCACATGTACATACAGCTTAAATGATTCCCTGAAAATTTGGTTATTTTCATTGGTGTAATACAATTTAGAAAGCAGTATTGATATTCCAAACTTATGCTTTATTTCCCCCCACATACTACTTTTTCTCTTTGAATCCTATTTACCTTCTGACAAATTTTAGAAATGAAAACCACTACAACTTTACAATTCAACATCGTTTATTACTTTATATGTGCTCATCAAATCGCATTTAAACAAATATTGTTCGTTACTTGATTTGCTTTTTTTTTTTTTGTTGAGGAAAACGTTAAAAACAAATTTTAGGAATTTTAGGTATATTTTTAAACCAAACAAAAATAGAGGCCGTTTATCTTCTATCCACTGAGCAAAATTATTTCATTATATTTTTAAGTGGGTTTTCAAATAACACACCTGTTATTATATACTATTGTTTAAGCGACGTAAGCTGTAACTATTTCTTATTATGAAATATTCCAAATGTATAGTTTATGTTTGCAATCTCACATCGGGGTTTTTCACAGCGAAATACAAGGTGCAAAGGTGCCCCGCACCCCCCGTTCTACACAGAACAAATAAATTAAATTAAAACAAATAATTCACTACTACTAAAACGTCGCCTCTATGGAACGTGTGCAAGGGGGGTTTTTCGCTTTATCATAACGTACATTTCTTGGATATTGGCATAATGACCTGAAACATTGTTTATTTCAATGGGTATTGGTAAATAATACCTTTGTATATAAGCACCTCTTGACAGAGCAGTGAGAAAGGTAATTCTTTTTACAAAGTTCAAGACAGATTTTTATACAAAATGAGTTGATCCACAAACCTGGAGCTTGATTAAAAACTCGTATTCAGTGAACTTCAGATGCAGTACCGTTAAATCATAAATTTTACAGTGCGTAAAGTGTACTGAAGCTCAGTTTCGGAAATGCGTGCCCATTTGATGCAGGAAAATAAACACATCAAGTGCAACTTCCTTCGTAAATCACAAGAAAATTAGAGTTGTGCACTACAAATTCGAATTTCAAATTCGAATTCGGATTTCCCGTGTATGACTGGAATTTTTCCAAACGAAGAGAAATAAATCTCTTTTTAGCTGCGTCATTTGTAATATTTCCAGAGTCTGCTGAGTCCTTAAAGCTACCCTCTCATCTGTCCTATTTTCAGTGGCTTTGGCTCTCATCTTTGTACAAATATTTATATATGTAAGAGCGACCATCAGTTTAGCAATGCGCACAATTCAAGATTATTGGCAAAAGCTATCTCTTTGAGGAGCTTTGCTCTCTGTGGCCTTTTATGGAGAGAAACATTTTCTCTTGGCATACTCTCAGACAACCCCTATATATGAATTTCCGCTGATTTAAAATATCATTGACGTTTTGAAAATTTGTATAGTCAAAATAGCAGAGTGGAAGCTGATGGTTTCACAAATATATTTGAATATACAGACACATAAGTATTTATGTAGGAATGTATCTAAAGATTGTACTGTTCTCTGTCATGACGCGTTATTCGGTGTCCTCCCGCAAACGCCAACTCAATTACTTAGCTGCCTTTGCCCGGGTAAAGAGGTATGCATGGATATCCAAAATGAAAATTAATCACAATCGATTAACATTTAGAGTCGCGAATCTTCTCAAAAACCAATGCTATTTGTTCTTGTGTGTATGTGTTTTGTTAATTCAATCATAACCCAGCAGGAAAAGAGGTCATAAAACCCTTACTTCAGCTATTATCTGTTTATTTGTTACATGTTACCTTTCGCTACTGGGTATTTAACCTGCTGTTAAACCAACTAGTTGTATACTACCTCACAACTAGAATGAATCATAAAGTATATTAGTTAGCAAACTGTTCTTTAAATAAAAGCCATTGGTATCCTTAGCATTTAGATTTGGTACGAGATGTCAGTGTCAGATTTCCGAACGAGGTACACTAGTCTCCAGCAAGTCAAAATAGAACAAAGAAATTTTATTTCAATCATGATAACTGCAAACAGTACGCTCCAGACCTGGTGCCTGTTTTTATGGTTACGAAATTATACTGAAACTTAGCCGGGAGAATATCAAAAGGGTGTACAAGTTGCCAAGTTATTTATTTTTAGGTGAAAAAAATTTTGTTACCGCACTCGAATTAGGGCGTTAGGGACCATAATGATACCAGTTAGAATATGCTAGTTGCAAACTGGTATTTTCGTTGAATAGTTTGACATTTCGCTGCAGGGTATGTATTGAGTATGTACATATGTATTTGCGCGCGACGTGTTTATTCATAAGAATTTATTCTTGCTAATTCACGAAGCAGATACAGTACGAAGCCAGTAAATTTGCTAACCAGTTTTCAAAAATAAGTATTGAGCTACTCACTTCGTTACTCGGTCTACGACCACCCTTACTCGGTCTACGACTACCCTTTAAGAACGATAAGTAATGCACTGGACGACAATTGCCACCGCCAATGACATCGCAATGTAAAAGTCGGCAGTTGAAACCATAGCTATTGAGTTAGAACTAGTAGCAACGCCAAATGGTTTAGCTCTAAGAAAGTTCTGGGCTAGTCCAATTTTCTCCAGGGTATCTGCTCGGCGCATTAGTGGGGAGTGCAAGAATATAGGGGGGTATTCCATCCTATTTCGACCAATTTTGAACCCGACCCCTTTAGAATTGGCTGAAAGTTTTTCTTCTTTTTCTACCTTACGAAAGACGTTTTTCAGAATTTTTTCAAATTTTTCCATCCAACTCAAAAAAAGTTATGAATTTTTAAAAAAACAGCGTTTTTTTCAAAATGCTATAACTTTTTCAAAAATTGACCGTTTGGGATCTTTTTTTTTTGAAATTTTTGTTTTTAAATGTACTTTTCGGAAAAAATACAAAAAAAATTTTAAAGTTCATCTTATATAAAATTTTTCAGTTTCCGAGATTTTTCGAATTTCGCCATTTTTTTCTCATAAAAACTTCAATCAATTCTGCAATCATCCCCACTAATCCCAAAGTGGGCCGATTTTTTTTTCTATTTTTTTTATTTAATTTTTTATCAATTTTATTTATATAACAAAAAAATGTAAGCAAATGATTTTTAAGTATTCTTTTCCTTATTTATTATGTTAATCTACGATTATAATGACTGAGACTGATTAAGCTTTTTTTTTGCCAATCTAGCCTCTTTTTTCCTCATCACCTGGCAACACTGAACATAACCTATAAATCTTCAGTGCGTTTTGACTTAAAGATTGTTTTCATTACATTGGATAAATAAAAAGAACAATTTTCTCTAGTTTATGAACATTTTCCTGATTCATACTTTTTCGAAGTGTTGATTATTTTGATAATACTTATCTACGTTTATTAAAATAATTTCACCGAAATATCATGGCATCAAATAAACAATTCGATCGATGTTGCAATCCTTTTGAGTTGGAGTCTCATTATAAAAAAATTGGTTTGCGTCCAGCGACTGACGCTATGAAAGTAGTGTTAGGATTAGGTGATTATTATTTATTATGCAGTTTATGTCGTGAAGAAGCTTCAAAAATAGTTAAGCAACCCGCAAGTTACAGTTATGAAAACAATTATCAAATTGATAGTGACAGTAACACAGAAGATTCACAATCAACCTCGGCATCCCAAGTTAGCGCTGCAACTCAATTACCTGTAATAAACCATGCTTTACAACTGTTGAATCAATCACCACTTCCATCAAGAAGGTCAAAAGACAATAATTTTTTGTACAACAAAATAAATCAAATATCTGACAACTTGAAAAAGGATTTACTCTCTTCTACTGATGAAGAATCGATCGATGATGATGGTGAAAATTTTCGTGCTTTAATTAAAATGCTGTGTGACAAATTCAATGATAAAGAAACGGAAAAGTCTTTGAAAAAATGGACTGAAAGGCGTATTTGTGAAACTATGAATACATCAAGACATATGACAAGGGTAGCGAAAATGTTGGTTGAAGGAAAAGGTATACTTTCAACACCTGAATGGAAATTAGGTATATATAACGTAAAATTAATATTTGAAATACAATTGAAAATTCAATTACATCTTTTTTATAGGGAGGAAAATTGAAGATTAAGTAAAATTGAAAGTTCTAAACTTTTATAACGATGATGAGTACAGTGCTCTGATGCCAGGTATGAAAGACTTTGTTTCAGTTCGAAGTGACGATGGTAGTCGAGTACACGTCCAAAAAAGACTTGTCCTGTCTAAATTAAAAGAATTATACCAAAGTTTTCGGGAAGTAAACGCTGCAGAGAAAATTTGATTTTAGAAACTTGCTTCTTTGCGACCTAAACATTGTGTGTTAGCAGGGGCAAGTGGAACACACACCATCTGTGTATGTACGATCCATCAAAACGTTAAATTGATGATTCTTGGTAAATATCAAATTTATTAATAATTATAAATGTGTAAATTTTCATTTAACTTAATCATTTCAGGTGCTTATATTAATTCTTTAACGAGAAATGCAGAAAAGCCCGTTCAACACTATAGCGATTGCTTGAGCATGATTATATGTGAAACTCCATCGTTTCAATGTTATTTGGGTAGATGTAAAAACTGTCCAGGGGTAGATGAATTGATTAATATTTTACTGACATGTTTTGAAAACCACAAAATTGAGAATATTACCTATAAGTATTAGATATCAAAGCCGAGAAGCAGTTTAGACACTTTTATTAAGCCTAAAGAAGAAGTTGTTGAAGATTTTTGTGGTGAATTAAAAACTTTCTACCTCACTCATTCATCGGCAAAGAACAAGCTAAATTTTTAAAAACGTTGAAAGAAACATTAAAACCAAATGAATTTATTATTATTTGTGATTTTGCAGAAAATTACGCATTCGTATTGCAAAATGCGGCATCTGGTTTTCACTGGAACAATAACCAGGCAACAATTTTTCCGGTAGTAATTTATTATAAAGTAAATGTCAAACTTGAACACAAAAGCTTAGCAACTATTTCAGATTGTAATAATCATTGCCGTTGCTGTTCATGTTTTTATTAAAATAATTACTGATTATGTGAAGAGTTTTCCTGACGTTGTGACAAGATTTATTACTTTTCTGATGGAGCTCCTCAACAATTTAAAAACTTCAAAAACTTTGTAAATTTATATTATCATGAAGATGATTTTGACATTCCTGCCGAATGGCACTTTTTTGCGACTGCTCATGGCAAAGGTCCGTGTGATGGTATTGGTGGCATTACCAAACGATATGCAGCAAGAGCAAGTCTCCAACTCGCGGTTGATAATCAAATGACGACACCTGAAAGACTTTTTAAATGGACTTCTTATCCGGACAACTTGCCAAACATCACAGTCAAGTTTTCCCCAGAAGATGATTATAATACAGCAGTAAAAGATTTAAATGAAAGATTTTTGAAAACAAAATCGATTACAGGAACTCAACAATTACATTGCATAATTCCTGACAAAAATAGTTGTTTGTATGTTAAAAACTTTTCAAATTCAAAAGAAAGAATTTGTAAAATATTTAAACGCCAGAAAATTAATCCATATTGGGATTAGTGGGGAAGATTGCAACCCCCAAAACCTTCGGGGAGTGTTTTTGTCGTTACAACAACAACAACAACATTGCAGAATTGATTGAAGTTTTTTATGAGAAAAAAAAGAAAAGAAAAATGGCGAAATTCGAAAAATCTCGAAAAACTGAAAAATTTTATATAAGATGAACTTTAAAATTTTTTTTTGTATTTTTTCCGAAAAGTACATTTAAAAACAAAACTTAAAAAAAAACGGTCAGTTTTTGAAAAAGGTATAGCATTTTGAAAAAAAACTGTGTTTTTTTTAAAAATTCATTACTTTTTTTGAGTTGGATGAAAAAATTTGAGAAAATTCTGAAAAACGTCTTTCGTTAGGTAGAAAAAGAAGAAAAACTTTCAGCCAATTCTAAAGGGGTCGGGTTCAAAATTGGTCGAAATGGGATGGAATACCCCATAGAGAAATACATATTCACATATATACTGATGGAAATCTTCCCTTTGCTCGTTAAGGCAAATATGTATTACTCGGCATGTGTTTGATCTGGTATGGAGTCAATAAAACCATATATAAATAGAACAGGTTAAAAGTTAGTTACCTGATCTTGGAAGAAACCACTCTGAAACCAAATCCCGAAAGCAACCAAATGACAACACTAAACGGGTGACAAAGAAACAAAAAAAAAAAAAAACCGGCAAACCCAGTACAGACGGCGGGGTTGCCAACTTCTCCACTAGCATTGGGTTTGGGGATGGCTCCCTTTCTACACACGACTCATATTCAAAAGTCAAATAATTCTCAACACTATCTACTAAAAAGAGATCAACACAGTATTTTGGGGTGTACTCGAGGTGAAGTCCAACCAAAAGGTTACGGACCTGCCCGCACAGTCCCTGAACTGCCTGGAACAACTTTAAAGCGACTAGTGATTGGATTTTGGATGTGGGACGCTAAAAGGATGGAAGAAGGTAAAACGGGGAGCTAAACAGTGACTTGGGGTCCTTCTGCGGTACTCTCGGTCGCCCCTTGCAATGATACACAACTACTCACACATATTGCCATAATTCAATGTAACCCTAGAGTTCCTACTGGCTTAAGTCTTAGAATAAGCTTTTTAGTAATTAGTAGTCAATAACAAAATTATAATTGTAGTGATTTAGGCTCAATAGAGCCATAATAAATGAATAAATAAATAAAATAAATAAATATGTAAATCTCCAAAAGAGAAGGCAGTGACACTCCTTTCTGTGGATTTACGAGGTAAACTTTTCTTTTTCTCGCTTCTTCTTTTTCTGGAAGTGAGGTGGAAAGCGGCATGTTAGCATGTGGATCTCCTAATAGCCTGAGCCTTAATCTGGTGAGCGTCACAAAATATGCCGAATAATTTTTGGTGCAACCTATACAAAACATAATCTTGCAGTCCTCCCATTTAAGGGATAAAAGCAATTTTGTTAACCCTTTAGCATACGACTTGCACATAGCTTCGCACGCTTTGATACACCACGATTAATTCCACGCCGTTTCTGGTTGGGAGTTCTAGTGTATACTGCTCAAAAGACGCCCCTTAAAGGCCAAAATATCATAAATTTCGCTTCCATCCATGCCCATATGACCGGTGAGTCAGTACAGACGTATGTTTCTCCCATGTCAACTCTTCCTAGCGCCTGTTTGCATTCCAAAACCTTTTTAGTTGATGGTGTTTTCAGATTATGGAGGTTTACTCTAGTTTTCTTGGCACACAACACAACAGTAATTTAAACCCTCCCAGATTTGGCCTACTTAAATTCAATATCTTGGAATATACATATATCAAAATAAATCGAAGAAGTCAATGTATAACAATGAAAACACGCTACTGGCAGCGATTGAAGCCCAAAAGGTCCAATTTCAGGAGTTCACCATAACACCCTAATTCTAGTGTGGTAAAAACATTCATTTTACCGGCAAATAAATAGTTTGGAAACTTTTAGACCGTTTTGGTATTCTGCCGGCTTTAGTGGCAGTTCAATTTCGTAACGTAACCGCGAGAAATTGCAAGTGTTTTGTAAATATTTTTGTGTACAGAAAATACCTCAAAAATTTGTACACGTATCAGCACTTTTTTACACGTCTTTTCCTTCGCGGGTCAATTCTGTAGGTGGAAGATTATCTACCCGAAAATCGTAACCGTTGGCAATGCAGTTCATGTAACCGCGATTCTAGCGTACATGTCAACGCTGTCAAAAACAAACCATGCTCAATCTTATAAATAAAAATGAATGTGTGTCTGTGTGTATTTTATAGGCGTCCAAAGTACTCAACCGATTTTTATGAAATTTTCACAGTATATTCTTGGGATCACAGGTAAGACTGGGTCGCGGCGCCAATTTTTTCGCGTTAGCCGGTATCAGTGCGCAGTGCGTTAAGTGTTTTTTTGGCGCAAAGATACCATATTGCTAGGTGCGCAGTTTATGAGAAACCACCGAAAACTAATAAAAAGCGTTTGGAGGGGGTATCTAAAGACACGTATTCATGCCTTGATCAAGAATCCGAAGGCGGAGTGTAACTTTTTTTAAAAGTAATGGACAAAAGGCAAATTATTCAACCTGAAACCGAAACGTGTCTTTGGGTATACCTCTCAACATTTTTGGTACCGCCTTGGTGGCTGTAGCGCGGATGTTGGCGTCACTGGCGCTGATCGGCATAGTTAGGAATTAATTTGGTTCAAGTTAATGATATTTTATATACAGATATGTGAGAAAAAGAGTACAATTTGTTAAATGTAGGCAAGGCAAATTTGTGGCAGGACAACGTCTGCCGGGGCTGCTAGTAGAGAATAAATGCAAACGAGCACTAAACTTCGGGTAAAAAAGAGCATGTGTACAAAATTTTGCGGTATTTTCTGTTCACACAAATATTTACAAAGCACGTGAAATTTTTGGTGGTTACAAAATTGTACTGCAACTTACGCCGTCAGAACACCAAAAGGGTGTAAAGATTTCGAAACTATTTATTTGCCGGTAAAACGAATGTTGTTACCGCTAGAATTAGCTAAACTGTTCCCGGGTCACAGCAAAGATAGTATATATATATATATATACTCTCTTTGAAAAAACAAGCTGAGCTTTTCGCCACACTGTGAAAGGCAATGTGTGTAAAAGTTTTCTCTACGTCCTATGAAAAGATTCTGGAGTAAAACTCCGCTGATCACGAAATGACACATAGATGGTGCTGTGAGCATTAAGTATTAATTGATAAAACTACTATTTCCCCGCTATGTGCCGCCAAAGAGACTATATATATAAGAGGCATCAGTTCGTTGTTGTTGACAAATTTCCTCGTTCACCAAAACTCCCTGAAATGTAACTCGCTAACATCCCGGCAGCTCCGAGCCCCTTGGGCGATCTTCTTTCCTTCCATTTTCGCAATAGAGTTGCCCTGCATTTTTGTTTACCACTCAATATTGACGTCTGCAAAGACATCTGAGTGGTATTCTGCGACTCAACATTCTATTTTTAACTATTTGTGGAGTCGAGATCATTTGCATGCTTTTGTACAAAAGCGATGCAACTTTAGAAAAATGCATAAACTATTTAAAAATATAGATAAATGTTTTATTAATTAAAACGGTTTTCAATATATATTTGAAGGCATTTTTATTTTTATTTCCATAAAATATGCCAACAAGCTTCCACTTTGATATGGTGGTATGGCTTACCAGACCCAGGTTCAAGTCCCGCCGCTGGGACAAATTTTTTTTTCTTCTTCTATTAATATTTGATATTTTTTTAAATAGTAAACGTGCTTTGGATGGAAAACAAAGCAAAAGAAAAATTTCAACTTTATATGAAAAGCCTGCTTCAAGATATGCAAGGCACGCTTATGCACATGCATATGTATGAAATGTTTTGCCGACGGCATATGCATACAAAACTTTTCGCTATGCCTTGTAGGTTCGAAGATAATGAACAATCAATACGGATTTTTACCTTTTTTTTGTAAGAATATAAAAAAGTGTGTACTTTGCGAGGAAGGATATCGAAAACTTTTTATTTTTTTCCAAAACTTTTTTTTCCCTGTAAGCTCTGTTTTATTACAAAAAACATGAGCTTTCAACCAATAAAATCGATGGACTGATACAAAAGTTATAAGCATTCAAATAAATATAGCCATATAATACTAAAGTACCCTACACGTACATATCGATTAGTATTCAGTAAGTAGGTAGATTTTCGAAGGGTTATTAGATACAAAAAAAACTGTTAGGCCCGGTTTTTCAGTACAAGGTTAACTCAATTTGTTAGTTAAACTTAGCTTAAACTTGTTACGCAGTTTTTCAGTCAACTTTAACGAAGTTTAAACGTAGTTTAAGCGGCCAATTTGGCAGGGTTAAACTCTAGTTAACCTGCCAGCTGTTTGCATATTTGATGGTTCTGAACGCAATTAAAAAAGGACGATATTTTTATATTTAATTAAATACTGGACATATCATCTGACGAAAGTTATTATAGTGATGCAGAAATGAACCAAATCCTAACTATTACAATACTGAGGAAAAGCACTGGCGTTGAATATGTAAACAAATGTCATCTGTTGCCGTATCTAGATAAGAAAAAAACCAATGTTGCCATATAAAAAGCAAATCTTAAAAGCGACCTTAAACTCTGACTGAAAAACCGCTCTGCAGTTTAACTGGAGTTTAAATTTATGCCGAGTTTAAGCAAACTTAGTTTAAACTGGGCTTAACCAAGAACTGAAAAACCGGGCCTTAATGCAGTTTTCTCAAGTAGGTAAACTTTAAAATTTCAAACCCAGGTACATTTGAAGCAAGAGCCAATTTTTTAAAGCAGGTAGTGTTTTCTTTGTATGACTAAGGAACCTTTTTGTCTAGGGAAGCTTCGATTTTTACTTGATCCGAGTATTAATAGGAGTAAATCCGAATTGTTCCTTCATAATATCTGCAAGGCTTACCGGATACTGTTCAGGCTACCGTACCGACACCGAATACTGTGTGCACCACATGTCGACTCGCGTTGATACATTCGGGATCCGGAACAAAAAGGTGCGTAGTAAAATTTAGGAATTTGCTACTTTTTAATGCATATCTGACTAATTTCTGAAACTATCTACTTAGGCAACATATGAAATTTAGTACACCAATGAAGTGGAGAGAACCAACTTGCCATTCGACGGGCGGCTATATTTGCACTACAGAAGTATTTGGGGTTGGAAAGTCAATAAAAGTAACGCATGCCAGCGTCATTTTTTTTTTTTTTTTTTTTTTTTTTTTGTGTTCGTGGGAGGAGGAAATGCTTTATGCACTAACCGGGTTTGAGCCCTCGTTACTAGGTTCTCTAGCAGCGGAACTCTCCGAGTGTGGGACTCCTTCTTTTCTTGAAGTATACCGCACTAAAACCTAACCTCCCACGGCCCGCGCATTCTTCCTTACCTGGGACCGCGCTTAGCATTACTTCAGGTAAGGAAGCGCGTTACGTGAGCTCTATGGCTACTCTCACGCTAACTGGCTAGACAACCGTCTTCCCGTTTCGCAAGGAGGACATTCCTCGCGTATCGTCTGACTATGTCCCATCTAACGTTTTCGCAGGTCATCTTGCGAATGACACTGCCCGGGGAAAGTTCGCCAATTGTCTCTTCCACCCGCCTTCTTTCTTCTGCAAATTGCTCGCATTCGAAGAAGGTGTGGCGTACGTCGTCTATGGCTCCGCAGTAGGTGCAGTTCGGGGTTTGAACTTTGCCCATTCTATGGAGATATTCACGGAAATAACCGTGTCCGGTTAAGAACTGGGTCAGGTAGAAGTCGACTTCTCCATGAGGTCGGTTCAGCCATGGTTCTAGTTCGGGGATTAATACCCTGGTCCACCTTCCAGCAGCACTGCTGCTCCATTGTAGTTGCCACCGCCGGATCGAATCACCACGCGCCTGCGTTGCAGCAACGTCTCTACGTACCTCTGCACGAGTGTCGTAAGTCATTTTTCTTTCCTCAGCGAGGAGATATATCGGTATAGTCCCCGCGATGACCAGAACAGCATCTGCGGAGACCGTGCGGTATGCTGAGGCGATTCTCAGGGCCCCTCTACGTTGGACTGCGGTAATAGCGGCCCGATACTTCCCAAATTTCATTGCGTCCGCCCAGACTTCTGCACCGTACAACAGTATAGAATCTGAGGCGGACGCCAGCAGCTTTCTTATGCATGGCTTTGGTCCACCTGTATTTGCCATTAGCCGACTCAGACTTGCGATGGTCTTCACAGCCTTCTCGCAGGAGCTTCTTAGATGCTCCGAGAAGGTCAGCTTGTTGTCCAATTTCACCCCTAGATATTTCGTAGAGCGGCGCGTCTCTATCTGTTGATCCCCAACATTCATGTTGGTGATTGTGGGAATCCTTCTTTTCGTTAGTATCACGATCTCTGTCTTGGCTGTAGCCAGTTGGAGGCCGTGATTATTCATCCACTCGTCTACACTGCGCATCACTTGGTTCAGTTTAAGCTGTGCCAGGTCGCAGTTTCGAGCTGTTATCACCGCAGCCACGTCGTCTGCAAAAGCAACTAGAAAAGTGCTTTCTGGCATCTGCATTCGAAGGAGACTGTCATAGGTAGCATTCCAAAGATCAGGGCCGAGCACCGACCCTTGTGCTGCCCCGCCTGTTAGCTTCACCTTTCTTTGGCCTTGCGTCGTTTCATAGATTAGCCAACGGTCTCTTAAGTAGTCCCTCAATATATCTAACAAGTATATCGGGACCTTAAAGGAGCGTTCTAATGCATCAAGCATGTCTTCCCACCTGGCAGAGTTAAAAGCGTTTTTAACATCTAACGTCACCAATAGTACCACCGGCCTTGCTTGATGGCTTGCCGTCTCGGCCTTCCGGACTGCCTCTACGACTTCTGTTATGGCGTCTATTGTGGAGTGCCCTTTCCGAAAGCCATGTTGCCGGTGGGAGAGTCCACCCTCGTCTTCTATGGCTGCTGTTAGACGTTGCTTTATAAGGCTCTCCATCATTTTTCCCGCTGTGTCGAGCATACATAGTGGGCGAAAGGATGATGGAGAGCTTGGGTCCCCTTTGCCTTTCGGTATGAGGACGAGCCGTGCTGTCTTCCATCTGGCGGGGAAGACACCTGCTTCTAGACATTTGTTATACATGTGTAACAAGAGCTCTGGACAACTATTAGCAGTTAATCTGATTGCCTCCGCAGGTATTCCATCGGGTCCTGGGGCTTTACCAGCCCTCATGCTACGCAGGGCTCTTTCTAGCTCTTGCGGTCATCTCGTGCTGCATGTTCCTCTTCTCTAGTAAGTTGCGTGAGGAATAGCGCTTCCACGATGTTCTTCATGTCATCTTCGTCCATCGTCTGATTTGGTGGTCGAAGTTTCTTCATAACTATTTTGTACCCTTGTCCCCAGGGGTCTTGATCCACTTCCTTACAGAGCTCTTTCCAGCATCTTAGTTTGCTTGCTTTTATGGCGGCGCCGAGAGCCTTTTTCGCCCCCTTGTACGCCTCCGCCCTTTCAAGAGCCTCGGATCTGCCACGTGAGCGCGTCGCCAGTCTTCGCATTCTGTGACATGTTTTCCGGAGTTCCGCGATTTCGCTATTCCACCAATATACCTGCTTCTTGCCTCGCCACGTTCCTATTCGTGGCATAGAGACGTTGCAAGCATGGCGCATGCATTGCATGGTTTCTTCAACCGCCGCATGTGGCGTATTGGTGCCGTCGGTTATCCGTCTGGCTTTCGCCAGCACTGTTCCGGTGAACCTGGTGGCGTCAACTTTAGCTGCATCCCATCTACGGGTTTTGTATGATGCGTTCGCTGCCGGTCTCTGACCAGGATGGTCGAGTTGGAAGGTGATGTAGTTGTGGTCGCTGCCAGTAAGGTCCTCCATCACTCTCCACCCAACCGCGTTTGGAAAGAGTCTCTCCGAGACGAGCGTTATGTCGGGGATCGAGTACCCAAAGCCCGGGCGCCTGTATGTTGGGGTCGTGCCCGTATTCAGTACGACCACACCGAGTCGGGCTGCCATTTCCAGAATTAGTTTTCCCCTGGTATTAGTTTGAGGCATGCCCCATTCTATTGCTCTAGCGTTGAAGTCTCCAGCGATGACCAGGTTGCCCGTTTGGTCCCGTAGGTCGTCTTCTAATAGCTCCAGCTTTTCTTTGAACCTCTGAATGGGGTCATTTGGTGAAAGGTAGCAGCTAACAAGAGTTGTTCGCGCTACAGTTACACGGACGTAGCCATGCCCGGCAGCACGATTAGTAACATTGGTATTGGCGTCCACTATCCAGATAGCAGCAGCGCCAGATTCGTCAATGTACCAGCTGTCTCTGGCCTTGTAAGGTTCGCTGATGATTGCATAGTTTATTTGGTGATCAAGCACCAGTTGGTCTAGCAGTTCATCAGCTAACCTGCATCGATTCAGATTTCCTTGAATCACGCTGGTCATTGGGGCGACAGTTTGGCTTTCGCCGAAGCAAGTGCTTCTCTAAACGTGCTACATGCTCCAGACCCGGGAAGATGATCGAGGTTTCCCGTGGTGCAAAGGTAGCATTTTGCCTTTTCAGTGCAGGATGAGGATTTGTGGCCAGAGTTCCCACACTTCCAGCACGCGTCCCTCCTGTCGGGCCCATTGCAGCCAGCCTGTCGGTGTCCGTAGCCGAGACACCTGAAGCAGCGTTGCACTTCCGCACGCTGTCTGATCCTACATTGGATCCAGCCGATGGGAATTTTTCCTTTTTTGAGCAGTTGGCTTCCGGGACCTTCGTCCACTTCGACAACAGCCTTCTTTTGCTCTCTCTGATTTACGGCGAAAAGAGAGATACGGATTTGGCCTGAGCTTTCTCCGATCTCTCTTCGAACGGCCTCTTCTATTTCCTCAGCCGTTGTGAGACAGTCCATGCCCAATACCTCTAGCTTTATACGCTTAGAGATTTGTTGTGCATCGCCAACTTCTCCTACCGCGCTACCAATGGCTTCTCTAAAGGCCGGTTGGTCGTTGCACTGCGCCGTTTCTATTAGTACGCTACCAGCCTTGGTCTTGCGCACTGACCGTATCACCGTTCCG
This sequence comes from Merzomyia westermanni, assembly GCA_949987695.1. Lineage (NCBI taxonomy): Eukaryota > Metazoa > Arthropoda > Insecta > Diptera > Tephritidae > Merzomyia > Merzomyia westermanni. The sequence goes on from OX465288.1 coordinate 512,210, forward strand.
GTTTCGGCAGGCCGGAGCTGACCTCGGATTGCCCCTAGAACTTCGGCGTAGGTTTTGCCTTCGGCCGGTTTCACCAGAAACGTTACGGCTCTGCTGTTCCTCTTGCTCTTTTTGACTGCCTTCGGGGCTTGAGCAGGCGGCTTCTTTTTTGCTTTAGGACGCTCTTGCCGTCTCCGACCTACTACTTTGGACCAAGCCTCTTCGGAATGGGTATTCTCCGATTCCTCGTCCCTTTTCTTCTTGGCTTCCGAGTCTATGAGCTGAGGGTCGGAGTTAGTCCGAGCCCTCTTATTTGATGGGCCCGGTTCGTCACCCTCTTCTTTATTTGGGCTCAATGAGCTCATATAGCTCAACACCTCTTCGAGGAGAGCCATTCCGTTCTTTATGTCCATGGACACGGTCTTCTGTCTCTGTGCGGCTGTTTGCATTGTACGCAGCACCGTTAGCGCATGGTCCAAGCACTGGCCTTGGGTTTTCCCCTTAAGGCTAAAAAGTGTCATTGCGCTTTTTAAGGGGGTTGCCTTCTTGTGGGTGGGATCTAGCTTCCCGCCGGTAGCAGTGGGTGTTGACTGGCCGGGCGTTTTGGTGCCGAATCCCACTGGTGTGTTTCGTGCCGGTCCAGAGCCTCGCGAAGGCATAACTGGAGTGGCCACTCTAGCCGGCGTTTTTAGAACCGGCGATCTTAGCAGTTTACTGCTTTTTCTGAATGCGACCTCGTCGCCGCTTTCGTTCTCCATTCTTTCTTCGTTGTTTTGATTTGGTTTATTCATTTCTATTGGGTCTCCGCTTCAAGCCGATATCTCAGCACGATGTGCAGTCGCCGTTATTGATTCCCGTGGTTATCTATGCGCTTGCAGGGAGGCCACGCTAGGGTTGACACAGGTCCTTATGAGAGTCTGTGTTCAGTGCCAGAATCCGGCATTAGTCAGGAGTTGTCTCAACTGAGCCTGCACCACCAACTTAATGACGACGTGCTTCGAACGTACTTGAAGACCTGCTAGGGTTTTAACGAGACGGAGACGATGCCGATATTAACCTACCAGCCATTTCGCCAAGGTGTCACCCTTGGTTACTGAGGTGGCAGACTACCGGCCTCGCCAGCCCGTAACATACTTTTCCTAATCATGTTTCCAGTTTCGGTCTTCAGGATCTTACTGGACTCAATCCTGAGGATGCTTAGTTAGAGTTTAAGGGCCGCATCCACTCGCCCTTTATTCGTTTTGGTTCGCCCTGAGTATTTCATTTCCTCAGTGCCACCCATTTCTGGGAAGCGTTCCTCTATCCACCACCCGAGGAGGCGCCCGGTAGGGGAACCGATACCCCGCCGGGATGCCAGCGTCATTGCCAGTACCAAATTCAACGGAAGTTGCCCCTCTAACTACATTGCCAATGATTGGAGAAGAGATTAGGAATTGTCCAAGGTAAAGGCTGAGCTACACGCCTCTCGTATGCAACAATTTAAATTCCTTTCATCCGATGTTAAGGTAACATATTATAGAACACGCCACGAACCATTTTCCAAGTTCTATACGAAGGAGGACAGTGTTTGTTACTGCAGAGACATTACTGGCTTATTCAAACAGTTTGGTGAGCCATATGATTTCAAAGAGTGGCGATTGTTCATAGACGGCAATAAACTAAGTTTAAAGGCCGCATTAATTCATATTGGCAACCAAAAGCCGTCTATCCAGATCACGCATGCAGTAAATACGAAGGAAACATACGAAATACTGCAAAAATTCCCTAAACTTATCAAATATGAAGAGCATGGTTAAAGTCGTTGGAATGCTATGCGGTCTTCAAAGTAGGTACACAAAATACTGTTGCTTTCCCTGCAAATGGGATAGCCGAGCTCGTCAAGACCACTACATCATAAAGGATTGGTCAGACCGAATCGAATTTAAAGTTGGTATGGATAACATAAAATACTCCCCTCTTATAAAGAAAGAAAAAATTATTTAACCCTCGCTCCACATCAAGCTCGGCCTTATCAAAAACTTTGTTAAGGCTTTGGACAAAGAAGGCGGAGCCTTCCGTCATTTAAAAACCATCTTTCCAGAGATTTCAGAAGCCAAGATAAAGGGAGGCCTTTTTGTTGGGACGCAAATAGAAAATATTCTTAACAATAACCAATTCAAAGAACTATTGTCACCAGTGGAGGCAGCAGCGAGATATTCTTTTGAAAAGGTCGTTGCTTCTTTTTTAGGCAAACGCAAAAGTCCTAACCACGAGAAGATAGTGAACGACTTAATCAAGAACTATGAGAAAATGGGTAAATAAAAAAACATATTTAAGGCCGTTTTCTAAAGTAAACAAAAAATTTGTATGAAAATTTTAAAGTTTACATGGGAAAACGGCCCTGAAGCTGAATTCATCGGTCAGTTCCGAACAAATTTTTTGTTTACATTTTGCTCGTTTTCTTCTCATTCTGTTTCAGAGAAGTAAAAAAAAAACGAGTAAAATGTAAACAAAAAAATTTGTTCGGAACTGAACGATGAATCCAGCCTAAGAAAATTACACACAAATGTGTCACTTATTTATCTAATTTACAAGGATTCTGGGATGTCGCAATGATGGGTGAATACTGTTGGTTTCTCATAAGAGAAACCGATCCTAATCTAAATAAGCGTCAAAACAAAACAAATAACTTTTTAAAGTATAAAATAAGATCATAGAGTTAAGACAAAACTTACATACGAGGTGTGTTCAAAAAGCATTGCAAATTTTGTGTTTTTTCAAAAATTATTTATTTATTCATGAATATCTATTTTGTTCCCTTCAAAGTAATCCCCATGAGATATTATACACTTGTGCCAACGGTTTTTCCAATCTTCGAAGCACTTCAAAAAATCATTTTTTTGTATCTTGTTCAGCTCCTCCTTCGATGCCGTCTTTATCTCGTCAAGAGAAGCGTAACGTCGTCCTTTCAGTTTAGGGAACGAGCCTCTTCAGTTTAGGGAACAAGAAAAAGTCACAGGGGGCCAGATCTGGGGAATACGGTGGCTGCGGCATCATTAGTGTGTTGTTTTTGGCCAAAAAGTCGCGCACAAGCAACGATGCGTGAGCAGGGGCGTTATCGTGGTGCAAAAGCCAATTTTTGTTCTTCTTTGCACATCTTCTCGGCCTTCTGAGAACATTCTGTACCACCGATAAACGTTGCTTCGGTCCAAGGTAGCTTCTCCGCATGCCACAGTCCACATTCGGAATGCATCCGCGCACTTAATTTCGTTTTTCACACAAATTTTGATACAGGTTCTTTGATCCATTTTTTTGAATAGGTAAAAATCGAAGACGATCGAAAACACGTGCAAGCAAAGCAGCTGTCAACAATTAACTGAACATTCAAAATGGCCGAGCTTGTCGGCATAAGTGAGAGACATGAGTATCAACATAACGCCACAAAAAATTCGAAATTCGAATATACGTAACCAGCGAAAATTCAAAATTCGCGATACGTTTTGAACACACCTCGTACATTGTTATCCTCTCATATGTACATATGCTAATATTTGTAGGGAACTTCCCTGATTAGTCAATTTACCCTGAGCCATACCGAAAGTTTCCGTATTTCTCCCATCACGTTTTTAAAAGAATCGGTCGACTTTTTGACGGTTTCTTTCCTCGCGTTCCTGTGTGTGCGGTCTTACATCTCGCTCTTTCTCATTTATTTTGTGACCTAAGATAAACATATAGCTGTACTGTTGACACCGGTGTCACAACTACTAGTCATTTGACTCGAATATAACACGTAAAATTATGGGATATTTTAGCGACATGAATACCAATTGGAGTTTCAGCCATTCGATTTTTGCAGGGTTAAGTATTATATGGATATATTTATTTGAATGCTTATAACTTTTGTATTAGTCCATCGATTTTATTGGATGAAAGCATATTTTTTTGTAATTTAACAGAGCTTACAGAGAAAAAAAATAAAAAGTTTTCGATACCCTTCCTCGCAAAGTACACATTTTTTTATATTTTTACAAAAAAAAATCCGTATTGATTGTTCATTATCTTCGAACTTACAGGGCCTAGCGAAAAGTTTTGTATGCATTGTTTATAGCAAATTTTATTAGCTTTTAAATTTTTGAAACCGGTTTGGAATTGCTCAATTTGTCCTTGAGATATACATGATTAAGTGGAGCCAAATTTTTTTTTTTTGAAATAACGGTAAATCGTAAATATCTCAAAAACGGTACCATAGAATCAAAAATTTCGGAATCAGGGGGTGGTTTTACATAAGAATTTCATATTCGCGTCTTTGGTGGAGAAAAAAAGTTCGAATTTGTAGACCAGTGTAATCAAAAAATACATTAATTAATACTGTCCAATAATTCTATAAAAAAAAAAAGTTCATTCCTAATCAGATTTGATAAGAAAGTGTGGATAATCACATAATTATTGTAAGTACAAACTCTTTGCACAAACATCCATATGTATGACGCGATCTAATATATGTATGTGCATATTTTGTCTGGAAACAAACGTTGAATGGATGAAGGATATATGTGCAAACGTTCCAAAGGCATAGCGAAAATTCAACATAACACCTTCATCCACGCAATAACACCATTCACACATAATACATATATTTTGTCATTACAATATATGTATGAAGCCATCGGTGCTCAAAAGTGTTGCCCCACTAAGCTGCAAACAAAAATTGTGTAGTAGAGGGAAAAAATAATGATTTTTCCAATTTTTTCTTGTATAAAGGTATCTGCATGGGACATATCATTTGGGATAGTAATGGGGTTCCTTAGGATTATGGTTTGACCATAAAAATTACCAAAAGTCGCAGTAATCGACTTATATCGACTGAAAAAATAATATTTTTCAAGTAGATGTGGCAAAGCCTATCTAAAAGGGTAAAGCTGTGCTATGATTTTTGTTCAAATTCCTTGTTACGACATTTCATTCTAGCTTCCTCGACGAAATATTTGATTTTTTTGGCAATACTTTACATCCAACGTCAACTGTAAAAACTGCACTAAAAATGTCGATATTGGTACCCAGAGACGCGTTTTGGTCCCAGGAACCCTAATTCGATGGGGAAACCCATTATTTTTAGTAATTTAAAAGTTATTGGCAAAAAACCAAAAAATTGCCCTGGTCCGTTCCCTAATAGGGGCCTTCGGCCGCGATTTAAAGAAATAACCCTTAGCCGGTCCAACAACGGCTACGCGATCTCCAATATTTCTGCGCAGCACACACTTTTGCACTTTTCAGAACACCCTTTATCTTTGTCTACAACAACCACATGAAAATGACAGAAAATTTTTAACTTTGCTTGCAAATATCTTGCAAACTACTAAAAATATTGGGATTCCCCCAACGGATTAGGGTTCCTGGGACCGAAAGCGTCTCTGGGTACCAATATCGACATTTATAGTGCAGTTTTTACGGTTGACGTTGGATGTAAAGTATTACCATTTTTTTTTATGAATGGAGTCTTGAATGAATTCTTGTTATTGCACTTTTAGGTTTGCGCGTAGAAACCCATTTTTGTTGTTGGATTTTGTTATTGCATTGTAGTTAGGAAGTTTTGGACAGACATGCATACACACATAGTTGGTATATTTTTGTTTTGTTTGGGAAGGGTTAGCGCGGGGATGTGAGGACAAATGTTTGTAGTTATGTGTGATTGTGCACATACTTTAGTCTGTTTGTTTCGATGGAAATAAATATGTGCGTGTGCCGCTGACTTACGCATAAGTACATACATCTTTGTGATTACAAGGAGATATAAAACATGACATGCGTATGACTTTAAACGTCTAATGCGGATAAAGTTGGTTCGAATCCTGTCAACGGAAAATAATTTTGCTTTTTTAACTCGTAAGATATTTTGTTTAAATTGAAAAATAAATATTCCACACAACAATAGATACACATTTCAACGCATTTTTGTAATACATTGTGTATGCAGTACATGTGCATATTTTGGTGATTGGGTATATGGGAATGGGAAAATGTAGTATGATATGCGCATGGCATTCTTGCGATTCTTATGTCAGTGGGTAATGCACGTAGGATCGAATCCTACCATCTGACAATTATTTTTAGATAGACCAATAAACACTTTCAAGCATTTCTTAAATTTATACATACCTATGTAAAAAAAAGGGTGTCCAAAAGTTGCATAATCTACCTACATTTATTATTTATTTTTGGAGTTCCTACAAAAGCCTAAAAAGAGGGTGGGTGCATTCCCCTACATTAATTTAGCCGGTCATTCATACCTGTTTCATTAAATATTTAAAATTTTACTAATCATGGGAGGGATTCAATAGCTTTTATAATTATTCTCTTTGTCGAGGGTAGGGAATTCACAAGTTTTAATGTTTTAACACTCTTATTTTTACAGAATTGTCCCAATTAAGCGTTTTTGCAATAAACAACTGTAAATGAATAGGTATGCTAGATACCAACACTTATCAGCACCTTTTCGTGATAAGTTGTTGGTGGATTGGGGTTAATACTACTCATTATAATACCTTTAAATAGCACCGTAAATGATGCAAGTGTTGGCGTTAAGCCAAATTCACAAAGAGACTACCTATTGAGCACCTAGATCGAAAGAAAGTTTGTTTAAACACCTAAATTTTGGATGTTATTCTATAATCCGCCAATAACTTAAGACTAGATGACATTAAGTTCCGCGTTTTTGAGTTACTACACTGTTTCGTACAAAGAAATTAGAGATGTGCCACCTTGAATACACATATTTTTTCTTATCCAACTTTATTTAGTAAATAATATGATGTTGGCCGTTAGAAATATGTTATCTAGTAATATATATGCAGATAAATATATATTCGTGTTTGGTGATATTTATTCCTGTGGTGGCATGGGGGGAATTGCAGCGCTTACAATACTAATAACACCACATGCGATCGCTGCGCCCACGTAATTCTCTTCATTTTGATAGGTCAAGGCGTCAGGCATCGCTTGGAGCGAACTAGAGAAAACTTCTGCATTGAGCGCTATATTTAAGTCTATAGGCTTTTCATGAATAACGACAGAGCGACCAATTATTCCATTGTAACCAAATAAATTCAGATATATGCTACGAAAAGCAGCAGAAATGCTGCCATCATCTTTGACGTCCACGTTACCAATCTGCAAAATAAAATTAATTGATTGAAGAGTAAATCCAATACACAGGGTTTCACTGTATTTATGCCTGGGTCCACATCTCAATGATAAAAGTGCAATGCGTATGTTCACATTTTGCAATACCGCGCATGTTGTCAATAAACACGAGGTTTTGTGACTAAAGATTTCCTAATTTCAAGATACCTAATGTCTGATAATACTTTCGGACCACTACGGACATCAATAGGAAAACGCCTTGATTTTAATGAATCATTGACCTCACGGCATAACCGAATTCGTACAGATATAGACCTCATACCTACATTTTTCATTGTTGATAGGATGAATAGAGAAAGCGATTGAGACATGCCCTTCGTTATAGCTGTGAATACGAACATTGACATATTTTAATGAAATTTAGTAATAGTAAGACAATGCGCGACATACGATGATAATTCTATAACGGACATAACGAAATCTGCATCTCCTCGTTAAAGCGTCAAATTGTTTAAAAGGAAGAAAAGCTAAAATTCTTTTTGACATCGCCTCAAGTTATTTTATAGCACTACCTCTCATCAAGTTCGATCTTTTGCTACCAATTAATCCAACTCTTCCAACTCAAATCTTTTTTTACGTCATTGACGACTATTTAGTCGAATCACAATAAGCATGGAACTGACCAAAATCGTTATTAAATCAGAGTAAATTATTACCAGTTCACATATGTATTCAAACCTGTTTAAAATTTCTCAAATACTGTGATTTAATAATTCGTTTTGTACCCCAGATAATAATTGCAGATGCCTCAGGAAATTTATGACTGATTGTTAGTTACTCTGTATTACACTTTCACCCATGACATGTATGTTTTTTTTTTATTATTCAGTGAAGTTTAAAACGTTAACTGGCTCACAAAATTATTAGGAAATTGTCCACCAGTGGATTTGCATCCTTCGCTTAAATCTCCATAAGTGTGTATGTGTAGGGCATGTTTCCCAGGTGGTAAGCCAGTGACATTAATCGTTACTCTAATATCATTATTATAGGGTAATTGTTGAAATGTGATAGCTCCATCAACGGCGGATTCTCCTTCTCCCACAATTTTTGCTGCTGCTTGCCAATGTGGTACCTATATGAAGTTAACGTTTTATCTTAATTTCTTTTATGAATGACAAAATAAGGACTCACACCTACATAGTTGTTACCAAAATATATTGGACTTTGAATCAGTTGTCCAAGAAGAGGGATGGCCAAACGCTCAAAACGCTCAAAACGCTTTACTTTAGTACCCGAGACGACCTTCACAACTTCAACTGCATCTTTTTTGTATTGGGAATGGTTGGCTATAGGGCGAGTACGAACATCTTCAATTTGGTTAGATGCAAGCGCAGAAAACCCAAAGTAAGTTGTTGATAACAAACTAATATACCAAAAAAACGAAGCTTTAGTTTCCATTGTAAGAAATCTGTAGTAAATCAGTTTTTGTTCCTTTGTTGAACAGCGTGTTATCTACCAGAGTGTCAAACTGTCATCGACCAACTGAATTGACATAACTTCACTAGAGGCTAGTTGCAGTCATTGATGATGACTTCGACACAGTTTCTACGCTGATTGACTCAGTTAATTGCCATTAGGGGGTGTTTACTGTCTCGCCATCCAGTTGAAACAAATCAGAATGCAGCAATTTTTTGTTTACGTTAATATTTGCAGATATTTTTAACTTTTTGTTTGTTGACACGCAATGTTGGTAAGAGTTTTGAGAGCCCAACAAACTTTTGGTCCGGTATCTGTAAGTGAAGGCCACCAGGGAAACGAAAAAAGCAGCTAACTATTTCTGTGGCAATAAGTAATTTTTTTGATTTTTTCAGTAGAGCGCTTTGAAAGTTGAGATTTTGTGTGATTATAGATCCTAGGACGGAGAAGGCAATGGTGGTACTATCTCGTTTGCGATCACACTTGAGCTTGGATTTTTCCGCTTATTGCCGCAGATTTAGTATCAACGTTTAAGCTAATGAAAACTCAAATGCCTCACAAACAGATTTAATTACAAGGTTTGCTTGTGTACGAGGCATTTGCGTGTTTGAATTTATAGCCATAGTATGTTTTTATCTAGGCAACGTGTTTTGTGAAATATCAATACAATAAAATAAAAATCTGGACTTTACCATGGTCGGTGTAATAGATTACGAAACTTTTTGAAAAGAAGAAACGGAATGAAAAGGTGTTTGATTTAGCTGCGCAATTCCGGGTACCATATTGAAAAAAGAAACAAATTAATACATGTTTTGAATGTCTATCCAATGATAAATGCGAACTGGGTAGTCGAATGTTTATGTATATATCTTCTTACATTAGTACAAACATTAGAGTGGTTAAAAATAAGCTTACTTTGGAAATTCATAAAACTTGCCTTCAAATATATTATGATATAAAGACACTCAAAAAAATTACTTTTTATGGCGTGTTATCTATAAAAAATTTAAGAGTTCCTGCTCCTCTAACCGACTAAATTATTTGAACGCAAAATTATCGATAGTTTTCAGTCCTTCGCGTAATACTATAGATATAACCTCTAATGCGCTATTAAAGATACTAATTCCTCCTTACTTAGGGTCGTTTACTCAATGTCTGATTAACTGTTTAATCAAGACTTTATCAGAAGTTGGCCCAAAAACCTTTTACTCAATGTCTGATTATCGACGATTCGCTGGTTATCTTCTGATAAAAGTTATCAAAGGATGGACCGCTGATTATGTGCTTATCAAAACAAAAAGTGACAGCTGAAAGTAAAAATTTGCTTTTGTGATAAATTGCTCTGCTAACAAATTATGTGAGTAATAGAGTTTAAAAATTAAATATATCCACATAAAGAAATATCACAATCGAAATTTGTACACCAAAATGGTTCGCTTAAAATTGTAAGCAAGAGCAGCTGGCACTTTGAATTTTTTCCCAAACATGTTAATAATAATATTAACTTAATCCGACTTTTGTGTAAACGAAACTGTCATTCTGAGTCAACCCATGATTAGGTTATCATAACCAGACATTGAGTAAACGGCCCTTAAGCTTAACTCGACTCTATCTTGTATAGAAAATGCATAATTTAACTTATTTGAATTCCGTGACACACTCTTTTCGTGCGACTATACCAGAAAGTTATGCAATAACTAGGTGGTAATATTTCCGAATTTGCCAAAAAAAAAAAACCAGCAAGTAACGAAGTCTAAGTTCGGGTGGAACCGAACATTACATACCTAGTAGTGATCTATTATGTCATCCCAATTTACGCAGGTCTATTTTAATACTTTCAGTTCGTATTTGCCTTCAAATAGATGGACGGACAGACAGATAGACGTATCGAGAGACGGACATGGCTACATCGACTCAGCTCATCCTCCTGATCATTTCAGTATACTTTTTGATGGGACTATCTCTTTTTCTTCTCATACGTACAATCATTTCATGATCATGAAAGGTATGCAAATCAAAAAAGATAAGCTTCGCTTTTGCACTGGGGTATTAACTACTTGCCCGGATATTTTAATTTTCAATTTTCGTTTTGATATACATTAGTAAATATATATCTCGATTCGTTTATGCCGCGTGAAGTAATAAACCTTGTGTGCGTAACAAAAATATATATAAACTAGGTATAAAAATGTGTGTCTTTTATAGGCGCCAAAGAACTCAACCGATCTTTATGAAATTTTCACAATATATACTTGGGTTCACTGGGTACAGCATAAACAATATATAGTTTCGGAAAAGTAGGCGAAGCCACGCCCCCAGGCTATATAAAGTTTCAATTCGTCATAGCTCCGAACTTTTTTGGTCTAAATTAATGAGATTTGGATATATGTGTCACTTAGTCAATAATTACATAATTTTTCAAAAGTGGGCGGTGCCACGCGCACATATTTTGTGTTTTGTTTTGCTCTTGAACTTTCAAGATGTCGCTGGGCACGACACAGTCTGTACATAGCTTTTGGAAAAGCCCCCAGGTTATATAAACTTTAGAAGTGAAATATAAATGATTTAAAGCTATTTTACGCAAAGTTATTGCCTATCTAATATATCTACGATCCTTTTCCAAATCTTTCACATAGAAGTGGGCGTGAACCTTAACAGATTTCGCCCATTTTTCCTGGAACTTGAATTTTGTTTCGATATCTTGAACGGTGTTTGATTTATGATTAATAGTATTTATAAATTTGACTTAATCAAAAAGGGGCTCTGCCACACCCATTTTAAAAAATTTCTTTAAAAATGTATTTTCTGCCTCAATCTTAAGGTATACATCAAATTTTATCCTTATAGGTGTATTATGTACTGAGTAATCACTTTTTTTGTGTTTTCGAAAATATTCTATATATAAAAAGTAGGCGTGTCTATCATCCGATTTCGCCTATTTTAAATAGCGCTCGGAGATGAGTGCTAACGAAATTGCATACGAAATTTCATTAAGATATTTCAAAATTTACTTAAGTTGTGTGCGTAGCACTACTAGGTATAATAAGTCGTTAAAAGTGGTATGTACGAGTATGTATTCATTTACACATACTGGGGATGCCAATCCCGAAATTCGGGCCTTTTTATATAATAATAGTAAACTAAATCAAGTTATGTACGGCATAGGCAGATACATGATCCAGCTGGCTACAGCAAAGACTAAGATCGTGTTCCTCCCGAAAAGACGGGTGAGGCTAGATAGCAAGGTCAGCTTCTCAGACCACCGAAGCTCCTGTGAAAAGGCTGCGGAACAAAGAAGACTGGCTCTCCGAAACGCCTCATCATCCCACATGCTGTCCTGGTCATTGTGGGGACTAAACCATATACCTCTTTGCGGAGGAAAGAAAAAGAAATTACGACCTGCGATCAGAAGTACGTGGAGGAGGTGGACCCAGGAATTAATTCCCTAACTGGAGCCATTGTTCAAGTGTACTCATGGATAGTTCGACTTCTACCTGATCCAATTATTAACCGTACTTCGTTTCTTTCGCGAATAGCTCGACTGAATGGGCAAGGTTGAAACCCCGAACTGCCTCTACTTGGGAGAAATGGGCGATGTACGTCACACCTTCTTCGAATACGAACAACAATTCGCTTCCGTGCCTAAAGTAATGCTAAACACGGTACCTTTTTAACTATCACCTTTTTCAAATTAAAATATTTACTATCCAAAGTTTCCAAATCCTGTGATTTTATAAGCAGATCCAGAATATCCCGGCACTATAACAATCCCAAAAAATTGGCATCCCTAGTGCAGGTATACAGTTTTTTTATAATAAATTATTAAATATTATAATTACGTGCTATGGATAGTAGATAGGTATGCCTTATGTATGTACTTAAAGAGCAATATTTAAAATAAATGATGATAAACCAGATCTGTAAAAAATCCATCATGATCACACTACTAACTGTCAAATGGCGGAAGTGGTTCATGCATATGGTAAACCGAAGAAGAGAACTAGGAGTTTAGATGACATCAACAACCAGCGTATTGTTAGCTTAATGGTTAGCAATTCGTGCCAAAATTTCTCTGATGAGTGAAGTCTAGCAGCTTCCGAAATGGATCTATAAGAAAAGCTATGGCAGTTGTCTCTAAACATTTTTCCTACTCTATTCAATCAAAAAAAAAAAAAAAAAAAAACTTTTAATAATTAATTAAAATGATTATTAATAAATAAAAATAATAATAATTTTCATAAAAATTCAAAAAGTGAAAAGTTATTATTCTTGGCCTTGAGCTCGTTTCATGAATACTTGAAAATGTACAGGCCGTAAATCAACAAAAATTGTTGGTATAAAAAAGCAATAACAAAACCGAGAGCACACGGTAAGGCAGTTCTGATGATAAAACAGATCTGTCAAAAATCCGTCATGATCACACTACTAACTGTCAAATGGCGGAAGTGGTTCATGCATATGGTAAACAGAAGAAGAGAACTAGGAGTTTAGATGACATCAAAAACCAGCGTATTGTTAGCTTAATGGTTAGCAATTCGTGCCAAAATTTCTCTGATGAGTGAAGTCTAGCAGCTTCCGAAATGGATCTATAAGAAAAGCTATGGCAGTTGTCTCTAAACATTTTTCCTACTCTATTCAATCAAAAAAAAAAAAAAAAACACTTTTAATAATTAATTAAAATGATTATTAATAAATAAAAACAATAATAATTTTCATAAAAATTCAAAAAGTGAAGAATTATTATTCTTGGCCTTGAGCTCGTTTCATGAATACTTGAAAATGTACAGGCCGTAAATCAACAAAAATTGTTGGTATAAAAAAGCAATAAAATAAAAATATGTAAATGCATGACATAATGTCATTTCTGTCAATAGCATATGTATGTACAATAAGCCATTTATATTTTAAATCATAAGTGACTTACAGGGCTGTGCGAGCAGTTCATTTACCTAAATATAATTAATCAATTAATAATATTTTTGATTAATTCATAATTCACTAAGTCGACTAATCCACTCCATATTAGGATCGAACTCCTCTTATAATTTAAGGTGTGTTGATTCTATTTTTAAGAACAATTTGGCTTGTCCCGGTAATTGAACCAGGGACCTTTCGGTAACGTACTTGTTTACATGCAAAAGTAAGTGACAGCTTAGGAGTCTGATTCTGGTCTATGTCCACAAAAAACTTGATGCAATAAATAGACCTAATACTTTAATTTTTTATCTGTGGTTTTTTACCATAAAAGGTATTATAACAAAAGTCGGCACACAGATGACCCCTTTCACAAAGAGTTTTCGAGGACGAAATCGGCTCACTTTTATATAAATGACTTTTAAAAGTTTCCTATGCGAATAAAATACGCAAATATCTCGGCGAAAATTACCTTTATATCATAAAGAAGGTTCAACGCGATGAATAGTATGAAAAACTAAATCATCAATTCCTGGGTGAATTACCTATGCACCACTGGAGAAATTTGCGTTTGAATCGCTAGTTTCAAGGCTTTTTATTTTCATTCAATATTCAAAATTAAGCGTTTTTGTAACACCAACTTTAATTTTTTGTGTACATATACAAATAAAACAGAGTTAATTCAAGTATTTTACACGCAGGTACAGTAGTGAATTGCCTACCATCGATTTCCTTTACGTTCTTTATTTATACCAATTAAGATTCACTTCAAAGGTGTCCATGCATGAAGATATTCTAAAAATATTAATTTTCGAAAATAACTTGAAGTGGTATAACTCGAACGTAACTTGAGTTGGCGAAGCGAAATTTAGGGAAAATAAAGGGTGTTTTTTTTACAGGTTTGTTTTTCGAATAGAGATAAAACTGGCATTTTGTGGTCAAATCTGGCAACTCTAATGTCATTTATGTTCAGTTTGGTTTGCCATTTCATCATGAACAGGTTGACAAAAGAACAACGCTTGCAAATCGTGCAAATTTATTTCGAAAATAATGGTTCAGTTCGCGAAGTTTACCGTGAGCTCCGTCCATTTTATGGTCGACATAATCGTCCATCAGAGCAATTAATTCGGTTAACCATGGATCGTTTTCGCACTACGTTTACTCTATGTGATAATACGCATTCGCAGAGACGTCGAACAGTGCGCACCGAAGAAACAATTGCCGCTGTAGAGCAAAGTGTTGAAGAGAACCCGAATGAATCGATTCGCCACCGTGCACAGCAATTGGAGCTTTGTCCATCAACTTTATGGAAGACTTTGCGCAAAGATCTTGGCTTGCGACCTTACAAGATCCAGCTTGTGCAAGAATTAAAGCCGCGAGACCATGCAATGCGTCGTGATTTTGGTGTATGGGCCGAAAATGAGATTGATTTCGATGCTGATTTTCATCGCAAAATTTTGTTCAGTGATGAGGCTCATTTTTGGTTGAATGGCTACGTCAACAAGCAAAATTGCCGCATTTGGAGTGAAGAGAATCCACATGAGACCCTTGAAACGCCATTACATCCACAAAAACTGACTGTTTGGTGTGCTCTATGGGCTGGTGGAGTCATTGGGCCATATTTCTTCCGCAATAATGCTGGAGAGGCAGCTACCGTTAATGGAGACCGGTATAGAGCCATGATAACCGACTATTTTGTTCCCGAATTGGATGGCATGAATGTGGATGAGTTGTGGTTCCAACAAGACGGCGCTACATGCCACACAGCGCACGTCACAATCGATTTATTGAAGGAAACATTCGATGAGCGCATAATTTCGCGGAATGGACCTGTCAATTGGCCACCAAGGTCGTGTGATTTGACACCATTGGATTATTTTCTTTTCGCTCGTCTACACCAACAAACCAGAAACGTTAGGGGAATTGGAAGCCAACATTCGTGGCGTTATTGCCGACATACGGCCCCATATGCTCGAAAAAGTGGTTGAAAATTGGACCTGTAGAATTGGCTTTATTCGAGCCAGCCGCGGCGGCCACATGCCCGAAATCATATTTAAACATTAATGGCATAAAATTATCCTTCCAATAAAGCCAAATTGATGGACCTTAAAACGATTTTCTTGTGTTTTATTTCAATTCGAAGTTCTATACCCCTAAAAAAACACCCTTTATAATCTGTGTTTGGTGACAAAACTTGCAAGCACTTGCAAAGAGCTGTCAGTAAAGTGAGAACGACGTAAAACTCTCTCGAAACGCCAAAAGTAAAAAATTGTCGCCGAACAGGAGTCAGTAAAAACTTGCAAGCAAAACAGCTGTTGCTTTTTTGATTGGTTAAAAGTTAAAATTTAAAAACTTTTGTTGTTGCTTGCCTATGTCACGATCAGCTGTTTTTCAATTACAAGTTTTACTGAGTGAAATTCCCCCAGCAGAAACTTGTAACTCTCTCTTTCAATCAAATATCAAAATGCGCTCTTTCGCTGCAAATGTTTTGTGTCACCGAACACTTTCCCGTAAAAATTGTATACAATTTTTAAAAATTGTATCCTTACCGAACACAATTATTGATTTGTGAAGCGGTTTTGGGGTCTACGTAGAGTATTGAGAGTCGAATGAAGTTTAACAACGAGGTTAATGCATTATTACATTATTCAAGAATCTTTGTGTCGAACGCAATTGTAGCAACAGAGTCGTAAAAAGGGAGTTTAGAGCCCACAGGCGATTACGAGAAATCCTTTGCGCTTTATGTAGTGTAAAAGGTTTCACAGCTCACACTCTTGAATTATCAAATACATTTAAGAACCCTGCAAAAAACGGAAATACTCCGTTTCATACTCCAAAGAATACTCCTAAAGGAGTATCAGAGTACTCCAACACTTATCCTCATCATTTAAAAAAGGTGGTCCAATTTACGTGGCAATGTCCGGTGATTGGATCACCTAATCCATCTCAGAGTACTCCGTTTCTTTGCTTTTGAATACTCTATAGACCACATACGTGAGAGTACTCTCAAAATACTCCCATGGTATTACTCCATGGAGTATTCAACAGCAAAGCGAGAGTGGGAGTAGGTGGTCCTCAAAATAACACATACTCCCTTCTCGCTTTCGTCTAGAATACTCTATAGAGTAATCTTTTGGCAGCATTTTCAAAGTACTCCAACGTAGGTACTCTATAGACTATTCAGAAGCAAAGTAAATGGTACTCCGAGTAGGATTAGGTGATCCAATTACTGGACATCGCTATGTAAATTGTACCACCTTTTTTATATGAATGAGGATAAGTGTTGGAGTACTCTGATGCTCTATCGTTTTTTACAGGGAAATTCAAGCTTTTGAAGGTTATTAAAACACACACATATGTACATAGTATCCAAATCGATTTATTTTTGAAAACGGACCGTTAACGCGACATGTAACTTTTCGACTTTAGGCACATCCTTTTTTGCCTTACATGTTTATCTTTATTATTCATTTTACTGCTTATATTACGTGAGATTTACAAACCACAATGTGACTCGAACAGCATTCATGCAAACATTTAACGGTATATCTTTATTGGAGTGATATCAAATAAGTATGTATGTATGTGAATAGGTAAACATGATAACTGATAACATGGAGATTGGATGGTGGAAAACAAACACGCAGCGGGCATGCATTGAAGAATAATAAAACATCTACTTGTAGTTCATCGCAACCGAAAAATCGCAAAGAAAGAATATGTAGTAGCAACTTATCATAATTTAAATCGTAAAGAGCCTTTGTGTTTAGTCACTTTTTATATCTTTTGTGTACTTACATATGTTCGAGATGCCACGAATATTCGGCAACTATTCGGTATTCGACTTATTCGGTCACTTTTTCGCTATTCGCTATTGCAAACTATTCGGCCGAATATTACCTGGAAATGCTAAATAAATCCTAGCAAACAGATTTTATGTAAAAATCAAGTTCATATGCAACCGAACTTCTGTACCACAGCTTCATATGAATTGAATAAAATCGCCCAAATCCAGTGTTTAACGTTCAGAATCGCTAACCATGACATACAATAAAACCTGCTCAGTCCAAAAAATCTATGAAAAGCTGCTAACTCTATTTAATTGAGTTTTATTGTTCTACTAAAAATTTGTGTTGAAGGGATTTAGCAGCTTTTCGCATAAACAGGGAGATCCGGCCGACGCTATCTCGCCCAAACGCAGACCTGCGCAGATTTAAACGCATCTACCCATCCTTGCCCATTTCCCTCTCACGTTTTAGGAGATATTTCCGACACCAGTTGAGATATTTAAATTAACCACATCTATTGTACTCACACAATTTGGATCACCCCTGGTCCAAACATTGGTCGATAACTCCGAAGCCGGTTGAGTTGTCGAAATAAGGGATAACTTAAATTTTAAGTTACATGTAAAGTAATGCAGCTGTGAATTCCTATACATTTTTCTCAAACATCTGCAATGTACGGACATCAATCTGTTACAATTTTATTATATGTAGAGATGACGAGCTGTAACTTCTACCCGGTGAAAGGTACTAAGTGCTGACAAATATTCGGCTGCCGAATATTATGCGCTTCGGCCCAGAGTCTCGCTGAATATTCGTTATTCGGTTTTCGGGCAAAGAAGTATTCGTGGCATCTCTTATATGTACATAGAATTAACATAATTGAACACTGTTGATAAAAGTGAAAAAAGCGTATCCAACTTTCTAAAAACACAGACATTTTACGGGAGCTGAAAACTTTCGAAAACTATTTTCTTGAATATTAAATAGTTCCCGATATCAATGCTATTTGTATAAATTATTTTAAATTAAAACTAAATGCATTTGTTTGTGTTCATTTTATTGGAATTATGAAATGCTTGATTTTTCAATTTTAAGTGAAACTATACAAATTTCCATTTCGTTGTTCTTGTTGTTGTAGCGTTGGTTCCCCCTGCCTAGTCGTCACTTTTCTCACCTAACATTGTCATCAGTATCTTCTAACGGGAGTCCCAGTAACCTAGGGGTGGTAAATTCTACATTATTTCATTTGGTCTTTGGTATGTCAGCCTTTGTTATTTCGCTCGTTTCGATACTTTTTTATTATTCCAAAGTACATCTATTTTAATGACTTAACCAATTGTCAAATTCAATCACAACATCTTGAATTCCTTTTGGGGATAAACTTAAAAAAAATTTCATAAGATATGTATTGAAAAATGTTCGGGGATATAAAACAGGGAGAGAGCGCATTTTGACATTTCATTGGGAGAGAGAGTTGCAGGTTTCTACTGTAGAAATTTCACTCAGTAAAACTTGTAAGCGGAAAACAGCTGATCGTGACATAGCAAAACAACACAAACACTTCAAACTTTGAGTTTTTAACCAATTAAAATAGTAACAGCTGTTTCGCCTGCAAGTTTTTACAAATTCGTGGTCGGCGGAAACTTTTTACTTTTTGCGTTTCTGGAAAGTTTTACGCCATACTTTCTTTACTGACAGTTCTTTGCAACTTTTGTCGCCTAACACACCTAGTAGAAGAAGCCCAAAGAGTATTTTACTACAGGTTTGTTTTCAGTAGTTTTAAGCCAGAAGTACGGGTATGAGTATTTACACCATTTCCCTAACGTTTGATATGTGGTTTTACACTTTCAATAACAAAATGCATTTACACTAGTGTGTCAGCAATTTAAATAGATTAAGTAACATTTTTTCTCACCATGGTTGTGTGACTTGAGGCGCAGGCGATAGTTTAGTTCATCTTACGCATTCCGTTAGTTTAGGCGTATGCTTCTTTCTTTTTAAGAATCAATTTTAATTCGCGTTTTTAATCGGAGGGCATATCTACTTCATAAGATCATGGCTACGGCTCAATCAACCCTTTCAATAGAATTAAGCGAGAGTTCTAAGAGCTCTACACATTTTACAACATCTTCCAGTCTACTTACATTCGATGATGAATTTACAACATCTTCAGCATCGGATATGCCCACAACAGTTCGTCCCGTAAATGTGGCGGAACTAAGTTCTTCATTGCAGCATTTCGGTATTGTTGACTATTTTGTTTTTATGCTTATGCTGGTGGTGTGCGCCATAATTGGTTTCTATTTCGGCTTCATTGAAAAGAAGAAGAAAAGTGGAGTGGGTCAAAGAAGAGGTTCGGAAGCACTAGATTATTTGGTAGGTGGGAGAAAAATGAAGGTGCTTCCAGTTTCACTCTCGCTAGTGGCTAGGTAAGTGGTCAATGCAAAGTAATTTAGTCATGTTAATCATGAACTGCTCAAGGATCATAAATGAAGCTGATCAATCTATATACACTTGTAGCTCTTTTTATTTTGTTTCGCTCTGAAATATAGGCCTTCACATACAAACATAAAGATCCGTAATTTTGAAAAAGACAGTGGTGTATGGAATCTTACTCTAGCTCTTACAAAAAAACATAAAATTGTCTAAGTGAACATAGATTTGGATTATAAAACTATTTAAAGGAAACTAAGCTTGGTTCCAAAGGGTGCGAAATATAGACCAAAATGCCCTGAAAGCTCGGTCAAAATAACTAAAAACAGAGACATGGTCTAAGAAACTTTTTTGCATTTGCTTATCCATCTCAGGCGATTTCACATGAGTTCTAAATATACATACCCCTTATTTTCTGGTTTTCATCACTTTTTGTTGATTTATTAAACTAAAATTGAGCACGTGGTTAGATAGTTAATTCATTATCATTTTTATTGAAAAAAATCGCTCAATCACAAATTTGTCCCTTACGACAGTTAAACATAAAAAAAAAATGTATACATATATGTGGCAATAAGCACTCGCGCCCGGTGCACAATGCTTTTTTAACGCCCCCCTCCCCTACATATATGAAAAAGACAATACCCTCAAAGGTACAGAACCGCAAAAAGCTCCGCCAATCAGTCGAATAATTGGGCAAAAAATAATGAAACCTTGCTAGATAAATATAAGTCTACTAACAGACCGCCCACCCTTCGCAGCGTCTCAGAACTTATAATATACTCTATCCGGTCCTTATCATTGTTTCTCCGAAACCAGTATAGATATGGGACTTAGCACATAGTTTTTTGCAGCACTCATTAATTGACGTTTGGGAACAAGTAAAGAATACGGACCGTTCAGGTAGGAAAAAAAAAACAAAAAGTGGGCAAGGCTCGCCCCTTTTCACTGATTAACATTAAATTATTAAGTAAATGAAAGCAAATGTACATATCTGCAGAGAGATATTTTCATAAGATATACAACGATGTATAAATTATAAAATGGGATACATGATTTTTGAAAAAATAAGGTGTGTAAAATTAGAATTTTCAACCTTTGCTTCCCCCAAACCCCTTCCCCGATCATTTGCACCAAAAAAAGTATATCGTTGAAGTCAGAGAAAGAAGGCAGACCATGCCCGTATTGTTCTTTTCTCGTAGCTGAACGGTCTATATTCTTTACTTAAGCGGAAGTTTGGGTCACCCTGGTCCTCACATGGGTCGATAAATCCGAAACCGGTCGAGATATCGAATTAAAGGATATCTTAAATTGTAAGATAGACGTGAGGTGATGCAAGTTCCATTCAGACAGACAAAAATTCTAAACGTGTTGATTTGGCTTCTATTGGCTCAATAATGCTCCCTCCTATACATTTTTCTTGAACATCTATCAATCGCTTCATTTTCTCACAAAAAATGGTATTTAATTATTCACAGAACCGCATTCTAATATTATTGAAGTAATAAGGGAAAACTATTCAAACCCCACTAACCGAATAAATAACAACTATTCGAATAGTAAGTATTCGCAAGAAAAAAGATAAATGTATCTTAAAAAAGAAATCAAATTTTAAGGACAACTGTACGGGTTTCATCTATATCTATCATTTATCAAGTGTTGCGTTGACGTAGCTGTTTTCACTTGCAAGTTTTACTGAGTCAAATTCCCCCAGCAAAAACTAGCAACTCTCTCTCCCAAGGAAAAGTAAAAGTGCGCTCTCTCCCTGCAAATGTTTTGTGCCACCGCACACTTTTCAGTAAAAAATTTATAAAGTTTTTAAAAACTGTATCTTTGTTGTTGTTGTTTGTAACGACACAAATTTTATCCTCACCGGCCACAGCTAGTATCTTGAGTAACATATAGATGCATTAGCGATATGCCAGCCCAAGCAAGATTTTTCATTCGAGCTTTCGGTAATATTTTAAGAAGATTAACAGAGACGTTGTATTAATTGTTTTTGCTTTATTACACTTAGACCTGATATGATTTTCGGTTTCCCCGAACTTAGACTTCCTTACTTGTTTGATTTTGCTTTCACCGTGAAATATCTAATTTGAAACCTGACTGTAAAGTACATACATATGTAAAGGGTGTTTTTTTAGGGGTATAGAACTTCGAATTGAAATAAAACACAAGAAAATCGTTTTAAGGTCCATCAATTTGGCTTTATTGGAAGGATAATTTTATGCCATTAATGTTTAAATATGATTTCGGGCATGTGGCCGCCGCGGCTGGCTCGAATAAAGCCAATTCTACAGGTCCAATTTTCAACCACTTTTTCGAGCATATGGGGCCGTATGTCGGCAATAACGCCACGAATGTTGGCTTCCAATTCCCCTAACGTTTCTGGTTTGTTGGTGTAGACGAGCGACTTCACATATCCCCAAAGAAAATAATCCAATGGTGTCAAATCACACGACCTTGGTGGCCAATTGACAGGTCCATTCCGCGAAATTATGCGCTCATCGAATGTTTCCTTCAATAAATCGATTGTGACGTGCGCTGTGTGGCATGTAGCGCCGTCTTGTTGGAACCACAACTCATCCACATTCATGCCATCCAATTCGGGAACAAAATAGTCGGTTATCATGGCTCTATACCGGTCTCCATTAACGGTAGCTGCCTCTCCAGCATTATTGCGGAAGAAATATGGCCCAATGACTCCACCAGCCCATAGAGCACACCAAACAGTCAGTTTTTGTGGATGTAATGGCGTTTCAAGGGTCTCATGTGGATTCTCTTCACTCCAAATGCGGCAATTTTGCTTGTTGACGTAGCCATTCAACCAAAAATGAGCCTCATCACTGAACAAAATTTTGCGATGAAAATCAGCATCGAAATCAATCTCATTTTCGGCCCATACACCAAAATCACGACGCATTGCATGGTCTCGCGGCTTTAATTCTTGCACAAGCTGGATCTTGTAAGGTCGCAAGCCAAGATCTTTGCGCAAAGTCTTCCATAAAGTTGATGGACAAAGCTCCAATTGCTGTGCACGGTGGCGAATCGATTCATTCGGGTTCTCTTCAACACTTTGCTCTACAGCGGCAATTTTTTCTTCGGTGCGCACTGTTCGACGTCTCTGCGGATGCGTATTATCACATAGAGTAAACGTAGTGCGAAAACGATCCATGGTTAACCGAATTAATTGCTCTGATGGACGATTATGTCGACCATAAAATGGACGGAGCTCACGGTAAACTTCGCGAACTGAACCATTATTTTCGAAATAAATTTGCACGATTTGCAAGCGTTGTTCTTTTGGCAACGTGTTCATGATGAAATGGCAAACCAAACTGAACATAAATGACATTAGAGTTGCCAGATTTGACCACAAAATGCCAGTTTTATCTCTATTCGAAAAACAAACCTGTAAAAAAAACACCCTGTACATACTCGTTGTCGAAGGTCAATTTGATGGTGTACTGTTACTTCATTCTTTTGCTTTTGATTGCTAGCAGCTACATATCTTTAATATATAACTACACTTATGGACACCGCTATGCACGTAAATGCGTATACGGAAAGTCGTAATGACTGGTAAGACTTTTCTAAAAGTGTGTGGATTGAGGCATAGAATTTTAACAAAAAAGTGTAGATTTGCAATTTTGTTCAGGGCCATGTCATCCCTCACCTGCGCTGGAGTTATACTGTTTAAGAACAAATTCTTCTGTATTTAACAATGCAAGTATTCTCTCCGTAGCTAATTTAACAGATGGCCTTTGTTGTTTCTTCACCACTTCTGTCATCCAATAGAATGTGTGCTACTACTTTTTGTATTTGTGGGTATTATTCCGATCAGATCATCGCATCACTTCATCGTAACTTTCACTCTGACTTCATAATTTTCCTTTTTAATTAATAAAATAGATGGTAGCATTGCGGGGAATTCGTTAGGCTGAACACTTACATACATATGCAGACATTTATTGCGTGAGTGAAGCAGCAAACACGAAAAAAAGAGTTCCCGGCCTTAGACAAATGCTAACTAATGTACAGGGTGGCGCAAAAGTAATCCTCCTATCAGAAAATACTATAAATTTTGCGATTGACCCCTAAAGTCAGTTCTGTTTTGACATTTGTGTAGTAAACACATGCGAAATACACGTTAATAAACAATGTTACGCTACACTGCTCCAGAACGCGGAATATTGCTGACTATTTATTTGACCAATAATCGGTCGGGGCCAAACGGTTACTGTGAATGGTGAGCGCTACAGAGAAATGATCAACGAGTTCTTTTTGCCGCAACTTGATGAATGACAGCACACACTGCACGTGCCACAACCGATATGCTGAACATCGGAAGCTTACTTTCGCGCCACCTTGCATGACATATCATTTTCCTACTTCCAGCAAACCTTGAAAAATTATATCTTTCTAGTGTTGTTCCAATGTGGGACAACTGATTTCTTCAATTGAGACGAACGAAACAAGTAATTTTTATAGAAAATGCTATTACTGATTCTTTGAGTTTCTCAAATTTTCCCAATAACATAGCCTATTGCTTCAGAATTAAATAATTGCAATCTTATTAAACGGCACTTCAGTTGGTTCATCGGCGGTTTTCCGCTTTCTTCCACCTCTGAATGTATTCGTATATAGGTACATATGTATGTTGGTGTATAACTAATCCACGCATTTAGCATTTTGCTTTGTACCTATGAAAGTATATTAACATTATCTTTTGTAATTTATAGCTTTGTATCGGGAATTTCGCTTCTTGGTACATCAACTGAAATATACGTCTACGGCACTCAATATGCCTTCATCCTCATCACATTGGTAATCTCAGGTGTGATATCGTGGTACGTTTTTCTGCCCGTGTTCTGTAATCTGCAATTAACTTCAACGTATGAGGTAAGCTGTAGGCATCAGCTCATAATATGTAAGATAATCAAATTTCATATTTAAAATTTTTGGTTCGGAAAATTCCCTAGAGAGGCATTCCATACCAAAGGCAAGCTCGAAGTCTGGGATTTTCTTCAAAATTGTAACAATCATACTATTAGGTGACTAGTGTGACACATTTTTTTGGGACAATATTATCATTTGAAAAATTTTGGGACCCTTTTTTTAAATTGAAATAACTAGCAAATATTAGGATTAACAAAAAATATCATTTAACAAAAAATCTTCTAAAATGATTGAATTTCGTAGCAAAGTAAACATTTATAAAAAATTACTAAAAATGCTAAGTACTATTTGTTTATTACGCAAAGTTTTGGTCTAGCTAAAAACTATGAAGGAGACCATCGATTTCCTTAAAAAAATACACATAAAGGGTGTTTTTTTTAGGGGTATAGAACTTTGAATTGAAATAAAACACAAGAAAATCGTTTTAAGGTCCATCAATTTGGCTTTATTGGAAGGACAATTTTATGCCATTAATGTTTAAATATGATTTCGGGCATGTGGCCGCCGCGGCTGGCTCGAATAAAGCCAATTCTACAGGTCCAATTTTCAACCACTTTTTCGAGCATATGGGGCCGTATGTCGGCAATAACGCCACGAATGTTGGCTTCCAATTCCCCTAACGTTTCTGGTTTGTTGGTGTAGACGAGGGACTTCACATATCCCCAAAGAAAATAATCCAATGGTGTCAAATCACACGACCTTGGTGGCCAATTGACAGGTCCATTCCGCGAAATTATGCGCTCATCGAATGTTTCCTTCAATAAATCGATTGTGACGTGCGCTGTGTGGCATGTAGCACCGTCTTGTTGGAACCACAACTCATCCACATTCATGCCATCCAATTCGGGAACAAAATAGTCGGTTATCATGGCTCTATACCGGTCTCCATTAACGGTAGCTGCCTCTCCAGCATTATTGCGGAAGAAGTATGGCCCAATGACTCCACCAGCCCATAGAGCACACCAAACAGTCAGTTTTTGTGGATGTAATGGCGTTTCAAGGGTCTCATGTGGATTCTCTTCACTCCAAATGCGGCAATTTTGCTTGTTGACGTAGCCATTCAACCAAAAATGAGCCTCATC
The DNA here is from genome assembly GCA_949987695.1 of Merzomyia westermanni. NCBI lineage: Eukaryota > Metazoa > Arthropoda > Insecta > Diptera > Tephritidae > Merzomyia > Merzomyia westermanni. Next base: position 537,960 of record OX465288.1, read on the forward strand.
ACTGAACAAAATTTTGCGATGAAAATCAGCATCGAAATCAATCTCATTTTCGGCCCATACACCAAAATCACGACGCATTGCATGGTCTCGCGGCTTTAATTCTTGCACAAGCTGGATCTTGTAAGGTCGCAAGCCAAGATCTTTGCGCAAAATCTTCCATAAAGTTGATGGACAAAGCTCCAATTCCTGTGCACGGTGGCGAATCGATTCATTCGGGTCCTCTTCAACACTTTGCTCTACAGCGGCAATTGTTTCTTCGGTGCGCACTGTTCGACGTCTCTGCGGATGCGTATTATCACATAGAGTAAACGTAGTGCGAAAACGATCCATGGTTAACCGAATTAATTGCTCTGATGGACGATTATGTCGACCATAAAATGGACGGAGCTCACGGTAAACTTCGCGAACTGAACCATTATTTTCGAAATAAATTTGCACGATTTGCAAGCGTTGTTCTTTTGTCAGCCTGTTCATGATGAAATGGCAAACCAAACTGAACATAAATGACATTAGAGTTGCCAGATTTGACCACAAAATGCCAGTTTTATCTCTATTCGAAAAACAAACCTGTAAAAAAACACCCTGTACAATCTTTGAAGTGTCCTCTCCGACTCTCAAAATTCAAAAGACATGTTCTTTTTAGTTTTCGAGATAAAAATTTTTGAAAATTTGGGACATTGCACACAGCAAATTTTACTCATAGTACGTTTTTCATACAACAACTGCTAGTCTGAATAACATAATGAAATGACATAATTATAAAGAATCCATGTTTTTATTATATAATATATCAATATTTGAATATATATTTTACAATTGTATTGCATACATTTAATTGTGCATATTAAATTGCGTAGGAGATACAGATGACTCTTTTATTTAAATTGCTTACATTTTTATATTATTGTAAAAACTTTGCAGGGATGTTATCACAGTTGGACACTTGGGATATCGGGCGATAAGAATCTCCTTGGTTCGCCGGCTTCCCTGGTTTTAGTAGGGGAACTACAATCGCCTGTTCCCATATCTCAGGTATGACGAAAGTAGTTAGAGAGAGGTTGGAAGAAGCCGCTAAATAACTCCGCCCCTAGGTGGCCTAGGTGGGTAACCATCTTTATGGCGATTCCGTCGGCTCCGATGGATTTTGAGGGTTTGGACTTCATTATGGCTTCCTTGACCTCTAGGACTGAGACGGCAATAGACGCAGTGGAGTGTTTGTGTTTGTGCGCACGTCGGATGACTCTTCTCTTAGTCCTATCCGCAGGTGGATGCATTATAAACAGCCGGCAAAAGAAGCTCGCGCATTGCCTGGCGTCCGATTTGACGCTGTCGCCGAATGCAATGGCGACTTTGTCATTGTATTTGGTCGAATTGGATAGGGCCTTGACAGTCGACCATAATTTGCCGACTCCACCGGAGAGGTTGCATGCCCCAAGGTGTTGTTTCCACTTGGTAAGTTTGTGTTCGTTGACCTTGCGAAACTCTCTTTCACCTTTGCGTACGTCTGTCGGAGTGGGTAAGGCAGCGAAGGAGCGCTCTGTTAATGTATGTTAGTTTATCAGTCGTCATGAAGTCGGTAGGTCGTTCAACGAAGAGTAGGATGGGTAGGTGGTCTGAAGCTAATGTAAGCATCGGTCGCCAGATTACGAAGTTAATTAGGCCCGCGCTCGTTATGGAGATGTCTGGCGAACTGGGGCATCTCCATTGACTGGACAGAATGCTGAGTTGTCTATTTGGTCTGCAATTGCGTGTTCTCTGCTGTCTGCTGGCAAGTTGGAGTGCCAGAGATCGTGATGTGCGTTGAAGTCGCCTAGGATTAGACGGCTATCGCCCCTTAACTAATGTCGGGATGATAATCTCTAGGACAATGTAGATGTTTACAATTTGCAGGTCGACGTCGCCTGACCGGACTACTATGCCTAAGGTAGAATCCCTGGGGTCAACGTCAGGGGAAAATAGATTATATTGTACAGAGTGATGTGTAAAGAACGCAAGGCCACCCCCATGACCGCTGGGACAGTCTTTTCGATGTACATTATACCTATCACAAGTTCGTAAGTCTTCCCTTGTGGTTAATTTTGTCTCTTGTATCGCGGCGATTTTGATGTTGTGTGACTTCATAAAGTCAGTTATTTCCGCGATCTTTCTAGCTAATCCGTTACAGTTCAGCTGTGAAATTTTGAAGCGTGTAGGAGGGGAGAGGGGGGACATGCTAGGCGTGAGAGACGGATGCGCTTGCCTAGGTGGAGGTAGGCTAAGGCCTAAACTATGTCCCAGTCTAGAGTTGACAGCGCCATGGCCATTGTTATCTGGCGTGGAAGGCGGCTGTGTACTGCAACACGAGGCTATGAACGTATCCGTCCAGAGGTTACCGTTTGCGAGCAGAGTGTTTGACACAGGCCAAGGCAATTGTTGCAATTGACTGATGTCGCAGGCGTATATAATCTTTGCAGGTGGTGGTCCTGGCCCACGTGCAAGCTGGAATCAGGGGGGGGGGGGGGGGGGGGTATTGGGGACAGAGAAAGGGAGACCTGATGCTCGGCGATGGTCATATCTGGCCTATTCCGGAGGGGATAGGACTGTCGAGCGGCCGTGCGAAATGGAGACGCTGACGAGCGTGAGCGACAGTCGGGAGTGGGTGAGGCGGGAATGGCAACAGTCGTTTAGACTGAGCCACCACTGTGGCTACTTGAAGTTGGTAGGGGCGGTAGGGAGCGCCAGAGCGACGTGTACCGCGGGACGCCCTTAGGCGTGTACAGCATGGTGCCTCGAAAGTAATAAAGAAAGTACGGGATCTGTGGATGGTAGGGTTAAGCCCTGAGCATCCAGATTTATGTAGCCATCTCTTACACTTGGCGCATTGAACAGAATGCGACCGTTTAGTATAAATTTTCTTCCAGCAAACGCAGCAGATCCAATCTCTTGGTCCAGGGTTGGGTTCGACCCCAGCCCGTAACAAGAGACAATGGAGCAACCCAGCTACCAGGGTTTGCTCCGAGGATGACAATTTAAGGGTGGGACGAGACAGATTGGACAGGGTTACCCTGAAACAACAGTCCTTGGCCGGGTAAAAAAACCGGGTCATTCCGGTACGATACAACCTGCTGTTGTGGGAATGGCATACTATGAGTAAAATTCCTTGAAAGCAATATACCAAAATTTTCAGAAATTTATAGCTTGAAAGCTAAAAATAACATGAATTTTAAATGTTGAGAGCAGTTTAAAGAAAATCGACGGTCTCCTTCATAGTTTTTAACTAAACCAAAAATTTACGTAATAAACCAATAGTAGAATTGATTATAATTATTTTTTATAAATTTCGGTTTTATTTCGAAACTCAAATATTTTAGAAGATTTTTTGTAAAATATATTTTTTGATAATCCTAATACTTTGCATTATTTCAATTAAAAAAGAGTGCCAAAATTTTTCAAATGCTAATATTGTCCAAAAAAAAAAAAAAATTTACTTAAAAAAACAATGTTCTATACACCCGATAGTATGATTGTTCCAATTTTGAAGAAAATCCCAGACTTCGACCTTGCCTTTGATATGGAATGCCTCTAGAATAAGAAATGCTATTTCATATAATCTATGAACATACAAGGTGGCGCAAAAGTAATCCTCCTATCAGAAAATGCTATAAATTTTGCGATTGGCCCCTAAAGTCAGTTCTGTTTTGACATTTGTGTAGTAAACACATGCGAAATACACGTTAATAAACAATGTTACGCTACACTGCTCCAGAACGCGGAATATTGCTGACTATTTATTTGACCAATAATCGGTCGGGGCCAAACGGTTACTGTGAATGGTGAGCGATACAGAGCAATGATCAACGAGTTTTTTTTGCCGCAACTTGATGAATTGGGATTGGAAAACATGTGGTTCCAACAAGACGGTGCAACAGCACACACTGCACGTGCCACAACCGATATGCTGAACATCGGAAGCTTACTTTTGCGCCACCTGTTATAAAAAAATTGATATTCTCCATATATTCTATGCATGTTAAGATGCAAATAAAATTTGTAAGTGTTTGTTTAGTCTTGGCAAGCAGATATAGAGAATACAATTGGGGGGTGCACAGCTGTTATACTTGGAATTTCACCATCTTCCGTTTTCAGTCACTTTGAATATATTTTGAGTGAATTGGCTATGAGGTTTTTATTCATAATTTATTTTCCTTTTTAAATATACAGAAACTTTGCCCACCTCGAAGACATTGAATTTTAATTTTAAGGCTGTTCCTCACCTATCCTACCATACTACAGTATACTCTTAATAACAAAATAATGTATTTTCTACTCGAAATAGAGTGATTATTTTTACAATGCCACACAAAGCTTGACCAAACCCAAAACTTAGACTATTGTGTACATCTTAGACAGTGAAATGGTGGAAAAAGGGACTGGAGAGCTATTTGCAGCAAATACTCTCTCCAGTTCGGTATACCTTAGGTAGGGGATAGTACTGAAGCGTCTTCACCTTTTCCAGTTTATAATAAGAAAGTGTAAGTTTATATTGGGAAAACACTTCTTGATAATGGAAGATGGTAGAAGAGGGAGACCACCACTCCGACCAAGTGGAGACCGATTTGCGATCCCGTGGTGTTTGCAGAAACTTTCGACTTATGTTGGACAACACGAAAAATACAAAAAATCCTATTTCATTACACGCTCGCCTTCTCTTTTATACACTTGAATTTTCAACAAAATCGGTCCAACCGTTTAGAAGGAGTTCATTCACGTACAGACACATAGAATTTTTATATATGAAGATATATTATTATTGTTTTAATTTTGTAATAATTTATTTATTATTAAAAGTTTTTAATTGAATAGAAAAGGAAAATTTAAGTTTTTTACATTATTTAAAAAAAATAAAACAAAATAATTTTCATTAAAAAAAAAATTATTATTCCTAGCCTTGAGCTCATTTATAGTCATAGATACTTTAAAAATGTATAGGCCGTAAAAGCAACGTTGGATAATAATTCAATTCAAATGAATTGTTGGTACGCAAAATAAAAATTTGGTTTCACTAAAATTTCTTCAAGCGCCTTTAGTATTTTTAGACGCATCTGGCCAAACCAATATAAGACTTTCATTCCTTGGTGATTGGAAAAAATACACAATTTCCTTCTGTATAATTGATACAGTACTGGAAATTTCAAGATTTTATACTTTTCATGAACATGAAATGGTATTATAGCTTTGGTCCGATGTTTGTAAGTATGAAAAGAAGAAGAGATAGACCCACCAATAAGTATACCGAAATGATCAGGGCGATGAGCTGAGTTGATTTAGCCATGTCCGTCCGTCCGTCTGTCCGTCTGTCCGTCTGTCTGTTTCAACGCAAACTAGTCCCTCAGTTTTAGAGATATCTCGATGAAATTTGGTAAGATGCAGCCATTTTGTGAAGCATTAATCATTTTTCAGAACCAGCATGATTGGACCAATACAACGCGTAGCTCCCATACAGTCGATTTTTTCGATAAATGGGGGTTGGGCTATGTATCTTTAAATTAACAGTCGTCGGCACAGTCGAAGACAACCCTTTCCTTACTTGTTCTTGTTTTGCATTATTTCCGGCAGGCATTGGAACACTTTAAAATAACCAAAATTTGAATTTCTAACTGAATTTCAGTCTTATTAAGTTGATGCACTTTCACTTATGCTTCGTATTATCCATAATTTTATAGTACCTGGAATTGCGTTTCGATAGGAGCATTCGTTTGTTTGGTTCAGTGCTATTCAGCATGGGAGCGGTGAGTGTTTTTCGAACATTACTGCTGAAATACTTTTAATATTCGAGTTCCGTTTAATTTCCATATCTTCTTGCATCCATTCTTAGCTATTTTGGTTGCCTATTGTGATTTACGTTCCAGCGTTGGCTTTCAATCAAGGTGAGTTTCATATAAGAGGTCTCCCATTCAACTCCCTTGCTGCACCTCCGCATTTGAAGCTTTTGGTATATTTCAGTTACTGGCATTAATATCCATGTGGTCACGCCTGTTGTGTGCCTTGTTTGTATATTTTATACTTGTGTGGTAGGTAATATGGATTTGGGCTTGAATAATTTGAACGTGCAGATATTCAGAGAAATAATAAATTTCAAATTTTCAATCCTTCAGGGTGGCCTAAAGGCGGTTGTGTTCACAGATGTAATCCAAACTGTTGTCATGGTGGGATCCATCATTTTAGTTATTATAAAGGGCACCGTAGATGTAGGAGGATTGGGCGTTGTTTGGCAACGAAATCTGGCAGGAGATCGTCTAAACATTCCAGAGTAAGTGCACCGAAAATTTTTTTTGTGTACTAAAACCCGTTTAATTTCCGATGCTTACATATAACTTGTCAAAATGCAGTGTGACTTGGGATCCTGCAGTTCGTGTATCAATGTTATCAGTTTTTTTGGGATCTACGCTGTATTATATTCAAGTAACTGCTGGAAATCAAATAATTATGCAACGATATCTCTCACTCCCTGATATGACAGAAGCTAAACGAGCTCTGATTTTATTCACTATTGGTATATCTGCTCTTACTGGAGCCTGCTTTTATAATGGACTATTGATATATGCAAAGTATTACGACTGCGATCCGCTAAGCACAAAACTAGCCAAAGTAAAAGACCAATTAGTGCCGCTTTTGGTGATGGAAACATTGGGCATGTTCCCTGGAGTTCCAGGCTTCTTTGTAGCTGGAGTTTTTAGTGCTGCACTCAGTTCCCTGTCGACAGGCCTCAATTCTTTGGCAGCTGTCATACTTGAAGACTATATTAGACCATTTAGAAAAACTGCCTTGACCGAACGGCAAACTGCTGTGGTTATGCGCCTTTCAGTGGTATTGGTGGGAATGCTCTGTTTGCTGCTGGTATTTGTTGTCGAGCGTATGGGAACGGTTTTGCAGTTGACAATGACACTTGGGTCGATATCAAACGGCCCACTACTAGGAATTTTCCTCATTGGCGTTTTTATACCTTGGATAAATGGCAAGGTATTTAAAAATTTTTAAATTTACTAAAATGTACCAATGTTCGTATGAATGAATATCAGAGTGTATTGATTGGAAGTGTGGCATCGACTTGTGTGGTAACATGGATCTGCCTCCACGCCCAAATAGCTATTGCCGAAGGCGAAATTCATTATGCAGAAAAGTCATTAACTACTGTGGGTTGCACGTATTTCTTCGACAATTCCACATTGACTCGGAATGTAACGTCTACAGAAAGGGGGCAAGTTTTTTAATGTTTTATTGCTAAGAATTCTTACTGAAACTAAACCAAAACCCCCTTTTCCAGAATAACCACTTTTTGGCAAAACATTTACCACATCTCCTTTATGCTCTACACCGCGGTAGGAGGATTTTTAACAATTATAATTGCTGGATTGATGACACCCTTTTTCGGATATAATGATCCCAGAACCATGAATGATGAACTATTTGCTCCCTGTATCAGAAAATGTTTAAAACGCTTACATTATGTGAAAGTGCAACAACGGAACGAGGATATCCCAATAAATATATTGAAAGCTAAAAGCTGCCTCAACGATTAGAATTTTTAAACTGCATATAATCAAACCGTTTTTGTAGAATGCGTTACATGCGATTTTTGGGCTATTTTGGGCTTAGTCAAGTATTTAATTGTAACCATAACCTTAAATAATTTTTATGAATGTTATTAAGGTAATTATAGTTTTGTATACACAAGGGCATTAATTATTCCATCCAAAGCATAGAGAAGCTAGAAATTAAGAAGTTCTATATAACCTTTCTTTATCACAATGTAAAAGGTTTGAACAAGTCCATATACTAGTACTTCAATAAACACAGAGTAAAATTATACTCCTGTGCTAATGTCCAAGTGTTAACGAAGATTTTAAATTAAATTTTGTTTTATGCTGCACACAAGAGTGTATACGTATTGTGCACTATGAAAACATTAAAACGCTGTTAATAAAGGAGATAAATGCAACAACAGATTGGAAAGAAAATATTCGTAAGTGCAATTTCAAATAAATTTGTGTAAGTTTTTTTTTCGTTTTTCGTATTTGTGTAAATAAATCATGGTCAGTTTGATTAGTTCTTTTGGAAAAACTACACCTTTTTCAAGTGCACTGCAGAAACCGTAAAATGTATTTCAGAATAATCAATTATACTACCGAAACCGCAAATTGTACTTCAGAAGCTGCAAAATGTAATTCAGAATTAATAGGCATTTTCTGAAGAACAATTTACAGTTTCTGAAGTACAATTGACTACTTTGAAATACATTTTTCCAGTTTCTGAAGTTAAAATGACTATTCTGAAATACATTTTACGATTTCTGAAGTGCACTTGGAAAAGATGTAGAGCTCCATCTATTTATTAATTAGGAATTATTAAGAATATTCATTAAATTGTTGTACAAGACGCCCTTTGCCTCCAGTAGTGTATCATAACAAGTATAACATCTAGGCATAGACGTCAAGTTAAGAATCAGCCTTAGTCAGTTGTTTTCTTTTTTTAATTCTATCTTGTTCTCATTGGCACATTCATTGAATGTACGAGATTTAATGTGTCTGGCAGCCAAATTTGACAGATAACATATCACACTTGTTGTGATACACAATGGCATCCAGCTACCTAGTATTTAACTCACTTCCCATATGCTTACATCACAACCGAAAGTATTTAAATTGTAATTTCTTTTCATTTAATTTCCTTAATTACTTAGTACTTTGAACTGCGATTTGGTCGAAAGATGCGATATTTTGGATCTATCCTATTCATCGTAGGAATGGTTCTTTGGCTGCCTGTTGCAGTGTATGTACCAGCTTTGACATTTAATCAAGGTAAGGATATTTGCTTTGACCTTTACAAAGAGTGTACACTTCTTTGTTTATGATTTTCCTACAGTGTCTGCAATTAATATACATGTTATAACACCGATAGTATGCTTGATCTGCACTTTTTATACCTGTGTGGTAAGTATGAAGCTGAACTTGAAATAATCGTTATGTACTTATGTATACTAATGGACAGGAAAGTGAACTGAGTTCGACTCTCAGTCGTCAGCTCTCCTTTTTATTAGGTGGCATTTTTAACTCCAAGCACCTTTTGGAGGAGAGATTAGAAAGGTGAGACACAAGAAAGTTCGCCGGATCCACAGTGTTCAGTTCGGCAACTCTCAATTATTTCACGGTAACTCTCACTTTTTTCAATAACTTAATTACAATTTTTCTCTGAACTGCATATGTATGCCTCTCTGCTGGAGAAGGCTTTGGGATCTTTTTGAGTTTCGAATTGTGTTAGACGGCCAAAATCATTTAGAGGGTTAAGCGCCAATTATTTAATTGATGATCTAATGATTCTGTCGATGTTGGCAGCTCGGAAAGTTCACGCCGTGAAAGCTTCTAGGTTGCGTTACGCAATTAGTTTACCAACAGGTATCTAGCAACATATATCGTTATTATGAAATATATGTACACAAGTTTCTAAATTGGTTTCGGCCCCTTGGCATTCTCCGCAATTATTTCCCCTTTAATAGAATTGTATACGAGTAGTATACAGTTTTGGAAGTGCTTTTACTCCAATTGTGGTTTCTTACTTTTTTTTTAATTTTCTTATTAACAACTGAAACAGCTTTACCCTACTGCCGTACATATGCATGTATGTACGAGTATGTATAACGTTTTCGAATCTTATGTTCCTTACTTTCTGTCTAGGGCGGCTTGAAAGCTGTGATTTGGACTGATGTTGTACAAAGCTTTATCATGTATGGATCAATATTAGCTATTTGCATTAAAGGAACTTTGGATTTAGGTGGCTTTTCTGTGGTTTGGCAACGAAATAGTGAAAGTGGTCGACTAAATACACCAGAGTAAGGTTCTATCATTATTTTTACTTTTGAAAGTCATCATATTTTAATTGTAAATTAGCTGGACTTGGGATCCTACCGTACGCCTATCAATGTTCGCCGTATTTGTGGGTGGTTCACTACATAAGATTCAATCATCTTCCGTCAACCAGATATGCATCCAACGTTATCTATCATTACCTTCTTTCAGAGAAGCGAAACAGACAGTTATTTTATTCAATATTCTTTTAATATTTTTGCTTCTATGCTGCTGCTATATGGGCCTATTAGCATATGCCAGCTACCACGATTGTGATCCACTCAGCACAAAGGTTAGTTCAAATAATACTCTCACTGCCTGTGTTGGAGTTATTATCACCTTTAATTACAGCTTGTTTCTGCTAGTGATCAGCTGCCCACTTTATTGGTCATGAAAACTGTGGGAGATATTCCGGGATTGCCAGGTTTATTCGTTGCAGGTGTCTTCAGTGCAGCTTTAAGCTCTCTATCAACTGGTTTAAATTCGTTAGCTTGTGTCATATCTCAAGATATAGTTGGATCCTTACTTAAGACACCATTAAGTGAACGCCACACTGCGCTGTTATTGCGTTTAATTGTCGTTGTTTTTGGCGTTGCCTGTATAGGATTGGTCTATGTTGTAGAGAAGCTTGGCATGGTTTTGCAATTAGCTTCAATGACGGGTGCTGTTACAATGGGACCACTTTTAGCTGTGTATACGATGGGAGTTTTAACCCCGTGGATAAATGAGAATAGCGCTCTAACGGGATGTGCAGCGGGGTTTTTAGTTCTCAGCTGGATATGTGCAAATGCACAGATCGCCCAGATGAACGGTGATATCGCTTATCCAAAAATGCCAGTTGCAATTGATGGTTGTAAATATGAATTCGACAATGAAACGGCTTGGCACATCATCCACGACTATAGGTGGGTTCAACTCTCTTGAAATAACCCAAACAACGAAGATAAATAAAATGACTTACTTTTGCAGGCCATCAACTTCAGAGGAACGTAATATATACCATCTTTCATTTTTGTGGTATTCCGCCTTTGGGGCAATTATATCGGTAACTGTTGCAGCTTTAGCAACAATAATATTTGGCACAACAAATTTGGAGGAATTGGAGCCGACATTGATCACGCCTTTCATGAGACGCTTTCTACCAAAGCGGCAGCACAAGGAATATTTCAGTGTTAGCTTAGAAGACTTTTTTAACGCAAACCCGGAAAATAGTGATAATAAAAATCATTGTGATAAACGTCAAGTCGACTAATACAATACGATTATTTTCAAAAGGCGACGTCTTATCATCTGTTAAAAATTATCACATTTGCTAAATAAATTTTCTATAAATTAAGGAATTTCCCCTTGAATTAAATAACAGCTTCCTAATTTTGTATAGAACTACCTACACCTAATTTGAAGAAAATTCATCTTTGTTCTAATATAATATAATATATAATAATAACTTAGATGTTCGTGCATAAGGGTTCATGTGATATATTTCGCGAAAACCAGAGGTCGCAATTTCTCAGAAAACATAGTTTGATACTCTGGATGTTCGCGGGCAAGACCTCATTCACGCTTTTCGTGAGTATTTCTTCATACTTAATTATTCCAGCAGAACGCTGTGTCTCACTCAAAGCTTTTTACAGAATTATGTAAAGGGTGTTTTTTTTAGAGGTATAGAACTTCGAATTGAAATAAAACACAAGAAAATCGTTTTAAGGTCCATCAATTTGGCTTTATTGGAAGGATAATTTTATGCCATTAATGTTTAAATATGATTTAGGGCATGTGGCCGCCGCGGCTGGCTCGAATAAAGCCAATTCTACAGGTCCAATTTTCAACCACTTTTTCGAGCATATGGGGCCGTATGTCGGCAATAACGCCACGAATGTTGGCTTCCAATTCCCCTAACGTTTCTGGTTTGTTGGTGTAGACGAGCGACTTCACATATCCCCAAAGAAAATAATCCAATGGTGTCAAATCACACGACCTTGGTGGCCAATTGACAGGTCCATTCCGCGAAATTATGCGCTCATCGAATGTTTCCTTCAATAAATCGATTGTGACGTGCGCTGTGTGGCATGTAGCGCCGTCTTGTTGGAACCACAACTCAACCACATTCATGCCATCCAATTCGGGAACAAAATAGTCGGTTATCATGGCTCTATACCGGTCTCCATTAACGGTAGCTGCCTCTCCAGCATTATTGCGGAAGAAGTATGGCCCAATGACTCCACCAGCCCATAGAGCACACCAAACAGTCAGTTTTTGTGGATGTAATGGCGTTTCAAGGGTCTCATGTGGATTCTCTTCACTCCAAATGCGGCAATTTTGCTTGTTGACGTAGCCATTCAACCAAAAATGAGCCTCATCACTGAACAAAATTTTGCGATGAAAATCAGCATCGAAATCAATCTCATTTTCGGCCCATACACCAAAATCACGACGCATTGCATGGTCTCGCGGCTTTAATTCTTGCACAAGCTGGATCTTGTAAGGTCGCAAGCCAAGATCTTTGCGCAAAATCTTCCATAAAGTTGATGGACAAAGCTCCAATTGCTGTGCACGGTGGCGAATCGATTCATTCGGGTCCTCTTCAACACTTTGCTCTACAGCGGCAATTTTTTCTTCGGTGCGCACTGTTCGACGTCTCTGCGGATGCGTATTATCACATAGAGTAAACGTAGTGCGAAAACGATCCATGGTTAACCGAATTAATTGCTCTGATGGACGATTATGTCGACCATAAAATGGACGGAGCTCACGGTAAACTTCGCGAACTGAACCATTATTTTCGAAATAAATTTGCACGATTTGCAAGCGTTGTTCTTTTGTCAACCTGTTCATGATGAAATGGCAAACCAAACTGAACATAAATGACATTAGAGTTGCCAGATTTGACCACAAAATGCCAGTTTTATCTCTATTCAAAAAACAAACCTGTAAAAAAAACACCCTGTATAAAAAATTCAATCTTATTATATATTATATAATTCAAGTTATGATAGCTGGCATCCATAGAGCGGGCCACTTTTTATCACAACGAAATATAGAGTGTAATATTTTGCATGCGTGCTCTTGAAGAGTTTTTGAATTATCAGAATCGGTTCAGTATATCGGAAGTTATTGAACTTTGATATGAAAAGGACAAAGCTTTTCAATTGGCGATGAAACAGGATACATTTTTTTTCCAAAAATCAGAGATAGGCATTGGTTTATATTGTTTTAAGTGATCCGTTTCAGAAATTCTTACCCACCTTTCATTTGATACCCTTATTGTACTAACATATTTTGGGTCACCCTGATACACACATTGGTCGATAACTCCGAAATCGGTAGATTTATCGAAATAAGGGATATCTTAAATTTTAAGTAAGTGGCGGTTTGTAAGTGAGACAGACAGACTAAAATTCTAAATACTGTTGCTTTGGATTCTATGGGCTTAGTAATGATCCCTTCTATACATTTTTTTTAAATATCTGCAGTGTACAGACATCGACCTTTTATAATTCTATTATATGTACATCGATTCTTTTAGAACTAGTACTGTAGTAAGTACTCAAGGGCGACGATTGTTCTCAATAACGCTTCGGGAAGCACACTTTTTGCTTTTGTAAAAGTTGTTGAATACCAGGAGTTGATGAGCGAAGTTTTAATGATATTTTTAAGTCTTCTTCAATTCTTAGCGGATTCTGAAAATAAATCTTAACAATAGGTGCATGTTGAATATGTTGAGTCTCATAATTCAATTCTTTATTACTTATGTACTTAAGCGCTTAAGTAGGTAATATATCAAGTATGTATATGGTTTCAGCATAATGTAACTAAGTATTCAGTCGCATAATTTTCAGCTTTGTGCTGCGGTGTGTTCTTTGTCAGGGTTTTATAATGTAGAGTTAACTTTAAAGTATGGTAATGTATGTAAATAAGCTTTATACTATGGCGAATAAGCAGTTTTTATGGTGACATTTTGAAAAGTAGTAAGTCTCTGGCATGCTTACATATGCTACGAACGTACAATTTTACCAGTCATTCTTTTTACCGGTTAGTATTTTATCGGCTAAAGTTGCTGCGATTTTGCGGCCATGTTTGAGCACGGGAGCTATAAAAGTATAAGAAAACAGTTGGCCTAAGGGTCTCACGGAGTTTCAGCACCTTTAAGCTTAACTGATTAAGATGAGACTGTATGCAAACGATTAATCAAGGCTGGGTCCGGGATGAGTCGTAAATGAGCATTTAACTAATGATGTTTTAATTTTCTTTATATGGGTTGAATCGTTCTTTTTTGTTTGGAGATGTCCTATGAAGAGACTATACGCGAGATTATTCGTGGGCTACTCTCTATAAACCACAGTAGCCAAAGGCATATACGCCGTCACCCATTTCGCTTTTGTCGAACTCGCAGCCATTGCTTTTCAAAAATTACGCAAATTACCCAAAATAATTTGACCTTACCAAAAATAGCATTTGAATAACAAAAGGCTCAACCGCGGTAAATGACACCAAATAGGCCGAAAGTAAACTTCCGAATTTTAGAGTATTTATTAACAGTAAATAAGTCCAGGTTTCAGGATATGCAAAAACTGTCTTCTTTTTCTCAAAATTTAAACATTTTTATCTTTGAGTTGTATCACTTCCGAAACGTAATATGTTAATTTTCCTTAATGTTAATAAGGCATCTTAAAGTATTCTGTTAGCTTTTTTTTTATTTAACTTGAATGTGTTTGCGAACAAAGCCTTACCCTAATGACCACGCTTGGTACCCGAGTAGATGACAAGGATTCAAATAATTCATTCACGTGCGCTCAACATCAGTTCCATTAATCAAAATACAACACGTCCATGTATTTTTTCCATCCGAGTATGCTGTCACAATTTGATTGTAGTGAAATGTATGTCAAACTAGTCACATTAATTTTTAAAATGAGTTTCGGAGTATAACAACTTGTGAAAATACACCAAATATTTCGTTACATTGTTTTCGCACCTTTTTGGTCAGCACACCTTTTATCACTGCCACCAAAATTGCACACCGTCTTATCTAAAGAAAATATAATTGTCAAAATTTAAATAGATAATGAGTTGTTATCCTCGTCAATCGGATTGCTGTTGCTGTTCATCATGTTCGCCTTGCTGCAATTATGTGGGTGGTTCCTGTAATATACGCCGAAACCGATCTTGTAGCGATTGTTTTCCGACAAGGTTAGTACCGGATATGAATATTCCAGCAGCACCTGTAAAAAAATCAAAAACCAGACTGCCACCAACAAAACCTACAATATCCAAAACGAACGGCAAGCGGATCCCTCAGCCTAAAAACGGAAAACGTCTCAGCCTCTCAAATGATAATGAACCAAAAACAGATTCGTCAAATAAACAACAATGTCAATGTGATCCTAAACAAACTAAAAATAAACAAAATTTTCAATATCAGGATCTTAAGAAACGTATGGAGGTAATATGCGAAGAAGCTGAACAAGATTCCTATGATGAGCTCCCATTCGGCAGCAAAAAGATACAAAACTCTTGTGCCGACTTTCTTAATATAGTTCACGACACCGTTTTAGAGACGGTGCAGGTGAGATAGAGTCTATGCTATTTTATCTGCCGAGTGGTTATGCAAGATTTAAATTAATACCTGTTTTCTATTTGCAGAGTTCAGTCGAGTGTGTGATGCGTAATTATTTTATGCATACGATGGAAAAGATTGAGACATTGTGCTCGCAGATGATGCGTAATGAGTGTTTGTTAAGCAAAATGTATTTGGACATCTTAGATAGTAAGATTTTGTCGGTTATACTATTTAACATTTGCAAGTTTGTACTAATAACTCAGTTTCATTTTTAAGAATTATCACAACAGAGCGAGAAAAGTCTACGACAGTTTAAATGTTTATGCCAATTCATTGCTGAAACGCAGAAGGAAGCCAGTGAAGAGCGGTCACAAAATCAGCGATGTAGTTGTCCGAACTGTATATGCACCGAAGAAGCCTTTGTGTCATTGGCTAGAGAGAAAGCATTGTCAAAAGGTCGACGCCTATCTGGAAATGATAATAATACTTTTAACAATAAACGGAATGGTAACCACATCAGACATCATCGAGACTCCGACACTGAGGCTAGAACTGATCTTTCTCTAACAAGTTGCACAATTTCCATACCTCAGTTATTGTCTAAAACTCGCGAAATACCATCAAAGGAGGATAGTCGTAGAAATAGCAAACGGTTGAGCGGATATTCGGATTCTGGGCACTTACTCAATGTCAATGATCGCCGACACTCTGAGCCATTAAGACCAGACGACAATTTCCAAACGGATCAGCATGAGAACCGAATGGAAGGCGGCAGATATGTTAGTGTTAAAACAGGCCCAAGTGATACTAAACTGTCAAAATCGAGATCATCTTGGTAACAAAAAATTTGATGGGACCAGCGCTGTAACAACACCAACGATTCACAAAGAAAGAGTAAAACCGCATTTGTTTTATTTTGATACAAAGCTCACTTACCGTTAAGATTATTTCGTTGTTATTTCAGCCTAAATAGCACATACCCTTTCTTCAGTTACCTACCTAGATTCATTCAACTGAAAATATGGTCTGTACTTTTTAGGTATTATGAAAAAAAAAAACATTATTTCGACTATTCAAAATTTAATTTCCTAATACAGTGCATCATTATGCTAAACCCGAGATAAAAGACTACATTGGCTTCGTGCGTTTTATATGGAGAAGAATAAGACAACATTTTATATGGGTTCATTGTATATCAAACTTAAATATCCATTTCGATAGATAACTGGAAGATCGGCCCGTCTCGGATGCTACTTCTAAAACGCTCTGCTCAAAATCGCTTGAAGAACTCCACCCAAAACAAAATTTTCAACCAGCCCAAAGGCGATTCAAAGATCGCAATGAGCTGGACTTTTTCTGTCAAAACTCGCCCTTAGATTTTAAATGGAAATTCATATAAATACTTAATATATAAAACAAGTAAGGAAGTCTAAGTTCTGGTGGAACCGACATTATATACCTAGTAGTGATCTATTATGGCATACCAATTTACGTAGGTCTATTTTAATACTTTCATTTCGTATTTGCGTTCAAATAGACAGAAGGACTGACAGATAGACTTATCGAGAGACGGGCATGGCTAAATCGACTCCGCTCATCGTACTGATCATTTTAGTGAACTTTTCTCTTCTTGTTCTCATACTTACATACATTTAATGTTTATGAAAGGTATGAAAATCAAAAAAGATATATAACTTCACTATTGCAGTGGGCTATTAACTACGTACCCGAATATTTTGCTTGTGTGTTTCCCGATATGGCTAATTTTTGGCAGGAGTATAATACATACTATTGAGAAGCAGCTGACCAATTTTCATTGCATTGAAATATCAAGATTGGATTATAAGCGATTGCCTTTGAAAATAGCAGACATTTTATGCTGAAAAGGGCTGAGTTTTTCCAAAAAAGCTTATTATGTGTGCAAAATCTGATTGCTATAACTTGCTTAGTTGTAGAAATATCGCTTTTCAAATTTTCCAAAAAAAGTTTTTGGAACTATGTTAAAAAACTGGGCGTGAACATTAACCGATTTCGCCCATTTTTACAGCAAACAGTTAACTTTATATATAGAGCATTATCACCAAATTTAGTTTCGACAAATAAATTTTTGGCGGAGTTATGGCATAAAAAGTTTTGTGGAATAGTCCACTGTAAAAGGGGAAGGACCACACCCATTTTCGCAAATTTTGAGTTTTTTTGATTTCTTTGTTTACGGAAACTTTAAAAGTGAAATATAAATGATGTAAAGCTATTTTATGCTAACTTATTGCCTATTTACTATATCTACGATCCTCTTCAAAATCTTTCATATAAAAGTGGGCGTAGACCTTAACCGATCCCGCCCATTTTTTCCTGGAGCATTTCTTGCATACCTGGAAACCTGCGTGCTGAATTTGGTTCCGATATCTTGAACGGTTTTTGATTTATGATTAATGTTATTTCTAAATTTGACTTAATCAAAAGCGTGCGGTGCCACGCCTATTTTCAAAAGTTTCTCGAAAAATGTATTTTATGCCTCAATCTCAATGTATTCACCAAATTTTATCCTTATAGGTGTATTATGTACTGAGTAATCACTTTTTTTGTGTTTTCAAAAATATTCTATACATAAAAAGTGGGCGTGGCTATCATCCGATTTCGCCCACTTTAAATAGCGCTCGGAGATGAGTGCCAAGAAACCCGCATACCAAATTTCATTAAGATATCTCAAAATTTACTCAAGTTATCGTGTTCACAGACGGACGGACGGACGAACGGACATGGCTCAATCAATTTCTCTTTTCGTCCTGAACATTTTGATATACATAAGTCAATATCTATCTCGATCCGTTTATGCCGTTACATACTGCCGTTAGGCGACTAAAGTTAATATACATACATATACACATAATTAAAAAATTAAAAATAATTAAAAATAGTCAAAATTATCAATAATTTTTTTTTTGATAATCAAATTTAAAGGTCTGGAATAAACAAAACAGCAAGGCAATTTTTACATATAATTTCGTTCACATTTTTATTTTATTCTCTACGCTGTTACAAGGTGGACCAGTATTGCCGTTATATGCGGTGGTAACGACCTCCGGTAACATAATTCTTCAATTGCAAAGTAAGTAAATATTCTTACAATGTTTGTGCACATTAAATTTATATATGTAAAACATTTGGAAGTAAAGCTTTGATTTCCTTGGTAAGCGTTGCTGAAATATAACGTGAGCTGTTATCACCGCCATGAGCGGGACCGCTTTTTTGTAAACTTACATGAATGTATTGTCCACATTCTGCCTATTTCGATTTAAATATTTCGTGGTCTTTTGCTCATTTTGTGTAAATAAATTTTTTTAAATATTCAATTTCAAAACAGAGCTGGGGAACTAAGGATTACGAATACATTTAGATTGCTTATGATTACGATTACTGTAACTGTAATCATAAAAAATTAGGATTAAAATTACAGCAATCGTAATCGTAAATTTGATGATTACGATTACAGTAATCGTAATCGTAAAGTTTTAGGATTACAATTACAGTAATCGTAGTAATGAAAACGTTTATTACAATTAGTGTAACTTCCATTTTATATACATATGTACATATACGAGTATATGTGCATATAAATATTAATAGTAATATTAGTTCTGAGTTGAATATAACTTCGAGCATTTCTATTCCAATTAGTAGTGGGACTATTTTCGAAGAAATACTATTCGAATAAAAATATTCGCTTCAAAAAATTCGAATAGTATTTATTCGAATAATTTATCCGTTTATTCGAATAGTTGTTTTGCAATGCGAGAGATGTCGGAAGCGAAATTCACTGTCTTCTTCGCTTGTTCCTACCCTGCAGTCAACCCACCTAGCTGCAAACTACTTTACAACTAGTAAATGCACCAAGCTTAACTAGTCAGCCAACTGTCATATATCCATACAAGCAACTGGTATTTTTAACATGGCGATGTCCTACGAGATGTCAATTGTCAGTCATCTACTATTCATGAAATACTAGTTTGTATATAGTGGAAATATCATCCTTATCCTAATCCTATCAATAATATCATCCTGGTCGTAAAATAGCAGTTTCATAGTAGTTCAAAATGGAAGGAAATGTACTAGTAAAATTGCAGTCTAATCATACCAGTATCATACTAGCCAAATGTGGACCAAAACCTCTAGCAGGGATTAAAATAAGAAAATGGACTCATCAATACATCATTTTAATTTTTCATCATTTGCGCTGAGAAAAACCCCGATTTGGGAATGCAAAACATAAACTTTAGCTTTGGAATATTTCATAAGCTGGTTGCGAATTACAATAGAGTGCAATGCCAATGAAATAATCAAAAGGAATAATTAAAGCTTATGTAGCTTAAACACATACTATGAAAATTATAGTCGTATACTAGTATGGATTGAACTTTTCTGACTGGTATGATTTTAACCAGAAAATTATAGTTGGCTACTAGTATGTTTACTTACTAGTTTGATATTTCACTGCAGGGTATGAGCATGCATTCACGTTTTGTATGGATGTATGTATGTATATTTGCGTGTACAAATATGTGCATAAGCTGTAGTGATAGTTGTTTAACTATTCGAATAGTTGTCATTTATTAGAATAATGCTATTCGAATAAAAGTATAAATTATTCGAATAAATATTATTCTAATTTTTTATAGCCTTCGAAGACTGGGTTATTTATTCGAATAGTCCCATGCCTAATTCTGATACGTAATAAAGACTAGAGTTTCGTTTTATTTCGATAAATTGCTATACGGTAAAGGAATCTACGTTATTTAACTTTGCGTTTATATACTCGACTAGATATTTTTTATCATGTACAGGGTGGCGCAAAAGTAATCCTCCTATCAGAAAATGCTATAAATTTTGCGATTGGCCCCTAAAGTCAGTTCTGTTTTGACATTTGTGTAGTAAACACATGCGAAATACACGTTAATAAACAATGTAACGCTACACTGCTCCAGAACGCGGAATATTCCTGACTATTTATTTGACCAATAATCGGTCGGTGCCAAACGGTTACTGTGAATGGTGAGCGCTACAGAGCAATGATCAACGAGTTCTTTTTGCCGCAACTTGATGAGTTGGGATTGGAAAACATGTGGTTCCAACAAGACGGTGCAACAGCACACACTGCACGTCCCACAACCGATATGCTGAACATCGGAAGCTTACTTTTGCGCCACCTTGTATATGTACAAAACTGATATATCGAGCCCTATGCGCAAAAAAGACGTAAGAGCCACGACTTTCGATTTTAGCTTTTTGATGAAAATCGATCACTTATTAACACACACATAGCCTCCCAAAGTTTCGTAGCTGTGAAACGTACCGCTATGAACTTAGAGCAAAAGCAATTTAGACGTAAGTACATGTGTTTTTTTATTCACATTTTTAGTGACCGCAAAGTGGCTGTACCTTCTTATTTTCCTTTTCATATGATATTTCATTGTCAAAAGCAGTTAAAATGGCAAGATTCGGTTTATATACTAACCTTATCATTCTATTAAGGATTATTTTTTATAGATTTTGGAATGTGGGCGTGGCACCGGCCACATACGAGTGCAAATTTTAAAATTTCGAGTGTTAATAACTTGAAAACCATTTACGCTAGAATAATGATTGTTGGGAAAAGTACACCCACTGAATATAATCGCTTTTCGACAATGGTCACATAAAAATTCATAGAATTTTACTGGAAATTAGGTAGCAATACAGAGCCATACTATATCTCATTGACTTATGCAGATAGAATGCTAAACTTTGGGAAATACATTGGCCTTTTCGTTCTATTATTGCTTTCTGCAAGTTTTTGGAAAATGGGCGTGAGACCCACATATTAATGAACAAATAATAACTTCACAATCAACTGAGTGATGGAGCTTGGTACTAAACATGTCATTGTTACGGAGAGAATACCCAGTATCTGTGTTAACTTAAGGTAAGTCGAATATTTTTGTAGGTGTGTTCATAGAACCGTTTAGGTATTCACTGCTCCAATAAAAATTACCTCAATTATAACAGTGCGTTGCAAAAACGAGCTTTATTTCTGTCCTATGAACCAAATATACTTTTTCGGAAAGGGAAGAAGAAATAAAAATACACGTGTATCGGCGATTTTCATGTAAACGTCAACATTTTTCTTTTTTTATTGTATAATTATAGGACAGAACTCACGTTACATCATAATTCCTATGCCACACTGCATATCTGTGCGAAAACTCAGGAAGCTCGGGTAATAAATATTCCCACTTTAATATAATGTGTTTTTGTGAACCGATATCGGACATTTCAAAAAATATATAAAAGAAGATTTACTTACTTACTTACTTAAACAGAGCGTAATTGTTTAATTGGTTTTGGCAGCCTAATATAGCGCTCCAGTAATTTCTTCCCCTTGCAAACTAGCTCCAACTGGAAATATCACAGGATCGTAAATCGGTCTTCATTTGGTGCTTTATTCGGAGTGGTGGTCTCCCTAAGGGCCGGAACATCTTCATTCGTTGAAGTATGTAGTTGATTGCTTACCCCTCATCATTAAATATTTATGGCCATTGCTAACTCGTAGAGGGCCATATGTCTTTCGAAGACCATTTCTCTCGAATTCTCCAAGAACCGCATCAACAGATGTTGTCAGTATCCAGCATTCTGCACTATACAGAAGGCAAAGAGTACTTAGAATGATTCAGCCATGCATTCATCTTTCCATATTCTGTATAGAAGCTGATGCATGCATTTTATCAGCTTCTCGACTGCTCGTGAATTGCTCGTCAGGCAATCCACCAGTACCCGCTGCTTTTTAAATATGAGGACAAATAATTTGAAATAACAAAAGAAAAGAGCAGTAAAACAGCCTTCAAATTATCAAAAAGTAGACTGATTTGGTGAGGGCAAAAAAGACGTATGCGCCAAAAATTATGTTTATATAACATATAAAAAAAAATGGATTACATTATATAGGTTGGGCTAAAGAAAAGCTATGCACCTAATTTCATAGCAATACATAAACTAATTTCATGGCAATACATGAAACAAATTAAAAAAACCTTCTCCTGTAAAATTTTCTTTTTGGCTCTTACGTCTTTTTTGTGCACAGGGCTTGATATTTGTCTATAAAAGACTTTATTATGTTAGAAAGAAAACAAAACGATATACGAACCGCACATGCAATCAGGTAAAATTTTTTTTTAAACGTTTTAGCTATTATATGTGTAAAAAGGTATACAATTACCCAACAATAATTTCTGTAAATGTTTTTCAAAATAATTTAAAGTAAACTTGCTACAATAAGCGATATGTAAGCTTTTTCAGTTTTAATTTATTTGAAAGTTTTAAGTAAACTTTTTATAAACTGCTACAAATTATTTCAATTTCAAAGTGAAATGCAAATGGTTATGAAAATTCAGAAAAGACTATTTTTCAGTTTTTTTCTTTTCAACTTAAAATATTTCCAATTCTTTTCAAACAAGATTTTACATGAGAATGACGACACAAAAGCAAAAAACATTTACTGAAAGCTTTTTTTGAAAATTGTTTATAGGCTTGCATAAATAAGCTTTTAATCAACGTGCCGTTTTAATTACAAAATCCTTTTTTTTCAAACGTTTTATAAACGAAAAATGGGAATTTTGTAAGCTTAATATTTATTTCAGAAAGCTTTTTAAAGAGTTATTTTAAGTTTACTTTGCTTGTTGGGAATGGATTCACCGAGCACAATTACCATCTGAAGATGAATGCGATTTTTCTTTTCACTCAAACCGAATTGCGTAACAGTTCTTTCAATATTTAAATGATCCAGGATCTGGGGGCGACATTTGGAAAAAGTACCCTCTATTAAAGAGAGCTTCTTTACACTACAACACGCCGTTAACAACATCTGCTCCAGTAGAGCGGATCTTTTGTTTTGCTGGACTTGTAAACAATCCACGATGCCATGCTCTATCAGACCCTAATTTCGAAAGATTAGTCCTGCTTAAAGCAAATATGAATTTTTTTACAGCAAAATGATCCTAGGCTAAGAATTTGCGTGGATTTGATTTCGATCTCGATTAAAAATATTATCTGAGGTTCCATCTAATTTTGAAATATGTTAAATATGTCCTGAAAAAGCGCTTTTAATTATATAAATTATACTTGAATGATTCAGATCTATAAAGTGAATAATTTGTTAATTTCAAAGGGTCAATATAAAAATTTGAGCTGCATGCATTATAGGTGTTGTGGATTTAGTACATAAGTCTGTATGTTTCATAATGGATTCAAAATATTCCGCCACAATATCGTGAAATCCTAATCACAGTTTGCATGATTACAATTACAGTAATCGTCATCGTAAAGTACATAGGATTACAATTACAGTAACCGTAATCATAAAAATTTCAATTACGATTACAGTAATTGTATTCCCCCAAATTGTACTATTACTGTAATCGTAATCTAACAAAAACATGATTACGATTATTGTAGTCGTAATCGTATAAATGTAGGGATTACAATTACAGTAATCGTAATTGAAATGTAATCGTAGTCCTAAGTTCCGCAGCTCTGTTTCAAACATCAGAAATTACTGAAATGTAATTTTGTAAAATTATTTGAAGTACTTGATAGAATTCAGATTGCTTTGACAAGGACGGTGAGAAAAACGATGAACAATTTTTTTTTTTTCCTTTATTGTTTGCGTATACGCATAAAATTTTACATATACATTCTCAAAAAAAATTACATTTTTGTGGGAGAATTTAGCTCATCAGATTTGCAATTTTACGTATACAATTGAGTGATAGTGCTGATAAAATGTAAAAGGAATAAGTTAATAATAATTACATAATAATAGTATTATTATAATTATAACAATAGTAGTTAGTTTTTATAATTGTATACGGCGGCCGCCGTGGTGTGAAGGTAGTGTTGCCGGCCTACCACACCGAAGGTCCATGGTTCGAGCCCTGGTACAGGTAACATCACAAGTGATTTGAAAAAAGTTTTTCAAAACGGGGTCGCCCCTCGGCAGTGGTTTGGCAAACTCTCCGAGTGTATTTCTGCCATGACAGGCTTCTCAGCAAAAAATTCGTCTCCTTTGTAGATGCCGTTCGGAGTCGGCAAAAAAAAAAACTGTAGGTCCCACCAATTTGTAGGGAAAAATTCAAATCGGCACACCACAAATTGGAAGAGAAGCTTGGCGCAAAAATCTCTTAGGAGGTTTATGATGATATACCTGTTGTATATCGCGCCATAGATAGATAGATAGTATTTATTTACATCAAAAATAATGTTGATAAAATAAAATCTAAATGTTTATAAAACGGAGAGATCAAGAATTTGAAATTATTAAGAAAAATTATAAAGAAATATTATAAGGAAAAAAAGAAGAGGGGAAAAACTTGTGATGTGACAGAGAAATCTCTTTTGAATATAAGTTACTCGATGTCAATTAGTTTTCACCGTCTGTTTAGTTTGCACATTATTGCTTTTGCAATTTAGACAAGTACTCTGCCGCAATATTACGACCGCTATATGGCCGCACCGCTTTCGAGGAAACCAAATTCAAATATAAACCTATGAAAAAATTTCCAAAGGAAGCTTTTTATAAATGTTGCTGTATAGCTTTATTTAAAAGAAATTTTTATTCTCTTAGACATTGCAAAAAGATTAGTTCATATATTAGCGCTTATAATGAAAAAAGTGCTAGCAAATTGGGAAAGCTTTTTCGTTGCCATTCAATTTTTACGAAAAGAATTTGA
Source organism: Merzomyia westermanni (assembly GCA_949987695.1). Classification (NCBI taxonomy): domain Eukaryota; kingdom Metazoa; phylum Arthropoda; class Insecta; order Diptera; family Tephritidae; genus Merzomyia; species Merzomyia westermanni. The sequence goes on from OX465288.1 coordinate 563,159, forward strand.
AAACCAAAGGCAAATAGTTTTTTTTTCTGTTAATTGATATTAGAGGAAAAATTACAACGTTATGCACAGCGATGGTATGGGATGACATGTTTCGAAGTGCCCAGCTTCTCATCAGACCCCTTCTCGGACACTGAGATACGAACCCAAGTGTCTGCACCAAAGCCGCTGTTAGAGAACTCTAACAACTAAGCTATGATGCCCTGTAGCGTCACGATGCATTTTTCCTCTAATGTGCCATTTGCTTATTCCTTTTATACATTCTTTCTGTTTTTTTCAAACATTTCCATTCAGGTTTAAAGTTAATTTGAAATTTATAAAAAGTTTCCTTTAAACTTTTAAGTAAATGAATACTGAAATTTTATTTTTGTAAACTCTATATACCAGTTACAGTAATGCTTTTGGTAAATTTTGAAATTCTTATGTATCTATTTAGTGGACCTCCTACATAGAATTGATGTGTGCCACTGTATAAATAAATAAATTAAACTTTTTGTTGTTACTAATTATTTACTAAATGCTGCTATATATTTATCCAAGCTATATAAAATAGTGTTATCCGTTTCCTGATACAAAATTCAGGTTCTCAGATATTGACTTCAGTTCCCTCCACAAACTGTATATTTTCAACTCCAAAGAGGTCTCAAATAACTTAGTGTCTAGTGCCCCCTGTTGCAATTTTAACTCAAACGCATTTTCGAAACATTTAAAGTAATACTTGTTTAACAGAATCAGAACTCATTAACAAGCTTCTTGGGCGTCCAGACGTTTTAGAATTTCGCCTCGCTGACAAGCTATTTCATTCACACAGCTAACAAAGGAGGTAAAATTCTAAACCCCGCCCTCGTTATGGAATTCTCACTTAAGAAGTTATTTTTGAGCTTGAGCGATGTTTATTTGTTTAGTTTGTCTAATTTACTCACTTTATACATATTTACATTTAAAAACATTTCTTTATAAGTATTCATAACCACTGATGTTATCATACAGCCGATATAGCTAACGGATTTTTTGGCGTTTCACAGATGACTACGCGGGCTGCTGCTTTATTTGAACGGCGTGACACAGTCAAGGAAGTTGTCAGTGTTCGCATGGAATCACAACTATGATGAAGCCTGCGGCTCACGTTGCAACCGCTTGGTGTAGAATTATTCAGACAAGAACGACAACAACATTGAAACCATTTGAAAGGTGGCAAACGACTAGAGAAAAAATTTTTTCAAGAGAACACATTTTTAAATTATTAAACTTGGTTCTATAGATACACATATTAACAATGTACATGGATATCTTCGGTATATATTTTAAATTAGGGGCTGCATTCATAAAGACTGGTAAAATTATTTCTAATCAGCGATTGCTTGCCCACTGATTTCCTAAATCCACAATTTCGTTTTCACAAAGAAATTAAGAAAAAGTTGCATTGTGAATAAGCAAAACAAGTTTTAATTAATGGAAATAAATAAAAGTTTTAATTGCGCAAAAAACATAATTCAAATAGACCTTAGTTGTGAAAATGGAATCTTTTTATCTTGCTTATTTCAGAAACAGGTGAGCTTTTTTTTTATCCAGTACTGTGCCTTCTACATTGACGATATAAATATTTTTCGCAGTCGTCCATCCCAGTTGAGTTAGTCTACCATTAACCGATTGACTTATTTCAACCGATTACTATAAAACGGGTTTTCGTCAGATCTCAGCTTAAATCCCGATTAAGCACTAACCAGCCGTTTTTAAAGAGGCCCCAAGTTTTTAAAGGGGTTCTCTGCTAGTTTAACGCATTAGGCTCTATAACTGCTTCTTCACAGTTTAAACAAATCGATAGTAAGATTTGTTAGGAAGAATATTGGGTGATTCTCATATAGATATTGTCGCTGTTATTAGGAGATGTCAACCAATAAGTGGAGTTTGGTAGCGCTAAAACTTATCTTAACCAAAAATTTGTATGAGTTGTTTAATGTACAACAATGTTTGATGAGTGGGAAGGGGGGAAGAAAGGGGGAGGACATAATGGATAAATGTGTAAGTAAACATGAGTATTTAAAATGTTATAAGAGTTAGTACCAACCTGAATGTTCGAAATACTTGTGAGGAAAAGAGACAATATATAACTGGATTAGCTGCAGAGTTCAACGGCGCTAGACTCTGTATAAATGTTGCTATAGCGATGTTGGTTTGGGTTTGCGGAATTTGCCCGAAAACTTGCAATAAATCGAATATAATATACGGTGACCAGCACAATATAAATACAATTACTATCACAATCGTCATTTTGACTGTCTTAACTTTTGCTCGAGGGATTATCCCGCGAGAGCTCGCCCTTCTATTTATTGTACTCCTGTGTTCAACTCGCTCTGAAAGCAAATAAAATGTCTTTGTTTTCTTCAGCTCATTTTGTTACTAAGCCAGAACTTCTGAAGCAGATCATTTTAATGATAATACAAAAAAACCATTATCTTAAATTTTTTGGCTCTGTACCTATGAGGCTATTGCGGTGGCATGACTAGCGAAGGTGAGGCTGTTGTCGAATGTCACACCCAGGATTTTCGGATGGTTGACAGTAGGTAGAGGTACTCCATCTACGTGGACATTTAACTCTTGCCCCATCTGCGCATTCCACATCGCCAAAAGAGTAGCCGTCGATTAAGTCGGAGACAGGGTCAGACTTTGTTCGGTGAAGAAGCTTAAAATAAATTTTAAGACTAACATATAAAGTAGAGAGCATTAGCTGCTGTAGCTATCGGCTCAACTTAAAGCTAAAATTATTATTAATACTATTAACAACTTATAAACAAATAAAATAGGGTCATTCAGGAATGTTCAAATATCCTGGTATATATTAATGATGTAATAGAACTTGCCCTTGAAAATTTCATTGAGCGAGGAAAGGCTTTTTATTATTGATTATATTTATATTTATTATTTTGCAATCCCTGTCATTTCAAATAAGCCTCGCATCTCTGGTAAATATGTTAAATAAAGTCTTATGATACGAACATTTTCGGTGAGCATATGTTCGTGCTTCGTTTACAAATATGCTATGCCGTATCTACCTGCAAAGACATTTAAATCTGATTGGTAACTTAAAATTTAACTTACATGCTGAATATCTATCTACCTTTCGAAATTCCTTTTTAATACATATTATAAACAAAACTTTTGCTACTGACCCAACACCCTGTAAAAAAATAACAAACTCAGTTTGAGTGCTAATTTTTGTCAGGCAAAAATCAAAAGTGCCAGTTTTCGCCAGACACAAAAATCGGATGTTATTCAAATTTGTAAAGAAAAGGACAAAACATTTCCATTCGCAATTATAAACGATACAATAGCAACTAAATAATACCAATATCGATCAAAGTGATCCGTTTCAGAAAGTCTGGCTCTAATGTACGTATTTTTAATATGAACCTGCTGGAATAAATATAGAGCCCTTTGCCCAAATAGTCTTTACAATAATCGCATAGCAGGCTGTAATTATTAGTGCTGGCATGACAAATAACGATGCCGACACAATACACATGTAAACTTGCCAAGCTTCCGGCGATCCTAATTCAATCCAGCATTGCTTTCGCCCCTGTATCAGCTTCTCCTCGTACAAAATGAGTATGGGTATCGAAAACAGGGCAGAAACCAACCATGCTGCTGCAACAAGACGTCTCGCTCTCCGCCCTAAAATGAACATGTTTAGATAAATTCATATATGTATCACATATGTACATATATATATATATATATACTAGAGCGAGTGAGGAGTATCACAAAAACGTTATCTACAGATGCTTCTAAGAAAAATTGCTGAAGACACCACATCTCTAAGTCGGATTTCGAGTCCCCCACTTTTGCAAAATAGATATTTTGCCATATGAATGTATTGTTTGCCAAAAAATCTTCATAGCTTCTGATCGAATTATAGGAAAAATATTATATTGGGCGTACTTTAAAGGTATTTTACGTACATTTCAGAATCTGTATTAATATCTATATTGTTTTTGAATTTTAGTAGAGATCTCAGGCTTAAATTATGAGAAATTAGCCTAAAATGAACTTTAAACTACTATATTATCATTTTTAACAAATTTCTTACAGACAATTTTTTTTTGCTTTACAGCTAAAATAAGTTCAGAACATTTCCAACAACTTTCATTCAGACAGCAAAATTTTTGTATTTAAATTTAAAATGGATGAACCAAATCCTTCTACATCATCTGAATCCACTTTATCACACATACTTGAACACGATATTATTGCATTTGGTTAATCTGAATTTACCGTATAGTCGTGACATTTTAAGATGTAATTGTTTTTTAAGTGATCATGCTAAAATTCAAAGTAAAATGTTTTCGCATAAAAATCTAACTCCTTATGTAATTGATAAATTGGGTTAAATTTGGAATAAATTGAATATTCAACTAATTGATAGAAGTAGTATTCTAAGAAAACTAAATGTTTTAATTGAAAAATGTCACAAAAGCATTAAACACAGAAAAAAAGTTCAGGAATTTACAGCATTCGTAGAATCAACAAATGAATTATTTAACATTGGAAAAGGTTAATGCAAGTTAAAAACAACAGAGTGCTTATGTGGTTTAATACCAAACCATTTAAAAGAATTTATGATGGACCAACATAATGATAGAAAATTCACAAAACCTGAATATATGGATGACATTGTAGAAGAAACACCTACAACAATGCCAACAGTTAGTGATGATCCAACATACAAACCACTTGGAACAGATATGGAAACAGGTGAAGCACAAATTGCAAATGAAGCAGTTGCAGAAGTATCCGTTACAATGAAACGAGGACATTATACCCAACGATACGATTCTATAAATTTTGCTATGATGTGTGACAGATTCGGTGTTTCAGATAAAGTTGCTTCATGTTTAGCAACAGCCCTTTTCGAAGATATAAATTTTCGAGATGTTCGTGGTGAACTTGTCATAAGGAATAAATCTAAAGTTGCAAGAGAAAAAATTAAAGCTAGAGATGAAGTGCTTCGTAAACGATACATAGATTCCAACATAACTAAATAAAAATGTAAATAAAATGAAATAAAGCAATTTCAAATAGTGCTGTTTCAGTTGATTTAGCTAACATAAAACCAGGACCAGTTGTACATTCTCGATGGCTAACCAAAGCAAGCAGGGTATTACGTCTATATACAACAACTAATACACCATCGGAAAATTTGGAAACTCTAGCAGTTTATATTATTAGAATTTATGTGCCAATGTATTTAAATGTAAAATACTATTATTCTGTTGTATACGGCAGTGTACTTTTGTCAAAGTTTATTCGTTGGACACGATACCTACCACGTAATTTACTTAATGTGGTAGATGGTGTAATCCAAAATAATTCATATCACGCTCATCCAGAAATCATTTTATTAACAATGTTATTTGATGAAAGAAAAGCCATACGGGATAGAGCTATCAAAAAATTGTTATACTATCGAGAAAAAATACTTGATCCAACTAAACTCAAAGTTTACAAAAAATGTAATATCAATTTTAATGCTTCAGATTAGGATTGATCTGAAAGACGATAATTTACTATCTGAACCGGCATTCGCAAGAAATATTCCATACGATCACTTGGTACAATTCTTAGATTATGATGAGCCAACACTAGATGATCCCAATATTCCAATGCATATACAAGGAACAGAAAGATATGTACAGTTGTTAACATCTGTTTCCAAACGTGTTATAGAAAAAAAACGTGCAGGTGTTATGGCTGTTACAGCAGAAAGTCGTGAAAAACCACCACGAATGGAGAGCAAAAAAGATTTTAAAAATAACAACATAACATTACTTTTATTTTAAAAAATACGTTAAAATGGTCAGTTCAAAGTAAAAAAATTATTTTTTAAATAAATTACATTAAAATTATAAAAATCGTGTTTTTTTTCTTATTACTTGAAAATAATTTTTTCTACTAAAACGAATTCGAAAAAAGAAAAACTGTCTGAATGAAAGTTGCTGGAAATGTTCTGAACATATTTTAGCTGTAGAGAAAAAAAAAATTCTATAAGAAATTTGTTAAAAAGGATAATATAGTAGGTGAAAGTTCATTTATCATAATTTAAGACTTATATCTCTACTAAAATTCAAAAACACTATAGATATTAATACAGATTCTGAAATGTACGTTCAAAGTAAGCCCAATATGATATTTTTCCTATAATTCTATCAGAAGCTATGAAGATTTTTTGGCCAAACCTACATATCTATTTTACAAAAGTGGAGGACTCGAAATCGGACTTAGAGCTGTGGTGTCTTCAGCAATTTTTCTTAGAATCATCTGTAGATTACGTTTTTCCTATACTCCTGATTAAAAAAAATCCATTCATACAATTTGACCCGCTCTAATATATATGTATGTTTACTTGAAGTTATTTGAAATGATATGATATTGAATTAATTTCTGTATAAACTAACTACAATGAGAGTTATTTTAAAATCAATTACAATTTGTAACGCAATACATAGTATAATAAACCCTGAATTACCTAATTATCATCGAGGGCAAAACGAAGTACCTTCTGTCATCATGCAAAGAGTCAGCGCATTCGCGCCTTGGCAACCAAGCCACTGTTGGCAGCAATAATTTCGAAATAGTAAAGGACTTCGTTTACCTGGGAACCAGCATTAACACCAACAATAATGTTAGCCTAGAAATCCGACGAAGCATTACTCTTGCAAACAAATGCTACTTCGGACTGAGTAGGCAATTGAAAAGTAAAGTCCTCTCACGACGAACGAAAATAACACTCTATAAGTCACTCATCGCACCCGTCCTGCTATATGGTGCAGAAGCGTGGACGCTAACAACATCTGATGAGGCGGCTCTGGGAGTATTCGAGAGAAAGGTTCTTCGAAAGATTTGTGGACCTCTACGCGTTGGCGACGGCGAGTACCGAAGAAGATTTAATGATGAGCTGTATGAACTTTACGCAGACGCCGACATAGTTCAGCGAATTAAAACACAGCGGCTTCGCTGGCTAGGCCACGTAGTGGGAATGAGCGAAGATACTCCAGCCCAGAAGGTATTCTTATCGGCACCCGCCGGTGGAAGCAGAGGAAGAGGGAGACCACCACTCCGATGGAAGGACCAAGTGGAGACCGATTTGCGATCCCGCGGTGTTTCCAATTGGCGCCAGTTGGCGCAACGAAGAAACGACTGGCGAGCTATGTTGGACGGTCAAAATCGCCCAGGCGGCTAGATGACCATTTAAAGAAGAAGACCTAATTATCATCATCATTAGCATATCATGCCGTGGTAGTAAAATTTCTTTGCTTTGTCAAGGCCAGTTAGTTTACTTAGGATAAAATATCATTGCTGCTTTGCTGAAACCAGCTATCAATTTCCAGCTCATATCTGTTGTCATTCAAATTTCTTTGTTTAACCATTACAATTTCAAAGCATATATGACCCCTTAATCAATAAGAAGGGAGTACCATTGTACCACCATGTATTTTTTCTTATGTGATTATGCTACTAAAGAGACCTCCTACAGGATATACCCTATTTAAACCCTATCACTTTCATTAGAACAGCTTGCCAATCTCACCTTTGTTACTTCTGAAGCCTTAACAATAGTTATGTACATACATACTTATTTATAAATACCACGTTTTATTGTAAACAAATGTAACGCAAACGTAACGTAATTTTTTTTGAAGATTTTCGGATATATTTTACTAAGTGGTCGATGCCATTATATTAATTCTTACACATAAATAAAAAGGTGTAAATAAATTTCTTTGCATCTTTATTATGTAAATTTTATAAAATTTCACACTTGATTGAACTTAGATCAACACCAGCTTTGCTCATTGAAAATGCTTAGATTTTTGCATGTAAAGTGAATCATGACCAAATAAGTCTTTATTCCTCCAAACAGAAAACTATATACGAGTATCTTTTCTTGTTGTTCTTTACGAAATTTTAGTTCCTTACATGAAAGTATTTTTGGCTGAAAGAATTCTTCATAGTAAAGTGAACTAATCTTGAATGCAAAATATACAGCTAAAATAAAGCATCTTCTCAAAAAAATTAATATAGATTTTTGTAACAATGTATTAGTTTACCTTCATACCATACAACTTGCCATGCGCTCTACAGTGCTGTCGTAATTGGCAGTACAATTTAACCATCTCAATGGCAACATTTTTGTTTGCGTATTCAAAAAAAAAAAAAAACAAGTAAGGAAGTCTAAGTTCGGGTGGAACCGAACATTATATACCTAGTAGTGATCTATTATGGCATCCCAATTTACGCAGGTCTATTTTATTACTTTCAGTTCGTATTTGCCTTCAAATAGACAGACGGACAGACAGATAGACGTATCGAGAGACGGACATGGCTACATCGACTCAGCTCATCCTCCTGATCATTTCAGTATACTTTCTAATGGGACTATCTCTTTTTCTTCTCATACGTACAATCATTTCATGATCATGAAAGGTATGCAAATCAAAAAAGATAAGCTTCGCTTTTGCACTGGGGTATTAACTACTTGCCGGATATTTTAATATTCATCCTGAACGTTTTGATATACATTAGTAAATATATATCTCGATTCGTTTATGCCGCGTGAAGTAATAAACCTTGTGTGCGTAACAAAAATATATATAAACTAGGTATAAAAATGTGTGTCTTTTATAGGCGCCAAAGAACTCAACCGATCTTTATGAAATTTTCACAATATATACTTGGGTTCACTGGGTACAGCATATACAGTATATAGCTTTGGAAAAGTAGGCGCATCCACTCCCCAAGGCTCTATAAAATTTCAATTCGTCATAACTCCGAACCTTTTTGGTCTAAATTAATGAAATTTGGATATACGAGTATGTGTCACTTAGTCAATATCTACATAATTTTGGAAAAGTGAGCGGTGCCACGTCCACATATTTTGTGTTTTGTTTTGCTCTTGAACTTTCAGGAGGTCGCTGGGCACGACACAGTCTGTATATAGCTTTTCGAAAAGCCCCCAGGTTATATAAAGCTGCAATTCGGTATAGTTAGGAGTTTATTTGGTTGAAGTAAATGACATTTTATATATAGATGTGTTCTATGTATAAAACGTCAAAACAACGTCTACCGGGTTTGCTAGTATATTATAAAATGGCGAAAGCAAACCACGAATTTCAGTATTATTTTGTAAAACTGAGAGACTAGTTTGCGTTCAAATAGACAGACGGACGGAGAGACGGGCATGGCTAAATCGACTCCGCTCATCGAACCTCTATTTTCAATTTATTTTGTTGTATTATATTTTTCTGTTTCCTTTTCTTTTTTTTCTTTCCGATCCTTTCTTTTCTTTCCTTTCTTTTCCTTTCCTTTCCTTTCATTTCACTTCCGTTCCTCTTCTTCCCCTTTCCTTCCCTTTTCTATCCTCTCCTTTCCTTTCCTTTCCTTCCCTTCTCTGCCCTTCCTTTCCCTTCCCCAAGATGTTTATACAGGGTGGCGCAAAAGTAATCCTCCTATCAGAAAATGCTATAAATTTTGCGATTGGCCCCTAAAGTCAGTTCTGTTTTGACATTTGTGTAGTAAACACATGCGAAATACACGTTAATAAACAATGTTACGCTACACTGCTCCAGAACGCGGAACGCGGAATATTGCTGACTATTTACTTGACCAATAATCGGTCGGGGCCAAACGGTTACTGTGAATGGTGAGCGCTACAGTGCAATGATCAACGAGTTCTTTTTGCCGCAACTTGGTGAATTGGGATTGGAAAACATGTGGTTCCAACAAGACGGTGCAACAGCACACACTGCACGTGCCACAACCGATATGCTGAACATCGGAAGGTTACTTTTGCGCCACCTTGTACATAAAAAAAAATTCGAAATACTTATATCTGTTTACAACAAAATGTGTGAAATGGGCAGCCTCTTATTCATATAACTCACATGATTTTGAGAAGTTCATCGGGTGCGTGATAGCATCATAACGGTCTATACTCATCGCAACCAGCACATAGGTGGATGAATAGGTCACACAAACTTGAGAGAAGCGAATAATTTTACAGGCGATATTGCCAGCCCTCCACGATATCGTTATACGCCATATAATATCAGTTAATACATGCAGCAGGCCAACACAAAGATCTTCATTGGAATAAAGCGTGATCAGTGCAATGCTCGAGCTCGTATGGAATTGTAAATGCACAAACAACTCACCTGCGACTGCCAACTGTTTTATGAAGTAATTCATTCGCGATTTTCGATTTTTATTTGTGAACATAACGAAAAGCACTGCCAGGTTTCCAAGCACAATAACTGTGAATAGTATCCAAAGGACGGCAAACTGTTCAGTCTGAAAATAAAAAACAAAGGATGCTATATTTAAATAATATAGTATGTAGATAAGGAGAGTAAAAGGAGTTGATATGGACTTCACGTCCAAGAGAGTTAGCTTCCTTAGCTTGAGTTTGTCGTTCGTTGATAATTATGTCACACGTTTCAAGTGTCAAGCTCAAGGGGAAGTTACCTAAAAATACTTTGAAAGATTCGGAAATTTCGAATGGAAGTGAGCTGACAAACAATAAAGGGACTTAGTAGTATAAAGGTAGTAAGTAAAAAAAAAATACTAGCTGAACACTCTACCACGACGCCTTACTTCATTCCCACAACAGCCGGTTCTATCGCACCGGAATGACCCGGGTTTTTTCAACAGCCAAGGGCTGTTATTTCAGTGTAACTCTGTCCAATCTGGGGCAGGGCGAAGCACTGTTAACAACAACAACAACAACGCCTTACTTCCGAAGAGATTTAAAAACTTAAATGTTGCCGTGTCAAGTAAATTTTTCTAACAATTCTTACTATCTGTGTAAATATAACATTGTCATTTATTTTTATAGATACAAGCCGTTGTCTCAAACAGCTGAGTAATGAAAAACAAATTTGCCTTTAGCTAAAGTCAAGTAATCTTTGCCGAAATATAAGAGAATCAACAAAGTAAGAGGTATAGTTTAAGAAAACACTGCTTTCATAAACGATAGCACGAAGTTTATGGTTTCAAACAATGAATTTAGCGTAACTTACGCGTTTGGTCTTCAACGTATGACACACTCAAATATTCCAACTGAAATGCTTAACTACTTTAATAATAAAAGAAGTATGTTAGTACTGATCTATTTTGGCTGCCTTTCTATCTTAAATTTAATTATTAGCCACCGTGTACCAAATGTGTGAAAAAAAAATTGTATTCATAGATTAAAGGAGATTTTTGACACTTTTTATGGTGAATACGAAAGCCATTCCGGCATCCTTTGGCCAGTTTTTTTTTCCACACTTTACGAATTATTCTGACGAGAAATCGCATGTGTTTCCTTAATCGTGCTATAACTTTAATATGAATATATTTTTTGCTTTGAAATTTTTCCTTTAAATTAACAATAATACTTGGATAAAAATTATTATCAACTAGTCTAAACTTACAAAAAAAATAAAAATTTATTTGGTCTTGATTCACTTTACGTTCAAAAATCAAAGCATTTTTAATGAGCAAAGCTGGTGTAAGTCTGCAATCACTTTGCTTGAAATAGTTAAATCTATTTCCCTCATTTATATCTTATTGAGTATATCAATAGTTTTATTTTATAAATATATCAAAACTTAAAATTTTGAGTTACATCTCTTTACAATAAAACGTACGATATTTCTTTGTTTTAGAGAGCCAAATAACTCGACTATGGAAAACTATTTTTTACAGCAAATAGTTAAGATTCCAAGGTTTAACTTTTACAAAGTCTGTCTGCATTGTTTGTTAAAACAGTTGTGTGTAATGGAATGCGCTTTTCATAGATTTATTGCTGGAGGTCTATCTTGAGATATAGAAGACATTTTTCAGTTTCTGCTGTATTTTGTCCACAAATAAAACCTAAAATAAGTATTTGTGACATCATACAAGCTCAAAGAGAAATTATAAACCTTGTGCTATAGCTTCGGAGCTGAGTGTATTCACTTACTTCTCACAAAAAAGTATTTATTGTCTGCTTAAGCAAACCTATTGATAATAGTAAAATAGACACAGCGTTAGAAGAAACACAAAGATATCTCAGATGAGTAGGTTTATTGTGAGGTTTGGGGGTTTTGATTAAGCTTTCATTGTGCTTTTGCAGAAGTTCTTTGACCTGCTGTTGACGCTATCTAACCTTAACTTTTGTTTTTTTGTCTGTCTTTGCGCCTGCTGAGGATGAAAATTAAAAGTCGTTACAATACGGCTTAACGATGGGAGTGTTATAAAGACAAACAAAAAATCAAAAAAGTTAATTATTGATGTCAGCAGTTCATACTTAGGTGATTGAGATAAAAACTCGTCAATGGCTTTGTACGTTTACAAAGTTGTACAGGAACTACTAAGTCTTTACTTACTTATATAAATACTAGAGGGACCAGCAGACTTTGTCCTGCCCAGATATTTACCTGAATGGATCGAGAACTATTGGCTTTTCCTATCCCTATCATTATCTCTATCACTATCCCTATCCCCATTCCTATCCCTATCCCTATCCCTATAGATGTAACTATTTCACACACACACAATTCCACTTCACCATCGATCGATCCATTATTGAGCTTTTCTAACAAAAAAAAAATATAAAAATTCGCACCGTACAAAATGTATGGGAAAATAAAATTTTTTTTCAGGAATTTTTCGGAAATTTTATTGGGTACTCTCCTATTCTGGTCAGAGAACAATCTAAATTAGTGTCGATCATCCAAATCGGTGCAGGCGTTCTTGAGTTATGAGCGTTGGAACTAACGTCACTTTCTTTTATATATTTAAAAAAATATACGTGTACATATGTATGTATACACTAAAAACAAAATTGCTCATATACACGCGCATTTCATATCGCTAAACAGTTTCGAACCATGTCTAAACAAATTAAGTTGTAGGTAGGTGTCTTGTAACCGGATTTAGCAATCAAACCATATATTGTTGGTGTTCTGTCAGCCGATGTAATATAACACTCGAGTACATCCATGCAAGATTTTATTGTTAAGACGAAATACAAAAGTGCATTGTGATTTGACATTATTCTTTCGAAGACAGTTGGATCTTCCAATGAGCCATCGACATAATGCAACAATACTAAGTTTGCAAGGATCCCAATTTTAGTGAGTTGAAATTTGTTTCATTATTTACTGGAAGAAGCACTAAGAATCATATCCATCATTGACCTCTGTCTACCTTTATCTTATGTACTATGATATACAGTAGCTCACAAAAGTATTTTGCATTGAAAGATATCTCAAAAAGTTTTAGTCATTTATTATTTTTGTTAATTTATTTTACCATGACTATAAACGAGCTCAAGGCCAATAATAATAATTTTTCTTTTTTATTTATGAAATTTGTTATTGTATTTTATAGTTCTAATAATTAATTAAAAACCCTAAATAAAACTAATTATTAAAAAAAAAAACAATAACAATTTTCATAAATAAAAAAGAAAAATTATTATTATTGGCCTTGTGATCGTTTATAGTCATGGTACTTTGCAAATGTACATTGCATTGAATTGTTGGTGTACAAAATAAAGTTAATTAATTTTATAAAAATTTCTTTTTCTAGCTATTATTTGTTAACGTTTTACAGCGGGATAGAACGGAACTGGCACTTGCCCTCTAAACGATTTAATTAGAAAATATATATATATATATAATAAGATGTCGTCGTTATTTTGTGAGCCACTGTACATATGGCTGTAGCAAGTCTCTTTCAATTCCTTCAAGTAAAGTAACCATTTAACAAATATGTTTGTGAAGTGACCTCATATTAATATAAACAGTGTTGTCCCTCTTGCGATTAAAGTGTGATGTCTGTTGACAGAAATCTTTGTTTACTTTAACATACACAGATACGTTTGGCTGTAAGTACGTTAAGGAGGTCCCTCTTTTTAAAAGGTTTCTGGCATCTGTATGAATTTTTATATGATAAAAGAAGTTTTTTTTAAAGGAATGGAGTGCAATCCCGAAACACGGATGTGCCCCAGTACAAACCTAGACTGTTTTTTAGGACACTTTTAAATGACATAAGCTCACTAGATGTCTATATTATACTGTCGTATATCGCAAGACTTATTAAAATATATATAATTAATAAATCACAAAGATTTTCGTAAGTTGCGCTGAATATATATTCAAATTAATAAAAAAGCTTTTTGCAATTTTTCTAAATAAAATTAATGAACAAAACATAAAGAACCATTAACTTCGTCGTGGTGAACAAAAATGACATGAATGACATACATTTGTTGGTATTGTTTTACGAGGGCCTCCCTAATGTCCCTTTGAGAATAATCTTAAGTGTGTTCTGATTTATTGTTTCATGGTTTATTTACATCGATGTCAAAATAATAATGTTGAGCACTATTGCTGATCGATTTCTCCTTAACCTAAATTTCAATTCCCACCACCATATGTTGAATCGAATTCAAGTTTGTTTCATTGTACATATTACGCTAATGACACAGCGCTTAACCTCACAAGGAAAAGTGTGTTGTGGAGGCGAGATTTGAGCAAGATGTTAAGTAAAATAAATGTGAGTTCGTTGGCTGGCATCCTTGCACCCTCCCTTATTTAGTCTTCGGCGTCATTACACTATTCTCCAATAGTTATGTTCTTCTTAAGTGACAGGAAATATCAAAAATGTCTTAATGGACAAGAGAACATAACAAAATAAGTAAGGAAAGCGTTGTCTTCTGCTGTGCCGAAGGCTTCATACCTTTCATGAATACAGATTACGGTTTTAAGAGCCCGATCCTTACTTACAGTAAGTCAAACTCTGCAAAATTTGACGGTCTTACCTTCTTAATTTAAAGATACATAACCCAAACTCCGTTTATTGGGAAAATCTGTTTTATGGGGGTTATACAATATATTGGTCCTATCTTGATGATTTTTATTAAACACATTATACATGTTATGAGTACTGTAGCCATATATTTAATACTTCTATATGGATAGTACAATGTGCTCGCAATGTGTTATTTGTTGCGACCGATTTACTATTAAAATTTGCAAAATCATCAAAAATAAATAGAGTAATACTAGTAGGCATACCTAAAATAAGATATGTATGTTTTGTTCATGTGGAACTTAACCGTATAATGCGGCTATACACAATATTTTCTCACCGGAATCCAAATTAATTCTAGGCGGTAGTTCAATTATCGTACCAATATTCAAATTCATATCAGTTGCAAATCCAACTTTTGATGAGTTCATTGGTTCATATTGAAGAAGTGACGCGGAATTGTAACCGTTCCAATATCTAAAATGAAATAGATATAATATTCATATGTATATGAAATATATTGGCATGTTAACTCATGTGGAATTTATCAGTATAAAGCGTTTAAGTAAAATAAATTTTAACCACAATCAAAGTTTGCAGAGACTACAACAGTTTCAAAATTCATTCCATTTTTACTACATCCAACTTTTGATAATTGGCCTTTTCCATGATGATGAGGCGGACTGCTCACAGACGTAATCTCTAAAATAAATAATAATTTATGTATATACAAATATGAGCATCTTTGTTACGAATAAAAAGGCAGCAGCTAAGTTCAGGTGGAACTCTACCGAAACAACCGTATACAAAATGCCCTTGAAAAATACTTACCGGAATCAAACTCCATATTCAGATATTGTGCTTTTGGGAAAAGATGTAATGTGGGACGGCATCTTCTCTCAAGAATCTTGAGCCTCCACTACCCTTGAACTGGCTCTTTTCAAAATGCTTGGAGCAAACATAAATCGCAAGTTTGGGTGTGTTTTTGATATCGCATGCATCCATCCACCTAATTCGCAGTTCTGCATTTTTGGGTACACTAGAATGGAACTTTCGTAAAATATTTACATAAAAAGACATAGCTAACTTACCCGTGAAGACGTTCCCCTTTTCTGGTGTTTTTTTCGCATATAAAGCATTGCCTCACCATTATTTTTACTATTTTTCATTTTGAATAATTTTAAAATTATATCTTTTATATAATTTATTTTCAATGAACGTTTGATACGCTCATGTATTTTAACAAGTGAAATTGTCATTTTTGGTACATTCGCTTATCGGACCTCTCGTTTTATTTTCTATACATCTGCACTCTGATGTTCGTGATTGTACTTTGTGTTTTCTAGCAATATAGAAGTATTACAAATTTTGTGTTCCTCGCTATTAAATTGCAATAGTTATAGCCCAAACACTATTTATCGGAACTTTCGATTGTTGTTACGTAGGTCCAAACTGGCTGATTTTTATTTGTCACATAATATGTACCAAATCTGCTACCCAGCTTTTTAATTGCATAATTTATAGCCCGAAATCCATTTATCGAAACTATTGATTATATGGGAGCTATATGTTATGTTGGTTCCATCTTGTTGGTTCTCAAAAACTGAGGGACTAGTTTGCTTTCAAACAGACAGACGACCAGACAGACATGGCTATATCGCCTCAGCTTATCGCCCTGATCATTTCGGTATGCCTCTTGGTGGGTCTATCTCTCATACTTTCAAACAGCCGACCAAAAGTGTAATATCATTTCACGTTCATGAAACTTACAGAAAAATATAGGGGAGGAGGAGCTTTTGTAACTTATATTGATACATAATAGAAATGGCGATATTGAATTAAATTTTCGAGTACAATGAGTTTTGAGAAATACTCCACTACAAAAAAAAATTGTATTAAGTGGGCTAAAGCCATTCATCGGTGTAACTAACTGGATATAAGTATCTTTAGTGGGAGTTCGAGTATTTAGCAAAAACAGGAATGGTAAAACATATTTTAACTACGGGCTCCTGTGGTGGCTGAGGAATTTTTTCCACCCAATTCAAAAAGTATCCACCACTTTTCCTTCGCTCTCTTGTTCGTCCGTTTTTTCAGTTTTTCAATAAAAGTGTCCATTTCTCCCACAGATTTAGCAAGCGAGACTCTTGCGGCCCAAGTTCTTTAAGAAAGGCTTACGGGAGTTGAAAAAATTCGATATGTTCATATCATTCAACTATTATATTTCTATGATTCATACAAAACACATGTACTGAGAAAAAAATTTACGCTGAAGATTTATATCGAAGGATAGTGCACGTAACCAGAGCTGAATCTTCTTTTGCCAGCAAGTTTTTCCCATAGACGGCTTATTTCGGCAGACCCCACTTCCGTTTGATACACTTCATATTGATCACTTTGGTTAACTGCCGTCTATCAATTCGAAACGTAAACACATATGTATTAGTTTTAGTCGATGCCTTCACAAAATTCGTGAAGCTTTATCCAACTAACTCGACCAGCACTAGAGAAGTAACAGCTGCTATGGAGAAGTATTTTAATTATTTCAGCCGACCAAGACGCATAATAAGTGATAGGGGTACCTGTTTTACGTCTTCAGAATTTAGTGACTTCCTATCCAAACATAATATTGGTCATGTGAAAGTAGCCGTTGCATCCCCTCAAGCCAACGGGCAAGTGGAGCGCGTTAATAAGATCCTTAAGCAGATTTTAGGCAAAATAACTGATCCCATACAGCATTCTGATTGGTGTAAGAAACTATTGGAAGTCAAATACGCTATAAATAACTTGGTTCACAGTTCTTGTCAAGATGATCTTGTTTGGTGTAGAGCAACGGGGTGTAGTCGTAGATGAACTTACTAAATATTTCCAAGATGCGCTATGACCCTATTCCGAAAAAAATTTACCATCCTTACACAAACACGCTTCTGACGCCTTGAAAGCCAGACAAGATTATGACTTAAGGCGGCAAGCTACAAGAGGCTCCGGGGCTAAGAGATACGATGTGGGAGACTATGTTGTAATTAAGAACGTAGATACAACCGTAGGAACGAATAAAAAATCTGTACCCAAGTACAAGGAACCTTACGTGGTTCATAAGGTACTAGAAAATGACCGATACGTTAGTCGCGACATTGAAAATTTCCAATTGACGCAATTACCTTATGACAGCGTACTCGAGGCCCATCGAATGAGAAGTTGGTGAACTAGAGAGGATCATGAGGGCATAAGGCGAGACAACCCGGATCAAGACCCTTTGGAAAACGATTAGTCTAAGCCATTTTGTATGGATGATCGATCTCGATCAATTGCCAGGTTGGCCGAGCTGTAAACTTAGATTATGATCGAACTTTGATGTAGCCTTAGTATAAGACCAGTTGTACGGTAACTCTAAATAATAGTAACTCAAATCATGTAAATGTTGGTAACTCTAAGAAAGAAGATGGCCGAAAACTTCCGGCTGAGAAATGAACGAGAACCAATCGTAATATTCGTGCTTGATAATTTAAAGCGAGTTTTATTCAATTATAAAAAGGAAAACTATTAGCAGCTTATAATATCGTTGTCCTTTTTGTTTCAAAGTTGAATAACAGCCAATATATCGCATCGAGCGATGTTAGAGCGATGGTATTTTTGTCAGTAATGTGGTTTGTTTTCCAGGGAATTTAATTATTAATCTAGATTGTTTTCGCTTTGCTTCCCTTGAGTAGTTTGTTCATGAAAGGGCAGTAACAACTTATAAGCCCACACCAGTGATCTATAAACAGTGTTTCCTGTTAATTTTTGTTTAAATCACATGTCTTGACCCCCCACAACAATCGTTACAAGTACATATTTGGAGGAAACGAGTGTGAGTCCGCCCCCTTTAGTGTAGGTACTCTCACTTGTATGAACGAATGTATGTGCATATGTATGCCTTATATTGTAATTGAAGCTGCCAGAAGCAAAGGGGTGTAAGTGCAGGTTTTTCAATATTGAGAAAAACAGGTTCAAAGTATAATCTCTGTAAAAAATGCTCCCAACTACATTGAAGATATTGCTAAGTACTTTTTCTTACAGCGGATAAATGTCCCTCCTATAAAAGAAATCATGTATGTATTTACATGCCTTTGCCACCAAATAAAATTTACTTGTAATAATGTGATTGTGTACTGAAAATTCACTTATATCCCTTCGATTCTGATCGCCTCAATTGTAATTTCGTGTAGAAATGACCATTGGGAAATGTGAAAAAATTACAAAACGGTTATAGCTGCTTGAGTGTTATTATTCTTTATTGATCAGAATACTTTTATTTTTAACTTATCTACTGCTTTTTTACAATGGAAGGCAATAATTGCGTTCACAAACTAGATTCTAACTTATGTATAATTTTTTACTAGTTCAACTTTTATAAGAGAAGGCATAAACTCTACTCAGCCAAAAAAATTTACGTAAGACCGTGCCATTAAGTTATTTACGCATTATTTATTTAACTGTTCGATTTCACTTACAATATAAATCGAACGATATAACACAGTCACTTATGGTTTCTTAGCAGGTTTTTTGGTTTATTTGATTTTTGATCGATTAATCGAGCTATGAGATTTTTAGCATCTCATATTCCGTGAAGGAAATCTGAATTTTCTGGTCCTTTTTGACCAATTTGTATTATTCTGAAGTTACTGTGGCATGCACTACCATCTGTGTTTCTAAACAAAACAGATTCTTATCTTCTAACACATGCTTTCTTGAATGTAAGTTGAGCAGCTTCCATAATATGAAAGTCACTGAAAATAGCGCGTTGAATAACTTATCGAGTCTTTCACTTTCTATGTTAGTGTAACGCATATAAAGTTAGAAATGTTGGTAATTATCCTTGTCACACCATTTCAGCTAGCAAACCGTCAAAATTCAATATCATAAAGCTAACAACAACAAATATATGTAAGTGTGTATGCATGTGTAGGTTGAGGAAAAAGGAAATCCTTTCTAATATACGTTATTCATAAAACCTGGGGCTCGTATGCTCAGCATAAGTATTTGTGGTTGTATACTTTGATGTGTATGCGTGTGTACACTTTTATTCTGAATGGAGTCATAGTGAAAGACTATTCAAGTCAACTCCATCCCCCTATCCATCCCTCTCTTTGTATTTAAATATATCTACAGATTTTGCATTGGAGTGTCGATTATTAGATAGTTGTAAGCACCAGATGTTACAATTTCCCAAAATATCTTCATACATATGTATCCACTTGTGTACCCAGCCTTGGTCAAAAGTAATAATATTGAATTTTTTCCTTTAAAAAATATTTGTGTTGTTTCCTGGAAATTGCACTATGGTAAGAACCTTTGATATTGTAAGAACTATTCAAACAGAGCCTACCTGAAAGTTGGCTTTATCAGACCACAGAACATTGTAACGGTTTTAACGACTTTTTCCGAGAGCATCTTCTTTCGAGCTTTGCATAGTTTTAAACCTGCCAATAGAAGCCCGTGGTCGTTATTTTATTTTTTCATGGACCTTAAATCGAATCTTCAGGCAAAAATTTGGAATTAAAAATTGCAATTGTACTTAACATCTAATTATTAATTATTTTGAATAATAAATGTTGTTGATAAATAGATTCTAATCAATCGGATGCCGAGTAATTTCTGCTTACACAAAAAAAATTATTGAAATCTGAGTAATTTTTTTCATCTCTTTCTAGTACTTTTCTCAACAAAAAAATAAATGAATATAAAAATCAATGAATATGAAAATCTCGAAGAAATGGCCATACATTAAAATTGTCTGACTAATATGGTTGTGATTACTAATTTTTGTGTAAACTAAAATAAATAGATTATAATTAAAGTTAATCAAAATGTGATTAAGCAGAAAAATAATGGTTTGTTTTTCAATCGACAATGATTATGAAAAAAATATATATTTTAAAATAAATGGCACATATTAAAGTTTTAATTATATATTTCCAGCCCCGAAAAAGCTCGGGACATGACACAAATTTTGTAAAAATAACATAGTAGTCTCATTTTTAAACCTATTTATACCAGCAGAAGGGAGTGAACAAGAAAATTTCTTATTATATAAAGGCGTTCACTCCCTTTAGCGAATGCCAGTAAATGGAAGTTCCTATATGATTTTGTTTGATATTACGTATGGGTGCAGGTGAATGTGAGCGACGGCCACACAAAGTGTCAAGTTGACTTACATAATCAGCACCTTAATCTCAATGGAGGTTAACTGATTGAACTTTTAGTTGACTTATATCATCCCAGGATCAACTGGCGTCAATTGGAAACAACTACGAAGGTGAAGTCAGTCTCAGCCAGCTAAACGGACCGTGTTTTGAACTCCTTTTTTTATCCCATGGTGCTTCCAATTGACGCCAGTTGGCGGAAGTAAGAAACCGACGTTTCATTCTTAAAGGTAGCCATTCGTAACTTTGGTATGGAATTCAGAAACTATTTAGCTTAAGTGCTGCGATTTCAAAACATTTTGAGCTTAGCTCGGACAAAGTATATTAACAGGCACTAAAACGCATTTCGGGTAGCCGGACTAATTTCGCCTGTCATTTCAAGAACACTCAGCAAAAACCTGTTTGGAGTATTCTTAAGATTTGGGTAACAAGGTGTTAACAGGACCGCTGAGAACTGAAAACCAGTTTCTATTGTATGTAGTAAACCGTTAAATGGAATCTTCTTGATTCACAGAATTCCGGAATTAGTTGTTTAGTTAGTGTTAAGAAGGAAATAATTAGCAAATCATTCCTCAAACCAATATAGATCACTTAATATGATCTGAATAATACCCGAATATGTGCAGAACTTGTTAAAACTAAATTAAAAGGAAGGCATTTACCCCTGAATACATACGTCCATGAACTTATCGAATTATTGTATTGTCATCGGCTCTTGAAAAGTGACAAGTCTAAAGTAGTGGATTACAAACAAAGGCCGTGTGCTAACCGGATATTTTCTATGGTGTAAAAATATTTTCCATTTTGCTGTGTCAAATGAAATGACAAATTTTGACATCTGAAAAAAGCACGTGCGAAAGCAAATAGTCCGTGAATAAGTTTTAAATTGACGTTTTTGCTCTGCCATTATATTTCGTATTTTTTGCTTTAAACTATATTTTTTTATTTAATAGCGTGTTGGCATATAAATTCATTTGCAATAATATGATTGGCAATACCGAGTACCCCATGGGCTAGGGTAAATTTTGACTTTCAAATTCACGGCGATAAATGTCAGAATTTTGTTTCGCTTTGTCAAAATTTACAATTTTCAACCGATTGGCACAGGGTCATGCCAGTGAAATCAATGAAATTTTGATTGTTATATGACACCAGATATCTTGCAAATAGAATACGCTGGACAAACCTATTTAACTGTGGTAAAATTACTATCGAAGGTGATTATTTCTTGATTCATTCATCAACTTTTATTAGAACTTCCCTTGCTGCTACCAGCAAAAATCAGGTATTCATACTTTAAACGGTAGTATTAGAAATATGAGAGATGTTTAAATAATACAACTTAGGACGCTTGAATGAATTACAACAAGAAGTTGCATACATTTCTCAATGACAATATATCGAAATACAAAAGAAACCCATCTCAAGTAAATATGATTGTATTTTAATTGCTAAATGTATAAGTATGTACATCCAGAATAAGATTATTCACTCACCTCATAGAAATAAAATGAATTTAGCTTGTTTTCTGGGACGTTCAAAGCACCTGTGGTCGCAGTCGTTGTCAGCTGCTGTCCTAAAACTGTGTCACACATATCTTCTGGAATTTCACTACTGCCATTCATTGAATCGGTGATGTTTTGCCTTATCAAAGCTGTTTGGATATTATATGACATCTCCGTTGGCATTACGTCCACATTCCATGTTGTAGGTGTTGATGTGAGTGTATGTGATATGGCAGGTAAAAGATATGAGTAAGTGAAATTAGTCACTGAGATATTGGCGCTACTGTAGCTGCTCTGATGTTTGTTAGCTCTTATATAGTAATTCAAGTTATTAGAGATGCTATTTCGCCTGTCAAGAACAGAAGCGATAACGGTAGTTATGCTTCCATTGTTTGTTACTGGAATATCTGAAATTGCTGAAGTTGGTGCTATGCGGTCGTAAACCGTCGCAGCTGGTAATTCCTCCCCATAAGTGTGTTCATTTATTATTTCAGTCATCATTGGGCTCGCCTTTCATTTCCTCACTGCATGCTGCCAAGTAGATTGGGTGATGATAGTCTGTTTTATCTTCCGTTATGGCTACTTGCAGTGAGCTATTACTTCGCATTTGTTATACTGATTTTTTTGACATTAATTTGTATACTGTTTTCCTAGAATGGAATGGTGTAGCGTTGCACCATTTACGGCTTAATTTATCTTTACAGCTACCACATGCGCTACAATAACAAAATGATGGTCACATTGTGGCAAGCTCACACTAGTATCCATGAAATCGTTTTAGAGTTTAGCTCAAATAGACAGTAATTCCGAGTAAATCATCAAGGCCTGTATGTGGAAGAGAAAATAAAATTAACACCTATGTGCATAAATAGCCAAAGTTCGGAGAGATATCTTCAAAGCAGTCCAGAGTACATTAATCTTAAAGACATTTGTAATATTTAGCGATATAAAAACTAGTCTATTTACCATGAGTGACAAAACGTTAAGTGCAGTGGCTTAATCAGGAAGGAGGGAGGGGGGATTGGTGGGATAGAGCCTTTCCCTTCGCCAAAGAACTACTATTTTTATACCTAGTAGTGCTACGCACACAAGGTATATTAACTTTAGTCGCGTAACGATGGTATGTAACGGCATAAACGGATCGAGATAGATATTGACTTATATATATTAAAATGTTCAAAAGGAAAAAAAAATTGATTAAGCCATGCCCGTCCGTCCGTCTGTTAAGATATCTTAATGATATTTGTTATGCAGGTTCTTTGACACTCATCTCCGAGCCACGCCCACTTTTTATATACATAATATTTTCGAAATAGAACGACTGGCGAGCCATGTTGGACGGTCAAAATCGCCCAGGCGGTTAGATGACTATTTAAAGAAGAAGAATATTTTCGAAAATATAAAAAAAAAAGATTATTCAGTAACTTAATACACTTATAAGGATTAAATTTGGTGTGTACATTAATGTTAAGGCAAATAATAAATTTTTCAAGAAATTTGTGAAAATGAGTGTGGCACCACTTTTGATTAAGTCAAATATAGAAATTCTATTAATCATAAATCAAAAGCCGTTCAAGATTAGTACACATATTTATATTAATACAAGGTATGTTCCTGAAAAAATGGGCAAAATCGGTTATTTAATAGGCAATAACTTTGCGTATAACAGCTTTATATCATTTCTATTTCACTTTCTAAGCGTCCGTGAAGGAAGAAAGTCGAAAAATATAAATGTTTGAAAATAGGCGTGACCCCGCCCCTTTTATAGTGGATTATTCCACAAAACTTGCTATGCCATAACTCAGGCAAAAATTAATTTATCAAAACGATATTGAGCGAAAATGTTGAATTAATAAAGGGAAATGTTTGCTGTACAAATGCCCGAAATCGATCTTCGGCCGCGCCCAGTTTTTTAACATAGTTCTGAAAATTTTGTTTGTAAAATGTAAAACGCGATATTTTTATAACCATGCAAGTTATATCAATAAGATCTTGCACGCATAATAAGATTTTTAAGCAAAAGTCAACCACAAACAAATTTTGTGAATCTTTCAGATATTTCAATCAAAATTGATCAGCTGCTTCTCAATAGTATGTAGTATACTCCCGCCAAAAATTAAGCAAATCGGATAACACACAAGTAAGATATCCGGGCAAGTTGTTAATACCCCCTGCAATATGGAAGTTATACATATTTTTTGATTTTCATACCTTTCATGGACATGAAATGTTTGAAAGTATGAGAAGAATAAGAGATGGGCCCATCAATAAGTAAACTGAAATGGTAAGTACGATAAGGTAAGTCGATTTAGCAATGTCTGTCTCTCCGTCCGTCTGTCTATTTGAACGCAAATTTTCCAAACATAAAATGTGCATGTATTCGTATTTTGAAGAAATGTGGTAAGCAGCTGTTGGTAGGAAACTATTTATATACAAAAAAATGGCGGCCGCAGTGATGTGGCGGTAGTGTTGGCGGCCTACTACACCGAAGGTCCAAGATTCGAGTCCTGGGGCAGGTAACATCAAAAGTGGTTTGAAAAAGTTTTTCACAACGGGGTCTCCCCTCGGCAGTGGTTTGGCAAACTGTCCGAGTGTCTTTCTGATGTGGAAGGCTTCTAAGAAAAAATTCATCTCCTCTGTAGATGCCGTTTGAAGTCGGCAAAAATCTGTAGGTCCCGCCAATTTGTAGGAAAAAATTCAAAACGGCACACCACAAATTGGAAGGGAAGTTCGGCGCAAAAATCTCTTAGGAGGTTTATGATTATATACTTGTTATAACAGGTGGCGCAAAAGTAAGCTTCCGATGTTCAGCATATCGGTTTTGGCACGTGCAGTGTGTGCTGTTGCACCGTCTTGTTGGAACCACATGTTTTCCAATCCCAATTCATCAAGTTGCGGCAAAAAGAACTCGTTGATCATTGCTCTGTAGCGCTCACCATTCACAGTAACCGTTTGGCCCAGACCGATTATTGGTCAAATAAATATTCCGCGTTCTGGAGCAGTGTAGCGTAACATTGTTTATTAACGTGTATTTCGCATGTGTTTACTACACAAATGTCAAAACAGAACTGACTTTAGGGGCCAATCGCAAAATTTATAGCATTTTCTGATAGGAGGATGACTTTTGCGCCACCCTGTATATCGCGCCACACATTTATATTTTTTTTAAATTAATTTACCCCTCAAAACTCATAACAGAAGTGTTTTTATTGAAAACAATCGGCTGGATTTATAATACGAACTGAAAAATATTAAAATAGACCTGCATAAATTGCTATGCCATAACAGATCACTACTAGGTAACTATATAATGTCCGGTTCCACACGAACTTAGAATTCCTTACTTGTTTTACTCCCGATTGAATAACACAATACCATTTGACGCTTCTGATTCATAATTTTCTTATTTTAGACTAATGACAAAGTGCATTTTTATGAATTTATAAAACTAGCTGGACCCATGCGCTCCTTGCGCAAAAAAAAAAACAAAAATGGTTTGAAACCTTTTATTAGGCCAGGTCCAGGATTTTTCAAACCTTTTTCTCAAATTATAAAAAAAGATTTTCAGCTACACTTGTTGTGAGACCACAAAAAATTATACAAATATGCGCAAACAGCTATTTGAAATTCCACCACTTATATTACATTCACATTGAGCCATAAACTTGAGTTGATTGACAACATCAATATGAATTAACTCAAAAAATGTCCCTTTAACTCGAGTTTATGACCCAATGTGAACGCAGTTTTATTCACTTATTTTAGCAATGTTCAAGTGTAGATGGCGCGCTCGCAGTGGTTTGAGCGCTGTGATATTCGCAATGCCTTTAATTATTCTAGCACTGTTCAGTCTTAGTATTCAAATGTAGATGTCGCGAGGCATGTGAATGTCACAGTCACAATAGCGTTGCAGTACAAATTGATTTTTTTGTGCATTTACAATCGTTTATTTTAAAGAATTAATTTTTATAAAATACGCTTAAACAAAAGCACTCCACTAATTAAAACATAGTTTCGCATGTAGAGCTAACCCCCACCTTTAAAACGATACCTTATTTATTAATATTGGTTCCAAATGAGAGCAGAAAATTAGGAACTAACAGAAATAATATATATGATTATCGGTTAGTGAATTATGAGTTTAAATAATAAGCCTATATACATATACTAGTCTTCTCAGACCCTCTACAAAATTCACTAGACTTTCAAGACGATAAAACCGATTTCGAGGTATGCGCACACATAACAGACCGAAATAAAATCGTAAAACTGCTAAAACTCTACTTCTTTATATCTCACGTCTTTGAAAACCCGAATTCAGGCGGTCTGAAAATACTAGAGTAGGCAGGCTCATTCATTTAATTAGAACACACAACGGCGGAAAAATAGATAGCGCCGAGAACTTTTTCACGCTTTTTATAAAAGTATAGCCCATTGTCTAATAAAAAACATTCAAGAACAAATTTCAAACATTGTACAAAACCTAGGAAAATTTAACCAAGTTTCATCAAAATTCCGACCTTTTAAATTTTAGTATTTATAATAAAGTGCCACGGTGCAGTTGGCAGAAAATAGTGTCAATTATGAGCATTTATTGCTATATTTATGATGTCAGATTTGTTATGCGAAAGGCTCAACATTTCCAAATTTTCTCTATTGCTTTGTATTATAAAAGTCTTAGGTCAACATTAAAAACAATTTTTTTTTTTTTTAAATAAAAACGTCTTTTAGCATCTTCGTTAACACAATGCGTTCTGCCTTTGTGTAATAAACTTCAACAAATAAAGATAGACATAGCGCTTGTAGTGGATTTCGCAAAGAACTTAGTGCTGGAGTTACGACGTATTCGTTACGACGAACATGACTTTGAAAAATTGTTGCTTTGTTTTCTACCCTTCTTCTTCTTCAAATGCCGCTCAACCGTCTAAGTGATTTTGGCCTTTTACCATAGTTCGCCACTCGTTACGTCTTTCTGCCAATTGGAAACACCATGGGATCACAAATCTGTCTCCACTTCGTCCTTCCATCGGAGTGGTGGTCTCCCTCTTCCTGTACTACCACCGGTGGTTGCCGATAAGAATACCTTCTGGGCCGGAACTTCTTCATTCATTCGCACAACATGGCCTAGCCAATTGAGACGTTGCGTTTGTTGGACTATGCCGGGTCTGCATATAGCTCATACAGCTCATCATTTAATCATCTTCGGTACTCGCCTTGGCCAGCGCGTTAGGGTCCGTAAATCTTTCGAAGAATCTTTTTCTCGAATACGCCAAGAGCCGCCTCATCGGGTGTTTTCAGTGTCCACGCTTCTGCACCATAAGCCAGGACGGGTACGATAAGTGACCTATTTATTTTCGTTCTTCGAGAGAAGACTTAATGCTGGTTCCAAGGTAAAAAACTCTAAAGAGGTTAGAAACTTATCTACGTAACTCTACCTGAGAAGTAATTAAAATATTGATATGTACATTATGCTTTACAATTTTTGAATATCCTGTCTTATTTATCCCTTCTCTTTATACAAGGAGATTAAAACTCGATTTTCAGTAATCATATCTTCTTGGGGACTTCTGTATTTTCCTCAATACAAGGTTATGAAAGCAATTTCTTTTTTATGAAAGAAAACACTTCAGCTTTTCGTGACCCTAAGATTGGCACATACTGTATTAAAATTTAATGAACTACAAAAGTGCATACTCCAAAAGATTCCAAAAATTCTGAAAAAATGGAAGACTTAAGTAAAACTTCTTTGAAATTTCCCGAAACATTTTTAAAACAAAATTTATTATGTGTCCCAAATTTCAGGTTTCGATAAACATTTTTTAATTCCCCCCTACGCCACTGTTTCAGTGCATCGATCACAGAAAATTCATTGCCAAACCGAGAGACGTACTTCTACCGAATGACAGAACGAAATGCAGAATGGCACTTCCATATGTAGTTAAAAGCTTTGGAAAACATATGGCTAAGCCTGACTCGAACGTACTTACAGCAAAATTGCCCCACAGCTTCCTGGAAAGGTTGATATCAAACATCTTATAGGAGATAACGCAAAACGCACTCTTTTATGTTTCCATATTTATATCGCATTATTTTCAAGTAGTGTTGGATAATGATACCATCCATATGTACTACATACATACGCCGTGATTAATCATATACATAACTAAGTTCCTCATAATTTATAGTGACAGTAATTGCAACACACATTCGCCGCAAGCATTTTCCAATTTGTCAACCACTGAAGCTCTGAACTGTCTTAGTTTGTGAATATTCTTCTAATTGAAATATGTTACGTGGAAATATTCGTAAGTAGGGCATATTTATAGACACACAAACTCTTACAGCCATGCATTTCAACTTCACTTCAGCAAGACTATTTTGTCTGGCACATTTCTAATTACCGCCCTCACCTGAGGAATTAACTGTCTGGAATTTCAAATTCACACTTGCAGATTTCCGAACTTAAGATTTCACTGCATTGCTGTATATAAGTAACACCACAACACAGGATTAATCGTCTACAAGAGACCTTAAGTGGAATAGGTTTACCAACAACAAAATTAAGGAATAATTACGTTGCAGATAAAAGTTTGACAAAAAAAGTTTTTTAATTTGGCAACAAACGTGGACCAATGTCAAATGATGCAAGTGTACTACGATGTGCACATGAACATTTTGGGTTCTTGGAAAATTTTTCCCATTTTTTTATTAAAACTGTTTTATTAAATTTTTTTTTTTATGTGCTTAATGAAAGATTGATCTCTAACATTTCGGGATAAATTGAAATATTAAACACAAATAAGAATCAAAAAATTTCATATTGCAGTGGGATCGCTGATAGCGTTTAAATACTGCAAATCTTAAGTGCAAATACTTATGCATTAACTACATGACATGGATGGCGTAAGGGTGGCATACCAAGTAGAACTTAAAGCGAGATCTCATGAAGCGATAAATAAGAGACTACTCCCCTTAACATCCTTTCGGATCAATAACAGAGATTTCTACACTCCGTGCTCCGATTTCACTAATCTTGGAGTAGTAGGAGAGACCTCCTCAAGTTATAATTAAACAAAACTTCAAAGACGCAATTCGTTGAGATCCTAACTAAGATTTAGCGTTCGCAATTGTGCAACTTTTAGTGGCGTAAACGAGATAAGATTTGAACGACAACATCTGATGACAGACAAACGAAAAGCGATTAAAAAACAAGTAAGTTCGGCTAGAGCCGAACATCAAATACTCAGCTGTGTAAATGTGGTAAATAGGGAGAAGAGTGTAAGGATAAGAAAGGGAAAAGAAAAGGGAGAGAGAGCAGGAGTGAAGGTTTGAAAGTGAGAGGCAATAGGTGCTGAAAGGAAAGAGGAAGAGTAAAGAGATCTGAGAGGGGAAGAAAAATTAGAAAAGAGAAATCTCTTCTGAAGTGCCAGAAAAAGAGGATACGAGAGATGAGGAGCTTAGATAGTAAAATTCAAAGTAAATGTTTTAACCGGACAACATCGGTGGAGTCTGCTATTTCTATATATTTTCTGGGCTATGTTAACAATAGCAACAGAATAAAAGTGATATCACCAAAGATTTCGCATGTTCTGTCTTTATCTTTCCATGCATTTCATTTCAGTCAAATTTTATGAAAAAGTGGACTTGGTCGGTTTTAGCGACAGGTCTATTTTAATAATTCTCAGTTCGTAATCTAAAGCCAGCTGATTGTTTTCAGTAAAAACACTTCTGTTATGAGTTTTGAGGGGTAAATTAATTTAAAAAAATATAAATGTATGGCGCGATATACAATAGGTACATATATCAAGAAAAACCTCCTAAGAAATTTTTGCGCCGAACTTCCCTTCCAATTTGTGGTGTGCCGTCTTGAATTTTTTCCTACGAATTGGCGGGACCTACAGCTTTTTTCCGACTTCGAACGGCATCTACAAAGGAGATGAATATTTGCTGAGAAGCCTCCCACAGCAGAAAGACATCCGCGAGTTTGCCAAACAACTACCGAGGGCCGACTCCGTTTTGAAAAACTTTTTCAAACCACTGTTGATGTTACCTGTCAAAGGACTCGAACCTTGGACTTTCGGTGTGGTAAGCAGGCAACACTACCGCCACAACAAGGTGTCCGCCATTAATTTATTTGTATATAAATAGATTCCCTACCAACAACTGCTAACCACATTTCTTCAAAATACCAATACATGCACATTTTTGGTTTGGAAAATTTTCGTTCAAATAGACAGACGGACAGACAGACAGACGGATGGGGAGACGGACATGGCTAAATTGACTCAGCTCATCATCCTTATTATTTCAGTTTGCTTATTGATGGGCCCATCTCTTATTCTTCTCATACTTACAGACATTGCATGTTCATTAAAGGTATGAAAATCAAAAAAGGTATATAACTTCCCTATTGTAGTGGGGTATTAGCAACTTGCCCAGATATTTTACTTGGATGTTATACGATTGAGAAGCAGCTGACCAATTTTCATTGAAATATCTAGTTAAAGTTACAAGCAATCGCCTTTGAAAAAAGCAGAACTTTATGCTGAAAAGTGGGCTTTTTATGTGTGCAAGATCATATACAGCTATGGACACATAAATGGCACATTTGTTAAACTTAACTTTCTTAAGTCATAATACCATTAATATTTTGAACAAAGAAGAAATGCTTGGTATTTTTTAAATTCTATTATCTGCATTTAATAGTAATATGAACATAGCGGCACTTTTTTGATACCAAACCAAAATAAATCCAAAAATTAGTTAAAAGTGTTGAAATGAGCTGGACATATAAATGGCACAACCTGGAAAATGGTACAAAATGGGGTTTAAACTGATTGTTTAGTATGGGTTTTTTCCTCACACATACCAAGCCTTAATATTTGGTGCTGTAGCCTTTATTTTTAATTACTGCTTCATATCTGAGACTCATACTCTCCACAAGTTTTTGACATTTTTCTTTGGGTATGACATACCAAGCTTCCTGAACGGCGGACCAAAGTTCGTCCATATTTTTTAATTTTTCTTCGCACTTTGGCTTCATTCCACAGGTTCTCGATTGGATTTAAGTCAGGACTTTGTGCTGGCCAATCCAAAATATCGATATTTTCTGCACTAAACCAATTTTTAACAACTTTGGATGACAGTTTTGGGTCGTTATCCTGCATAAA
Organism: Merzomyia westermanni; assembly: GCA_949987695.1. Classification (NCBI taxonomy): domain Eukaryota; kingdom Metazoa; phylum Arthropoda; class Insecta; order Diptera; family Tephritidae; genus Merzomyia; species Merzomyia westermanni. Next base: position 594,848 of record OX465288.1, read on the forward strand.
TTTCCAGTTAACTGGCATGTTTTCGAAGGAATATGGTTCCATGTGGGTTTTCAAAATGTCCAAGTACTGAAACTTGTCCATTTTGCCATTTATCCTTACGAGCGGACCTATTCCATGCCAAGAAAACGCACCCCAAACCATAATGTTCCCGCCACCGTGTTTGACCGTCTTTTAGGTGAAACTGGGATTATATTCCTGGCGTTTAGGGCGATGAACAAACACTCGGCCATCTGGTCCTATCCTGTTTATTTTGGTTTCATCACTCCACAGCATGTTTTTCCAAAAATTTACGGATTTTTCGCGATGAGCTCTGGCGCAGGCCAACCGCTTTTGAAATGAAAGCAGTGGCTTTTTCCTAGAAATGCGACCAAACAAGTTTGCTTCATTTAGGCGTCTTCTGACAAGCCTAGAGGATACTTTTTGATTCAAGGATTGATTAATATCAAATGCTATCTATCGCGAGGACTTGAAAGGATCTTTTTTCACAAATTTCACTATGGCAGCATCTGTACGCGCGTCTGTCTTTCGGGGCCTTGGCTTTCGAATTTTGCCTCTGATTAATACGTCGAGGTTCTCTTCACAGGAACTCACCGCGTTGTATACTTTTTGCGAGAAACTTGCAAGGACTTCGCGATTTCTGACACTTTTTGCCCGCCTTGATACATTTTCCAAATAATGCGCCTTTCTTCCGTTGTGGTATGCTTTCCCGAATCCATTTTTGACTGAAAATATTTTATATTAAATGACAAAAAATGCAATGATATTTTGATACACTTTTTTTTGGAAATTTAAGTGGGTGCTACGTTTGAGAAATAGTTTGTGCCATTTATATGTCCATTTAAAATTAGCATTGTTTTCACAAAATTCATTACGGTAAAGAATTCGCAAAATATAATGTAGCATTTTTTTGCCTTATATGTACGTAACAGCTAGTGCGACATGAAATTCAGAACAAATATTTTTGCACTGTAATCAACTTTAAGTTCAAAATCGATGGTATTAAGTTTGGTTCAAGAAATGTGCCATTTATTTGTCCATAGCTGTAGATACAGCTTGCATGGTTATAGAAATATCGCGTTTTACATTTTACAAACAAATTTTTCAGAACTATGTTAAAAAACTGGGCGTGGCCGGTGACCAATTTTTCCCATTTTAACAGCAAACATTTCCCTTTATATATTCAACATTTTCGACAAATATCGTTTCGATAAATCAAGTTTTGCCGGGGTTATGGCATAAAAAGTTTCGTGGAATAATCTACTATCAAAGGCGCGGGACCACGCTCATTTTCAAAAATTTTTCCTTTTACACGGACACTTTGTTAGTGAAATTGAAATGATATCAAGCTTTTGTACGCAATGTTATTGCCTATTAAATATATCTATGATCCTTTTCAAAATTTTAAATTTCGTTTCGATATTTTGAACGGTTTTTTAATTATTATTATTATGATTTCCAAATTTGATTTAATCAAAAGGTGGCGGTGCCACTCCAATTTTTTAAAAATTTCTAGAAAAATTTATTTTATGCCTCAATGTCAATGTATTCACCAAATTGTATCCTTATAGGTGTATTATGTACTAAGTAATCACTTTTTTTGTGTTTTCGAAAAATTCTATATATAAAAAGTGGGCGTGCTATCATCCGATTTGGCCCATTTTAAATAGAGCTCTGAGATGAGTGCCAAGGAACCTGCCTACCAAATTTCATTAAGATACCTCAAAATTTACTCAAGTTATCGTGTTAACAGACGGACGGACGGACGGACATGGCTTAGTCAATTTCTTTTTTCCTCCTGAACATTTTGATATATATAAGCCCATATCTATCTCGATCCGTGTCTGCCGTTACATACTACAGTTACGAGACTAAAGTTAATACACCTTGTGTGCGTAGCACTACTAGGTATAAAAAGAAATATCGACACAATTACACAGCAATTAAAAAAGATTCTGATATTTGCCTGGTTTCGAGCCGACATGCTTCGCATCAGAGTCGGGTGCTTCTATCCACTGACCTACGACATATTTATTTATTTATTTAGTCTACAAATTGAATAATTCTTACAGACTTAATTCGAAAATGTTCATAAAGACAGCATGAGGGTACTGTAAAGAAGAAAGTATATGTCTGAAGTGTACAATCAATTAGTTACAGCTTACTAATTAAAATGAAGAAAAAATTCAATGGCTTAAAAAAGCGTTCAGAAAATAAGTTTCCTGCTTTTATCTGCAAAACGTTTGAACTTTATAGTTTGGTTGAAAAATCATTTTAGGATTTTATACTGTTATTCAGTTAGGCTTTAAATCTAAACAGAAATAAATTAAAACACTCCTAGTAGGTATTTGAAAGAATTCACTACAAAACATTTAAAAAATTACGTAAACCGTTGAATCTAGTTTCAAAAATAATCCACCATTTTCGGACGTTTACTAAAACTCGGCTATGTGAAAGTCATATAGATAATGAATTTAGGCAGCTAAAACTGGCACTGAAAATGGCTGTAGAAGTAAGAAGAGGCTAAGAAATGCTCAAGAAAACCTTCCTGACTCGAATCAGATCTTGCGAGATGCCCATTGAAGGACATTTTATAAAGAAAACCCTTAGAGGCCATATACGAAATTTAAAATAAAAATAACTTTAAATTTGGCTTCCAGGTAAAAAATAAAAATATTTCTTGAGCGATTTCTTGTGAACTGCCTTCAGCCCTTTAGATGAATATTTTAGAATTTATTTTACCAGCGTTTATGTACCCTTGTAACTAGGCTTTTAGGTTTTATTGCCATGTACTTAAAATAGTTGGTAGAATGTTAAACATTCTTATAGTCCTAATAACGCCACGAAGTGAGGATAATTTGAAAGTTTTTTGCTACACTTACATAAATATATCTTTGACGGTGTCGGGTTTTGTTGTGGCCGAACTGATAGACCAGCGAGTGAATAGTGAAGTGATAAGTTTCAATGAGATAAGATTGAGGATGACTGAGAGAAAGGATGACTTAAAAAAGTACCTTTATACATAAGTTAAGTCAAAACTGATTACCAAACCCAGAGAATGGTATTTAAGTTTTGTCAAAAATAACAGACTTCAAATCAAGTAAGGAACAGCTTTGAAGTCAGGGTTAACCTTAGTAAGTATGCATGTATGCAGGGCCAGAACTTGAAGACAAGGTTACATATCGGAAAATCTTGGGCTTTCAAGTGTTCACGATTAGATCCGGCAACATGCAAGAACTACATTCAAAAAAGGTCGCTAGCTACTTTTGTCGACTCAACTGGAAAACTTTTAGATGAAGAAGAGCGCGGCCAACTTAGGGTAGCTTGAGTCACTCTGGCGATCTAAATAATGTTGTATTTTAATAGCCATAAATATAAATATTGTGCTAAATTAATAAATTTTTTAATAACCAACCGATTTGAAATTTTCGGGTTAATACTACTATTTCTAAATAATTTCCCCGAAAGGCAACCCAGAATGTCAATGACCATTTTTAAGGGAGCAAGAGGTCTGCAATCCGCAAGAAGGGCGATCCTGCAAACTGCGCCAACTATCGCGGAATCAGCCTATAAGGACCTATCAAGCGTATTGTGCGAAAGACTGAAGCCTGATGTGAACAAACTGATTGGACCTTATCAGTGTGGATTCAGACCTTGTAAATCTACCATCGACCAGATTTTTACAATACGCCAAATCTTGGAAAAAACCCGTGAAAAAAGAATCGAAAGGAGCTGCCTATATGCCGCTATGTCTGAATTTGGTTTCCCCGCAAAACTTATACGGCTATGCAAAATGACCTTGAGCAACACCGCCAGCTCGGTCAGAATTGGGAAGGACCTCTTCGAGCCGTTCGAAACTAAACGAGTTTTCAGACAATTTAATGCTGGGGAAAATAATACAAGCTGTAGAACTTAACCGCGCTGGAACAATATTTTATAAAAGCGTGCAACTGTTGGCATATGCTGACGATATTAATATCATTGGCCTTAACAACCGCGCCGTAACTTCTGCTTACTCCAAATTAGAAAAAGAAGCAGAGAAAATGGGATTGGTGGTGAATGAGGGCAAAACGAAGTACCTTCTGTCATCATGCAAAGAGTCAGCGCATTCGCGCCTTAGCAACCAAGCCACTGTTGGCAGCAATAATTTCGAAATAGTAAAGGACTTCGTTTACCTGGGAACCAGCATTAACACCAACAATAATGTTAGCCTAGAAATCCGACGAAGAATTACTCTTGCAAACAAATGCTACTTCGGACTGAGTAGGCAATTGAAAAGTAAAGTCCTCTCTCGACGAACGAAAATAACACTCTACAAGTCACTCATCGCACCCGTCCTGCTATATGGTGCAGAAGCGTGGACACTAACAACATCTGATGAGGCGGCTCTGGGAGTATTCGAGAGAAAGTTTCTTCGAAAGATTTGTGGACCTCTACGCGTTGGCGACGGCGAGTACCGAAGAAGATTTAATGATGAGCTGTATGAACTTTACGCAGATGCCGACATAGTTCAGCGAATTAAAACACGGCGGCTTCGCTGGCTAAGCCCCGTAGTGCGAATGAGCGAAGATGCTCCAGCCCAGAAGGTATTCTTATCGGCACCCGCCGGTGGAAGCAGAGGAAGAGGGAGAGCACCACTCCGATGGAAGGACCAAGTGGAGACCGATTTGCGATCCCGCGGTGTTTCCAATTGGCGTCTCGCGGTGAAGAAGAAACAACTGGCAACAATGTCCATTGGACATGTCAGTACCCGTCGAGGAAAAGGGAGAAGAAGGAAAGTAGGAATAGAAATTTGAAATATAGGTGGTGTTAGAGAAAAATGAAGAGGATTAAAAAGAGTAACGGGATATGGGGTTGGGGGAAAAGCAAAAGCAGAAAGAAAAAGGAAGATACACAGATATATGTATGTAGAAGAGGAGCCAAGTGAGGAGGAAAAGAGTACAATTTATTAACAGCAGCAGCTTTCATGGTAGCATATGTATATGGCTAGATATGTATTTCCAATAATAAAGTTTCTCTGTCTTGATACGGTAAGCATTAGTGGGAGTACAGATTAAAAGCAAGCAAATGGGTACACATCTATGTATGAAAGTATGTATATGCATATGAACATTAGAAATAGCCAAAGAAATACAGTTATGGTAAAATAATATTGTTGTCAGTGATCGTACATAACAAAAGGTAGTAATCTGAAATTAGTAACTTATACAACGAATTATGTATTGTGTGCTTATGATTGAACAAGCATACTTATAGGAGTTAAAAGTACCCGTTTGGGTAGAAAGTGGATTAGTCCTTTCGTACTCATTTGGGTATAATTAGGTACAATTGGTTTCTCCATAGGACATGCCCAAACAAATGTGAACATTTAAGCCCATTCTAAGTGATCCGAACTGGCACTAGTCGCATCCTTCTTTGTGACTCATCGCAGATACATCCTTGACTATTCGCATTTTCTGCAGGGATATTACATATTCACTCAGACCAGACATTACCATTCCACTATGATGTGCTATATTCTCTTGTGAACTGACAGTGAAAGATCTTTTAACTTTGGAAGAAAAACGAATGCCATAAATTAATGGATTATAATTTGGTTTTCATAATTCGAATTTTTTTGGTAGTTTTACTGAACCTGATCAAACCTTCTCAATTTGAACTTTCTTTGAGAGTTTAAAAGTCACTTGGCTAAGATGGAATGAGCTTGGAATTTTTTTGACATTTATGTTAATTTAATGCCACCTTTTTAGCTGCTGGTTGCTTCTGCACAACATCACATAAATTACTGAGATCTTTAACACATTGCATTTATTTGTATTTGTGTACTTGTTATTTCCTTGCAATCAAACCAACTAGTTGCAAACTAACTCCAAAATAGTTTGTCCACCAAGCCCAACTAGTCAGCCAACTTTTTCTTCTCCATATAACCAACTGGTATTTAAAACATGGCGAAGACCTACGAGATGTCAGTAGTTAGATTTCGGACAGAAATCTACTAGTCTCAAACTGGATCAAAATAGGAAAAAAAACTTTAGTTCAATCCTGGTAAGCGAAGTTTTTTTAAATGGGGAGCTTTACACGGATTGTACCAACTCTGAACAATTTTGCAGTCTGCATAATTTTGAATTTTTAATGGTATAAGTTAAATCCTTTTTGGACTGTTTCGGGTTCAGTCAGAAAATTTGAGATGCATACTGGTGTTTCCTGTTTAGTTTGGTGCTTCATTCCAGGAATGAATTGTGAAAATTTCTTCTATTGACAGAATCACTTTGACGGCGCTCGTGGTAACGTTGCCTTTCTTATTTCGTAACTTGATTAATTTGCAGCTGCACTTAGCTCTGAAAAGATGCAAACAAAGTGAAATCTATGTACATTAGGGATATGCTTATTTTTTTTATGTTTTTATATTTATTATAACAACAAATCATTTTTCGGAATCAACAAGATCGGACCAATCCAAGACATTGCCTTCATGGAGCAGATTGTTCCCATAAACGTGATTAAATTCCGAATAGTTTGTATTTGTTGAATCGGACATTGAAAACAGGGACTCGTCTTCGTGAAAGGTATAAAGCCCTGTAAGCATTATTGTTGGTGTTAATGCTGGTTCCCAGGTAAACGAAGTCCTTTACTATTTCGAAATTATTGCTGCCAACAGTGGCTTGGTTGCTAAGGCGCGAATGCGCTGACTCTTTGCATGATGACAGAAGGTACTTCGTTTTGCCCTCATTCACCACCAATCCCATTTTCTCCGCTTCTTTTTCTAATTTGGAGTAAGCAGAAGTTACGGCGCGGTTGTTAAGGCCAATGATATTAATATCGTCAGCATATGCCAACAGTTGCACGGTTAAGTTCTGCAGCTTGTATTATTTTCTCCAGCATTAAATTAAAGAAATCGCACGATAGGGGGTCATCCTGTCTGAAACCTCGTTTAGTTTCGAACGGCTCGGAGAGGTACTTCCCAATTCTGACCGAGCTGGCGGTGTTGCTCAAGGTCATTTTGCATAGCCGTATAAGTTTTGCGGGGAAACCAAATTCAGACATAGCGGCATATAGGCAGCTCCTTTTCGTGCTATCGAAAGCGGCTTTAAAATCAACAAAGAGATGATGTGTGTCGATTCTCTTTTCACGGGTTTTTTCCAAGATTTGGCGTATTGTAAAAATTTGGTCGATGGTAGATTTACCAGGTCTGAAGCCACACTGATAAGGTCCAATCAGTCTGTTCACATCAGGCTTCAGTCTTTCGCACAATACGCTTGATAGGACCTTATATGCGATATTCAAAAGGCTGAATTGTTTTCTTTAAATCAAAGAATAAATCATAATCTCAACCTTTAATCAAATACCTTTTGATCTACCTACATATTTGATTTATGTTTTTTTATATAATTAATGGCTTACACTGTATACCAGCGAAGAAATGCCATGAGTACGAAAGCCATCAATGTAGACAGCAAGAAAACAAGACGTTGCTATGCTGTTGGCAATGGCGCCATTGGCGTCAAAATGCAAAACAACGCCAGGGAACAAATTTTTGGAAAGCAGTCCACGAATCGAGCACACATTATAGAACAAAGAAACATCATGTTATACGTATGCACTAGGGATGCGAATTCCTCGATGTGCTTTGTGATGTGCCAAGAATACAAGAATTTTTTTTCACGACCCCGTAAAAGTTACGAAAATTTCTATAATAACTTAACTTGGTATATTTTTATCATGCCATTCGGGATTTAATATATAACAAAGAACATAAAGTGATAACCCTGTAAAGTTATGAAGCCAAAATAAAACCAGTAAGGAAAGCGCTGTCTTCGGCCTTGCCAAAGGCTTTATACCTTTCATGAATACGCATCACGGTTTTAAGAGTCCGATCCGTACAAACTCTGCAAAATTTTAGGGTACATAACCCAAACCCCGTTTATCGGAAAAATGTGTGGTATGAGGACTATATGATGATTTTCACTACGCATTACATGTATGTAATAAGTACTGTAGTTGCCAAATTTGTATGTATTTTCTTTAGCTATAATTTTCACATTATGGCGTAAAATTTATCTAGAATGCCAGTAGAAATCGTTAACTCTCTAAAGAGATATTGCAAGTTTTATGGAGATTCTACATTTTGACCACACTTTTATATATGTACAGTTTTTCGCGAATGTACAAATTTGTATTAACTTCCCAGAAACTCATAAATTTAATTAAAATTTTCGGAATTGCGAATATCTATCAATAACTCTTTCAGTTTGACAAGGAAAGTCTCAATTTCCTAGCAATGTAGGAGGGGCTACATTTTGAACAGCAAGTTGGTAGAGATGTATGAATTCTGTTTTCTAGTACTGAAGCATAAATGTAAAACTCTAAGGCTGAGAACCTTGCATTAAAAGTAAGAGCTCATATTTACAAAAAAAAAAAATAAAACATTCAGTTTTTTTTTAAACTAATATATGTATGTGGCCTAATTCATTAAGCGCGTAGGTTTATATAACGAAGATTTTAGATACAAATGCCAGGAGTTGTTTTTATCCGCACCTTTCTAAGAAAACTTTTAGAAAACCTGTAGCAAATACATAATAGCTGAACTCGAAATGGTAATTTGACCTGGAAATATTTATGTCCCGGTTGTTGTGGAAAGTAAAAGATTTTTGCAATTTCAAATTTACGATCGTCATTATTGACGTGCCTGCCGAGGTGCTCCCCGCTACCTCTGCAAGAGACATAAACAGCATTGAAAAACTAGTCCTTTATGGTTTATGTCACGATTTGTTATTGAATTATTTTTGTAGCAAAACTTTTAGTTATGCGTAAAGAGCAGTGTCACAATAAAGCAGTTTTGGCGTCAGGTGCACTTGCTGCACGTGGGTGAAAAACGTCAATCAGTAGCGATGGTGACATCATCTCCACTAAACCTTTCTAGCAGTAAAAGCTGTCCTTGCCAGAATTGCTGTTATTTTGAGAATAAAACTATTTTTTTTCGTTTTCGAAAGAAATAAGAAAACATAAACAAGAAAATTTGTAAAACTTTGCAGATGATGATGAAGTTGTGAAGCTCATAGACGTATACATACATACATATCTTAAACTTAATTGCACAAACAAAGATAAACTTAAATCTTGCCTGTTTTGAAATCGAATATGCAATATTTTAGGAAAAACTGAGATTTTAACATCCATTGCAGTTTAAAGCGTGCGTGATGTCAGAGTGCTTGAAATTGGAAACACTATTCCCCGGGCCGCCAAAATCCAATTTGTATATCTTTCTATCTGTGTCCGTACGCACATGCATAAATGTGGGCGAGTTAAGTGACAAAATTCAAAATTTTGAGGAGCACAAACTTTGTACTAACCGGTATTTGGTTTTGAACTATATTACTATGTACCATTTGATGATAGCACGGCAGATACTTTATATTTTTCTTTAACGTTTTGCTTTTTGTTATAAGTTTTCGTTAAGTTTTATACTAAAAACTTGGATTAAAGTTCAGTTCGTCAGTGCATAAAAACGGAATAAGTTAAGCTGGCTTATACGAATATAGAAAATGTTTAATGATGATCTCCGTTATCACGGTGTTAAATATCTCGAAATCCGTTTGAGATTCATAATTAAAAGCCACTAACAACCTCATTTTAAAGCCTTTATCTGGAAGTTTCATATTTATTTTATAAGTAGCAAACTTTATTTCAAATAAATTAAAATTTTTGCAAGCATTTAAAACATATTAACAATGACTTACAAAAGTAAGTATAATGTTGAGTCCTGTGAAAATTGGTTAACTTATTTTCGATTTAAAAAACATGCATATAACGCAAGTGTGAGCTCAACCATCGGTATGAGTGTAGGAATGTACATATGTGTGTATGTATGAACGAAAATAATATATGGAGCAATGGAAAATAAGCGACGCACACATTTGATTTAGCTAAATTCAAAATCCATTTAAAAATGTTTATGGTTTGACACACAACAATTCCCACTAAACAATCCCATCCTCAATTTTGTATATATACAGCTGCTGTCAAAATATTAGCAGTTATATTAGATTGGATATCGTTCGACGAAATTAGAGGAAGCTGTGCTTTTAATAATTTTCATTTAAAATAAGCGAACGAAACAGAATTCACATAAAAAGAAATTTTAAAGTTTACACAAAGTTCAGGAAAGTGAATTAAACTTTAAAAACTGGTTATCAAAATCTGCAAAAAATTTCTGGAATACTTTTGAGTATGCAGTTTAGTTAGACCTCACTCAAAAATGTCCCTTAATTTTTGAGATTTTTTTTTGTCGAGGTGGTTTTGTCTTCCATACAAAAGTAAATTTTGTTCATGCGTTGTATGGAAGAAAATACTTAACACCCTCGAGAAAAAAAGCTCTGAAAATTCAGGGGAATTTTTGAGCAAGTTCTGAAAATTCTGCTGAAAATTTTGCAGATTTTGATTTTAATTTTTAAAGTTCAATTAAGTTTTCTGAACATTGTGTAAACTTTGAAATTTCTTTTTATGTGGATTCCCCTATATATATTTTAAAAGAAAATTATTAAAAACAAGCTTCTTCTTATTTCGTCGAACGATAACTTATCTAATTTCACTGTTAGTTTGACCGCAGCTATACATAGATACGTACACATACATATGCACTGATACAAATATTTTTCGTTAATATTTTTCCCAAAAATGTAGTACACATTTTATATTTAGAGTCACAGTAAAACATAAATTTTATTGAATGACCAAACTCACTTTATCTGCTTCTGCTTCATATTCAAATTTGGCATGGAAAGAACTTTGTGGTCTATGCCAAATTACGTGGCCCATGTGTGTGTTAATATATGCGAATGTGTACAACATACAGTAGGTATATATCTAAAAACATCAAAAAGTCAAGTAAGCGCTATCATAAGGGGCAATTTTAGAAAAGTGGTCTCAAAATTAAATTTCTCAACAACGGATCAACCATAAAATACCTGAAAGCTCAACTGTACAAAAGCTAAATTTCTGTTCCCGAAAATACATATTAGTTGATATATATGTATTTGAGTTCACCATTTAAAAATCTATAAAATATTTGATTTTTAAGAAAGGGGTTTTTTTTTAAACGCTTTTCTTTACTATGCTTAACTTCTGATATCCATTTCGTATGGGAAAATAATTGAGCTTTCAGGCCCTTTTTGGTTTATCGCTTTCACCGTTGCTGAAAAATTTGATTTTGAGACAAGTTTTTCAAATTACCTCGTAGTACCGCGAGAGAAGGGTTAGTGTAATGTCTGATATGCGTCATCACCATTTTCTTCTAGGTTAGACTCATAGACTTTATTGCAATACCCACGGGTGTCTATAAATGCGAGGTATAACTTATGTCTGATGCTTTCGTTAAAGTTGAATAATGAATGAGAGCAACTGAGCGCCTGACCAAGTTCAGGTAAGCATTTTGATCCAATGAAATAAGTAGTTTAAAAGGTGCAGATTTTTTGTTAGGAAAAAGATAAACAAAACATTACGCAAACACCAAAGTAAGTCAACTCGCAATGATGGAGTGTTTATGTGCAATAATACAAGCATTAAGATATATATACGATGCGTTGACCTATGTTTTTTTCTATTTAAATATCAAAAAATAAATGTTCTTAGGTCGTTGCCATGAATTGAATAAACATATGTAAACTAATGGAAACAATTTAATATTGAATAGATAATTGCTTTGAAAAGAGCAAATTGATATTCATGCTAGAAATGAACTCAATTTATGGCGAATTAGTAGAAACGGTTTGCTAACGACGTTTCTGGAAGCTCCCTCTATTGCAATATCTCCATGTAACGTAATATTTTGGAAAAAAAAAGATGTGTGTGAAATTAAAATGGAATAATGGAATGGAATGGATAAAAAGAAATTTCAAAGTTTACACAAAGTTCAGGAAAGTTAATTAAAGTTTTAAAAATGCCCACCAAAATCTTCAAATGTTTTGGCAGAGTTTCCAGAAAATTTTTGAGTACGCAGTTTTGTAGACTAACTAGTTTTAGTATAACATAGTTCAAGCTAGATAAATTTTGTATAAAAAAAAAATACCCAACATCCTTGATAAAAAAAACTCTAAAAATTCAGGGGAAATTTTGAGGTAGTTCTGACCAAAATGTATTCAATAAAGGGGGATTGACAGTTTAATGGCTAGTCTTGAACTAAACTGGTCTATGTAACAAAATACAAAAGTTGAGAAAACAGATAAAACGCGTTTTAATGCAGTGTGCGATTGTTGATGTATGTTAAGTGAATATTATACATTATTATGTTAGCTTAATAGTTAACTTAACATTCTGCATTAAAAAAAAACTTATTATAGAAACGTTTTTTATATAATATTTTTTTTTTAACAAAAAAGCTTGTTACAGACCACTTTAGAATTTTTAATTTTTAAGGAATTAGAAATTATGTGATTAAAACAACAAAAAATATGTGAAAAGAAGTACTTTATATAAAAAAATAACATACAAGTGTTCGTAAATGATCACCTCTGCATTAAAAATGACAGTAACCTAGTCTACTCCATGGCGGGCTGCTAGAAAATCTTCTGGATTGTTTTCTGTTTCACCTCTGCGGTTTACATGTGGTGGGGACAGATAAAAGGGGTGATGAATCTGTGGTACAAATTTCAACATTTTTTTATGCCCTGCATTTTTTTGAATTTCAAAACGCGTCTGTCGCTGCCCTGATCTGGTGTAAAATTCTGTAAGAACTCTATGAAATCATGTAGGTTCACGCTAGATTTCTTTAGATCGACGGATTTATATGTTTCAAAATAATCATCATTAAACTGCATCACAGACTCGCCCTTGACCAATTTTTCTTTTCGCAGTTGGGAAACCTTTGCACCGTCGTCGACTACACTCTGGTACTCCCTGAACATTGGTCGTAGTTCGTCAAATGACATAAATTTCCCCACCATATTATTAACAGCAAAAGGAGAATGCTTTCTACAATTTTTAACCAATTCTATCCACTCATCTGGTGTAAATATGTGGGATTGCTTATTTTGAGCTCTGCTTATAAATGAGAAATATCCATCATTTGGCAAATAACTATGGATGGTAACAAGATAGTTCACGTAAATCTCATTTAAGTTAGGTAAAGCGTTCACCATATACATGGCAAAAAACATTACATTCCTATTGCGATTTGGCCGCCGCAACAGTCACTGAATAGGTTAAGCTTCGATGTTTGGTCAGGCAGTTGGTTTTTCAAATAATGGTATAACCAAGAGGTTACTTCTTGAGATCCTCTTGCTCCGGTAGTTTCGTGCCACATGTTCATAAGAACTCTTTCTCCGTCATACTGGGAAGCGTGTATACCGAAGTTGATCATGTTTAGTTGCCTTAAATAATATACTACTAGTCCCGTATTTAGGTGAGGCAGTGGAAGGGTCCTTTCGAGGTCGAAATTAATTAATGCTTCTGTACTTTCAGCTTCGATACTAGTTTGTTTATATGAATTCAGAACTCCTATTGATTTCGCAGATAACTTTGTGTGTGTATCCATGTTCCGTCTAATTTCTATACACTTTTTATACTGGTCTATGTTAGCATATGTTAGTTGGACCACTTTAGAATTTCTTGAAATGACAAAAGGACGTGAATTCTAAAGTGATATTTTTATCTTTTGGACACTTTGGTGCAGAAATGAGACATAGACCAATTTTGCACGGATAAATTTATTTTTGTCAAGTTAAAAACTGTACCTAGCTCGATTTCTGAAAAAATGTTACATATACCAGTTTAGTTCCAGGCTAGCCAAATATGATTCTCTTGTAAGGGGCTATTATGTCAACCAAATGTAAACGAATTAATTAACCCTTTGAGGACAACTCATCTATGAGTTTTATTTTTTGTATTTTTTTTTATTTTACAGCTTTGTCAAAGATGACGAGAACAAAACACAAGAACTATACATGCAGGCCGAAAAAGTGTGGGGAAATAGAATTCCACAAGTAACAGTTTATTCTGCAATAAATATAATCATTTCTTACTTAAATAAAACACACTTTTTTACAAAAATATTTTAGTAAGTTTTTTTGTTTTAATTGTCCAAGTTGTGTCCTTTTTTGCATCCAATAAAGGTTTAAGGATTTTAATCTCAGCACTATTCGGCACATATAAAAGTAAGATTTAATGTTTTCATTCAAATCTATTTATTTTTTGTATAGCTGATTAAAGCCGAGTTATCAAACAGAATTTTAATTGCTTAAAATTAATATATGTGTGTACATGAAAACTGGATATTAAATAAAAATAATAATTAATTTGAAGTACATAACTAGTTTGATTAACGATTTGTTGCCTATATCACTTCACAGTTGCATTCTCGAATTGTACATAGTCATGATTCAATCACTAGAAGGTTAGCTCTCTAGTGATATATTTTGACAATTGCCGCCATCTTGCTGCCTGAAAAGTTTCCATTTACATTCTGGGTTGCCTTTTATCGAAATTATGTAAAAATAGTAGTTAAAAATGTAGTATTATACAAAGTTTTGAATAAGTTGGTTTCAGAAAATGGATTAATTTTCACTATTATTTGGATAGATTTTTGGGGTTGTAGTGTATTCGTGGACGTTTAAAACTAGAAATATTCCGGTATGTAGCAACGGCTGTCTTAAAATGTTGTTGCATACTTATATACTTACTAAGGTCAATCGTGACTTAAAAACTGTTCCTTATGTAATTCGAAGTCTGATGTTCTTAACAAAACTTGACTACTACTCTCTGGGTTTAATAATCAGCTCCGACTTAACTTATGTATAAAGCAACAGCTTTAGGTCAACTTCTGTTTTAAGTTTGCATGAATAATAGGAGCCAATCCTATCTTATTGAAACTTATAACTTTACTATGCAGTTGGTAGACTGTGTGTTCGTCTTTCTGCCTTTTCTGCCTGTCAATTTGTCATTATTATTAAAAAACATAGTCCTATAGTCAGAAGCGCGAATGTGCAATTATTCAAAGTTTGAGTTGATAAGTTTACCGTATTAGCCATTGAAGGTTCTAAGATTAACGAAATTCCCTGGTATCAGGCTTACACCGAAACCAGAATATTTTGCAGTCCATGTAAACCGAATGAGCAGATATCAAGCTTTTAATCTTGTTTTAGCAAAATTTTCATTTTAGCACATTCATGATTCTGGCAAGAGGTCGAAGTGCGTGTGTATTTTGATTGCAGATACGTAGGCATATACGAGTATACATTGATTTTAATTTTTGTTGGAGCAGTGACCGTTTTTTATTATACCTAGTAGTGCTACGCACACAAGGTATATTAACTTTAGTCGCCTAACGGCAGTACGTAACGGCATAAACGGATCGAGATAGATATTGACTTATGTATATCAAAATGTTCAGGACGAAAAGAGAAATTGACTAAGCCATGTCCGTCCGTCCGTCCGTCTGTGAACACGATAACTTGAGTAAATTTTGAGATATCTTAGTGAAATTTGGTATGCGGATATCTTGGAACTCATCTCCGAGCGCTATTTAAAATGGGCGAAATCAGACAATAGCCACGCCCACTTTGTATGTATAGAATATTTTCGAAAACACAAAAAAAGTGATTACTCAGTACATAATACACATATAAGCATACAATTTGGTGACTACATTGAGATGAGGCATAAAATAAATTATTCAAGAAATTTTTGAAAATGGGCATGGCACCGCTCACTTTTGATTAGGTGAAATTTAGAACTAATCATAAATCGAAAACCGTTCAAGATATCGAAACGAAATTCAGCACGCACTTTTATATGAAAGATTTTGAAGAGGATCGTAGATATATTAAATAGGCAATAAGTTTGCATAAAATAGCTTTACATCATTTATATTTCACTTTTAAAGTTTCCGTAAACAAATAAATCCAAAAACTCAAAATTTTCGAAAATGGGCGTGTCCCCGCCCCTTTTATAGTAGACTATTCTACAAAAGTTTTTATGCCATAACTCCGTCAAAAGTTGATTTGTCGAAACGAAATTTGGTGATAATGCTGTATGTATAAATGTAACTGTTTGCCGTAAAAATGAAAATCGCTTAATGTTTACGCCCAGTTTTTTAACATAGTTCTGAAACATTTTTTTATAAAATTTAAAAAGCGATATTTCTACAACCAAGCAATTTATATCAATTAGATTTTGCACACATAATATGCTTTTTAAGAAAAACTCGGCCGCAACAAAATTTTGTCAATTTTGAAGAAGTGGGCGTGGCGCCGCCCACTTTTCAGCATAAAATGTCTGCTATTTTCAAAGGCAATCGCTTATAATTCAACCCTGATATTTCAATCAAAATTCGTCAGCTGCTTCTCAGTAGTATGTATTATACTCCTGCCAAAAATTAGCCAAATCGGGAAACACACAAGCAAAATATGGGGGCACGTTTTGATTTTCATACCTTCATAAACATTAAATGTACGAGGTGTGTTCAAAAAGTATCGCGAATTTTGTGTTTTTTCAAAAATTATTTATTTATTCATGAATTTCTATTTTGTCCCCTACAAAGTAATCCCCATGAGATATTATACACTTGTGCCAACGGTTTTTCCAATCTTCGAAGCACTTCAAAAAATCATTTTTTTGTATCTTGTTCAGCTCCTCCTTCGATGCCGTCTTTATCTCGTCAAGAGAAGCGTAACGTCGTCCTTTCATGGGCCTTTTCAGTTTAGGGAACAAGAAAAAGTCACAGGGGGCCAGATCTGGGGAATACGGTGGCTGCGGCATCATTAGTGTGTTGTTTTTGGCCAAAAAGTCGCGCACAAGCAACGATGCGTGAGCAGGGGCGTTATCGTGGTTCAAAAGCCAATTTTTGTTCTTCCACAAATCCGGGCGTTTCTGACGGATTGCTTCGCGCAAATTGCGCATAACTTGCAGGTAATATCCCTTATTGACCGTTCTTCCCTGTGGCAAGAACTCATGATGCACCACGCCCCTGCAATCGAAGAAAACTGTCAGCAAAACTTTCACATTCGACCGAACTTGGCGCGCTTTTTTCGGTCTTGGTTCGTGCGGCAGCTTCCATGAGATGATTGAGCTTTGGTTTCCACGTCATAACCATAAACCCACGATTCGTCACCAGTTATGACCCTCTGGAGCAAATTTGGGTCGTCGCGGACAGAGTTTAACATCTCATTAGCAATGTTCATGCGATGCTGTTTTTGGTCACAATTGAGCAATTTTGGTACGAATTTCGCGGCGACCCGTCTCATGCCCAAATCATTGATAAAAATCGAATGGCACGAGCCAATCGATATGTTAAGGTCCTCAGCAACTTCTCTAACGGTGATTCGACGATTGGCCAATACCATTTTCTCCACTTCATTAATTTTTTCGTCTGTTGTTGAAGTGCTCGGGCGTCCGGCACGCTCTTCGTCGTTCACATCTTCTCGGCCTTCTGAGAACATTTTGTACCACCGATAAACGTTGCTTCGGTCCAAGGTAGCTTCTCCGTATGCCACAGTCAACATTCGGAATGCATCCGCGCACTTAATTTCGTTTTTCACACAAAATTTGATACAGGTTCTTTGATCCATTTTTTTGAATAGGTAAAAATCGAAGGCGATCCAAAACACGTGCAAGCAAAGCAGCTGTCAACAATTAACTGAACATTCAAAATGGCCGAGCTTGTCGGCATAAGTGAGAGACATGAGTACCAACATAACGACACAAAAAATTCGAAATTCGAATATACGTAACCAGCGAAAATTCAAAATTCGCGATACTTTTTGAACACACCTCGTATGTAAGTATGAGAACAAGAAGAGAAAGGTTCACTAAAATGATCAGCACGATGAGCGGATTCGATTTAGTCATGTCTCTCCGTCCGTCTGTCTTTCTGTCCGTCTGTCTATTTGAACGCAAACTAGTCTCTCAGTTTTACAAAAGAATGCTGAAATTTGTTGTTTGCTTTCTCCATTTTATAATATACTAGCAAACCCGGTAGACGTTGTTTTGACGTTTTGATACATAGAACACATCTATATATAAAATGTCATTAACTTAAACCAAATAAATTCCTAGCTATACCGAACTGCAGCTTTATATAACCTGGGGGCTTTTTCAAAAGCTATATACAGACTGTGTCCCAGCGAACTCCTGAACCTATCATGAACGCAAATACAAACTGAAAGTATTAAAATAGACCTACGTAAATTGGGATGACATAATAGATCACTACTAGGTATATAATGTTCGGTTCCACCCGAACTTAGACTTCCTTACTTTTTGGTTTTTAATTGATTATAGAGAAAATTTACAACGATTTATACAGTGATAGTATGGGATAAGATGTTTCTTTTACAAAACGTATTAATACTAATTTCTTAAACTTTTGATTTTTCTACTACCATTTCCTCGACAAATGAAAAAAATACTCTTACCTTTTTTCGTTCGCAAAAGAAACCCAGAAAATGGAAGTGTCAAAAGTAAACGTCAGCTAGAGAGCTAACCTTCTTGTAATTGAGTCATGGTACATAGTAACAAAAATTTAAAAACTTAAGTATGTGTGTAATAGAGCGGGTCAGGAGTATAGCAAAAACGTAATCTACAGATGATTCTAAGAAAAATTGCTGAAGACACCACAGCTCTAAGTCCGATTTCGAGTCCCCCACTTTTGCAAAATAGCTATTTTGCCATATGAATGTAGGGTTTTTCCAAAAAATCTTTATAGCTTCTGATAGAATTATAGGAAAAATATCACATTGGGCTTACTTTAAAGGTATTTTACGTACCTTTCAGAATCTGCGTTAATATCTATATTGTTTTTGAATTTTAGTGGAGATCTCAGGCTTAAATTATGGTATTTTTTTTTCTTTACAGCTAAAATAAGTTCAGAACATTTCCAACAGCTTTCATTCGGACAGCAAAATTTTTGTATTTAAATTTAAAATGGACTAACCAAATCCTTCTACATCATCTGAATCCACTTTATCACACATACTTGAACACGATATTATTGCATTTGGTTAATCTGAATTTACCGTATAGTCGTGACATTTTAAGATTTAATTTTTTTTTAAGTGATCATGCTAAAATTCAAAGTAAAGTGTTTTCGCATAAAAATTTAACTCCTCATGTAATTGATAAATTGGGTTAAATTTGGAATAAATTGAATAGTCAACTAATTGATAGAAGTAGTACTCTAAGGCCCGGTTTTTCAGTACAAGTTCAACTCAATTCGTCAGTTAAACTAAGCTTAAACTTGTCACGCAGTTTTTCAGTCAACTTTAAACGAAGTTTAAACGTAGTTTAAGCGGCCAATTTGGCAGGGTTAAACTCTAGTTAACCTGTCAGCTGTTTGCATATTTGATGGTTTTAGTTGTGAAACAATAAACTGAACGCAATTAAAAAAGGACGATATTTTTATATTTAATTAAATACAGAATATATCATCTGACGAAAGTGATTATAGTGATGCAGAAATTAGCGAAATCCTAACTATTACAATACTGAGGAAAAGCAATGGCGTTGAATATGTAAACAAATGTAATCTTTTGCCGTATCTAGATAAAAAAAAAAACCAATGTTGCCGTATAACTAGCAAATCTTAGAAGCGGCCTTAAACTGTCACTGAAAAACCGCTCTGCAGTTTAACTGGAGTTTAAATTTATGCCGAGTTTAAGCAAACTTAGTTTAAACTGAGCTTAACCAAGGACTGAAAAACCGGGCCTAAGAAAACTAAACGTTTTAATTGAAAAATGTCACGAAAGCATTAAACACAGAAAAAAAGTTCAGGAATTTACAGCATTCGTAGAATCAACAAATGAATTATTTTACATTGGAAAATGTTAATGCAAGTTAAAAACAACAGAGTGCTTATGTGGTTTAATACCAAACCATTTAAAAGAATTTATGATGGACCAACATAATGATAGAAAATTCACAATACCTGATGGATGACATTGTAGAAGAAACACCTACAACAATACCAACAATGCCAACAGTTAGTGATGATCCAACATACAAACCACTTGGAACAGATATGGAAACAGGTGAAGCACAAATTGCAAATGAAGCAGTTGCAGAAGTATCCGTTACAATGAAACGAGGACATTATACTAAACGATAGGATGCTCTAAATTTGATGTGTGACAGATTCGGTGTTTCAGATAGAGTTGCTTCATGTTTAGCAACAGCCCTTTTCGCAGATATAAATTTTCGAGATGTTCGTGGTGAACTTGTCATAATGGATAAGTCTAAATTTGCAAGAGAAAAAATTAAAGCTAGATATGAAGTGCTTCGTAAACGATACATAGATTCCTACATAAGTGCCATTCTCTTTCGAAGGCATAACAAATTATTCAATAACTAGAGAGCAAATTAATGAGAAATTTCATACAAATATGGTAAAAGAACCCCATGAATTACTTGGATATGTTAATTTGAGTGAAGAAGAAAATGCAAAACACAAATTTAAAAAAATTAAATGAATTCTTCAATAGCAAAAAACTGTCAAATATAAATATAAATAAATTTATATATAAATATAAATTTTCGAGAAGTTCGTGGTGAACTTGTCATAATGGATAAGTCTAAATTTGCAAGAGAAAAAATTAAAGCTAGATATGAAGTGCTTCGTAAACGATACATAGATTCCTACATAAGTGCCATTCTCTTTCGAAGGCATAACAAATTATTCAATAACTAGAGAGCAAATTAATGAGAAATTTCATACAAATATGGTAAAAGAACCCCATGAATTACTTGGATATGTTAATTTGAGTGAAGAAGAAAATGCAAAACACAAATTTAAAAAAATTAAATGAATTCTTCAATAGCAAAAAACTGTCAAATATAAATATATAAATTTAAATAAATTTGTATATAAATATAAATTTTCGAGAAGTTCGTGGTGAACTTGTCATAATGGATAAGTCTAAATTTGCAAGAGAAAAAATTAAAGCTAGATATGAAGTGCTTCGTAAACGATACATAGATTCCTACATTCTCTTTCGAAGGCATAACAAATTAATCAATAACTAGAGAGCAAATTAATGAGAAATTTCATACAAATATGGTAAAAGAACCCCATGAATTACTTGGATATGTTAGTTTGAGTGAAGAAGAAAATGCAAAACACAAATTTAAAAAATTAAATGAATTCTTCAATAGCAAAAAACTGTCAAATATAAATATATAAATTTAAATAAATTTGTATATAAATATAAATTTTCGAGAAGTTCGTGGTGAACTTGTCATAATGGATAAGTCTAAAGTTGCAAGAGAAAAAATTAAACCTAGATATGAAGTGCTTCGTAAACGATACATAGATTCCTACATAAGTGCATTCTCTTTCGAAGGCATAACAAATTATTCAATAACTAGAGAGCAAATTAATGAGAAATTTCATACAAATATGGTAAAAGAACCCCATGAATTACTTGGATATGTTAATTTGAGTGAAGAAGAAAATGCAAAACACAAATTTAAAAAATTAAACGAATTCTTCAATAGCAAAAAACTGTCAAATATAAATATATAAATTTAAATAAATTTGTATATAAATATAAATTTTCGAGAAGTTCGTGGTGAACTTGTCATAATGGATAAGTCTAAAGTTGCAAGAGAAAAAATTAAACCTAGATATGAAGTGCTTCGTAAACGATACATAGATTCCTACATAAGTGCATTCTCTTTCGAAGGCATAAAAAATTATTCAATAACTAGAGAGCAAATTAATGAGAAATTTCATACAAATATAGTAAAAGAACCCCATGAATTACTTGGATATGTTAATTTGAGTGAAGAAGAAAATGCAAAACACAAATTTAAAAAATTAAACGAATTCTTCAATAGCAAAAAACTGTCAAATATAAATATATAAATTTAAATAAATTTGTATATAAATATAAATTTTCGAGAAGTTCGTGGTGAACTTGTCATAATGGATAAGTCTAAAGTTGCAAGAGAAAAAATTAAACCTAGATATGAAGTGCTTCGTAAACGATACATAGATTCCTACATAAGTGCATTCTCTTTCGAAGGCATAACAAATTAATCAATAACTAGAGAGCAAATTAATGAGAAATTTCATACAAATATGGTAAAAGAACCCCATGAATTACTTGGATATGTTAATTTGAGTGAAGAAGAAAATGCAAAACACAAATTTAAAAAATTAAACGAATTCTTCAATAGCAAAAAACTGTCAAATATAAATATATAAATTTAAATAAATTTGTATATAAATATAAATTTTCGAGAAGTTCGTGGTGAACTTGTCATAATGGATAAGTCTAAAGTTGCAAGAGAAAAAATTAAACCTAGATATGAAGTGCTTCGTAAACGATACATAGATTCCTACATAAGTGCATTCTCTTTCGAAGGCATAAAAAATTATTCAATAACTAGAGAGCAAATTAATGAGAAATTTCATACAAATATAGTAAAAGAACCCCATGAATTACTTGGATATGTTAATTTGAGTGAAGAAGAAAATGCAAAACACAAATTTAAAAAATTAAACGAATTCTTCAATAGCAAAAAACTGTCAAATATAAATATATAAATTTAAATAAATTTGTATATAAATATAAATTTTCGAGAAGTTCGTGGTGAACTTGTCATAATGGATAAGTCTAAAGTTGCAAGAGAAAAAATTAAACCTAGATATGAAGTGCTTCGTAAACGATACATAGATTCCTACATAAGTGCATTCTCTTTCGAAGGCATAACAAATTATTCAATAACTAGAGAGCAAATTAATGAGAAATTTCATACAAATATGGTAAAAGAACCCCATGAATTACTTGGATATGTTAATTTGAGTGAAGAAGAAAATGCAAAACACAAATTTAAAAAATTAAATGAATTCTTCAATAGCAAAAAACTGTCAAATATAAATATAGAAATTTAAATAAATTTGTATATAAATATAAATTTTCGAGAAGTTCGTGGTGAACTTGTCATAATGGATAAGTCTAAAGTTGCAAGAGAAAAAATTAAACCTAGATATGAAGTGCTTCGTAAACGATACATAGATTCCTACATAAGTGCATTCTCTTTCGAAGGCATAACAAATTATTCAATAACTAGAGAGCAAATTTATGAGAAATTTCATACAAATATGGTAAAAGAACCCCATGAATTACTTGGATATGTTAATTTGAGTGAAGAAGAAAATGCAAAACACAAATTTAAAAAAATTAAATGAATTCTTCAATAGCAAAAAACTGTCAAATATAAATATAAATATAAATTTTCGAGAAGTTCGTGGTGAACTTGTCATAATGGATAAGTCTAAAGTTGCAAGAGAAAAAATTAAACCTAGATATGAAGTGCTTCGTAAACGATACATAGATTCCTACATAACTGCATTCTCTTTCGAAGGCATAAAAAATTATTCAATAACTAGAGAGCAAATTAATGAGATATTTCATACAAATATGGTAAAAGAACCCCATGAATTACTTGGATATGTTAATTTGAGTGAAGAAGAAAATGCAAAACACAAATTTTAAAAAATTAAATGAATTCTTCAATAGCAAAAAACTGTCAAATATAAATATAAATAAATTTATATATAAATATAAATTTTCGAGAAGTTCGTGGTGAACTTGTCATAATGGATAAGTCTAAATTTGCAAGAGAAAAAATTAAAGCTAGATATGAAGTGCTTCGTAAACGATACATAGATTCCTACATAACTGCATTCTCTTTCGAAGGCATAAAAAATTATTCAATAACTAGAGAGCAAATTAATGAGATATTTCATACAAATATGGTAAAAGAACCCCATGAATTACTTGGATATGTTAATTTGAGTGAAGAAGAAAATGCAAAACACAAATTTAAAAAAATTAAATGAATTCTTCAATAGCAAAAAACTGTCAAATATAAATATAAATAAATTTATATATAAATATAAATTTTCGAGAAGTTCGTGGTGAACTTGTCATAATGGATAAGTCTAAATTTGCAAGAGAAAAAATTAAAGCTAGATATGAAGTGCTTCGTAAACGATACATAGATTCCTACATAACTGCATTCTCTTTCGAAGGCATAAAAAATGATTCAATAACTAGAGAGCAAATTAATGAGAAATTTCATACAAATATGGTAAAAGAACCCCATGAATTACTTGGATATGTTAATTTGAGTGAAGAAGAAAATGCAAAACACAAATTTTAAAAAATTAAATGAATTCTTCAATAGCAAAAAACTGTCAAATATAAATATAAATATAAATTTTCGAGAAGTTCGTGGTGAACTTGTCATAATGGATAAGTCTAAAGTTGCAAGAGAAAAAATTAAACCTAGATATGAAGTGCTTCGTAAACGATACATAGATTCCTACATAACTGCATTCTCTTTCGAAGGCATAAAAAATTATTCAATAACTAGAGAGCAAATTAATGAGATATTTCATACAAATATGGTAAAAGAACCCCATGAATTACTTGGATATGTTAATTTGAGTGAAGAAGAAAATGCAAAACACAAATTTTAAAAAATTAAATGAATTCTTCAATAGCAAAAAACTGTCAAATATAAATATAAATAAATTTATATATAAATATAAATTTTCGAGAAGTTCGTGGTGAACTTGTCATAATGGATAAGTCTAAATTTGCAAGAGAAAAAATTAAAGCTAGATATGAAGTGCTTCGTAAACGATACATAGATTCCTACATAACTGCATTCTCTTTCGAAGGCATAAAAAATGATTCAATAACTAGAGAGCAAATTAATGAGAAATTTCATACAAATATGGTAAAAGAACCCCATGAATTACTTGGATATGTTAATTTGAGTGAAGAAGAAAATGCAAAACACAAATTTTAAAAAATTAAATGAATTCTTCAATAGCAAAAAACTGTCAAATATAAATATAAATATAAATTTTCGAGAAGTTCGTGGTGAACTTGTCATAATGGATAAGTCTAAAGTTGCAAGAGAAAAAATTAAACCTAGATATGAAGTGCTTCGTAAACGATACATAGATTCCTACATAACTGCATTCTCTTTCGAAGGCATAAAAAATTATTCAATAACTAGAGAGCAAATTAATGAGATATTTCATACAAATATGGTAAAAGAACCCCATGAATTACTTGGATATGTTAATTTGAGTGAAGAAGAAAATGCAAAACACAAATTTTAAAAAATTAAATGAATTCTTCAATAGCAAAAAACTGTCAAATATAAATATAAATAAATTTATATATAAATATAAATTTTCGAGAAGTTCGTGGTGAACTTGTCATAATGGATAAGTCTAAATTTGCAAGAGAAAAAATTAAAGCTAGATATGAAGTGCTTCGTAAACGATACATAGATTCCTACATAACTGCATTCTCTTTCGAAGGCATAAAAAATTATTCAATAACTAGAGAGCAAATTAATGAGATATTTCATACAAATATGGTAAAAGAACCCCATGAATTACTTGGATATGTTAATTTGAGTGAAGAAGAAAATGCAAAACACAAATTTAAAAAAATTAAATGAATTCTTCAATAGCAAAAAACTGTCAAATATAAATATAAATAAATTTATATATAAATATAAATTTTCGAGAAGTTCGTGGTGAACTTGTCATAATGGATAAGTCTAAATTTGCAAGAGAAAAAATTAAAGCTAGATATGAAGTGCTTCGTAAACGATACATAGATTCCTACATAACTGCATTCTCTTTCGAAGGCATAAAAAATTATTCAATAACTAGAGAGCAAATTAATGAGATATTTCATACAAATATGGTAAAAGAACCCCATGAATTACTTGGATATGTTAATTTGAGTGAAGAAGAAAATGCAAAACACAAATTTAAAAAAATTAAATGAATTCTTCAATAGCAAAAAACTGTCAAATATAAATATAAATAAATTTATATATAAATATAAATTTTCGAGAAGTTCGTGGTGAACTTGTCATAATGGATAAGTCTAAATTTGCAAGAGAAAAAATTAAAGCTAGATATGAAGTGCTTCGTAAACGATACATAGATTCCTACATAACTGCATTCTCTTTCGAAGGCATAAAAAATTATTCAATAACTAGAGAGCAAATTAATGAGAAATTTCATACAAATATGGTAAAAGAACCCCATGAATTACTTGGATATGTTAATTTGAGTGAAGAAGAAAATGCAAAACACAAATTTAAAAAAATTAAATGAATTCTTCAATAGCAAAAAACTGTCAAATATAAATATAAATAAATTTATATATAAATATAAATTTTCGAGAAGTTCGTGGTGAACTTGTCATAATGGATAAGTCTAAATTTGCAAGAGAAAAAATTAAAGCTAGATATGAAGTGCTTCGTAAACGATACATAGATTCCTACATAACTGCATTCTCTTTCGAAGGCATAAAAAATGATTCAATAACTAGAGAGCAAATTAATGAGAAATTTCATACAAATATGGTAAAAGAACCCCATGAATTACTTGGATATGTTAATTTGAGTGAAGAAGAAAATGCAAAACACAAATTTAAAAAAATTAAATGAATTCTTCAATAGCAAAAAACTGTCAAATATAAATATAAATATAAATTTTCGAGAAGTTCGTGGTGAACTTGTCATAATGGATAAGTCTAAAGTTGCAAGAGAAAAAATTAAACCTAGATATGAAGTGCTTCGTAAACGATACATAGATTCCTACATAACTGCATTCTCTTTCGAAGGCATAAAAAATTATTCAATAACTAGAGAGCAAATTAATGAGAAATTTCATACAAATATGGTAAAAGAACCCCATGAATTACTTGGATATGTTAATTTGAGTGAAGAAGAAAATGCAAAACACAAATTTAAAAAAATTAAATGAATTCTTCAATAGCAAAAAACTGTCAAATATAAATATATAAATTTAAATAAATTTGTATATAAATATAAATTTTCGAGAAGTTCGTGGTGAACTTGTCATAATGGATAAGTCTAAATTTGCAAGAGAAAAAATTAAAGCTAGATATGAAGTGCTTCGTAAACGATACATAGATTCCTACATTCTCTTTCGAAGGCATAACAAATTAATCAATAACTAGAGAGCAAATTAATGAGAAATTTCATACAAATATGGTAAAAGAACCCCATGAATTACTTGGATATGTTAGTTTGAGTGAAGAAGAAAATGCAAAACACAAATTTAAAAAATTAAATGAATTCTTCAATAGCAAAAAACTGTCAAATATAAATATATAAATTTAAATAAATTTGTATATAAATATAAATTTTCGAGAAGTTCGTGGTGAACTTGTCATAATGGATAAGTCTAAAGTTGCAAGAGAAAAAATTAAACCTAGATATGAAGTGCTTCGTAAACGATACATAGATTCCTACATAAGTGCATTCTCTTTCGAAGGCATAACAAATTATTCAATAACTAGAGAGCAAATTAATGAGAAATTTCATACAAATATGGTAAAAGAACCCCATGAATTACTTGGATATGTTAATTTGAGTGAAGAAGAAAATGCAAAACACAAATTTAAAAAATTAAACGAATTCTTCAATAGCAAAAAACTGTCAAATATAAATATATAAATTTAAATAAATTTGTATATAAATATAAATTTTCGAGAAGTTCGTGGTGAACTTGTCATAATGGATAAGTCTAAAGTTGCAAGAGAAAAAATTAAACCTAGATATGAAGTGCTTCGTAAACGATACATAGATTCCTACATAAGTGCATTCTCTTTCGAAGGCATAAAAAATTATTCAATAACTAGAGAGCAAATTAATGAGAAATTTCATACAAATATAGTAAAAGAACCCCATGAATTACTTGGATATGTTAATTTGAGTGAAGAAGAAAATGCAAAACACAAATTTAAAAAATTAAACGAATTCTTCAATAGCAAAAAACTGTCAAATATAAATATATAAATTTAAATAAATTTGTATATAAATATAAATTTTCGAGAAGTTCGTGGTGAACTTGTCATAATGGATAAGTCTAAAGTTGCAAGAGAAAAAATTAAACCTAGATATGAAGTGCTTCGTAAACGATACATAGATTCCTACATAAGTGCATTCTCTTTCGAAGGCATAACAAATTAATCAATAACTAGAGAGCAAATTAATGAGAAATTTCATACAAATATGGTAAAAGAACCCCATGAATTACTTGGATATGTTAATTTGAGTGAAGAAGAAAATGCAAAACACAAATTTAAAAAATTAAACGAATTCTTCAATAGCAAAAAACTGTCAAATATAAATATATAAATTTAAATAAATTTGTATATAAATATAAATTTTCGAGAAGTTCGTGGTGAACTTGTCATAATGGATAAGTCTAAAGTTGCAAGAGAAAAAATTAAACCTAGATATGAAGTGCTTCGTAAACGATACATAGATTCCTACATAAGTGCATTCTCTTTCGAAGGCATAAAAAATTATTCAATAACTAGAGAGCAAATTAATGAGAAATTTCATACAAATATAGTAAAAGAACCCCATGAATTACTTGGATATGTTAATTTGAGTGAAGAAGAAAATGCAAAACACAAATTTAAAAAATTAAACGAATTCTTCAATAGCAAAAAACTGTCAAATATAAATATATAAATTTAAATAAATTTGTATATAAATATAAATTTTCGAGAAGTTCGTGGTGAACTTGTCATAATGGATAAGTCTAAAGTTGCAAGAGAAAAAATTAAACCTAGATATGAAGTGCTTCGTAAACGATACATAGATTCCTACATAAGTGCATTCTCTTTCGAAGGCATAACAAATTATTCAATAACTAGAGAGCAAATTAATGAGAAATTTCATACAAATATGGTAAAAGAACCCCATGAATTACTTGGATATGTTAATTTGAGTGAAGAAGAAAATGCAAAACACAAATTTAAAAAATTAAATGAATTCTTCAATAGCAAAAAACTGTCAAATATAAATATAGAAATTTAAATAAATTTGTATATAAATATAAATTTTCGAGAAGTTCGTGGTGAACTTGTCATAATGGATAAGTCTAAAGTTGCAAGAGAAAAAATTAAACCTAGATATGAAGTGCTTCGTAAACGATACATAGATTCCTACATAAGTGCATTCTCTTTCGAAGGCATAACAAATTATTCAATAACTAGAGAGCAAATTTATGAGAAATTTCATACAAATATGGTAAAAGAACCCCATGAATTACTTGGATATGTTAATTTGAGTGAAGAAGAAAATGCAAAACACAAATTTAAAAAAATTAAATGAATTCTTCAATAGCAAAAAACTGTCAAATATAAATATAAATATAAATTTTCGAGAAGTTCGTGGTGAACTTGTCATAATGGATAAGTCTAAAGTTGCAAGAGAAAAAATTAAACCTAGATATGAAGTGCTTCGTAAACGATACATAGATTCCTACATAACTGCATTCTCTTTCGAAGGCATAAAAAATGATTCAATAACTAGAGAGCAAATTAATGAGAAATTTCATACAAATATGGTAAAAGAACCCCATGAATTACTTGGATATGTTAATTTGAGTGAAGAAGAAAATGCAAAACACAAATTTTAAAAAATTAAATGAATTCTTCAATAGCAAAAAACTGTCAAATATAAATATAAATATAAATTTTCGAGAAGTTCGTGGTGAACTTGTCATAATGGATAAGTCTAAAGTTGCAAGAGAAAAAATTAAACCTAGATATGAAGTGCTTCGTAAACGATACATAGATTCCTACATAACTGCATTCTCTTTCGAAGGCATAAAAAATTATTCAATAACTAGAGAGCAAATTAATGAGATATTTCATACAAATATGGTAAAAGAACCCCATGAATTACTTGGATATGTTAATTTGAGTGAAGAAGAAAATGCAAAACACAAATTTTAAAAAATTAAATGAATTCTTCAATAGCAAAAAACTGTCAAATATAAATATAAATAAATTTATATATAAATATAAATTTTCGAGAAGTTCGTGGTGAACTTGTCATAATGGATAAGTCTAAATTTGCAAGAGAAAAAATTAAAGCTAGATATGAAGTGCTTCGTAAACGATACATAGATTCCTACATAACTGCATTCTCTTTCGAAGGCATAAAAAATTATTCAATAACTAGAGAGCAAATTAATGAGATATTTCATACAAATATGGTAAAAGAACCCCATGAATTACTTGGATATGTTAATTTGAGTGAAGAAGAAAATGCAAAACACAAATTTAAAAAAATTAAATGAATTCTTCAATAGCAAAAAACTGTCAAATATAAATATAAATAAATTTATATATAAATATAAATTTTCGAGAAGTTCGTGGTGAACTTGTCATAATGGATAAGTCTAAATTTGCAAGAGAAAAAATTAAAGCTAGATATGAAGTGCTTCGTAAACGATACATAGATTCCTACATAACTGCATTCTCTTTCGAAGGCATAAAAAATGATTCAATAACTAGAGAGCAAATTAATGAGATATTTCATACAAATATGGTAAAAGAACCCCATGAATTACTTGGATATGTTAATTTGAGTGAAGAAGAAAATGCAAAACACAAATTTAAAAAAATTAAATGAATTCTTCAATAGCAAAAAACTGTCAAATATAAATATAAATAAATTTATATATAAATATAAATTTTCGAGAAGTTCGTGGTGAACTTGTCATAATGGATAAGTCTAAATTTGCAAGAGAAAAAATTAAAGCTAGATATGAAGTGCTTCGTAAACGATACATAGATTCCTACATAACTGCATTCTCTTTCGAAGGCATAAAAAATTATTCAATAACTAGAGAGCAAATTAATGAGAAATTTCATACAAATATGGTAAAAGAACCCCATGAATTACTTGGATATGTTAATTTGAGTGAAGAAGAAAATGCAAAACACAAATTTAAAAAAATTAAATGAATTCTTCAATAGCAAAAAACTGTCAAATATAAATATAAATAAATTTATATATAAATATAAATTTTCGAGAAGTTCGTGGTGAACTTGTCATAATGGATAAGTCTAAATTTGCAAGAGAAAAAATTAAAGCTAGATATGAAGTGCTTCGTAAACGATACATAGATTCCTACATAACTGCATTCTCTTTCGAAGGCATAAAAAATTATTCAATAACTAGAGAGCAAATTAATGAGAAATTTCATACAAATATGGTAAAAGAACCCCATGAATTACTTGGATATGTTAATTTGAGTGAAGAAGAAAATGCAAAACACAAATTTTAAAAAATTAAATGAATTCTTCAATAGCAAAAAACTGTCAAATATAAATATAAATATAAATTTTCGAGAAGTTCGTGGTGAACTTGTCATAATGGATAAGTCTAAAGTTGCAAGAGAAAAAATTAAACCTAGATATGAAGTGCTTCGTAAACGATACATAGATTCCTACATAACTGCATTCTCTTTCGAAGGCATAAAAAATTATTCAATAACTAGAGAGCAAATTAATGAGAAATTTCATACAAATATGGTAAAAGAACCCCATGAATTACTTGGATATGTTAATTTGAGTGAAGAAGAAAATGCAAAACACAAATTTAAAAAAATTAAATAAATTCTTCAATAGCAAAAAACTGTCAAATATAAATATAAATATAAATTTTCGAGAAGTTCGTGGTGAACTTGTCATAATGGATAAGTCTAAAGTTGCAAGAGAAAAAATTAAACCTAGATATGAAGTGCTTCGTAAACGATACATAGATTCCTACATAACTGCATTCTCTTTCGAAGGCATAAAAAATGATTCAATAACTAGAGAGCAAATTAATGAGAAATTTCATACAAATATGGTAAAAGAACCCCATGAATTACTTGGATATGTTAATTTGAGTGAAGAAGAAAATGCAAAACACAAATTTAAAAAAATTAAATGAATTCTTCAATAGCAAAAAACTGTGAAATATAAATATAAATATAAATTTTCGAGAAGTTCGTGGTGAACTTGTCATAATGGATAAGTCTAAAGTTGCAAGAGAAAAAATTAAACCTAGATATGAAGTGCTTCGTAAACGATACATAGATTCCTACATAACTGCATTCTCTTTCGAAGGCATAAAAAATTATTCAATAACTAGAGAGCAAATTAATGAGAAATTTCATACAAATATGGTAAAAGAACCCCATGAATTACTTGGATATGTTAATTTGAGTGAAGAAGAAAATGCAAAACACAAATTTAAAAAAATTAAATGAATTCTTCAATAGCAAAAAACTGTCAAATATAAATATAAATAAATTTATATATAAATATAAATTTTCGAGAAGTTCGTGGTGAACTTGTCATAATGGATAAGTCTAAATTTGCAAGAGAAAAAATTAAAGCTAGATATGAAGTGCTTCGTAAACGATACATAGATTCCTACATAACTGCATTCTCTTTCGAAGGCATAAAAAATTATTCAATAACTAGAGAGCAAATTAATGAGAAATTTCATACAAATATGGTAAAAGAACCCCATGAATTACTTGGATATGTTAATTTGAGTGAAGAAGAAAATGCAAAACACAAATTTAAAAAATTAAATGAATTCTTCAATAGCAAAAAACTGTCAAATATAAATATAAATATAAATTTTCGAGAAGTTCGTGGTGAACTTGTCATAATGGATAAGTCTAAAGTTGCAAGAGAAAAAATTAAACCTAGATATGAAGTGCTTCGTAAACGATACATAGATTCCTACATAACTGCATTCTCTTTCGAAGGCATAAAAAATGATTCAATAACTAGAGAGCAAATTAATGAGAAATTTCATACAAATATGGTAAAAGAACCCCATGAATTACTTGGATATGTTAATTTGAGTGAAGAAGAAAATGCAAAACACAAATTTAAAAAAATTAAATGAATTCTTCAATAGCAAAAAACTGTCAAATATAAATATAAATATAAATTTTCGAGAAGTTCGTGGTGAACTTGTCATAATGGATAAGTCTAAAGTTGCAAGAGAAAAAATTAAACCTAGATATGAAGTGCTTCGTAAACGATACATAGATTCCTACATAAGTGCATTCTCTTTCGAAGGCATAAAAAATGATTCAATAACTAGAGAGCAAATTAATGAGAAATTTCATACAAATATGGTAAAAGAACCCCATGAATTACTTGGATATGTTAATTTGAGTGAAGAAGAAAATGCAAAACACAAATTTAAAAAAATTAAATGAATTCTTCAATAGCAAAAAACTGTCAAATATAAATATAAATATAAATTTTCGAGAAGTTCGTGGTGAACTTGTCATAATGGATAAGTCTAAAGTTGCAAGAGAAAAAATTAAACCTAGATATGAAGTGCTTCGTAAACGATACATAGATTCCTACATAACTGCATTCTCTTTCGAAGGCATAAAAAATGATTCAATAACTAGAGAGCAAATTAATGAGAAATTTCATACAAATATGGTAAAAGAACCCCATGAATTACTTGGATATGTTAATTTGAGTGAAGAAGAAAATGCAAAACACAAATTTAAAAAATTAAATGAATTCTTCAATAGCAAAAAACTGTCAAATATAAATATAAATATAAATTTTCGAGAAGTTCGTGGTGAACTTGTCATAATGGATAAGTCTAAAGTTGCAAGAGAAAAAATTAAACCTAGATATGAAGTGCTTCGTAAACGATACATAGATTCCTACATAACTGCATTCTCTTTCGAAGGCATAAAAAATGATTCAATAACTAGAGAGCAAATTAATGAGAAATTTCATACAAATATGGTAAAAGAACCCCATGAATTACTTGGATATGTTAATTTGAGTGAAGAAGAAAATGCAAAACACAAATTTAAAAAATTAAATGAATTCTTCAATAGCAAAAAACTGTCAAATATAAATATAAATATAAATTTTCGAGAAGTTCGTGGTGAACTTGTCATAATGGATAAGTCTAAAGTTGCAAGAGAAAAAATTAAACCTAGATATGAAGTGCTTCGTAAACGATACATAGATTCCTACATAACTGCATTCTCTTTCGAAGGCATAAAAAATGATTCAATAACTAGAGAGCAAATTAATGAGAAATTTCATACAAATATGGTAAAAGAACCCCATGAATTACTTGGATATGTTAATTTGAGTGAAGAAGAAAATGCAAAACACAAATTTAAAAAAATTAAATGAATTCGTCAATAGCAAAAAACTGTCCATAGATCAATTAATTGGCATATGCAGCGATGGAGAACCAGCTAATACTGGAATAGAAAATGCTGTTATAAGACTGTTTGAAAAGCATTTGAAAAGACCACTGCACTGGTTTATATGTTTGCTTCATTTCAATGAATTACCATTTGGTCATTTATTCAGAACATTGAATAAAAGAGTCACGAGTGGACCAAGAGCAGCAAGTGGAAATATATTCAAAGACATTCAAGACTGTGACAAATTTCAGGTACACATTTGTTAAAATTATTTTATAATATTTTTTCAATCAAATTAAAATAGGAAAATTATACTAATTTTAATTGATCTAAAAAAATTATTTTTCAGGTTGTAAGTGATTTTGAACCAATAGCATTGGAAAATATGCCTGGTATGATCAGTGATGAACAAGAACGAGAATTATCTACAGATGTTAAATATTTATATCAAATGGCCAAAGCAATTTCAAATGGTGCTGTATCAGTTGATTTAGCTAACATAAAACCAGGACCAGTTGTACATTCTCGATGGCTAACCAAAGCAAGCAGGGTATTACGTCTATATACAACAACTAATACACCATCGGAAAATTTGGAAACTCTAGCAGTTTATATTATTAGAATTTATGTGCCAATGTATTTCAATGTAAAATGCTATAGTTCTGTTGTATACGGCAGTGTACTTTTGTCAAAGTTTATTCGTTGGACACGATACCTACCACGTAATTTACTTAATGTTGTAGATGGTGTAATCCAAAATAATTCATATCACGCTCATCCAAAAATCATTTAATTAACAATGTTATTTGATGAAAGAAAAGTCATACGGGATAGAGCTATCAAAAAATTGTTATACTATCGAGAAAAAATACTTGATCCAACTAAACTCAGAGTTTACAAAAAATATAATATAAATTTTAATGCTTCAGATTATAATGATATGATTGATCTGAATGACGATAATTTACTATCTGAGCCGGCATTCACAAGAAATATTCCATACGATCACTTGGTACAATTCTTAGATTATGACGAGCCAACACTAGATGATCCTAATATTCCAATGCATATAAAAGCAACAGAAAAATATGTACAGTGGTTAACATCTGTTTCCAAACGTGTTATAGAAAAAAAACGTGCAGGTGTTATGGCTGTTACAGCAGAAAGTCGTGAGCAACAACCACGAATAACATTACTTTTATTTTGAAAAATACGTTAAAATTGTCAATTCTAAATAAAAAAAATTATTTTCTAAATAAATTGCATTAAAATTATAAAAATTGTGTTTCTACTAAAACGAACTTGAAAAAAGAAAAACTGTTTGAATGAAAGTTGTTGGAAATGTTCTGAACTTATTTTAGCTGTAAAGAAACAAAAATACCATAAGAATTTGTTAAAAATGATAACATAGTAGTTAAAAGATCATTTTAGGCTAATTTCTCATAATTTAAGCCTGATATCTCTACTAAAATTCAAAAACACTAGATATTAATACAGATTCTGAAATATACGTAAAATACTTTTAAAGTAAGCCCAATATGATATTTTTCCTATAATTCTATCAGAAGCTATGAAGATTTTTTGGCCAAACCCTAGATTCATATGGTAAAATATCTATTTTGCAAAAGTGGGTGACTCGAAATCGGACTTAGAGCATGGTGTCTTCAGCAATTTTTCTTAGAATCATCTATGGATTACGTTTTTGCTATACTCCTGATGAAAAAAAAATACACACAATTTGACCCGCTCCAGTGTGTATATATACATTGGACTGGGTCGATTTATTAACCGATATCGCGCCATCGATTTTTCGATAGGTTTTGGGCTCAGGAAAAAAAAGTTTCACTACGCATACCCAAAAAAATTAATTTCGAGCCTGCGAAATTTCATTTTTTTGACTTTTTTCGACTTTGATTTTTAAGGTTTTTTTCATCACCTACTAAAAAAATTTTCATTTGATTTTAAAAGTTTCATGTATACCCTGGTCGACCCAAAAATGTCCGCTAAAAACGTTGGCGATAACAGTTTTTTGAAAAAAAAAAAAAATATTTTTTGGGTTTTGGGGAGTGTTTTGGTCAAAAAATTGACCTTTTCGCCATTTTTTTAAGGATTTTTTCAGCATACAAGTTAACACACTATAAATTACTTACCTTTTGCCTTTGCTAAAACATAGCAAATTACATATTTACAATAATTCTGGCTATCGCTGCAACAGCTTGTTTACCTTTTGCTTCCGCTTCAGTAAAGCTAATTACATACTTACATTCTTTTGGCAACAGCCACAATAACTTACAATAAACGAAGTGTTGCTGACACTTCATATAAAATTCATTTCGTAATAATAATTCCCACAGGTGAATTTTTAATTGCTAACTAATATTCTTTTACATTTCCTGTTTTGCAATCGAAGTTGCGCCAATTCAAAGAACCGAATTATTTGTCAATAACCAGTTGCACGCGCATCCGGTAAAATGCAAAGTGCTGATGCCAGCGTCTGGCACATTTTCACAAGCAAGTTGTTGTTGCTTTCTTAATTAAATTTTAGCTTTAATATTTCAATTATTCAATTTGGATAGTCAGTCTCATTCTGTAGTGCGATCGGTTCGGTATTGAAAACCAAAATTTCCTTGATTTACATGCAAAAATATTTCGATGAAAACGAATTTGTCTCATATTTCCTGTCCCACTTAAAATTATGCGCTAAAAACGTTGGCGATAACAGTTTTTTGAAAAAAAAATATATT
Source organism: Merzomyia westermanni (assembly GCA_949987695.1). Lineage (NCBI taxonomy): Eukaryota > Metazoa > Arthropoda > Insecta > Diptera > Tephritidae > Merzomyia > Merzomyia westermanni. Next base: position 631,652 of record OX465288.1, read on the forward strand.
TTCGGGTTTTGGAAAAGTCGACCAAAACAAGTCCCCGCGTATTTCGCAGGCTCGAAAATTATTTTTTTGGGTATGCGTAGTGGAACTTTTTTCCTGAGCCCAAAACCTATCGAAAAATCGATGGCACGATATCGGTTAACTTTCGTCCATACAAATCGACCCACCCTAATATACATGCTTGTCAACCTCCAAGCAAAGAATTTTCAAATAAAATTTAACACATTTTTTACCAATAAATTTACTATATTTCCGCCATTTTAGATTTAAGAGGTGCAATTCTATCAACGCCCTGGCTCTTTCGTCATTATGCCAAATATCTACATATCTCAGTTACACCTAAATTTAACATTCTAAAATGATCTTCACTTAATTATGACTTTTGTTGAATCCACAAAGCGGTTGTAGTGCGTAATATATATTCTATCCAATCCCAGTGTCAAGTATACGCACATATATTTAACATGCGATGGCCTGGCGGATTCCACAATGAATGAGACAACAACATGGTATTTTTCATAGTACAATCTATGGCTAACCACAGTCCGGAAAAATCTAAAACTAAATGCCCTTTCCATACAACACTAGCAATAAGAGTGTAGAACATATCCACATAAGTTTGATTTATTTTCTGAACCCACCCAACCAACGCGCACGAATATGCTTAGCAGTACTTTTTCTGACAAAAGTATCGAGAATGGATTCCGTAAAACTATCTTAAAAGTGTAACCTTTCTCGATATCCGTTTTCGCTTTAGTTTACGACCCTTTCTCGTTGTCAAAAATGGATCGACAATGGACGTATTATCGATGCGGTTTGCTATCGATTAAGTGTTTAAAAGTTTCGAAAACGAGTTGATAGTGTTTCCATCAACTATTGGTTCCAACTCGTTCCACATTCAAAATTTATAAATTTTTTAATTTCTGTGACTAATACCTCATGTATTATGTACGTATCAGACTATAAGAATAACAAAATTTCAATTAATAATTACTTTAAAGTATATATAGGGTAGATAATAAAGCTTGAAGCTTTTGAGGGAACTTCACCCTATAGTTTGGAGCTGCTAGTTAAATGTATCAGCGGTACCATATATGTTTATTTTCCGATAGTTTTTAGTGTGATATGAGCGAATCTTCTTTCTTCCTCCTCGATATTTCAAATCGTAAAGCCTTAATATATAATTGCTTGATGAAATGGGATATTGAATATTCTAAAGCGGTGAAAGAATTACTGCCATTCGCCAATGACATATCACGTCCGTTATGCACTGCATTGTAGAGTTCTTGGAAAAACCTTGGCGCTCCTGACCAACCTGACGTACCGGATTCACTTCCGACAACACTTCCCAAAATCTTCGGGCAGTGCTTTTGTCTTTACAAACAACAACAAAAAAACCACAAATTCCATTTCTGCATATATAATTCAATATTTTCTTTATTCATTTCACATAAAACATGCAGGTTTAAAAAAAAAATCATAAACATACGCTTTAAACTCGAGACTCTTATATGTAGCGTACTTTTAAGTTACGAAAAACTATAGAAATTCTCTTAAGCTCTTTTATGTACGTTGCTTGACCGGGTCCGAACTTGCACCTTGTTAATTTACAATAACCGGCTAATTTATTTATATTATTCTATGTTTCAAATGAACTCATCTCCCCGCTCCGATAACTCGTTATGCATTTTAATGGGCTATAGACCTAAACACCCATAATTTGTTGAAGTTGAGAGTAAATGAAATAAAAAAAAAATATAAACAAATTTACCACAAAGTGTATTTGCTTAAGTAGGCGGTATAATTGTAAAGAGATTATTGCTCCATTTAAACAAAACCTGGGTTTAATTAATGTCAGTAAAGCTAAACAATTCGAAATTAATAAAAGGGATTTTTTCCGCTGCTTGAGTTTATGGAGCAATTTTTTTTTAAGTTTCAAATTGTATTTCAACCATAAGTTTATATGCTTTTTTCTCAAAAACTGTTTTGTTAAAAATGGCTTAACACACCATGGGATTTTCTTAGCGAAAAGTTTCAAAGTTTTTTTTTGTAAACATCTTAAAGTTTCGCAAAGGCAATAAACAACTTGAATTTCCCTAATTGTGTTACATAGCACTTATACTTGTACAGGGTGTTTTTTTTACAGGTTTGTTTTTCGAATAGAGATAAAACTGGCATTTTGTGGTCAAATCTGGCAACTCTAATGTCATTTATGTTCAGTTTGGTTTGCCATTTCATCATGAACAGGTTGACAAAAGAACAACGCTTGCAAATCGTGCAAATTTATTTCAAAATAATGGTTCAGTTCGCGAAGTTTACCGCGAGCTCCGTCCATTTTATGGTCGACATAATCGTCCATCAGAGCAATTAATTCTGTTAACCATGGATCGTTTTTGCACTACGTTTACTCTATGTGATAATACGCATCCGCAGAGACGTCGAACAGTGCGCACCGAAGAAACAATTGCCGCTGTAGAGCAAAGTGTTGAAGAGGACCCGAATGAATCGATTCGCCACCGTGCACAGCAATTGGAGCTTTGTCCATCAACTCTATGGAAGATTTTGCGCAAAGATCTTGGCTTGCGACCTTACAAGATCCAGCTTGTGCAAGAATTAAAGCCGCGAGACCATGCAATGCGTCGTGATTTTGGTGTATGGGCCGAAAATGAGATTGATTTCGATGCTGATTTTCATCGCAAAATTTTGTTCAGTGATGAGGCTCATTTTTGGTTGAATGGCTACGTCAACAAGCAAAATTGCCGCATTTGGAGTGAAGAGAATCCACATGAGACCCTTGAAACGCCATTACATCCACAAAAACTGACTGTTTGGTGTGCTCTATGGGCTGGTGGAGTCATTGGGCCATACTTCTTCCGCAATAATGCTGGAGAGGCAGCTACCGTTAATGGAGACCGGTATAGAGCCATGATAACCGACTATTTTGTTCCCGAATTGGATGGCATGAATGTGGATGAGTTGTGGTTCCAACAAGACGGCGCTACATGCCACACAGCGCACGTCACAATCGATTTATTGAAGGAAACATTCGATGAGCGCATAATTTCGCGGAATGGACCTGTCAATTGGCCACCAAGGTCGTGTGATTTGACACCATTGGATTATTTTCTTTGGGGATATGTGAAGTCGCTCGTCTACACCAACAAACCAGAAACGTTAGGGGAATTGGAAGCCAACATTCGTGGCGTTATTGCCGACATACGGCCCCATATGCTCGAAAAAGTGGTTGAAAATTGGACCTGTAGAATTGGCTTTATTCGAGCCAGCCGCGGCGGCCACATGCCCGAAATCATATTTAAACATTAATGGCATAAAATTATCCTTCCAATAAAGCCAAATTGATGGACCTTAAAAGGATTTTCTTGTGTTTTATTTCAATTCGAAGTTCTATACCCCTAAAAAAACACCCTTTACATGTACATGTACATGTACTTGTTTATACTTATGTATATATATATAGACTCATATGTATATTTTCCTGTTTGTATGTTCGTAAGTTAGTAGTGATGTTTGCATTAGAATTTCGTTTGTTTGGTAATTTATTTGTCTCGTCTCAAAATAAATCCCATATGTTTTGTTTATTTCAGCTTAGCAGTTTGCAAGTGATTTTGTTGTTTTAAATTTGTTGATCCACTTACTTGCGATCGCAGTTTTTAAGCGTTACAAGTGTAAATATAAATTAACAACACAAACTGTAATTATGATAGATTTAAAGCTGTTGCAGCACCTAAAACAATTGCAGCTTGTCTATTAATTTTTGTTTACTGATTTGTTTGCAAAAGTATTCTTACATATGTACAATTTATATATGTATGTGCACATATCGCGTGCCATACGAAAACTAGCACCAGCTTTTTTGTGTCTGGCCAAAACAAGCACTTTTGATTTTTGACTGGAGAAAAGTAACAACTTCGTTTTGTGAGTGAAGAAAACTAGCACTTTCAACTAATGTCTGACTAAAAGTAACAATTTCGTTCTGTTGCTAACGAAAACTAGCCCTTTCGTGTTCCAAATGATGAAAACTAGCACTCAAACTGAGTTTGTTATTTCTTTACAGGGTGTTGGGTCAGTAGCAAAGTTATATTCATAATATGTTTAAAAATGGCGATAGAAGGTGCATAAAAGCAAATGTATTATTTGCGGAACGTTTTCCCCACATAAAAACTGCCTTTATAAAAAAGCAGAGGAAAACTATAATGAAAAGTGTATACATAGAGTATATGTAGATATATTAATATCTTAACTATACATTCACTGCTAGAAAACTTTACAATAAAACTTCATTAAAAATCCAAAATATTCATCGGGAATTTGCTGTTTTTCCATCATTGTTTTAAAGTAATTTTTTCTTTTTTCGCTCAATGTAATTTTATTTCTATGGGCCTTTTCAAGGGCAAATTCTTTTACAGCAGTATCTAACTGCTATTTTTAGGACTTTACCCAAGGCTGGCTGAGATGTATGATAGTTGCGGATTTGAGTTTGGAAACAAGTAAAAATAATTTCATCGATTTCCTTTGAATTAACTACTGTAGTCAACACGAGAAATATAAGTAAATAACTTTATAATGTGCATTTTTTAGTTTTAAGGATTAAATCAGCAACTATTTTGTAGCGAATCGATTGATAGTTTCGCTAATGGATATATCGGCAGTGGCTTTATCAATTTTTCAATTATAGTCATTTCGATACTCATATACACAAAAAATTATAAAATGGACGAGTAAACCGCCAAGGAGGCTTAGAATGAGCTTATTTACCAATTTTTGATTTGCTGCTTCAAGTTTTATACAAATTCGCGGACCCTACATATTCTATGGCATTTACTAAGATAGATGAATTTTACCGAGACTCTTTTTCATGGCAGGAATACACTCGGACGGTTGTCGACCACTGCCGAAGAGCTACCTTCGGTATTAGGCCAGCAACACTACTACCACACCATAGCTTAATTTATCTCGGTCCTTTTTAAGATTAAAAACCGAAACTTCTTTAACGAATCTGGACCATTTAAATAAGCAGAAAAACATAAACAAAGTGCTAGTTTTCATCAGCCACAAGTCGAAAGTGTTAGTTTTCTTCCGAAATTTGGAAAGTGTTAGTTTTCGTATGGCACGTCGATATATTCCCTGCAGGGAACTCAGGAACTAGTGAGTTTTTTTAACACTAGTTGAAAAAAAGATTAATCTCTTACAATACCCATTTATGGTTTCAATTCGACTTTTTAATTTTCCATTATTTTATAGCTTACAATAAATATCTTATGTTTGAATAAATAATATGAAAATGTTCAGTTAAATTTATTTTATAAAATATAAATAGTATGTTCATCAAATAAAATAAAATTAAATAAATAAAAATCGGATATAATTCTGAGCTCTTCTGAAATACAATGTGAATATCTGAAATACATACAGCCAGAAAAGTTGTAGTAGGGGTTCGAATACACTAGAACACCAGCCCATAACCAGAGATTTTCCCCTACAAGGTTTATAACCATTGATGCTATTGTTCCTTATGAACTGAAGTTTTCAATATATTAAGAATGCCACACAATCAAACCAATGCCGTAATATCAAATATTTATTTGAAACCAAATGTGACAGTGATTCACATGGTTAGGATATCATCAAATATAAAAGTGTGTGAGTACAAAATTTGTTTTCACTAAATTGTGGGTCATTCTTCAACAAATCCTATCCAATCATTTCTGTTACAATCACGCAAAAATATCCTTAATCTTTCAAACTCATCCTCAGGGCTGGGACTTGACTGAGACGAAAAACAAAATATTCTGCCTGCTTCGAAAGGCTTGGTACTTTTTTCTATATTTCATATTTTCTATGTTTAAATTATTTTGGAACTATTATCCATCCACACCAATTTCGTTCAAAAAAGTGTACACTCCAAAACGATTTGTCCCCAACAAAATTTCACAAGGCAGACGCAAAATCATTAGAAGGTAGTTCGAACTTTGGATTCACTAAAATACACTAAGAAATTTGTTGTTATTCCTTAATTTTTCTTCTGATTACATATAAGGGTGGGCCAAAAAAGCCGATTTTATTTGTTTTAAAAATTTTGTGGTTTCCAAAAAATGAATACTATAAGGTGAATTTTAGATATTATAAAAAACATTTAAAGCTAAGGCGCCGCTATACATATGTGTATACACATATACTTTTTATTGTATTTAAATAGATCTGTGGCAATAAGCAGAAAAATCCAAACTCAAGTTTGGTCAAAAACGATACAGTGCAACCATTGTGTTTTCCGTGCTATTCAATAATCACACAAAATTCCACAGCTTTTTCTCAAATTTTATGGCCAAAAAACTATATAATTCCATACGTTTACACTACAATTTCAACTTTAAAAATGCTCTACTAACAAAATCAAAAAAATTGCTTTGGTAGTTTTCCCTTATTGCCACAGACATAGTTTTCGTCATGATCCAATAATACAGGTCGTGTTAATAGACCAGCTGATTTTTACTTTTGTCTCGAATTTTGACATTACACTCATTTCTCAGTACGATTTTGACGTTAAACTCACAAATTACAAAAACCAAATACATGGAAAATTTGTGTTGTCGAGCTGCTACGACCTGTTGTAGTTGGATCATGGTTTTCGTATAAAAAACCTATACATTCATGAATAATATATACTTATATGTAGGTATGTACTATGTTGATCGATTTTTTCAACTCAGTGCTCCCGGTTTTGTTCAAATCTTAATTTTTCGAATACCACTATTTGTATATTTTTTTTTTAAATGTTAGGGCTGCTTTGTCAATCAAAATGGGAACGCTTATCTATAAAGGAATAAGTACACCTCCACTTATGTCCCAGTTTGATTTCAGATAAACTGATGATTACAAGTTTATGAAATTAAGGAATGTCTCAACCACCACTTTTTGGGAGACTTGCTACATTGTGAAACAAAAATATATTTGGGACACTAGAGGCGGCAATCTATTTGGTGAATTACCCTAATGTACATATGTATGCATGTTCATCTTCTGATATGCACTTAAGTTTACAGATAAATTTCAAAATTGCCACAACTTCAAACTTTTATAATTTTCTCACCGCTTTTCTTATCACTGCTTGCTGATAAACTGGTGTGTCCAGTTTGATGCACCGTTTGCAGATTCTGCTTGCCACGTCTTGTAACATGTAGCGACGAGCAGGGTAAGATGCAGCCTTGTACACTATTGGAAGCACTTAACTCTGAATGACTTGCAATTGTTTTGTCGTACGCTCACTCTCTATTTGTTCTCACTTCCGACTCACTACTCATAGGTTAATCACACTAAAGGTCAGCAACAGCGGCCATTGTCAATACCGTTGGCAGGTGCCAAAACTTCTTTGGCCAACAATCAAATATTTCTTCCCATGTTTTGCACTACTCCGATGTTGCTTATAATTTATTCATTGAAGACTGGTGAGTTTTTATCATGTATGACAACGAGATGCGTAATAAATTTCAAAGTTGCATGGTGCTTGACAGCAGCGACCATAATTTTAAATCAATAAAATAATTGAATCTTTTCATATCAATAAGTCTAATGAATTACGCGATCCAGCTTAACCTTTTAGAACAGTAATCACATTAAATTGTTATGTTTAGTTATTCATGGTTAAATACAAAATTGTTAATGCGATAAATTGTTGTGTAGCAATCTGTTTAAAATTCAATAAACGCGCGTAAAAGTTACGAAACTAGAACGCCAGATGCTCACTTTTTAACGACTAAATCGAGCAATGCTGCTCATTCGAAAGAAGACCACAGACTAGCGAATCGTTGCCTAGCTTCTGATGCTGCTACCATTTTTGCAACTTTTGCACTTACATATGTACGTACTTTCATATATACAAACATATTTAGTATTACTGTTCCCAAACATGTTGATGTTGCTGTTGCTGTCCTTTGAGAGAGAAAAGCTAGAGCAACATAAAAGATACGAAACTCCTTGATACTGTGCATTTATACATACATACATACATATGTACCTGTTTTATGAGCGTTACTCTAACATTCTAAGATTTTGTCACCTAAATCGGTTGCGGCGGATGTTGTAAAACAGTTTGAGGGGATGTCAATAAATTTTTTTCAAAACAAAGGTAAGTCCCTTCCATCTTATAAAGTTGACGGTGCCACGACTACTTCAAACAAAAATTGATAAAGGTGAACAAATAAGTCTCGAGATGATCTAGAAAATGTTCCGAAATGATTCGTAAAAAGCTCCGAAAATCATTCAGAAATGATTTCAATTAGCTATTTCCTGAATTCTATATTAGCTAAATTCTACTACAATACTCTGTTACAATTTTTTATTTCCGTTAACTTTGTGCCTTCACCTAGGAAGTTAAGCTCAAAAAATTTGGTTATTTTACTTACGACATGTTGCTAAGGTTATAATAAGAAAATGCTGTCATTTCGAAGAACTTTATTTAACAGTACATAGTACGAAAGCTCAAAAGGAAACTTGCGAAGCTTTGAATAAATTCAAATGTGCTAAACCAACATTTGGCAGCGCATTTATTCCAAAGAAACATTTCTGAATACTTACCAACATGTTGCTTCTGCCTCGATTCTACTTTCTAGGTCAAGCTGAAAGCTTTGGCAAACCCTCTTTTTATTTATTACTTATGCAACTACGCATCTGCATACAGTTGTACATATAGTGCATTTCATAATTATAGCATACTCGGAATTTAAATGCTTTAGCCATTTATACAATATCACTTGAATTCAGACCTGATAAAATTTCCTTAGAATTGAGTAATAAATTGATTGGATGGCTATTTCAATCGATACTGATTATTTGAACTGTTTTAAAAAATCCGCAACTACATACTACTAATAACTATTGGAAAAAGATCAAAGTAGTTATTCGATTATTTTTTACTTTTTTTTGATTAATTTTGATTTCTTTGTTGATTTTGAACAATACCAAAACCTAATCAAAAACATTCAAAAATAATCGATAGTAGCCAAACAATTAAAATTAATCAAAAATAATAATTTGTTCGTTTGTTTTTAATTATTTGTTAATTATCTTTAATTTTTTGTGTGACAATAATAAAAAATCATGGTTTTTTTTTAAATAATCATTAAAAACTGAAAGCAATTGGTAGGCTTTTCCAAAAAATAATCAATCAAACCAATAATCATTACTTAACAGGTCTGCTCGAATTTCAATATTTTCCTAATGGAATTCCAATTTTGTGGAGTCGCCAGAAAAGATTTGAATACTTTATAAAAAAAAAGTTTGAAATTATAGGACTCCTTTTTTTACACGCATGTGCGTTTGCGCTTAAAGTTGTATGAACTGCTCACTCACAACTTTATCTGCTACTTGAAATAGTGGCGGATAAAATCAGTACTTCCAAGTAGTTTCCTCTACATTTTGCAAACTCCTTAACCAACTTTCAGCAATTTGTTTTATCATCCCTTAATAATAAGCGAAATGACAACACAGGAAATGTCTACTTTATAAACAAATATGTTTGTCTGACATTTGGAGAGCAGTGCTGACAAATAGTTGTATGGATTGTATCATAGTGTAATCAACAAGGTGAAGTAAGCTGTCAGTTGTCTTGCTCTAATTTCTTCTTTGTTCTGTCATTCGGCTATCTGAAAATTTTGAGGCAATGTTGTCCCGGGTGTTTTTTTCAGGGGTATAGAACTTTGAATTGAAATAAAACACAAGAAAATCGTTTTAAGGTCCATCAATTTGGCTTTATTGGAAGGATAATTTTATGCCATTAATGTTTAAATATGATTTCGGGCATGTGGCCGCCGCGGCTGGCTCGAATAAAGCCAATTCTACAGGTCCAATTTTCAACCACTTTTTCGAGCATATGGGGCCGTATGTCGGCAATAACGCCACGAATGTTGGCTTCCAATTCCCCTAACGTTTCTGGTTTGTTGGTGTAGACGAGCGACTTCACATATCCCCAAAGAAAATAATCCAATGGTGTCAAATCACACGACCTTGGTGGCCAATTGACAGGTCCATTCCGCGAAATTATGCGCTCATCGAATGTTTCCTTCAATAAATCGATTGTGACGTGCGCTGTGTGGCATGTAGCGCCGTCTTGTTGGAACCACAACTCATCCACATTCATGCCATCCAATTCGGGAACAAAATAGTCGGTTATCATGGCTCTATACCGGTCTCCATTAACGGTAGCTGCCTCTCCAGCATTATTGCGGAAGAAGTATGGCCCAATGACTCCACCAGCCCATAGAGCACACCAAACAGTCAGTTTTTGTGGATGTAATGGCGTTTCAAGGGTCTCATGTGGATTATCTTCACTCCAAATGCGGCAATTTTGCTTGTTGACGTAGCCATTCAACCAAAAATGAGTCTCATCACTGAACAAAATTTTGCGATGAAAATCAGCATCGAAATCAATCTCATTTTCGGCCCATACACCAAAATCACGACGCATTGCATGGTCTCGCGGCTTTAATTCTTGCACAAGCTGGATCTTGTAAGGTCGCAAGCCAAGATCTTTGCGCAAAATCTTCCATAAAGTTGATGGACAAAGCTCCAATTGCTGTGCACGGTGGCGAATCGATTCATTCGGGTCCTCTTCAACACTTTGCTCTACAGCGGCAATTGTTTCTTCGGTGCGCACTGTTCGACGTCTCTGCGGATGCGTATTATCACATAGAGTAAACGTAGTGCGAAAACGATCCATGGTTAACCGAATTAATTGCTCTGATGGACGATTATGTCGACCATAAAATGGACGGAGCTCACGGTAAACTTCGCGAACTGAACCATTATTTTCGAAATAAATTTGCACGATTTGCAAGCGTTGTTCTTTTGTCAACCTGTTCATGATGAAATGGCAAACCAAACTGAACATAAATGACATTAGAGTTGCCAGATTTGACCACAAAATGCCAGTTTTATCTCTATTCAAAAAACAAACCTGTAAAAAAACACCCTGTACATTGGAATAATTAATATTACAGCTAAATTCGTCAATACTTTCCATTGGTGCCAACAGCTGGATGGTCATAGCTATTCAGAAGTGTTGAATTCAAATGACCATTCGGTAATTCTATACGACAGGACGCAGCTGCTAAACAATGTTCAAAAATGTCGAGAGAGGTGTCAAAAGGCGCGTTTTGACCTTGGCATCAATAATCCAAAAGCGGAGATTGGATTTTATATTTATGTTAAGATATATTTGCAATGATAGTATTTCTGGGCAGAACAATATTTCCGTAAGTTTCGGAACACCAAATTTGTGTGGTTGCAAGAACCTCATAAAATGGCAGACATTTTTTAACATTGATTGCAAATATTTCTTTTCAGAAACATAAAATCTAATCTCCGCTTCAGGATGCCAAGGTCAAAACGCGTCGTTTGACACCTCTCCCGACATTTTTGGACATTGTTTAGCAACTGCGTCCTGTCGTATAGAATTACCGAAAAGTCATTTGAATTCAACACTTCTGAATATCAATAACGATCCATCTGTTGGCATAAATGCACTGCCGCCATCCATGAAATGGTAACCAAATATCACTTTAGGTTCTCCTTTACCTACTACAAGGTGGCGCAAAAGTAAGCTTCCGATGTTCAGCATATCGGTTGTGGCACGTGCAGTGTGTGCTGTTGCACCGTCTTGTTGGAACCACATGTTTTTCAATCCCAATTCATCAAGTTGCGGCAAAAAGAACTCGTTGATCATTGCTCTGTAGCGCTCACCATTCACAGTAACCGTTTGGCCCCGACCGATTATTGGTCAAATAAATAGTCAGCAATATTCCGCGTTCTGGAGCAGTGTAGCGTAACATTGTTTATTAACGTGTATTTCGCATGTGTTTACTACACAAATGTCAAAACAGAACTGACTTTAGGGGCCAATCGCAAAATTTATAGCATTTTCTGATAGGAGGATGACTTTTGCGCCACCCTGTACATTGGCCCCACCATTGATACAACTGACCAACTTGAACAATATTTAACATCAGTATTTCCCCATCGGGTAATATGCAAAGATTTCAGTCATTGCCACTATTGGCTCAATTTCATAATAAGCACATATCTGGAACACCAAGTCAAAGAGTAGAAAATGGCATGTATGTTTTGCCATCCAATCAACTGCAACAACAACCACAATTTTCACATCAACTTTAGCATCCCCATCACTATTGGGCCAATACCAAATCCAACATCGCAGGCACCATCACATAATTCATATATGTCATCGCCTCCTCCAACTGCTGCAGGTATGGTGCCAGGAATGTTGCTATCAAATCACCTAAAGGCAGGCGATCCATATAGTCAATTACAACATCAAATGGCTGCTATATCGTTAGCAGTTAGCATAGACCAGCCCGTAACTTGCACTTGTAAACATGATAAAAACAATTCGGATTTGATCTTTGGAACCGTGGCACCACATCTCATCTTGATCTAAAATTAATGCCTAGATGTTACATTCATGTCGAAAACATGTTCAAAACTTAATTAATTACCTCGTTTGCTGCCGCTTTTAGTTTGCGAAAGAATTAAAACAATTGATTTAAAATGTTGCTTTCAACATCTTTTTTTGTATTTTTTAATTTTTCGCTTTCAAAACGATTGAAAAGTTTTTTCACAAATGTCGCTGAAATTTGGTTTTTGGGATATTTTACAATATATCATGCCGTTTCATTCGCACTCATAAGAAATGAATAATACAAACTCTGCAAGGTTTTCCCTTTCTCACAAATCTTATGCATATTAACCGTAGGCTGGACATTTCGTACTTATGGGCACATGTTTTAATATAACTTAGAACAATTTTTTTTTTGTCGCTTTAGGTTAAAAAAATCATTCCAATATTTTGGAAATTTGTGAAACTAAAAATGCGTATGTATTGGTAATTTTGGAAAATGTGGTTAGCAGTGGTTTGTAGGGTCCTGTTGAGTTTTTACAATATTTGAATTTTTTTTTTTAAATTCTTGTGATAAGTGTGATTTTTAAAAAAAATTTAACTTGCACATAATTATTGTAGATTTTGATGGGCTACAAAACTGTAAAATATGCATGTCGTTTCATAACTACAGCACTATCAGAATTGACACGATTTAATCATTTATATATAATTCAAACTTCAATTTTGTTCTCATAACTCTCTCCGATAACATTCATATGAAATTGTGAGTGCTATAGTTATGAAACGCACTCAATGTTCATACCTAACTATTGGGATAAGACCGTAGTTTTGTGCGATGGGGTTGTTCTGTTAAGTCAATTATACAAAGAGAGAATTGGTCAATACGATGTAAATAGGCGGTTAATTGTGCCTCTAGTTTAAAAAGTTGTATGTAGATGCCATACAACCCTATTTTCTTCCTAATGAAAAGGATTTTTTTATATTGCTGTTAGGGTTGTATGAACTAAATTATGCCGTTTTACGTTGGATAGAGTTTAACAGCGGCACGTTTTAGCCAAATTTTCTTCGGTAAAGTAACCTAAAATTATGTCACTGAGCTATTTGTCTATTTGTATTTGTGTGTCAGCTACTATCTCGGAAACGGTTCCACTGATTTTTTAGGCGCTATTCTTAAAGGGTTCCCTGATATCGAATTTAATATCGATTTTCGTTTAAGATATTTTCAGGGAGGTTTTCCACCTAGACTTATTTATATAATTAGATATTGTATATTATATATCACCTCGAAATGGGTACACCAATTCTGATGAAGAATTGTGTGTAGCTTACGTGCTATCGCATCTTCCAAATATTTAAACGAAAAAAGTTTTAATTCCTTCGAAGTAAAACTATTCAGTTTACATTTATTCCACAAAAGAATGGAACCATTTAAATAAATACAGAATATATGTATGTATGGATATAAATTTGAAATTCCTGAGAAATCAAAAAACCGTAAATTAGCACAATTTAGAGCTAGTTTTGAAGCACTAATGATCCAATTTTGAGAAACTTAGTGAACACACCCATTACAGTATTCAATATTCACAAACAATTTCTGTTATTTTTGATCCTTCCAGGAGATCGACTCTTCCCTCCATTTTTTCCTTTCTCGGTTTTTTTTAATTATATCTGGACAAAAGAAAGATCGTTATATAGATATATCTACATACACATTCGTCTTTAAGCGTCGCCACCCCCATTACCGCCGCGCGTTGTACTGCAGCTACGCATTGTTGCGCCTCCATATTTGGTATGGGGCAGGTGCTCATCGCTGCGCGGTGTCATGCCATCAGAGCTCATTTGAAAATCATCATCATCTTCATCGAACACGGGCTTAGTGATTTGCATGGCTTCTTCTAAACGATAACTGTTGCTCTTTGGCAAAGGCTGATCGTCACATTTGAGTTCACTCATTTGGATTTGGGTACAAAAACGTTGAATATGTTCCAACACTTCACGCATGCCCATTTCTGATGACTTCTGGCTCATGCTACGATCTTCCGAAGAGGTTTTATGCGGCTCGGAAGGTAGTGTTTTGATATTACCACGACAGGAACAAGAATTCGGGGCCTTTTCACATTCATTTGTGGAAGTGCTTTGTTTTGATCCACTACTTCGTTTCTGCGAGTGGGTAACTGGTGGATTTGGCGGGCTACTTGGTGGATTACCTGATGTAGAGGCCAGCATTGTATGGTGTTGGTAGAACATTTTGTCGTATTCCGATTTCATGCATAGATATCGAAAGTGGCGCGAATTCTCCTCACCATAGTGAACGACCTCTATTGAGTACAAAAGCACTTATTACTAAAATGGGATTATTTATTATCTAAAAGGACGTACTGTTATTTATTTCGGTCTGAAGTTTGTTTAACAATGAGTTGGTAGATTTAAGTTCTGCTGAAAAACGATCAACTTTTGCCGATAGCTCACGGAAATTTCGATTCAGTAAATCTGAGATAGATTTCTACAAACAAAATACCTAATTTAATATAACATTCACTTGAATATTGCAAAGAAATTTACCCCAATCGCATTTTCAACAGTTTGGCGGATGAGTTCAAAAAACTCTTCGGTATCATCATCTTTGTCGTCGTCATGATTATTGGTATGGTGGTGATGATGGTGGTTGTTATGTTCCTGAATGCGAGAATCTTTTTGTACGCAACTATCCGCAAAGTTCACAAAGTTTTTGTTGTCGTACGTAGTCGGGACATTATATCCTGCTGCCGCCTGAGCATAACCATTCTTATCTTGCCGCGCAGTCTTTGCTTTACTGCTGCTACTGTGATCCTTTTTGACATCGTCCATTTTTAATACCTTATCATCTTTCGTGAAGTACTTGTCCGATTTCATACCACTGCTGCCCGGACGAGCGCTTTTGCGGCGACTTGTTGGCATTCCGCTAGCGGCATTACCGTTCATAGCTGCTGTATTTCCAGATGCTGCTTGGCAGCTTGCATTGTATGGCGTATTTGATGTGATAATATATCCGGCACATTCCCCGCGATCGCGCACAGTCTTTGATATATTGCTATTGTTAACTTGAGATTTAATTGGATTCGACTCAAATTTTGACGCATACAGTTCTTCGACAGATTTTCGTGGTCTTTGTCGTACCATTTTGGTTGGCAAATCTTTTCGTTGAAAACGGTCAGGGATGAGATGAGATATATGATATTGCTAATCTTACCACAGGTGACACGTTGGACAGATGCTTCTTTGCTGACCTGATCACTTGATTTTAAAGAGATCGTATGTAATAGAGAAGGGACGAATGTAGGTGGCAAAAAAATATTTGGACGTTTTTATAGTAAAAGTTTTTTTTTTTTGTAATTTTTGACGAAAATATCAATTTACGTTTCTTTCAATTGTGCCCTAAAAATTTGATACACTGAAGTGGAGAACTCAGAGTTTTCGCTAAATAAAAGTTACACAGAAATACAAGGCACACTTAACCAGCTTGGTTTCATCCGAAGCAAACATACTTTGGGTTAACGGTAATTCTATACGATCGTACGTAACGGCTAAAATATTTATGTCCAAAAATTTCGGGAAGGTATCAAACGACACGTTTTGATCTCTGTATCAATAATCAGAAAGCGGAAATTAAATAATTTGTTTCAGTGAAAAGTTATTAGCAAAAAACGCAAAAATAGCCCAGGTCCGATCCCAACGCGGTCCACAACGCGGTCCACAATATTTCTCCGCAGAACACATTTCTGCAATTTTCGGTACACCCTAATCTGTGATTACAACAACCACATGCAAATGACAGAACATTTTCAACTTTAATTGCAAATATCTCTTAACAGATATAAAATATGGAATTTCCGTTTTCCGATTATTGATACGGAGGTTAAAACAAATCGTTTGATACCTTTCCAAATATTTTTGGACACATATTAGCAGTTACGTACGGTCGTATAGAATTACCGGGTTAACCTTCTGCATTGTTCGGAAAATGTTTTTAAATTGAACTTTTTGCGAATCTTCGCTATTATACATACATATGTATATGTATCTTAGAAAATAGTACTGGAACTTAAAATTTGGTTTCCTCGAAAGCGGTGCCGAAAAAAAGCGGTCGTAACATTGCACCGGAGAACGTTGTAAAAAATGCTGCAATGTTAAAGCGATCTTATGGAAATTAAAGAGACGGTGAAGTCCACCGTAAAGTTATATAGCGGCA
This sequence comes from Merzomyia westermanni, assembly GCA_949987695.1. NCBI lineage: Eukaryota > Metazoa > Arthropoda > Insecta > Diptera > Tephritidae > Merzomyia > Merzomyia westermanni. The sequence continues at coordinate 648,310 of OX465288.1, forward strand.
AGGCAAAATATATTACGGTCGTTATAACGCTGAAAACTAGTTTTTCAATGGTTTTTCTGACGGGTGAAAATGCAATCAAATGTTTCAAATCTAATTGTAAATAATAAGAATTCAAGAAGTTTTCAAAATAGAAAAATTAAGAACTAAAATAAAAACGACTAAAAAAGTTGACAAAATAAGCAAAATTTTATTTGGAATTACAAACCACATACTTTTATCAGACTTTACAAAACAGCGATGCCGCAGAGAACGGTGAGTATAGCAGCCGATCTGTTGCGGACGTAATATGGCGGCACCGCTTTTCGAGCAAACCAAGCCTTTACGAACTCTTGCTTTTTATGTGAGAAATGACAAGAATTCGTAACATCCAGTAATTATTTTATGTTTATGAACAGAACTTTTATAAGCCAGAATAGCGAAAATATACAGATATTAATATTAATTTCTAGTGGTCTATAATTTCTAGTCACGTAGATTTAGTCTAGTAGACACTGACATTGGCACGTTGCGAGCATTGAAATAGTACCCTGTAAAAAACGTTGGAGCAGCAGAGCACTCCAAAATGTATCCTCATTCCTATAAAAAAGGTGGTCCAATTTACATAGCGATGCCCAGTGATTGGATCACCTAATCCTACTCGGAGTACCATTTACTTTGCTTCCGAATAGTCTATAGAGCACCTACGTTGGAGTACTTTGAAAATGCTGCCAAAAGATTACTCTATAGAGTATTCTAGACGAAATCGGGAAGGGAATATGTGTTCTTTTGAGGACCACCTACTCCACTCTCGCTTTGCTGTTGAATACTCCATTGAGTAATCCCATGGGAGTATTTTGAGCGTACTCTCACGTAGGTGGTCTATAGAGTATTCAAAATCAAAGAAACGGAGTACTCCGAGATGGATTAGGTGATCCAATCACCGGACATTGCCATGTAAATTGGACCACCTTTTTTATATGAATGAGGATATGTCTTGGGTACTCTGATACTCCTTTAGGAGTATTCTTTGGAGTATGAAACGGAGTATTTCCGTTTTTTGCAGGGTAGTAGTTACTCACACTTCATATTTTATGACATCTTTAAATTATCCAAGTAGAATTTGCATTTATTTTTACTAAGAATTACTCAACATTTTCTTACATGAGAAAATAGATCAAAAAGCTTTATTTACATAAGACTAAAAAAAGTAATTCGCAAAAGATGCAGCTCATGTAGAAATAATAGGCAACCTTAAAAAAGTAGAAGAATAAAAAAAATGCTATTAATGAAAACACAAGTATAAATAATATGCCACAATTCATGGAGTCAATGAGACGCTCGCAGCTTGCCTTAGATACGTATTGACTGCCAACCAGATTGAACCACAACCAATACTTCTGGATCGCTATTACCTAACATAATTTATTAGTTGTGAATAATTTTTTACTATACATAGCTTCAGAGTAAAAAACCAAAAATGGAAGTGAAAAGGTCACACCCGTCTGCGAAGAAATATAATTGTTTTAAAATTGAAACAACTGGTTTTAAAAAAAAGTGCAGGGAATTGAATATCAATTATCAACCAAAAATGTTCACAACAGGAAACAGGGAAAAACATTTTTTGTTAGAATATTTTAAATTGATATTGGTCGTATTTATTTACACTTGTGTACCGTATTTGAGGTAGTTGCGCTTAAAATAACATGCTTATCATATTTTATACAGAACTGTCCTATTCTCATGAGTTGACCATTTCATGTTTTTTAATGCCTCCGTGTGCTAAGAGAGCAGCGTTTAGTAATACAAACTTTTAATTAGGACTTAGATAACTCTTAGTTGTTCTCAACAGGGCCTTCAAAGAAAAAGTGTACTATTTAGGAAATTCAGACATCTCAAAAATTCGGTTGTAATGGTACGACTTCCAAAGCAAGAGAGTTTCCAGTTTTCTTGAGGCCATTGTTTACAGGGAGCCTATGTTTTCCTTCGTGGTAGCAATAAATGCATACATTTGATTATATATACATACTTATTTGCATTTATACATAGGTATATGTGTATGTATGTCGTCATGCCAACGGTAACCAAACCAAACACTTTAGCCAGCTAATGATTTACAGGTACACAGAGCAGGTGAAATTTAGTTTGTTCAAAGCTACCCGGTCTTGAGTCAAAACTATTTATTGTTGTAAACAAGTCTTGCTTAAATACATTAACTTTAAAGTATCTATTATCAGTTTGTGCTTCTTCAATGCAACATTCAATATTTACAGGTTATAAATGAAATGTTTAGCTTTCGATCGCATTCTAGTTGCGCAATCTAAATTGGCTAACAATCGCTCTTATTCTAATTTGTAATGTATTTGGTTTATAAATGAAATATTAGAATTCTGTTTTCGAACAGCGACCTCATAGAGGGTAAGGGAGCATGCGCTGTAACCCGTGCCAACCAATTTTAATTGAGCTTAAACTTGCTGAAGCGTTAAGTCGGACTCACTCAAATAATACATTTTCAGAAGCAGGCACGGTGAATTATGATAACGCAAACAAGCCGTACAACAGTTAAAATTCTGCTCGCGCTTAGATAGTGTCTTAATGTTGAGGGTCTGCTTGCTTGACTAACAGTGAAGGTAATTAGTGAAAAAAGTACTTAAGGCCATAATTTAAATAATTCTCAACTTAATACGAATAAATACATCTTGAGTAGTAAATGTTTCAAAAAATCTAAATAAATAAAGAATCTAATAAAAGTGAATGAATTGTGCATATGTCGTAAGAATAGTGCGTTTGGAACAACCATGATCACATACATACAAGATTTAATGTAACTAACGAAACATATCGATTTTTGAATGTAACCAGAGACAAGTGGCCTACAAATTGGAAAAAAGTGTTTAAATCGCTGTCGTTTTTGCGACATACCGGAAAGAGCTGTACATGGTCGCGAATATATATATAGATACAAACATGTATGTTTAAGTACACTTAGAAGGGGAAGGCAATTAGTAACACATGAATACAACAACACCTGAAATTGAATAAAGAGCAAAACCTTCAGTATTGTTTGAAATATTAAAATTTGGTCATCGAAAGTTGTCTTCATTTAAAATTGTGTCAATTTTTTCAACCCAAACAGTTTCGTGTAAATATCAACTCTGTAAAATGTTTTCATTTAATTTTACGCTTCATTGAATGAGTGAAAGATCATTTAGCTTGCTGTCCGACCGAAGTTGCACAATTAGGGTGATTCACGAAAAGAAGTTGCGTTTTTCAACAGAGTTTTTAAAGTAGTTTTGTATGTTTGAATGTTTATGTCAAAATTTGAGTAAAAACATTTGAATAAACTTAAGTTTGTTACTTGGATGATTGTTTTTGCTTCCACTTCATTGTACGTTGCATACAAGTCACCAACTAGAACCAATTATAAAATTTATATTTTCGTGCCATGGCCATCTGTCCGCCCGACTTTGCTTGTTTGTTTGGTTTTAGGGAGTGTTACCCGTGTGGTAATCCTTTGACAAATATGGAACCGGTATGCCTCGGTACTAGCCCTACCGACGATCCTTGGGATTGTTTATTTTAGTCCCAGGTATACTGACTACGTCTAAATTCTAAGCCCCTAATCCGCTAGGGCTGGTCCATCTGTTTCTTTTAGAATCACACACTTGATACTTAGTGTATAAACAGCTTTTAATATATGTATATATCAGCTGCCGAAAGCGGCGAGAGCGGTCCACTCTGTTGCTTAGCGATGCCCGCTGTTATACCGATATCCAATATATCAAGATTTAGTATATAGATTTTTTGTGCAGACCATCAAAATTACCATTTTAAATGAAAGGGCGCAACCTGTAGACGTGCAGAAAGGTTTAATTTTTTTGAAACGGGTGGACACCTGTTTAGAAATAAGTTTTTCCTATATGGATTGTTTGATATTTAAATTTTAGGTGTCGTAAGAAAGGGCTGAGGCTGAAAATTAGTAATTTAATATACGTAAAAAAAGAGTGCCACTTGTTCTAAAAGATTCACTTCAATTCTTTTACGTTTTTTAAATTTTAAAACATAAGATATAATACAGAAGGGTGCATCTTCTAGCTAAGAAGAACAAATTCATGAAATTGCTTACACTTTTGACTTATTACAACTTAACAAATAAGAAGTTTAGGACTATAACTATGCTAGTGAAGTAGCCGAGACTTATTGAACTTATTGAAGAAATTTTGAGAGTGTAAATTATAGAGACCTTACTACCACCCAACCGATTGTTTAGATAAAGCGGTTTAAGGCATAATTCTACGTATTAAATAGACGAAACATAAACAGTCATTGACTAATAGTCGCACTATACTTGACAAAGGATTTTTATGTTTCATGAATAAGTATTAATATTATCTTATATACATTATTATTTCCTTGTATATAGGATATGTTCATTAATGATACATTTGAGTTCAGAGAGGTTATAAAATTTAATTGTTATATCGGTCTCTTCATTAGTTGGATTTGCAATACTACCCAATAAAAGGCAGAATTAGCCTAATTTATATAAATTAGCAAAGTGGGAAAGGACCATTATAAAGTATAATTTCAGCGAAGTGGTGTGAGGCAGCCTATTGTGCGTTTAATTTGTGTGGACTATATTTGTGCTCGTATCTACAGGTACTTTAATGTGCATATAATGAGTAGTCAAGTAATTATAAAAAAAAAAATGCAATTTAATACGAATACTCAAAAAAACCACGAAGGGTTGATTTGGAACATGGCTGACCAGAGCTCCCGTCTTTTGTTTAACATGTTTTGGAAGCGTGCAATGTTCATATAGCGCAAATAAATAAGGAAGTTTAAGTTCGGGTGAAACCGAACAATTTATATCTGTTAGTAGTAAAAAAGAATAGCAGAAAGGTATATAAGCTTCATATTGCTGTGGGTACTAACTATTTTATTTGACTAACGAAATTTTTTTGTCTGTTTGAGGTCCGATTTACTTAATTTTTGGCACGCATATGCTACATACCAACGAGAGCATGCTTAAACATTTTCATTAAAATAATTTACAAAAATTATCAGTACTTGCCTTCGAAAATGTAAGAACTTACATACTGAAAAGTAAGCGAGGGAGGCCAAGCCTATGTTCACATAATCTAAAAAATGTATTGCTTTGCTTAAGAAGCTTACTACGTGTGTGAAATATACAACTTCAGAAGTTACAGAAATATCGTGGTTCAAATTTTTCGAATAAATTTTTCAAGTCAACATTAGCTCTGTTCGGTGACAAAACTTGCAAAGAAGTGTCAGTAAAGTGAGAATGACGTAAAACTCTATCGAAACGCCAAAAGTAAAAAGTTTTCGCTCAACAGAAGGCAGTAAAAACTTGCTAGCAAAACTGGTGTTGCTTTTTTGATTGGTTAATATCTCAAAATTTAAAAGTTTTTGTTGTTGCTTTTCTGTGTCACGATCAGCTGTTTTTCACTTACAAGTATTACCGAGTGAAATTCCCGCAGCACAAACTTGCAAATCTCTCTCTCAATGAAATGTCAAAATGCGCTCTCGCTGCAAATGTTTTGTGTCACCGAACACTTTGCAGTGAAAATTTTATAAAACTTTTAAAAAGTTTATTCTCACCGAACAGATTTTTGTTCGAGTTATGGCATTACAATTTTTGTGGAAAAATCGACCATAAAATTGATGAGGGCACACTCAGTTTCGAAAATTTGAAATTTTTCGCATAACTTTATTTTTCAAAAAACGTTATTTTTCGTAGATAATTTGTATATTGTATGAGTCCTTTCATGAATCTTTGACATAAAAGTGGGCGTTGTTCTTAGCCGATTTCAATTATTTTATCTGGAACATTCTTTGTAAATTGCTTTATAGTGCCTTCAACGGTTTCAAATTTATGATTAATCATAGTTGTAAAGTTAACTTAATCAAAAGTATTCGAAGCCATGCATATTTTCAAGAAAAAAGACAAAATTAATAAATAAAGTGCATCCCTCGTGTTTACGTACACGACATGCCGACTCCGAACGGCATCTACAAAGGAGACGAATTTTTTCTGTTGTTAACGTTGTTGGTATTTTACAAAATATTCAATGCATGAAAAGCGGAAGCTATGACACAGTTTAGCCTATTTCCAGCAGCGATGGGGATGAGTTGCGGAACACTTGATGTATGTACAGTAGGCATGGGACTATTCGAAAAAATTATATTTTTATTCGACGTGTATACGTAATTCGAATAGTAGGCAAAAACTGTTTCGTGATGAATTTTTATGTTCATATGAGTATCTAAATAAATAAAGTTTAATTTGCGTAAAGCAATATATACAAAATAAGACTACCTGCTTACTAATTTTTTGCTAAATAGGACACTAAAATAGAAATTCAAAAAAAATGGGGGGGGGCGATTTAGAACTTGCCGCACCTAAAAAACTTATGAAAATTCTTCATTTATATATACACCTAAATCTTGCATCTTCACACAAAGCATGCAGAAACTTTAACTATTTGAAATATTTAGAATTTACGAATGGTTTACAACGGAATATAATAGAAGAACATATCTACCTGCTACTGCCAGGAAAATTCCCAATCGCTCATGCAAGTAGGTCCTTTGTGTTAATTTAATTAACGAGTTTAGACACCCAAATTTAAAATAAATATTCTCGCTTTACCCAATTCCTTCAGTTGCAGACACATAAAGAAAAATCTACCCACTAGTGATCATCCTTAACCAGGCCATTCATTCCAAAGAATTCGCAAATTTCTATGACCATACCTACTTACGTACTTATGTATGTATGTATGCAAAAAAAAAGTGAGCAGTTATTTTGTATATGGGTCATTCCATAAAATTTTTACAACCCAAAACATAGATTTGCCCGAAACAATTTTTTTTATGATCTGGATGAAAAACAAATCGACACGTATTTTTTTATTTTATCGTATTATGCGAAATTTTCGAGTAATAATTTTTCAAACTTTTCGAAAGCGAAAAAATACGGCAGTTAGAACATATTTTAAAGGGTTGCTGTTTTAAAACAAGTTGTCCTACAAAAACGAAATTTACAGGTTATCTTAATAATCGTTCACACTTTTTAAATATAAATAAATACAATTTTTTTTTTTTTTTTCATACAAAATAAATTAAATTTTTTTTTTAAATAAAGAAAAGTCAATAGCGAAAAAAAGCCATGCTTAAGGTTGTTTATTTTTAAACCAAAATAAGTGTACGGTTTGTAGAACATGTCATTAAAATTTCAGAGTGGGTAGCGAAATAGTTTTTTTGCAAAAACTATTTGTTTACAGCCACCTCAGCTCTAAGCATGCAATATACCATACAAGGCCGATGGCGGGCACTATTTTTGTATAACAATTTATATGAGTTGATATTTTTTTCAACATATTCGAATGCACTATTTCAACCTCTATAACGAATAAAAGCTGTAAGTAAAAAACATTAATTTGTTTAACTAAAAACCGAACAAAATTTAAAAGTTTTATTTTTTTAGAAAAGGTTTGGTTTGTGTGAGGTGGGCAAATTTCGACTGATAGAATTTGAGCTAATTAAAATCTGAAAACAAACACTTTAAGCAAAATTATTTGAGAAAGATATACATACCACATTCTATTTTTATATACGTCAGAGCATTATTTGCAGTACTGCTCGCCCACGCTATGCGCTTTTATGTTGTTGTTGTATTAACACGCATTACGACGCATTAAATTTAGCAATTCAAAAATATTGCTACTGCGCAATTTATTACTAATTTAGTGCAAATCTTTTTCTGAGCAGGACTGGGGAACTTAATTAAATTTGCAGATTTTGGAATTGTAGTTACGAGTTATAACTTTAATAGCGCAGTAATTTTTTTAATTTTGCTTTGGAAAATGTCAGCAAGTAAATTCAATACTCGTTGCAGTAACCCTTTCAAAAAAAATTCGCATACTTCAAAAGCACATAGAACTTACTTGCGTCGGGCATCAAAATATATGTGTGAACAATTCAAATGCTTGTGCCCAACAGATCTCCTGTGCCGTTCTTGCAGACGTGATTTCAGCAAATTTACTCATACTTACAAATAACAAGGACACCACATTTAAAAATTATTATTTATTTATAAGATATTATGCTATTTGAAATATTTTTTAAATTGAAATATTATTATTTTGTTGTATGTTAAACTTACCTGTTTATCGATAAGTATAAACAAATAAAATTTATGAGTTTTGTTCGGTGTTTAGTTAAACAAATTAATGTTTTTTACTTACAGCTTTTATTCGTTATAGAGGTTGAAATAGTGCATTCGAATATGTTGAAAAAAATATCAACTCATATAAATTGTTATACAAAAATAGTGCCCGCCATCGGCCTTGTATGGTATATTGCATGCTTAGAGCTGAGGTGGCTGTAAACAAATAGTTTTTGCAAAAAAACTATTTCGCTACCCACTCTGAAATTTTAATGACATGTTCTACAAACCGTACACTTATTTTGGTTTAAAAATAAACAACCTTAAGCATGGCTTTTTTTCGCTATTGACTTTTCTTTATTTAAAAAAAAAAATTTAATTTATTTTGTATGAAAAAAAAATTGTATTTATTTATATTTAAAAAGTGTGAACGATTATTAAGATAACCTGTAAATTTCGTTTTTGTAGGACAACTTGTTTTAAAACAGCAACCCTTTAAAATATGTTCTAACTGCCGTATTTTTTCGCTTTCGAAAAGTTTGAAAAATTATTACTCGAAAATTTCGCATAATACGATAAAATAAAAAAATATGTGTCGATTTGTTTTTCATCCAGATCATAAAAAAAATTGTTTCGGGCAAATCTATGTTTTGGGTTGTAAAAATTTTATGGAATGACCCATATGTTGCTTTACGGAAATTAAACTATTTATTTAGATACTCATATGAACATAAAAAACCAGCACGAACCAGCTCTTTGCCTACCATAATAAACAGTGTATGTTTATGCCCACAATTAATTTCGCTCCTGGCATCTCTTGTTTAAAGCCCTAGCACAAAACCTGCTATGCAAAATAACTCCAATATACATACAAATGTATTGATATATATTTACTTATAGTAACTTTAAAGTAAATATCAATCGGTTCATTTATTCACAAAAATGGTATTTAATTATTCGCAGAACAGCATTCTAATACAGGGTGTTTTTTTTACAGGTTTGTTTTTCGAATAGAGATAAAACTGGCATTTTGTGGCCAAATCTGGCAACTCTAATGTCATTTATGTTCAGTTTGGTTTGCCATTTCATCATGAACAGGTTGACAAAAGAACAACGCTTGCAAATCGTGCAAATTTATTTCGAAAATAATGGTTCAGTTCGCGAAGTTTACCGTGAGCTCCGTCCATTTTATGGTCGACATAATCGTCCATCAGAGCAATTAATTCGGTTAACCATGGATCGTTTTCGCACTACGTTTACTCTATGTGATAATACGCATCCGCAGAGACGTCGAACAGTGCGCACCGAAGAAACAATTGCCGCTGTAGAGCAAAGTGTTGAAGAGGACCCGAATGAATCGATTCGCCACCGTGCACAGCAATTGGAGCTTTGTCCATCAACTTTATGGAAGATTTTGCGCAAAGATCTTGGCTTGCGACCTTACAAGATCCAGCTTGTGCAAGAATTAAAGCCGCGAGACCATGCAATGCGTCGTGATTTTGGTGTATGGGCCGAAAATGAGATTGATTTCGATGCTGATTTTCATCGCAAAATTTTGTTCAGTGATGAGGCTCATTTTTGGTTGAATGGCTACGTCAACAAGCAAAATTGCCGCATTTGGAGTGAAGAGAATCCACATGAGACCCTTGAAACGCCATTACATCCACAAAAACTGACTGTTTGGTGTGCTCTATGGGCTGGTGGAGTCATTGGGCCATACTTCTTCCGCAATAATGCTGGAGAGGCAGCTACCGTTAATGGAGACCGGTATAGAGCCATGATAACCGACTATTTTGTTCCCGAATTGGATGGCATGAATGTGGACGAGTTGTGGTTCCAACAAGACGGCGCTACATGCCACACAGCGCACGTCACAATCGATTTATTGAAGGAAACATTCGATGAGCGCATAATTTCGCGGAATGGACCTGTCAATTGGCCACCAAGGTCGTGTGATTTGACACCATTGGATTATTTTCTTTGGGGATATGTGAAGTCGCTCGTCTACACCAACAAACCAGAAACGTTAGGGGAATTGGAAGCCAACATTCGTGGCGTTATTGCCGACATACGGCCCCATATGCTCGAAAAAGTGGTTGAAAATTGGACCTGTAGAATTGGCTTTATTCGAGCCAGCCGCGGCGGCCACATGCCCGAAATCATATTTAAACATTAATGGCATAAAATTATCCTTCCACTAAAGCCAAATTGATGGACCTTAAAACGATTTTCTTGTGTTTTATTTCAATTCGAAGTTCTATACCCCTAAAAAAAACACCCTTTATTATTGAAAGTACCTGGGTGACCGAGCCTTGCTCGGTGGCAACCCTAGTTGGCAATCCTACTTAAAAATATTCTGGTTGGTATACGGCCTCAAATACCTTCCGTTTGATACCCATATTGCCATATATTGCTTAATATTTAAAAGGGTGGCAACCCGCTAAGCTTCCTTTAGTGGCAACATCCAAGTAGAAAATCTTAGAGGGAACCATACTATCCATCTACCAAATTTCATCGAAATCGGTTTAGCCGTTCCCGAGATAGTGGTCGATATCTGAAGGAATAAATAAAATGCGGTCAGGTGGCAACCCTACTCGAAAATACTTTGGTTGGAATACGGCCTAAAATACCTTTCATTTGATACCCATATTCCCATATATTGCTTAATATTAAAAAAAAAATGATATAGGTGGTAACCCTGTGAACCACCCCAAATGGCAACACCAAAGTAGAAAATCTTAAAACAAAGGATACTACCCATATACCAAATTTCATCCAAATCGGTTAAGTCGTTCCTGAGATAGAAGTGGATATACAAATATACAACTATACGAGTACAAATATACAAATCTACAACTATACAAGAATAACTCGTTTAAAGTTATAAGATAATAAGGAAAAACTAAACCCCATTAACCGAATAAATAACAACTATTCGAATACTTATATATATACAAATATCACAACTGCTTATGTACACATTTGTTCACGCAACCATACTAACATACATACAAAGGGTGCATGCTCATAGGTACAAGCGATGAAAATAGTGAATTTCGCTTTCTAAATCTCTTGTAGTTCAATACAACTATTCGAATAAAACTATTCGAATAAACGGATAAATAATTCGAATAAACACTATCCGAATTTTTTTAAACGAATATTATTATTCGTTTCTTCGAATAGTATTTATTCGAAAATAATCCCACTACTAATGCGCATACATACGTGGTTCGTTTATGCCCTGACGCACTGCCGTTAGGCTAACAAAAGTAATATTTACTGTCATCGTAGCACTACTAGGTATAAAAACAGAGTATATTTAACCATACATTGTCAAGACTGACATTGCCGTTTCATTTTAGATATCTAAAGTTCATCGCCTAAGTTAAAAACATTTGACTGCAGGGTCATGCTATGACGAGTGTAAACGACCACGTGAAACCTTCTAGGTCATCTCGGCCCTTCCTTCCGTTGAAATGTTATCTCTCAGTTACACTCAGCGTAGAAGTACGAAGTCACTGAATAGTTTGGTCAGGGGTTTATAATATTATTATTGATAAAAATATACTCAATCACTTTTAGAAAACAAAGAGACATTTTTTTCTTAAGCACTTAGCGACATATGATTTTTTTTATATGGGTAATATCCTTTGTAGTTATATAACGGTTGTTTGTAACGGTACAAAATAATAGAGATAGATATGAAGTTCCATACATCAAAGTTCTTAGAATGAACAAAAGGAATCTATTGAAACATGTCCGTCCGTCCGCCCGTGGACACGATAACTTGAGTAAATTCGAAAAACGTAAAAAATGGGTCAGTTCAATAATAGAAGCAGCTACAATAATGAAACTTGCTAGATTTATTAACTTGGTTGTGTCATTGACAATTTTATAAAATTTTTGGAAAAGGGGGGGAGGCACCGCCCACATATGAGTGAAGAAATTTTCAAACTTTGACTCTTAATAACTTCAGAACCGTTTACGCTAGTATAACGAAATTTCGTAGGAGGCATACTATCGTTGTGATAAATGCACCCATGGAAAATAAGCGAAATCGCTTTTCGACCACGCCTCCTTTTTCATTAAAGGTTAATGGAAGGGTTGTAGAAATATTGAACTGCCCAAATCTAATTAATTGATCCAGGTATATTAATATAATTTGATAGTTACATAAATTTTCTTATCCTTTACATGATTTTTGCAAAATTTTGGAAGGTGGGCGTGGCACCGCCCACTTATGAGTAAAGCAAATTTCAAGATAGGATTACGAAACTTAATACGAGGTATGCTATAGACATGTAGAGTACGCCCACAGAAAATAAGCAAAATCGGCTAACGACCACTGCCACTTTTCGACCAAAGTTTTCCAAAAGAGAGGTAGGAAACCGGAACATGCCATATCTCATACATTGATGCAGATAGAATGCTAGAATTTCGTTGTTACAATGAACTGATGATCTTGTTAATGATTTTTGTAAAATTTTGGAAAATAAGCATGGCACCGCCCACATATAAATGAACAAATGATCAAATTTCAGCTATTATTAACTTCAGAACCGCGTTAAATAAAATTACGAAACATGATACGAGGTATACTATCTACGCTTTTCGAAATGATATATAGCCTATGCTGGAACCAGTGAACCAAAGACTCTACTGCGCAAATTTCATAAAGATCGGTTAAGTGCCTTGGACGCCTATACAAGATTAAAATTTTGTATAGCATTGGGCATGGCACCGCCCACTATTCCAAAAGTATATATAGCCTATACTGTAACCAGTGAACCCAGGAATCTACTGTGAAAATTTTATAAAGATCGGTTAAGTACTTTGGACGCCAGACACACAGACACACATTCATTTTTATTTATAAGATTGCCCACATGGTAGTAAAAAAGTTTGAAACCACTATAGGTCATAACTCCACAACTATTTACCACGACAATTTATACAGAGCTGGGTATTTAACGTTCGGTTCCACCCGAACTTAGACTTCCTTACTTGTTTATATCAAATTTAATTTGAATATCAAATGTGAATTTGTCGATTTCGAGATGGCAACCAAAATTGCGAGAGCTTGAAATTTCTTCTGAAGTTTTATTATACCTTTCATAAGCAGTAAATGGTATAATAACTTTGGTATGAGAAGAAGAAGAGATAGCCCCACCAAAAGGTATACCGAAATGATCAGGGCGATGAGCTGAGTCGATTTAGCCATGTCCGTCTGTCTGTCTGTTTGAACGCAAGCTAGTAAAATCAGTAAGATTGGACCAATATATGCATCGGATTTTTCTATCAACACGGTTTGGGCTATATATCTTTAAATTAATAAGGTAAGAACGTAAAATTTTCCTTAATTTGTACTAATACTTAATACTTAATACTTAATACTGGGACAGTGAAAATCGTGATGCGTATTAATGAAAGGTAAAAAGATTTCGACGAAACCGAAGAGTTGCCTTTTCTTACTCTTAGGCAAACAAAAAAATTTCATCTAGCATCGATATGACCATTAAAAAAGATTCGTTCATTTACACCCAAGATTTCCATTTGAATCTGTAGTTAGTTACCCTTTTTTCTTGAATTGCGTGGACTTCGTGTTTTGTTTTGATGCAGAAACAGACAAATTAGTAGCTGCATAATAGTATCTGCAAGCATGCGCAAGACTACTTTCTTAGGCACTTGCTATGAGTAGTTCTAATGCGATTACAGTGAAAAGTAAATTCTAAACTGCCTAACTTTGAACATACTATCGACATATATAAATATGTACATATATGTACATTTACACTTATGTATATTCACACATCTATCTGAGCTATTTGCCAAAACCCATTTACACATATGGGCCTACTTAGGTTTAGGTACAAAGTCAGTATTGCATAAACCGAAAATAGAGCAAAGAAAGAAAGAAAGGTTCAAATGGGAAACAAATATGTAAATATGATAGAAAAGTCGTTACAGTTTCTATAATTCAGTTAGTTGTGGCCCAAAACTAGGTTGGTATTGTTGCTGCCTGTTCAGTAAAAAAATCATTATATATATATGTATATATATATCAATACTTTTTTATTTTACCATCGGCATCGACTGACTCCAGATTTTCTCTAAGGAGACGAAACAACTGAGAGAACATATTCAAAATAAAAAAAACTATGACAGAAGGAAAAGCAGGTAAGATAATTTTGAATATCTTTATGTATTAAAAGTGCACGGATCATATCCGTTCATTTCTAGTTTCAGTTTTAGTTGTCACACTTCTTTTGGTTTTGATCTTCCCACGAAATCCAATCAGTGTCTCTGCGCAGAGTCCTACACCAAGGCCAGGACTTTTGAAAATTACAAAACCTACACCAAGAATTATATTCAATGACACATCAACAAAGCCAAAAGCAACAAGCACCACACCTAGTTCATCGACCAGCGAGACCGCCGAGGACAGTACATCAACGACGGCTATTCCAGATATTTGTATAAACGGCTTACAGCTCGTGTCAACTCACAAGGATCAAGCGCAGAATGTGCGCCATGAACGTGACTTTATTCATGTAACTGAAGGCGATGCAATGCTTAGTATACTCACTACTGATACAGCTTCAGCGCTGTTTGTTGTAAACCGAATAAATCGAGTAAATCTTCTCGATGCCGATTTTGAAATTGGTAAGTTTGATAAAGTGGGCAAGTGTTTTTGTACAGTGTTTCTCCTATATGGAGGCAGTTGGAAAAGGTCATAGTAACAGATGACAGAGAAAACCCTTTTATCCTAAATATTAGCATTATGGGCTCATATTTTTGAAGCTTGTTGTGGCATCTTTAAAAATGTAATCTTGTATTCAACTTTTTTTTATGTTTTGTGTTAGTGTTCGACGTTTTGGTACATTTTGTTCTTCTCGAAGAAGGAACTACCAAAAATCGCCCTTCATAGCTTCATTCGAATATCCTTGGTATCGAAATTCCATTTCTTTTATATATGAACAACGCAATGAAAAAACAAGTGAAGGTTTACCTATACCTGTTTTCTCGTAGTTTGTTGGCAAATCATAGATCAGTTTTTTGTAGCGACGAAAACACTCCCCGAAGCTTTTGGGGAGTGTTGCCGACTGTCGCGGGAGCGATTTGGTATGACCAGTACAACCATCTAGGTCATGTCACCGTTCCTTTCGTTAGGAAAGAGAAAATGTCTAATGAGAGGTGAGAGGCATCATATCCGTAGATTAACCATCATTAAATTTATGCATTTTAGTCGCCTCTTAAGACCTGCACTCAAACAAACCTTTTACTTCGTCATCTGATAAATGCGAAAACGTTAACTTTAGATGATCAATTTCGCGGTTTCTCTCTAAATTTTTGAAAATACCAAGTTTAAGTGTAAAGGCGATAGTATAATTTTATGTTTCTCCACTAGTGGCTCAAAATTATTGTTATCCTATCCGACGGTAAATCCTGTCATATTTGCTCAAAAAGCAGCAGTTCTTCGTATAGCCCTGCTGAAATACAGTTAGTAAAGCAACGACTTTAAGATCTGAACAAATCGACATGGGTTCAAATGATTCGTTCATACCAACTGCGTGCGACACTGGTGCAACAAGACAGCTAAAAAACCCAGTTTACAAGATCTGGAAGTTCAATGAAAAACTAAATATAGGTTTGTTCATCTAACTATCTATACCATTGCCATTTTTCTTTTATTTTCATTGATTATAATCCCTAAAGTGCCCAAATGTTCACTTAGAAATAGGCTCATAGTGTAAAAACAGGAGGTTATTTAATATTTCGTAAAAACATTACAAAAAGGAAGGTGAATGCCAAAAAAATTGCGTAGAAAAATTTTTGTGCGCCATAACTCCGTCACTTTAACGTCGATTTTAACTGTTTTTGCTATGGTGGAGGTTGTCATCTCAAAATAAAGTGAAATAACAAAAATAAAAAGAGACGGTAATGGCGGAGATATTGTCAGATTAGTAATCTTACTTTTTTTCTAGCGCAAAAACTGAAATTTCAAAATATATCAAAAGCTGTTCTACTTTTAAACTACCCGGCTACATATTTGGTATCGGCAGAAAATTTTACATAGGACTCATGTATCAAATGTCGAGGATATGAAAATTTGTCGGGTAGTGTAATTCGCTCACAATTTTTATGAAAACGACTGTTTTATTGCAAAAAAATCTTTCTCCGCCTTTTATAATAAGAGTTTTCGTTTTTAGCAATCTTGCGCTATAATATTTCTTACATTTTTTGAAATATTCCATATCGAAATATTGTGGGTTGAATTATCTTCTGACTGGCACACTATTCATCATCCATATTTGTTTATTTTTTGTTCACAGGAGTTCGCGCCATCTTAGTTGAAGACGACAGCCTAGCCGAGAACTTGCTTATACAGGAGGTTCAATATTTGCAACAGTGCATAACTCATGCAATCGGAATCTTTGTTGACTATGATATTTATAAGAACTCAGAGCAAATGATCAAAGAGCTAGAGTACAATATTTGGTCAATGGTTTCACCACACGTATACCTCTTGCCGAAGGTTGCACATCTGTTGCATCAAATGCCATGGGGCGAAAACATAGCTTCTGTTGAAATTCTCACCGAAAATTTGGAAACCTATAACGAATTTATGGAAGCAGTGCGACACGAGCACATGTGTCTTATGCATTTTAAGAGCGACAAGAACATTTACATTTTGTTTGGCAACAAAATTGCCAGCCATTTTGAAGAGAATGGCACAATTTTCGCTGTACTCACCGATAGCTCTGATCGTAGCTTTATAACTGGTAAGTGAAACGAGTATGTAATGAAATGATACACACCCTGTAATAAACGTTGGAGCATCAGAGTACTCCAACACTTATCCTCATTCATATAAAAAAGGTGGTCCAATTTACATAGCGATATCCGGTGATTGGATCACCTAATCCTACTCGGAGTACCATTTACTTTGCTTCCGAATAGTCTATAGAGCACCTACGTTGGAGTACTTTGAAAATGCTGCCAAAAGATTACTCTATAGAGTATTCTAGACGAAAGCGGGAAGGGAGTATGTGTTATTTTGAGGACCACCTACTCCCACTCTCGCTTTGCTGTTAAATACTCCATAGAGTTATCCCATTTTGAGAGTACTCTCACTTAGGTGGTCTATAGAGTATTCAAAAGCAAAGAAACGGAGTACTCCGAGATGGATTAGGTGATCCAATCACCGGGCATTGCCTTGTAAATTGGACCATCTTTTTTATATGAATGAGGATAAGTGTCGGAGTACCCTGATACTCCTTTAGGAGTATTTTTTGGAGTATGAAACGGAGTATTTTCGTTTTTTGCAGGGGCATTAATGCTACACCTTTTTCAGTTTATATTCAGAAAATTACAGTTTATTTATTTATTGACACCCATATTCATAAAAAATAAAAAAGGTTTATAAAGCTCTTATAATTAAAAATTTTTATGGAAATGTCATTTTAAAAAGCTTTATAAGCCAATTTTATTTTTTATGAATAAGGGGGGGTAAATATCACAATTATCAAGTTCAGAATTCTATTTCAAATACAGAAAATTAGAATTCACCACCTCTTGGATTTACAGTCAATGCAAGTTAATAAAAAATAAATGAATGATTTTCTAAACTTGAACTTTATCTTTCGGAAGTTACAATGGAAACTCTGAACTTAAATTGTAACTTTCTGAATATAAACTGAAAAACTTGTAGAATTTGTCAAGGTGTTTGCGTATGCATCAAACATTTCATATTTCATATATCTAAACCTAAAATCGTTTCCAGATCTACCGGATAAGTCATATATACTTATGGAACGCGAAATAGAGGCAGATGTTATTGATGGCAATTCGACACAAACCACACTAGAAGAAACGTTAATGGGAAAATCAGTCCAGCCATCGCGTCTTTTTGCTTTCGCCCGACCCATGTTAGAGCTTGTACTTTGGCTTAAAAGTTCACTGATGCGAAATTGTAAGCGCGAACAAAATATTTTTATTTTCGAGTCATGCTTCAACTTCCTCACATTTATCGCCGATTGGCAAACGCCAGAGCATCGCCAGTACTACGAACCAGCAAAAATACTAGAACTATTGCATATGCATCGATTTGCTTCACTCATGAACTTTCAAATGTATCAAAAACTTAACGAAAACGGGCATGGTACTTCGACCTTCACGTCGTCTGAGGATAATGTAGAACTTAGAGAGATTGCATCCCAAAACTTTCTAACGAACATAACCACATTTTATCATTATAATCGCGCCAATAGCACCAGCATGGAACTGAAACCAAAGTTTGGCCAAATCTTCAACTGTCAATATAGTGCAGGCGAGAATGCGCGTTATCCGTTTCTATTTGACGGCGAGTCAGTTATGTTTTGGCGTATAAAGCCTGATGCTTGGGTTGCCACTGGAATGACCGCTGCAATACTCGGATTAATTATAACGCTAGCTATATTGGTATTTGTTGTTGTACGCATTTCGCTTGGTGACGTTTTCGAAGGCAATCCAGTTACTTCGATACTTTTATTGCTGTCCTTGATTTTGTTATTCATTTCATTTGTTCCGTTTTCTTTGGAATATGTTGGTGAACACCGAAACTCACATGTGACATTTGAGGATGCGTCAACGCTTAACACATTGTGCGCCGTGCGTGTTTTTATAATGACACTCGTTTATTGCTTTGCTTTCTCGATTTTGCTGTGCCGGGCTGTTATGCTCGCCTCGATCGGCTCAGAGGGTGGATTTCTGTCTCATGTCAATGGTTACATTCAAGCAGTCATTTGCATTTTTAGTATATTTGTACAATTGGGAATGTCCATTCAGTTGCTTGTGATTATGCATGTCGCTACGGAGAGTATATCGTGTGAGAATATGTACTATGGGCACTGGCTGTGGGTACTAGTCGGATACGATTTTGTGTTACTTTTGGGTATTGTTGGATTAGTACCATTCATATATCGGTCACAACGAAATTACCGCGAAGGCATACTTATTGTAATTGGTGCGGTGCTTACATTTGTCATTTGGGTGGTCTGGATTGCAATGTCATTTTTCGGTGACGAAATGCGTGATGCAGCCATACCTTTGGGCTTGCAGGCCACAGGTTGGGCCATATTGGTGGGTGTGCTCATTCCGCGCACATTTCTCATAGTACGTGGAATTGAACGCTCCGATATTGCTCAAGCATTACCATCACTTACGTCGCTAGCGTTTGCGCAGAATAATCAATATTCTTCCGAGCAGGTAATTTAAGTTTACTATTGGATGTTGGAAAAATTCTAAATACAGATCTGCGTCCCTTTTTTTTTACTCTACAGAGCGTATACGAATGCGTCAACCCTGCTATGCGTAATTGTTCGCAACCGGATATAGCTCAGTCTCCTAGTGAAATTCCAACCCTTCCACTGCGTGGTGGTGGGCCACGACGTCAACAGTTTTTCGCCAACTTACGCCAAGCCAATGCAAACATAAACCCGCAGCGACCACCACCTCGACCACAAAGGGGAAGTCCTACCAGATCAGAGTGTTCCTCGCTGCCCGACTCCCCTGACAGCAGTAAAATAACGCGGTTTTAAAAAACGAAACATACAAACCAATCACCTAAATTTTGTAGGTCTACAGAAATTAAATAGTTTTAGCTGCCTTCATCTTTATATGTATCTAGTCATTGTCTTATGAAGACTGTCATTTTTATTACACAAACATCAAATAAGCGAAACATACTACATACATATGTACAATGTTTTATTCAATTAAATAAATTATATATTTGCTAAAGTCCTTACAAAAATATTTTCTTCGAGAATTTTGATCGAAGCCACTATTCTACTGTTCAATAAGCAGTTTTTTCTAGTGAATAGTACTTCAATATGTCTAACAAAAGCTTTCGTTATAAAGCGTCGCAATGAGAGCTTTTCGATATAACAGTTATTATCTACAAGTTTGTACGCCAAACGGTCTGCCATCAATGTTGACATAAAAACATACCCCAAACGTCTTCATATTTATGTACATACATACATACATATGTCAAATTAGAACACAGTGTGGCATCACTCTCCAAAGAGAAAGCTCTGCTTGGTTCAATGCTATTTGACTCACTTCGTTCAGTTCAGTTTTTGACGTTAGCTCGAGCACTTTGGACAAAGATAATCGTAGTAGTCAGTGATTGCTGTTCTTTGAAAATTATTTTTACATACAGACTTAGTTATATTTGTAAAGAAAAATCAGAACAAAGTGAGTGCTTAGAAAAAAACGGGATTTAAAATGAAGTGAATTGAGAAAGAAAGTGCTTTATATATCACTCGGACTACATATATCCTAAAAATATTTTCGATTTTGCAACTCCCGTTTGGCAAATGTTGTGTGACAATTTTTTCTGATGTACAGAAACCATACATAGCTACATACTTACCTACACACATTATTTGAAACTTTAGTTTTTATTTCCCTATTTATTACTTACAAATCCTGCATTTATTTGCTGGTGGGTTATTATTTTTTGTTAACAAATAAATCAGTTTTCTAGCAAGAAAATTAAGTTTATTTTTAGAAACTTTCTTTGAGGAAAAAGCCTTTGCCATCTACCCCCGTTTAAAAAAGCTTTTTTGTCCTCGTGGCTTGCCGTGTTTTGCCTCTCCTATCAGCGAATAAATTGAGAACACATCCTGTAAATTGCCACTCGTTTAGGCTAACGCATATGTATCTGTGTCTGTTTATGAACTAGATATTCGTTAAGTTATTCACATGGTTTTAAACATACGAGTCATATTTTGAGGTCGCCGAAAAAATTTAAACGTTGACTGGCTTAACCCAAGTTAAAAATATTTATATCTCTATGTATATAAGTATTCAACAAATTAGTCCGATTCATAAACGTTGAATAATATAATAACAAATCGTAACCATAAAAATAATAACAGTAACCTCTGGTTTGTTTGAAAGAGAACGCAAGTAATAGCTTTGCTATATTAAGAACCGGTACCAATCGGTTTTGTGAAAACTTAAAAGAATGAGTTGAAACATCTGCCTTGTGTTTGATTATTCCCAACTGAACTACGGCCTCGCAAAAGCCGGTCAGAGAAGCACTAGTCGTTCTCCATAATGTTCGAATGTTAGCAATGTTGAAATACGCTCCAATATCCTTCATACATCAATAATCCATACTAAATCTCAAGATACTACAAGAGTATCATATGTACAAATATGGTAGACATTATAATGCAATTACTATAATATGTTGCGATTTAAAAGTAAATTTTAGTTTTAGTTCAGTTACTAGTAAACAGGGTATTCGATATTTTTTTTGTTCATTTTTTTGGTTGCTTTTTAAAATGAGAGAAATAGAAAGATAACCACGCAATTATTTTTCGATATCGAAAATTTGGGAAAACGTATAAAATGAGAAATTTATTGACTTGCTCATTCTATTGACGGTTTTTGAAAAACTGTAATGTACTAAATCAAATTAAAATGTAGTCCTTTATGAAACTTGTGTAATATTTAGTACCTTTTTATAGGTGCCGGCCCAGTGTTATTTATGCTTATCAAGCATATTTAACTTAGTTGTACAGGGCTAAGTAGTAAGGTAGCAAAAATAAGCACAACGAACTCTTCAATTTCCTAAAAATGGAACGATATTCTTGTCGGCAATAATTTGGTTGTCTGAATTCATACACACATTCACCCACGCACACGTGTTAAAAATGCCATCAAGCTTTTCATTCACAAAATTTTCAATGAACGCGTACAGCGATGAGTTAGTAGTAATGTACATAGGTTTGTGCGTGCATTCGTAAAATGAGGACACGTGGAACATTTTACATTTCCAAGTGCATTCATAAACGGTCTAGTCTACTCAAAAAAACTCCACTTGTGGAACATACCTAAAATGAGAGCGAAAGTATTTTTGTTTACACAAACTTGACGAAAGTGAATAATACAAATAAGTAAGGAAGTCTAAGTTCGGGTAGAACCGAACATTATATACCTAGTAGTGATCTATTATGGCATACCAATTTACGCAGGTCTATTTTGATACTTTGCAGTTCGTATTATAAAACCAGCTGATTGTTTTCAATAAAAACGCTTCTGTTATGAGTTTTGAGGGGTAAATTAATTTAAATAAATATAAGTGTATGGCTCGATATACAACAGGCATATCAGCATAAACCTCCTAAGAGATTTTTACGCCGAGCTTCCCTTCCAATTTGTGAAGATGAATTTTTGCTGAGAAGCCTTTCATGGCAGAAAGACACAGTTTGCCAAACCACTGCCGAGCAGTGACCTGTAATTATTCATATTTTTAAGTACTTAGTTCTCTCTATCTCTATGGCGCGATATACAACAGGTATATCATCATAAACCTCCTAAGAGATTTTTGCGCTAAGCTTCTCTTCCAATTTGTGGTGTGCCGATTTGAATTTTTCCCTACAAATTGGTGGGACCTACAGTTTTTTGCCGACTCCGAACGGCATCTACAAAGGAGACGAATTTTTGCTGAGAAGCCTGTCATGGCAGAAATACACTCGGAGAGTTTGCCAAACCACTGCCGAGGGGCGACCCCGTTTTGAAAAAACTTTTTTCAAATCACTTTTGATGTTACTTGTACCAGGGCTCGAACCATGGACCTTCGGTGTGGTAGGCCGGCAACACTACCTTCACACCACGGCGGCCGCTACTTAGTTAGCTAACCAAAAAATAGTCTTAGTGTGTATGCAGTACACGAACGCAACGCACTAAGATACACTAATACACATTTACATAGTCATGCTTCGCACAGTAACTAATTAGTCAAGCGACACGAAGCACTAAGTACACAAATGACTTGTTGAGTAAGTTAGTGGAACTGTGTTATAGCGAAACACTATGGGCCTGTTTCACCAACGTGACTAAGACTAAAACTTAGTCGTGGCTTAAGTTAGCACAAATTCGAGACTAACTTAATTTTGGGTTTCACCAACTGAGCGACTTAAATAATTTTGACCACAACAACCCGATCAGCTGTTTTATGCATAGTAGTATTTTTTCATACCAGACAAATCTGCGCATCCCAATATCCCAGTGCGAAATGGGCATGTATGACTATACACGAAGGAATGTATTGATCTTACACCCATTTCTCTTTAGTTGGAAGGTACTAAAATTAGCGCTTAATTGAAAAAGATAGTTTCGTAATGGTTGCATGCTTGAAAACAAGCGTTGACATGCATCTACGCTTACCACGTTAAAGTCAAACATGGTGAAGTTTCCGACTGGGGCGTTGCACAAAACAAATTAGCAACATTACTGACATTTAGGTTTTGAACCACAGCAACACTGCTTAGTCGAGAATAAGTCAGCTGGCAAGTTGACTAGGCTAAGTTAGGTGGTGAAACTGAAAAAGGGAAAATCGCGACTTAACTAAGTTAAGTCGAGTTGGTGAAACCGGGCCTATGTGTTAAGTGGAATGACTATAGTCATTTAAGTATTTCGAGTGTGTAAGTATTTTTTGTGTGTATGCATTGTTAGTTGATTGTGTTATGCTATAAACTTAAAAACTCTAAAACCATGTCTTCGATGCATATTTTAATTTATTTAAAACTTACGTTAATACAAATAAGCAAAAATACGAAAATCGACACTGATGATGGCACAACGCCGAAGCCGGTTTGTCTCAAAACCAAATTTGACAAGGGATGACGAAAAATCGTTCCAATATACATCAAAAATCATCATTTTGGGACAATTTTGGGATGATCGCAAAATTATCCCAAAATGGCCCCAAATCACTCCAGAAAGATGTCAAAGTGATAAAAAATGGCCCAAAACGATCCCGAAACTATCTCAAAATGATCCCAAAGGGTTCCCAAAATGCCCCCCGAATGATCACTAAATTATCTCAAAATGACCGCAAAATAGTCCTTAAATGATCGCAAAATGTTAACAAAAGGATCCCAAAATGATCTTAAAATGATTGCAAAATGATCTAAAAGTCATCCCAAAATGATCGCAAAATTATCCTAAAATGATCTCCAGATTATCCCAAAATTATCTCAAAATGATTGCAAAATTATCCCAAAAGAGTTCTAAAATAATCCCACTTAAGGATAACTGAACTAACCAGTTTTCTACACACACAAAGTATACAAAGTACGCATATTACACACAAAAAACATAGTACTTACACAAAACTTAGTGCACTGAGTACACATAGTGAAATTGGTTATTAGTTCACGCTGAATATAGTTATATGTGTGTGGCACAAGTATATATCAAGTGCTCGTTTGTTTTCGGTATTTGTGGGTTAGTTAGTCGTAGTTATTAGTCTGTGCTTGACTAAGTACACATTTGCACTAATTGTTATGGCTAAGTGCACACATATTATTAGTACTAAGATCTCGTCACTGCTGTCGAGGGGCGACCCCGTTTTGAAAAACCTTTTCAAACCACTTTTGATGTTATCTGTCAAAGGACTCGAACCTTGGACCTTCGGTGTGGTAGGCCGGAAATACTACAGCCACACCATGGCGGCCGCCATTAATTTATTTGTATAAAAATAGATTCCCTAATAACAACTGCTTACCAAATTTTTCAAAATTCCAATACATGCACATTTTATGTTTGAAAAATTTTGCGTTCAAATAGACAGACGGACGGGGAAACGGACATTGCTAAATCGACTCAGATCATCGTCCTCAGTTTACTTATTGATGATCCCATCTCTTCTTCTTTTCATACCTACAAATATTTCATGTTCATTAAAGGTATGAAAATCAAAAAAGGTATACGACTTTCCTATTGGAGGGGGTATTAACAACTTGCCCGGATATTTTACTTGTGTGTTGATTTTTGGCAGCAGTATACTACATACTAAGCAGCTGACCAATTTTGATTGAAATATCTAGGTAAAACTACGAGAAATCGCCTCTGAAAATAGTAGAATTTGTATGCTGAAAAGTGGGCGGCGCCACGCCTACTTCCCCGAAATCCACAAAATTTTTTTGCGGTTGAGTTTCTCTTAAAGAGCTTATTATGTGTGCAAGATCTTATTGATACAGCTTGCATGGTTATAGAAATATCGCGTTTCACATTTTACAAACCAATTTTTCAGAACTATGTTAAAAAACTGGGCGTGGCCGACCACCGATTTCTCCCATTTTAACAACAAACATTTATCTTTATATATAAAACATTTTCGACAAATATCGTTCCGATAAATCAATTTCCTCCGGAGTTATGGGCCATGCCCATTTTCAAAAATTTATTTTTTTCGACTTTCTTCGTTCACGGACACTTTGAAAGAGAAATAGAAATTATATAAAGCTTTTGTACGCGAAGTTATTGCCTATTAAATATATCTATGATCTTTTTCAAAATCCTTCGTATAAAAGTGGGCGTGGCCGATTTCGCTCATTTTTTTCCGGAACATACCTTGTATTAATATAAATATGTATGTGTGCTAAATTTTCTTTTGATATCTTGGACGGTTTTTGATTTATGATTAATATTATTTCTAAATTTGACTTAATCAAAAGTGGGTAGTGCTTGGAGATGAGTACCAAGGAACCTGCATACCAATTTTCATTAAGATATCTCAAAATTTACTCAAGTTATCGTGTTCACAGATGGACGGACGCACGGACGGACGCACGGACGGACGGACATGGCTTAATCAATTTTTTTTTCCTCCTGAATAGTTTGATAAACATAAGTCAATGTATATCTCGATCCGTTTATGCCGTTACATACCACCGTTAGGCGACTAAAGTAAATATACCTTGTGTGCATAGCACTACTAGGTAGTATAAAAAAGAGCATTCGTACTTAGTTACTTGAGGTTTGCGATATCTTATAGAGCTTTTACATATAAAATGTAAATGTATGTACTAAATCTTTAATTCAAATCAAAGATATTAAAAACATGGTTTGTTTTTCAAAGTATTAGTGGGAAGAAATATCACTATCTAAACTGATCCACTATATGAACTGGTCCAGTTAAGTTTTTAAATGTTAGCTAGCTGCTTGACACTCGCATCTGCCACGGCGATTTCGACGAAGTCTTCAAGTGATGTCTTGACCACTTTTCACAAACAACTAAATGGTAAATATTTTCTAATAAAGACGTTAGTTTATGCTTTTGAATTTAAGAAATAAGTTTCAGATGAAAATTACGCAATTGAATTGGCCGGCACATTGGACACAAAGTTATTTGCAATTAAAAAGCCATCGATGACCAAACGATTAACTATAAGTTCTCCTACAACGAATTCCAATTGCAAAAATTTACCCAATGCTGGCAGCACAAGCACACTTATGCTATCGCCCATTACTGAACCTGTTTCCAGTGCCACCTTACCAAAAACACAAAACGAATTGAATGCTTTCGAGTCGAAGGATTATAACGATGCAAAGTTATTGCAAGGAAGTTCTAGTAATTGCGTTACGCTGTCGGCAAACCCATTTGTCAACAACGGTTTGCCTAACTTTACCGTAGCAAACGATGTATCGTCTTCCGAAAAGAGGAACAGTGACACGAGTGGACGTTCCGCAGCACTGGAGCGCGCCTATGTTCACGACGTTTATGAGAATTGTGAGGAACCAACCGGACCTGTTCGGCCACGCATTGCACAATTTCTAAACAACTTAGATCCTGGTTCGGTAGTCTGTGATGTGGGCTGTGGTAATGGGCGCTATCTTGCGCATGGAAATCCTGCCATATGCACGGTGGGCGTGGATCGTTGTTACCGCTTGAGTAGAGTTTCGCGTGACAAAGGTGGTGAGGTTAGTATAAAGTTACATATTGGGTATTTATCATACATATAAGAAAGTAAATCTGGTCTTGGTTTGAATAATGTGTTTTGTTTTTATATTTGCGAACCTTAAAGGTTATGGTGTGTGATAATTTGGAGCTACCATTTCGTGATGAATCATTTGATGCGGTACTATCGTTGGCTGTGGTCCATCATTTTGCCACCACTGAGAGGCGAGTGAAAGCTTTGCGTGAATTGGCAAGAATACTACGTGTTGGTGGTCGTGTCATAATAACAGTATGGGCACTTGAACAGAGACATCGCCGCTTTGAATCACAAGATGTCCTCATACCTTGGCAGCCACCGAAAATACGTAATCTTAGCTGCTCAGACGAAGAGGATGATGATAGTTTTCTCCCACCATATCATGCATACACCGAAGACTCCACAAATTCAAGTCGTTCAGCTGGAGATGGGGACAGTTCTAGTTTATCTTCGTCCTCTCCCGGTGAATCATGCTACAGTTTCGTTCGAAGAGCAATACAAGTAGGTTATTTTACGAAAACATTACACCAGCAGTTTAATTTTAAATATTTCTTTTCAGAAACTTGCAAGTGGTCGAAGGCATCCATGGTTTTTAGACTCGTGGACATCCAAAGAAACGAGAAATGATAGTAGTCTCGATTTTGAGGATGTTAAAGACTTACCCATCGAGTTAAGGCGGCTTGAAGATTTTGATGATTTTCATGATCCACCACTTTCAGCTGGATTAAAATCGAGAAGTCTTGGTAGTATACTAAATCCACCGCCTCGGCAAATAGTCCGCTCCCGTTCGAGTGTACCAAGCCTTGGTGGTACAGTTATACATTCAGACTTAAACCACAAGTCAGTAACGCAAAATGCCCAACACCTGCAAGCGATCGATAACAGTAATGGTGCTGGAGGTATTGCCACATCAAACAACATTTCACCAACGAATTTAATTATGACATCCAATGCTAAAGCCATGAATAGTAGCACATCATTGGGAAGACGGCCGAAGCTGATCAAACAGAAACAATCACTTTGTGATGAGGAATATCAACTGCCAGAAAATCCATTTCACCTGATAAGTACCTATAATAACGTTAATAATAGTGTCAGCAATGATCTATATCTACGTGGTGGCTGTTACTACAACAGCAAAACCAAAAATGCGAACTCCCAGGCTGAAGCATTCGCAACAAATCGTCATGGTTTGCAACACCAATCGTCTGTAACAGCACGCCAAATGATGCAAGCGAGTATATTTTTACGTAAGCAAAGTTCTTTGAACGAGGAACTTATGGCGGTGAATCGCCTGCGTGAAAAGGAGCGAGTTCGTAAACGAATACAAAAGCAGACCTCATTGAACGAAGCCTTTCTTTGTCGATCCGCATTGTTCTCAAAGAAGCTTCATGTTATACGAGAAAATTTTTCAAAGAAAGTGAAAACTTCCACGGGAAGTTTTGAAAGGGCCACGAAAACTGGATTGAATAAATTAGTGCATAACCTCTCCTCGTATATTGCACCAGGCACAACTACTTCGGAAACGACAGAGAAGCGAACTACCGAAACAGGCCAAACAAATACAACACCACAGATGGGAAGCGTTACCAAATGTAACAAATATCATCACCATCATCATCATCACCATCACCATCATTTCATGCAACAGCAACTCCAACAGCAACAGTCCCTTAATCTTCAAAACTATCAAAGAAAACAAGGTGCCCCTATTAATGCTCAGGAAAAATCTTCCCCTACAACAAGTTTACAAAAACAATTATCACTCGGTAGTTGCGCTAATAAATATGCTGGCCCTGTAACATATTGTAACAATCCTGAATGTAGCACCACCTCAGCATGCTATTGCAGTACGTACCACTATTCAGGATGCAATACGTTTTGTACAACAAACGATATCAATGGAAACAAGGAGGATAAAGCCCGACGACATTCTCGTGAGTCTGGCTCGGATTCATCGAAAGATAGCAGTTTGCAATCGGATACCAGCATCGAGTCTGAAGATAGCTTTGCTTCAGTCATTTTTATTCCGAAGCCAGAACAACATCAACAACAACTCAACTACCAGCAGCAACATCAGAACTCTAATTCAAGTTCAAGTAATTCATCTTCAAGCAACGGAGGATGCCAGGTATACGGAAATTGTTGCCAACATAAGAATGGCACATGCAAAGCACACACCAATAGCAATCTAGTTAGCTGTATAACATGCCTCAAACATCAGCAGCAATCAAACCATCATCGGCTATCCTCTGCACCTACGTCACCCCTGATAATGCCTTGTCCACCCACGCCAGCACATTCTCCAGCAGCGACACAAGCAGCAGTAACCTCACCACCACAAACTGTGGCAGCTGTAACCGCCGCAATGGCTATTTTGACTCCACCAACGAAAAGTAGCGAAACTACAAAAGAAGCTCAAAATTCTAAAGATGAAACTAATCAAACTAAAAAAGCTGTTGAAACACGTTTCAGTTTCGATGAATCCCATATCAAACAAAATGAGAACATACAAAAAACTCAGGAAGCAAAAGAACAGCAAAATATCAAAGAGAAGAAGGCCGAATTCGAAGGAAAAATTACACGACAGATAGTCAAGAATCTACCTCCGATACCTAAATTTCATAAACAACAGTCTCTGCAAATAATCCGTCAAAATTTTCCAATTATAAGACGATCCTCAGGCTCATCTACTACATCTCTGCCGAGCATTCCTAAACTTATGTCTCTTGAACTTTTTAATCCCGCCACTGACGATTTAGATAGCGATTCTAGTGAGGCATCTACCCCAAATTCTATTGATAGTGTAATTAGTACAACAAGTAAACCCAATATGACGACTGAAACGCAGTCAGAGCAAAAAGAAATGAGTACAGGAGTGGACTCGGAGAAAGAGGAATGTGACAAAAAGGATGAAGTGAATCCGGAAAACACTAGTAAAATAGAGAAACAAAAATATTGCAACGGAGACCTTAATATTAGCAATGCTATGCCTCAGAATATTTATGTTAATGAAGACGACAGTTGTCCCATGCCACCAGGACGTGGAAATACCAAAGCAAATGGAAGTTCCCTAAACAGAAAGGATACGGACGATGCAGAGTTTGCAGAACAGCTAAATGATCAATTGATGAAGAAAATTGATGACAAAAATCCAGTAGAAGACGGTGAAAATTCAGAATGTAATAGGGACTCTAACGAGCAGCCAGACATGTATTTCACTGCGTCGGGTGAAATCCTTGGCAGGAAGCGTAGCAATGAGTTGCGAGAGTTGTCAACGATTCGGGAAGAGTTGCGAGAGCGCCGTTTAATGTTGGCTAATCTCTCAATACAACCAAGTTTGCAACAATCACCTGCTTCGTCGACTTCTTCTTTATCTTCGCAAACACGAAGTTTTACTATTCATGAGGAGAATGAAGAAGAAAGCGATGAGAGAAGTTACTCTTTGCAACTATACGAGAATTGCAAAATCTCAAAAATTAATTACAAACGTAATCGGTCGTATAACTTGAATCCCGAAACGGCCTATTTACTGCAGGATGAAGGTGATATTTTTGAGGAGGAAGAAGAGTATGGAGAAGAAGAATTAGAACACTTACTGAAGCAAAAGGAGTCAAAAAGTATACAATCTGAGTTGAAATATCAAAAAGAAACGGATACAGCTCCTAACCAATATGCAAATAGGTATAATTCTTGGGAGTCAGGAGGGCTTACAGAGAAAAAAGACAATAAAATTATAAAAACAAAAGAAGAAGATAAAACACTGCATAAAGCCCATCCTAATCGGCAGTCTACAGAGTCCTGGGGAAACTCAAACAGCTCAACAGGTTCGCTTGAAAGTCCTTCGCAGGGCGGTGCTACAACACATCATCGCTATTATCACGTCTTTCGCGAGGGAGAACTTGACGCTTTGATTAATCATCATGTCGCCAGTCTTCACATAGTTTCCTCGTACTATGAGAGAGCTAGTTGGTGTGTTGTTGCAGAAAAGGTGCAAGTTTGGACTATATAAAAATGACGACGTCTTGACGAGTTAAAACAAAAAACATACATATATAGGAACAAAAGTTACACGTTATGAGTCATATATGTTATTGAGAACAGTACTATGTACTGTGCATGTATGTGGTAAAAATGTGTTAAAGGAATTGCTAGTCTAGTCAAATCTAGTAGCCATAATTTAACGCTGAATCTAACTCTAAACTCAATTTAATTCATTCATTTTCCATTACCAACACATACTTACATACTTATATCTATGTCAATATGTATGCCTGTACATTTTGCTCACACCTGCATCTCATTTTCTCACTCATGGTAATTTTGCAAATTATTAACACTGGGCCGTCTCACTTAAATTGAAGAATAACTTTTCTTTAATATTTAAAGCCGTTCACTATAGACCATATATAAATGTCCCATTTACTAAAAGCTAGATTTCATTCGTGGAATATCGGCACATTTCAAAAAATTTTTCAAACCCATCCTATCTCACCATTTATTTCAACAACACCCTATTTAAGGATCAAAATGAAAATGCATTTATTGCCTTGTGTTCTGATGCAATTTTGGAATGAGGATAAAATTGGCGCTATCTCAGAAGCGACAAGTTCACATTTAATTTTGTTATTTTTTTTTCATATGTCCCTTACGAAAAAATATCATAATAACATTCGATTATACATTTCAACTTCAAAACACTCTGATCTTCCCTTCAAACATTCTCGGAGTGCTGATTTATGTTGGAACGATTTTCCGTCATCCCTTGTCAAGTTTGGTTTTGTGACAAACCGGTTTCGGCGTTCTGCCATTTTCAATGCCTAGTTTCGTTCTGGTCTGTGTCTATCCGCTGCGTTGTTTTTATAGTCCGTGGGTGCTGTGGCAGGTAATGTCAATCTATGTGGTCGTGGTAGGTAACGTTAATATGCGTGTGTGTGTGCGCGGTATTGATACGTCCGAATTGTTATCTGTCCCAAGGGTTGTTTTTGTAGGTATGTAGACATACCGCTTGTTAGCTAAGCGGTAGGTTGAGGTAGGTAGAAATCGGTGATTTTTGCAGTTTGGTTCATATTTCGTTTTTGCTTGTTCATTGTTACGTGTTTGGTTGCTGTACCTGCTGGCTTGTGCTGTTTTTTGTAAACTAGTTTTAAGGGTTCAAATATTTCGTCAGAGATAGTGTTGGTTTGTTCGTTTATGATCCTGCCGTCAAATGTTTTTAACTTGTATATCTCCATGTTCTCAAGTACATTAAGCCGCCGGCCTTTTCCTTGTACGTGAAGTATTCGAGCCGTTGGTTTTATGTTAGCTGGGGTGCAGTTGTTCTCAAACATGTGGTTCGCGAAATTAGATTCTGGTATTATGGTGGGTTTTCGTGTTTTTTTGTTGTAGTCCCTGATATGCTCTCGGAATCTTGTGCTTATTTTTCTTCCTGTTTGTCCTATGTAGCTGTATTGACATTCACAAGTAAGCCTATACACTCCGTGTCTGTTGAATGGGTCATCAGAATTAGTGTCGGTTCTTAGTTTTTGTCCGACGTTGTTAGATGTTCTGAATGCTGTGTTGATGTTATATCTTTTAAAGAACTTTGCTAATTTGTACGTCGCTTTTCCAGTGTATGTCATTGCCGTCCAAACAATTGGATTTTCCTCTACGTTTACTCTTTTTTGTGTTCCATGGCTACTTCTGAGTTTATCCACAAGTGCTTTCTTGTATCCATTATTTGCCGCTATGTTATATATTGTATTAAGCTCTCTCCAGTATGCTTCCTGTGTGAGCGGCGTTCTCTGAAGCCTATCCACTAAGTGCCTCAATGCTGCATTTTTGTGCTGTTGCGGATGGTTTGATGTAGAGTGTATAATGGTGTCCGTGGCAGTCGGTTTTCTATAAATGCCGTAGTTGAACCTATTTGTTATTTTGTCAATCCCTATAGTTAGGTCCAGGTAGTTCATGATTCCATCTTTTTCTACTTCCATTGTGAACTCTATGTTGCTATGTTGCCTGTTGAGGAACTCTAGTAATTGCTGTTCGTTATCGTCATTTAGGATGCAGATGATGTCATCCACGTATCTAGCGTAGAATGCCACGCCTAACTTGGTTTTTAACTCCTGTATATATTTTCCTTCCAAGTTTTGCATGAATATTTCCATGAGAATGGCCGATGTTGGGTTACCCATTCCTAGTCCGTTTGTCTGTCTATATATTTTGTTGTTGAACCGGAAATAGTTTTGCCGCAGCGTTGTTCTTAGCGCGTTGGTAATTTGCGCAGTTTTTACCTTATCTCCAGTAGTGTTTTGTTGACTATATCCATTGTATCTGTTAATGGTATTGACGGGTATAAGTCCTTTATGTCAAAGGATACGAGTTTACTGCTCCTTGTGAGTTTAACGGTCTCAAGTCTTTGTAGTAGTTCCATCGTATTGCTTATTGTGTATTCGCGCCCTAGTTTCAGAGTGTCCTTTAAAATCGTTTTTAGATGTTTCGACAGTTTATAACCCGGCGCGGACTTAAAATTAATTATAGGTCTCATCGGCGTATCCTGCTTGTGGATTTTAGGTAACGCAATGAGTGGAGGAGCAGATGGATTCATTTGTGTTAGGGTATATGCCATCCTCTCGTCTATTATTTTGGTAGCATTTTTTATAACCTCTTTAACTTCGGTCTGGTATTTATCCGTGGGGTTATCCCTAATAATGCGGCATTTCATTTCCTCGATGAGCTTCTCTGTCTTTGCTATATATTCGTCCTTACTGATTAGCACCGTTGTGTTTCCTTTGTCTGCCTTCGTTGTGACGATGTTGTTATTTTTTAGCTTTCGTTGTAGCCTTTTCAATATTTTCAGCTCCTTATTTCCTTTTTGTGCTTCCTGAGTTCTTACTTCCTTGCTTATGATTTCTCTGCATATGTGCCTTGCGTGCTCCTGTTCCTCATATGGAAGAAGCGATATTGCAACCTCTGCATCTACTATCGCTTGCTCAGTTCTTTTTGCTTCATTGCTATCCGCGATGTTGTGCTTCAGGCCCTTCCCTAGAAGTTGCGCTTCTTCGTTGGTAATGGCCACTGTTGTTAGGTTTACGAACCTTTTGTTAAATTCGTGTGTTTGTTGACTGTTACTGTGATCGCGTCGGCCCGTTAACTGGTCGTGGGCAAGAGTCCGGACAATTGCAGATGTATCCTCAGTAGTTCGGTGTTTAGGCTTTGTAATTCGAACTTTAAAAAGTCCTTTTCCGCCTTCCTGGTCGTTCTCCTACTTGCTTGGGTGTTGGTTTTTATTTTTATTCGCGCAAATTTCGGTGTAACATTCAATTCTAAACATTGCTTGTTGAACCAAATATTTGCCTTAGTCATAATTTAGGAGTCCGATAAGAGTCTTAAATATGTGAAAAATATGAACCTCAGGTGGTGTCTTTTATGACTCCGTTGTGATGAGCAACTTTGGAGCAGATATTCATATTGTTTGTTTTTGAAAAAAAAAAATTTTTTTTCCATACAAAACTTTTACGAATGTCTTTTGCTGTTCCTGACATATGTATGTATATACATTTTCCTGGACGCCATATCAAGTCATCGGCAACGGAAAAGTGAGTTTCATAAAATTGTGATTGTATCGATATACCGTACCAATATATTGGTGGTTGTCAGTGCAGTTTTGTTTTAAACACATGGGAAATATACACAGATGAACTTTTCAAGGGCTTTTTTCCCAAATATGTATATTTAAACAAAATTTTGCTAAACATAGGCCTTAGAAAAAAAGCCACATGCTTGAATTTCAGTTGCAAAAACTATCTTTTAAAAGCCCGAAAAGAGCAGATTGTAAGGGAAATAAATAACTCCGAAAAGCTTTATATAGGAGTCGTTTTGGAGTCCAGTATGTGTCGATTATGAGACAAGAAGGTATCATATTTGAATCCTATTCAAGCTTATATAATATATGAAATTCGGCTCATACCGGACGACCATCGCAAGAAGGGAAATACCTTCATTTCAGACTCATAAAGAGCGTAAACGCTCCAATTTAGGACTTCTTTCTGACTCATTTATGACTCCTATGGTTTGCTGGGTTTTATCAAATTTCTCAACTTTTCTTTGAGCCGTTACCCCAGTGTAAGGTTTTTAAAATAACTAAATTTCATTCCTAATCTCTTACTGGGTCTTATTCACTTTAATCAAAATTTTATATCGAATGATACTCCCCCAGATGGAAGCTCTGGGCAACATTGTTTATGCAACGTCAAATTCCTCAAAGTTTGTACTTGTTGTAAATAAATATAACAGTTTCTGTCGAGCAATACTTTTACTGGGTCAGATATCTGATTTCAGTTAAAAACAAGTATTAGTAATTGTTTGTGTAGGCCCAAGGGATATAACGGCGCTCTCGATATACATAGTGGAATAGTTAGAAAAAATTAGTTTTCGCCTGACGTGGAGGATAAGGTTTTTGGAGCCCGTATTTTTAAATACATTCGAAACTATTTTATAATTATGTTATTAAATTAAAATAGAGAACGGATCTTGCTTTTGGGGACGGCCTGAAATACATATATACATAGATACATACGTACACACATGCATATACCTACTTATACATATTTATATCAGAGCTTACATCGAACGGATTAGTCGCAACGAAAAACCAAACAACTAAATTATAAACTATTAATACATGTTTTATAAGAAAATAAAAATATGCCTACGTAAATATTCAGGATCTGGTCTTAATGAATCCAGTGCTATCGAGTGAAAACATGCAGTCAAGCAACGATTATTTTATATGCAAAATTCTACTGTTACGTGTTGCTACATACCAGGTTATTAACAGAAACTTAGAAATATATAAATGTATGTACGTTATTCTTAAAACTATTATTAAAAGGCATCAAAATCCATGTCATTCACTTAATAATGGTTTGAGTTGAAAATGTAAATTTATTATATGCATTAAAAGAAAATAAAAACATTGAGTGTTTATTTGATTATATAATTACTTACATTTGTATAAATAAATATATGCTCCTAATCTGATGAATTCTTATCATAGCTTGGGACGAACTTTTAAAATTCTCCAGCACAGCCAATTTTTCTTTTGAAGAAGTGTATTTTTGTTAAAATTTAGTTTGTTTTTAGTTTGAGCTCGCCATGTACTGTTTGTTTCGTGCTTTGTAAATAGGCCATTGAAAACAACTTAGATAGGGTAGACTGTTGACTTTATCGTAAATCTAATACGACATATTTGTAATTCATTTCATAATATGTAAGCCTATAAACGTATACAATTTGAACTTTATTAAGTAAGTACTTAGTGTAAATAAAAAATTAGAAAATTTCATTATAATATCTATACTCGCCATCCACCTGCTAATTACTCAAACGCATACACTGCGGGGAATTGGAATAGGCCCGCCATTTAATGCTAAGAATTTGACATTTGTGAATCAATCCAGTTTTGAAACAGATGAAACAATTATGTAACAGAACATTCTTCGATTGGTTAAAGAACTTATCTTAAAGCTTTTCTTTTTTACGGGGTTTATTAATTCTTAAATAATTTCTAGCAAAGAAGTTAAAATATCATTATTAATTTATGTGTTAGTACATTATTAAAAAAACGTAAGCCATTAAACAAATAGATATAAATTAAATTTCGTCTATGATGATTCACTATAGAATACATTATTATTACATTATTCAGCCAGTTATCTCATGTCATGTAGGGATATAAAATGAAAACTTAATTTTTATAGCCTTACATTTTTAACATCACTTTATTTTCCTTAGTGATGAAACTGGGAATCCATAAAAACAAAAAGTCATGTAATTTAAGTTTTTTCATAAATTTTTATAATTGAGCTGAAACTTAGTAAGCACCAAACAAGTAAAAGACAACTGTGCATACTGAGGAAAAATAGGCTAAATTATTTAAGTGACACGGAGTGTATTGTAATACACGTTAGCCTTTGTCCACTTGCAAACATTCTAAAGCTTATTTATTTTATCTAGAAGGTTTTCTGTAAGGATAATCGAGTTTAGGATAAATGCAAGAAACTCAGTAACAATAACTTAAACGAGAATGTATCTTTATTTATTTATGTATGTGGTAGTTAGTTAAGTTACAATAACTTAAGTTTATCCTACAATGGAGGTATTTTATACGCGACAAGTCAACCTTATTTATTTCTACTCAATATACCGAAGTAAAATAGCTATAATATTACCAAACATATAGATGTACATATATATAAATACTTGGACATACATAAGAAAATAGAAAATAAAATTTTCCTCCAGTAATTCCACAATATTTTGGATTTTATTTACCAGCAAGCCCGTAATGTCATTATCATACGGCAGGAGATTCTAGCCAATAAAATCAGCTTTCATATAAATCAAGGTGTAGGTGACATTAATTTTTCTTCGAAATATTGTCGTATTCTAAAAGGCCTTTATTTCCAAGTCCATTATATAATATGGTTTTAACCATTATACTTTAAGCTAAGATTTGGCATTGTAGGTCGACGGCAATCTCGTAAAACAATTTCAAGCATTGATTTAGGCTAAAGCTGGATACCGATTGTGAACATGAACTTTTTGAAATATATTTTATTCTACTTATATATAAAAACTTAATAAATAAAAGTAAGGAAAGGGCTGCCTTCGACTGTGCCGAAGACTTTATACCTTTCATGAATACGCAGTACGGTCTTAAGAGTCCTATCCTTACTTACCATAAGTACAAACTCTGCAAAATTTTGATGGTCTTACCCTGTTAATTTAAAGATATATAGCCCAAACCCCGTTTATTGGAAAAATGTGTTGTATTGGGGCTATACGATGTATTGGTCGAATCTTGATGGTTTTCACTACACACATTACATATATAAAAAGAACGAAACCTGCAAAAATTTTACGTTCCTAGCTTTATAATTGCAAGAGTTATAGGCCAAAACCCGTTTATCGGAACAATCGATTGTATGTTAGCTATGCGTTGTATTGGTCCAATCTTGCTGGTTCCGACAAATGATTAATGTTTTACAAAATGGCAGCCCCTTAGCAAATTTCAACGAGTTATCTCAAAAACTGAGGGACTAGTTTGCGTTCAAACAGACAGACAGAAGGACGTCCTGATCATTTCGGTATACTTATTCGTGGGTCTATCTCTTCTTCTTCTCATACTTAAAAGCATCGGAGCAAAGTTATAATACCTTTTCATGTTCAAGAAAGGTATAATAAATTAATAATTGCCGCAATATATACCTCCGATTAGTTTAGGGCGGAGCTTTTCTACCACTTTGATGCTTCTAATTTTTCCTAAAAATTGGCGTTACCTTCAGTTTTTTGACGATTCCGAACGGCATCTGTTGATCAGACGAATTTTTGCTGAGAGGCCTTCCATCGCAGAAATACTCTCGGAGATTTTAGCAAACCACTGCAGAGGGGCGACCCCGTCTTGAAAAAACTTTTCAAACCAGTTTTGATGTTACCTGTCCCAGAACTCGAACCTTGTACCTTCGGTGTGGTAGGCCAGCCACACTACCGCCACACCACGGCGGCCGACACACTGGTTAATATTCCCCTAAGCTCTACCTATTCCGATTGAAACATAAGATATGTCACATTCAAAATCTTACTAACGCTACGGTAGTACTGTGGCCAGCTCACTCAAGTTATGGGCCAGCGGAGTTCGGAACACTTGATGAAAATACAAAAAACAGCTTTCCCTCGCAGTGGTTGGCAGGCACTGAGAGTGTATTTCTGCCTTTAAAGGGGGTTTTGGCCTAAAATATATCTGGGGAAACACATTTCTGTTTTGAGAAGCTTCAAGGAGAACATTTTGAGAGTTCATACAATTGCAGCACTTTTGTTTATAGTTTTGTCCTCGAAAATTTACACTTTATATACAAAAAAAAAAAATGTCAAGCACTCTCATATTCTCTTTCAGATATAAACCCTAAAAAGGTATACGATATAGAGACGGTTTTTTAAGTCTTCTTAAATGTGCCATCTAATATCGTTAAAGCTTTTCACAACACTCCAAAATATGACGCAAAAGTTTTCTCACGTAAGTTTTGCAAGAATATGAAAAGCTCTCAGAAAGCTGTTTTGTTACTTTCACTTTGTCCAAGTCAAAGCTTTTTCCTACCTTCAATTAAGTTCTCGCTTTGTTAAAATCTGCCATGAACTCTTAGTCGTATGCTTGTAAGAAGAACAATAAGTGTACCGAAATGTTTTGGAACACGAGCTGAGTTTATTTAGCCAAGTCATTCTGTTGTTGTTGTTTAACAAATTCTCGATAACTCAAATTTTGTTGTTGATACACTTTGTATTAATATTCAACTTGTCATATTTCATTTAATCCTCAAATATTTTTTTATTTGTTAGAATATTGTCGGTGTCAACAACTAGGTAGTGGAGCTCAACGTACTGCGTTAACTAAAATTTAATACAATCTTGTCTGTTTCTAAAACAATGGCGTTGAAAGTTTTGAAAAAATTTGATTATTATCGAACAACTGAATAGTAAATAAAAATAGCAAAAAAACCTCCAGCAATACATCGGCGAAGAAAACATTCAATTCCATAAATGAATTTTTGATTTGGCTTCTGTTGCTTTTATTAAGACTGTTCCAATCAACCAGATTCTGATTATGGAATTGTCACAATTTCTATAAAAATGTTTTAGAAATCGGTTATAAGATACAAAATTGACATTTTCGCAGACTTATGAGAATATTCGCTCTGCAGTTTCTTGGGTATAGACATAAATGCACATTGGTGTTGTACGCCTGTGGGGAAGTCAGTAACTAGTGAGAATAGTTTCTGGTTCAGAACTAGGGATAAAGTGGCTAGTAAGAACTAGTAAGATGTTAACTAGATTTTCACTAGTTCGAAACCGGCAGTCTTGTAATCATTAAAGTTTAATAAAATTTAGATTCGTATTTGGAAAAATGTTTTGTTCTTATAACATTCTTTAAATAAAGGTTAAAATTTTAAATCATAAATGAAAAATGTATCAGTGGGTAGGAATGCTCTACCCACTCAGCTACGGCGCATGTATCAATATTGTGAGAAAAGGTTAAATATATATACGTTTAAAAAAAAAATGGTTTAAAATTTAGGCTCAAATTATTAGCCGCGTACAAACTAACCGCAACGGTAGTGTTGCTGGACTACCACACCGAAGGTCCAAGGTTCGAGTCCCTGGGAAAGGTTACATCAAAAGTGGTTTGAAAAAGTTTTTCAAAACGGGGGTCGACGACAGTAGGTATGCAAAAAGTCTCCGAGTGTAGTTTTTTTTTTTTAATTCTAAACTAACTACATCCAAACTGGAAATGGTTCAGAACTAGAGCAATAGTAGCACTAAGCGAACTACTTCCCAACTGTCGAATTTTTAACTAGTTCGGAACTGTCGAAAAGGTAATGCAGCGGGGGACAATTTTCACCGCCTAGGTCAACGCCATGTTAAATTCGCAAGTTCATTACATGTAAAAGAGAGATTGAAGGCGATCTAGTAGGGGTTCGGAAAGCACTAGAAGCGCACCAGTTCAGAACTAGAGATTTCCCCACAGGGACATGACTCCACCATACGAACATAGATAAGCTCCAAGTATCTGGGTGACATTTTTTGCCACAGTAGGAAGTCTGAGCTGCATTTGGAGCGACGCCAATTTCATTGATAGTATTTTGGATGGTGTTGATATCGAAAGCGATTTATGGACTAAAGCAATGACCCTATCCATACTTCTATGTCCACACTCTTATCTGCTTGCTCTATAAGTAAATGTGTGTGTGTATATACATACCTATGCATGTGAACACGAAAGGCTTTTGTTGTGTCAAAAGATATTGACAGCCGCCTATGGGCTATTTAGTACCACATACGCGTTACCGCCTCAGGCTTCGGCAGGGTGATTGATTTAACTCATATTGCATGCGTAAGACCAAGTTAGGAACACGTACATACATTCATACCCACCCTATAGAAAAATCTTTAGTGACCATTTCCCCCTTTGCATTGTCTTCCCTGCGGCTGCGAACTAGTTGAAAACTTGTTTATTGGTAATATTAAGTTGGTTTTAAATCGGACTATAACTCTGCATGATGATTCTAGAAAGTTTATTTTAGTTAAAGGTTTTTGGGTTTTTGCATTTTACACACATATTTTGCAAGTTTAACCGCAATTGCCACCAAAATACAAAGCCACATCAAAGCCTCGTAGTACCTGGAGAAAAGGCAAAGAAACGGTATTGCCAATGTACAAGTCAATCGGTTAGCAGGTACTGAGATGCAAGTTGCCAGCATGTTTCCCAAGCTTAGTAGACACTTTGGAAGAAGTTGCAGGTTTGATTCCTTATGACCTTGGAACATAATTTAGCCAGCAAGGAAAAAATTTTCGGAGTTAAAGAGAAAAATTAAATGCTGAAAATTTAAACTATTGATAGCAACAACATCCTTACAAGCAAGTTCTTGAAGACGAATGGACTTCGCGGCACATAATGCCGTTCGAGGGTGCACATGCAGGTCCTCACAGAAGCTTTCGCACTAAAAGCTTCATGATTAACTCCAAGCTGGCGTTAAACTCCTAACTTCGATTCGCTTCATTTTATAATAGGGAACTGCAATAATCCAAAAACATCCGAAAGCACTACGGCTGCTGAACTTGAGAAAGAGTACTGCCTGTTAATGAAATAGCACTGCAGTGTACGTACACAGGTGCTTTCTGATGTGAGTAAATATCCGTAATATTCACGTCCTATAATCTGGATACTAACAGACCTTTCGTTCATTCCTGCAGTCGAATGCAAATAATATTGCTTTTCACATTTGGGGCGTTACGTTTTGAGTTTTTCTTCTGTTAGTTTTTGGACCGATTCGATTATATATACGTAAATTTGTATTTTAGTATGCAACCAGAAGGTGGCTTCAAGCATGTGCTGC
The DNA here is from genome assembly GCA_949987695.1 of Merzomyia westermanni. Taxonomy (NCBI): domain Eukaryota; kingdom Metazoa; phylum Arthropoda; class Insecta; order Diptera; family Tephritidae; genus Merzomyia; species Merzomyia westermanni. Next base: position 690,189 of record OX465288.1, read on the forward strand.
ATGTGGTGATGGCTTTTGCGTCTGCTTTGAATTTATTTTGTTGTTCTTTTACTCACTTTATGTTTGCGAGCTTGTTTAGCTTTGACCAAATATTCCACTGATGTTTATGTGTTTGGATGTGTGCATCTGAGTTTTTGAAATTGTTCTTGGAATAAGAGTGTGAGAGTAACAGCGGTTTGGCTTAATTGCACAGCACATCTAGCTTCAACAAATTTTTCCACTACAATTCACCGCATATCGAGCTGTGCAGCAGTGCTTCCTGATGTGGCCATCTGAAGCTGGCGGTTACGATACCAGAATGTATTTCCATTTCATATGTCGTTGGTCTGAAGCAATTGCTTGATCATGATGCGGTTTCTATGTCTTCTGTTGCGCTTTTGTTTAGGTATTGAAAATCTTTTTTGAGGTTTTTTCTGTCTTTGTTATTCATCGCTATTATACCTAGCAGCACTAGCGCACACAAGACGTAAACGAATCGAGATAGATATAGACTAATGTATACAAAAGTGTTCAGGAGAAAAGATAAGTGTGGACACGATACCTTGAGCAAATTTTACAATATCTCATTGAAATTTAGTATGCGAGTTCTGTGACGCTTTTCTCCCATCGGGTCACATCTACGTCCAACTTTGACGCATCGAGTTTTTTTTTGGAAATACAAAAAAATGATTATTTAGTAGCTACATAAAACAGCTATAAGGACCAAATTGAAGGCACGTAATTGAGGCTTTGAAAATCTTTCACAAATGGGAGAGTCCCCGCCCCTTTTAAAGTGAATTTACTGTAATACCATATTTAGTTTTTGTAATAAAATTTTTTTTTATTTGATCGGTGAACCGCCATGAACTTGACCGCAAATAAATTTTGTGGAAAATAAAGTTATCCGTAATTTTATCAAGATATTTCAGTAAAAACGAGTAAGGTGGTTCTCATTGGTATGCAGGATATTCGTATAAAAATTAAGCAAATCGCATGAGAAATACACAAAATATTTATATTTTTTCTACTTTGCCCTTATTTTAAAGTAAATGCCATTCTAGATCACTACCAGGTATATAATGTTCACTAATCAAGCATGGACTTCCTTACTGTTTGCATTGTCATACGCCCTAGATACGAGGCTTGCAGTTAATACTTTTAATTTAATAAACAGGAAATTGTTCACATTTCATTGACCGCAACTATATTCTATGCGTAGATAAGATTCAGAGAACATAAGCCTATACATTCGTTTTTATAACTACTATGACTTGCTGCGTTATTATGACGAAGCACAATGTTTCATAATTTAGGTTAGACAATTTCAGTTAACTATTTTGACCATTTCACTGCTTCTTCTTTAAATGGTCATCTAACCGCCTGGGCGGTTTTGACCGTCCAACATAGCTCGCCAAGAGGCTTTGTTGTTGAATTTCATTGGAACGTTGTTTTATGTGGTGGGTCCCAAGCCCAACGCACAACCCGTTTCACGGGAGGTTGAATTCTATTACACGTTTGTATAGCGAGCCGCTTGATCCAAGACAGACGCCCTCTTGCAGGCGCACCACCTGGTGATCAGACGCTGCTGTTTGAACCCCCCAGCAAGCCCTTAAACCGAATATGTCGGAGTGGCCTTACCAGGTTGTCGCCTTCTCACGTTTAGCTCACCACCAAACGGGTGTTCGGTGGTTACCCAGAGGATACTTGGGCGCAAAGCCCGGAAGTAGTGAGCTGCTTGAACCGCATGCCAAAGAATCGCTCTGGCCATTCCCAGGTGACTTTCCCCACTTGCGTGGACTTCTGCACACGGCCCCACCCTCCACACGGCCCCACCCTCCCATTTCACTGACTTTACTAAAATATCTTAATGTTCCAGTTCCATTTATTCGTTTAATCCATATGACTACGTAATATTTACGGGCTATATTCGAGCTGAAGTCATTAGCAAAGAGTTTTCAGAGCTGCTTCGAAATAGTCTATAGCGATTGTGCAATCCCTACATTGAAGGCTTCGGTTAGTTTTGCTAGTGCCCTTGTCTGCCCATCTCCAAACAAGGAAGAAAGGTTTTGTCGCAAAATGTAATTAGTTTTTTTAAATTTTTTGAAAATATGTGGATATTAACAACCTTATCAAGCATCTAGTATCTAAAAATTTATTACTCAGAAAGCTCTATGTGCATAACAGCCAATCATTCATGCACATACGAGTAGAAGTGAAAATTGTGGCATAGCACTTGAGTCATGATTTTCTTTACTGTTGCGAAAATACCTTTTTTTCATTTTTAGTGAGTTTCAGTTTACGCAAATTAAGAATATTTTTTTTTATTGAAATGTGATGTTACTCACACACATCGGTAAAAAAAGTAGTAACAACTTTTATTTATTTTTAGTATCAGCACAAAGTGCTCGCCCCGCCTACTCATTCAAAATGTTACTTAAGAGGACTTTTAGCGTTTTTATTTTTATCCTCAACATTTTGACTTTTTTGTGACTTTTGAGGTTCTTAGTAACTTGTCTCTTTGAAACACTTGTAGTTTGGTAGTAAATGGAAGCGGCTTTAATATACAAAAACAATTGTAAGTGTGTGTATGTAATACATACATACAATCGTTTATTGAGGATTTACGTTTCGACAGCATATATAAAAACAGATTCTGGGGAAATTTCAAATTGCCGTTTGACTTTCACTCACCTATTTAACTGCGTTAGCATAGTCCAAGCATACTGTTGACTGCCTGCTGCGGCATTGTAGGTTTTCTGTAGTGCCCAAAGGGTTGCTTGCGGTCATTTAACAAGCTTTTCACAACATGGGTAGAAATTTGGTTATAAACCTAAAACTTTTGTATGAACCGGCCAAAATTGGTATCAGAAGTATTCTAGTATTCATGGCAACACTGCGCTGAGCTGGATTGATGTCTTCACAGAAAAAAAAAGAAAATAAATTCTTATCATTAATTGGTCCCCAGGCAGGTTAAGAACATACATACGTTTCCGCTTCAGACCCGAGTGCTCTTTTGAGCTTTGACACAGCAATAGAAGATTTAAAAAGTATTCAAAACCTTGGGCAAGATTTAGAAATAAAATAAACTAAAGAATAAATATATTGAGGTTGTGTAGGGTAGGTTAAGAACCTAAGCCGAATGGAAATAAAAGAAGCTATGGTAAATTGAAAATACAAGCCACGTCATTTGCTTTGAGTAAACTTGGTATTTACCATTGCTGGGAAGGTTTATATGTGTCGCATAATTGTTTAAGCAGTCAAAAGGATTAAAAAATAATGGCGTATATTTAGTTTATTTCTGCGAGTTAGCTGAAGCTGCATGTTCACAATAGATGACTCACTAAATATCGCAAATATTGTTGTATTGCTGGTAGTAGATAAAGCTACGAAACACCCAACATAACAACTTTCAGTGAAATCCGTTTAGTTTTTTGGGAGTCATCTGCCATTTTGGAGCCGTCTTGTTTACCACCTTTTTTTAGTCAAATTTGAAGAATGCATTATGTTTTCCCCGCTTGTCAATGCAACTCAAGCCACTGTGAGACCATTTAAATTACCTATTTAGAGAGTTCTACGTCGTTGTTTTTGCTGGCAAGTTCTGATATTTTTTTATACGTTCATAGCCACTTCGCACTTTGCCTACTGTTCATTAGTCATTTAATTTCATTATATATAAGATCTGCTGTCTTAAACGTCAAACGAGATGATTGCTAACAAGTTATCTGCCAAAATGTTGAGAGAGGGTAAGAAGAAAAGGCAGAAAAAGAAGTGGAAGATGATGTAGAGGATGGAAGACAAGAAAAGCAATTAGTTTGGATGAGGCATAGGAAGAGTCAGAGGGAGGAGAAATGAAGCGAGACATGAACAGGGGAGATTGTACTGATTTTTTACTGTGGCCATGTAAATATAAAACTGCTATCTCTTTTTTTAGTTCTACATAATTTGAAAACTTCTAAACTCTTTAAATTGCGATTGCGGGTAAGGGCTAAGAAACGGTGGCTGCTTACTTCTTTCACAGCGAACCCAACCATTTGTAAGATATTGAATAATGTTATAAAGGGTTACCGAGAGAGGGAGAAGGCGGATCGGCAAGGCAAGGAGCTATAAAATACTGTAAAGCAGCAGATAATCTAGAGAAAAGGATAGAAAAAGAGGGAATGGATGGAGAGGGTGAGTGTTATATATGTGTAAACCACATAAGCTATGGTATATTTTCATTCCTTTCTTTCATTTGGGGATATATGTTGTATTAGCAGTTCTACTCTGAACAAAAAATTTTAATTAAAAATCATAGTTTAAATAAAATAATATAAAAAATGTATTTCAGTAAGCTGTTCGCCCTTCATTGCTTAAAAGTTTAAATAAATGGTCTTTATGTGAAGATCTCAAAAAGTTCCATAGATATCGAATAAATTCTGAGCCTATCCGATTACTCCAGGTAACGCGTGTGACTGTACTCTGTTTAGGTATGGAAAATCCAGCATCCCTAATGTATATGTATTACCTAACTGGACCATTCCCACTTTGTACCACTTTAAAGGACAGTTTTGTTGACATTATGAAACTTTCCTATTGAGATAAGATTTATTCATTTCCCGGCTTGATTTGTTGTTCATTACTTTTAACTTTGAAAAGTTTTCCTCACAGACACCTAAAATGTAAAAACCAACTTTCACTTATTCAACTTACAATTCATTGAATTCAATATGGTGGTTATGGACGGAGGCTGTTAGTCCGAGTTGGTGGGAGCGTTGACTATGCCGATGCCAGTGACGACAATGCTTAATCGACTGCGTGCGAACGTTTCTCAATGGTTCAACGGGCAAAACAACAATCCTTATTTAATTGACTGATAAACATAATTATAAAGTATGAACGTTCTTGGACGTTTAGAAAACTACCCTCTTGCGACATTTTCCATTTCAGTTTAATATCTACATTAAATGAAAAAAGAACCTAATCGTTGTCAAATTTTTTTACAATAAACTTAAGTTTGGGTAGCAAAGAAAATTTATGGTATAAAAGCAGTGAAAGAAAGCGAAACTTAATTGAAAGTGTTGCCAAAGAGACAATTTAGCTTTAATTACACAACCAACTCTGATTATTTTCGTACATATTAATATAATGATGATTGAGGTCAGCAAAAAGTTAAGGTTGTGTCTTGGCATACTTATGTGCCGAGCGCTTTTTCACAACTCTTTAACATACTTCAAATACATCTTTCATTTCACTTTTAGTAGAGCTAAATGCCTACAGAAGAGATGCAAAATAAAGAAAAAGGATGTTAAATACAAATAGATATTAAAGAAAATCTGTAAGGGCCAACAATTTTACGCTCACTTGATTAAGGTTGGAGGCCTTTGATGGGAATGAATTATTAATATGGATTGCTTAAGCTTAAAACGGCCGGATTACCTTCCCAGCTTTGTTAATATGTAGTAGTTACTACGTACATACATTCAAACGTTGCTAACTGAGTCCACATAATAATTTATATTAAGCAAAGCGTTATTCAGTTTATATTTATTTGGGTTTTTGTAATTAATTCATCATAATCAACGTCATGAATGAATCAAAATAAGTTTTCAACATTTGTATACCTTAACTGCCCTCCTCCCAAACTTTCTATAATGAAGCACGAGTTCATGAGATAAACTTTTAAAAATGTATGCCCTGGCACCTATCAAAAGAAAAATATGTATAAAAACTTAGCAATTACAGAAATCGCTCGCATTATTTATTGTTAGTGTCACTGCACGCTGAACACCATGGTAATATGTATTTGCTTGCATATTTACCAGTGTACATATCAGATATGCGCCAATAAATATGCTACACTTTCCGCATGAATGAAACTGCCGTCGGGCCAATAACAATCACCGGCACGTAACACCAAGCCAGAGGCAACTAAACCAAGCTGCGCATGTAGTCGTCGAAAGTGCAAATATCAGTTCCAACACCTCTGAAATGGCGTAAGCACAATTTAACAACCAAAACAAACATCTGCTTTTTGACAAAAATTTATTGTTTAGTGGATTTTTTGAATATAACTCCAGCCCTGCTGTTCAAATAAATCCACGTATGTGTAGCAAAATCTCATGAAATGTGAAATTTGTTGTCGCCAAAGTATAATTTTATTACAAGCTCTTGCACTGTTTATAGAATACTGGATACGCGGTCTTGCACATTGCGCGACAATATACATATTATATGCGCATATATATGTGGCGTTTTATTATAACAACTTAAGTCGACTTAAGAAATTAGACCAATGAAAACTTTAACTGGCGATTTTCAATATGAAAATCGTGTAAGTTTGCAAGAATTTTATCGGTCTTATATTATTTGTTTACAAACTTGATTGAATCTAACTGGCTTGGCTAAGTTGTGAAGCAGTTTTGTTATTCAACATTGCCAGAAAAAGTTTTGATTGGTCTAATTTCTTAAGTTGACTTAAGTTGTTATAATAAAACGCCACATATATATGCGCATATAATATGTATATTGTCGCGCAATGTGCAAGACCGCGTATCCAGTATTCTATAAACAGTGCAAGAGCTTGTAATAAAATTATACTTTGGCGACAACAAATTTCACATTTCATGAGATTTTGCTACACATACGTGGATTTATTTGAACAGCAGGGCTGGAGTTATATTCAAAAAATCCAGATATATACCCTGCAAAAAAATTCGTGTAACTGATATCTATCCCAAGAGCAGTACGGAAATGCTCTGCCCTATCGCTCTTACTGAAAGTCAGTGTAGCTTCGTTATTCGCGCTGAAAAGTTGTTTTGCGACGAATATAATGCTTTAGAGGTGCGTTTGTTAGTGGAGTTCTACGTAAGTGAAGTTTCTACGTAAACCTCGAGAGCTCTATAGAAACGCACAACTTGTTTTCTCTGCCTATATCAAAAACGTCGGATGACACCACTTTCAAACAAACGTAGTAAAAACAAAGTAACGACAAAAACACTCCTCAAAGGTGTCGCGGGAGCGATTTGATATGACCAGTGCAACCCTCTAGGTCACGTCAGCCCTCCTTCCGTAAGAAGGGGAAGATTGGTAATGAGAGGTCAGAGGCACCATATTCAAAGATCAATTATCGAGTTGCACTTTTGTGCATATTAGTCACCTCTTATGACGGTAATGCCTACCTCGGGCATAGTCATTTAATGATGAAAAATCAAATTAAAGTATGTATTTTTGTTATAAAAAAAATTTTTGCATAATTTTCAAATGCCTGTTCTAGGGCTAAAGAGTGTTATCCGCGATCAACCGCAGTGGGCTATAATTGATTCCAACTATTCAGTTATCGGCATAGGAGGATAACAAAGGTGATTCCGGCATAAAAGGATACAAGTAGTCTTTTCATAGAACATCCTCAAACAAAAGGCATTCGTTCACCCATATAAAGTAATCAAAACTGACATCAGCAGCATCCCCCTTTGCGCCTCATCCTGAATTTATCAAGGACTAATTGCATTTTTTCCTGGGTATATACATAGATGTCTCTCTGTACATGCTGACATTGTCTGCTTCTTGTAAAGAGCTTGACTTGTGCTCAGATATTTTGATGTGCCGTTATTTCGTTGTGTATTGTTATTGTTTTGAAAACACTTGGAGCGTGCAAAAACCTATCGACTTTGAATTGTGTTTGTGTGCAGATGCAGGGGGCTGAAGTGGGGGGCAATTTTGTGAACGATAAATGAGGCTCCGTGTCGCGCATCATAAACTTATTATCCTCAAGGGCGAGCACATTCACAATTTTATTGGCCGTGTCTTGGCAAGTACAGCCGTTCGCGCCGTAATGGAATTACTGCGTTGCGAGTGCCGATATTTATTTCCAACATCGCTATTTTGCCATACCCACAGGCGTTAACTATGCGAATATTTCTTGAAATTCATAAGTTCTATTACGTTTTGTCATACTACCAATTGTAGTTCAATCATATTTAAGAAATGAAAAAGATATGTTTCAAATGTGAATGCCGGAGCGGTTAGGCATGGCAAAGTACTGACAGGTCACGATTTCGGCAAACGCACCACTTGCATGGTATGGCAGTTCTCTTTGATTGGCTTCAGTTCACAAATAGGCAAAGTCCTTCATGGTAGAAGAGGTCAAGAATGATAAAGATCGTAGACATCGTTTTAATCTCGGCTAAAAAAAACAAGTAGGTCGTCCGATTTTTTCTGTTGCGCTTCTCAGTGGTCAAACCTTAAGAGAAAAAGCAATAAACTGAGAACAAAAGGGAAATGACGATGCTACAAAAGTAAGAAAATTAGTTCACTTTTATCACATATCAACTGCTGCAAATTTCGTCGATTGATAACGATCTAAAGTGATTTGCTAAAAATAATCGGTTATATTTAAAATGTCAAAGCTACTTTGGTTTTAATATTATCTCACAAAAAAGTTGTCCTAAGCCAGTATAATTTAATTTCGTAGTAAATGAGACTTCTTGAAACTGATTTAATCGAGGGAGGTTCAAATGCGTGCTGGCTGGGTAGCTCTAAGACTCCATAAATAAAGGTACTTATATATTTACGTGGAAATGTGAGACAATGAAAGGATTTTCAAATGATTTACCGGCTTCTATTGCATTATTATTATTACAGTTATATTGTCATAGTCCTTTTGTGCAATCAATTGGAAAAGTTAATTGTTTGGCAACAAATTGGCCACGTGTCTACTTCAAGGGTGTTCACGTTGATGGGATATATCGATTAAATAAATGAAATGACTTAAATGTGCTTTATAATATGCTTATGCATAATATTCAGAAAAGCTTATTCTTGATGCGGAGTATATAGGGTGCTCCAAGGCAAGATAAAGAGAAAGTTATAAATGGACTTGTAACAGTTTAAGAGTTATTGCATAGATCTGTTAGGTACCAAAAAGAAAACGTATTTCATTTACAAGTAATATTAAAATAATAAGTTATAAACTAAATTGTTTAATTTCGTATATAGAATTAAATGATTGGGGGTTTTCAAGTACCACAACAAAAATCAAAGCAATGTTTATACAACTTTGGGGAAACTAATTTGTCTTCTTCAAGTTTTCTCACCCCTTTCAGAAATGTATAGTTCTTAGTTCGACATCCAATATAGTTCACCAAAACATATTTTGCAAATAAACCATTCGGGTTATGCGAGTTTAAGACTACATTGGCTTTATTTGGATCATTTTTTGTATAATTTTTGCACCCTGTACAATCTTCTTCTCACGAGCAGAGGTATCTTGTAGGATATCCGTTTTGGACTTGGAACAAATCGTATATGTATGTAATTTATTGCTAACTATGTAGTGCCTTTTAATAGGTAAACAAAAAAGGGCAGTGAGCATATAGTAACTTTTATGCACTTAAGCATTGTCATTAAATTACTACTACAAGGTGTGGTGAGGAGGACAAAATCTTTATCGTTTACACATGGCACATTCCAATAATGCAGACATTTTTCATTACTCACTGGATTAAATATTAGATATTTCTCCATTCTTCATTTGTCCAATCTTCAGTTCTATTGGAAATTCTGGGCAGCATAGCAGCGGCGGAAACAACAAAGGCATCTGCAGTAATGGCTTCGTAGTGGCGTTCTGATTTGAATTCCTCGCTCTTTCTGCTCAGAAATGCTTCCGTTTTCGTTATTTTCTATGACTTCGCGTAGACCTTCTTTCATGCATGCCTTTATTGCTATTTTCTAGCCACTTGACTTTTCTTCTTAGCAATTTTTTGTTCGTTATTAAATTCTCTGTTCATATTTTTTCCAGCACTGCCTAAAGGCCGAAATATTTGAGAAATTTTTGCTACTGAAATTACTACATGAGTAAGTTAGGGCCGCTTTCATAAAAGTCGGTTCACACTAAACGGCGGATAATTTGACAACTAATCGAAAACAATCAGTCCATTAAAGACCGGTAATCATTAATAGGAGATGGCAAAAACAGTCTTTAGGAATGTTTGAAAGTCCACCATCAGAACCAGGAGTGGTGGATTCGGTCAATATTTCAATAAAAACACTTGGATTTGATGGACATACATATACCAACAACATAGTTAGACTCAAAGTATATTAAACAAAGTAGTAGTGAACTTGACAGTTCTCTCTTTTCCATAGGAATTCTAACGTCAATTAAAAAAGATATTAACCCTTTTTGTTTACAAATTTTGTAATTTTTATCAATTTATAGAAATATATTTGTGCGCGTGTGTCGCTTCTTTGCGAATTGAATAATTGAAAAAATAAAAATGAAGCGATCAACTGTTTACGCGGCAATTCAGAATCCAGCAGTTGCTCGTTGTTTCAAGGAACCTGATTGTGATGGAAGGCATCGATGATGGGAACTAAGTTGTATATGCGAGTTAAAATTTAAATCAAGTGATTTTATTCACTGCCCAACTCAAAGAAATTCTTTTAAGAACGCACGCTTGTTTTCTGGTGCGGTACCTACATCATTCCAGCCGCAAACGACTGAAGGCCAAAAACTGTTTTTGAATGAGCAACCGTTGCATGCTGATGCACAGCCTCTGAATATAGACGTGCAAACGCAGACAGACTAAGCATAGACCATTTGGTAATTGTTTACGACCGCCACCGAGTGGTAAAACAAGTACAAAAATGTCGCGATAGGTATGAAGAGCTGGATGTTAGACCGGCTAAGGGTTACTTTTTTAAATTGCGGCCAAAGACCCCAACTCAGAAAGGTGTTCTGCACATAAAAACTATTGATCGCGACCCCGATTAAGTATCGGCCTGGGGTCATTTTACCCATTGCCCAAACTGCTAGAGCAATGTAAAGACATAAACTTGGAAGAGCACGTAAAAACGTTTTTTTTATATGCCGAATATTTTTTAGAATTAAGCATTTAAACAAAAGATTGAGTATGCAAAATTAAAAAAAACGGCATTTTAAAATAAAAAAAATGGCAAAGGCTATTATATAAATAAAGTTGTTTCAATTACTCACGCCGATAAAAACCTCTATGAGAAAACAAGTGCTTATCTACCAAATATTGTCATAATGCTAAAGTCCTTAAACAGATTGATTCCAAAGCAGCACTTGGTCGAAAAAGTGACTCCGTTAGATTTCTAGGTTGGAGCTTCTTGGTTGGTAACGATGGTTCTCAAATAGGCGAAAGCCTACAAACTAGAAATTATTGTTTGGACAAGGATCTTCACAGATTTTGCGACTTCAGCATATCCGATAAAAATTTTTAATAAAAAAAAATTCTGGGACCCAAATATTGTGCTCGGGCCATAAAGTGTTAATCCGCTTGTTTATATTTTTTTGAAGTAAGAATTCCTACAAAAACAAAATACTTCAGTTGCCAATTCTACCTTGTTTAATTTGCCTTGGTTAGACTTATAATATATATAATGATTACTTTAACTCAATGTGCTCAGTGAGTGAAAATATGTCCACCGTTTAGACATGGTTGCCACACTGTAATTTTTTGGTTATTAGTATACAGGCAGTGCTATTTTGTAATCCATTTACCGGGAGAAAATTTACAAATTAAATTTAGCAATTCCGACTCTACGACGCACCTTCCTCTGTTGACTCTGGTTTCCTTTTGATCTGAAATTTTGAATTATAAGGCGGTCCTGGCTGGTTTGGAATCCCGTTTTAATATTGGAGTTTTATGAACAGTAAAAATTTTCATTTTATTACAAACACTTAGGTTTTTCACGATTTTAAGATGCATCTAAAAACCTGACCGAAAATAGAGGCCATGAATATGTACCTTTGAATCTCATTTTAATTATAGAATTTTACAAAGGAAAAGTAAAAGTTCGACTGCGCATAAAAAAATTAAAAAACTTGAATTATCTTAACAGGGGGCGACTATGGGTGTTTTTGAACCTCATTTTTATAATGGAGTAATTTTGAACTATTGTTCGCAATAAAACGTGCGAAATATGTTGAAAACAAATATTTTGCGATGCATCTAAATAACCGACCGAAAATAGTGGCCATGAATACCTTTGAATCTCATTTTCATTATAGAATTTTACAAAAAATTAGTAGTTTGATTGCGTTTTTAAAAAACATTTTAATTTTGAATTATGTGAACAACAGCGACTTTGGATGCTTTTGAATCTCATTTTTATAATAGAGTTCTATTAAAAAAAATAAAGCATTTGTTGTGTTTTCCCTAAAAATTTTAATTTTGAACTATTGCTTGCAATAAAACGCAACGGAAGGGCAACTTATGCTCAACATCAAATTGGACAGACGCGCCGACGCGGTGTATACTTTAACTCAATTTGCTTAATGAGTAAGAGAATGAAAATATTTCTACCTTTTGGCAAAGAGAGTAGATATATAAGAGGCGTCAGTCCTCTCACGCGAAATTTAGAGCTTTTGTCCGCTCGAAATGACATTTACTCGCTGGCACGTCCCAGGCGTTCCATCAATTTGCTTTGTTCTTGTCCGCATATGGGCAACTGCCAAATTGAGTTATTTTGCGATTTGACAGAAGCTGCAAAAGCAAAATTGAGTTTCATCAAATAGAATGAGTGATTAGCAAAATGTGTCAAAATGAGGAAAGTTTATGTGCCAAAATATGAAAATGTGTTGTGATTTAAAGTGATAAGTGAAAAAATTTTAATTGATATCCATACAAAATAGATATTTTGTGTATTTACCGTCGGCAAAACACTCTCTTGGAGTAAATTGAAAATTATTAGCCAAAAACCAAAAAAATTACCTAAATTGTTACCAAATCAATTTTACTATTTAAATAATATTTCCCACAATTTGTATACTTTTATTTCATTATGTTTGGAATTTTCATAAAGTTGCATCGATTTTGTACAAATGGATGCAAATTCCTTTTGTACAAAATATGTCATCATTTCAACTTTACAAAAAGCACAAAAACAGAAAACAAGTCTGCAAATACAGCAAAATGAAAATACTCAACAGAAAATGCAACCCATTCGATTTTCTCCTAATATTTGTTTTCTTTGCAGACTTTGCAGATGTCAAAATTGAGTGGGAATGAAATATGCGGCAACTAGAATGCGAAAATGAAGCAAAGAAGATTGCTAAGGGGTCTGGGAGCTGCCGGCATGTTAGCGAGTGATATTTTCAGCGAGTTTACGTGAAATGAGAATTCTGCCCGCAAAAACGAACTGACGCCTCTTATATCTCTACTCTCTTTGCTTTTGGATAGCAAATGAAATATGAGTTGGACGCAACGACGCCACTACTTTAACTCAATATGCTCAATGAGTGAGAGAATGAAAATATTTCACCGTTAGGAGTGTGTCCACATATACATATTTTGATTGAAAATGAATTTAGCGTTTATTTTGAAGTTCCTTAAATTTCTCAATATGAGCATGATGCCGGTTTCCATTTTGGTTTTTTTGGTTTGGATATACATATAGTGCTGTCAATTTAGCAATTTTCCTTTAGATTTGGCTTTTTTGAAAGCCATTTAGCAGGGGAAAATTACACTTCAGTGTATGGTTTTGTGGTTTTTTCCTTAACCACAATTTAGACATGTACGAGGTGTGTTCAAAAAGTATCGCGAAGTTTGTGTTTTTTCAAAAATTATTTATTTATTCATGAATATCTATTTTGTCCCCTTCAAAGTAATCCCCATGAGATATTATACACTTGTGCCAACGGTTTTTCCAATCTTCGAAGCACTTCAAAAAATAATTTTTTTGTATCTTGTTCAGCTCCTCCTTCGATGCCGTCTTTATCTCGTCAAGAGAAGCGTAACGTCGTCCTTTCATGGGCCTCTTCAGTTTAGGGAACAAGAAAAAGTCACAGGGGGCCAGATCTGGGGAATACGGTGGCTGCGGCATCATTAGTGTGTTGTTTTTGGCCAAAAAGTCGCGCACAGGCAACGATGCCTGAGCAGGGGCGTTATCGTGGTGCAAAAGCCAATTTTTGTTCTTCTTTGCACATCTTCTCGGCCTTCTGAGAACATTTTGTACCACCGATAAACGTTGCTTCGGTCCAAGGTAGCTTCTCCGTATGCCACAGTCAACATTCGGAATGCATCCGCGCACTTAATTTCGTTTTTCACACAAAATTTGATACAGGTTCTTTGATCCATTTTTTTGAATAGGTAAAAATCGAAGACGATCCAAAACACGTGCAAGCAAAGCAGCTGTCAACAATTAACTGAACATTCAAAATGGCCGAGCTTGTCGGCATAAGTGAGAGGCATGAGTACCAACATAACGCCACAAAAAATTCGAAATTCGAATATACGTAACCAGCGAAAATTCAAAATTCGCGATACGTTTTGAACACACCTCGTATAAAGCCATTTCATATTGACTTTTATATCATTTCAATAATATTTTGTGATATATATGTACATATATGACCTGAACTTATTATTTCTTATGGCTGTGCGTATAAGTTTACCTTAAGTCCCATATCAATCCAAAAAAAAAAGTAAATTCTTTAAACAAAATTCATAAAACTATGTAACTATATAAGTATTTATCTTACATATTTTGTTACGGTAAACGTTTAGTAATTTATTGCTGGTTTTTTTTTGCAAAAAATTGGTTTTAAGGAAATATTGCTTTAAAAACTTAACAAATTCAAGTCAAGGTAGGAAATTCAATTTTATAAAAAAAAAAAAAACTATTGTCCGGAACCATGGAACGCACGCGTCTCACCCGAGACGCTTATGCTTGATTCAGAAAGTATTTCCACCATTGGGAGTATACATACATATCCATATGGCTTTTGAGAATGCATGAAACGTTCATTTGGAAGTTCCACAAATTTTTCAATATTAGCGTGACACAGGTTTCCATATTGGTTTTTGTTTAATATACAAGCAGTTTTCTGAATTTTTCCTTTACATCTGGCTTTTTTGGACTTCAAAAAAAAAGAAAAGGAGAAAATTACAATGAAATTAGTTGATGTCTTCAGGAAAATTAACACGATTTCTAACCACTTCGTAAATAGAAAATTAAAGAAGCTACAAACTGTGTTTTCGCCTTTTTGTATTTTAAATATAGGGTCTATCAGCCATTCTGTCTCATCGGCAAACCCCGATAGAAATAATGAAAATTATCAAAATTCTCTACTGAGTTTCTCGTTCCGACGGAATTGTTAGTGATATATAAAATTATTATAATATTATTACATATGGGCTACATATATGTTTACCTTAAGTCAAATACTATTGAGAAAAAATCTAATTTCTTCATGAAGATATGTAGGTATATTTTGAAGTATTTTGTTTTGATAAACTGGAAACATTTTCTGGCATTTTTTTGTTGCAAAATTCGATGTTTTCACTCCAAGATAGAGGTCATACACAGAAAAATATTGGGTTGAAAATATAATTAATTTAAAAAGAATCATGATAAGAAGTTTTCATACATATTTAAAAACAAATTAAATTTAACAAACAAAAAAAAAGCTGTCCGGAACCTGAGCTCGAACATTGGAATGTAAGCGTCATAACCGAAACGTTTGCCACCTGCGCTACTACTGTATGTACAATAACGAAGTCAGATACTGTAGTTGGCAGCTTTGGCTTTATGCAGAAAACTTTAATTAATTATTACAAATAAGTGAAGCATTATTTGTTAAATATAATATACCTATGCACTGCTCCTGACCCATACGAAGATATCAAAATAAATTTGTATTGAAATTATGCATGTTTAGATATATATATACTCTGGCAATTGATTGTATGAAAAAACTGTTAGCCTATTAATATATAGAGTACCTGGGTGACCGAGCCTTGCTCGGTATTTTTCGAATTTGTCGCACAATCTTACTTACCAAAAGCATAAATTTCCAAAATATCGAACACTAACGACAAAAAGTCACTTAAGTCTGTTTGGCGGTTAGGGCTCGGTGATTCGACAAAAAATGTCTCTTTTAAATGTTTTAAATTTAGGAAAATACCTTTCGAAACGAAAGAAGTTCCTTCTTATATCGAGAACGAAATGAGTTTTTACGGAGTTGCTACCTATCACATTTTTTTTAAAAGAAAAAAGAATGAAATATGCCAATATGGGTTTCAAACGAAAGGTATTTTCCTTTATTCAAGTACCTCGAGATGCCACGAAATTATGTCCACATGCGCATTCCAAATTTCATCCAAATCGGTTAAACCATTCCCGAGATAGTGGTCGATATAAGAAGGAATAATTAAAATGCAGTCAGGTGGCAACCTTAGGTGGCAATCCTACTTAAAAATATTCTGGTTGGTATACGGCCTCAAATACCTTCCGTTTGGTACCCATATTACCATATATTGCTTAATATTTAAAAAAAACGGATAGGTGGCAACCCTCTAAGCTTCCTTTAGTGGCAACATCCAAGTATGAAATCTGACAGTGGAAAAAAGTGAAAGTGGATGTATGTAAGATCTGCACAGCCCTCATTATTACGAAGGAGTGAGGCAGTACCGGAGCGTGCCAGACCATATTCAGACAATAATTATTGGCAAAACTCCCCAACTGCAGATTTTCAACAACTCATTAGTTTCTTAAAGTTTATTTAGAATTGAGCATACAGTTCACGAAACTCTAACTATGGGCGTATTATAATCGAAGCTAGTGTGAAAAGAATACTCGCTTATTCATCGAATTACCTTCAAAGCAACAACCCAACTCGGATATTTTATACACTTGCTAATGAAGTCGGCTATTCAATACGCGACTTGAACGTAGGGTGAAAAACTGCTTGCGAATGAGATCTTAAAATATTCCAGAGAAATATTTTGACAGATTAAATTATCGCAGCCAACTTCATTGCAACTGAATAAAAAACAAGTTAGGCTGTCTTCGACTGTGCCGAAGACTTTATGCCTTTCATGAATACGCATCACGCTTTTAAGTGTCCGATCCTTACTCACAATTAGTAAAAACTCTGCAAAACTGATACTTTAAAGATACATAGCCCAAACCCCACATATCGGAACGATCGATTGTATGGGAGCTACATGTTATGTATGTCCAATCTGGCTGATTTTCACTAGACACATTACATACATAATAAGTACCAAACCTGCAAAACTTTACGTTACTAGCTTTTTAATTGCAAAATTTATAGCCCAAAACCCATTTATAGAAACTATCGATTGTATGGGAGGTATGCGTTGTATTGCTCCGATCTTGCCGATTCCGACAAATGATTAATCTCGTGCAAAATGGCGACCGCATACTACATTTCATCAAGATATCTCAAAAAATGAGGGACTAGTTTGCGTACAAACAGACGGACATGGCTAAATCAACTCAGCACATCGCTATGATCATTACGGTATACTTATTGGTTGGCCTATCTCTTCTTCTTCTCATACTTACAAACATCGGACCAAAGTTATAATACCATTTCATGTTCATGAAAGGTATCATAAATAAACACAATCAAACAGTTTTTAATAATTATTAAAATTACCACATTTAGGCCCGGTTTTTCAGTACAAGTTTAACTCAATTTGTCAGTTAAACTAAGCTTAAACTTGTTACGCAGTTTTTCAGTCAACTTTAAACGAAGTTTAAACGTAGTTTAAGCGGTCAATTCGGCAGGGTTAAACTCTAGTTAACCTGTCAGCTGTTTTGCATATTTGATGATTTTGGTTGTGAAACAATAAGCTGAACGCAATTAAGAAAGGACGATATTTTTATATTTAATTAAATACTGGATATATCATCTGACGAAAGTGATTATAGTTATGCAGAAATTGGCGAAATCCTAACTATTACAATACTGAGGAGAAGCAATGGCGTTGAATATGTATACAAATATTATCTGTTGCCGTATCTAGATAAAGAAAAAACCAATGTTGCCGTATAAAAAGCAAATATTAAAAGCGGCCTTAAACTCACACTGAAAAACAGCTCTGCAGTTTAACTGGAGTTTAAATTTATGCCGAGTTTAAGCAAACTTAGTTTAAACTGAGCTTAACCAAGGACTGAAAAACCGGGCCTTAGTGAAAGGAATTCTTCATGAAAATTTATGCTAAGTTTCGTTAAAAAAATTGTAGTGGTATGCATACAAAGGTCATAATGGGAAAACGGCAATTCACAAAGCCGACCCTGATCGTTGCCCACCCAGAATTGTGTACTGTGCAAAATTTCTGTGAATAGATTTCGATATTTGTAATGGAATTTTTAACGGAAGCGGTGGTCATGGATATAGGCGCATCTTTGTTATACCTAGTAGTGCTATGCACAGAAGGTATATTAACTTCATTCGCCTAGCGGTGGTATGTAACGGCATAAACGGATCGGGATAGATATTGACTTATGTATATCAAAATGTTGAGGAGGTAAAGAGAAATTGATTAAGCCATGTTCGACCGTCCGTTCGGCTGTTAACACGATAACTTGAGTAAATTTTGAGATATCGTAATGACATTTGGTATGAAGATTCCTTGGAACTCATCTCCGAGCACTATTTAAAATACGCGAAATCGGATAATGGCCACGCCCACTTTTTTATAGAATATTTTCGAAAATACAAAAAAGGGATTATTCAGTACATACTCGTAATATACCTATAAGGATAAAATTTGGTGTGTACATTAACATTAAGACAAAACTTTTTACACCATAACTCTGGCAAAAATTGATTTATTGAAACGAAATTTGGAGAAAATGTTGAATATACGAGTATAAAGGTAAGTATTTATTGTGAAAACGGGCGAAATCGGTCTTCAAGAAATTTTTGGAAATGGGAGTGGCAATGTTGCATAGCAAAATAAAAATAGCCGCAACACGGGAGACAAAGGTCGGCGTTCGACTATTAATCTTTACAGTATCGTATTTTTGAAACCGACGTCGACCCCAGGGACACCACCTTAGATGGCGATGTCAACATCATTAATATATTCATACCTCCTGTCACCTGTTGTACGAGAGAATATCGCCCTCACCATCGTGAGTTACTAAGGGCGACAATCGTGTAATCCTCGGAGACTTCAACGCACACCACGACCTTTGGCACTCAAGCCTATGCACAAATAGAAATCACCACCACAGAGGTTGAATTGGCAAATACGGATGTTAAAACATCTCGGTAAAATAGTCCAAAGGATATGTTGAAAGCCTTCGACACGGTCAGCCATGCGGGCCTCACTAATGACCTGAAAGACTCAACACTTCCCCCCTGACTAAGCCGTTGGACCGCCAATTATCTGAGTGGTTAGCAAGCATCAATGGAATGGAATCCAGGGGGCAACCTATCAAAACCACCTATAATTCAATTGGGGGTGCGAGAGGGGAGTGTACTATCGCTATCTGAGGTTGCCTTTTTCATCTTATAAGCTGATGACTGCAAGACTTAAGCAACTGCTCAAGAATTAGTTCTACAAAAATCTTGGGGAGGCGTTTGATACAAAGCCGCAACAAAATTTTCAAGTCACTGGCTGGCAGCAGTTGGGAAAAAGGTAAAGAAACGTTGATGGCAACGTACAAGGCAATTGGCCAGCCAGTTCGGAGAGCCACGCCGTGACTATCGGACACCAATTTTAGGAAGTTCCAGGTCTCTCAGAACATCGCACTAGTAACTGTAACGGGATGTCTCCTTATGCCACTGGAAGACCATCTGCACAGTGTGGTAAAAATACTTGGTGTTAATGAAATACTAGCCAGCCAATTTTTGTTCAACTGTTACAAGCCGCAACATCAGAACAAGCACTTGCTTTAAGAAAATCCGCCTTTTAGGAAAACAAGGGAACATCTTCGTAAGCACTATGGTGAAATCCGACATCACATAGTTTCGCCGTTTGACCCAAAGATGTATCGACAGGCCCTCAACGACATCCACACAGAGTCGGCTTTGTCAGCTCCCGGTGGCCTTATAGGCTACACGTAGCTCAGAACCTGCTTACTTGCCATATACGTTGCCAGCAGCACATTTTATTCCGAAAAACCCGGATAAGTTCAAACAAAAAAAGTTGCAAAATTTAGAAAATGTTTTCATTTTCGCGCGATGATAAACAAACAAAATGTAACAAAAAACAAATTATTCTGAATGCTGAAATGTGTCCAGTGTTGTTAAATACACGAAGGAAACTTTTTGCCGAGTTGAGCGTTTTCTTTACGCTCGCTTAGAAGGAAATACTTTTAAATCGAAGTGATTATCGATTGAACGAGAATATATCGCTTAATTCTCGCGAAGAAGTACCTCCATTCCGGTGGGCCACCATTTATGGAAATAACATAAAATCTAATACTTTGAAGTACAATTGCTTATGGGTTCCTTACATTTTTATATAACGATTTAATTGAAAAGGGCGAACTTTTACTGTTACAAAATTCTGTGATTTCCATTTCTCGCTCCCTTAGCATGTACTTAAACGATTTCGTGGACGTTTTCGCCTTCACCCGGAACTAGTCGTAATTGTTGAATCTTCTAACTTCTCAAACAATTTGCGGGAAAATTACTAAAGAAAGGACCAACACAAGACAAATACCTAATTCACCACCGGAAGCTTAGGCACAGCAACAACTGCTACTTCATCCCCGAATTCAATAAGGAACCATCAAGTAAGTTGCATTGACAAGTAGCACAGGAAGCTAAGTTAACAAAGTCTTCTAATCTTCGCAATCGGCTAAAATCAGATAAACATACATAGGAATTTAGTTATGTTCAGTACTTTGTAGTTTAGTCCAAGTACGAGTATGTAAGTTCCACGAATAGTTTAAATCGTTATCTAAAGTAAAGCCAAAACAAGTTGCTGGCGTTTTGTAAAATTTTGGGGAAAATGATGGTCACAAAGTTCAGAGTAGAGAGAGAAAAATATGAATTTAACCCTGGGAAGAGCGTAAAAATGTAATGAATTCCCCGCTTTCTCATTAGGTTATACAATTTTTCATTATATAATGATTAGCTAATAAACTTTAGAGTTTCGTTCATTAAGAATTATGCCAATTTTGAAAAGAAAAGTTCTCTAGTTGTGCAGGAACCAGCATAGAAACTTTCATTGCTGGACGCTCAAGTGATACAATCCTGTTGGTTTCGACAAATGATCAATATCTTACAAAATGGCATACGGGTCTTTAATATCTCGTCCTGATCATTTCGGTATATTTATTGATGGATCCATCTATTCTTCTTCTGATACTTACAAACATCTGACCATAGTTGTTATACCATTTCATGTTCATTAAAAGTATAAAATAAGCTGGTGGAACTGATTTTTAAAAATATTAACTTAAATTTCAAATAGTTTTCGATATTCGCAAAACTACAATGGTGAAAAGAGGATTTATTTAAATTTTTACGTCTTATTGATTATAAAAGTCCTTGTGCTCACTATTCATCAAGAGCAATATCTATCAGAATATGATTTTAAATTGAACTTTAAATGATTATGCCACAGGGTTAGATGTTGGTTATGCCCACAATATCTAAAAAAATCCAGAGGGCAATGCAAATGGAAATATATGCAAGTTGGGACGATTCATATTATTTTGCAAATGAAAGGCATATTATTTGGTTCACTGATTCACCCCCACTCATTTGGCAAAATCAATGCCGTTACTGAATTCATTGCAATGCACTTTTGTATAGGAAAAATCAACTCGCACGCATTTAAAATATTTATTTTGTGGTTTCCGCTTTGAAATGTGGTACAGTTTTATTTTATGGAAATCTATTATGATAGTAAACTGAAAATCTGCCACATGACTATGAGATTGAAAAAGTTTCACCTATTTCTCCAGACAAGCAAAGAGCTCAATTAAAAAATAATTGGAGTTGCAAGAAATTTCACGAGAAACAGCAAAAGTCTATGGTTCTGGTATGGTCATAACATTTAAATTTTCAGTAAATTTTTAGTTTTTTGGTGGTTGTTGATTTAAACCTACTCCACAGATCCTTAATTTCTTCAGCTGCGATTTAAGGTACTTGTGCGCTATTATTATACCCTATTAAGATTCTCAGGGCAAAAGCCTCGAACGAGTGCAAAAAATATCTCTACGCTTTGGCCTTAACTTTGCACCGATTTCCTTATATAAGTACAGCCGATCACCTCGTGTATATTTATATTCTTAAAATAAAATATGATTCTGATTCTGATTCCCTCACATAAAGTCAGATGTGTATTCATAAGCCTTAAATCACTTTAAGTTCATTGGCCATTGAAAGCTCTTTGCTTAAGGCTGTGTTCAAATATTTATTAAGTGCTGTAAGTTTATGATGAGTAACATCCCGACTCTGCATTTCAGTGAGGGGTTAAATTCATATGTTTTTGACAAACATACAAATTAACTCTAAGTTTAAAACATAATTTGCTGTCGTGCAAGTGAGCCTTATGTGGTAATTTTTTGGAAAATTTTGTTCAAAAGCTAGTTTTGTTTTCAAATTTCTCACGATTTTCGGCTCGTTCAGATTTTTTCATTGCGCTTAAAACTTACTCAACTTTGAACTAGCATTGAAAAAAGTGAAGATTTTTTGGTGACAATAATATATGTATAATTTATGCATATCGTCGCCCTTTTGCCAAAATCATGATTGTGCTTAAATGAAAATGTAGGAAAATTTTGTTTAAAAGTTTCTTGTTTGTGATAAATTAGTATATTTTGGCTGATTAAGGTAATTAAGATTTCAAAATAATAGGGTTTCCTAGTACGCGCGGGCCTCGGGATTTTGATGAACTGCAGAATATTCAATGGGCAGCCCAATGAGCCTGTTAACTCAAAATCGGAAAATTTTCACTTTCATGCTTCTGGCGAGAGGGCAACGATATGTTAATGTACGTATATGCCTCAATTGTCAGATAAGGAGAAAGACAAAATTGGCTGTGAAAATTAGTACCTGAGATAACCGAAGCACATAAATTTGTTCGACTTTCCATGCGTAACTTCTATCGCTGCTACTCGGCAACACTGCCAACAAACATTCTGTGGACGGCACAAGGCCAACACTTCTCAACAACTTCATGTAAAACGACAAAGTAATAAAACGGTACCAAGACCAACATCATACACAGGAAACCTACAACAATTTAAACAAAAAGCAATAACAGAAATGGTGCCAAGTTTATTTGGTGTTGTAGGGGCCGTGCGAGAATTTCATATAAGTCGGGAATTAATGTTTTGCCATGCCGGCTACGTTTGAGTTGAAAAAGTCTGTACGTAAGTGGCGTTATCGGAGTGCTTGCTAAAAGTGAGTTGAATTGCTTTTCACTGACGCTTGAGTTAACTCATCATTCGTCTTTGTAGTAACTTAAGTGGCAACAGCCATTTACAGCCGGCAGTGGCTTAGAATAAAATGAAGTCCTCACCGTTGTACTCCAAGTAAGTAGAAGAATATTTGCCATCATAACGAAAAGTAGGTATGAAAAGACTGCAGAAATAAAAACAATGAGGTGAATTCAGGAAAAAAATAGATGTGTAAGTAAACGAAGCAAACGGACCACGTACACACTCTCATACACATGCAGTGAGAGAAAAAATACTAATTTAAAAGGCTTGAAATACTCAGGTACTCAACCATGGTGAGGATTACTTTGGATAGAATAGGAAGCGGTTACAAACTCAGATTATTTGGTCTTGTTATACGTAGTAGTGCTACGCACACAAGGTATATTAACTTTAGTCGCCTAACGGCAGTACGTAACGGCATAAACGGATCGAGATAGATATTGACGAAAATCGACACTGATGATGGCACAACGCCGAAACCGGTTTGTCTCAAAGCCAAATTTGACAAGGGATGACGAAAAATCGTTCCAATATACATCAGATATTGACTTATATATATCAAAATGTTCAGGACGAAAAGAGAAATTGATAAAGCCATGTCCGTCCGTCCGTCTGTGAACACGATAACTTGAGTGAATTTTGAGATATTTTGATGAAATTTGGTATGCGGGTTCCTTGGCACTCATCTCCGAGCGCTATTCAAAATGGGCGAAATCGGATGACTTTTTATATATAGAATATTTTCGAAAACACAAAAAAAGTGATTACTCAGTACATAACACACCTATAAGGATAAAATTTGGTGAATACATTGACATTGAGGCATAAAATAAATGTTTCGAGAAATGTTTGAAAATGGGAGTGGCACCGCCCACTTTTGATTAAAACAAATTTAGAAATAATATTAATCATAAATCAAAAATCGTTCAAGATAGCGAAACGAAATTCAGCATGCAGGTTTTCAGGTAGACAAGGAATGTTCCAGGAAAAAATGGGCGGGATCGGTTGAGGTTTACGCCCACCTTTATATGAAAGATTTTGAAAAGGATCGTAGATATATTAAAAAGGCAATAACTTTGCGCAAAATAGCTTTACATCATTTATATTTCACTTTTAAGGTTTCCGTAAACAAAGAAATCAAAAAACATAAAATTTTCGAAAATGGGCGTGGCTCCGCCCCTTTTATAGTGGACTATTCCACAAAACTTTTTATTTTATTTTTTGAAACAAAATTTGGTGATAATGTTCTATACATAAAGGTAACTGTTTGCTGTAAAAATGGGCGGAATCGGTTAATGCCCACGCCCAGTTTTTTGACAAAGTTCTGAAATTTTTTTTTTTAATTTACAAAGCGATATTTGTACAACTAAGCAAGATATATCAATCAGGTTTTTGCACACATAATAAGAGAAAAACTCGGCCGCAAAAAAATGTTGTCAATTTTGAGGAAGTAGGCGTGGCGCCGCCCACTTTTCAGCATAAAATTTCTGCTATTTTCAAAGGCAATCGCTTATAATTCAATATTGATATTTCAATGAAAATTGGCCAGCTGCTTCTCAGTAGTATGTATTATACTCCTGCCAAAAATTAGCCAAATCGGAGAACACACATCCAAAATATTCGGGCACCTAGTTAATAGCCACTGCAATTGCGAACTTATATATATTTTTTGATTTTCATACCTTTTATAAACATTAAATGTATGTAAGTATGAGAATAAGAAGAGAAAAGTTCACTAAAATGATCAGCACGATGAGCAGAGTCGATTTACCCATGTCCGTCCATCTGTCTGTCTGTCCGTCTGTCTATTTGAACGCAAACTAGTCTCTCAGTTTAACAAAAGAATGCTGAAATTCGTTGTTCGCTTTCGCCGTTTTATAATATACTAGCAAACCCGATAGACGTTGTTTTGACGTTTTGATATATAGAACACATCTACGAGTATATATAAAATTTCATTGACTTGAACCAAATAAACTCCTAACTATACCTACCTGCAGCTTTATATGACCTGGGTGATTTTCCAAAAGCTATATACAGACTGTGTCGTGCGCAGCGAACTCCTGAACCTATCGTGAAAGTTCAAGAGCAAAACAAAACACAAAATATGTGGGCGTGGCACCGCTCACTTTTCCAAAATTATGTAGGTATTGACTAAGTGACACATATATCCAAATTTCATAAATTTAGACCAAAAAAGTTCGCAGTTATGACGAATTTAAACTTTGTATAGCCTGGGGGCGTGGATCCGCCCACTTTTCCAAAACTATATACTGTCTATGCTGTACCCAGTGAAACCAAGTATATATTTTGCAAATTTCATAAAGATCGGTTGAGTACTTTGGCGCCTATAAAAGACACTCTTTTTTATATCTATTTTTGTTACGCACACAAGGCATATTACTTCATTCGGCATAAACGATTCGAGATATATATTTATTAATGTATATCAAAACGTTCAGGATGAAAAGTAAAATATCCGGGCAAGTAGTTAATACCCCACTGCAAAAACCAAGTTGTATATCTTTTTTGATATTCATACCTTTCATGAACATGAAATGTTTGTAGGTATACTGAAATGATCAGGAGGATAAGCTGAGTCGATGTAGCCATGTCCGTCTCTTGATACTGTCTGTCCGTCTGTCTATTTGAACGCAAATACGAACTGAAAGTATTAAAATAGACTTGCGTAAATTGTGATGCCATAATAGATCACTACTAGGTATATAATGTTCGGTTCCATCCGAACTTAGACTTCCTTACTTGTTTTTGTTTGAATTTGTCTCTCACAATTATGTATGTATCCATTCATACATTCAAGAATATAAGCCATATTTATTATGTCGCAATCTACTGCCTAATAACTTCGGCAAACATAAAGTTCAAGTCGAGAGGAAGTAAAATTACTCTAGTCGGGTGGGTATGTAGATAAGACAAAGGGATAACAAAAACACAAACTTTGAATTGTTGCACTGGGAATGCTTTAGTGAGGGTTACATTCGGTTAGACTTCACATTGTCTTTGCTTGAACGTGCCCGTTTGTCCCCATCCGATGCTTGCGAAAACTTTGCTTTGTAATTTAACTGCCCACTTATTGGTGTACGATTAAGGACATAAAATACATTAAAACGTATATATGCAACTACCACCTTAGCAGTCGATTCACATAATTGTTATTAGAGGTAGAGCTTAATGTGTCGTGTTTTCTTTTGCACCTAAAAAGGCCACATACATAGATTCGAGTTTGTCTACCCAAACATTTCTTAAATTGATCGCGAAGCATAGAAACGTATTTAGCGCTTCCAGTTTTTACAAGGCCGCATTTGTGTAGATTGACTTCGGGATTATTTTTTTTTGACAAATATTTTGCAGGTGACAGGTAACAAGGTCAATGGAAATAGCTTCAATTGACGTTATTTTGAATCGCAAATGGCAATAACGTCAATGGACACTATTTCTCGTTCAAATATGTAATTATCACATTTTCACGGCGGTGCGATATTTTACGTCGTGTGATTGTTTATCTCCAAATTCTCACTGTATAGTAAAGCATGCATTTTAAATATCTAAAATGATAACCTTCTAAATTTTGCAAATACATTTTAAAATATGGCTTGAATTTAAAATATTCAATATTGTGATTTTAAACATTGTTTAAGAAAGCGCCGCAGGCGAAAATATTATCAAATATTTTTATTTTATAATATGATGTGATTTTTAAAACTATTTAAAAAAGCGCCTCAGACGAAATTTTGGAATGTATTCAAACAAATACTTACGTTTTTAATACAGCATTAAATGAAAATTTGAAATAAAAAAACGCTTTGTACCTTTCATCAATACGCATCACGGTTTTACGTGCCCGATTCTTACTTACAGTAAGTACAAACTCTGCAAAATCTGACAATCTTACCCTGTTGATTTACAGATACATAACCCAAGCCCCGTTTATCGGAAAAATGTGTTGTATGGGGTCTATACGATGTATTATTCCAATCTAGATGATTTTCACTACCCACATTATATTTTGGTATCCTCGCTTTTAAATTGCAATAGTTATAGCCCAAAATCGATTGTATGGGAGCTATATGTTATGTTAGTCCGATATCGCCGATTTTCACTAACCGCAGTAAGTATATAAAATTTTGCAAAATTTTACGGTCCTAGATTTTAATTGCAAAGTTTAAGGTCCAACACCTGTTTATCGGAAAAATCGATTGTATGGGAGCTATGCGTTCTATTGTTCGGATCTTGTTGGTTTCGACAAATGATTATTATATTACGAAATAGGGGCCCCATGCCAAATTTCATCGATATATCTCTAAAACTGAGGGACAGACTGACAGACCGACGGACGGGCATGGCTAAATCGACTCAGCTCATCGCCCTGATCATTTTGGTATGCTTATTGGTGGGTAAATATCTTCTTCTTCTCATACTTATAAACATCGGACTTAAGTTTTAATACCATTCCATAATGGTAGAGGGCTTACAATTTCGTTCTATTTTTCTATTTTATAGCTGATAAACTTTTTATTTGTTAAGATTAACTGTTATTAAAATTTATGCATGTTTCCTTCGTTTATGTGGAGATGAAAGTTAAACCACCAACAGTCACAATAATCATTGTATTTTCAGTGCTTTTTAATCCAATTCGACGGTGCCAAGCAATATGGCTAATTTATGGTCAATACTTAATAATTCCAGCATCTGTCGATTTGTGCCGTCGTAAAGAATGTTATTGCCAGCAGTTTATATTGTAAAACAGCGTGTTGCCACAAATGTTGAAAGTAGTAATCTTTTCTATTTTGATGTGCAAGTGTGTCTGTGTGTACTAGGGTAGTTGCATTGCTGTATTTGAAAGCGCATACCCAGGATACTTCGGAAATTTTTTGAATTCCCGGACAGGTATTGAATTAATTGAACAAGTGCCTAGAGTTGCGGAAATTCTTTCACCGACGACATGAAAGTAGTGTACCACTTCCGTGGTGATCTCCTTGTTAATCTTAAAAGTGTCGGCATTATAAAACTACATTCGAGAAGAAATCTTTTTTTAGGTGTATATTGAGTTTAAGAAAAATTAGTTATCTTCATGTACTTGGCAGTGTTTTGCATACCTATTCGGTATTATAAAACCCTCGTCCTTTAGGGGCTGCTTGATGATTGTCACAAGTTCAAACGAAATAAGTAAACAGATCAATTTCTTTGACATGCCTCAAAATGTTGGTTTTGGCTGTAAAAGCAACTAACTCCTTAAGTTGCAGTTGTAATTTGAATGATACCTATACTCCGCCTTCCGAATTTCAAAATGTATAAAATATTTGTGGAGTTAGCCCGTTCTCTTTTAATTAAGTTCACATAATTTTCTGTTATCACCAAGTGCAGAAATCTCCCACCTTCCCAGCGTGAAAAAAGCGTTTGAGCTTGTTTACCTTTGTGCCGACGATATGTCAACTTGTCGGTTACGAGTTAGCAACCAAAATTGAAGACATTTGCAAGTTCTACTACTTCCTAATTTTTTTGTTGTTTTCAG
Source organism: Merzomyia westermanni (assembly GCA_949987695.1). Lineage (NCBI taxonomy): Eukaryota > Metazoa > Arthropoda > Insecta > Diptera > Tephritidae > Merzomyia > Merzomyia westermanni. The sequence continues at coordinate 718,867 of OX465288.1, forward strand.
TTAAAAAAAATTTTTTTAGGAAATCAAGAGAACTTCTGGCAATGCTTTAAGAATTCGAACCATAAAATGGCTAGGGGTTACTCTGTATCGCGATGCGAATGAAGTTTCTTTCCCATTTGAAAAAAAAAATTTATTTAATTTGACAGCTTTCGAAGGTGACGTGTCATAATGTCAATGGTATTAATGTCGATGACACTTATTTTCTTTGCAAAAGCGAATTAATGTCAAATTATTTTGAGAATTATCGTCATTGGCATTAATTCCATTGACATTATGAAACGTCACCCTTTCGAATAGCATTTGCTTTCGCATCGCGATACAGAGTATGATGATTTTTTGATGCCAATATGTTATGGAAGATCTTTTGCTAAGTACAGGGCACATTTTGACATATCCTGTTTTATTGGAGTAGGTGGCGAAACGTCGTCCAATCACGGATATTTAGGAAGTTCCGGCAAAACAAGTTAGTTTGAGTTAAAAAAAGGTGTTATGCCGCATTTGAAATACGAAAAAAAAGAAACTCAAAAAATTCATTAAAAGAACCGTAAACTTAATTTCCAAAACTTCGCCAACCACCCTATTAGTCATAAATATATGGCTGTACCTACATACAATGCATATATGTGTATGTAAAAGCGATTACACTAAAGTGAATTTAATTTTTCAAAAAGAGCAACAAGTTGTCACGTGAACTACTTAGTATCAGCTCAGTGAAGGACACACAAAAATATCCACAGCACCGGCGGCGCTCTGTAATGGCTTGCGTATAAATCGTTTGCAATCACGACATTAAATTGAAGAGGCGCTACAACTTTTGCCATATGACTGCAATAAAAATAAGTGGATACCTACATACATACGTAATAGACTACCATTCATCGATAAATAGGGCATAATCAAAAATTTATTGGGCAGACATTATCTGGCGGGTGCAAATATAAAACGAACTCAAACCAAGGGAAATGAAATCCTATTATTTCCCAGTACAAACCGTCTATGTTTATTTCGATCTTTCAGTTTAAATAAATGAATTTAATTTAAGCGAATGATTCTCGTTTTGTAATAAATTTTCATTTATTTTTTAGCCTTATATTTGATTGTTATTTATTGATGAATTCTAAAAGCAAACAAAGGTTTTGATGAAAATTGAAGCAACATTCAGTAATTCAGTCAGTAATTTATTTCAGACTGAATTATATTTTATCCAAATATTGTTTATTTGAACTGTTAGGGTGCTTTAATAACTTTTATAAACATGTTCGGATTTTATTTCCAGTTGTCTCTAAAAATCTGTGCCAACAAGCAATAAAAGCCAAAGTCCACATAGGACAAAACTGAGCTATTATCAGCATTGTGTTCTTCTTAGTAAGGTCTGTGATAAGTAAAATTTTCACGGTTTTTGAGTGAACATTTTATGGGCCAAACCCCAAACTAACAACTTTATTCTAGATTTCAATGACAGACCGTTGTTATAGCTCGTTTTCAACTTTTCCTTTAATTTATAATAGGAAAGTAAATCTACGTAACTGACTGAATTTATTAATATTGTTTACGAAAAATCACTTAAGTTGTTCAACAATTTTAAATTTTGTTTCATACTAAAGAAAAAAGTCGAATGTAGTTTCAAATATTTTATTAATAAACTATCAGAAAAATACAGGCACAAGAACTTAAAACTGAAAAAAAATTAATAAATAAATAAAACCGGTGAAACCGAACTTAAAATACCCAGCTGTGTAAAATTGGGAGTGGTGGGGCTATTTTATAAATAAATAGGAATAGTTGTCTGTGTGTCTGGCGTCCAAAATACGTAACCGATCTTTATAAAATTTTCACAGTAGATTCTTGAATTCACTGGTTACAGCATAGGCTATACATAATTTTGAAAAACGTAGATAGTACAAATCATATCATGTTTCGTAATTTTGTTTAACACGGTTCTGAAGTTAATAAAGCTGAAATTTGACATTTTGTTCATTTATATGTGGGCGGTGCCAAGCCCATTGTCCAAAATTTTACAAAAATCATTAATAAGGTCATGCGGTTATTGTAACTGCATCAGTGAAGGAGACACGGTATGTTCCCGTTTTCTACCTCTCTTTTAGAAAACTTTGGTCCAAAAGTGGACGTGGTCGTTTTGTAATTCTATCTTACTCCGTTCTGAAGTTATTAACAGCAGAAATTTGAAATATTTTTTACTCATACGTGGGCGGTGCCACACTCCTTTTCAAAAAATTTGGTAAAATCGTCAATAGGACGACGAACTAAATAAATTTATCAAATTTTATTATTGTTGCTGCTTTTATTATTGAATTAACTCTTTTTAAACGTTTTTCGAAATTTTCGATATCGAAAAAAGGGTTCGATTTCGCCGATTTCAAATAGCAAGCTACCTTGACCAGAGAGCAACTTTTGGGCGAAATTTCATTCAAATATCTCAGTTTTACCTCAAGTTATCGTACCCACGGACGGACGAACGGACAGACATGTCTTAATGGATTCCTCTGTTCATTCTAAGAACTTTGATATATGGAACTATATATCTATCTACATTATTTTGTACCGTTACAAACCGCCGTTATATGACCAAAAATGGAAAAATCTTATATATAAAGGGGTCAGAAGCAAAAGGACCTAAGTAGGTCTGACATTGTTTCGAGATATTCAAATTTAAAAATTATCACTTATTGTAAACTGTATGTAAATTCTGGGTAGTGCGTTTATTGCCCATCCAATAGGTGGCACTACAATGTTCGAATTGACGTAGATCTCTCTATCAAACACAAATAAACGCTATATTAACCTATAAAAATATGGGTACAACTTAAACTTTCAAAAAATGTCACTTGATTCTAACCCCTTCATATTGGGTCATTAAGCTCTCATAATTGAAAATTGGAAAAATAATATCATTTAAAAAAGTTTATAAACCTTTATATATTTTTTATGAATTTTGCACTTCTTTTTTCTCTTATACGGAGAATTCGAACAAAAACCCAGGTAAAATTTCGAGCCCGACCCCAAAATCGAACATGATAGAATTGATGTTTCCGAGCCCGACTATCACGACGTGCGAAAAGCAATAAAACGATTGAAAAACAATAAAGCAGCGGGCACAGATGGATTGCTTGCTAAGCTTTTCAAGACCGTGCATTAGATTCTATGCAGAATATGGTCGGATGAATGCATGCCTGAAGACTGGAATCCAAGTTTCCAATCGACCAGAAGGGAGATCCTGCAAACTATCAGCGTATTGTGCGAAAGACTTAAGCTTGACGTGAGTCGAATGATCGGACTGTATCAGTGTGGTTTCAAACCTGTTAAATCCACCGTCGACAAGATTTTTACAAACTTTGGAAGAACCCCGTGAAAATAATTGTAAAACATCACCTCGAAAAAGGGCTGCCTATATCTGAACTTGGCTCCCTAGCAAATCTTTCCAGTGGCAATTGTTGGCGTATGCTGACGAAATAGACATCATTGGCCTTATGAACCGGGTCGTAAAACCTGCGTACTAGAAACTAGAAAAAAAGAGGCTTCGTTGGAAGATGCAGACCACCCCTAGGATGTAAGAACCAAGTAGAAGCCGATTTGCGACCCCGTGGTGTTTCCACTTGGCGCCAGCTGACAGAGAGAAGAAACGACTGGCGAGCTACTTTGGCCGGCAGACATCGTTTAGATGGTTAAGCGCTTAATAAGGAAGAAGGTCTTTCTCCAGTAAATATTCTGGGAAAAGTCGACCTTTGATTTAACACACGGTTTAATATGGGTTTAGCATAAAACCAATGTATTTAATTGAAAGTTTTTAAAAAAAAATTTGTAGAGTGCACTATCACTTCGCAGGAGCTGACATGGCTCGGAAGCACCTCGGTCGAGTTTACAGAAGAAGAAAATTTGTTATGGGGTGAAATCTGTTTCTAGCTGCATTACCTGTTTAATAGTGCCGAACTAATTCCAAAATCCACATTTTAATTATCTAGTTTCGAACATCAAATAATTAATGCCAGCGGTTTGATGAAACAAAAATATTTACTATTTGGAGACAAAAAAGCAACCCGAAAGTGACATGAGGTTAAGGACGCCGACGTCCTTTGTTTTTATATTTTCAAGTTTTGCTACGTATTTTTGCGCACAGAAGTGACAATGGCACCATCTTGAATGGGTTAATTTAGTCTTTTGTTCTTTTTGTTTTATATTCTCATATTTAAGCTTGTCTGTAGATATGTATGTAAACATAAGTTTATTGTTTTTTTTTTTTTTTGGAACGTAAGAAAGTGAAAAAGTTTTAGTTGGTGGAAATTTAATAAAGTGAAAGGGTCGCCAGTTGTAGGGGTGCTGTAAAATAACCAAATATGTTGTCTACTTCCAGGGGTTCAGCATAGCTGCGACTATGACTGTGATTGCTGTTGACACATTGTTTTTGGTGGTGTGGTCCACATATTCTGTTTTCTTGCAATTATGTTAGTCATCTTCTTACCAGCATCTGGAAAAAGTTTTGCATATTTGAAATATGGTAAGCGAAACTTTGTGGCATATGCCTGACAGTTAGTCCGCCAGCCCGGATGCGTAATTTTTAAAGTTTCGAATATTTGCAGTATTTTATGGTAGAAAATAAGGTAGCTTAAAAGAATTAAAGAAAATAGATACAAATATAAAATCAAATAGGTGGCGAACTATTGCCATTCCCAACATCATTCCCTCAACATGTTTCCCTCTTGATTAACACGAAGTTGACTTTTAGTGAATACTAGAATTTCAGCAATCTGGAACTGCAAATCTACAGCTACTTGATGATAATTTTTCGAATACTTCCAAAATAGCGTTGGCTATTCCATCAGCTTGTCAAAAATTCTAAATATCGTCGGTGACACTGCAAAAGCGCGTTACCCACAAATGCAAAACCGCGTAAGTGAAATTTGTGTGAAAAACGAAATTTGCTCACCAGGGCCTCAGGCAGGCTCGATATTCGATAGTACCAAAAACTTGGTTTTTTGTCAAATAGGATGCCAAATAACTGCACTAATGCATGTAAATAAAGTTGGAATCGTAAAAAATGATTTAATTTAAAATATTACTGCAAGACTTATTATATTTTTATTTCATTGGGGTGAATTCAAATTCTTATCTCTAAGCCAGCCTAATACAGAAAAAGGCACCTAAACCTTCACCGAGTCACTTTGCAATATGCGTTGAGAGCATTGCTTGATTTAGTTCCCCGATCTATAACCTTAACAGCCCTGGTGTAAACGGTAGTTTTCCTACTTTACTGAATGCCCCAGGATCAATTCTGAAGAAAATTATATAAAAAATGTAAATGCTTCGGGCAAAAGCATGAAAAATACAGGGTGGGCCAAAAGAAACCAAGGGGTGTAAAAGTTTAATAACTTTTTCGTTTATTAATTTTTATTTTTTTTTTCTTTCAGATTATATAGACAACACTTGGAGAATTTATAATGGAGAGGTTCACAACTGAACAGAGAACCAGAACAATAGAATTTTATTATTTAAGCCAGAGATCAATTATTTTAACGCAAAGAGCATATCGTCGACATTTTAACGTCATTTGAATGGCTTTGTTAATAAGCAGAACTGTAGATTCTGGGGTTCTCAAAATCCAAGAGACATTCATCAACGCCAATTACACCCCATCAGGTGTACAGTATGGTGTGGGATCACATCTGAAAATGTCATTGGGCCTTACTTCTTCGAGAATGAAGATGGAAGTGCTGTAACCGTAAATGGAGAGCGGTATCGGTTTATGATAGAAAACAGACCTGGTATGTGGTTTCAGCAGGACGAAGCTACTGCCCATACTGCCCGAGACACAATGGCACTTTTAAGTCAAATTTTTGGAGGGCGAATAATTTCCAGAAATTCGGAAATTATTTGGCCAGCGCGATCGCCAGATTTGACAGCACCCGACTATTTTCTTTGGGGTTATTTGAAGGAGTGAGTATATGTGAACAAGCCAGAGACAATCCTTGAACTCAAGGCAAACATTGGTGCAGAAATTCGAACGCTACAACCACAAGTTTTGAAAGATGTTATGGAAAATGCTCTAAAAAGAGCCCATCAGTGCGAAGCTGAAAACGGCGGTCATTTAAGAGACATCATTTTTCATACTTAGTGTAAAAAAATTTCCCTTTTGTATATTATATAATCTGAAAGAAAAAATAAAAAAAAATTAATAAACGAAAAAGTTATTACACTTTTACACCCCTTGGTTTCTTTTGGCTTTTAATTTGTTTTCCAATATTAGCCTGAGGCTCAGGAAGCTAGAATGGGTATATCGCACACCATTTCCAAGGATTTTGCTGATATGAAACTTGAACAAGGATAACCGCAAAAGCACATGTAAATATCAAATTAGACAATGAAATGGAAATATGAGTAAATATATTAACAGAAGTTAAAACCAGTCGTTATTACGTATGAGACAGTTTGTCATACTTACTTTCTTTTTTAAATGTAATTCAGTAACCCTTAAACTACTTATTAACGACAGGTTTTTTTTTTCTATTTTTTGCGATTGCTGCAACTGTACAAGTTCCGTTTTGCCAACTTTACTATATTGCACTGCTAACGACATTGTTCTGCAGTTCAAATGCAATTTACAACAAGTAAGGAAGTCTAAGTTCGGGTGGAAGCGAACATTATATACCTAGTAGTGATCCATTATGGCATACCAATTTACGCAGGTCTATTTTGATACTTTTCAGTTCGTATTATAAAGCCAGCTGATTGTTTTCAATAAAAACACTTCTGTCATAACTTTTGACGGGTAAGTTAATTTAAAAGAAATATATATAAATGTATGGCGCGATATACAACATATATATCATCATAAACCTCCTGAGAGATTTTTGCGCCGAGCTTCCCTTCCAATTTGAATTTTTTCCTGCAATTTGGCGGGACCTACAGCTTTTTGCCGACTTACAACGGCATCTACAAAGGAGATGAATTTTTCCTGAGAAGCCTTTCATGTTAGAACTACACTCGGAGAGTTTGCTAAACCACTGCCGAGGGGCGACCCCGTTTTGAAAAACTTTTTCAAACCACTTTTGATGTTATCTGTCAAAGGACTCGAACCTTGGACCTTCGGTGTGGTAGGCCAGCAATACTACAGCCACACCATGGCGGCAGCCATTTATTTATTTGTATATAAATAGATTCCCTACTAACAACTGCTAACCACATTTCTTCAAAATACCAATACATGCACATTTTATGTTTGGAAAGTTTTCGTTCAAATATATAGGCGGACAGACAGAAAGATGGACGGAGAGACGGACATGGCTAAATCGACTCAGCACATCGTCCTGATTATTTCAATATACTTTTACTCTTATTCTCATGTTTACAAATAAAAATCAAAAAACGTATATATAACTTCCCTATTGCAGTTGGGTATTAACAACTTGGCCGGATATTTTACTTGTGTGTTAGCCGATTTGCTTAAGTTTAGGCAGGAGTTTACTGCATACTATTGAAAAGTAGGTGACCAATTTTGATTGAAATATCTAGTTCAAACTCCAAGAAATCGCCTTTGAAAATAGCAAAAATTTTTATGCTGAAAAGTGGGCGGCGTCACGTCTACTTCCAAAAATTCCACAACATTTTTTCACGGTTGAGCGAATTATGTGTGCAAGATCTTATTGATATAGCTTGCATGGTTATAAAAATATCGGGTTTTACATTTTACAAACGAATTTTTCAGAACTATGTTAAAAAACTAAGCGCGGCCGTCGAGCGATTTCGCCAATTTTTCCAACAAACATTTCCCTTTATACGAGTATATTCAACATTTTCGACAAATATCGTTTCGATAAATCGATTTTTGCCGGAGTTATGGCACACAAATTTTTGTAGAATAATCCACTATAAGAGGGGCGGGGCCAAGCCCATTTTAAAAAATTTATATTTTGCGACTTTCTTCGTTCACGGACACTTTGAAAGGGAAATAGAAATGATATAAAGCTTTTGCATGCAAAGTTATTGCCTATTAAATACATGTATGATCCTTTTCAAAATCTTTCGTATAAAAGTGGGCGTGGACCTTAACCGATTTCACCAATTCTTTTTCGGAACATACCTTGCATTAATATAAATATGTGTGCTAAGTTTCACTCCGATATCTTGAACGGCTTTTTATTTATGATTAATATTATTTCTAAATTTGACTTAATCAGAAATGGGCGGTGCCACTCACATTTTCAAACATTTCTTGAAAAATTATCATTAAATTATCTCAAAATTTACTCAAGTTATCGTGCTAGCAGACTTACCGCTACACGCATACATGTGCATCGACTGGGACGGGCTGAGAGTCAGTGCCCTCAGAGCCTACTTTACAGGCTGCGACGGACTTGCCGTGGACCCGGGTACGCTTGCTTTTCAGCACGGACTAGCTAGTCGGAATTGAGTGGGTTTCGTTGGACCACAGTCCCCGCAACAAAAAAAAAATGGTACCCTGATGTGATATCGAAGCAATCACTCCACCCTCGTAGCATCTGGCCAGCCACTGGTATTGTGTAATCATGTCCCCCCCCCCCCCTTTTTCCTCGCGCACTTTTTCCCTAGTCGTCCTTGTCCGTTCCCTTCCCTCCCCCCTTGTCCCTGTCTCGGTTCGCCTCTTCTGCTGTGAGACCGGCCAATCCGCCCCTCCTAGATCTTTGCCAGCCTAGGACTTGCGGCTGGCCCCGTACTCATTCCAATCCCCTTCTATTCAGAGTTCATTCCACTACCCCCGTCCCCCTGTGCTTTGTTCTCCCGCCCGGCCGTCATGACCCCGTCGAATAAATTCACTCAGCACACACTCTTTTCGGTTTACCAATTTAACAATTGATTTCTTTATTTATTACGCTTATTAATAATCGACTGGATATCTCAAATCGGTGCAATTCCCGTTCTGGGAATTAGTAGAGTTGAGGGTCATCTAACTTATTCCTTTTATAGCAGGCCCTGTAAGACTATTCTAGGACGTCCTATTGTATGATACGGGATGGCAGACTAATTGTCCGCATGACATGAACTAACGCAACACCCTTCTTACTCGCCGCACCTGTCTTGCACCGACTGCTTAATATGCTATGGTATTTTTAACCCTGAGATTATTTACATCGTTGTCTTTTATCGTTTTAAGCAATAGTAAAAGGCTATATATCTGACAAAAAAAAAGGGGACTTCATGTCCACCTTACATCCTAAGCTAATGGCAAGGTATATTTTTGATGCGCACCCTAGCTTGCGCTTCTTTCTTCTCTAGTGGTTATTTGCACTACCCTAATCTACGACTAGAAGTAATACATGATAAATTTCTCTTATAAATCACGGTATTAATAAGATAAAAATGTAAGACGCAAATAGTTGAAAGACAAAATTATTAGTCAAAGGAAAAATTCAGACTGAAAAAATATGACAAATATTTTTTCTTCACATAATTAAAATTACAAAGATTGCTACGATTATATCAATTTCAATAATTTCGATATAGTTTATATACATATAAGTATAAATTAGTTTTTTTCTTTTATATAAATCGTTTGCTGTCTTCCGAAATGTGCCACAATCACCGATTGCCTAAGACACAAAGACCCGTTCCTCTGGCATTGGAATAGAATTCAATATGGCCTCGCATATACCAACCTTCAGTTCACATTCTGTTGCTTTCCTTAAATCCAAATTTGTTGTTATGCAATTGTTAGTTCTGTCAAACGTATGCAGTTGGTTTGCTGCTTCTCGGGCTAGCAGTCACCGCTCAAAATATCGCTATAGCTACGCACCACTCAGCAAACACAACTACCATACCTCAGATAAAGGACCACAATACTAGGCACTCCGGGTGTTCTTATGCATTAAATGTCAGCCTGTTTTCCCGAGAGATACCGCGCCATGAAACGAGGGATGACGACCTCCAACGTGCCCCGCAGCCACTAATCTAATCGATATTCTGCTGGTTTTATTTGAATATGCCAGCCAAGAGTGGTTACTTTCATACACTCACGCTTGCTGATCGACAGTGTGACTAAATGCTGAATAATTGCGTCGGGTTAGCAGAAACTGCAAAACTACTCTTAACTGCAGCTCAGGGAAAAAAAGTTCCACTACGCATACCCAAAAAATTATTTTCGAGCCTGCGAAATCTCATTTTTTTGACTTTTTTCGACTTTGACTTTTAAGGTTTTTTCATGACCTACTAAAAAACTTTACATTTGATTTTCAAATTTTCATCTATACCCTGTCCGACCCAAAAATGACCGCTAAAAACGTTGCCGATAACAGTTTTTTGAAAAAAATTTTTATTTTCGGGTTTTGGGACTTGTTTTGGTGGAAATCGACTTTTCCAAAACAATAAAATAAATTTTTTTTTTCAAAAAACTGTTATCGCCAACGTTTTTAGCGCATAATTTTAAGTGGGACAGGAAATATGAGACAAATTCATTTCCATCGAAAACATTTTTGCATGTATGTTGAAAAACCCCTAAAAAAATGGCGAAAGGGTAAATTTTTTGCCCAAAACACTCCCCAAAACCCTAAAAAAATTTTTTTTTTCAAAAAAGTGTTATCGCCAACGTTTTTAGCGGGCATTTTTTTGGTCGGACAGGGTATACATGAAAATTTTAAAATCAAATGAAAATTTTTTATTAGGTCATGAAAAAAACCTTAAAAATCAAACTCGATAAAAGTCAAAAAAATAAAATTTCGCAGGCTCGAAAAATATTTTTTTGGGTATGCGTAGTGGAACTTTTTTCCTGAGCCCAAAACCTATCGAAAAATCGATGGCGCGGTGTCGGTTAACTTTTGTCCATGCAAATCGACCCACCCTAATGTGTATACTACATATTTTCAGGAGTTTTCAGCCTCCAACTAGGATGTAAATATTTTACAATAAGATAGTGTTTTTGCTTTAGGAATAAATCCTTCTTTGTGTAAGATCAAAATTAAGAAGAGTTAAAGCAACGTTCAATGATAGTGGCAGCTTTTCGATCAGACTAATATCATACCGTGGGTACACGGCTAAAAATTTGAGCCTAGATTTAAAACTTTTGGTTTTTTGTAATACCAAACGAATTTGGTTTAGAATTTAAATTATGCCAGTTTTCGAGAAAATGAGCGTGAAGAAAAGAGTTTAAATTTTAAATCAGAAATGTCTTAACAATTAGAAAACATGAAAAACATCATCATCAGTCGCCAGGACTCGAACCAAAGCTCCCCGCATCAGAGGCGTCTGCTCTACGCACTGAGCTACGGCGCACACAAAACTGGTATGAGAAAAGTTCAATGACTTGGAAGAAAATTCAGAAATAAATGAAAAAACAATTATAAAACTTTTAGACGTTTTCAGTTCAGTTTTAAGTCTAAACCGCAAAAAATTTAAAATTATTGTACAGGGTGTTTTTTTAGAGGTTTGTTTTTCGAATAGAGATAAAACTGGCATTTTGTGGTCAAATCTGGCAACTTTAATGTCATTTATGTTCAGTTTGGTTTGCCATTTCATCATGAATAGGTTGACAAAAGAACAACGCTTGCAAATCGTGCAAATTTATTTCGAAAATAATGGTTCAGTTCGCGAAGTTTACCGTGAGCTCCGTCCATTTTATGGTCGACATAATCGTCCATCAGAGCAATTAATTCGGTTAACCATGGATAGTTTTCGCACTACGTTTACTCTATGTGATAATACGCATCCGCAGAGACGTCGAACAGTGCGCACCGAAGAAACAATTGCCGCTGTAGAGCAAAGTGTTGAAGAGGACCCGAATGAATCGATTCGCCACCGTGCACAGCAATTGGAGCTTTGTCCATCAACTTTATGGAAGATTTTGCGCAAAGATCTTGGCTTGCGACCTTACAAGATCCAGCGGGAGCGTGTCATTATTCTGTATTACAAAATTCTGTGTGACAAAATTCTGTAAATTGCAAAAAAATTCTGCTTGAACAAAATTCTGCTTTTTTAAAATTCTGCTTTTTAAAATTCTGCTTTTTTAAAATTCTGCTTTCTAAAATTCTGCTTTCAATGTTCTGTATTACAAAATTCTGTATTAAAATATAATGTTAACAATGTTAAAGAGGTAATGTAATTATTTTGAAAAAGTGCGCACATGTACATATGTATATATTTTATTTGTTTTGTCGCAAGTTTTCATGTGGTTGTTGTAAATTATTAGGCTGTACTTAAAAACGCGCAAAAGAGTCGGATCGGTGGCATGTTGCCACCGATCAGGGCAACCACCTGGACTTGGCATGGCGTAGCCCAGGGTTATTTAAATAAGCGCGGCCGAAGGCCGCCTATGCAGAAAGGTCTTTTGTACAGAATAACTGTAGTTCGCGTAGCTGCGCACTTTTTCAAAATAATTACATTACCTCTTTAACATTGTTAACATTATATTTTAATACAGAATTTTGTAATACAGAACATTGAAAGCAGAATTTTAGAAAGCAGAATTTTAAAAAAGCAGAATTTTAAAAAAGCAGAATTTTAAAAAGCAGAATTTTAAAAAGCAGAATTTTGTTTTTAGAATTTTGTACATACAGAATTTCGACACCAACCCTTAAAAAAAAATAGTTTTTAATGTTGACCTAAGAATTTTAAAATACAAAGCAGTAGAGAAAATGTTGAAATTTTTTAAATTTTGAGTCTTTCGCATAAGAAAACTTACACCATAAATTTATCAATAAATGCTCATAATTGGAACAATTTTTTGCCAACTTTTCAACTTTTTTCATTTGTGCGTTAGGTGGTTTCAGTTGGCATGTTTTGGACCGACACGTCCTGCATCAGAGTCGAGTGCCCTACCCACTGAGCTACAGTGCCCACATTAATGTTGTCTCTGAAGTATTTATGATGTTACTTGTTTCGGAATTTGAACCTAGGGGTGTTGGTGTTAAAGTCAGTGAGCTTAACGGTCAAAATAGTGTCGTAGTAAAAATAAGTTTTTTTTTGTGCGTGCATAATTAATTACTTTGAACAATAGATTTTTGTAAAATACGCTGAAATAGAATCACTCCGCCCATTATAATACGGCTGTGTATGTGGATTTAAATTTTAAAACGAACCTTATTTATTGTTATTGGTTCCAAATGTGAGCAGAAAATGAGAAGCGAGCACAAAAACGCCAATCAGAAACATTTAAGATTGTACTTTCTTTTACACAGGGGGTCAATTCCGGTTTTGCGTTACCGTGCAGTGAAAAGTAAATACGTTATTTACCACGACTTTCGATTCTCGTTTAACTTAGCAGTTTTGATTTAAAGTGAGGTGAAAAAACTTACCCCCAGTATAAATTTCGTGTTAACGTCAAAATTTAAAAAAATTCAAACATCGCATTTTTTACAAGTTTAAAGATGTTAAATAATAAAAATTACGATTGTTGTTTTTGCCGGCTTTAGGTCAAAATTAAGTAAAAACTCATTTGTTTTCTTTCTTTAATATAAATATACAAGGTGGCGCAAAAGTAATCGTCCTATCAGAAAATGCTATACATTTTGCGATTGGCCCCTAAAGTCAGTTCTGTTTTGACATTTGTGTAGTAAACACATGCGAAATACACGTTAATAAGCAATGTTACGCTACACTGCTCCAGAACGCGGAATATTGCTGACTATTTATTTGACCAATAATCGGTCGGTGAAAAACGGTTACTGCGCAAAAGTAATCCTCCTATCAGAAAATGCTATAAATTTTGCGATTGGCCCCTAAAGTCAGTTCTGTTTCGACATTTGTGTAGTAAACACATGCGAAATACACGTTAATAAGCAATGTTACGCTACACTGCTCCAGAACGCGGAATATTGCTGACTATTTATTTGACCAATAATCGGTCGGTGAAAAACGGTTACTGCGCAAAAGTAATCCTCCTATCACAAAATGCTATAAATTTTGCGATTGGCCCCTAAAGTCAGTTCTGTTTTGACATTTGTATAGTAAACACATGCGAAATACACGTTAATAAACAATGTTACGCTACACTGCTCCAGAAAGCGGAATATTGCTGACTATTTATTTGACCAATAATCGGTCGGGGCCAAACGGTTACTGTGAATGGTGAGCGCTGCAGAGCAATGATCAACGAGTTCTTTTTGGCGCAACTTGATGAATTGGGATTGGAAAACATGTGGTTCCAACAAGACGGTGCAACAGCACACACTGCACGTGCCACAACCGATATGCTGAACATCGGAAGCTTACTTTTGCGCCACCTTGTATTTCGGTAACTCAACGGTCACCGTCTTCAGGGCAGAATTTATTTACACGTCCGCACCGTGTGACGTGGAGTTGTGTACATAGTACGGTGCGTGTGACGTGGAGTTGTGTACATAGTACGTTGCGGACGTGTAAATAAATTCTGCCCTGAAGACGGTGACCGTTGAGTTACCGAAATATATTGGTATTAAAGAAAGAAAACAAATGAGTTTTTACTTGATTTTGACCTAAAGCCGGCAAAAACAACAATCGTTAAAACAAAAGGTCGCTAAATACACAAATTAAAAAAAAAAAAAAAATTTATAAAAATTACTTATATTTTTACAATTATATCGTCAGTTTTAGCAATTTTCTAAACTTTTTTCTAGTAAATTTCCAAGCTTTCAGTTATCTTTGCCAAATTTTAATTTCTTTCGGGTTAGATTTAAAATCTGAGTGAAAAACTCCTAAAATTTTTTATTTTGTTTCCATTTATTTCTGAATGATTTTTCAACTCATTGAATTTTTCTCACAACATTTATGTGTGCGCCGTAGCTCAGTAAGTAGACCAGTGACTCAGATGCGAAGGGCGTCGACTTTTTCGTCATTCACAAAACTTCAAAGTAAGACTAATTACCTTAAATCGAAAAAGATACCAATGTTTAAAGAATAATGACCCGCCCGATCGTTTTTGTAAAGAATCAATGCCCGCAGTACAACTGACAAAAAACAAATACGGAGTCAAATAAGCACTACATCACGAAGTTTGCAATGCTTGCGTCACCTATGACCATGGTAACAATTTTTAGTATGGGACGGCGAAATTAGTTATCTTATATATAAATAGACAAGATGAATGCAATGTAGAACCGTTTTCTGCTAAACTATAATTCTAAGGTATACAAATTATATATGTATAGATAGGAAATTTTGAGGTGTACTTTTATCCGTAAATAAAAAAAATTTGAAAAATCATTTTAATATAAAAAATTTAACATAAAAGTCACACCACTACACATTTACTTATTCACACTCTAGACACGCTGTGTGTGTGTGTACTTGCTTTTTGTGTACTATGCTGAATCGTGAGCATGGCCGAGGAGTTGCTTTGTAGGAAAAAATTAAGAGCCGTAGTAGTGTGAGTAGACTTGCCATGCATGTTTTTTTTATTCGTGTGGTCGGCTCTCACTGTGAGTGCGAAGAGTTGGTAGTGGACCAATGAAAAATAAGTATTCGCACTATAGATACTCTGTTGTGTCATGCATTTTTGCTTTAGTTGTTGTTATTGTATTGATTACTGGCTACGATGCCCAGTGTCAGCTGCTCTCCTGAGAGCACGAAAAGTTGCTTTGTTGGATACATTAAACCAGCAATGTAAAATATGAGCAAATATGTAAAATTCATTGCTGATACCTACAAACAGGGTTTATAAAAATAAAATAAATGATTACTCATAAAGAGTATTAAACACCGAAGAAAATTAAAGGAAAATAGAGGAAAGGAAAAGAATTGAAAGGAAGGAAAATTAAAGGAAAGAAAGGAAAGAAAAGGAAAAGGAAAGGAAAGGGAAGGGCATGGAAAGGATAGGAAAGGAAGGAAAATTAAAGGAAAGAAAGGAATGGTAAGGAAATGAAAGGAAGGGAAGGGAAAGGGAACTAAAGGAAAGTTAAGAAAACGAAGGGGAAAGAAAGAAAATAAAAGGAAGGGAAAGGAAAAGAAGTTTGAGGAAAGTAAAAAATAAAATAAGAGAGTAAAAAAAAAAATCAAGGAAAATAAAAATATGTTAGAGGAAAGGAACGACATAGAAAGGAAGAAAAAAAGGCGGATAAAACATACCTACAGCAAAAAAATAAAATAAAATAAAGTTTATTGGTTGAATTTCAACCACTGGGAGAACTCTAGTAATTTTAAATGTACTTATGTTGGCTTTTGAATAGCTCCATACCGCTGAGGTGTGTACATATGTAGTGTGAAAATAATCCAAGCATGTGTGGTCTTTAGGTGTCGCGTGGAACATATGGCTGAAGCGGCTCCAACTGATAGCTGGGAAGTCTTGAAAAGATTTCATTGCTTGAAAATGATTTTAAGTTCACAGAAAGCGTGATTTTCAAGTAACTAACCGCTTGTGTAATTTTTTTCTTCCCATAAAATATTTAAAAAATGTTAATATTATGAAATATATAAGCTAGAAGCAGGGAACGTAACAGTTACGACTTTTATAATAAAAGTCAAAATTTAATAGTTATTTCTTGAGTAAAAGTAAAAAATAATGTTTAAAGTAAGTTTTAGTATACAAGCCAAAAAAAATCGGTTGATAATTAAGGTCAAATCAACTTTTTTGTTTTCTTGTTTTAAGCGATAACTTGGAAACGAAATAGCATGAAAACTCAGCACAAATTCAATGACTAATGCATTCCCATAAAAAATTAACAATGTTATGCTGGAAAGACCGTCTATCATTATCAACGGTAGTATCGGAATTATATAATATGTACCGACATACTCTGCAATTCAATAGTTTCCGGGCCAATGGTTATTAACTATCAAAAATGTTAAGTGCGGTAAGAAAGCAAGCCGTTCGAATTCTATATAAAAATTTTAGTTGTATGGGTATTTTTATAGTAGTTAAGTATCAAAAAGGGGTCGCCCTCGACAGTGGTTTGGCAAACTCTCCGAATGTATTTCTACCATGGTTCCTGTAGGTTCCGTCAATTTGTAGGAAAAACTAGAAGCAGCACACCACAAATAAGAAGAGAAGTTCGGCTCAAAAATATCTTCGGAAGTTTATGATGATATACCTGGGGCTTACTCTGTAGTTCTATTCGAAAGGCTGTTCTACTCGAAAGCGATTCTAATACACATAGGCACTCTGTAGTTCGTTTACTTTAGAAAATAATCCATGATAGTAGGCATCACTGTTTCACAACTTTTAAGCGCAAAGCCAAATACAAAAACACTTTGCATAAGTCTCAAGTGCGGTATTAGGCGGCGCAGTTTTACATGTCGCGGAAGCGTAGGTGATAAGAATCTCCACTACCACGCGTCGCGTGTGGTTGCTGGTTCGAACGTAAATCCTTGCACAAGTAATTTTTATTTTTTTATTTTATTTTTACTAAATAAAATTTTATTTTTTTAAATAATCAAATCCCAAAAATTTCTTTGGTTAAATTGTTCTTTAATTATTTTCTCTCAACAACGATTGCTTAACTCTTTCTGCTATAAAAATTACTTCTTGATGAAAAAAATACTAATTGTTTTATTAAAATCATAAGAAAATACATTTTTGTGGATTTCCGTTTGCTAAATTGTTTTCGAATAGAATTTTCTAACTTTCGACCATTATGGCTTATGTTTTCGAAGTAGTGAGCACCAAATTTTCTACAATAGAAAGGGGGATAAATCAAATCCGAAGGGAACAGAATGTAACTCGAACAACGAATGCGTTCTACTCCAAAATTTCTTACAGATTACGAATCACTCGAAAGCGAACAAATTTTGTTTCGAATAGAACTAGAGAGTGAGGGCCCTGTTTTATATCGCGCCATACATTTATTTATTTTTATGTATATAATTAATGGAGTATTTATTACTTTGAAATTTTTCGTCACTCCCTGATAATTTTGGTTTATGGTGCAGAAGCTTGGGTACTGATAACATCTGATGAGGCGGCTGAGGGAGTATTCGAGAGAAAGATTCTTCGAAAGATTTACTGACCCTTACGCTTTGGCGACGGCGAGTACCGAAGAAGATTTAAAGATAAGAGTTATATGCAGACACCGACTTAGTCCAACGAATTAAAACCCAACGTCTTAATTGGCTAGGTCATGTTGCGCGAATGAATGAAGGTGTTTCGGCCCATAAAGTATTCTTGTCGGCACCCAGAGGAAGAGGGAGACCACCACTCCGATTTAAAGACAAAGTGGAGGCCGATTTGTGATTCCGTGATGTTTCCAATTGGCAGAAAGACATAAAGAGTGGCGAGCTATGGTAGAAGGCCAAAAATGGCTAAGACGGTTAGGCGCCATTTAAAGAAGAAGAAGGATTGAAAAGGTGAGTTCTACAACGGGAGCGTTGCAAAATTTTTTAGCAATTTGTGTAAGTTATGAAATAACGTTTTGTCCCAGCTCTGAAGTGCGTAAAACGCAGCTTTGGCGGAAGATTATGTCAATTTTAAGAACCTTCTCCATAAATTGATTTCGGCCACTATATTTTAGTTTTGAACAAGTGGTTCATAAAATTGGACAAACTTAAATAAATTTTTGTCATTTTCTTCTCTGTGGTTTGTTGAAAAACGAAATCTCTAAAGATAGTTTTATGTTGAGTGAATCGACTATATGATCAATACATGAATGGATAAAAAACAGAAATCATGAAATAAGCATTTAGATTACATGCTTGCAGACTTTGACTAGATTTGAATCGGTTCTATTTGATTTCAATATCCATGTCGCAAGTTCTGAACAACGTAACTCTAGTACTAAGTCTTTTGGGAAATCCACTGCAAGCGCTAAGTCTATCTTTTTTTTGTTGAAGTTTATTACACAAAGGCAGAACGCATTGTGTTAACAAAGATGCTAAAAGACTGGATTATTATTAAAAAAAGGGAGCGTGTCATTATTCTGTATTACAAAATTCTGTGTGACAAAATTCTGTAAATTGCAAAAAAATTCTGCTTGAACAAAATTCTGCTCTTTTAAAATTCTGCTTTTTAAAATTCTGCTTTTTTAAAATTCTGCTTTCTAAAATTCTGCTTTCAATGTTCTGTATTACAAAATTCTGTATTAAAATATAATGTTAACAATGTTAAAGAGGTAATGTAATTATTTTGAAAAAGTGCGCACATGTACATATGTATATATTTTATTTGTTTTGTCGCAAGTTTTCATGTGGTTGTTGTAAATTATTAGGCTGTACTTAAAAACGCGCAAAAGAGTCGGATCGGTGGCATGTTGCCACCGATCAGGGCAACCACCTGGACTTGGCATGGCGTAGCCCAGGGTTATTTAAATAAGCGCGGCCGAAGGCCGCCTATGCAGAAAGGTCTTTTGTACAGAATAACTGTAGTTCGCGTAGCTGCGCACTTTTTCAAAATAATTACATTACCTCTTTAACATTGTTAACATTATATTTTAATACAGAATTTTGTAATACAGAACATTGAAAGCAGAATTTTAGAAAGCAGAATTTTAAAAAAGCAGAATTTTAAAAAGCAGAATTTTGTTTTTAGAATTTTGTACATACAGAATTTCGACACCAACCCGATCCAGCTTGTGCAAGAATTAAAGCCGCGAGACCATGCAATGCGTCGTGATTTTGGTGTATGGGCCGAAAATGAGATTGATTTCGATGCTGATTTTCATCGCAAAATTTTGTTCAGTGATGAGGCTCATTTTTGGTTGAATGGCTACGTCAACAAGCAAAATTGCCGCATTTGGAGTGAAGAGAATCCACATGAGACCCTTGAAACGCCATTACATCCACAAAAACTGACTGTTTGGTGTGCTCTATGGGCTGGTGGAGTCATTGGGCCATACTTCTTCCGCAATAATGCTGGAGAGGCAGCTACCGTTAATGGAGACCGGTATAGAGCCATGATAACCGACTATTTTGTTCCCGAATTGGATGGCATGAATGTGGATGAGTTGTGGTTCCAACAAGACGGCGCTACATGCCACACAGCGCACGTCACAATCGATTTATTGAAGGAAACATTCGATGAGCGCATAATTTCGCGGAATGGACCTGTCAATTGGCCACCAAGGTCGTGTGATTTGACACCATTGGATTATTTTCTTTGGGGATATGTGAAGTCGCTCGTCTACACCAACAAACCAGAAACGTTAGGGGAATTGGAAGCCAACATTCGTGGCGTTATTGCCGACATACGGCCCCATATGCTCGAAAAAGTGGTTGAAAATTGGACCTGTAGAATTGGCTTTCTTCGAGCCAGCCGCGGCGGCTACATGCCCGAAATCATATTTAAACATTAATGGCATAAAATTATCCTTCCAATAAAGCCAAATTGATGGACCTTAAAACGATTTTCTTGTCTTTTATTTCAATTCGAAGTTCTATACCCCTAAAAAAACACCCTTTAGGTAATTGGAAGGTTTGGAATTTATTACAAAGAAGTTTAAAAAATTGCTTTAACCGACGAATGGTTTAAAATTTAAGCTCAAATAAGGGCATTTTGCGACTCATAAGGATTGTTATTGAACTATTCATTTAAGGTTGAAAACCATGTCGAAACGTTGCGAAATAACTGCAGCGAGCTACGACTTGTCAAAAGAGAAACATTATAATTATACTTACCTGAAGTGAAGAAAATTCGAAAGACGTCATTTTGCGACGATAGATTTATTTTTATAGCGATTGCCGAAAGTTCGCTGCAGTTATTTCGCATCCTTGTGTTTCAAGCTTAACAGGGCAATTCTGACAGCAGTCTTTCACCTCAAAACAGTCTTACGAAAGGCGACTGCTATGCAACTATTTTTTGTTTTGACATAGCAAATTATGTTTGGTTATGGGTTGAAGAGAAAGAAAATATCTGGGAAAGGTTTGATTAAATATAATAAGCTTATATGTTTGAGGCGTGATCTGTGCCGGTGAGCCTGAGACCTTCAGTATGTTATGCCAACAAACCAACTAGTATACCGCCGGGGTCATCTGGGCGTAGGTTGTTAATTTTAGTATCCGAAAATTACTTCTTAAAATCACAAACCCTAGGGATCGAGCTGCGACGGCAGCGAAAACAAAACACATTTTGATCTTAGCTAATTTTGTTGTTGCTTTATTAATATAAGTTGGAAGTATGGCCATCATTTATAATGGTTTGCCTTCAGGCTTACAGACATGCACTCCTACATACATATTTGCTTTAGTGTAATCATATTTATCTTTTGTGAGCTTTTGCAATGGTTTTGCGTAAGTTTGATGTTTGATCCGTGGTTTTGGTTTATCGACTGAAAGTCAATGACATGGACCAAAAGCGATTATTATGTTTATACAGACATACATACTATAGATACATCGGTAATTACCACTTATACTGTGATAGTAGGGGTCATAGTAGCTCTAGTCTACATACTTGATTATTTCTTGATCATTCCTCCTAGCGAAGTATATTAAAATGCCAACGATGCCAAACTTATCTGTAAATGTATTGCATTTTAAGACTTAACACGTTGAATGCCATGGTAACTAGGTTTGTGTGCTACATTACGGAAATAAGAAATTGCGCATATTATCGTATAAGAAAATTGTAAAAATTGTGTCAGCGTAGCTCGAAGGTACAACATCTAAAAAATAAATAAGGGATTCTAAGTTTGCGTGTATCCAAACATAAGATAGTCCGCCGTGAGCTTTGACAACAAAGTTGCTCGTCAGCTATGTTTCAGTGCTCTATTGTAAACTCAATGTGTAATGTGGCCGTGACTATCAAGCGATCTTAGAGAATTGACATGTGGAAACGGCCCTTTCGTATTATATAAAATCCATTTTAACTCCGTTTTTATTAGAGAGTGTGTTAAATAGATATAAGCAAATAAAATATGAAACCAATAAATAAAACAATTCAGGTATTTTGGGCGACAGGCAATAAGTTTCTGGTTAGTAGCTAAAATGGCTTATGCCACTTTAAGTAACACAATCAACAAAGAAAATTCCAAATATTACACAACCACAAAAGCTAAATATAATTTATAAATATATCCCTCATAGTTAGTGTTCAGTAACATATTACAAATCTTGGGGTTGTAGAAAGAAATCTTGAGAAATACACAAAAGGCTTCAAAAATGCTGCCGCCATATTCTTTATGTCTCACGCTAATTTTTGTTGAGAGAGAAAAACCTAAGTGGCATGCCTTTTTTCTTTTCTTTTAACACCGGGAATTTATTTGATTTATTAGACTTCTATGAAATGATTTAGATTTCTTATATAAAAAGCATGTTCAGTTGCATACATACGAGCATATATATTCGTACATTAGAGATCTACTGAAAAGGACGGAGTAATCCCTTACATTGAAAATCCCATAAAAGATTAATTAGTGATGCAACTTATAATGAACAATTAAATTCTTATATGAAGATTAATCATTCATTTTGAAATGGTTATGCACAATTTCAAAGCTAGATACTTAATATGGAAAGTGAATTGATAATTTCGTTAGTTCCATATCTTTAACGTGGTTAAGTTCAGTAGTTGACTGTTTTATGGTTGCAATTTTACTCACTGAACACAAAAGAGGGTAAAACAAAAAAGTTTGTGATTCGTGAAATTTAATGCTGGTACTATGACTATTTATTCCATCACATTATCTTTGTAGAAAACTGTCCTGGTCTATGTTAGTTATCCATTTATGTCTAAGTTCAAAATGATAATATAATAAGATAATGATTACTGATCAAAATATAGGATCTGACTGCGTCCTCAACCCCAAGGTACATTGCCAATACTCTTCTTGGGGAGCATATAAATTTATTAATCGAATTCAAACGCCATCTTGTCTAGCAAAACTCTTTTAAAATGTATCGTGCATTATGTTCTCTAATCAGACCCTTCTGGCATGATAACCTAGTTTGCTCACAACGCTGTTTCCTTAAAAATAATAAGAGAATAACCCTTGTTATTTACCATTTCATTTTTAGTTAATTTTCAATAGTTTTGTATTTTGTATGTGTGGCATTTGTCGAATATTTCGTGGGGTAGTGAAATGCAAATAATAAAAATCGTTATTTCAACTAATTTAATTTGACCCAACTAATTTTTACGCGATTTCATAAAACAACTAAAATACGCCCAATTATTTTGTTTTGCTATTCTTTTCACATATTGGAGCTTAGCTTGCCAAAATAAAAACTGTGGGAAATGTGTGCCGCAATGACGCGTCAGCACTACCTCCACGACCCAAGTGTCGCCACTGTGCCAACAATAAGTTACAAAGAAAAAGACATGGAAAAAGCAATATCGATTAATAATGAAAAAAGTATGGCAAAGACGCTGTCCAGTATAAGCTACACTTAATCCTAATCGAAAGCAAATGACCCTCCAATGTTGACAGATTGTCTGCAGCAATAAAATTTATGCAAATAAATGCAAACGCAAACAATTTCCATTTCAACACAATTAAGAGAAATTCCAGAGATTAGCGGAGACTTTGGTTTTATAACATTTCATTTTGATCATTTATTCAACATAGATACGATAGAGTTCTTGACTTGCTTATTTCACAGTTACAAAAATCAATTTTATCAGCCACTCTGGTATCAGGATTTTCAGTGACATGTTTTAATGGTACACATGGTGACACAAATCACTGAGTTGAGCTAGGGTATACTGTGAATGCGAGTACCTTTTATTTCAGAAATATGCAATTAATATTTTGAAAAATATATTTCATCCAGGAAGTCTTGTGCTTCATCATTACTTTTACTCAGCTTGCTTTAACCGAAGTTTTGCCAATTCCACAACAAAGGCAGTAACTTTGTTTTTCTAATATGAATTTGCTAAACCAATAAGAATTCATGAATATGAAGAAATCAAACTGTAAATTTAATTCCCAGTTCAGCAACTACCATACTTACCTTAAGCCTCAAATGTTGCGGAAGGTGCTCATACATGCCTGCAAGTGTTATTTCAGCTATTTCTTTAACAAACGCATTTGTGATTATTTACAAGGCTTTATTTGTCAGTTTTAAGTATGTTTATATGAGCTATTCCATGCTGATTCAATAAAAACTTCATTTTATCTAAGGATTTTTAATATAAACTGGGTTTGCTGAAGCTCTGACACGTAACTTTCATATGTTTCCAATTAAGTTGACGCATTCGCGATATTGAATGAACTGTTTTTTTATTTCTTAATTATTTATATAACATGTAAAACATTATACATACTTTTTTATTGATAAAACTTTTAAATCTGACCTCCACTGCAACGGGTTCCAAAATAGAGCAAAAGCGTTTTTGACCCAATGAATATTGTGGATTGTCCCATATGAATAATTTTGTCAAAGATAAATATATGTACAAATATACAAACTTATATATTTAAAAAAAAACAGTTTAGTTTTACAATTGTAATTGAGTGGATCGATTAGCCTTTGATTTTACTGAGTTTCATCTAAAATAGTTGGAGTTGTATTCTGACTTTAAAATCTTATGACAAACAATTTTAAAATGTTCTAACCTCTGCTGGAGCCTTTTACACTTAACTAATTTAAATATATAGATAACTAGAGTATTCAATCGATTTACTTATGTATTCAACTTATAATGCTACTTAGAGTTTATTGATGTTTCACAACTTTGTTATCTCACGGTTTTTGTATCCCCTTTTATACCATTGGTCCTTTATAACACTTTAATAAAAAAGTAACTTACGCATTGAGTATAAAGTCGTTACGTTATTGTTAATCTCATCTTATAATTAACTTTGCTATGACCAACTTCGTTGACTGTTACGACTCTATCTAATCCTTATCCTATTTTGAGCATATCATACAAACGTGCCTATGAAGAGAATGTGCTATGTCTCTATGTACCCTGCAGTAAATGACGCTAGCTCAAAACTAGCGTAGAACTAACGCATTAAGAAGCAGTACTGGTTATCCGTCTATCTCCACGCAATGCGTTCAAATGACGCTTTTAACATTGTGATGTTAGGGTGAAGTTGCAATTATCCCCTCTGCAGAACTCTAGAACGCGTTCTGAACTCTCTCATTGGTGGCCGGTTCAGAGATTGTTCGGAAATCCATAGTCCAGAGCTAGTGTAAGAATAACTACTTTGAACCCAATTAAAAGTGGATAGTTAAGAACTACTTCAAATATTTGTAGCTATGAAATAGTGCAAAAACCCAGAGATAATTTGGAAATGGAACCATTTGAAAAAAGAAACATGACAATTTATTTTAAAAATTAAATTTTATTTTGAATATACGAGAATTGTTCAGTTTTCATTAAAAAATTTCTATTCTGTTATGAAAAAGTGCAAGTCTAAACTCGCTAAATGATAATAAACTTTGTAAAAAGAAATCCGGATCGCATGATATATTTATTATTATTATATTTAATTTTAATATAGGTTAGACCCCAACGCTGTTGGTACAAGTATGGCCACCAACTGCCCTGCTGTGCATCCGATTAGCACCAGTTCAAACCTAGTCATAAACTCTTTATAGCGAAACTGACACGTTTAGTGACTGCCTCCCATTTTTACTGCAGGGTACATATGTATGTATGCACATATATCCATTTAATCTGCGTTAAAAGTCGGTAACATTAACGATGCTTAATTATGTACAACTTGCTCCTTAAGTCAATTTACTTAATTTAGACTAACCATATATAAAAACAAAAGCTGGTAAAACGCCAACTTGATGACTTACGTCAAAATGTGACTTAGTCACGTCTTCGGTACAACAAACAAAGTCATGGCAAGCAGAAAAAAGCTTGTAATATTTTCATTAAGTCGAAATGAGCTCGCCGTCGACATAATTGCGGAAGCTGAGTATTCTCCTATAAGAATTAAAATGAAACAAAGTGAACATATTAAATGATGGACGAGTTGCTTTGAAATCACTTTCAAGAGCGGTAGACAAAATAAATGAACAGTAAATGCGAAAGAGTTGATTAATTATAAATAATTACCGCTTAGAACATGCAGATCTACAGATACTGGTGCGCTATTTGAGGGCTGACAAGTGTAATTGCCCGAGTCCTTTTTCCGCACATGGGGTATGATTAATGAGCCAATCTGTTCATAACATTTTTAAAATTTTACATTTAAATAAGCTGTGAGCTTGAAGCTTTATTAACAGCAAAGCTTGAGGTTAGAGAACGATTAGAAAACTAGACAAACTCTGCGGTAGGTTTGGCGACAAGAGTCAAGAGTCTGTCTATAGTCGTGAAATTATGTGGACTTATTTCTTAATAGCGAATGAAACTGGGCGTCTTGTTTCAAACATGCCATTTTTTCTAATCATCCCCTTATTTGGGTTATTATCTACTTACTGTATTACGATTGCTCTCGGCATCGCCGAATATTTTGCGGTCGATTTCTGTGAACCAACCCACTCCATTGTCATTGGTAATTTGTGTCTTGCCATGAAACCAGATAATGTATGTGGGGGGATCTAATGTATCGCGAACAATGCAATGCAGAGCAACTTTACTGCCTGCTTTGACAAACCGATTCTGATCGCCAATCAGCTCAGTGCGAGGCACTGTAGGATGAGTATTAGGAAAAGGACCATTGAAATTAGTTTAATATTTATTTATGTATCAATGGTTGTGCACTTACCGACTACTCCTAAATACACTTTTGCGCTCATTTTTGGTTCCGAAGACACCTGGCATTCGTACCAACCCTCATCAGTATCGTGAACATATTTGATTTGCAGGGACCAAGTGTCCTCGTCCTCGCCTTGGAATATTGACTGAAAGCGTTGATCAGCAATGAAGGTCGCTTGGTCTACTGAAAGAATGTGACCATCTCGAAGACGCACCCAAGAAATTGGTTTGTTCAAAAGGCGTTGTATCTGTTGATAAATGGAGGAGAAAACGAAAGGTTGAGTGAATTTTAAAAGTTTAATTTAAGGAGTTTGCAATACGTCATTTTTAAATTTTGATATTTCGTATCGACGGCTGACTGGAAGATCGCCCCATTTCATATGTGGTAGAAGAATGCCATATCTCAGCATTTGATATCGCAGCGTAAAATATATTACATTTTTTTTGATAGGACATTCTTGAAGACGGGAGTTTTTATAAAATATATCGAAGTGGAATGATATTTAAGTCTGCGTCGATATAAAATAAAAATAGTAATAATTTGTAGTGAAATACATCCTAGGACACTAATGGAGAGCTTCTTTTTGAATTTTGATCTTCTACTTGAAAATTTTACTACATATGGGTGAAACCTACGGCGTAGGCTTGCTAACCCCTGCTCAGGCACGACTACATACACTAGCAACTTAAATAGTTAATGTTTGAATGCTGAAAGATTTAGAATAAAGTGAAACAGTTTTTTAGAAAGCACTCCAAGTCGAATCTGAGTGGTTTTGATTTCTAATCGTACTGTCTCAGCGGTTGATATAAGTAAGGTACAAATATGTGTTACAAATGGTTAAAGTACAGAGTAAAGGGCTGTCATAGAAATAAATAGCCCTTCTTTTAATACGCACTGCTAAGCGCACAACGAAATAGTTTCCGATAAAATCAGTACTTCCAAGTTTTAGAATGTAGTTTTCTTAACATTTTGCGATCTGTTTTGTCATTCCCCATTAATAAGAGAAATATCAACAGAGGAAATGTATCTATGTATGTATGTATGCGAGATGCTCTAACTAATAAACAAATATATGTTTGCCTGACATTTAGGGAGTAGTGCTGACAAATAATTTTATGAACTTTGCGCAATTGGCGATAACCGTTTTTTAGTCGCAAACGTAGATGTACATGCATGTAAAAAAACAGGGCTTTGTAGTACCGTATGTTGGATGGCCAAAACTAGACATAACAGGCAAGCAGCCCTTTATGTTTATGTTGATTCGATATAATACTTCTTACATCCTTTAAAGGCTCACTTTAATTGGTATTATTTTCATTAAATTTGAGTCTTTTAATTTTCTTTATGTTTTTTACTCTCTTTTAATAGTTAGAACCGCCAGGTAATATTTTTAATGAGTTGACTTTACTACATCCGTTTTCTCCGTCATTATTTCTTTAATGTCATATTGCATGTAAAACAGTTATGGATGTACTTTAGGATGTGTGAGTTATGAGTCGAGTTGGCAGATTTTCTCTTTATAGTTTTCAGAAATATGTATGCATGTATGTTTATGTAGATATAAGTATTAAGATTTCATATCGAAATCGGTTCTTTTCTTTAAATGAAATACAATTCCGACAAAAAGCCAAGCGGTTTTTGATTTTCAGGAATGCATCTAAAAGACTGATCTCTTCAAAAGTTTATAACAATTTAATTCTGTTTAGTTTTGTTTTATTTGTAATAAGGAGCGTAGCAGAGTTTTCAATATTCTCTAAAGTTTGTCGTGAAAAAAACAAAATATTGCATAAAAATGACCCACCCTTATACTGCAATTGGAAAAATAATGGAAGTTTCATTAAACTTTAATTGTGTAATTGTATCTGTAGTTGTTATGACTATCGTTTTTATTGGTATCCCCGTGCGAATGGGTTGCCTTTGTGGACTTTGCTATCTGAGTGGCATACCACACACCTGTACAAACGCAAACAAACTCCATTTCCAATGGTATAAATCCCTACAAATCTAGATTTTTAAAATATATTTCCAACCCAACTATAAGTTTTGGTGAGAAAATTGTTATTCATTTATATATTTATTAAGTCTACAGATACAACAAATCTTGCAAACTAAGTATTATAATATAACAGTTTAGTTTAACGTTTTAATATATTTTGCATTTCGAAATATAAGCGATTTCTAGCAACAGATTGTAGGATCACTGAGAGGAGCCAGCAGCACTGCAGAACTACGACTATTATTTGTAGATTGTAGATGGGTAGCTATGACTGTATGGGTTAAAAGGACAGGTATCAAAGTCAAGTACTCATTAGATCAGTTTATGAATTTAACGAAGAAAATCGAGTCAAATGTATCTGATAGCTACAGTAGACATAATCACGCCAAGCAAGAATGGACTAATCAGCATGCCTCTCTAAAGTTTAACCATGAGCAAAACACCAAGCATTTCTTGGCAACTTTGTAGTTTAGGCCCCTGTTGAAGTTTCAGACTATTGCAATAGGAAAGAATTTACGAAGATTCCATTTAGTAAAAATGAATCTGAAAACGCGGGTTCCATACTAATGAAGTGTATTTAAAAATCGGACTTACCAGCGACGTATAAAGCGTTTTGGTTGTATAAGGATTATTGAACTACATTTAAAAAAGAAAGTAAGTTTGACAAAATATCTCATAATATATTTGCTCATATTTCCATTTCACTGTCTAATTTGATATTTACAGATACTTTTTCATTGTTCAGGGCTCGTATTAAAAAAATCCTTACAAATGGTCTGCGATATATTCACCCTAGCTTCGTGAGATGCAGGCTTATATTCGAATATTTAACTTTTATCGAAAATATACTTAAAGCTTCCATAGAACTTTGGGCATTCAGTAAGGTAGGAAAACTATATGGTGTAATCAGGACTGTTAAGGTTGTAGATAGGGGAACTAAATAAAGTAATGCTTCAAACGTTTATCCGAAACTGACTCTTTATAATTTTTGGTACCTTTCTATGTATTATTTAGGCTGGTTTAAAGTTGAATGGTTAGACTTCACCCCAATGAAACAAAAATCTTCTTGCGGTAATATTTTAAATTAAAACAATTATTATGATTCCAACTTTCCAACTAAGAAAGTACGTTTATTTTAATGAACTAGATAAGACAAGCGCCGTCCATCCTATTGTACAAAAAACCAACTTTTTGGTACTATCCCCTGATGCCCTGGTGAGCAAATCTCGTTTTTGACACAAATGTCACTTACGCGGTCTTGCATTTGTGGGTTACGCGGTTTCGAAGTGTCACCGACGATATGCTTTTCTGTATATATACGTACGTGGGTATGTTTTGTTTAAAATACTACCAATTTTTATACTTTGCAAGGGTGGGGAAATGTTTCTGTGTAGCGCTCAAAGATAAATACAAATACAAAATGTTCATTTCAGCAAAAGTTTTGTGTTGTGTCAGTATCAGATATACTGATTTGCATATCAACAATTTATTTTACATTTCCATTTTATCTTATTCCCCAGTTGTATGTATGAGTGTTTGCACTTTCTCCAGGATTCCTACACCATTGCCTCCATAGTTCTACGTGAGCA
Organism: Merzomyia westermanni; assembly: GCA_949987695.1. Taxonomy (NCBI): domain Eukaryota; kingdom Metazoa; phylum Arthropoda; class Insecta; order Diptera; family Tephritidae; genus Merzomyia; species Merzomyia westermanni. The sequence goes on from OX465288.1 coordinate 748,926, forward strand.
GAACGCAGTGTTCACAGAATACACACAATTTTGGTTAGATCGTTGTCGTTCTCAACAGCGCGTGCCTACGTGGCTGGGTTGTTCTATTAATGTTGCCAGTGGAAGTTACCGCGGGATGTATTCAAGGCATGAGCATAACCAGTGCTAAAGGTAATATGAAAGGAAATATAAGACTGAGCCAAAAAGTGTCCAGTTCCAACCAATATTTTGTTTGTGTAGCTGTGATATTTTAAATAAAGTAAAACTATGTTTTTGCAAAATTAGCCGATATTGACCTTGAATATGATTATTATTGTAGCAGTACTTCGCTCTGCTTATTCATCCATTCATGAAATGTGACGTGACGGACTAAAGAGGGATATACTGATGATGACACTCCTTTGCCAGATATCAATCTGTTACGCGCCGACACAATAACATTGCGGCACAAGCCCGACTGCCATGGGAGTGATTTCGTTGACCCCGGAAACGGGGCCTATTTCGGTGTTAGTCGGCTCTTATGACAGTTATACCTACCTCGTTTTGTTGTTGATTTTCCCACAGAGTAAATTGTTGATGTATATTGGAACAATTTTCAGCCATCTCTTGTCCACCGAATGCAGAATGCGGCGACTTGTATAAATGTCAATGGAATTAATATCATTGTCATACATCGTTTCGGCATACGAATTAATGACGTTGCCATAACTATGATCCGCGAAATAATATCTTAATAATGTAGTTTAAAAATAGTTAAAAATTTGGCTCGGACTAATATGCGTGTACACATGTATTATCTACCCAATAAACATTCAGGTTTGTATTCAACAAGAGGTTAAGATGAGTACTGCTACAACCGACATCGCTATTTCTCAAGTGCAAGTAAGATGGAGTGGCCAATTTAGGCAGGTCTATTTTAATACTTTTTGGTTCGTATTATAAAGCCAGCTGATTGTTTTCAATAAAAACCCTTTTATTATGAGTCTTGAGGGGTAAATAAATGTATTTGTATATAAATAGCTTCCCTACCAACCACTGCTAACCACATTTTTTCAAAATACCAATACATGCACATTTTATGTTTGGGAAATTTGCGTTCAAATAGATAGGAGGACGGACAGACAGACGGACGGGGAGACGGAGACATGGCTAAATCGACTCAGCTCATCATCTTTATTATTTCAGTTTACGTATTGATGGGCCCATCTCTTCTTCTTCTCATACTTATAAACATTTTATGTTCATGAAAGGTATAAAAATCAAAAAAGATATACAACTAACCTATTGCAGTGTGTATTAACTACTTGCCCGGATATTTTACTTGTATGTTATCCGATTTGCCTAATTTTTAGCAGGAGTATACTAAATACTATTGAAAAGCAGCTGGCAAATTTTCATTGAAGTGTCTAGTTGAAATGACAAGCAATCACCTTTGAAAATAGCAGAATATGTATGGTGAAAAGTGGGCGGCGCCATGCCTACTTCCCCAAAATTTCTACGCGGTCGAGTTTTGCTTAAAAAGCTTACTATGTACGCAAAATCTTATTGATGTAGCTTGCATGGTTATGGAAATATTGCGTTTTACATTTTACAAACAGATTTTTCAGAATTATGTTAAAAACTGGGCGTGGCCCATATATAGTCAACATTTTCGACAAATATCGTTTCGATTAATCGCTTTTTGCCGGAGCTATGGCATGAAAAGTTTTGTGGAATAATCCACTATAAAAGGGGCGGGGCAGCGCCCATTTTCGAAAATTTATATTTTTCGGACACTTTGAAAGAAATGATATAAAGCTCTTGTACCCTAAGTTATTACCTATTAAGTATATGCTATTTTTTAAAATCTTTCATATAAAAGTAGGCGTGGACCTTAAGCGAGCTCGCCCATTTTTTTGCTGAACATTCCTTGCATTAATGTAAATATGTGCGCTAATTTTAGTTTGATATCTTGAACCGTTTTTGATTTACAATTAATAGTATTTCTCAATTTGACTTAATGAAAAATGGGCGGTGCCATGTCCATTTTCAAAATTTTTTTGAAAAATGTATTTTCTGCCTTAACATTAATGTACATACCAAATTATATCCTTATAAGTATGTACTGAATAATCTCTTTTTTGTATTTTCGAAAATATTCTATACATACAAAGTGGGCGTGGCTATTATCCGATTTCGTTCATTTAAGATAGTGCTCGGAGATGAGTGCCAAGGAGCCAAATTTCATTGAGATATCTCAAAATTTACTCAAGTTATCGTGTTAAGAGAAGGACGGACGGACGGACATGGCTTAATCAAGTTTTCTTTCCTCCTGAACATTTTGTTATATATAAGTCAATATCTACCTCGCTCCGTTTATGCCGTTACATACTACCGCTAGGTGCGTAGCACTATAAGGTATAAATATATGTATGTATCTACTTCGTAAGGACGTTCCGGGTGGCTCAGAAAACTGAAATGCCGAACTTAACTGCAACTTTTAGAGTTGAGAATGAATATAAGATTGCTTAAAATGGGTACCTGAAATATTTACGTTTATTGGGTATACAAATATTTTTTGGAAGTGGTTTCAGCATATTTTTGTTTTATCTGGAAATTTTATTACCAAAATGAAAGTAAGCGCAAGCCCGCTGATGAAAAGATGTTTATCTTGATTGGTTTTTAGTAAAGTCTTATCATGACATCTGTTGTCCATGGTTTCTCCTTCGGCAATGTCGAGTGGGAATGGGAATAGGGCTTTCAGTAATAATCCCTCATACTTGCTTACTCAGCACTTCCGGTTTGAATAAGTTGAAGAATTTATTCCGTGGTGCATTTGAAAATCGTGAGGAGACCTGTGCAATGACGGAAGTTAACTCTTGAATGCGATCGCCTTAACCCTAAACACGTAACCTTCGTCGATTCGACGAATACGCTATTGAAAAATTTCCTAGGATTAAAAACTGGTACACATATGCGTACAATAAATCAAACCAAAAATTAAATACCTATATTATATAAGTATTTTAAAGAATGTTCGTCGAATCGAAGAATAGTTAGGTTTTATAGTGAGTGAGCGAAGGGTTAAGGTACTACATACAAGGAATTTGGGGTCATCAAAGCTTCGCCTGCTGAATATGTGCCAACATACATATGTGTATCAATGGAAGCTCTTCTTGATCCTAGCATCTGGCAAAAGATACACGGATACAAATTTGGGCCAAAATTTTGAACTTTTTTGTCTTATATATGGGAAAATCAAGATTTTTTTTTTGCTTTTTAATTTTTTGTCTGGCGTACAAAAATTCATCACAAAATTTTTGAGACTTTAATTGTTTTCGAAGTTAGGTTCACATTTGTGTTAGCGACGTTTCGTTTAGCTATATAATTAAAAAAAATTCCAAATAAATTAATTGTAAAAGTGATGCAAAAATATGTACCGATTTGCATTAACTGCATAATTTTTAAATTGTTGTTCGCCGCAAATTGAGTTTTAAATTGATATTTGAAAAAAGTAAAACAGGTGCTTACACAAAAGTTAACGAAAGGGTTATAAAGATCCACTACATTTCTTTGGTACGGATGTGCATTTAAAGTAATTTTTGCATTCAAACAACTTAGTCGGTTATTGCAACGCTGACAAAGAGCAGATTCTGTATCGATCAGATATCAATTTAATGAAAATCCATTAAATCGACTTATGTCAGTAAATAGGGTAATATGGGAGATTGCTGCAGCTGGTGGTGGAAGAAAATTATGTGTTCAGAATTGCTAAAAGTTAATAAAAAGAAAACCTGCTAAGTCCAAAAGATATATAAAAAGCTATCAGCTCCATACATTAGTTTTGAAAAATTGGGTTGTAAAATTGCAAATGCGATATTTCCGTAACTGTGAAGGCTTATAAATAAGATTTGGCTCAAGTAAAACTTCTAAGAAAAATTCGACTACAGATAAAGTTTGTTGAAGTGGGAGTGCCGCCCCCCACTTTACACTAGTTATGTTCCGGGGGCTTTTACTCATAACTGTACCACTGGTATATAAGCATATTCGTGACAAAACTTAAGGAAATCATATATATCCGTTGCGGTCAAGTACCACAAAACTGCGCTTATATACCCTTTTCTGCTCTCTCACGATTAATGACTTTATTTTTAATATAATTTTTTCTTATTTGTTTGTCCTTGATAAATGAATATAGGATAGAGCCATCAACAAATTTAAAACGATTTATATTATAATAATTTAGTTTACCACACAAAACAAATAACTTAAAATCAATTTTGTGAAAATACACAGCTGGGTATATACCGCACAGCTAAAATTATTAATATAGACTTGCTTAAAGTGGATTGTCGAAAATTCTCTTTTAAAATTGAAATCCAATTAAAAAAAATTGTTTGGGTCATATACATGTGCAGCATGGATTTAAGCTACATTTTTTAACCGTGTACTTCAGTATTTCTCTTTTAAGTATATTCGTATTGACATAAACTTTACATATACTATACATATGTGAGGCTAAGTATTGTCAATACTTTGTCATTCACAAAGAGTCAAACACTACTTGACGTATTTACTTATTCTTATTTCTTTCATCCTTTTTAGCCATGTTTTAAAATATGTAAAAGTAAACGCTAATGGATTTATGTACAGGGTGGCTGATGAAAGCCGCTACCAAAAAAAAATTAAATAACTTTTTTTCTATTTAATGAATCTGGTTAATTTTTTTTTTATTTTGCATTTAACAAAAATGGATAACTGGGACACTGAAACAAGAATTTGGATTGTTCGCCGCTATCACGCACTGGAGTCCGTAGTTTCGGTTCAAAGAGAGTATAGGCGCACGGTTGGCGGCAATCCTCCGAGCAGATGGACCATAATAAGACTTGTAAACAATTTTGCCGAGCATGGGACAGTCAACAGAAGACCTAACCATCGAAACCCTTCAGTTCGAACGGAGGAAACAATCGCTGCTGTAGCTGCTGCCATACAAAACAATCCACGTGTTTCGACAAGAAGCTTATCTGCTCAAATGGGTGTAAGCAGACAGTCATTACAGTCAATTATGCACAAAGATTTGGACTTATTCCCATATAAAATTCAAATGGCCAACAAACTGAACGCTGCAGACTTGCCGATTCGCTTGGAATTTTGCCAGAAGATGCTTCAAATGGTGGAAGAGGATGGAAACATGTTGAACTGTCTTTTCATGTCTGACGAGGCCCATTTCGATTTAAACAGCAACATAAACAAACAAAATTGTCGAATATGGAGTGCTTCCAACCCACAGATACTCCATGAGACGGAATTGCATCCACTTCGTGTCACAGTGTGGTGTGCAGTTTCATCACGCTGCATTGTCGGGCCCTACTTCTTCGAAGAAAACGGTCACACCGTTACGGTTAATGGAGACCGTTACTTGAGCATGTTGAGAGAGTTTTTCTATCCAGAATTACGCCGAATGAGAATTTCTTTCAACTCTGTGTGGTTTCAGCAAGATGGTACAGCTCCTCATATAGCCCAACCTGTTATGACAGAATTGCGACGAAAATTTCCCAATAAGCTGATATCCAGAAACTCCACATTCCGTTGGCCACCCAGGTCGCCTGACCTTACTGCACCTGACTTTTTCTTGTGGGGTTCATGCAAACAGGAAGTCTTCAAAGCAAAACCAACAAATTTGAATGAACTAAGGCAATCCATTCGAGAAACAATTGCGGCTATTCCTGTCTCAACTCTCCAAGCAGTAATGAACAACTTTTTGGTAAGATGCCGCACATGCATCGACGAGCAGGGGGGGCATTTAAATTCCATTATTTTTAAAACTAATTAAGCTATATTTAATAAAATTTAATGAGATTTAACATGAATAAAAGAAAAATGAATTCCATACACTGAAAAAAAATTATTTGAGTTTCTTAATGTAGCAAAATTCATCAGCCACCCTGTATATGTAGTATAAGGACAAAATTTGGCCCGGAAGAATATGTCTACGCTTTTGTGAATTCTCTACTAGTTCGAAATTGCGGGGTTGAATTTGTTGGTACTATTAATATTTAACTTTCGTTGATGATTGTTGTTGTCATGATGTATGTGTAACTTATTACAAAATAAAAGGCAGTAACAAACCAGAAAATCTTCTATTAATAGATCTCACTTATGATATGTAGACAACAGTTATTATTGAGTTATTTCATATGGTAGAAAATTTGTATGCGTCAACAGGATTTTTCTTTTTATCTCTACCAAGTTATATGGCTTTATGTGCTTTCGTAAACTGTTCATATGTTCTTGTAGGCATATTTATTCATCCCATCCGAAACTGATATGTAGACAATAGCCACGGCGATAAATCTTTTAGCACTAGAGATAGGCTTGTTATTGTAATCACGATCTGTTTACATTGCTTCCGTGTTCTTAACGTCAAAAGTGTATAATTTATTAAGCTGACTTTCTTTGAACAATAAAAGTATTTGGAAACTTATTTGAAAGGAGATATAATTAATCACAACGAAAACGTTCAAGATATCCTTTTAATAGACTTGAATGTTATAAGTAATTTCAGTTACACTGGCTCCAACTAAATCTGATAGAATTGCAATTTGATATTTAAACAAATTTCAAAGATTAGCTACGTTTGACTATTTGATAACAAATTATCGAATCCGGCAATGGGCTATGCAATACTTATCAGCACGAACATGTTTTTAGAATGACAATTGGATAGAATTTAAAAAAGGTGTGAAAACCAAGCACTCGTGGAGTTTGATGTATAAACATGTGTATCCTGTAGATAAATTTATTTGAATAGGAGATCCACAAAACTTTATTTTATTTTAGTTATTTAGTTGTTTCTTTGATTCGCCAACTTTCCCTTCTTTCCACTGCTGTTCCTCTCCTTTGATATTTTTTTCTTTTATTTCCTTAGTTTAAAGCATGATACAAGAAAATCAAAGTAAATATTTTCACTTTGACGTAAACTTTGTTGGCTGTCATTCGCTCCTTTTGTCAGTTGTTCAAGGAGGGTTGCCATCTCCGAAATAATTTTTTTTGGCAACTTTTGTTATATTAAAGGGGATGTTTTAAATATTATAAAAAATAAGAAATACTTACAAAATCAGATCCATACAACTAATTTAAAATTTGTAAATGGAACAATTTATATATCTCTGCTTCCATGTCAATATATATATTTGTATATCGTTAAAACTTCAGAAAACATTGTCAACGCTTGTCATGTCTTTGCGACGCGATTTTTAGCTTTATTTTCATGGTTCATGTGGTGAGAAACCAAAATGTAGCTAATGTGGAGTCCACGTTAATATAAAAACGAAAATATAAAAACTAAAATCAGGAATATCAATTATTTTATCTACTTTCAAAACTTTTTCCGTTTAAAGTAAAAATCAGTTCTTTTTTGGTGGAAGATAACGGTAGTTCATTTTTGAAAGGAAATGTCACAAACACAGTTAATGTCAAATGGTGGCAATGGCGGCGAAGAACAAATGGGACTACCTTTATATTTTCGTATCATGGTTCAAAGTAAAACGATTAGTCGGGAAATTCATATTTCTGTATAAGGACTGGTATTATTAACCGCTTAAAGTCATCAGCATTACTTTTCATAAATAGGATTTTCAAAAAATTACAATTATCAAAGAAAATACGTATTAGACATGTTTTTATCCATAACGTACAGCTGGGTATGTAACTTGACCAGCAATTTCTAAAGATATGCCTGTCATAATAGGTGCATAGCTTGCAGTTTCACTCGAACTGAGACTTGTTTTTGTTTTTAATTTACAATATATGGTGTTAAACCAACCAAAGAAGAAGGTAGCGCTAAATGTCATAATCTGCTTAGTTATTAGGTTGTTAATATGGCGACGGAAAATTGTTAATGGAACTTCCTCCTTTTTATGTCTTACGTTAAAACGCCCTTTGGCCGGTCTGTACGTGCACACATGGTTCTCGGGAAGATTTGTAATTCTTCCTTCTTTTTTCTAGGTCACCTTCCGACAGTTATCGATTGATAAGTGAATTTCATCTTCTCAAAAGCCAGCAAATCGTTAATAAATATACATTTTGTATTGAGTATACATAATATTTGTCACTTACATTGCAAGGCAGATAGGCGTGATTTCCCATTTGAACTGTGATGTTAGTTTCTTGTAGCGAAAGGTTTTGTGCGGCCGAGTTTTGCTTAAAAGCAGCTGAATACAATTGGTTCTGTTGATCCGTTGACGCGGTCGGTGTCAGCACAACTGCAGAGGTGGGTGCTGAAGTGTAGGATGACAGGTCGGCCATGGAAAATGCCGGAAATGGTGGCAAAAATGTTGGTATGGAAAACCCTTTTATTAATACATCGGAAGGTGGTGGGGGTTGCAAGATAACGGGTGTATTTTCGGCATTGTGATCTGCTGCTGTTGCTCGTGCGACAGTATCCACCGTGAATATTTCTATTGGTGATTCACTTGTAAAGAATACTTTTGTGGTTCTCAATGATGATAACTGCAAAGAAGTGAGTTTTGGTTCTGGTGTTGATGGCGCAAACGATGTCTGATGGAGCACTGGTTGTTGTGGTTCAAGAGCGGGAGGAAGTAATATTGTGTCATCAGCGGGTAAAGTGTAGCGGGCATTTGTTATTGTTGAGGCTGATATAAATGATAATGCAGGTGGCATGGAAGAGCTTGTTGTTGGTGTCAGTGGCAATGCAGCTTTTAATAATTTCGTGTCATTTGTTGTTGCTTGTTGCTTAACTTCGACTGCGCTTGCAATATTTTGCCTCGCCGCTACTGACATTCCTGTCGACACGTTGTCCGGTGATGTAGTTAATAATAACATTTCATTTATTGTTGTTTTATTCGCTATTGTTGTTGTATCTGCAAAACATAAACAGTGTAAGTACCATATGTAAATTACGAAAACTACAATAAAAATAATTGGATTTCATTAAAAATTAGTCTTCTCCAAAAAAAGGCGGATCATCATGCCCCTATACATATGAATATATGTATTACTAGTGATGGCAATCCCAGGCTCGTTTTCCATTTTTTCTCTTCACTGAAGCTGACAATTACGTTACGTACGTTCTTTCGAATGTAAATTCAATGTATTTTTATTACTGCCACACTTGATCCACATATTTTCCTTCAGTACCCCCAATCAGTGCTCAAATAAAAACGAACAACTTAAGGCGATATTTTGTATCGGAGATTGTAATTAAAAACACAGAATCGAAAAGCTGGAAGTCTCGAAATGGCTTGGCATAGTCAAGGTGAGTAAAAAATGTCAGTCATATCATATGTCGTACCAGTACTACTAAATTCAAATAGTTTTCTAAAGAAAACAAATATTACAGGGTGTTTTTTTTTAGGGGTATAGAACTTCGAATTGAAATAAAACACAAGAAAATCGTTTTAAGGTCCATCAATTTAACTTTATTGGAAGGATAATTTTATGCCATTAATGTTTAAATATGATTTCGGGCATGTGGCCGCCGCGGCTGGCTCGAATAAAGCCAATCCTACAGGTCCAATTTTCAACCACTTTTTCGAGCATATGGGGCCGTATGTCGGCAATAACGCCACGAATGTTGGCTTCCAATTCCCCTAACGTTTCTGGTTTGTTGGTGTAGACGAACGACTTCACATATCCCCAAAGAAAATAATCCAATGGTGTCAAATCACACGACCTTGGTGGCCAATTGACAGGTCCATTCCGCGAAATTATGCTCTCATCGAATGTTTCCTTCAATAAATCGATTGTGACGTGCGCTGTGTGGCATGTAGCGCCGTCTTGTTGGAACCACAACTCATCCACATTCATGCCATCCAATTCGGGAACAAAATAGTCGGTTTTCATGGCTCTATACCGGTCTCCATTAACGGTAGCTGCCTCTCCAGCATTATTGCGGAAGAAGTATGGCCCAATGACTCCACCAGCCCATAGAGCACACCAAACAGTCAGTTTTTGTGGATGTAATGGCGTTTCAAGGGTCTCATGTGGATTCTCTTCACTCCAAATGCGGCAATTTTGCTTGTTGACGTAGCCATTCAACCAAAAATGAGCCTCATCACTGAACAAAATTTTGCGATGAAAATCAGCATCGAAATCAATCTCATTTTCGGCCCATACACCAAAATCACGACGCATTGCATGGTCTCGCGGCTTTAATTCTTGCACAAGCTGGATCTTGTAAGGTCGCAAGCCAAGATCTTTGCGCAAAATCTTCCATAAAGTTGATGGACAAAGCTCCAATTGCTGTGCACGGTGGCGAATCGATTCATTCGGGTCCTCTTCAACACTTTGCTCTACAGCGGCAATTGTTTCTTCGGTGCGCACTGTTCGACGTCTCTGCGGATGCGTATTATCACATAGAGTAAACGTAGTGCGAAAACGATCCATGGTTAACCGAATTAATTGCTCTGATGGACGATTATGTCGACCATAAAATGGACGGAGCTCACGGTAAACTTCGCGAACTGAACCATTATTTTCGAAATAAATTTGCACGATTTGCAAGCGTTGTTCTTTTGTCAACCTGTTCATGATGAAATGGCAAACCAAACTGAACATAAATGACATTAGAGTTGCCAGATTTGACCACAAAATGCCAGTTTTATCTCTATTCGAAAAACAAACCTGTAAAAAAACACCCTGTATTTCGACATTAGATACTGCCATTCATATATAGTAATAAATGAATCGGGCACAGCATTTTTATATGGCCAAATGATGTCGCTTTTTCCAAAATCAATATCGAGTAAGTCAAAAAGCTCTGAGTAGATAATATTTACGGTAACCGTTTTACCCTCTAACGAGGTAGTCGATGTAAATAACTCCTGCGGGTTAGGGGTTTAGAATATGCCCGAGGTAGGCATACGGGTCGTAAGAGGCGGCTAATATGCACAAAGGTAATGACGTGCAACTCGATGGTTGATCTACGGATATGATGCCTCTTGTAGTGATGTACTACACGTTGTTGTGAAATACTTGTTGTTGTTAACACTTTAATTATTCTTTAAAAAATCAAGTTTCAATTTCTTGATATTTCATGTTATTTTTGATGTGAAAATTTTCATTCATTCAGCTAATAACTTTTATATTGAACAAATATAATTCAATTAAATTTTAAAAATAATTTGTACGTGGCACGCGGCCGCCGTGGTGTGGAGGTAGTGTTGCCGGCCTACCACACCGAAGGTCCATGGTTCGAGCCCTGGTACAGGTAACATCAAAAGTTATTTGAAAAAGTTTTTCAAAACGGGGTCGCCCCTCGGCAGTGGTTTGGCAAACTCTCCGAGTGTATTTCTGCCATGACAGGCTTCTCAGCAAAAATTCGTCTCCTTTGTAGATGCCGTTCGGAGTCGGCAAAAAACTGTAGGTCCCACCAATTTGTAGGGAAAATTCAAATCGGCACACCACAAATTGGAAGAGAAGCAAAAATCTCTTAGGAGGTTTATGATGATATACCTGTTGTATATCGCGCCATAAAAAAAAGAAAAAAGAAGAAGAAGATTATTAAATTTGGCGATCCTGGCTGTTCAACCAACACGATCAAAAACAATTGCACATCGTTAACAATTACATATTTTTGCTCAAGGATCAACCTCGCTAATGACAACAAAAGCTCAACAAATCAGGAGATTCTAGGGGCATTTGGGTGATAAATATTTTCAAGAATTTTCGCTAATGACAACAAAAGCTCGACAAATCAGGGGATTCTAGGAGCATTTGGCACTTTAATGGACAAAGAGAACGTTAAAGAAAATATACCAACGAGCTCACGTCCCAAATGGATTTCAAGTCGCACTTAAATGTCATGACAAAAATGTTATCATGAATGTGCAACCAAAGAAAGCAAATTTAACTACAACATCCACTAACATTTATATTATATATCAAGCTGTTGGGAGACATTTGTGAAGCCATTCAGCTACAACGTTTCAACATATCCACTCGAACTACTAAACGTGAAACATATCAAATTGACGAAGGATAAGTAGATATATTGACTATATAAATAAAAATTTGTTTTTGATTTTATAACATACATATTTATAGAAGTCTATAGGGTTACCCTTAATTTTTAGTTGTTGTACACCTTTTTCCAAAATGTTTCATTCTCCGCGTGAGACGGGTGCTGGAGATAGGCAAGATAGGTCTCTTATTGATCTAGAGGATCCATGTGAGCCCCCGTCAGAAAATATACGCAATCCTTACGATAGAAATGAAATTTGTGCCACTTCGGTAAAATTACCACAATTTGGTCGAACTGTCCGGAAGGATGGTTCGTACATGCTGAGACACAATTTGCTACAAAAGCCATAACTAGAGATTTGACCAAGTACGAGTTTGTAATAACTGCCTTGCCACAAGACATTATTGCAAATGTACTAGATGTCATTCAAAATCCACCCGCAAGTGAAAAATATGATAATTTAAAAAAAATTCTTATTGATAGACACTCCTTAAGCGAGCAGAGAAGGTTGGATAAAATTTTATCGGATACTGAGATAGGTGATCGGAAACCTTCTGAATATTATAGAACTCTTGACCAACTAGCAGGTAATACTATCGATTCAAATTTCCTTAAAAATCTTTGGTTACGTAAACTTCCAAAAAACCTTTATGTTGCATTGACCAGTGCTAATTTAAATAATACTAATGATCTTTTGCAACTGGCGGATAAAATTTGGGAGATAACCAGTGGTAATGAAATTTGTGCAGTTAGAAATAGGGTTGTTACGTCTTCTATTAATATTGATGAATTTGGAAAAATTGTGGAGAATTTAACGAAGGTTACAACAAAATTGTGTGAAAGTTTTAATCATTTACAATTAGACATTAACGAGATTAAAACACAAATGAATGATAGACAGTCACGTCCAAAAAGGCGAAGTTTTAGTTATCGTAGAAATTCTCAGTCGCGAGGTAGATCGAAGTCTCAAGATTGGTTATGTAGGTATCATTGCCGTTTTGGCAGTAAAGCTCGCAAATGCGAAGAACCGTGTGCTTTCCAGAAAAATAGTCCTAGTCAAACAAACTAGACAGTGCTGTTGTTGCAGCGACTAACAATGGCATTTTGAATTTTTCAACACGTCGCTTGTTTGTATTAGATAAAGAAAGCAAACTTAAATTCTTAATAGATAGCGGTGCTGAAATTTCAGTTCTTCCTTCATCTAAATTCAAAAATTACAAAAAATCTTCAGATATTATTTTAACGGCCGCTAATGGCAGCATGATCTCAACTTATGGAAAAAATTATTAAAACTTAATTTAGGGCTCCGTCGAGAGTTTCCGTTTGTATTTCTTATCGCAGATATTTCAAAACCTATCATAGGTGCAGATTTTTTAGGAAAATATGGACTTTTAATAGATATAAAGAATAAGAAATTAATAGATCCTCTAACTAGTTTGTCTGTAGACGCGATATCCGGGTTTTGCAATATTTCATTGCCTAAATTATTTTCAGTTGAAAATCAATATACAAAGCTTTTGAAAAATTTTCCTTCTTTAACTTCTGAGCCGGATTATAATAAAAAAGTTGATCATTCGACAGTTCATCATATAATAACAAATGGAGTATTACCTTTTTTTAGGCCAAGACGTTTGGATCCTATTAAATTTAAAATAGCAAAGACTGAATTCGATTTTTTATTAAAATCAGGGATATGTCGTCCATCCGCATCACATGGAACATCGCCATTACATTTAGTACCTAAAAAAGACGCAAATGACTGGCGTCCTTGCGGAGATTATCGTAGGGTTAATTTAATCACTGTGCCTGATCGATACCCTTTACCACATATACATGATTTACATATTGAATTCAAAAATAAAACAATATTTTCAAAGATAGATTTGGTTAGGGCTTACCACCAGATACCCGTTGCGGAGGAAGACATTCCACTGCCATAACCACACCTTTTGGAATGTTCGAATTCGTCAGGATGCCTTTTGGATTACGAAATTCAGCGCAAACATTCCAAAGGTTTATAAATGAAGTGTTACACGATTTAGATTTTATATTTGTTTATTTGGACGATATATTAATACAGGGTGGCTAATGAAAGCCGCTACCAAAAAAAAATTAAATAACTTTTTTTCTATTTAATGAATCTGGTAAATTTTTTTTTTATTTTGCAGATTGACTTTTACATTTAACAAAAATGGATAACTGGGACACTGAAACAAGAATTTGGATTGTCCGCCGCTATCACGCACTGGAGTCCGTAGTTTCGGTTCAAAGAGAGTATAGGCGCACGTTTGGCGGCAATCCTCCGAGCAGATGGACCATAATAAGACTTGTAAACAATTTTGCCGAGCATGGGACAGTCAACAGAAGACCTAACCATCGAAACCCTTCAGTTCGAACGGAGGAAACAATCGCTGCTGTAGCTGCTGCCATACAAAACAATCCACGTGTTTCGACAAGAAGCTTATCTGCTCAAATGGGTGTAAGCAGACAGTCATTACAGTCAATTATGCACAAAGATTTGGACTTATTCCCATATAAAATTCAAATGGCCAACAAACTGAACGCTGCAGACTTGCCGATTCGCTTGGAATTTTGCCAGAAGATGCTTCAAATGGTGGAAGAGGATGGAAACATGTTGAACTGTCTTTTCATGTCTGACGAGGCCCATTTCGATTTAAACGGCAACATAAACAAACAAAATTGTCGAATATGGAGTGCTTCCAACCCACAGATACTCCATGAGACGTAATTGCATCCACTTCGTGTCACAGTGTGGTGTGCAGTTTCATCACGCTGCATTGTCGGGCCCTACTTCTTCGAAGAAAACGGTCACACCGTTACGGTTACTGGAGACCGTTACTTGAGCATGTTGAGAGAGTTTTTCTATCCAGAATTACGCCGAATGAGAATTTCTTTCAACTCTGTGTGGTTTCAGCAAGATGGTGCAGCTCCTCATATAGCCCAACCTGTTATGACAGAATTGCGACGAAAATTTCCCAATAAGCTGATATCCAGAAACTCCACATTCCGTTGGCCACCCAGGTCGCCTGACCTTACTGCACCTGACTTTTTCTTGTGGGGTTATTGCAAACAGGAAGTCTTCAAAGCAAAACCAACAAATTTGAATGAACTAAGGCAATCCATTCGAGAAACAATTGCGGCTATTCCTGTCTCAACTCTCCAAGCAGTAATGAACAACTTTTTGGTAAGATGCCGCACATGCATCGACGAGCAGGTGGGGCATTTAAATTCCATTATTTTTAAAACTAATTAAGCTATATTTAATAAAATTTAACGAGCTTTAACATGAATAAAAGAAAAATGAATTCCATAAACTGAAAAAAAAATTATTTGAGTTTCTTAATGTAGCGAAATTCATCAGCCACCCTGTAGCTAGTAAAGATGAATCAGAACATTTACAACATCTACATATACTATTCCAACGTTTAGATAAGTACGGATTGAATATCAAGCCATCTAATTGCGTTTTTGGAGTAGGTAAAATTAGTTTCCTAGGTTATAACATATCATCTGAAGGTATTCAACCATCAGAAAAAAAAGTTCAACCAATTCTTGATTTTGGACGGCCAATGTCAATCAAACAAATGCAAAAGTTTGTTGGAATGGTTAATTTCTACCATAGGTATATACCAAAGTTTGCTGAAATGCTAGATCCAATACATAGCATGATAACAAAGGCATCAAAGAGCAAAGATAAGGTACTTGATTACTGGCTATTTATTTAACTATTAAACACTTTAAACATTGGTTGGAAGGTAGATTTTTTTACGGTTTATACGATCACAAGCCACTTACATTTGCATTGAATTCAAAGGTAGATCGAAGTCCAAGACAGACAAGGCATTTGGAGTTTATATCCCAATTTACTAGTGACATAAAATATATAAAAGGCGAATTTAACTGTGTTGCGGATGCTTTATCAAGGATACCTGAAATTTCAACGTTAGAAACCATTGATGTAAATTTAAAAAAGTTATTTATTGAACAAGGAAAAGATGTTGAAATTAAATCATTAGTAGAAAATCTAAATTGTAGACACAAATTAGAATTAATATCGGTTCCATCTTTGAATATTCAAATTTGGTGTGAGACGTCACTTAATTTAACAAGGCCCTATATACCTCAAATGTTAAGAAAATTAGTTTTCGAGAAACTACATGGTATAGCTCACGTTGGTATTAAAGCAACACGCCGGTTAATCTCTAGTAGATATTTTTGGCCAGGAATGAACAAAGTTATAGACCGGTGGGCGAAAGAGTGTATTAATTGTCAAAAAAGTAAAATTTATCGACATACAAAATCGGAAGTTTCGAAAATTCTAATTCCAAAAGGGCGTTTTGGAGCATGTACATTTGATATTGTTGGACCTCTTCCTCCATCACATGATTTTAGATTTATATTAACTTTAATAGATAGGAATTCTCGCTGGCCAGAGGCATATCCTCTTCAAAATATTTCCGCGAAAAACGTATCAGAAACTTTCTTTCGTGAGTATATATCACGATTTGGAGTTCCGTTGACAATTACAACTGATCAGGGACCGCAATTTACATTGCAGGTTTTTACAGAGCTCTCAAAACTATTAGGAAGTCGTAAAATCATTACCACTGCTTATCATCCCCAAGCTAATGGAATGGTTGAACGCTTCCATAGGCAACTTAAAGCTTCAATTATGGCAAGTGGAAGTGCAACTGAATGGTATGAGGAATTACCCACAACAGCCGGTTCTATCGCACCGGAATGACCCGGGTTTTTTCACCCGGCCAAGGGCTGTTATTTCAGTGTAACCCTGTCCAATCTGGGGCAGGGCGAAGCACTGTTAACAACAACAACAACAACAACAACCTATAGTATTGTTAGGTTTGCGATCATCCTATAAAGAAGACATTCAATCTACAGCTGCAGAGATGGTATATGGAGAAAATCTAAGACTTCCTTCGCAAATGGTAGTTCAGTCTGAAAATAACTTTGACTCATCTGATGTTCTGTTAAAATTAAAACAAAATTTCAAGAATTGTGCATCAAGCATATCTCACCATAAAAATTCACTAGTTTATATTCCAAAAGATTTAAATAATTGTAAGTTTGTATTAGTTAGAATTGATAGAAAGAGAACCGGTTTACAGGAACCATATGAAGGACCATTTGAGGTAATAGAGAAAACACCGAAGTGGTTCAAAATTAATTATTATAACAAATTCATGAATATTTCTATAGACAGAATTAAACCCGCGTTTTTGGATGCGAGTAAATATAATCGTTTGGATAAAACAAAAAGAGTTACATTTAATTTGTTAAATATGGAACAATTTGGAAAGGGGGAGTAGTGTAGTGATGTACTACACGTTGTTGTGAAATACTTGTTGTTGTTAACACTTTAATTATTCTTTAAAAAATCAAGTTTCAATTTCTTGATATTTCATGTTATTTTTGATCTGAAAATTTTCATTCATTCAGCTAATAACTTTTATATTGAACAAATATAATTCAATTAAATTTTAAAAATAATTTGTACGTGATTATTAAACCTCTCACCTCTCATTACCCATCTTATCCTTCCTTACGGAAGAAGGGGTGACATGACCTAGAAGGTTTCATTGGTCATAAATCGCTACAACGACAGTCGGGCAGTACTGTAAGGGAGTACCGGATTTAAATCCGGCCAAGACTGTTAATCCCTACGGGGAGTGCTTTTGTCGTTACCACAACAACAACAACATGCAAATGAAAACACGTGCATCCCATAAAACTGTGGCCGTAAACGTGTTGGCCCTTAGAGCCACTTTGGCAGCCTTAAATTTTATTGGTTGACAAATTTATAAAGTCTCAGAATTTTTAATCTGCCCTCATATATATGTATGCATTTCTGCATTTATGTAATTGGGTGGGGCCAAATATAATCTGTACATGCAGACATCAACGCCAAAAAATTGTACACATCAGACATTTACATTTCAAAATGTTATAACTTTCCAAATATTTTCGTCAGTGGTTCTAAAATTACAAACTACATTTTTTATTATTCCAAATTATAAAATGAAGCACCAAAATCTTTGGCAACAAGAAATAAGTCACAAAGTCGAGGTGTGGCGACTTATTATGAATTTTGTTTAAAAAGTAACTAAACTTAATAGTAGGCCATAAAACATAAAAATCAAAGAGTACTGTTAGTTGTTTGCACCGAAAAAAGACAGTTGATTGAGTAATTTACAGTGAGGTATTTACTTTGCAAATGTAATTGAGCCTCAAGCCTCAACTCTCTCACTGAAAGTGTCCAACTATGGCTAATGAATTTCGATTACAATCAATAGCGCCTACTGCGTTCAGGATTTAAATGAAAATACCATTTAGAATAAGTCTGAAACACATAAGGTTTCCATACCATACCACAAGATGTACTACATCCACCAAATAAAACAACATTTTTTGGTGGGTTATTTTCGTTCCATTTATTTTGGAAAAACCTGCGTATTTATTTTACCATCAAAAGACAAGCGAAATTTTGACCGTTTGTTCAGTTGACAAGTTTAGCTTAAACGAACAAAGTGCTGTGGGGAGTTGAAATTTATTCATAGCCATGGTCACAGTGGCAGCCAATCTCGACATACTAATTTAAATACAAATTTTTGCAACAATAACCCAATGTTTCCATCGCTGCATGACGGTTTTGCTGTCGCTATGCTTACACGATTTTGCTCTTTTTTTCATGTGTTACATTCCCACCCCCAGTATTGTCGACCATTTTCTGTACTGGCTGAAAACAACAAATTGCTAAATGCGATTATTTAATAAGCACGCACATACATTAATTTCAATTAAACGCATTTACATTTAATTGGAAATTTCTGTTCCACTGTTTTAAATTAAATCATTTGACTTGACTTGGGTACAATGCTGGCCGAGTTTTATTAATTTATATTCCATATTGGGCCTTTTAGGTTGTTTCATTCTGTTTCAAAATGGCTATTGTGAGCTCTTAAAAAAATTGAATGCTCCAGAATTTCGAGAATGGCTGATGCAAATGGGATAAGCAGATTTTGATGCATTTTTGAAAGTTATATCACAACAACACTTAAATGCACAGACAGAGAGAAATAAATGAAAATAAGTTCCCAGTTTTCTTAAAAAATATCTCAAACAAAAATATACTTTGAAGTAAAAATAACTTTGCAAATGCGTTGAAGTAGCAATGCCTACCGGTGTACAGTTCATAACTTTATTTCAACAATCAAAGCAAAAGTGTACGTTATGTGTACTAACAATCCTTTCTTAGCAATTGAGTTTAAATATGTAGATCTGGCCAAATCTGAGCGTGGAAAGGTAATGCTGCCCTATTTGCATATCTATGTACATCTTTCGAATACTTTATATTTCTCTCATTTCCTTATGAACAAAACACTTGAAAGAAACGAGTCCCAGGACGCTTCTGTAAAACCTTTTAAATAGTTTTGCACTTCAGGAATGAGGTACTAAGGCATGATAAATTTTTTCTATCTTGGTAAAGGTTACTTGTACGATATACTTATTTATTCCTTTACCTTTTTGCAGCGCCTTAAATTATGTTTCAATTCAAGCCGTAAATTTTTTTTGCACTTCCCGCTACTTTAACTTTCGGTTTAGTATGGGATATAAATTACCTGGTCTTGCCTTTTTATTATTGGAATAAATTAGGAATGAAAAGAGAAGTTATTTGGCTAAAAGGATTGATAGTGAACTCGAAGCAAGTATGTTCGTATAAACTTACCATAAGGAGTAAAAAATATAATGACACTTTTAAGCAAATAAAAAACATGAAAGAAAATTATTAACAACGAAAAGGGGGTTACGCAATGCTCTGCATTTAAATCTATAGCCGTTATCTTTCAGTGAAACATATATGAACGACAGCAAAGATATTTGGCTGTTGTCAGAACATATTTTAATACGTATAAACTTAATTAATGGAGTGCAATGTGAGCTGTCGATAACTTTTGGTTAGAAGCAGAGCTGGGTAAATTCAATTCTATCACAATTAAATGCACAATTAAATGCCTGATTTTCGCTCATTCCTCACAGTAGCTCAGTTCATCTACAGATTGGTTGCTGAAGTTAGCTCTGTCAGGGCTTGGCCACTTTGAATTTACTCAGAATAGAAAAAAAATTGTCGAATCAACATAAAACAAATTGGACTTTGGCTCCGCTGACCGACAACGCAACTGACCAGATCGCGCGTATGTTCTTTGGATGAGTTACGTTTATTGCAGTTTATGTGTACGTTCGGGTGCAATCATTCATTTAAACCGTTCAACAGCAACTGCAATGGCTTGTGCATACAGCGAGCTGGAGCATCGCCCTATGGACTCATTCGAATGCGTTAATTGTTTTTGGCATCATCTTACGGTACTTTAGTTGCTTTAGTACATTCCAGCAAAGAGTCTATTATCAACGGGCCAACGAATTGTTTTCACTATTTTCTTTGCTCGTTTTCATGCCAACTGTTTTGGCGAAAAAAATATTGCCACACCAGCATATCTTTTCTAATTGTTGTAAGGGCCAAAACCAGATAAATTCAATTTGTTCGCCAAGAGAACTTACGCGGCATCACTTCTAGTTAAGATGAAACGGAAATGTTTATTGCAACTTGCTACTCTATTCAATAATTCGTTCATTTATTAAAATTTATTTGTTTGCCTTTTGGCTTTTGGCATTTGAATTTTTGCATAGAAAAAGCGAAAGAACGGAAATTTACATTAAGTTGTCTTACAGCCTCGATGGTTAAGTTAAAGAGAGTTAAGTAAAGAAATTGTATGTTACGTTGATTGCTTCTTATTTGCCATTAGGGAAGTTTTTTAAAAGAAACTCCGTTCACCCTGACACCTGGTCATCAGTGGACGTTAAAATTATGCTATTGGTACACAAAAACGGTTTTCTTGAAATTACAAAGAAGTATTTACTTCAATGCAATTGAATTCGCGAGATTAAAAATGGTCAAAACTGTAAGCAAGCACTAACTAAAATAGTCTCAGAGTACCGTCGTTTTTAAGGAATACTTTGAGATACTATAACACTATTCTTGCTCGAAAATGCTTGCCTAAGATTGTCTACTAAAAAGAATAAATCCATCAGTGCTGCAAAATCTGCGGTGGTCGAGTTATAGTAGGGTGTGCTGCCTATCATATCGAATTCTCGTGGCGCAAAATATATTCGTAAACATATTTCAAAACTGGGTAGCCTCTGCATTTCTTCCCGACAGTTTGAAGCCCTATAACTTTTGAAAGTTTTGAGATATCTTATAGAACTTTGGACAGATCCACTACCGCTATTTAAAACGCACTGAACGAAATAAATACCATTTAATATATCGACTTAATTTTTATTGTGTATTTTGAAAAACATCCCACTTTTTATTAAGTAAATTTTATTACAGTTAAGAAATTCGCAAGGTCTCCTTGTTGTTGTTGTTTGTAAAGACAAAAACACTTCCCGAAGGTTTTTTGGAGTGTTGTCGAAAGTGACTCTCTTGCGGTACATGCCCGACTGGCGCGGGAGCGATTTGGTATGACCAGTGCAACCGTCCGTAAGGAATTAGAAGATGGGTAATGAGAGGTGAGAGGCATCATATCCGTAGATCAAACATCGAGTTGCACGTCCATACCTTTGTTTGTAATTTCCTTTCAAAATGATTCCAAAAAAAAAGAAAAGAGCAAAGCACAAAAAAAAGTTATTCGACTTTTTAAAATGAATGGTGTTACAATTTTGCATTTCCGATTTTAATTGAAGAACAGCGTGATACTCGCGACCTAACGGCTCTTCCTGTGTGTGTCGATTGACGCGTTACTTCAAGCACGTAATTACAGAGGCGTGAAAAATCGGCCATATTCCGTTTACACATTTCGACGTCGATCATTAACGGTGTGAACGGTTAGTGTGCAGAAATAGGCTGAGGCGCACTTGACGCACCCTCTTTGGACATCGAACTGAAACTGTGTAGTCGAACCAAATAGTTGGAAAGTACTTCAAAATTAGTATGTAGACCAAGCCCAACTAGTCAGCCAACCACATTTTACCATACTCGTATAAGCAACTGGGTTTTGAAGCATACGAGATGTCAATTGTCAGATTGTGGACAGAAATATACCAGTCTAAAACTAATCGAAAATATACCAAACAATTTAGCTCAATTGCGTTAAGCGAAGATGATTGAAATGCCGTGGATAAGTACTCAAATTTCATTGAGAAGGTCACAGCTTCGATTCCTGGTGGCGTAAACAGCAAAATTAAAATACAGGGTGTTTTTTTTTACGGGTTTGTTTTTCGAATAGAGATAAAACTGGCATTTTGTGGTCAAATCTGGCAACTCTAATGTCATTTATGTTCAGTTTGGTTTGCCATTTCATCATGAACAGGTTGACAAAAGAACAACGCTTGCAAATCGTGCAAATTTATTTCGAAAATAATGGTTCAGTTCGCGAAGTTTACCGTGAGCTCCGTCCATTTTATGGTCGACATAATCGTCCATCAGAGCAATTAATTCGGTTAACCATGGATCGTCTTCGCACTACGTTTACTCTATGTGATAATACGCATCCGCAGAGACGTCGAACAGTGCGCACCGAAGAAACAATTGCCGCTGTAGAGCAAAGTGTTGAAGAGGACCCGAATGAATCGATTCGCCACCGTGCACAGCAATTGGAGCTTTGTCCATCAACTTTATGGAAGATTTTGCGCAAAGATCTTGGCTTGCGACCTTACAAGATCCAGCTTGTGCAAGAATTAAAGCCGCGAGACCATGCAATGCGTCGTGATTTTGGTGTATGGGCCGAAAATGAGATTGATTTCGATGCTGATTTTCATCGCAAAATTTTGTTCAGTGATGAGGCTCATTTTTGGTTGAATAGCTACGTCAACAAGCAAAATTGCCGCATTTGGAGTGAAGAGAATCCACATGAGACCCTTGAAACGCCATTACATCCACAAAAACTGACCGTTTGGTGTGCTCTATGGGCTGGTGGAGTCATTGGGCCATACTTCTTCCGCAATAATGCTGGAGAGGCAGCTACCGTTAATGGAGACCGGTATAGAGCCATGATAACCGACTATTTTGTTCCCGAATTGGATGGCATGAATGTGGATGAGTTGTGGTTCCAACAAGACGGCGCTACATGCCACACAGCGCACGTCACAATCGATTTATTGAAGGAAACATTCGATGAGCGCATAATTTCGCGGAATGGACCTGTCAATTGGCCACCAAGGTCGTGTGATTTGACACCATTGGATTATTTTCTTTGGGGATATGTGAAGTCGCTCGTCTACACCAACAAACCAGAAACGTTAGGGAATTGGAAGCCAACATTCGTGGCGTTATTGCCGACATACGGCCCCATATGCTCGAAAAAGTGGTTGAAAATTGGACCTGTAGAATTGGCTTTATTCGAGCCAGCCGCGGCGGCCACTTGCCCGAAATCATATTTAAGCATTAATGGCATAAAATTATCCTTCCAATAAAGCCAAATTGATGGACCTTAAAACGATTTTCTTGTGTTTTATTTCAATGCGAAGTTCTATACCCCTAAAAAAAACACCCTTTACAATACTCGTCCCTTAAGAACTCTGGCTATTTCTGTAGACTGCTTAACTTTGAATTTGTAAAATTTAGTTTTATTCTACCTAGTTCGATGCCAGTCACAAAATTCTAGTCAAGTGCCAAGCAAGGCCCAATCAACAATAAGCGCTAACTGACATTTACTCACTGCGCTCTGTTTGTGCCCAAGTAGCCCAACAGAAATACCATACACATAACCAAAATTGAACGTCCTTCTCCTATTGCAAACACCTATTGCTTCCTTTATTCAGTCAATCATTCAGTACTTTCGTGCATTCAGACGCTATGTAGTATCCTCAACAGTTGAGGTCTAGGCAAGCAACGCGTGAGCATTCACTCCTTTTTTCTGCGTAACGCCAACGAACATTTAGCTAATAGGAGTTTATTAGCTTTTAACCTATGGCGAGTTACTGGTGCTTAGTAGACGGAATTCACAAAATCTATATATTTTCCCATTTTCCTCAAGTCAGTATAAGCAAGTGAAGCAAACGAATTGAGTGAGTAAGTCCAGCAGAAAATTGGACTAGTTGAAAACTTTCGCAGAGCTAAAACATTTGAGGACACTACCAGTTCTATCTCACTACCCAAACAATGTTTTCAACTGTCCACTTTTACGAGGGAATGTCATTGGCGATGGCAATTATGGAAACTCATTCTTGACCGGTTCCTATTTGTACAGTTCTAATATACCTTATCTTCTCATCCGGTTTCATTTCAGATAGTTTAGGGGTAGTTCCGGCTGTTGATGCTGATTATCGATATCCGATGGCCAGGAAATTTTCCATTTCTGTAATCATTTTTGTCTGCTTTGACAATAAAGAGTATTCACAAAGCTTTTTCGTTTTTATTAACAGTAAAGTAGCGGATCAATAATCGGGCTCGTATTACCAAGGAATTTATTGCAATATCGAACCTTTCACATTTTTGAAAATAAAGAAAAATAGCTCGGTCAACTTTAACATTTTATCTCCGAAAATTGTATTTGCAGATAACTTATTATTTATTCACAAGGTCTTATTTTCAGACCATATTTTCTTTGTTTTGTTTCTCATATAAAATTTAATTAACACAATGTTTATTTTAAGTTTTCTATCAATATTTGTCACTTACAAGTTTTCATTAAAACTTCAACTTGATTTATTTGAATACGCCATACAAGTCAATCTAGTATTTATGGCCGAATTAGCCTAGACTTAGACTTAGCTTGTCTTGGAAACCCTACATCTAACAAATGAGCAGCAAGTGTACGTTGTTACCCAGAAAATAACTTTACTTGGAAAACTACAGATTTTTGATTTCCAAGTTAAGTTTCTAAGTTCAAAGAGAGCCGTGAGATAACTGTGCTACCATATAACTTTTTTCAACATTTTTAGAAAAAATTTCTTCATATATGAATCAAATTCATATGGCATTTCGACAGAAATACGTCAAATAAAAAAAAAATTAAAAGAGATGACACGTAGAGTAATTGACTCCCAGTTCTTTTGTAAACTAAGTCAAGTCAAGTTGTTCTAAGTCTAGGCTAATTCGGCCAATAAAAGAGTTGTTTTGAAAGAAATACTACATAAAACCATAACCCAGACAGCAAATTTTCGTAACAATGATGAAAAAAGAGCACCAACGGCAAACGTATCAATCATTTTAGGGTATGCATCTTCAGTATGAGAAATCTTCTTAGGGGAAGAGCACCTGCGGCTGGTTGACTTGAACTTGAACTCGTTGAACTATTAAAAACTATATATTTCTTTACTTATCATGAACAACCACGAAATCCCTGCTGAAATCGTTTGAATACAAAATCAAAAATTACTTGTGTTTTTTCAAAATAAAACATAATTTTTTAACTTTTCGCTTATTATATTTAAACCGGTTGCCAGAAAGAAAATTGTGTTGAAACACTTCCATCTGGAAACAAATCAGGCCATCTGGTAACAAATCAGGCAAGTGATCTGAAAACGATGGAAAAATGTGCTGTCTGTCAAACGTACGACTTCTGCTGGCTGGGTTAGAGAAATTGTGAATTGCCTAAATTTTATTAATAAAAAATAAAAACCCGTTCAAGATATCATTACTAAATTGGGCTAACAAATTACCTTTCTTATATTGAATATGCCTAAACAAATTAATGAAGTTAAAGACTATGTCCGCTTTTATATGAAACACTAGCTGAACCGGCAAACTTTGTTCTGCCCAAGATAGATCTAGTTCATTTCAAAAACTCTCGAATACACCCGAAATTTTTTAATCGAAAATTATCAATTGTTCACAAATTTACTTCTGTATAGATTAAACCCACTATTTTTTGTCCTTGATTAATTGCCAATATTGATAAAAAATCAAGAAAAAAATATAAGTAGTACGAAAAACTAAAATTAAATAACTCCCATCTTCGTAATAATTTTAGTAATGATCGCATATCATCAGACCATGTTTTGTTATTTTGCCAAAAATCTTCTACCACCAAGCTTTGATATACAGGAGCGCAGGACTCTACCCATAGATTATGCTTCCCCCCAGACATTGCTCATCCCTCTTAATTAAACCACCTTTCTTTCCATCTCTCTTCTTATTTTTCTTGTGGCACCGGCTACCAAAACCTATATTTAGCCTATGCCATTGCTAGTGAACAAACTGTGCAAATTTCATAAAGACCGGGACGAAGTCAATGAAGGACAAACAACCAACAAATCATGTGGGCGTTACACAGTCGAATTTTTTAAAGTTTTATATATCTTGATTAAAGGACACATATGTATATAAAAATATATGTTAAAATATATCTAAACCAAATATATCCCGGGCTTAACGAATTGAAACTTTATGTTGCGAGCATGCATGCCCTCTACGTTTTCTCATGTGTAAAAATTCTGAAATATTTCGAAGGACAGCATTTTGTGATATAAAACATTTACAATTTTTTTTGTCTCCCGAGTATAGATGTCATCATCTATTTGAACATAAAGGGTGTTTTTTTTACAGGTTTGTTTTTCGAATAGAGATAAAACTGGCATTTTGTGGTCAAATCTGGCAACTCTAATGTCATTTATGTTCAGTTTGGTTTGCCATTTCATCATGAACAGGTTGACAAAAGAACAACGCTTGCAAATCGTGCAAATTTATTTCGAAAATAATGGTTCAGTTCGCGAAGTTTACCGTGAGCTCCGTCCATTTTATGGTCGACATAATCGTCCATCAGAGCAATTAATTCGGTTAACCATGGATCGTCTTCGCACTACGTTTACTCTATGTGATAATACGCATCCGCAGAGACGTCGAACAGTGCGCACCGAAGAAACAATTGCCGCTGTAGAGCAAAGTGTTGAAGAGGACCCGAATGAATCGATTCGCCACCGTGCACAGCAATTGGAGCTTTGTCCATCAACTTTATGGAAGATTTTGCGAAAAGATCTTGGCTTGCGACCTTACAAGATCCAGCTTGTGCAAGAATTAAAGCCGCGAGACCATGCAATGCGTCGTGATTTTGGTGTATGGGCCGAAAATGAGATTGATTTCGATGCTGATTTTCATCGCAAAATTTTGTTCAGTGATGAGGCTCATTTTTGGTTGAATAGCTACGTCAACAAGCAAAATTGCCGCATTTGGAGTGAAGAGAATCCACATGAGACCCTTGAAACGCCATTACATCCACAAAAACTGACCGTTTGGTGTGCTCTATGGGCTGGTGGAGTCATTGGGCCATACTTCTTCCGCAATAATGCTGGAGAGGCAGCTACCGTTAATGGAGACCGGTATAGAGCCATGATAACCGACTATTTTGTTCCCGAATTGGATGGCATGAATGTGGATGAGTTGTGGTTCCAACAAGACGGCGCTACATGCCACACAGCGCACGTCACAATCGATTTATTGAAGGAAACATTCAATTGGCCACCAAGGTCGTGTGATTTGACACCATTGGATTATTTCCTTTGGGGATATGTGAAGTCGCTCGTCTACACCAACAAACCAGAAACGTTAGGGGAATTGGAAGCCAACATTCGTGGCGTTATTGCCGACATACGGCCCCATATGCTCGAAAAAGTGGTTGAAAATTGGACCTGTAGAATTGGCTTTATTCGAGCCAGCCGCGGCGGGCAGATGCCCGAAATCATATTCAAACATTAATGGCATAAAATTATCCTTCCAATAAAGCCAAATTGATGGACCTTAAAACGATTTTCTTGTGTTTTATTTCAATTCGAAGTTCTATACCCCTAAAAAAAACACCCTTTACAAAAATCAGAAAGAGAAAGTTTCGATAGCGGCTTGGTATATGAGTACATATGTATATACATATGTACATACCTATGTAGTTTTGTAGAAAAAAGGCGTGGCGCCAGAGCATGAATTACAGCTAACTGTTAACTGTTTCACTTGTTTTTATGTCCTTGATTTTATGTTTCGTTACACCATAAATTTAATGTTGTCAGCACTAAATTCACAATGTTGCCAAATGAAAGAAAATGAGACTGCGATGAATGAAACATGTTGTGAATTTCAGCCGCTGTTCCTGCACAAGTACGTCTAGGTGCCATATTATGTATGTAAAATGCATCAGTTCAAACTCCAACTTAGAACTTAAACTTTCAGTAACAACACTTTTACCACCTACTTCTCAACAGCTGCATGCCCACACGCCCTTTGTACATTGTTGAGACTGCTAGGCTGTCAACATTTTCATTTGGCACAAATGTTCTTGTCAGTTCGCAGTTCTAAGCCTAATTTTAAAATGTTTTTTTTTTTTCTATAAATAAAAATGCTTATAGCTCAAGCCCATGCCATAAAACCGTAGATGCTGCCGAGCTGAAAAAAAAATTCAAGGAAAATATTGCCAGAGTGATGGGATGAAAGGCATTTAAATAAAGCACACGTTAAATAAGAATATAAGTACTTAAATGTTAGTAAATGCTTATGTGAAACTGCTTTGCCATATGGATTAAATAAATTTAAATTGTTCTGAGTTCTACTCGTACTAAGGTCATGAATTCAATGAAAGGAAAAGGAGAAAAGTGGGGCTTGTTCAGGAAGTAGGTAATAAATAAATTAGGAATGCCCTTTGAAAGTGATAAAAGCGCTTAAAATTCAATTGAAGTATATAAAATGGGTTCCACTTTGAATTCACATTCGAGAAAAGCTAAAAAAAATGGAGGCATATAGAAATGAGAAACTGAGGAACAAAAAGTTGTGGGAAGCGAATACGATATGAAGTAAAAACAAGTAAGGAAGTCTAAGTTGGGGTGGAACCGAACATTAAATACCCAGCTGTGTAAAAGTGGTCATGGTAAATTGGTAAATTGTTGTGCAGTTATGACCCATAGAAGTTTTAAACTTTGTCTACTACCATGTGGGCATTCTTATAAATAACAAGTAAGGAAGTCTAAGTTCGGGTGGAACCGAACATTATATACCTAGTGGTGATTTGTTATGGCATCCAAATTTACGCAGGTCTATTTTAATACTTTCAGTTCGTATTTGCGTTCAAATAGACAGACGGACAGACAGACAGACGGACGGAGAGACGGGCATGGCTAAATCGACATCGCTCATCGTGCTGATAATTTTAGTGAACTTTTCTCTTCTTCTTCTCATACTTACATACATTTAATGTTTATGAAAGGTATGAAAATCAAAAAATATATATAAGTTCGTTATTGTAGTGGGCTATCAACTACGTGCCCGAATATTTTGGTTGTGTGTTTTCCGATTTCGCAAATTTTTGGCCCGAGTATAATGCATACTACTGTGAAGCAGCTGTCCAATTTTCATTGAAATATCTGTATTGAATTATAAGCGATTGCTTTTGAAAAAAGCAGAAATTTTATGCTGAAAAGTGGGCGGCGCCACGCCTACTTCTTCAAAATTGACAAACATTTTTTGCGGCCGAGTTTTTCTCTTATTATGTGTGCAAAAACCTGATTGATATATCTTGCTTAGTTGTACAAATATCGCTTTGTAAATTAAAAAAAAAAAATTTCAGAACTTTGTCAAAAAACTGGGTGTGGGCATTAACCGATTCCGCCCATTTTTACAGCAAACAGTTACCTTTATGTATAGAACATTATCACCAAATTTTGTTTCAAAAAATAAAATAAAAAGTTTTGTGGAATAGTCCACTATAAAAGGGGCGGGGCCACTCCCATTTTCGAAAATTTTAAGTTTATGGATTTCTTTGTTTACGGAAACTTTAGAAGTGAAATATAAATGATGTAAAGCTATTCTACCCAAAATTATTGCCTATTTAACATATCTACGATCCTCTTCAAAATCTTTCATATAAAAGTAGGCGTAGACCTTAACCGATCCCGCCCATTTTCTCCTGGAACATCCCTTGCATACCTGGAAACCTGCGTGCTGAATTTCGTTTCGATATCTTGAACGGTTTTTGATTTATGATTAATATTATTTCTAAATTTGGCTTAATCAAAAGTGGGCGGTGCCATTCCCGTTTTCAAAAATTTCTTGAAAAATGTATTTTATACCTCAATCTCAATGTATTCATGTGTATTATGTACTGAGTAATCACTTTTTTTGTGTTTTCGAAAATATTATAAATATAAAAAGTGGGGGTGGCTATCTTGAGTGCCAAGGAACCCGCATACCAAATTTCATTAAGATATCTCAAAATTTGCTTAAGTTATCGTGTTCACAGACGGACGGACGGACATGGCTTAATCAATTTCTCTTTTTGTCCTGAACATTTTGATATACATAAGTCAATATCTATCTCGATCCTTTTATGCAGTTACGTACTGCCGTTAGGCGACTAAAGTTGATATACCTTGTGTGCGTAGCACTACTAGGTATAAAAATGAATGTGTGTCTGTGTGTCTGGCGTCCAAAGTACTTAACCGATCTCTATGAAATTTTCACAGTAGATTCCTGGGTTCACTGGTTACAGTATAGGCTATATATAATTTTGGAAAGCGTAGATAGTATACCTCGTAATTTTATTTAACACGGTTCTGAAATTAATAATAGCTTTAAGGAAAAGTAGGCGTGGTCGAAAAGCGATTGTGGTTATTTTCTATGGGTGTATGAACACAAACATAGTACACCTCCTACCAAATTTCGTTATTCTAGCGTAAACGATTATGTAGTTATTAACAGTCGAAGTTTGAAAATTTGTTCACTCATAAGTGGGCGGTGTTACGCCCCTTTTCCGAAGATTTTATAAAATCGTCAATGGGACAACCAAATTAATAAATCTAGCCAAGTTTCATCATTGTAGCTGCTTCTATTATTGAATCAACCCATTTTATACGTTTTTCGAAATTTTCGATATCGAAAAAAAGGTCGTGGTTATGGTTCGATTTCGCCCATTTCAAATAGCAACCTACCTTGGCCGCAAAGCAACCTGTGTGCCAAATTTCATACAAATATCTAAATTTTTACTGAAGTTATCGTGTCCAGGGGCGGACGGATTTCAATGGATTCCTCTGTTCATTCTAAGGACTTTGATAGATGGGACTCCATATCTATCTCTATTATTTTGTACCGTTACAAACCACCGTTATATGACTAAAACTATAATTCCCTGTGTACACGATGGGTATAAAAATAGCGTAATGTACTAAGACTAGGAAAGTAATTTATTGCACTAACATTTGAGTGTAGACTTCATTATTTTTAATACAAAAAGTGACAAATATCAACACATAATAAAAATAATATTTTGGACCGATATACCTCCGTGTCTGATATTGGCGGGACTTACATACATACATACGAGTACATACAAATTTTTACAATCGGAGGGTTGCCAACCACTGCCGAAGGGTGCCCCTGTTTTTGGGCGCATAGTTGTTAAGATGGCCGCTGTTACCAAAATAATTATGTAAGTTTTTATAAAAATTCAGTAGGGATAATATGATTTATGTTAGTTTGGGTGGAAGCGAGATAGGGCTAATGAACGTTTTACAACCCAATTTGAGCACGTCGATTACTTTGATGTATTTACATAGAAACAAAAGTTGGCTGGGCAAGCGAATGTACTAATATGAAACGTCGTCGTTGATACTCGTAACTTCTTAAGTGACTGTTTACTTTACACCCAATTTCATTAGTAGACCCACAAACCCGCCGTCCTATCAAAACTTGACTTGTCTACATTTGAATATTTATACTCTCCCCTTCCTCCTCTCTTGCTTCTTCAATTTACCCCGTCTCTTTTATTGTTCTCTCCTTTATAATAAAACCATTAAAAATTTATTAATAAAAAACCACTTCATTCTTGGAACGTTTAAAAAAGGTTTGGTTTTGAGTTCGGATTAAATGTGTCGGTTTTCGGTGTTGCTACTCCGTTGCCGGCTGAACCGGTTTATTTTAGTATTTTTTCCTAGCATAGGAACAAGTATTCGGTCCATTCTACCGTTTCGTAAAACTTTAAGTTGGCAACTTTGTTAACTTTTTGGAACTTTGGTTTTCGATGCATTTTGATTTTGTGAGCTATAAGTTGTGTGATTCATGAGCATTTATTAGAATTTTCCTACGTCTCATGAAAACACTAAATTTTTTGAGGTTAGGGCACCAACATCGTATCTATAGTTAAGTATGGATGGTTGTGACCATAGCGTTGTGGCTATGGAAGTTTATCTGCAGCCGGCTTCTCATTCGGATGCTAAAATTTAAGACAAACAATATGCAGATCGCTTCGTCCAGCAAACGGATTTACGAAATACACGGATGTTTGATGCAAAAATTGTAGGCAATGAAACTATAACCGTGTGACAACGGTATTTCACTCAATCCTGTCATTTCGCACATAGGTAATTTTTTTTTTTAGCGAATCCTCCTAGTACAAATAACAGATAAAAAACAAATTGCAGAGAGTAGAGAGTTTAGACTTTCGTATCAAAAAGATGTATTTAAGAAAGTTTGCTTTTACACACATATTAAAAAATAAAAATTTTATTATTGGAATTCAAATTGAGTTGAAAATATTACAAGTTTTTATAATAAACTTAATATCTTTAAAATAAATTTTTTAATTTAATTTGTGTTCAAAAAAATGAACTGTTTTAATGAAAGGCAGAAAGCTATATTGAACGATTCATAAAATCCCATAATCATTCCAATGTTCATTTTCTTAAAATGCTGCCAGAGTAGCACAAATTCAACTAAAATAAAAAACTTAATAATCGTGTGTAGCACTATGAGGCATACAAATTGTGAATTGAATAGTTAGGAGCATTTGATTGTTGTTTTTAAGGTAAAGTGTAGTTGAATGTTTATATGGAGGGATGCTAACAGATGCTCACAGAGTTTTTTAAAAATACGAAAATGGCAAGTCATTAATTTTGCAAAAAAGGGGTTAAGTTCAATTCAATATGTACACTTAATGAATAAATGAATAGAAATTCAACATCCCACAATTTAAGCCTCTCTGTTCTAGGTATCGCAAAGTAGATCACGAATGGAAAAACCTGTAGGTTTGTAACTAAGGAAGGGTAAACACACAATAAACATATATGGTTATTTTCGAGAAACTTAATTTAGTCATTATTTTGAGATCTTTACATCAATTCTAATTCCGGGTCGACCGAGCTTTGCTCCGCATTTTTATAGGTTGCCGTACAATTTAGTTTGCTTTAGTCCATGATACAAATATATAAAGGTAGCTCCACTTCTTCTTCTTCCCCGCCATTTCCACCATTTGACATATACTGAGTTTGTGACATTTCCGTTCGAAAATGAGCTACCGTATTCTTGTACCAAAAACGAACTGATTTTTACTTCAAACGGAAACAATTTTGAAATTGGATAAAAAAGTTTATATTTCTGAAATTAGTTTGTTATACATATGTTCGTGAAATAAATCGAAAGGTAAGTAAAATATTGGTATACTTTTTGCACGGACATAAAAAAAGTATTTATTTACTTTAATCTATTTTTAGCAACATGAAATTGCACAAACACCAGATCTACGTGCAAATAAAGCAAAGTAAAGTTTTTCCGACTCCCGGCTGTACGAGTATAGTTTATGAGGGAGAAGTGGCTAAACGCATGCATGATAATTCCGCTGAAGAGTGTAAGCCGAGGAACCGATGTACTTACTTGGACCGCAACTCAAAAAAATGAATTTACAAAATTATGGGTACAGAAATTTCGATGAAATCAATCAAAATCATAGTTATGTTGATCTTTTATCTGGGGGGGCCTTCAGAAGGGTTCATGCAAAATTTAAAAGCATTAAACTCTATTTTTAATAACTACAATAAGAATGATTTAAACAATTCTCCTGGATATTTGGAAAATTAAATTTCTAATGCTTAAAACTTTGTAAAATTTAGAAGAAAAAATTTTGAAATTGCCGGCAACTATTTTAGCTTTCATTATATGTATTATTACAAAGGCATGTCATAATAAGTCTTACTACATTAAATAGATCTTCGGTTGCATTTGCGTTATGTAGTATTAATGATTTTTTCTAGCTTTGATTCGTGTGGTGGCAAAGCTGAAATGTTTACTGTGTTTAGAAATTCCGTTGTAAATTTAAGTGCCCCTTCATGTTGATCTTTCAACGAACCGTAACTACAGCAGACTTTGTATTCACCGGGAAGTTTGTGAATAGTTTCCTTGCTAATACTATCGACATCTTTATTCTTAAATATCACCAATTTATTCACTTTTCAAATAAAAATACTATTTTACTGTTTTATCTACCCCAGTTAAATGTTCAAATTATATTTCCCCAATTTTAACACCTGATTGTACTTTTCACCTTAGAAAGCATTGTCAACGCCATTTCATGAATACCGCTATTGACTGCTACGAGTCGACTGAGGTTGCGTCCAATAGTTTTTCTATCGTTTGGTAGTTACTCCAAATAAAAATATATAATAAGCTCAGGTGGCAACGATAACAATTTTTATTTTTTGTAATGCGCAGGAAAATAGCTGTCGTTTGACACCCATATTGGCATACCTCATGTCATATAAAAAAAATCAGACAGGTGGCAACGTCGTAAAAACATCATGTGTGGCAGCACCTAGGATAAAATTCTTAGAATGTTGTACACTATCTATATAAAAAATTGCATCCTATTCTTAGTTTTTATTGGAAAAGTCGTAAGTTAGGAGGGTTTTCAAAGATTTCCTTTCTTCTATTTCTTGATATTAAAATAAAACGATAGTCCTGAGTAGAGTTCGATATAAAAATAGATCACTGCAAGGTATACGAAGTTTCACCCGATCTTATACTTCCTTACTTGTTTTAGTTTAAATAGCACCGCGACATCGATTTGCTTTGTATGAGAATGCACAAACACTTTTTTGTGAATAAAAATCGTATTAAATATTTTAAATCTGCTGAAATTTTTAAGATCTTAAGCAACATTGACATAAACGGAATTTCTACAACAACAATGGTCAGAAAAATAAAAAGGTATGCTATGAGCTGGGCGATTAATATAAACTATTTTCTTTCTGTGGTAAACAAGGCAAATCGGAAAAACAAAGCTGCAAATACAAAGTGACGTAGTACAAGCATTTGTATGCCCATGTTTTGGGTTCCTATACCTTGCATAAGGGTGTAACAGTGTCATAGCTTTGGCGCAAAGTTTCTAATGACTGCGAAAAACAAGCCAGGTAGATCGACCAAGTAATTTCGGTGGATCAGTACGACGAGCTGAATCGATTCAACCATGTTTCTTCGGCCTGTCTGTCAGTTTTAGCCAAAAATAGTCCCTCAACTTTAAAATATATTTACGGACTTTTAAGGCCGAATTAGCCTAGACTTAGACATAACTTGACTTGAAACCCCTACATCTAGCAAATGAGCAGCACGTGTACGTAGTTACCCAGAAAATAACTTAACTTAGAAACTTGGAAAACTACAAATTTTTTTATTTTCAAGTTAAGTTTCTAAGTCCAAAGAGAGACGAGGGAGAACTGTGCTACCATATAATTTTCTCAATATTTTTTATAAAATCCCTCCATATATTGTAAAGCATAATCAATTTTTGGATGAATGAAATTCATATGGCAATTGGCGATGACACGTTTAATAATTGAGCCTCCGTTCTTTTGTAAACTAAGTCAAGTGAAGTTATTTAAAGTCTAGGCTAATTCTGTCATTAGCCATTTGTCAGAGTGTACTAAGCACCTTCTGATGCAATCCCGGCTACTGGGGAAACAAGTTGTTTTATGTGGTTTTATTATTAGCTCCTAAACAATTCTTATTGTTTATCTATCTAGCTGTGCTTGTTTTCTTTGGCCCTATTATTCTGTGACAGGTTTTTGGCCGGCTTAAAAATTTGAATTTTTTAGGATTTCAAGTTTTACTTTTTATCAGCTTAAACATTTTGTTGAAAAATTTTAAAATTGCAGATTGCACTTTACTATTTTTGCTTCAATATAAACTTTCTGTGTCGAGGGAAATAAAATCATGGCGTTTGTATTTGTAATGTTTGTTAGTGACAAGGGATGACGGATTATCGTTCCAGAAAAACTCATATTTTTTTACTATTTATTAATGTACATATTAATATTACCATAAACACTACCTCACATATTGGCTTAGATTCTTTTAGCGAATATCTACAGATAGGTTGAACAATAATTGTGAATTATTAGCCGGCTCAACAGAGTAAGCCAAAACCTTACCGTTGCTTTCATTAACTCAAGTTGCAACTCTTCAGATTTTTATTTTTAACTCAATCTTGGAATGTCTTTTATTTTCTTCTTTTCGTGTTTGCCTTTCTTTAGCATCTACCACTTAAAAATACAGTTCGCAGCAAAAGTTCATATATTTCCGCTTGTCTATATCTTCAAGCTGCGTAGAAGTGCTTAATTAAAAGTATATCCTTGAGTGTTGTTGCTTGAATATTCACTCTCATATGGCAGAGGAGTGGCTAAGAGATTCACAACAGCATACATTAAGTATTTGCAGACGTTTTATTCACTTACCCGAACCCGATTTACGCGCGACTTTTAGACAGCGGCTGTCTGCGCCAAATGTGCTATCTCCTAGAAGAATGCCAATGTTTTTGTTGATGAGCACAACGGAGTCATTTGTGGCAATGCTTTTGCTATGCAACGTTCATGTAATGCTAGATTATTTTGCATTTAACCGCAGTGAAGCTGGTTTACAACAAAACGAAGCGACTGACGGTCGGCAACGTGTCTACTTGAATTAAGTTCTACATTTGGAACGATGTTCTACAGACTAAAAAGCGCGACAAGAACATAAAGTTTCCACAGTTTACAAATATTATGGACTTTCAATTTGGAATAGCGTTCGTATTGAAATATTTTAGTTGACATATTTTGATCATGTTACAGTAGGCCACCTAAGTTGACCCCAATCCCTGTAAAGTAGACACATCGAAAATGTGTACCAGTGATATATACTTGGGCTTTCTTACAAATTGTTTGTTGATAAGATGCAGCTAGGACAAGTTGCCTTTAAGTTATTTAAAAAAACATTTACAGAAATGCTTGTTGGATATGTACCCACATGGCATAGCTGCATGCGAATTTTACAAACGAAGCAGCTAGACTCAAATCGTTTATTTGGTGTCGTGCCCACTGAATACTTTCAGTAATGCTAGTTAGTTTGGAATTTCTGTCTCAAAAAATATGGATACAACCGTAGTGTTCTTACTCAAAAGTATTTCAATTTCTACAGCTTATGGAAAAGTGAATGTAAGGGCCATTGTGTGCAGTGAGTGCATGAGTTTCTGTCAAATATCTGCACAGTAAATGTCCCCATTCGAAAGATTTGCGAGGCCGTTATGTGAGGAGATTACTTAGCAATTTCAACTTAAGCCCCATTGTGTACAGGAAATCAATAATTGTTGTTTTCACGCCTGAGCAGCTTAACAGTGCGAGTTACAAGATGAGTAGACCAACAAATTAAACAAGTACATGACATCTATGTATATACAAGCATACATATATACAGTGAAATTCCCCAAGACGGACAGTCCTTATAACCGGACAGCTCCAATAACCGGACAAATTTTGTGTACACAGATTTTTCAATAATTTTTTCATACAAATATCATTCTAATAAACGGACGCTCTAATAACCGGACGCGGACACTGTATTTCAAGCCATTTCCATGAAAAAATTTCTCATAAACGGACAAAATTCAAAAACATCGTAAGCAAGCTTTGTTGTTCATTATAAAAATGAAATAGGGGATTCCCCTTTTAACATGTATGCACACATTCAAGCCGTCCGTGTCCAGTAAAAGGTGGTTTTCTATTCAGTTTGTCAAGTGCATGCGAGTGGTTGCGTTCAAAGTTCGTAATAATATGGCACCGAAAAAGAAGCTACTTTCTATTAAAGAGAAAATGGAAATTATTAATGTTTTCGAAAGAGAAAAGTTATCAGTACGTGGAATTGCAAAAAGGCAAAGTATGGTGAGTCCAAAATTTAACTTGTAGGTACACGTTTCTTTTGCTTTAAAAGGTTCAATATTGGCAAAACGCAAGCTGCTGAAATTAATAAAAATTAAGAAAAAATTCGTTCTAAATGGGAGTCTGGATCTAATATTCACCAAAAGCGAAGTTTCCTTAAAGAAGGCGGCTCGGAAATAGACAAGATATGTTTTGATTTTTTCGCTAAGGCTAGAAGTCAAAAAATTCCGATTTCTGGTCCCATTTTGAAAGCAAAGGCAATGGAAATTGCAAGAAAACTGGGTGTACCTAATTTTAATGCTTCGGATGGATGGCTAAATAAATGGCGATTAAGGAATAATGTTTCCTTCAAATGCATATCTGGTGAAGCTGCAGATGTGAATCAGGATGATGTCGAACAGTTTCGGACAAAGCTGCAAACTCTGTTGAATGGGTACAAGCCTGAAGACATTTACAACGCCGATGAGAGTGGGCTTTTCTTTCGTGCCTTGCCGGACAAAACCCTCGCTCTTAAATCCGAAAAATGTGTGGGAGGTAAGCTATCAAAGGAAAGACTCACAATTTTGTTCTGTGCTAATATGGCTGGAGATAAGGAGCCGCTTTTGGTTATAGGGAAGGTTTTCTCCAAATAGATCAAAATGTTTTCACTGAGGACAACAATATAGAAATTTAATTTGACCAACCAGATGATACTATGGACTTAAGTGATTCAGAAGATGAACCTTCAGAAGAAATAAGTGACCCCATAACATCATATGATGAGGCTTTAAAACTTGTTGCGCTTGAAACAATATGCAAAAAATGACTGTAGCTTTTTAGCAGGTTAAAAATATCGAGAGTCACATTGAAAATGAAAATTTTAAATTAAAGGAATCAATGTTAAAACAAACAAGCATCACACAATTTTTTCAATCAAACTAGTCGATATTGAAATGTAAAGACTTGTACAATGTATTTAATTGATATATTTATGTATGTATATGTAATACTAAAGTATTTAAATACAGGGTGGCTGATGAATTTTGCTACATTAAGAAACTCAAATAATTTTTTTTTCAGTGTATGGAATTCATTTCTCTTTTATTCATGTTAAAACTCATTAAATTTTATTAAATATAGCTTAATTAGTTTTAAAAATAATGGAATTTAAATGCCCCCCCCCTGCTCGTCGATGCATGTGCGGCATCTTACCAAAAAGTTGTTCATTACTGCTTGGAGAGTTGAGACAGGAATAGCCGTAATTGTTTCTCGAATGGATTGCCTTAGTTCATTCAAATTTGTTGGTTTTGCTTTGAAGACTTCCTGTTTGCAATAACCCCACAAGAAAAAGTCAGGTGCAATAAGGTCAGGCGACCTGGGTGGCCAACGGAATGTGGAGTTTCTGGATATCAGCTTATTGGGAAATTTTCGTCGCAATTCTGTCATAACAGGTTGGGCTATATGAGGAGCTGCACCATCGTGCTGAAACCACACAGAGTTGAAAGAAATTCTCATTCGGCGTAATTCTGGATAGAAAAACTCTCTCAACATGCTCAAGTAACGGTCTCCAGTAACCGTAACGGTGTGACCGTTTTCTTCGAAGAAGTAGGGCCCGACAATGCAGCGTGATGAAACTGCACACCACACTGTGACACGAAGTGGATGCAATTCCGTCTCATGGAGTATCTGTGGGTTGGAAGCACTCCATATTCGACAATTTTGTTTGTTTATGTTGCCGTTTAAACCGAAATGGGCCTCGTCAGACATGAAAAGACAGTTCAACATGTTTCCATCCTCTTCCACCATTTGAAGCATCTTCTGGCAAAATTCCAAGCGAATCGGCAAGTCTGCAGCGTTCAGTTTGTTGGCCATTTGAATTTTATATGGGAATAAGTCCAAATCTTTGTGCATAATTGACTGTAATGACTGTCTGCTTACACCCATTTGAGCAGATAAGCTTCTTGTCGAAATACGTGGATTGTTTTGTATGGCAGCAGCTACAGCAGCGATTGTTTCCTCCGTTCGAACTGAAGGGTTTCGATGGTAAGGTCTTCTGTTGACTGTCCCATGCTCGGCAAAATTGTTTACAAGTCTTATTATGGTCCATCTGCTCGGAGGATTGCCGCCAAACGTGCGCCTATACTCTCTTTGAACCGAAACTACGGACTCCAGTGCGTGATAGCGGCGGACAATCCAAATTCTTGTTTCAGTGTCCCAGTTATCCATTTTTGTTAAATGTAAAAGTCAATCTGCAAAATAAA
The DNA here is from genome assembly GCA_949987695.1 of Merzomyia westermanni. NCBI lineage: Eukaryota > Metazoa > Arthropoda > Insecta > Diptera > Tephritidae > Merzomyia > Merzomyia westermanni. The sequence continues at coordinate 789,075 of OX465288.1, forward strand.
AAAAAAATTAACCAGATTCATTAAATAGAAAAAAAGTTATTTAATTTTTTTTTGGTAGCGGCTTTCATTAGCCACCCTGTATTCTTTACTTCGAAAAATTTCTTAAATAAACTACAATGAATTTTATATGTGTAGTATATATTTTTTGACCTCATCCCCTATAAGCGGACATCTCCCATAACCGGACAAAAACACTGCGACCGTGAGTGTCCGGTTATGAGGAATTTCACTGTATATAGAGTGTAGATATTTAGTATAACCGGTTGTGGAAATAACAGGGTGAAAAAAAGAGAATTTACATTTTGTTTGAACCAAGAACTGGAACCGAAACCGTCACCGTAACCGATTAAAACCGAATTATTTTTCGAAACCGAGGCCGTAACCGTTATTTTTGACTTTTTTTTTAATATTTCACTCTACATTTCATGTACACACATTTTCTTTTAGAAGATATTACCGTGGCTAATAAAGATCGAAGATTATTGTTGGTTACAAAGCTTAATTTTCTAATTCAGTCCAGAGGTACTTGCATGAATACATTTTTTTTTTAAATCGCCTTCGAAGACCACTCATTCATAAGGATTTTCTGTCGAGAACGACTATGGATCAAGTTCCCAGTTTTCGATCGAGTTACGGTAATTTTTGGGGTTTTTCAATAAATATTCACAGAAATAAAAAATTAAGTTTAGTTTTGGGATTATTGATTTCAATGTCAAAACGCGATTAATCCAAAGATAGAATAAACAATAGTAATTATTATAATAAAGGAATTGTCAGCTGGCTCGAGGTGAAACAAGCTAATAATAAAAATACAGGTTTTTAAATTTGGCTTTCGATATATTTCGGTAACCATCTTCAGGTAACTATGGTTAGAATGCAAACAATTTATCAGTGTTCGTTTTGTAGTTTAGTCTCATGTTTGGTGAAGTGTTTTTTCTATGTAACACTTCTATTGTGAGAAGTTTGTTGTGGTGTTGTTCTTGCTATAAAATTGATGCCTTTTATAAGGTAGGAGGGTGCCCGCTGGTTGCACAGTGGGCTCTTTTTTGAGAAAATAAAATGGAATTGTTTTGCTGGTCTAGCTTTAGGCTTGAATTTTGTTGTCCCTAAGCATATACTTTTGAAGGGTTCGTGATGGTTTCCGTTGCAGCGAATTTTATAAATGACGTTACTTTTCTCCGTTGGAGGTATCTTCAATTTTGTCCCACTGAATATATTTTTTAACGTGTTTGTGGGTTTATGGGCTATTTTACTTTTTTCTTTGTTGTAGCCGTCTGACATGGTTATACGCTTTGACAAGTGAGATATATATGTAACTGGCTTAAAAGCTGTAGGTGTTTTCGAATTATTTGATTGATTCGGTAATTGCGATCTTCTTATTATTAATTTTCCTGGAAAGTCATTATTTTGTATCTCCTTGGGGTATATTTCGTCCAATATTCTCAACATGTGTCGCATATAGCCTATTGCTGTGTTCATTATCATGGTTTTAGGATGCCTGGAGTGAAAGCTGATGATTCGTTCTGAAGCCGTTGGTTTTTTGTACCACTTCATTTTCAGCTTATTGCTTCGTCTAATTACCATAGAATCCAGATAAGATAATTTGTCGCCTTCTTCCAGTTTTATCGTGAACTTAATGTGTCTGTCAAAAGGATTTAGTGCATCTAACGTATTTTGTACTTCATTTCCTTGTATTATGACGAAAAGATCATCAAGATATTTTATAAACTAGAGTTCGCCCAGTGGTTGAAATTCAACCAATAAACTTTATTTTATTTTATTTTTTTGCTGTAGGTATGTTTTATCCGCCTTTTTTTCTTCCTTTCTATGTCGTTCCTCTCCTCTAACATATTTTTATTTTCCTTGATTTCTTTTTTTACTCTCTTATTTTATTTTTTACTTTCCTCAAACTTCTTTTCCTTTCCCTTCCCTTTTTGTTATTTTCTTTCTTTCCCCTTCGTTTTCTTACCTTTCCTTTAATTCCCTTTCCCTTCCCTTCCTTTCATTTCCTTACCATTTCTTTCTTTCCTTTAATTTTCCTTCCTTTCCTATCCTTTCCATTCCCTTCCCTTTCCTTTCCTTTTCCTTTTCTTTCCTTTCTTTCCTTTAATTTTCCTTCATTTCAATTCTTTTCCTTTCCTCTATTTTCCTTTAATTTTCTTCGGTGTTTAATACTCTTTAACAGTAATCATTTATTTTATTTTTGTAAACCCTGTTTGTAGGTATCAGCAATGAATTTTACGTATTTGCTCATATTTTACATTGCTGGTTTAATGTATCCAACAAAGCAACTTTTCGTGCTCTCAGGAGAGCAGCTGACACTGGGCATCGTAGCCAGTAATCAATACAATAACAACAACTAAAGCAAAAATGCATGACACAACAGAGTATCTATAGTGCGAATACTTATTTTTCATTGGTCCACTACCAACTCTTCGCACTCACAGTGAGAGCCGACCACACGAATAACACAAAAACATGCATGGCAAGTCTACTCACACTACTACGGCTCTTAATTTTTTCCTACAAAGCAACTCCTCGGCCATGCTCACGATTCAGCATAGTACACAAAAAGCAAGTACACACACACACAGCGTGTCTATAGTGTGAATAAGTAAATGTGTAGTGGTGTGACTTTTATGTTAAATTTTTTATATTAAAATGATTTTTTAAATTTTTTTTATTTACGGATAAAAGTACATCTCAAAATTTCTTATCTATACATATATAATTTGTATACCTTGGAATTATAGTTTAGCAGAAAACGGTTCTACATTGCATTCATCTTGTCTATTTATATTTTACTAGAGAACGCCCAGTGGTTGAAATTCAACCACTAAACTTTATTTTATTTTCATTATTTGCTGTACTTTTCATCTGCCTTTTTCCCCCTCCTTTCTCTGTCGTTCCTTTCCTCTAACATATTTTCGTTTTCCTTGATTTCTTCTTTTACTCTCTGCAGTTTCTACTTTGAATTTATTTGATTCTTCTTTTTCCGTACCCTTCCTTTCCTTTTCCTTTCCTTCCCTTCCATTCCCCTTCTTTCCTTTACTTTCCTTTCCATTCCCTTTCTTTTCTTTCCTTTCCTTTCCTTTTCTTACCTTTACTGTCTTTCCCTTCACTTTATTTTAATAAACTTTGTTTTATTTTTTTTTTAATATTATTTAACTTATTTTATTTTATTTTACTTTATTTCAATTTACACAAACCCAACCACAAATACAAATCAAGCTTCGGTGTTTAATACTCTTTATGAGTAATCATTTATTTTGTATTTGTAAACCCTGTTTGTAGGTAGCAGCAATGAAGTTTACATATTTGCTCATAATAGAAATTGCTTGTTTATGTCTCCAACAAAGCAACTTTTCGTGCTCTCAGGAGAGTCGCTGACACTGGGCAGCGTAGCCAGTGATCAATGCAATAAAAACAACTAAAGCAAAAATGGACGACACGTTTACTCACACAACAACTGCGCTGTAGTGCGAATGCTTGTTATTCATTGGTCCACTACAACTCTTCGCATTCACAGTGAGAGCCGATCACACGAGTAATACAAAGTCGTGCATGATATATTTACTCACACAACAGCGGCTCTATAGTGTGAATAAGTGAATGTGTAGTGGTGTGACTTTTATGTTAAATTTTTTATATTAAAATGATTTTTGAAATTTTTTTTATTTACGGATAAAAGTACACCTCAAAATTTCCTATCTATACATATATAATTTGTATACCTTAGCATTATAGTTTAGCAGAAAACGGTTCCACATTGCATTCATCTTGTCTATTTATATATAAGATAAATAAATACTCTTGGTTTGTGTCTTAGTTTTACCAGTTTCTTGTTCGGTAATTATTCTATTAAAATATCTGCAATAACTGGAGACTCAGGAGGTCCCATCGGCATCCCACTTTATGGTTCCACAGTGTCATTAAATTTTAATTCTCTGCTATCTTCAATACAAAACTTTAATATTTCCATAAATGTTTGCTTTGGTATGTTTGTGTATTCTTTTATAATAGTCCAGTGCTAAATGTGTTGGTATACTGGGGAATAGTGACACCACGTCAAACAAGATAAGCTTTTTGTCATCACAAATAAATGTGTTGTTACCCTGTAAAAAACGTTGGAGCATCAGAGTACTCCAACACTTATCCTCATTCATATAAAAAAGGTGGTCCAATTTACATAGCGATGTCCGGTGATTGGATCACCTAATCCTATTCGGAGTACCATTTACTTTGCTTCTGAATAGTCTATAGAGCACCTACGTTGGAGTACTTTGAAAATGCTGCCAAAAGATTACTCTATAGAGTACTCTAGACGAAAGCGAGAAGGGAGTATGTGTTCTTTTGAGGACCACCTACTCCCGCTCTCGCTTTGCTGTTGAATACTCTATAGAGTAATCCCATGGGAGTATTTTGAGAGTACTCTCACGTAGGTGGTCTATAGAGTAGTCAAAAGCAAAGAAACGGAGTACTCCGAGATGGATTAGGTGATCCAATTACCGGACATTGCCATGTAAATTGGCCCACATTTTTTATATGAATGAGGATGTGTGTTGGAGTACTCTGGTACTCCTTTAGAAGTATTCTATGGAGTATGAAACGGAGTATTTCCGTTTTTTGCAGGGTAATCCTTCTTTGAATCATTATTATATTGAAGAAGGTAGTGTTGCCGGCCTACCACACCGAAAGTCCATGGTTCGAGCCCTGGTACAGGTAACATCAAAAGTGATTTGAAAAAAAGTTTTTCAAAACGGGGTCGCCCCTCGGCAGTGGTTTGGCAAACTCTCCGAGTGTATTTCTGCCATGGCAGGCTTCTCAGCAAAAATTCGTCTCCTTTGTAGATGCCGTTCGGAGTCGGCAAAAAACTGTAGGTCCCACCAATTTGTAGGGAAAATTCAAATCGGCACACCACAAATTGGAAGAGAAGCTTGGCGCAAAAATCTCTTAGGAGGTTTATGATGTATATCGCGCCATAGAGATAGATTGAAGAAAATCCATGTGGTTCGCAGGAAAAAAATTCTAAACAATCAGACTTATTTTAAATCACTTGAACTTTGTAGCTAAGTAATAAACTTATTAATTTTTTGCTCAACAGCTTGTGTTAATTTTTTTATTTTGAAACAAAACCGGAAGGAAACCTAAGCCGGTACTTTATTTTAATCGGTTTTATACCTTGGTTTGATGAGTTAACATGATTGTATTACTCTTATTTTTTTTTTTTAAATAAAGAAATCAATAAATTTTTCGTTTTCTTTAAAGAAGTTAAGTGATTTAATTTTAAGTGTTATCACAGGTCAAAAAACACAAAAACAATTATGATTTTTTATTCAATTTGTTTTAAATTTTTGCCCAAAATAATAGCAATCAATAATCCAATTCTTTTAATTATAAAGTATGCAAGCAAGTCTTGACATATCGATTACGGTCCTTGGAAAAAGCACATAAGATTTTTGTGAAGAGATTTAAGATAAGATTTTATATGGCTGCTTCTACTACGATATGGAGTTGAGAGCAATAACTTCTCCCCTGGAAAGTATGGCAGAACCAAGATATTTCAGCCTTTCCTCACGGTTATAATATAATTAGTTTATCTGCAGTTACGTGGTATCTCATGTTCTGTTACTTTAGTAGTTTCCATGAATAATATTTATGCTACCAGGTGCAGTTAAATATGGCGTATTAATTTGCGTTGAGGAATTTTGTGTTCTTCGTGAATTATCGCTTGCAGAGGCAGGCTAAGTAAGGTTCCAAAATCTTGTTTTCATAATTTACTTAACTCTATTTTTTAGTTAGGTTAAGAATCATTTTAGTCAGTAAGATCTCTGTTGTTTTTGACTTTTCGACAAAGAAAAAAAACAGAAAGGGTCGTCCTAAATTTCAATAAAATGCCACTGGTGAGATAATCGCAGTTATTGTTTGTTTAAAATTTTTTCCTCATTTTCTAACTCTTAAACAAAATTGCGAAAACACCTCTTTTACAAAAATAACGAAACCAGTATTAATTTCGAAAAATAGTTTTGTAATTTATTACTTACAGACCAATAAACTTTAATATAATCGGCAAACTCAGTTAATTAATTGCTTAAGGTCAATACTTTAATTGGACGATACGTTCTAAACGAAAAATTTAACTCATGGTATTTTTACAAAGAATTTTGTTAAAATTTAACAATTCAAAGTCGTCGAAGCTACGCCATCGTTAAAGCGCATACACTGTAGCTTTCGACTTAAATAAATGTAGTAATAAATTTTCTTTATTTTTCGTTGAAACTGGAAGTAATTTGAATTGAGCAAATCGGTCTTTTTATCAGCTCCAGTCAGATGTTGAATAGTAATGAAGTTTATTTGTGTTTCGTTATTTTGTTTTTAGGCTGTGAATTGATTTTGTTAGTTGATTGTTTTTGTCGAAAAAAGATTACCCGTTGCCAAAGACTTAAAAATAAATCATAAAAGAAAGCCATAGAAATATGTAAAATTTTTTCCGATTTTGTAAGCTTAAAGGTGTCATAAAACCAATTTCGATAATGCCACTGCAGGAGAGGTTTCATAATCCCAAGTAAAAAGCACCGCTCTGGCAATTATTTCGAGCGAAAAACAAACAACGTAGATTTACAATGTCGCTGGCAAGAAGTTCCGCAAAGAAAATATATAAGTATCTACGTTCATTGAACAACTAAGAGTACTCATAATACCTAAAGCAACATAATGAGCATCTACACGCAACATCGTCGCAGCTGATAATAGACAAATAATATTCCGTTGACAGCATAGCAAAGGTCACGCATCATGATGAGATTGTTGATGGGACATAAACATGGGATTAGCTGGGACGCATTGTATTATAAACAGGTGTTCCAGATGCTTTGCTGTATGAAGTTATTTCACAACCTAACACTACCCCTGAGTTGTGATAAAAGAACCGAAATTTCGCACATTCCTTTCCAAATATTGAAACAGAGTAATACTAATAAACGAGATAAGAAGAAAAGCTTGGAATTTATGTGCCAACTTTAACAGAAATGTACTACATATACAAACCTAAATTCTTCTATGTGTATACATCAATTTACTGTGTATGCTTGCTTTAGTATGTTGTTTGGCTGTAGGAGCTGTACAGGATGATTTAAGGGGATATTTGAGCCTAATGAACTTGCACCAAATAGGCCAACTAAGAGCTTCAATAACTTTTGACTTATGAGTGTCTGTAGTAAAACTGTTTACAACCACATTTGAACTAACGGCATTAAATAAAAAAGCTGAAGCAAGTTTTATTACTTTCATCACAAGAAATTTCAATAATTTTTAAGCAGCTGCTGCTTAATTGGTTGGACGTGTGTGGCATTCTGAGCTTCGCAGGCGAGTTCTGAAAATCGTGATTGATTATGGCAATTCCTCTGTTTGCAACAGCGCACCATTTCGAGCATACATGGGAACTTAGTTTTGCATGTATGTACTAGACCCACATACATACATACATAAATTTACACAGGTTCTTATATGTTAATCGATGTATACATATTTGCAGTTAGCTCGGGTAAATAAATGCACGTGCAAAAATGCATAATGAATAGCAGTACATTGAAGTGCATGTAACGGAATAAAATTACACATTGTATTGATGTTAAAACTACTCGAACCGAATTACAATAACATCAATAAAAACATTGTAAACACAACGTATTGCACATATGTTTAAATGTTTACCGTTGTTGGTAGAAGCTGTATGTACATACCCCCCGAAGCTCCAATTTCCCATTTTGGATAGTAAATTTTTCATTAACCTACACGCTTCCCCCAGAGAAAGATGTTTAAAGTGTGTCACCACAAAAGCAACAAACCCAATCGCACCCATACATGAAACATGCTCACATACACAAACATATATGTACCCAGCACTAAGTAAATAACTAACTAGGGACAATATCAGTACTCTAGTGGAGCGTCAAAAAAGGTACTAGTTCCTTCGAAATAAAAAATCTCTAAGTTAATAACCGATTTCATAAAAATATTCAAATCGATTATTTCCCGAAAACACTTTCACGACGCAATTTAGTTTATTGGAATTTTGAAGTAGATTCCAAATGAAGAAATACCTACTACTAGATGTGATACGGCGAAGTTGTGGAATTGAGCTATAGCCCGAAGCTACTTAAACTTTTAAGGATACCGCCGCTGGCGTGTTTATTTTATCAAACCAGTAGTGGTTGTAAATAAACAAGATATGCACCAATGAAAGACTATAAAATTTCCCTAGAGGAGCATTGTATGTTTTGCAAAGCCAGTGGCTGTGTCACGTCGACGATTGCTACCTCCACGAAGTGACACATTGGCACCCTCCAGCATTCCATTTTTATTTACAATCGCTACACGCGCACAAGTAAATGACTATTAAACGAGCAACGTACAAATTGACCTGCCAGTTTGGGTTCAAAAAACAATTTTGGTATTCTGTCAGCGCTTTGTGGAAATGTCAACAAACCACAGATAAAACACATATGACGATCAAAGTGCCGCTTTTTACGATTAAAAAAATAACATGAGTCCATCATATGGAACTTAAATATGATGATATTGTTATAAGGAGAAACCCAAGATTTATACAATTTCTGAACGCGGGCTACATTATGTGAAGAGGTAGCTAATATTGGAAACCGGCCAGACTGATCAAATTAAAGAGGGGAAACAGTAGCGAAATCAAAAATATATTGAACCAAAAACCGTAAAGCAAATTTTTGAACAAATACTTAGTATGAATACATAATTATTACTAACAGTCTGTTCTGTTATTGCGGAATTTCAAACTGAGCTCTTAATGTTCCAAAACTCTGACTTTGGGGTTTATCAGCTATTTTGACGGAACTGCCGGTAGGAGGAATTTAATAGATCATGAGACAATTCAATCGATTTAATCGGAATTTGGCAGTGAATTTCGGTAAAGTCGATAGAGATAACAAAACTCTATTACAATATTTCCCCGAAAGTTTTGCCGAAATAGCTGATAGACGCCTTTGTTAATTCAAATGATTTATAGAGCGTAACATTTTGAATTCATAATTGTTGCAAAATATTAAGATTTCCGTAATTTAGACCGATGACAAAAATTTGGTTGGGCGACCCAGGTTCGTAAGTAGATGAGCTAGAACGTTTTCTTTCGATTGGTAAGTGTTAATGTTGTTCACTTCTATGGGCATCCACTGTAGTTCTAAATTTGTTTGCCTGTTAGTACAGTGGCTCACAAAAGTATTGCGCATGCTGTCTTGTGTGCAACAATTTATAGCTACTCACTTATCCTTCAGTTAGCAAGCAAAATAAGTTTTCAAAGGTTTTCTTTCACCGTCGAATGCAAAATACTTTTGTGGGGCACTGTATATATACATTTTCATGCACGCATATCGGCAACACAGCCAAATGGAAATAACTCAAGAGAGGATCCAGCGCCTGCATTGGTTCTCGGTTATTTGGCCATTGGCCTCGAATTCTGTTGGCGATGCCATTGGTCGTATGCAAGATTAACTAATGTGCAAAATTTGATTTAAGAAAATATGGCATTGACTTACTCGTTTGCTGTATGAAGATGACTGAAAGAAAGAACGTCAGCAGCACTTTCTTGCTTGTTAACGTAATATTTCTTCTTCTTCTCGTCGCTGCTGTAAAACACTTGCAACTGCTAATGCGTAGATTCGTGTAGACGAAGTTGTTGTTTTCGTAGATATTGTTCTCAAATTTTGCATATCCTTGACTGTTGCCAATGCGAATGGTCCCACTGGAGCAGTCAATGTTGCTGCCGATGGCACCAGTGAAACTGTGGTGTTTGTTGTTACTGCGATTTTGCGAAATGCTCTGGCTACAACTGACAGTTGTTATCGATGGGGTCGAGGTTGTCATTTTTGTTGGTTTTGTAATGTTAGCTGCTGCGATCTGCGTACTTTCGGGACACATTTGCGGTGTGAATTTATAATTTCCTTTTTGTTTTTGTTGCTTTTTCACAATTTCACACAATTATCACTTATTAAAATAATTCCTTAAGGATATCAATTTCATTAGCACTGGCTATACAATTGGTTTTTTTTTATTAATATGCTGCTTCTTCTTCTCATTAACTGACACTTATCTGTCGTTAATCGACATTTGTTTTAACATTTTATTAGGAACAACTAGCACGAATCCTAACGACGTTTACAATTTTTGTTTGTTTTTGCATCAGAAAGGTGAACGAGATTATTTGGGAAATATATCACTTAAGGCGAAATTACGGTTAAATGATGATTGATATTTTGAACCAGCTGTGGAAAAGTGAGCTACATCAATCGGGCCTTCCACTATTTTTACCAAATATACTCCAAAATAGAATTGTACCTTTTTCATCTTTTTATCTTAAATTGGTAAGGATTTATGACCTGTGGATGCCCATTCTCGAAAGTTTGGCAAAAATCCCTGATACGACCAAGTAACAATTACCAAATTTAATTTAATAAGCTACATCCATGATTTAGATCAGTTACTAAAATGCCTGCTCTTCCAGACGTTATCTTACTCGATTTTCTTGGTTTGTCGCACAGATATGCAGTGTGGTATATGAAGTACACTTACAAATTTTCTTTTGAATATCTATATATAAAATGATATTTATATATATAATTTTAAAGAGACAGGATATCACACCTTTTATTCAAAAGTAGGCGTAGTTATTCCACGACTGCCCCATTTTACAAATCAATATATTTTCTAGTTCATGCTATCTGCATCCATGTCATCATATGTCATGTTATGTAATTCTACCTTTTCAGTAAACTTTTATGGAATATTGGGCTGCTTTAAGTCTGTGGGTCCATAAGAAAATGTACTCAGCAAAGTAGAAAGGTTGGGGCTGAATTACTACTAGAAATATGTATTAAAGATATGTGATTTATTAAATGGGTAAAAAAACAAGAAGTTACTTAAAAAGAGTCAACCACCATACCACCTGCCGAAGTAACAAGTGTTAGCAAAATGAAATTTTTGTGGGAAGTTTAAGTGTGGCTCTCGATAGATAAAAGTGGTACAAGCTAGTTTGTGTTCATAAAATCGATACCATTATGGGGGATTACTTAGTATCGCGATGAATGTATGTATTTGAAAAAAATGTATGTAATATGATAGCTTTCGAATAGCATTTGCTTTCGCATCGCGATACAAAGTAAGACCCCGTGATCTTATTTATTCTATATTTAATTTCTTAAAAAGACTCTAAATCTATGTAAGCTTAAATTTCCGACATTCCCTTCAGATGTCTATTTTAACGCAAAATAATCAATTAACTGTTCCTGGTTTTGGAATTTTAAAGCTTTTTTGAAGGTAACTTGTTGTAAATGTTAAGAGGATATACAACTTTTTTTTTTAAATAATTTCATACTTTTTTGTTTTGCGTCCACTAAATATTATCCTATCAGCATCAATATCTATATTTTATATTAAAATAGTTTTTTAAGCGCAGCATTTTAAAACCGTAGACAGTTTTATAAAATCAGGACCAACCTAATGTATTGCAGACATAAGTTTTTTTTCCTTTTAAATGCAGTCGAAAATAGAATTTATCGTGGCGTCTTCCTATTTCATGGATCAATGCTTGTTCGATAGTTTCGCTTCCACGCGCATTACATTTTTCGTTTTGTTATGTCTATTTTGAATTTCACAGTATTTGGTTTCAAAGTCCGATTTCATTTCACATTCACTGGAAAATTTGTTCGCTTTTTGCTTTCAAATATTTCTGCACATTTTACGGCAAAATATATCTGATTTTCTAACTTTTTTATTATCGTTTTCATTTCCATTTTCATTTTAATACAAATTTGAATGTAGATTGTGTTCTGGTTTTGATATTCATTCAGCCAAATATTTTTTTTCTTTGTTTGATATAGCACAATTGGTGAGGTCTTTTGGTTAGAGTGCATGCTACAGCCCACATACAAACACACGACTGGCATTAAACATTTAAGTACTGGAAGCTATTCAAATACTATTGAGGCGGACAGTAAGCACCATAAAGGATAGGCAAAAAAAAGTAATTTGCGTTATCTTCCATTAAAATGAAATTACAATTTCGATTGCTTCACTACCTTTTTATCTTTGTACATCAGCAATCTCATCACAACACCGGGACAGGCATCATAATCAGAGCAATAATTGTGATAAAACGCACATTATCTGGCACCAGCTGTTTACTTTATTTCTGCAAACAATTAGTATTCCCTCGCAAGCACAACGAATATTTGTTATTGTATGGGTGAATCGAAACACCCACACACGCTCACTCAAATTCGGTACACGCACTTTTTTGAGTTTATCTTTTGTGTAAAAGTTTTAACGCTTTTGCACGTGTAGCGTATTTGTTGTTGTTCTTTTTGATTGCTTTTGTCGCCAAATATTCAAAGAGTGGGCGTTTTCCTTTCACAAACTAAATCGGCTCGTTTTGCCGCAATGGCCAGTCGCTTTTTGTTGCGTGTCACAAGTGTTTACCGCAACATGAAAGACTTCCTACTGAACTCAGCCAATGCCACGATTTATCAGCAATCCCGATAAGCTTCAATTGTGGTCCATTTCCAAAGTTTCGTTGGCTGCGCCTTTGCCGAAATAATTTTAACAGGAAATCGTTCCATTCCATCACTGTAATCAGATCTCCGAATGCGAATGCGCATGTTCGTTCTCAGTTGTCTGTGTCGATTTCTCAATGTGGCTTATTCAACAAACAAGTAAATATATTGTCAACTCGTCCTATTACACTATTCTCATGTAAAAAGTCCTTAAGCAATATAAAGATCAAGATCTTGATCCTGGACTTAACAAGATTTCACAGTTATTATTAAAAAATGTCTCAGTATTCCCAAAGTTACAAAATAATGAATCACTAGACCGACAGGGCTCCAGACTCGCGAAATATTTTCAGTTATTGGTGTTACTGTAGTGCTGTCTATGAATCAGGACCAATCCGATTTTTAGACCAGACTATTCTGAGAATAGTCATATCTTTTGGCACAGGCTACGTGGTGAAATATATTTCACGTGGGAAGGGAAGGGCAAAGCCGATTTCGAGGATATTTTGGTGCGTAGACAGTGTACTACATTCTAAGAATTTATACCTAGATGTTGCCACTCAGAATGCTTTTATGGGCTTGCCACTTATCTGATTGTTTTGTATTGAAATGAGATATGTCAATATGGGTATAAAACGAGTGGTATTTTTCTTCGAATTTAACAATAATTTTTCAAAATTTTTTTTTTTAATTTCGTAACTGTTGAGCATCTACAGCAAACTATATTACATGGCATCCTCGAAAAATTTCGAGAAAAACTTGGTCGCCCAGGTACCAATACCTTATATCGTGGGTGACACTGCAAAAACGCGTAAGCTACATTTGCGTCTAAAACTTTCATAGGCCTTTTCATTTAATCTCAAGAAACACTTTGGTTTGAAAAATTATTAAAAGCATCGATCTTGATGGGAACTTTTTCTAAAAAGTTGTTATTCGTCTTTAAATTAGGTAATATTTAGCTGAAAACCCGCCAAGCTGAGATATCACTTACGAGGTTTTGCAGTGTCACCGACAATATATCATATTACTCAGACATGTTCCGAGAGACCAATCTTATGAATTGGCCCAAGCACACTTATGTTCCAATTAGTCCGCGAATCTCTCACGCCTTATTCCTGCTACGTTAATTCAAGATTTATTTATATATAAAGATTCCCAATCGATATGTATGTACGTGAGTATATAACTCAACAGGTACTTTGCCAAACTATGTCATTGAATCCTTAGCAATAGTTCGAAAATTCGATTAGATTTGTTGCACCTGGAGACTAAAAGCAGAAGGCGAGCTAATGAGCACGACAATTATTTCATTTCTCACCATAAATGAAGAAATCCAATGGGAATGATAATGGAAAGTTATACCCTTAGAATTGGTTTTTACAATTGTTAGTTTTCATATGTTCATATGTTTGTATGCCCTGGATATAAAAGTTTCAATTCGTAATACGCTGGAGGTGAACGATTGTGGAGCGCTAAGTGGAAAATACTACAGACTCTGTAAATGTTCTCGTTGTTTTTCAAACTAATTAGGAAGACACAGTGCGTTGCACATTGAGATCGAATAATGATAAATACTTACTCAAAAATATGTATCGCAGGAGCAACTTAGATGCTATTCTAGTCATGAAAATATTCCACCATACGAAAGTGTGTATGTATGTAAATTAGAGTGACTCACGTGTCTTACAAAATAGTTGCTTGTTGTATTTTAGAGTTATTGGCCCATAATCATAGTCGTTGCTTAGCATACGTTTTAATTAAAATCTTTACTTAACTTAAAAAGACATTTTTTTTTTTGTGGCTTTGAGTACTTCCACGTGACGTACTGATTAGGCGGGGATATTCTCTTGTCCCTCAAAGTGCCGGTTATATCATACACTATAGTTTTTTTGTCTTGTAAAATGTTTAGTTTGTTTGTAGTTCTTTCTTTTATATATGCCAAGCTATGTTTGTAAAATATTTAAATTGGCTTTCGCACACAATCAACATGAAAAATTTAATGGCATATATTCTCCATCTGTTTTAGCCAGGTTATGTTAAATAATTATATTAAGGTTTTGGCATAGATTGTACATCTGTATTAGCCAGGTAGCACTTTTGGAAATGTATTTTTCAAAGTATTTTAAATAATTCTTTATTTGTGTTGAAACGTTATTTAATTTTAAAACGACTCCAAAAAATATTTGGTTATATGTATTCCACGCGGTTATGAAGGCGATCACCCCATATAATTTGTTCCGTTTGAAGATTCCCGTTTTTGCTGAGATCCGTTATCTCAGATATGCAGTTTTGTCATAATTTTTATTTAAGTCGAAGAAAATATCCCGAAAGTCCAAAAATTACATCTCAACCAAAAGTACAGTCTGTTTTTTTTTAATTTGGGTGAAATGCAGGGATATTTTTGCCGACTCTACGCGACGACGTCTAAAAACGAAGTGTAAAAAAGACATTTAAAATGTTGGTCAATCATAGTCATATTCAACAAAGATTTTAGCTAGAATGAGATGTAACAGGGCCCCTCATGAAAAAGAAATTAAGCTGGTTGGTGGTATGAAGACATTTTTATGTTTTGCAAGGTCACCCTGTATCAACTTTTTTATTCACAAACCATAGCATATCTGTGGCAGTAAGCGGACATAGCCAAACTCAAGTTTGGTGTAAGCGATATCACAAACACAACCATAGACAAAAACAGTGATTTTAAAATGTTAAAATGACTTTTTCGTCACTTTAAAATTAGAACTCCGTCTTAGACATAAAATGTGTTTTAAGTTGACTATGACAGGCATGAACTGATGTTTAAGTTGATAAAACTCTATTTTAATTTGACTATGATTATAGGCCATTAAATTTATTTTACTTCAACACTTCACTCATTATTAATTACCTGGTAAAACCTGAAATCATATTGGGCCATTTAGGTTAGGTTGGTCCATTTTCTCGTGTACATTTTGGAAACGAAACTAAGCACTAAATATGGCAGAACGCCAAAACCTTTTTGTCACAATACTAAATAAGGCAAACGATTAAGAAAAATCTTTCGAATATTGACTTAAAGCTTATTTTTTATCGTTCAACAGAAGTTTTGTTCACAAAAAATGTTTTTATCCGAAAAATAAATCTTGAAGTTAACAAAGCTAAATGGGTCTTAATCGTTTAGGAAAGCTAAACCTAACTCACTATGCAAAAACTTGCTAGAGAATAACAAGACACGTCGAATATGTGAAATGACAGTTCTTTAGTCTCATATCTACATATAATACAATTGTAAAAAAGACGATGTATGTACATTGCAGATATCTAAAAAAAATCGATAGCAGGAATCATTATTAAGGCAATTGTTTTCAGAATTTTTGTCTGTATGTTTGGGCTCATCACTCAAAAACTGCTGAATGGAATTGAATGGAACTTTTACTGTTGTACATATTACCAGTTGACCAGATATCTTTTGTTCCGACAGCTTGAAAAGTTTAGAAGATATCGACCGATATGTTGACCAAGGTGACCAAAATGTGCTTAGTACAATATGGATATCAAACGAAAGGTAATAATGAGTGCTGCAATAAGCGATGTAATTAAGTTCCATATATTATCTGGTATGGGAAATAATGATTAAAATTGGACTTAGTCTATTATTAGTTCTGGGACGCTGCGAAGCGAGCGGGGTTTATTAGTTTGGGAATTATATTGATACTAAATATTACAATTCCGTCATAAAAAGCACATATTTTATCGCGCAGCACCCCAATATCAGTATTTAGTATGAATGTTTGGCCTACAATGACCAACTGATAAAGTTTGTAATTCTTCTTATATTATTTGAATTGTTTAATTTTGTTTGAGCATATCCACATAAAAATAAATTTGCTTTTCCCCAATAGGGACTAGTCCATAATCCCAATTAATTTTAGTCCCACTGTATAAAAAAAAAAATGGCACGATACATACCTCCAACTAGACGAAGGCCGAGCTTCTCTACCAATTTGTGGTGTGGTGCTTCGAATTTTTCCTAAAAATTGGCCGGACCTGGAGTTTTTGAAGATTTCGAACGGCATTTTAGAACCCATGGCAGATATACACCCGGAGTTTTTGCCAAACCACTACCCGTTTTAAGAGACTTTTTCAAACCACTTTTGATGTTAACTGTCCCAGGGCTTGAACCTTGGACCTTCGGTGTGGTAGGCAAGCAACACTACCGCCACACCACGGAGGCCCTTGTCCCACTGTATACGAAATGGATTAATCGCGGGCCACTCTCTTTAGAAATTTGTCTCACGATTTTTTCCAGCTACCCAGCGGCGAAATGAGTTTGAGCTCCTTCTACATAATGCATTACAAAACCCTTACGAGTACCTTATTACCATCGCTTACATTGTATACCAAGATGTAAAATAGAAATTTTTATGGATTATTCGTCTTAAAACTTCGTGAAAGTTCGTACTTTGTTTGATTTGTTTTGTCTTTGCAAACATCCTCTTTTTTGATAGTTTCGTGTTATGCGTCATTCGTTTTGTAGCGTTATAGATGTACGCTTCGGAAAGTTTTCATTCATGGAATGAATTATTAAATTTTTTTAAATAAATAAGTTTGGCCTAGATATTTTGAAAATGTGAATAATTGCACTACTCATACTGCCTATTAAAATTTAATAAAAGTATGCTTTGTCAAAATGAGCCCTAGAATGGTATTCTATATTATATAGTTTACTTCTTCTATTAAAAGTACATAAAGTCGTAGAATGACTGTATTACAAGATTCATTACCCTTTCAAAATCGTGTATCGTTAAGTGGATGGTATACCTACAATGTCGATTACGATTTCAGAAAGGTGTATCTAATTGTAATAAGCATCCGAACGTTGTTTGGGGACTGTTCACTTATTCCATTACTAGTAAAGAGGTATGTAATCAGCTTTGTTTACAAAGCGGCCATGCTTATGGGAACTAAAGTAGGTTGTAACTGATTCTTTAAGGTAAACTGTCTAAAAAGTGTTGGAGAAGTATTGCATTTTGTAATGACAATTTTCGCCGCTGGGTTACTTATGTATGAGCACAAGCACACACACATGTGTGGATGCGTGTGCGTGCGAGAGTAAAAGTTAAATCAGATGAGAAAGCAAGTTTTTGAACTTTTTAGTGGAGATTTCAGATAAGTTCAACTAATCAGAGGATTGCTAGTAGGCGCTTGCAATCTTTAGTTCAGAAAACTATTTAACTTGTCTGGAAAATGTTAAATTGTAATTTGCAATTTTATTTGTTTCTTTTGAAAATATTTTGTTGTACTTGTCACGAATCATTGATTTAAGAAAACATTTTGGGCCAGCAAGTCACCTGTTCACTAGTCTTTCTAACAAACCGAACTCAACTTTTTCAATTTACATAGCGATGTCCAGTGATTGGATCACCTAATCCTACTCGGAGTACCATTTACTTTGCTTCCGAATAGTCTATAGAGCACCTACGTTGGAGTACTTTGAAAATGCTGCCAAAAGATTACTCTATAGAGTATTCTAGACGAAAGCGGGAAGGGAGTATGTGTTCTTTTGAGGACCACCTACTCCACTCTCGCTTTGCTGTTGAATACTCCATAGAGTAATCCCATGGGAGTATTTTGAGAGTGCTCTCACGTAGGTGGTCTATAGAGTATTCAAAAGCAAAGAAACGGAGTACTCCGAGATGGATTAGGTGATCCAATCACCGGACTTTGCCATGTAAATTGGACCACCTTTTTTATATGAATGAGGATAAGTGTTGGAGTACTCTGATACTCCTTTAGGAGTATTCTTTGGAGTATGAAACGGAGTATTTCCGTTTTTGCAGGGTTTAAGCATGGAGTTTAAAGGTAAAAAAACATAATTATTAAATTATGGGAAAAAAGAAAAACATTTCGGAAAATTGGTCAAACAGTTGGAAGAATTTATTCTTCTATCCAGCGCGTCATAAACAATTATAAAGAAACTGGAATATTAACATCTAACATCGGCCTGGTCGCCCGAAAAAATTATCAATTCGTGAAGAACGTAAAATAATCAACATGGCAAAATTAAATCCTCGAACTACCTCTACAAAAATCGTTGAAAATGTACGGGAAAGATTTAACAAACGCATTTGTGCCGAAAGTGCCAGAAAAGTTTTACGTAAAGCTAGCTATCATGGTAGAGTTGCTCGAAAAAACCGTTCATTTTACCTGTGATGCGGCAAAAACGTATTGAATTTGCTAACAGCTACATAAATAAGTGTGGGCAACCTGATCTTTATTGAATATACAATGGATAGATGGGGGTATCTCAATATTTTTGAGGAAAATTTGAAGCAAAGTGCAGAAAATCTTGGGTTATCAACAACGTTTTTGTTCCAGCAGGATAACGACCCGAAGCATACAGCGGAGATGGTACGTCGTTGGCTATTGTATAATGCTCCAAGACAGCTTAAAAAGCCCCCTGAATCCTCCGATCTCAACCCCATTGAGCACCTTTGATTTTTACTAGGGAAGAAAATAAGTCAACATGTGATAACAAGTAACACGAGACGGGGCTATTACGAGCACACACACGTTCACGGTTAGGGGCTTACTTACGTTTGTCAGGGTTCCGAATAATTAATTAGACGCACGCTATTTTAGTTAATGTTAATTTAGAAAAGTATAATTATTAGATAAAATATTAGAAATGATGAGTATAATGTATTTTAATTGGATTGTGATTTTGTTAATACGACGTTTCGTTCTGAGTGCTCGCGACAGACTGCGCTTCTCACTCATCTCTTAGTTTTTATTTCTCTTGTCAAAATGCGTTTCTTCGTTAGAGTTGCCATGTCGGGTGACACAAGTAAGGCGGCCTTGCGAAATGTTCTGCAGACGGAATGGGCAAAGCTTACAACTGAAAAAACAGAGAAGTTGGTAAGCTCGATGCCAAAAAGACTGGCAGAGGTCTTAAAAAAACGGGGCTATCCAACTGATTTAAGTACTTTATTTTGCAAATTTTTTAGTTTTTTGTAAACTTGAACGCAGAGTTTTCGGTTATCACATCCCGTTATTTCAAAAAAAAAAAAAAAAAAAAATTTAACAGCGTAAGTTGGACGCAGAACTTGTGGTCTATGTGTGTATGATAGTGAATCCAATTCCAAAATTGGTATGTGCTGTATAGGGCTCAGGAAACGACCAACCTGATTTACTGAACTTTTCTTTGTTTGAGCGCAGTCGTTTAGTTAAGGAATTCGTTTAGCCGACAAAAAGTACGAGCGGCACGACTTCTTTCGACTGCACTAACACACAAAAGCTCAGTCAATCAGGTTGATCATTTCCTGTGATACCACATCAACAATAACAAGCACTAAACCAAAGCAATAATATTCAGAGTTACCAGGAGTTTCGAGAGAGAGATAGGCTAAAAACCAGCAAAACCATGACCATAGTTAAGAGTAGTATGTGCAAGTATGATTTTCGAGTAGGATGGTGTAGGGTGTTAGAAGTAGGAAGTTGACTTATTCGATTACACGGTTAATCGACTGTTCGAATAGCTCCGCACCGACTACTAGGTTTTTCCCTTTTCCTCGACTGTTCTCCTTTGTTCAAAATTCGAATAAACGAATTTACTTACAAATTACTCTGTTAATTAAATATTTTATTTGTAATTTTTCATAAAAACAACTAGTCAAATATATATAGACAAATTGTTTATTATTAATATGAAAACACCTCCTGCTTTCGGTTGATTGTTGTCAAAAGCATTGTATATAAATATCAGCCATGACTTCACTTTCACTCTCAAAATCTTGTTTGCTGAAAACTTTTCCATGTGCTGCCTAGTACCTACAATCTCTTGTGTAAATATTTCAAAGGAAGTGTGCCATTACACTTGAAGGAGTTTGGTAAATTACCCAAAGGCTGCTGACTTTATGAAAACAACACAATCAAACAACAAGAAAGTCGTAATTGTATTAGTCTAGCACCGTCCTCTGATTGAAATGGGTGAAAGTACTTCCAAAGTGGTACAGACCGCACGAATTTTAGTCTATGACACACTTTTCTAAACATACATATGTACATATATATGAAAGCATGTACGAATGGTTATATGTAAGTATGGTGTTGTAACAAGTCTCAAATACTTCACATCTTTAAAATGCAAAGCGGAAAGTAACGGCATTGCAATTGCGTAAGAAAAAAAAGTTCTTAAATGGAAATGCTATTATATTCTGTTGCCACTTTTTGTATTTACATCTAACATAAAATGAAAAGAAAAATTGTGAAAACGAGCATCAGCAATTTCGTTCAACATCCGACATCTGGCCAATGTGTTGTAATGCTTGTCTGCACGCATATATAAATACCCTATAGGAAAGAGAAGAAGGAAGCAATCCTTTTTGATTTCAAATCCGCTTTCAAATAAGAAATTAATTTCATTTGTGATTTGATTCCCAATCCAAATAGTAAAGGACCTCGTTTACCTGTGAAATAGCCTTAATAGCAACAATAAATAACAAAGCCTCGAAATCCAACGAAGGAGTGCAGAAGCGTGGACACTGACAAAGTCTGATGAGCGGCTCTGAGAGCATTGGAAAGAAAGATTCGTGGACCAGAAGATTTAATCATGAGACGTATGAGCTTCAAGTAGACGCCGACATAGTTCAGCGAATAAAAATAGATCGGATTCGCTTGGCTAGGCCTCGTTCTGCAAATAAATGATGATGCTCCGGACCAAGAGGTAATCTTATCGGCAACTGTGGTCTCTCGCTTTGCACGAATCAATTGGTTGAAGAAACGAATCACAAACAAACTAGTAAGGAAGTCTAAGTTCGGGTGGAACCGAACATTAAATACTCAGCTGTGGTCGTGGTGAATTGATAAATTGTTGTGGAGTTTTGACCTATAGAGGTTTTAAACTTTTTCTATTTCCATGGAATGCCAAAAAGGAATGCTTCTTCTCCTTGTGATTTCCGGCCTATAAGTATTCTGACAGCACCTTCTAAGCTCTTCGAAGCCCTTTTGGCTGAGCAAATCAATTTCCATGTCAAAAGTAATAATGTAGTCTCTAACTTTTAGTCAGGCTATAGGAAAAAGCACAGCTTCTCCACTGCGATGATAAAAACTCTTCACCATATGAAAAGAATCAGCTGACGCTCCTTTTCCTATTACAGTTTTCTAAAGTTTTTGACCACTCTTTGCTTTAAGCTTGAGAAATACTTTGGATTTGGCGCACATTCTTTGAAGCTTATTGAGAGCTACCTTGTTGGACGTTATCAGAGAGTAAGCAATGGTTACGCAGCTCTTAGGAGTCTCAGGCAATCTGCCGCTTATAATGCTTTCCCTGTTAGACACAGGCTTGCTGTTCATCTAATACTGCCAATAATAACATACTCTGAGTTCGTTTATAATAATGTAGATTCCCAGTCTAGGCACAAAATCAACGTTATATTTAATAATGTCACTCGTTTGTTTATGGTCTGAAAAAATTTGATCATATCTCTGGCTGGAGTGACCGTCTATTGGGGTGCCGTATATTTGAGTTTCAGAAAGCCAGAAATTGTGTCTTTCTGTGCCGACTTATTTTGTTTCGTAGTCCATCTTATCTGTACGAAAAGCTAATATTTACAAAGTCACAGGTTTGACGGATCTTGTTGTACCCGCGTTTAATTATGTAAAGTCAACTAGACTGTTTTTTGTCAATGCAGTAAGAACTTGGAATTCTATACCAGCTTCAATTAGAAATAGACTAAACAAAAGCAACTGCAAGGAAATTATTTACAAATATTTTTCTAACACGACAAATACTCAGACCGATCATCTACTGATGTTAATATAATAATGATATGTTAAATTTTAAATGTCTTACATGTAATATTAGTGAGTTTTTATGGAAGTTTATTTTATTTTATATTTTCTAGTAAACTAGAGCTTAACATACCTTCATGTTCACCTATGTTCCCTACTGTTTTACAATAAAAGGTTTAAATCTTATTGTACTTATTAATTGTTTAATAAATTTGAATTTGAATTTGAATTTGTGGGCATTTTTATACATTGAAATTAATGTGTGTCTGGCGTCCAAAGTAATTAACCGATCTTCACAGTAAATACTTCACTGGTTACATTATAGACTATATATATTTTTGGAAAAGTGGGCGGTGCCACGCCCCCATGCTATATAAAATTTTAATCTTTGGACGCCTATCCAAGGTACCCAACCGATCTTTATGAAATTTTCACAGTAGATCCTTGGATTCACTGGTTACAGCATAGGCTGCATATAATTTTGAAAAGCGTAGATAGTATAAATCGTATCATGTTTCATAATTTTATTTAACACGGCTCTGAAGTTAATAATAGCTGAAATTTGATATTTTGTTCATTTATAGGTGGGCGGTGCCACTCCCATTTTCCAAAATTAAAAAAAAAATCATTAATAAGATCATCAGGTCATTGTAACTACGAAATTCTAGCATTCTATCTGCATCAGTGAAGAAGATATGGCATGCTCCTACCTCTTTTAGAATGCTTTGATCCAGAAGTAGGCGTGGTCGTCCACCGATTTTGCTTGTTATCCGTGGGCGTTCCCTACATGTCTAGAATACACCTCGTATTAAGTTTCGTGATTCTATCTTACACCGTTTTGAAGTTATTAACAGTCAAATTTAAAAAATTTGTTTACTCATATGTGGACAGTGGCACGCCCCTTTTCCAAAAATTTGATAAAATCGTCAATGGGATAACGAATCTAGTAAAATTTCATCATTATAGCTCTTTTTATTGTTGAATTAACCGATTTTATACGCTTTTCGAAATTTTCGATATCGAAAAAAGGGTCGTGGAATTTCGGAAATTCGTTCATACTGCGTCTTGAGATATGCCCCTAGGTAGCAGGAAGCTAGTTCGCAAAATTCCTTATATCAAATTAATTCTCTTAATAGCTCGATACGGGCACCACCTCACGGGGTTCTGAACCATGTTCCAAGTTAAAAAAAATATGACAACGCCATGTTTAATAGGTCAGTTCATTTCATGGGGAAAGTCTAGAGTTTCAACTTGATTTTTATGAATACGTTTTCACCCGCAGGTTGTATCCTTATATACATACATGTTCTTTGAATTTGAGCAGCGTGTTCCGAAGGCAAACACTCCTCAAGTAAGTATTGCATTCCATTTTAAAAATTTAAAATACTTAAGAGTACAGATGGGTGTTTTCAAATCTTCGTCCATATGTAGATACATACGAGTACATGCCCACCAAGAAATGTGAACCTCATGTAAGGCTTCGTAATATTTCATCAAAAGGCTTACAAAAACATTGATTAGGATCTATTTTTTTTTGATATTTGTTAAAAATAAGGTTTAATTTGGCTCTGTATGAGATTCGACCTTATCTAAAGAGTTGATTAGTTATGGGAAGTAAAGTTTACATAAGATTTAAATAAGATAACTTTACAGTGGAAAGAACGGCTTCGAATAGAGGTTTTACAACACGCAAAATGGAGGGGTGTTTCATTTTATTATACGGTCTTCCATTATATACGAGTATTATTACCGCTTACACATTTTTTTGCTGAATGCATCTCAAAGGAAGCTGCAAATATTCCTAAAAATTATGCATGGATTCATGTATGTAACAATTTGTTGGACACGACAAAGCGAGTAGAGTGCTTTACTCGCAGACTTGAAATTCTGCCTTTTACAAGTAATTGAGACACTTTTTTTAGGAAGTATTACCAACTAAGCCCTTGCGTGATGTTCCATAAATCCCCTGACTAAATTGTAGTTATTAGGCAATATACTTTGTCGGGTATGAGGTTTCGAATGGTTGCTGAAACTTGGGCTTAACTTAAACTATTCTTAGTTCTTTTTCGAATTTTTGTTTATACTTATTTCAATATGTCGGTGATGCTATAAGCTTTGAAGGTGCATTTACATGCTGTATTTCTGAAAACTCTCCTAAACTTAAAAAACTCAAAACTTGTGCATTAAATACCAATATTTAGAGTTAATAAATAATGGTAGCAACAGGAAATTTAGTTTGCCGTAGATACTCATATCTAGCGACATTCCGGTCGTGGTTATACCAAAGTGGCATAAGAAACCTAGCTCTTTCGTCTCGTCAATGACGAAAACTAGTTCTCAAATTGACTTAGTTGTTTTTTACAAGATTCAAGATTTTTGTTTATAATATGTATTAAATGGAATCTTTCAATCACAAATTTTTATATAAAAAAGCAGAACAAAACTCTGTATAATGAAAAGTGCACTCATTCGAGTACATGCACATACAAATAATACACATTAACAGCAAGAAACTTCACATTAAATGTCATTATAAATTCCAAAATGTTCATCGGGAATTAGCCGTTTACCATAATTTTTCTTTTTATCCCCCCTTAAGATTTATTTAGTTTTTGGCCATCAGTATAAACTGTTTTTGGCGATATAAGCTAAAGGGTTGGGAATAAATTAAAGCAATATTGTTTTTATTAATTTTTTTTTAACGATATCTCAATGCAAATTCTTTTGCATCTTTGTTAGATACTGCCTTTGAAGGATTTTAAACAACGCTGGTTGCGATGATGTGTCATACCAAATATTAACTTTTCCATTTGCGTGTACCAAGAACTCGGTTGCGGAGGGGAATTGAATATTATTTAGGTTTCATCGTCAAAAATGTTGTAAAGTTTAAAATCCAGATTCTATATTTGTATCCCGATTTTCATCTATTCTTACTAAAAAAAAAATATTTTTGAAATACTTGGTAAGATTAGTACATTTTTAGTGAAGTAAGCGTCCGAAGTTTGATCTGTGAATATCCGTATATTCATATTACAACAAGAAAAACAAAGTCGCTAATACAGAACCGCCAGAACTTATCTTGTTGTTTAGTGGAACGTCACAACGGACTAATCACAACGGACTAATTTGTCAGCTCAAAAGAGAGCTCATACATATATTGTTTACCATTTTGATTTTAAATTTTAACATTGTTTTAATGTTATTGAAAGACCAAATATAATTAGATGGGTGTGAGTTTCGTATACATCGTATTCATAGATTTAAATATCTAAATTGGATGGTTCGTACTCGCAAGTCTATAAAGGCAGAGGCAAATGCTTTCACTCTACGCAATTGGTTGATAATACGCGAAAACATACACACATATACTTGCTGTTGTAGAAATGAAAAATATTTTTGTACTGTCAGTGAGTGTATCGGCGGTTGTCATTGTTATTATTTGACTCATTTGTTGTATTGTGGCTACTGTTGCGGTTGCTGTTATAAATTGAATTATTTTCATTACAGATAATTACAGCCAACAGCATAAATCAGCGTTTTAAATAAGAAACGAGTTAAAACACCCACAAGGCGTACATACGCATACATAAACACATGCATAATTCATTCACTTTTAAATGTATATAACAAATACTCACTTATACATACAGCCTTTTCATGCGGTTAACTACTTCAGTGTATTTTACAATATTTGTAAACAAACAAATTGCCCACACGAACACGAATACAAAGAATATACACTTAAAAGCTCTGCATACCCTGCACTCAAAAGCCGAAAGTGTCTGGAAATAAACTAGTCGCATATCTGATTCTAATTATAAATACCTTGCACTCAATTTTCATGTGCCCGAAGTATAAAACATACATGGTCGGGCGGAAATCTACATTTGTAGGAAATTATGACATTGAAGAAAAAACCTTTTTACGGTATGGCTTTACTTCTAAGTGTATATTGACTTCCTTACCAATCCTGATTTTAAATAATTTAAATTAGTACGCAAAAATAGTTTTTTTGAAGTGCATCGCTCTTTGTGCTTTTACACCAACTGCAAGGTCTTCTTTTGGGATGAATAGTAGGAAACATCAGGAAAAATTTATGAATTAGTGTAGTGCTGCTGAAGCAGCTTTCTCGCTAGGTTTCGTCACTTCTGCATTTCATCCCTTTTGTTGGGGTCTCTTAGTTTTGGATCATCTGCTTCATCTCGTTGATACCACAGACATTTTTTTTTAGATTTACCCAAAAATGTTACATTCTTCTGCTTGATAATGATCTGTCACACTTGGAATTAGGTCTGGATTTAAAAGCATGCGTGCCGAAACTTTGTCAAATATTTCACAGATTTAGGAAGTACATATTGCGTACATTTACTTTTTCTGACTATGAACGAGTTTTTTCATTCAAAGTGTGTACGGTTTTCTAAAATTTTCAATTGATATCACCAAAAACTTGTCTGTTAATAGTCGAAGTCCCTCTGGTAGCCACTCAAATTCCAAGTCCTTCCCCAGTCAACGCCGCACATTCACATTGCTTATTGGTAAGTTGTTCCAAATAATGTCAAAATTCTACATATCGCCGGTGACATTGCAAAACCGCGTAACGCACAAATGCAAAACCGCGTAAGCTAAATTTGTGTCAAAAACTTTCATTGGCCCCTGCCACTAAGATCTATTAATATATTCTCAGGAAGACTACATGTTGGTTCGGGAAATTAATCAAAAAGAGTAATTATTCGTCTTTAAATTAAGCAATTTGTAGCGGAAAAACCGCCAAACTGCGATCTCACTCACGGTTTTTCATTTGTGCTTTGCCCGCTTTTTCAGTGCCACCGACGATATTAGCACCCACAATTATCATAAGGAAATTAACTACAATCGAAGTTTCAAAAATTGGAATTGCTACAAGACGAAGGCAAAATCGTGACGTTATTTCCATATACCTTATATGGAGTGTAAAAATTTTTCCTAAAGACCAGGATATGATTTACATATATTCTGGGGGTCTAAATATGTTCTGAAGTCAGACAAATAATAATTATTATGATTATATCCACTCAGTCAGAATAGAATTCACTTTGAAAAATATACTGTTTTGTTCTTGGGAATTTTTTGGCTCTTAGCAAATAAGCATATTGTACGTTTCGCCCGATATTAACAAAGATAAAGCAAGTTATCTTTTCAAACTTTATCTTATTTTTCCAAAAAAAAAAAAGCTATGAAAGTGGGCATCGTTCGTTGGCGATTTTACATATTTTCACTTTGCGTACCCTTCACAACCGAAACATGTTCGGCCATTGTATGGTAAACGGTTCTGAAGTTAGTAGTAGTCGCCATTTCAAAATCTGTCCACTCACTTTGGGAAAACAGTCTACATATCAAATTTAATTCAAATATATTAATTTTTACTCAATATATAATGTGCACAGCCGGAGGACAGGGCTCAATCAATTTATCTATACATCCTAAAGCTTTGATATATAAAGTTAATAATAACCTGTGTACTATTTCAGTTGGGTAAAAAAAAACCAATGGTTTGTATGGTAAAGAACCAGTTTAGACTTTGACTAATTCCAGTTTTAAGGTAGTCTAGAACCGGTTTGCTTGACTGCAGGATGTGTGATGGGTGTACATGCACACATATGACTGTGGTGCTTTTAAGTTACCAAACAAACATTCAAACAAGAAAACAAATGCATTTGCACACAAAACAAGCTTAATTTTCCACTTGCGCCGCTATTCAGGAGTTATAGAAATATTCCATTTAGCGGTAACAAAAATTAGAAGCAACTTTTACACTCTTTATATCGGTACCAGGATGATAAGTCGTAATCTTGTTAGCACTCAAATTCCCTATTGTCAGTAAAATTTTAGGGAGAAATGATAGCAAATCACAAACGATTTGTCACTTTCACTTTTTCGTTTAATTGTCCTTTTCTCATTACTTGTTTGCAGGTTTAGGAAGTGTTACTGACCTCGACAATTTTTTGGCGGATATGGAGGCGGTAAGCTCCACTAGCTCCACCTAGTACTAGTCCGATTGCGCGCTACCGTTTTGTTTGACCTCGAACAGCCTTCGGGTGGTGGATTTTAGCCGCCTCTCACGACAACCATTGCTCGTGTTTAGCATTGTTACTACATGCGCCAGCATTGAGGTAATAAAAGGTGGTAACTGACGGTAAGTTGGAATAAGTGGTCGCTCATAATTTGTTAATGCCAACACAGCGTTTCATAAATGACGTCTGACTTTTGTAAGCTCCTCAGAGATTATGTTTGCATTGCGTTGCTGACTGCACATATAGTGATTCTTATTACTTATGGCTGGCACACACGTAATTGTTTACACATATATATATTTTAGATGTTTACTTATGCGTTTCTACATTTTGCTCACAAAAGTTAAATTAATGCATTCGAAATATTATGCGCTCATTTGTTGGATAATTTTAATGTTAATGCATGACAAAGAAAATTATTTATTACTTCCGATATTAGCTATTAGAGTCTCAATTCTTGATTTATGTGTATACCAAGTATTTTCTCACTTAATTAATTAAATTTCTAAAATTTTGGAATCGATGACACATTTTACCATATTAAAATACAAACAAATCGATCGGCATGCATGCGTGTATATTTTGATTAAGTAACAGCTCACTAAATTTGCTATTGTTTATGTGCATAGTAGGGCAATCTATGAACATTGCGGGCCCATGTAATGTAGGTATGTACCCCCCAATCAAACCCACTAATCCCCCCACTCGTATTGTAGTCAGTTGAATTTCTTTGCTGTTATTCCTTCCGATGTTAGGGAGCTCAAGTTAATGAGTTAATAATGATCGAACAATATATATTCGATTTCTCGCAATCCTTCTTTGGTTTGAAATGGCTAGAAGACCTCTTTTCCAACCCCTAAAGAGCTGTTGGCATTGCCCAATGTCTTTTAGCGTAGCCGTATACCTTTTGGAGCGAATTCAGACATGGAAACAGCCAGGTGGTTTTCCAAATTTCTCTTAGTAAAACTCAGCTCTAAGGTAGACCTGCCAAGTCTGAAGCCGCCCTGATAATGTCCGACCACTTTGTCGATGATGGGTTTCAGGTTTTCCCAGAATGCCTTAGGAAGGACCTTACATACTTTAGTAAGGATACCTATACTGCTGTCCCTGAAAGCATTAGCCTTGGTCCACGGTGTTTCGCTTAGACGAACATAGCTGGACAAAAATAAATTATAAGATTTTCCGTTTCATGTGCAGTAATTTATCTTAGCCTTATTTAGTTTTTATACATCTATATACATCTTACTTCAAACCTTCCAGGAATGGACAAGGGCTAAAAATAGGCTAGGGAAAAAGAGGCGTGACTTCTCCCATATAGGGTTTTCATATTGCATATACCTTGAAGTATTCACCCTAGACTACTGACATTCGGCATAGAGTTAAATGAGGTTGATCAGAATAATGGGCCTGGATTTCCTAAGGACGTTGTTGGTAGCTATAGTTGCAAATTTTAATGGACATAAACCCATAAGGTCTTTATGTACCCGAAAGCCACTCCGACATTTCATTTGCAAATGGTTATCGATGTCTTTCAGAGCTATTTCATTTCTCAGATAACTTCAACGAATATTGCGAAAATGTGCCCTTAAGTCTCTTAAAGTATGCCAGTATACTTCTCCTAATTTTTACTTTAATAACATAGAGTCCAGTGACTTGTAATTTTTTGATTCGAATGTGTCAACCAAACTTCTAATAACTTCGTTAAAATATCTATGAGAATTAAGGTGGAAACATGACGTCACATATAAATTTTCCACATCTGAAGTTAAAAACCTAGGTAAAAAATGGATTTTCTAGTTAATCACTAAATGGTGACTCATCTTCCTTATTTACTTCAAATACTCGTTACATTAGAAGTGAAACTAACAAAAGCGAGCAAGTATCCCGGTATATTGATGTTCTGATCAATCACTCGTTAGAAAAATTCAGGAATACAAGCTTTTGTCCAGGTATATTGTTCTATAACTACATGAAATACTTTGGAGGCTTGCAAAATTATGCTAATGGCCGTTTTGGTGGCACTTTCAAGATTTATGCTTGTCAGACAGCCTCTAAAATTTATTAGACCTGCGGCTTTCGTTCCTACGTTTTTTCTTCCTACATATTTGTCTGACTTCGTTGCTCGTCTCACATATCATAGTACCAATTTATCTTCCACTGGAAATCTGAAATAAATCCTTGAAGACATTTATTAGTAGCCTTTCGCAGTATTTATGTATGCTTGTATTCATTCAGTCTGGTTATTGGCTCATATGCACAAAGTTATGAAGTAGTAAACCCGGCCCGCTTCGCTGCGTCTGTTAACTAATAGTAGACTGAGTCCGATTTTAATCAGTATTTCCCATAACAGATAATATATGGAACTTAATTACATCGCTTATTTCAGCACTCATTATTACCTTTCGTTTGATATCCATATTGTACTAGACACATTTTGGTCACCTTGGTCCAACTGGTCAAGCTGTCGGAACAAATTATATCTAGAATTTTAAGGTAAATGTCTAGTAATGCAGCGGTAAAGCTTCATTCAATTTCATTTAGCAGTTTTTGAGTGATGGCCGACCAAACATACACACAGGCAGACAAAAATTCTAAAACTGCTTATTTGGGTTCTATTGGCTTAATAATGATATCACCTATCGATTTTTCTTGAATATTCGCAATGTACAGACATCGACCAGTTACAATTTTATCATACAAGGTGGCGCAAAAGTAACTTTCGATGTTCAGCATATCGGTTGTGGCACGTGCAGTGTGTGCTGTTGCACCGTCTTGTTGGAACCACATGTTTTCCAATCCCAATTCATCAAGTTGCGGCAAAAAGAACTCGTTGATCATTGCTCTGTAGCGCTCACCATTCACAGTAACCGTTTGGCCCCGACCGATTATTGGTCAAATAAATAGTCAGCAATATTCCGCGTTCTGGAGCAGTGTAGCGTAACATTGTTTATTAACGTGTATTTCGCATGTGTTTACTACACAAATGTCAAAACAGAACTGACTTTAGGGGCCAATCGCAAAATTTATAGCATTTTCTGATAGGAGGATTACTTTTGCGCCACCCTGTATATAGAGATGTTTGCTAAAAAGTTTTAAATAAGCCTCATAGGGACCTAAGTCGCTTATGCATGTTAGATTTGCTAACCGCATTTGGATTCACTTAGAATCTTAGTCTTAGATGATACTTAAGATGTAAATATGTATGTCGAATGTTGATTTCAATGTTGCACGCATCACTTACGTCACTTTAACATGCTAAAACGATTTTGGTTATCATAAAAGCCTTACCTGAAATTAAAAGCTAAAAGGCAGTAAATGTAAATATTTTAGCAAATGATATAACCAATAAATTGAATAGAGCTTAAACAACAACAAAGCTGCTCTCAAGATGCTGATGCAATTCTTATAATTCGATGTATATTTCGAAGAAATGTTTTGAAAAAATTATATTAAGCGCTGCATAAGCTTGAGTGGGTTACAAATTGACGAAATGGTTTTATCTTTGTAAAACGTCCAGTAAATTTTCTTCTCATCTGTGATTGTAAAATGTCTTTAACGAATATACTAGGGGTTTGTTGTCGGCACTTACTCGTATAAGCAGCCATAGCGAAAGGACTAAACGAGATGATAAAGTTAGGAGTAAAAAATGAGAAAAAAAATTGTTTAACCTTTTTAATTATTTAAAATTTCATATTCTATAGGAATACTTACAACTACCTTAATATATTTTTTGATAAATATGTACATATGACCAACATTAAGCAAAAAGATTTGTAGAATGGCAACCGACCGTTCTCAAAGACGCTTGAAATTTTGAATCAACACATCAATTTCGGAATGAAAAAAAAACATTGCATTCGCATCACGCACTACACGCGGCTGACGGTGTCCCTGTTTGGATTCATAAAACTTCTAGAAATAAAAACTGACCCGTTTCTGCTTGCTGCTCTTTGTTATTTACACACCATTTGTGGCATCAGAATAACCGTAAGCTGCTTTTGCATTTCATAACCTTTACGAGTAATTGGTAGGTTGGAGTGAAATGGATTAGAGCAGCTGTTCTGTAATGTTGTTGGAAGTGTTATCAGCCTCTTAGACATTTCAACAAATGGTAGCGTGCATTTTATACAAAAAATGCCTACAGGATCAAAACTTAAAATCAGCACACATTACTCGCAGAAACAACAAACCCCAAGTACAAAACCTGTAAAAAGTTCACATTCCCATATTTTTATTTGCTTTCGTATGTCCCTACGTCTATTTTGCAAATATGAAATGCTGATATGCCTCTTCGTCATTTGTATAGCGGTGGGATATCCCTTTGTTAAATTTGTTCAACAGAAGTCGAAGTGAACGTTAACAGATGTTGCCAATAGGATTTGCAATTGTTAAATAAACACTAAGCTTGTAAGCCAATTCAACTTACGTGGATACTTCAACGGTAAATAAGTTGTATCCTCCCACATTGCGTTTTATCATTGCAGAAAAATAATAAATTCTTAAGCCAGAAATCATCAGTATTTTTAGCGACCGCATTGTTCGTACGATATGTGTTTTCACTTTGTAAATATTTAGGGTCATTTCTTAGAGCGAAATTGATGAAAATTTGGTATTATGGTGCTTCTACAATTACGATTGAAAACCATAATTTCAATGCAAATATTTCAAGTATGTTTCATAGCTTTAGCACACCAAGAACTGAAGTGTTTTGATCATTTACATAATGTCTTTCTTTCCTCATAGATATCTAATTCAAGCTTTCTTCCATAAAATAAATCCAATTTGAAAAAACTAAGAAACACTGTTTATTTATAAATTAAACTCAAAAGCTAACATAATTTTTGATATAGAAAACAGATACATAACCGGCGACTTTGGGTTTCGGTAAACACCTTTCTCATACATCCTGGCAGTCAATTTGGACCTTGGGAGCACCCAGGTTTTGTAACATCAGAACCTTGTCTATCATATTCTTCCATAATAATATGTCTATCATAACTTTCACACCGCGTAACCCTAATCCGCCTTTACAGTCATTGTTATTATTAAAAGTAAAAGGAAAATTATACTTCGGATTGTTGCACTAGTGCAGCTGAAAATGAAACTATTTGCAGCTTTCTAACATTTTTTGTATAGACTAAGGCCATTCAAAAAGTAATTTTGGGTGGAAATTGGAAGTAGCAGATATTACGATTAAAGGAACGATATGGCACCAGATACTCTACTCTCTTGATGTTTACAAACGTCATATATATTCTTCTCTGGTCGACATCAGGGAAGTCCTCAAATGTACGGAGAAAATGTTTCCAAAGGATTTCCTATTTTAAGCCCTTTTACCATAGCCGAATAAATCCCGATTTGGGATGGTTAAGGTGTGTCGCACAGAATTCAAAAATCAGAGTATCCTATGAGTACTCAAAATACAAAAACAATTTTTTAAAGTCTTATACCGAAAATCGATAAAACCATGCAGATATCACATATAAATTATGGCACCGACGGAAATTGAACTCTTGAATTGATTGAAAAACGTATAGCCCCTGCTAGATTTTCCAATCAAGGCGTAACCATGGAAAAACTATTCAGGCAGAATATACTATGAATTTCCCATAAATTTAGAAACATACGTTTTCCATAACAGATCCCTAGCAGGCCCTAGGCAGAGTTGTCTAATTAGAGAAACTCTAGCTTTGGCCTAGGTTGAGTATAGATTTTCCTAGATTATTTTCTAACTGGGGGTGACATACCTCCGAGGAGATTAAGGCCAGCTTCCCTTCCAATTTCTCAATGCAAATTATAGGCACCTACGTTGATTTCATTGTTTTAGGACCACCCTAGTGTGATTAGATGTGTTCATACTCAGTTGGGTTTTGGTCCAGACAACTCCATGCCATTATAATTGGCATCGACTTGGTATTTAGTTGACCGTTCGGTGATTTGGTTGATCGTTTGGGCAAAGGAGTATTTGTGCCGTCGACACCGCTAATGGCCTTGCATGCTTAGTAGATTTACACTGTTTTATTGCCAAAATCCACAGCTCACACCAACAGCAGCCAACGCGTTTGGTTGTCGCGTTTTCTCGCATTCTCACACAACTCAACATTGGCTTAGCCAATTTATTGTTGATCATACGCAATGGCGAACGATTTGGAGTTTACACAATTCACATTCCAGACAGATAAACACATACATACACAAGTACATAGCTGCTGCATTAGTATTTTTACGCTTCACTTAGCTGTTAACTGAATTAGAGCATCAGGTAAACATACAAACACATACAGACATATGTATTGTGTTTAAGTGGAGGTGACGGGCTTAAGTTTACATTTTACTTAACTTTATGTTTCCGCATTGACCGCATTTTGAAATGCTTACCGAGGTACTGTAGAGGATACAAACTGCAATGTAGTCAATCGTGCGTTTGCTAATATTAAATGCAGCATAAATTTGTTTAAATATAAAAGGAATTAGATAATGGCCAAATGTTCACATTCCCGCAATCCTTCACAATTCAGCAAATATCGAAGCAGATAAAATTGCATACTCCTTAAATTTTCTTGATTTTTTTTTGTTTTTTAATTCGCAGAGGATTTGAATTTTAGTGCAAACTGCAGACCAACATTCATTTGTTCTGGCAATGCAAATTCGAATGCTGGAAGGAAATCGATGCAATCAGTTCACCTCAGAGCTCATCTGCAATCAATAGAATAAATATTTAATAAACGTAAAAGGAAAAGTTAAAGTTTTGCCAAATTCCGATTGGGATAGCATAGCTTGGATATTTAAATCGATATAAAATAGTTATTACTGCACTGGAAATATATTCCTATTGTTGTTGTTACAGCTAAACCAAGTCATTTGCAAAAGAATTAACAATAAAGAAATTGTAGTCAAGTAATGAAATAAACTACAAGATGAAACTTAATATAAACAATTTGTCTTAAGAAATAAATTTGTGAGCATTTTACACGACATACCCGTTTTATTAAAGTAAAGAGAAAGGGTTATGTGATCTGTAATAATAGTATTATTTCATTTAAAAGCAAACGCCTTTATGAATAACAGAATTTCGGCCTTAAAAAGTTAAATATTTTTACCAAGCTGTTAAGGCAACAAGATCAATCAACAAAAGAAAAAGTGATACTAAGCTAAAAACTGGCTATCCCAGACAGCCAAAGAAGTCCAAGTTTTGTCTTAGTTCCCTACTGTCATCTGGTTTATACAAGGCGATGCCCTACAATGTACCAATTGCAAGCCTCTGCTTTAGCATCATACCAGATAGTGTATTTGTAAAAGATTTTATTCAGCAAAAAAAAACTTAAACAATGGAAAACTCAGAATTGACGTGTTTTATTTATTTATACTATGGATGTGTGTTAGATTGGTTGGTTAAATTTTGAACTGGTCATATTTCCGATTAATCAAAGGTATTAATAAATCAGATTATATTTATTATTATTTGATGGCATTGCCTTTTCCACATGTGGTGAAACTGTAGTCCCAAAAGAACTTATAAAGCCCGCAAAATGTACTACATATATTGTGAATAGTTCGCCCGTCGTCTTTTACGACTTTAATATTCCCCGCTATGAAAACTTTTTAACTTTATTTATTTGCCCCTCGAACTGCCATTGGGTCACTTTGGTTACCTGTTGCGTTTTAACCATGCATTTTCATTATTCGACCCGATTATAATCACCGTCACAGTGACACGTTAAGTCGTAACAGCAACATTGGATTTCTATTAATGTGGAAGCGGAATTAAGTAAGCCTTTTGAATCTTTAATGCTGGAATATAGAGAAATTCAGAAAAATGTTAACATTTCAGTTGTAAAATTTTTCAACGCTAAAAAGTAGGTAGGTCAATGTCATCATACAGAGACCACAGCTAGCAAATTCGCGAAACTTCAGTAAGTAATTATTCGCTGAAGCATTGCATGACATAATGACCCCATTTGTTTTTAGTTGGACTTTGTTGATTTTAAATATTAAAAAATTAGAGAAAATTAAAAAAAATTTGATGTCAAAACTTTGTTAAATTCAATAGATAAATTCTTGCGAGTTAAGTTTTTAAATTAACATTAATATTTATTTAATCTAATATAACATATTTTATATAATATAACTTATTATACTAAAAATTATTTACGAAATTCAAAATTATGAGATATTCAGCTAAGTCAAAATTGAAAGTGTATTTATCTTACTGCAAGTAATATTACAATAGAAGTTATTGTTACTGATGATTGACTTTACTTTAGCAAGGTAAAAAGATTATTAATTCAAAGTGCAAAAATTGGAGAGTTTTATATAATTGGGATAGTTGGAATGCTCCAAATTCTTATACTTATATTTTTGGTGATGGTATTGTTGTTGGATCCTGATATGATGATCGGTGAAAAAGAAGAGCGAGAAAATAGGCGTCGATAGCATTTGTAAGACATAATAATGGAAGCCACTTCCAATTGCAGATTCGAATGGAATCTGGGATTCTTTAGTATTGGAATGTACTCTTCGCATCATTGTATGGTGAATTTGAGGAAAAACGAGTCCTTCTTGTAGAGATGGAATTTAAGACGCATAAGTCAATTAAACAAAATTCTTTGAAATTTGGAGTGCAACATAATGGTGAGCAATATATCTTTTTATAAAAAGGGTTACCACCTGTTAATTTTTTTTAAAGGTTTATATAGTTAAAAACACTGAATAAAACAACCAGCCTTTAGAATCTATAAAACTATTTCATTCACAATAAAATATTTCCCGATGATTCAAATTCCAACTTAAAGTCTAATTTCCTCTTCCTTCTTTTTAACAAAGTTTTAAATATACATATATGGGGAATAAATAAAGCTGACAAGTTCATTGGAAGCGCGTAAGTTACAAAGTCGTGTCAAAAACTCGACAACTACTGTTAAAGTTGGAGCAAGCTCCGCCATTTATTTTGAGTTTGACACCAATTTAAAGCAGAAAACCATGTGAGTTTTACCAAAAGTAGAAAAAAGAGAAATCGTGTGCTTATCGAGCACTATTTTTGTGTAAAAAAATATATCAGTGAAACTAAGGAAAGACGAGGCGGTTTGACGAGAGACAGCAGAGTTCCATCTAATACAAGTGGCAATTCATATATTGTGTTGCGAACTGCGGCCTCACGCAAAATATTCTTCAGCTATTTAACAAACTACCGTACGATACACAACTCATAAGAACGCTTTCAGTATTTCTCAGGGAGGTGAAAAAATGGCTTTTTGGCTTCAATAATTTTTTTACTGTATATGTTATTTTATTCTGTATTTTGTGATAGATAACTTCATAAATAGAGAAAATAATGACTAAACAAACATACCAACATACAAACATATCTTGGAGAAAGTTTTTGCATTACCAAATAATATGAACATCTGCCGTCCGAAAATTTTCCTCAAGTGATTACAGATTCTCATTTTAATTTTCAGTTTCTGTAATCACGTCTGCCTGCTTATCAAGTTATCTTCCTGGGTAGCCTTAAATTTATGAGATAACTTGAAAACTTAGAGAACGGAAAGAAAAAAGTCAGACAGGGTATTCGTTTAACTTCTAATACGCCTCGTAAAGCTTTTATACAATGTAAACCTCGTAAACTTGTATGAAAAATGACATGTATACGAGATTTACACAATTTACGAGGAATACAAACGAATACCCTCAGCATACACGTTGATCAGTGCTAAGAAAAAAAGCGATAATATCTAGCTGACAACGATACGGTTCTATGGATGTCTAAAACATTTATTAAAATTTTCTCCCATCAAAATGTGTGCAAGATAACTCCCTCTATAATGATGATATCACCCACTATTCCAAACAGGAAGAAACTCCAAATGGAAGGTATGTATCAATTGTGTTATTTATGGCACATTGTACTGTTAGCTTTTTGGGGTTTTTATTTCAATCAACTACAAATAATCCATATGCCTATTGCGGCTTCCAAAAGCATTATTTATGTTTTCATTTATTTACCTACACAAATTTAAATACGCACTTGCATCCACATATAAGAATTGCTTATTTATTTTGAATAATTTTTTGTGAAATTGCCAATTTAGGTAAATGACAGCCGATTCCAGTTTTAATTGGATTTTGTTTTGTTTTAAATTTTGTGTATGACACGGGTTCATGCTGCTATTGATATTCAATTTAAACATGCAAATATATCAACACTTATTTATAAACAGTTAAATATTTTCTAATCCATGTAAATGAACAAAATTAAGTCGTCATATTTTTCAATATTAACACAATTTTACGAATGTCCAAATTTAATAAACTCAGAGCTTAATATAATCTGGTACATTTGAAGCAGCACCGTAAAAACCTTTGAACAGACAATTTAATATGGAAAAGCCTTTTAAAAAAAAACTGTTGTTGCTTATATGTATGTAAGTGTGTATAACTAAAACTCGTACTTGCACTTTCTTTTATACAAATAAGCAGTTTTTGTGCGTTTACGTAAACAATAAAAACAAAAATAATAACTGCCTGGGAGATTGCAAATGCCAGATGACGTGTTATTTCGAACACAACTAATCATAATACTTCTATTCATCTTAAGAACGTCTGAAATTCTAGAAACTTAACATTACTATAGTCATTTTTACCTATCAATAACCTCGCAAAAAGACTTGGGAAATAAATATGTTTAAATCTACAAAGAGTTGGTGTGTTTGAATTATTCTTTTTCAGGTTTTCTAGAATATATTCGAATTCCGAAAATCTGTTTTATAGCAAATTTACCAGGCCTAAAGCCGAACTGACTTCCCTTAGGCTAGCTTTATTTGCTGTATAAAGAAAAGCGAGCTACCGATATCCTAGAGAAAGCTATGAAAAGACATGGTTTGGACAATCAAATAAATATATATTACTTAATCGGCTCTCATGGCAATGCGAGAGGTGCTTTCTAAGGGAGTGTTAAGTTTAATGGGGCCTAAGTAATGTAATAAGTAGGGAATATATATCCCCAACTTCATGTTAACTTAAGTACACAATACTTTGCAGACGAGGTATATACCAGTGTAACTAGGCTCTTCACTTGATCGGAACAAAATTTTTTACGCAGGGTTCACCAATATTTGTACATTATTATTTACTTACTATTTAAGCTATTTAATTCGCCACCAACGTTAAAGAATCTCCGATCCTCACCCAGAACATAATATATTGGGTAGGCGCGCGATATGTTTTATTTAATGTTAATAATAATGTGTTTTTGGGTGCTTGCATCTGTTGCCACTTTTCGTTTGTCAATTGTTACTGAATTTTAAGCCACCGCAGTCACGATGGCGTGCGAATTGTTTTGCTTCATTGTTGTCATAAACTTAGTGCAGAATTGGATGTAAACAATAACAGAAAAGTGTGGTTAGCATTGTTGTGGTGAATAGTTTGTTATACCATCAATTAACTATATTTGATCTCGTTGTTACAACTGGAATTTTAACTGTTGATTGAATGTAACCTACTTGTATTTATATCCTGCCTCGCTTGCCAAAAGCTTGAACGAGCGAAAAATATAATGATTGGAAATAGATTTTAAAATTTCATTATTTTTAAAAAAATTTTATATTTCGGCTCATTCAGCTAACTTAGATTGCAAAATATTGTGGTTTGCTTGAACGCATGGTATCAGGATTTTCGTCAAACATAGAACATGCAATGGTTAAGCCAATGAGCCTATTAACCAAAAAGCGGACAATTTAGCACATCCGTGTTTCTGGCAAGAGGGTGACGATATGTAATTGCTTTTCGTTTGTATATATCTACTATATTGAGAATTTAAACACCACAGATACAGCAAGTGGCTCAAATGATTGGATAATGTTTACAGGGGTATGTGCAAATTAAGGTTATGACTACTGGCTTAACCTTTTAAAAACTCATATTAATTCGTAATTTGGCGGATGAGCAATAATTAACAAGCCCGTCATTGCGTGATTGCTAAAGAGCTCTACTTTATTTCGAAATTAGTCTTACTTATATCTTCTTAATTGTTTACTTAAAACTAATTTCATCATGGTGTGAAATGGCTTGGCCTTGAAATGAAGATATCAATTTCTTATTAATGAAAAATTTCATTAATAACGGAATAAACAAAAACTATTTTGTTTACAATTACGGTAAGGTTGATTTGTGGAAGCTCCGTTAACTTGCATAGTCCCTTATCTCCTCACGGTCAGAAGCCTTATGGCAAATATGTAATCCAACAAGATAAAAATAAGAAAGCATCTCACCTTTCGAAGTTATCTTTGTTAAGTGGACGCTGTATGTGTGATCTAACCACTGAAAAAGTTTTGGTTCCATAGTTTCTCTGAAAAAGGTTCCGATAGATTTTTTTGTTTTGATAGTTATTTCGAAGTGGCATAGTTAACATATTACAGATCATAAAAGTTCAATGCAAGTTTTTGTTTATTCTAGTTTCCAGGAAACCAAATTTCTGTAAACATCAATTTATTATAAGATGGTTACAAAATTCCTGGTCGTCCAATAACATGGAACTATTTATGCCTTACCTCTCTTCATAATTACTTTACTATTATGAAAGTTTTTTGCCAGAGTCACAATATTGATTCGATAATTGAAAATGAAAATACTTTTAATGTATACCAAAATTTGGGGAGGAAAAATGTCTTAATAAGTTTGGAAAACCGAAACCTCAAACCATATTCAACCATGCTTAAATAAACTTTAAGTCTGTGTGGTAAAACACAGAGAGTTTATAGAAGTAGATAAGAAAAGCGCATATATACGTATACAACTGTTATCTATATTTATGTATACTAGCTGGACCCGTGCGCTCCTTGCGCAAAAAAAAAAAAACAAAAATGGTTTGAGTTTGTTAGTCCAGGTCCAGGATTTTTCAAACCTTTTTCTCAAATTATAAAAAAAGATTTTCAGCTACACTTGTTGTAATCCACCACTTATATTACATTCACATTGAGCCATAAACTTGAGTTGATTGGCAACATCAATATGAATTAACTCAAAAAATGTCTTTTTAACTCGAGTTTATGACCCAATGTGAACGCAGTTTTATTCACTTATTTTAGCAATGTTCAAGTGTAGATGGCGCACTGTTCAGTCTTAGCATTCAAATGAAGATGTCGCGAGGCATGTGAATGTCAGTCACAATAGCGTTGCAGTACAAATTGATTTTTTTGTGCATTCACAATCGTTTATTTTAAAGAATTCATTTTTATAAAATACGCTTAAACAAAAGCACTCCCCCACCTTTAAAACGATACCTTATTTATTAATATTGGTTCCAAATGAGAGCAGAAAATTAGGAAATAACACAAAAAGACCTTACAGAAATAATATATATGATGAACTACAAGTTAAAATTTAAATGTTTTAGAAAAAGCTAACAAACTTGAAAACGGTTTCTTTTCATAGGTGGCTGCAAAATGTTCATAAAACTCCATTTTTGTGCGTAATTATAATATTATCTCACGTTCAGAAAATTCTTGTGGGGAGAAGCCAAATTTAAAATCAAAATTTATAGATTAGAGTCATTCAAATATTTTTATTGGGTGTAACGTATACGTACGCGATACATTGTTGTTATAAAAACAGCCACATATTTTTTTGTTTTAGAAAAAGGAATTGTTTGAAAGTGGTGCAACACAGTTTTGCTCTTCGATAGTTAGAATTGACCGAGCGTATTTAAATATGCTTTCGAATTGAGTGCGATAAAATAAAAACATTTTTAACTTCATTAAAGATTGGTTAAGGTCTTTAGAACTCGAAATCCTCATCAAGAATTACTCAGAGTCCCAGATTCCGGAAAAGGAACCAGTCACATCAAAATCCCTTAGAAAACAAATGGGGTTAACTCACTGCAGTGGACGGCAACTCTCCGAGTTTATTTCTTAGGTGAAACGCTTCTGTTCAGAACAATATTTCAACCAACTCCTTCTTAAGAATTCTTTCATGGTTTTAGGTCTGGAACTTAGTTTGGCACCTCCGGTATGATAGTTGACCACATTTCAACTCTACCACAGCTATTTGCTGTGGAAAGTCGAGTTTTAGAAACCACTGATACCGTACATACAGACATACATATAGATATGTATACAGATACATAATAAACTAGGAAGTAAAACAAATATTTTGCAGAGTTGAATTACAATAACAACATTTATAAGTAACCCAACACTGGGCGTCATATAGTAACCACTAACCGCATCCAACCGTCTAGCTCCAGCTTTAGCAACAACTGACAACCTTCCCATTGGACCGGCTGGCGCTGCCGCAAACAAAACTGAACCGGCGAGCCAACAATAAAACGGCAGCACAATTTCATTTGAGTGCAATGTCGCGATTTCCAGCAAGTCTACCTCAAACCAGAACTTAACTACAGATACGCATATGTGCATTCAAAACAAAAGAGAACACCATGTGAGCTTTGAACTGTTGTCATAGACGCTACATCCTGGCTTACATCTAATATAAAAACACTATCTGAACGCTCATCCGATAGTACCCACAAGCGCTGCTTTAGGACATTCACATTGCTTAGTTGAAACATTTGTAAATAATACTTTCATAAAACCCGCTTATGTGAGAAGCCAAACGGCCACTGAGATTGCGTTTGGAGAGTACCGCAGCCGATACCATTAAAACGTGCACTATTTTGTTGCCATCCCCTCACACTTTGAATGTAGTTAGAAAGTTGAATGAAAGTTAACGTTGAGTGTATGCGAACAGATACGCGAGCTCACAACCGGAAGTGGTTTGTCAGTTTCGTCGTCGGTGCAC
Organism: Merzomyia westermanni; assembly: GCA_949987695.1. Taxonomy (NCBI): domain Eukaryota; kingdom Metazoa; phylum Arthropoda; class Insecta; order Diptera; family Tephritidae; genus Merzomyia; species Merzomyia westermanni. Next base: position 832,267 of record OX465288.1, read on the forward strand.
TAAAGCTATGGATATTTTATGCGTAATAAATTGTGAGCTCCTACAATTATAAAACAATGACTAAATCATAGTTTTATAGACTTCGTTCATTATTGATTTAAACAAAACTTGCATTACTTTAATCGTTTCGCCTGACTAATTGCACTGCTGGAATTCGCATCCGTTGCATACCTCTGCAAGGGGGCATCGCGAAAGTTGTGTACAGGGTTCTAGTCTGCCTTTTTCAATGCATTATAAAGTTGCAACTCCTTATTGCAGCATGTTGCTAGTGATTTTCTAAGCACTAGTAGCAAGAATCCTTTGGCATCAAACCTGAACCGCTCGAAGTTATGTGCTTTTGTTTGTTTGAATACTGTGTGAGTAATTCATTTCGGAGATAATTTGGATCATGATAGGAAATGGCTGGAATGCAGCCCTTAAGGTTAGTGATCATGGATAATTATGATTACAGGTGCTACAGTCAAATTTAGCGTAGACGATTGGAATCTTTTGGTGTTGTGTGATAAAACGCACTGTGTAGAGGCGACTGCGTTTTGCAAAACTTGTTTTGAAAACATTCGGATGTACCCTTGACAGACACTTGAACCCGGGTCCTTCGGCGTGATAGGGCAGCGCAGTACCACCCCACCGCGGAGACCATCTTTGATAATCTCATGTTTTCTTTTTTATGGTCTATTCGCCTATTTAAGGGCAACATAGTAAAACTTTGCAAACAAAGCACATCAATAACATTATTCTGCTGTTTTACTTTTAAAAACAAACAAGTCTAGCATATTTTGACCACAGTAGACATGGCGGCAGATAATATTGAGCAACCATTAAGGAAACTTGTCCTATACCCCAAAAGGGTTGTTATTGTGCTGCCGTCGGCGTGGTATAGTGGTCAGATGCAGAGACAAGTAACATCAAAAATACTTTAGAAAGGAACCCTCCAGGTGTATTTCTGTTATGAAAACATTCTCAGCAAACATTTGATTTGCCTTGGCAGGTGACGTCTGATTTCGACATAAAACAGGAAAACGTAGAAGCAACACGCCAAACGTTCGAGGAGAAGCTCGGTCATAATATCCTCGGACGTCCTATAAAGCACTTAATAATTAGCATAATTACTTGCGCGCTTTGTTCTATACGGCAAGGTCTTACTCACCTAAAACTCTTAATTAGCTTTTAATAGACATATGTATGTACATAAATGTATTTTTTCTTCGTTTAACCATAAAACCACATAGTGAACAATTATCTTGTATCTTATTGGTTCTTTGTAATTAAAAACCGCACAAAGTAGCTTTTACGGCGCATTAATTTGCTGATTATTTATTAGGCGATAGCTAAATGTGCAGCGCTAATTACTCGATTCAAACTAAAAACTATTAAAATAAATGACTTTCCCATTGAACACTCTATAACATATATTGAAAATATAAAAATATATAAATACATACATATATATTTACTTGTTTTTATACGCACACATTTGCATGTGGGTCATTCCAGCTAAAATCGCAATACTACAATATTTCCGAATATCATTATGTAGCCCGGCTGAGGGGGAATGTTAAATTAAAGTTTTTGGCAGCATCAAGAATTTATCCTCAACCGCTTGCCTTCGTTTTTATCAGTTTGCTGACTGCAATTACTGTAAAGGAGTCCACCAATTTTAATGAAAGTATATACATATATAACTGAAATAATAATCATATTCGATAATGGCACCGAAAAATAGAATAGCGATCTCAAATAAGGGCGGTACCATACCCACTTAACATTATTGTAGGTGGCTACATTGGGTTCATCCATGCTACACGTTTTGGGCAATTTCAATCTTGCAACCCTTTAGGTTTCAGAGATATCAATTTTCCAAACTTACTGAGGTTATCATCAAAAGTAGGCGAGGTATTCAATCGATTTTACTCATTGTTACCAAGAGTGTTTCTCGTTATACGTGATATATGTGTACTAAATTGTTATGATATGTCAAGTAAGAAGAGGCATGGTCAAAATTACGCTATTTTGCATTTTTCTCACAAGAGCTTTTTGGAAGTAAAATGGAATAATTTTGAACTTATATTTCGCAGAAATATTCCAAGGAAAAAACGTGAAACTGAAAAATCAATAAAAATGTTCAAAGCTTGTGGGGAAATCAGTTTCCTACAAAACTGTATGCAGCTTTTATACTTCAATGGTTTGGTTGCTTTACGTCAAAAGTGAGATATTTGACTTTGCATATATCTATATAGATAGTTTGATATAAGAAAAATGCTCAATACTAATTTGAAACTAAGGTCTGAAAGTTTTATATCGACTTTCTTTCACTATTTTGAAAGATTATTGGTCCCATTACGATATTCTAGTGAGCAATACAAATATTCCTAAAATTTATAAAGCAAACCAAAAACACAGTGTGAAAGATTGTTATTGATTTGCTTTCCGATTTTTTGAAAATTTCGTTCACCTGAAACTTGCTATAGAGCGTAACATTAATAAAGTTTTCAAATGATTTTTTTTTCCCAGGATAGGACAATCTGTTTCGGAAAATAACTAATATGACTATGATTATTTTTTTTCAGGAAACCAAGTTATAAGCCAGGAATTTTCAGTCACGTTTGTTTATATCACAATTTTCACGGATTTGGTAAACTATTGCAAGTTTTTTAAAAGGAATTTTATACACTAATTAGTACAAAATAATAATGTGTCCATTCCGATGTCAATGCTTCAATTCAGATTGTTAGTGGAACATGCAATGGCTCATATGCACATGCAAACAGCAAAATTTCAATAATGGAATATTTAAATATCTAAATTTAGAACAAATCTGATCTGATCAATTTGTTGATTTGCAAAATGTAAGTCTAATAACTGCAGGTGCGAAAACCTGCATATTTAAATTAGTTTAGGTTATGTATATATATTCATAATATTTAATAATTTATCAAGTATTTCAGTATTGAATAACAATTTGAGTGTTTTAGAAAATTAGCTAATATCCTTCATCTCTTTAGGAATTGGAAGCACCTTGAAAATGGTTTTGATTTCATATCCGCGGTTGGGTTGGTTGCTCGGTAGAACACTACCTTTGACATCTGAGAACGTGTCCTGGATATATCGTCTTGAGTCTGTTCTAGCCACGTACCCGTTTAAAAAAAAATCGTAGATATAGCTTAAAGTTACTGACATATCCCTAGCATGTTAAGTATTTTTGCAAGATAGAGAATGAAATTAAATTACGCCGTGTAAAAATTTGAATATCCTGGAACATGATGCCAGTAACGCGGTTTTCATTTAAATTATTCCAATAGCACTTAGGGGGCTCCCACCATTTTTCCAACCCATATTTTGGGAATTTGTGCATTGTCCGAACCTATTTTAATATTTAAAAGCTGAGACAACTTTTAATTATTGTTTGACCAAATTCCAAAGACATAACACAATGCAACACCAAAGATGAATATGTATGTACTGATTTCAGCTTTTTCTCGTCCAACAGCCACGTTTTTCCTAATTTTTTCTTATCACGCTTCCCTCTTCACTGGCAGGTCTACACCCTCGCTTCCCTTGCATCACGTACTCCTTTCAGTTTTGTTTCGTTACTTCATCGTCAAAACCTATATATGTATGTACATACGAGTACGTACACTTTTATCTAAGTTCTATTAAAAAAGCTCGTGAACCGGCCATGGATGGTTATGAATGTAAATAATTTTCAGTTGGTTTCCTTTATTATTTGTTTTTGTCTGGTGTTTTGTTCTTTCATCCTGTGTTTTATTATTGGCGCTTATCATTGTCCCCAGCAATTTATAAGAGTGTTTATGACATTTTGATCATATATCCTCCTTTTTTCCCGTCATCGAGCAAAAAAGCGTGAACCGAAAAACGTGGAGAATAGCCTCCCACAAAAAAGGGCGCAAATAACTGAAGTCGTGCAAGGACAAAGTTTATTATTGTGAGCTTGATGACTCGATTTATGTTTAATTCATGCTCATGCACACATTTGTTGTTGGCATTTTTTGCGCCATGTTTTATGTCTTTGTGTACGTGTATTTTGCTTATTTCATTTTTGAAGAGCCTTCCAAAGACTAAGGAAATTCACTTTCATGGAAAATCACTTTCACTTAATATGTAAAGAAGATTCTGTTTGTGTATAAATTTGATCTATTTTAATGAATTTTTTGAATAAATACTCGTATGTAAAGGAAATTAATAGAATAAATAGCTAGTTCTTGGCACTTTCACTTCTAATTATAAGATAAATTATCTTTTTTTTAATTCGCAGCTCATTCCTCAATGAGTAGGGGACTTTAAAGATGAAACAAAAAGAATTAAATGCAGAATGTTTAAACGACCCAACAAGCAAACTATACGTAAAGGAAATTTTTAAAAGGCTTGCAGGAACAAATATTACCTCCTATATTCTATAAAAATAAAAAATATTTGTAGGGATATTCTGTTAAAAATTTTTATGGGAATATCACTTTACAAAGCTTTTCAAACCGGTTTTATACTACCTTTATATTAAGTTACTTTCTTGTTGACCGCTCATTTCCATATGAGTTTTCGGAATCTTGCACTCTTTTTAGGGAACCTACCGTGGAGCTAGACGGTTGAAACTTGTAACGTAATAGTTTCGAACTACGTGACAATGCAATGTGGACGAAAAAATTTTCGGTAGGTGGGGCACGGATCGAGACATACGAAAAATTGATTTAAAATTTGTTATTTTGCGATGGATTTTTAAGTAACTTCCCGGCAGGGGCGGCAAAAGATCGTGAGCCTGGGTGGTTAGAGTATACCAGTTGAAAGCAATGGGTCGCGGAAACACCTGCTTTCTGCACGTGTGACTTGAATGCCTCTCTCCTTTTTCTCGCTGCATTTTACAGCTGTGCTGTGACTAGCCAATCTGAAGCTCTCGTTCTAGGGATGAGCAGTATTCGGCGCGATCAGCCTCTAGCCGGTCGCGACATAGGGCACATACACCTAAACACGAGAGCGTTCTCACAAAACCACCGATCGGAGTCCCTCAGGGACTCTAGCACAGATGCAAGGCACTACCTGACTGCCTAAATTATAATGGGCTGGTTGGTCGAATCTGAAATAGACTGAACGCGCGAGCAAAACTCTTTCAAAATCGAAATAAAAATTATTTTTCTGCTCGAATTTTCAGGTGGGTAATTACCCACCATCGGAAATTTTAGGTGGGTAGTACTACCCACCATACCCACGTCTTTCGCCGCCCCTGCTTCCCGGTAAGCTAGAACCATGAAACTTGACACATATATCAGCGATGAAATGCCATGCAATACCTTGTACACAAAATTCGGATAGATGGCGCACTTACCAAGAAAACTGAAAATCGCTGAAAAACGGTGGGGAATCTTGCCATCGATTTCTGAGTAACTTCTCAGCTAGAGGCTCGAAACTTCTCACATAATTTAGAACCCGGTGACAATGCAATATTTCATCAAAATAAAAATCGGTAGATGGCGCACGGATCTACATATTTTGAAAATTCGTTTGAAATTGGGAATCTTGACAGCGATTTTTAACTAACTTCCCCTTGACCTAGGGCCCTTAAACTTGCAGATAGTCTATGACATGATCACAATATAATTTGTAGAAATCAAAACTTCGATAGGTGGAGCGCTGAACGAGATAACTTAAAATCGCTCAAAATAACAAAATAACACGTGCTTCAGAACCCGGGGACAATGCAATATTTCGTGAAAAAAATCTCGCTAGGTGGCGTAGGGAACTACCTATTTCGAAAAATCCTTTGAAAATGTGAATTTTGGGAGCGATTTTTAACTAACTTCCTCTTGACCTAGGGACTTGAAACTTAGCGCATTGTTCAGGATACTAGGAAAATATAATTTTTAGAAATCGAAATTCCGATAGATCGAGATAATTGGAAATCGCTAAAAAATGAGGAAAATCTTGCGATCGATTTTTGAGTAACTTCGCGGTAGGCTAGAGACTTAAAACTGAACACGTGCTTCAGAACCAGGTGGAAATCTAATATTTGATTGAAAAAATTTCGGTAGATTGAAAATTAGGAGTATTGAGGTCGGTTTTTAACTAACATGCTCTTGACCTAGGGTCTTCAGACTTAGCACTTAGGTCAGGACACGATGACAGTATTTATTGCTGAAAAAAATTCTTTTAGGTGGCTCTCTGATCGAGATAAGTGAATGAATTCGATTTCTTTGAATGCCTAGTAGGCTGTAAAATATGTAAATATATGCACCTGTATACGCTGTCATCAATTATGCACATCCCCCAAAGCTGATAATTCACCGGCTTAACCAACTGTGATAATTACCACCAACAAGGGTCATACACTACTTTCATCCTCTTTGTCCAATCCCCGACTCCACCAATATCAAGAACATCGAACAGCGATACAATTTCTCCGATCTATATGTCACACAAATGCACTCAAATAAGAGTAATATAAGCTGCATATATTTAGATATAGACGCATTACGTCTGAGCAACACCGAACAGCGGGTAGCTAATCTGAATAAACTTAATCATTTTCACATAGGAATTACTAAGTACTAATCACAAGTGCAATTGCCTGTTTCTAGGTAGCACTATAAACTATAAAATAAAAGGTGATCAAAAAATGTTAAAGTCTCCAAAATAGAGCAGCAAATGTGTCCTTAAACAAAGACAAGGTATCTGTGAGTTTTAGTTTTGAAACTGTAATCGTCCTACTTGTAATTAATTGATGAGATTTGAAAATATAAAGGTGGAGTGCACGTTTCCAAACTAAGGCAATCAATTTTTATTTAGAATCACAATTGGAAGTTCGGCAGTTGACAAAACATTTAAAGTATATTAATTGCACTCCATCTCTATATTTTCAAATCTCATAAATTGATTACAAGTATGACGATTAAAGGTTCGAAACAGCACTTTGATTCAAAGCTTATCAATTTAGTTTCTAATAAAGCTTTTTATAAGAGTTTATCCGAATTTTTCTTTAAAGGATGAATTTACTTTTTTAGCCAATGTGAAAACATTATTTATTTGGCTTCCTATTTAATAAATTGTTCTTTCATACCCCCAAACACCTTTTTTTAAAATAGTCAGCTGCACAGAATTTGTATTTCAATTATTGGGAACGGTGCTGTAAACTCTCGAGTATGCTTAGGGTTGAGTGTTTGATAGGATTTTCTTGTTATCTGTGGAGTTGTTGAAGCTTATTTGGTCCTGACATTGATAGCTGTGTCTATGTATTTCTCTCCCCCCATTCAGCGAGCACACTCAAGTATAGATATGCATACACGGCTAAAAATTTGAGTTAAAATTTAAAGCTCTTTTGGGCTACATACATATATGAAGAAACTAAGTTTGGTTTAGAATTTAAATTATCCCAGTTTTCGAAAAAATGCGCGTGTTGGAAACGGTTTGAATTTTAAGCCAGAAATGTTTTAAATAAAAATTTTTTTTTTTTTAATTTTATCAATTGGTGCAGTGTGCAGTGCTCTACCCACTAAGCTACGGCACATTTGTACTGTGTAAGCGGCATTCGTTCTGTATATGTTTTTTCCAGTTAAGCTTTAAATTTAAGCCGAAAGAAGTTAAAAGTTGGTGTAGGTAATTAAAAGGTTTGGAATTCACTACAAAAAAGTTTGAAAAATTGCGTAAACCAAAGGATGGTTTAAGATTTAGGCTCAAATTATTAGCCGTGTGCGTATGTAGATATGTATTTTGTATCTGAAAATGGAAGCCCCTCCAAGTGCAGTTACTATGTTGATTGTTTTCGAACTGCATTGACGCAAAATATCCGCTTTGAAGTATTTTGACCAATTGCATGGTAGCGATGTTTGGCTTTTTCCCTTGCCATGGCCAATGGCTCTTGAAAATATTTAGTAAGGATAGAATGTGATTTGTAGCTTTCATGATGCTGAATTTATTCGTGCATCACGAAAAACGCAACATTTTTGGCATATTTTGAAAAGCACATACATACATATGCTATACACATACAAACAATATACAAGCAAGTGTCTCTGGAAACCAAGGCATGCTTGAGACCATTCCAATGTGATGAGTCATGAAGTTCTTACGCTTATTTCGAAATTTTAACATTAAATTTTTCAAGTTTACTGGATTCGAAAGGACCTAATTTGTATATATACCTACTAAGTATTTAGGGCGGTACACCGACTTCCGAAGAGATTAGTTGTAGCCTTTAAATTTGTCATGTGCAGATGAACTTTCGTTGAGAAGCTTTCCAAGGTTTAAAAAAACAAACAGTCGGATGATACCCTTTCCGATAACCTTGGGTTTTCGGTATGGTAGGAAAGCTCTATACCACTTTTATCTATTTATAAGTATATATTCATCACATTAAACCACCATTTGTGGCAATTATGTAAAGTGAAAGTTGTATGCACATATATTAATACTAGTTATACCATAGATTTTTCTTTGTTTTCATTTTATGCGCAAATTTTCCTGGTCTTAACAAAGCGCAATCATATTTGTAATAGCCAAACGGCTTTTAAAATATTAAACATTATTTCCACCGATTAACAATAACAATTGCGCCATAATTCTTACCAGATTGATAGTCGCATTACTCATATTAATTTAAAATTTTTTTTTTGGTAAAACATTTTCAATTATTCTAATGCCCGCCCTCTACCTCGCATCACACTTTGTAACCTTTTTTCGCAGCTGCAAGTCGAGTTGATGTTGTCATGTTGAACATGGAAACGATATCACATTGCCGATGTTTTCTTGTTTGTTGATGCAATGAACAGCAGCTTCAGCATGTCTTCTAAAATATTTCGATTCCATACAGTTCCTGCTGGTACTCATGAAACAGCAGTGGGTAGTTTCCAACCATTGACTTTGTTGTTGTTTGTGCTTTGGTTTGATGCTACTTTAAGTTCTATTTACTCTCAATAGACAATTTTTTATTCAGTAACATTTTTTATTTCTGTTTTGAGTCCAGAAGTACAATTATTTGTGAATTTTTCTCTGTGGCTTTCGTTCACTTATTGAAGCATTGTGAGATTCTATGGCTATTTGTCAAAAGTACTGAACATAAAAACCCCTTCTCTTCGACATTTCATTTGTGCGCATTGAAAGTCATAGCCGGAAATGACCGCAAATTTATTATTATTTTGCAAAGAGTTTTTCCGATTTATATTTGCTCCACGCCTGCCCCTCTACATTAGCGCAGTCCGCAAACAATAATACTGTTTATTTGAGATCGTACCAAAATGAAGCAACCTAAGTAAGTAGAACGCTGTCTTCTGCCTACAGAAGGGTTTATACCTTTCATGAAAACCAATCAAGATTAACATTTTCCGATCCTTATCTCCAAAAGGGAACAAGCTGTGCGAAATTTGACGTTCTACATATTTAATTAAAATACACGTTATGTTGGTCGTTTCTTTGCGATTTTCACTATCCACATTTCATATTTAAGAAGTGAAAGAGGTGAAAAATGTTACACTCTTAGCTTTTTAATTTGAAGATTATAACTAATATTTATGCGAGACTGTTAGTTCCCACCAATAATCAATAAATTATATTATAAAACGCTGGCCGCATACCAAATTCCAACCAGATGTCTCTAAAATTCTAGGCCTACTTTGATTTGAAACAGTCAGACGGACACAGCTAAATCCATTCAGCTTATGGTTTTGGTCATTTCAGTATTCTTATTGATGTGTCAAATTATAAATGTATGTACAAGGTGGCGCAAAAGTAAGCTTCCGATGTTCAGCATATCGGTTGTGGCACGTGCAGTGTGTGCTGTTGCACCGTCTTGTTGGAACCACATGTTTTCCAATCCCAATTCATCAAGTTGCGGCAAAAAGAACTCGTTGATCATTGCTCTGTAGCGCTCACCATTCACAGTAACCGTTTGGCCCAGACCGATTATTGGTCAAATAAATATTCCGCGTTCTGGAGCAGTGTAGCGTAACATTGTTTATTAACGTGTATTTCGCATGTGTTTACTACACAAATGTCAAAACAGAACTGACTTTAGGGGCCAATCGCAAAATTTATAGCATTTTCTGATAGGAGGATTACTTTTGCGCACCTTGTATATGCTCATGCAAGGTATAAATACTTTGGCAATAAAATATTTGTAAATGGGATGGAAGGCGTATGACTAGCAAGGACGGTTACTCATACGCTATGGACAGTGACAAACGAAAGAGGAATTGCTTCGATTTAAATGTCGAAATAATAATTGGTGAAGCTATCGAGTATTAAAAAATGCTTTCATTCTCTTGTAAGCTATTAGGCGATGAAGAAATAATTCTTTGTCAAAGATGTTGGTTAAGCTCTAAGTGCAGTTACATGATATCGGAAGAAAATAGAGTGATTGTGGGATTGTACTAGAAATTCAAATTGTGTGTGCTTTTTAAAGGCAAACGAAAAATATAACATTTCTGTGTGCGCTCAGCATTAGACCCGTGTACATTGCACGTCTTATTCAATTTTCAATGTTGTGATGAGTTAGATGATTCCCCGGTCACATGCTCGGTTCGTTTTACTCGTTATACAACATTTTATTTTTATTTATATACCCTTGTACATGTCGATTATAGCTAGAGTTGGGTACTGTTACTTTAATAACAACTAAGTTTTATGCAATGCAATTTAAAGTCAAAACTGGTCCCCAGGTGCCCCTAAATGGTTCCTAGGGTTAATGTGATGCTACCCTATGATTGTTTTACAACGGTTCAGGTAGAGTGAAACATTTTCGTCCCCATATATTTCCTCCTACCAGCGTAGCCAGCTAAGTTTTGAAAACAGGTGGGTATTTTGGTTTATTCCTCGAGTTTTTTCCATCAATGGGATGTAAAGCCGAAGAATTTTTTAGCTTAGTGATAAATATGGATGCTGAATATTAAGCAGCAGCTTGTGAGTTCCGCACACAAGCGCACGTGCTTCTCGAGACTCCATCGATTTTGACTAAAATAATTATCTGCATGTTATGATGGTTCGGTTTTAGATTTCGTGCCAAAAAGCAAAAGTAGATTTACTCATTAATAACTCTGAGTAAAAGTATTTGCAACTTTTTTAATTATAGTGCAAACTAAAATCAACAAAAACAACAACAACTAGAAGTCGTAGCAGCGAAATCTGGCACGTAGTTAAATCATTTGCTTCCCTACGCATTTTCTTCCTTCCTACCTTGCTACCATCCTAATGCCATTGTGCACTTACATACTCGTATTTACAAACTGCACCATGGTCGGTGAGGTCATAGCAGCGCAAATGCCGTAATCATAAATTTGATAGTTTTCACAAGTGTTGCCAACGCTTCCATGGCAGGCAGCTAGTAAAGTCACTAAATGCTTCAGTGTTATTGTGGTTTCGACGTGGTCCTGCTCTAGTTACTTCTACGGAAACCAACGTACACACCTACATAAACATATGTACATATATGTTATATATGTAATTAGAATGATATGATTCGAAAAACATGCATTTGCACGTAGAAAAGCAATAACAATAGCAAGCAAATGAAGGAACCCACATAACATCAAATGAGTGGAAATTGGTACAAAGTTTGTTAATATCAATGGGCACCTTTATGTCTGAAGGGTTTCTAATATCATTTAATTTTTCACTGAAGTTAGACACGACAAATTTAATAGGGTTTTACTGAAATAATAATCTTTATATACACCGAACTGGTTTGCGAGTTAGCTAACTTTACTGATAGAGTTATACCAGAATAAAACAGAATATATGTACTTCGAGTATTGAATTTTTGATTTGTAATAACAATGAAAAACTCAGAAGATATTTTATTATTGCAGAATATGCTATGAAATTTAAGAGAGAGTGACCCACCCAAAAATAAATATTAATTAATTACTTAGAGTACGAAGGTCCCGTCAAATATTAGAAAATTGAAATAGAAGCTTGGTTTTAATCTCCTAGGAGGTATATCGCAAAAATTTATTATTACTAGTGTAGGAATACAATAACTAACATAACAAAGCTGGATATTAAGTTACATTAGAGTAGACTAAGTTGCGTCTTAAGTGTAGAATTAAGAACAACAGATTACTAACTGCACCTTAAGTTATATTTGTGGAGAAGAGAGTAAGAATGCAAATAAGAAACAGAGTGTACATGCCATTTAAAAATAAAAAAAAGTCATTCGATTTTTGACACCGAACTTAGAACAAGCGGTCTTTATTTCTTACTGGTACGCCGCACTATTTCACTAAATATTGCCCAGTATTCGACATTCAAACACAAAATTTTATTTCATTTCTTTTATTTGCTGGTAATTTTCTTCAACTTCCTTTCTGTTCGTTTCTTTTGCTGTCCCTTTACTTTCTTAAATTTTCTTCTTCTCTTCCCTCTTTTCTATCTTTCTTATCTCTTCTACAGGATTTAATATTGCAGTTTGAGTTTTCGGGTATTTTTGAACACGTTCGAGTTTTCTTTTATTGCATATGAAAGGCTGGGAGAAAAAAGTAAAGGAAAACTTAGAGATTTGTTTAATTAAAAGAGATAAAAAAAATTATTCAGTAAAAGGTAGACAAATCGTTTTTTCCATTAAAAGGGGAAATATTGTATTGCGCTCTACAAACTTGTGTAACATATTCGTTGTAAATTTTACTTATGTATGTCAACGCAATCCCTGCTTCAAATACTTTCTATTTTCCTTTTATCACTACTTGGAAATAGTGTGAGTAACGACTTGTACAACGGCTGTCATATTAAGTAATTAATGTTTTAAATACTATTGAAAACGCAATCGGCTTTAACATGCACAGGCATCCAAACTCTTCTAAGTAACATTATATGTCCCCCTGGAAGTGAAGAATCTGATACGCGTCCTTATTAATCAGCAAAGCGATGTGTCTTAGTTTTGCTAAAAAAAAAGCGATTCGTCTACCTTTTACTGAACAATTTGTTTTCGCCCCTTTTAATTAAAGATTTTATAAGTTTCCATTTTACTTACACGAAAAACACGTTGCCTTTTTACTCCCAGCAAAGTGAACTTTAAACAAATACTTCAAAAGCTTTCCGAAATAAATATTAAACTATCAAAATTGGGATTTTTTGATATTAACACTTTTGAAAATATGAGTTTCATAATCAAACGGCAAGTTGATTAAAAGCTTATTAATGTAAGCCTATACAAATATTTTCGAAGAAAGCTTTTTATTTTCCGGAACTCTAGTCAAACATTATTTTTATATTATTTAGCTATTTCTTAAATTAAACAATATAATAATTATAAGCTTACATTGAGTGCTGCAACTTAAACCAATTGTAAGCAGATTGCGGAAGTAGTTAAGATGCAGAAAAGAAAAAACCTGACAAGTAGTTTTCCTGAATTTTCTTAAACATTTCCATTTCACTTTTAAATTGAAATTATTTGTTCTTGAAGTTTATAAAAAGTTTACTTTAAGCTTTCAAATAAATTAAAACTGAAAAAGCTTACATATCGCTTATTGCAGCAAGTTTTGCCTTAAATTGTTTTGAAAACAGTTACAGAAATACTTGTTGGACAGTAAATCTCCTTGATTTTTAAATATTACAGAAATAGATTCTAAGTATATCAACATATGCTAATACAATTATGGAAGGCATTTCATTATAAATATCGTATTTTCAGATGTGAAATTATGAAAACAAATAAATTCGAAATGGCTCTGTGTGAGAAGCTTCCACTTCACTGTGTTTTCAACGTAAACATCAAGCGGATTTCTTTAACTTTCTTTCATTTTTAATTGGGCTCGCATGTATACTGTCGCTCCACCGCCCTCGGTAATAAAATAAAATAAAAAACAAGACATACGGCAAATCACATTGATTTGAGTGCGTTTGCATCCGCGCAGAGATTTTAATACTCAATACCTTCAAGTATGTGTGTATATTTCCTGAAAAAATTTCCATCATCACATCAAAAGCTCATTCAGTAAACAGAAATATACATCTGCATGGCTGGAAATACCCTGTAGGTGAAATCTCTAGTTATAAACGGGGGGCGTCTAGCTATTCTGAAACCCCTACTAGTTCTGGGGGAGTGAAATGGAAACTGCTTAGAACGAGTTGTCTAGTAATGCACGGAGCAGAGAGAATACATATGTGTATACTCCCTACATCTTTTATGTGAATTAAAATTTTATGAAAGCTAATTTGGATTAGCTAATTTGGTTCATGTCAATCGGCGCAGAACATCGTAAGTGGCAATACTTGCCCAAGAGAGCTACCATTGTACCAGATAATAGAAATATTTTCCGAGATAAGAGTAGTAACTCTTCTTAGAAATAATTTTAGGGAAATACGATGTGAAATATATTGCGTATGATACCCACGCGTATGATTCACATTCCAAAATTCATTTAAATCGACTCAAAATATGAGATTATTATAAACGGTTCCATGTGTAATATATACGTACATAACATATCCTTTTCTCTGCTAGAATTTGCTTTTTCCCTTGTAACTATAAAAGGTGCCGACGAGCTTGAAAAAAAAAATAAATGTATACTCTCAAAAGTTCGAACTAATCAGCTTCTGCCATATCCGTCGAATGTCTTCTTTTACACAAAAACAATCAGTATACTCAGCTGTTAGGGTTCTCAACGTATTTCCGTATTGTATCTGCTTGGCGCATAAGGATCTAGTGGCAGGGGAACCAGTTCATATTCGGCCTGGCAACTCTAGCAAGAGAGCAGAACGTCCGGCAAAACAGCATAACTCACAAATGCAAACCGCGTAAGTGATATCTCAGTTTGGCTGTGTTTTAACTAAAAATATTGCTTAATTTAAAGACGAATAATGACTTTATGGAAAAAGTTCCCATCAAGACCGATTCTTTTATTAGTTGTCCAAACCAAAATGTAGTTTTTTGAGATTAAAGGCAGAGGCCTAGAAAGCTTTTGACACAATTGTAGCTGCCAAGTGTTTTAATATAAAACATAATTAAATAAACCAAAACTGCCTATGTGTCGCCATTGAGCTCTGAATTTGTCTTCCAGAGTGTGTGGTTTTTACAAAATTAATTGCTAAGGAAGAGTTGAGTTTCTTCCGGCACATAATAAATTCATTATCATAATTTAATGTCGCTTCTAAAAGTTTTACACCCATCGCAGTGTAAATACATTTCACACCAGTTAGTGGCTGCGGTACACACACACCATTAATCTTTCACGCTTTTGGCCATTGAAAAAGGGTATACAGCCACCTAAAATGCTTCGTCTTATGTAAGGCTTATATTATTTTATCTTGAGCCTTATAAATTAAGCACATCTACCTAAGATTTAATGGTTGTGTTACTGATGTTGAAAGTTCCTTTTGAACGTAGATTCCTGCTTTCTTAAATGTATTGTGAAAGGAGATAAAACCCCATTGCGCTCACTTCAACATTTTTACTCTACCATTTCACTTTTAGTAGGACATTTAATTGCAAATATTATTATTTCATACGACTAAGCGCACATGTTTGGCTATTTTTATTTCCATCGTTGCCTTGAATCTACAATTTTATCAAAAAACCAAAGCAGAACCAATTCAAAGGCAAACGGTTGCAAAACGAAATATGCTGATTATCCAATAGTTTTAAGGTGCATCTATAATCACACATCAACAACCAATTGCTTGAACAGATATTTGTATGTACAGTAGCTCAAAAAGTAATTTACGTTCGAACGTGATTCAGAAAAATCTTGGTTATTTATTCCTTCTGCTGTTTGATTTTACAGAAAGTCTGCATTTCATTCAAGCTTATACCTAAAACGTAGTAAATCAATCATTAAAATTTTTATGGTTTCATGAAAATGCAAATAAAAAACAAAATGAAAAAAAAATGTATGATTAATTTCTTACTCACAAAAGTATTTTGCTTCTGACTATTTTTTGTATAAAAATGCTATTTTATACCACAAATGCCAGTTCCAGCCAAAATTCTGCAAGCACATATTTGTTTCTATTCCTCGAACAAACCTGCTTTGAGATAACTTTCCGACGAAGGTTTATGCTTCCGTAAGTGGTTCTCAAAACAGGTTCAGAGACTTTCTGTAGGATCAGTATTTTGGAAAAGATTTGGTAATTGTTTGGCGTTCCAAAGTAGTAAAACTTAAGCTCACATGCTGCTTGTTGGGGTACTATAACAATACCTTCAGTCTCAGAACTGATAGACTAGATCTTATCACTAAAAATAACTAAAATCCAGAAGTCAAAACCCTTAAATTAAAATTGTTGTAATTCGATCTCTGTCCATTGCAAATATTCAAGAAAAATTGATGGGAGGGATCATTACCTATACAATCCAAATCCAAAGTTTTTAGAATTTCTGTCTGTCTGTAAGTTTTGGCGCAGAATAAAATTCAATAAAACTTTTACCGTTGGACTACCAGACATCTAACTTCAAAAGTAATATATCCCCTAGTTCCATACCTCAATGACTTTCGGAATTCGGAAATATATAGTGATTAAGATGTACCCTTCAAAAAAGGAATAAGTCTACTTACATCGTATAAAAGTCTAAATTGTGAACGCAAAATCATGCAAAATACTCATGAAAGTGCACTTCTATGACGTTTAAGTTAATAACAAAAATTTGCCACGTATGTGTGTAGGTAACCTGAGATGCTTAGGCGGAACTGGAACGCCTTTATAGTATACGCTTATATATCCCTACAAGAAAGGAATGATTGTTTTCATCCGCATTTTTAAATTGCCTCTAATATGTTCATTGAAAATGGTGAAACTGGAGACGGTCATATGACATCTTATATATATATATATAAATAGACAAGATGAATGCAATGTAGAACCGTTTTCTGCTAAACTATAATTCCAAGGTATACAAATTATATATGTATAGATAGGAAATTTTGAGGTGTACTTTTATCCGTAAATATAAAAAATTTTAAAAATCATTTTAATATAAAAAATTTAACATAAAAGTCACACCACTACACATTCACTTATTCACACTATAGACACGCTGTGTGTGTGTGTACTTGCTTTTTGTGTACTATGCTGAATCGTGAGCATGGCCGAGGAGCTGCTTTGTAGGAAAAAATTAAGAGCCGTAGTAGTGTGAGTAGACTTGCCATGCATGTTTTTGTGTTATTCGTGTGGTCGGCTCTCACTGTGAGTGCGAAGAGTTGGTAGTGGACCAATGAAAAATAAGTATTCGCACTATAGATACTCTGTTGTGTCATGCATTTTTGCTTTAGTTGTTGTTATTGTATTGATTACTGGCTACGATGCCCAGTGTCAGCTGCTCTCCTGAGAGCACGAAAAGTTGCTTTGTTGGATACATTAAACAAGCAATGTAAAATATGAGCAAATATGTAAAATTCATTGCTGATACCTACAAACAGGGTTTACAAAAATAAAATAAATGATTACTCATAAAGAGTATTAAACACGGAAGAAAATTAAAAGAAAATAGAGGAAAGGAAAAGAATTGAAAGGAAGGAAAATTAAAGGAAAGAAAAGGAAAAGGAAAGGAAAGGAAAGGAAGGAAAGGGAAGGGAATGGAAAGGATAGGAAAGGAAGGAAAATTAAAGGAAAGAAAGGAATGGTAAGGAAATGAAAGGAAGGGAAGGGAAAGGGAATTAAAGGAAAGGTAAGAAAACGAAGGGGAAAGAAAGAAAATAAAAGGAAGGGAAGGGAAATGAAGTTTGAGGAAAGTAAAAAATAAAATAAGAGAGTAAAAAAAGAAATCAAGGAAAATAAAAATATGTTAGAGGACAGGAACGACATAGAAAGGAAGAAAAAAAGGCGGATAAAACATACCTACAGCAAAAAAATAAAATAAAATAAAGTTTATTGGTTGAATTTCAACCACTGGGCGAACTCTAGTATCAATTGATCGCCACTGTTCTTGTAGGGATGGTAGTAGGATTTTACAAGACTTTGTTAGATTATATAAAAATATCTACATAAATAAACAAGTACAACACTAATGCATGAATAAAAGTTTGTTTGTTGCTGTTTTAGTTTGTTTTTATGTTACGAGCATTTTCTTTAAACTTGAGCACGAAATTTCGTGCTGCTCTTTCTTTATTTGTTTTTCGGTTCGTTTTTTGACACATTTACACCTGCGAAGACAAATTGGTGTGCTTTTGAAAGGAAAAGTGTGAGAGCTGAAAAATGTATAAACAAGTAGTGTATTGTAGCATGCCTAATTTGTCATAAAAAATCGCATTAAGCATGCTGTTGTGCTAATAAAGAGTTTGACATGAGAATTGACCGTAAAACATTTTGAATATTTAAAGCTAACATTTTCTTCAATTTGAAATGTTATATGACATGAGCTTGATATTGTCACCGACAAAATCTAAAGACATGGAAAGTGTAGATCGAAATATGTGATAACCACGCCCCTATTAATAAAACACATACAAAGTGAGACAAGTCGTTGGCTGATGCATCTAAACTACGTTTAAAAACTGTGTAAAATAGAAAAAAAATATGAGTTACTTCACCCAATGTTTACTATATTTTCAGGTTGTTGAAATTCAATTAATGTTAGGATGCATCGCGTTCAAATCCGATATGGGATAAAAATAGCTGATACGATTACCTAAATCTATGTTGATCCGATTATATTGTATTTAAAAATAATTGGCTTGCACTTGAATGCTTGCAGTCGCAATCGCACGGTTCAGTGCTTGTACGATGGGTCTTATTGAATGGATATACATACAAATACCGACTCTCTGAGAAGAGTGGGACTAAAAAATTAATATGTAAACACGAAAGTTAAATTATTCAGAGGAAATAGAAAAGAACAAAAATCCCTGACCTCTGGGGGAAAAAGTAAATATCAACATAGCGAGGAAACAGAAGATATTAATAGGAAATTTTAGCACATAAAAAATTACAGTTTTCAAATGCGCTGAAGATATTTTCATTACCCATACAATGATGGCAAAACTTTGAATACCGGATAGATAATTTTCAAAAAAAAAAAAGGTTTGAAAATTTCGAATTTCCAACTTTTACAACTTTTGTAGTTACAAACTCGTTTGGAAAACATTGATTTCAATTGTTTCATAAACTAGCTTTTTTCATTGTTAATTGGATTATAATCAAAATACTTTTTTAAACCAAACATGTACAAACTGTCATCTGGATTTTTTGAAAAGTTTACCATCGGTGTTTGTGATGTGTCAGTTAGTGTCTTCTTTGGTTACCTCACTCCAACTTTATATTTTTAAGTCTGATAAATTTATTACAACTGCTATGATTAAAATTTCAAAACTAAAACTCACAATTACCAAGCCCTTGTTTAAGGACAAATTTGCTGATTCTTTTTGGCGACATAAATATAAGGGTAGTCTTTAAACATTTGTATCCTCCTTTTATTATCTATTTTTAGTGCTACCTACAAAAAGCCAATTGTGATTATTTTAGTTATCGGTGCATATGTACATTTTCGCAACCTTCTTTGCATTCAAAAGATTCGGATTCACGCAAAATATTAAGCACAAGTAACACAGCAGCATAGTTGGCACAATGCTACTCTGATAGCAGTTATTAATGGATGTGTTCTGTAATATGGGTGGCCATAAGTCAAGTTTGAGGTCTTTACCTCACAGGGAAGTTACTCAAAATCGATCCCAAGATTTACACCGTTTTCACCTAGTGCAATTTTCATTTCTGCAACTTACAGTGTATGTGCTAAGTTTCAAGTCAATAGGGCACCAGGAAGTTTGTTAAAAATCGATAGCAAGATTCCTATCCTAAAAGGAATTTTCAAAATAGCTAAATCCATCCGCCATCTATCGACATTTTTTAAAGAATTATTGCATTGTCAACGGGTTCTGAAGCATGTGTTCAGTTTCCAACCTCTAGCTTACCGGCAAGTTACTGAAAAATCGATCGCAATATTCCCACCCGTTTTTCAGCGATTTTCAGTTATATAGATCGGTGAGCCATCTAGCGGAATTTTGTGTGAACCCTATTGCATGGCATTTTATTGTTGATCTATGTGTCAAGTTTCATTGCTTTAGCTTACTGGGAGGCTACTTAAAAATCAATGGCAATAAAAGTTACGTGTATCTTGATCCGTACGCCACCTAGTTCGGAACTATTTGACAAGTTTCAAGTTTCAACCTCAACGCGAAGCTACCTAAAAAGGCTTTTGCAATATTTAGAAATTTTTTATGTAAATGAGCGGCCAAACAAGAAATGGACTATATAGAGGTAGTAAAAAGGTATGAGAAGCTCTTGAAATCAGTTCTCGAAAAGCACACTCTTTTCCCAATACATTATTTGTTTTTTTGAATTTTCAGTTTAATTTGCCAATGTGTGTTTAAATACTATATATATTAAAACAAACAAATTGTACACACGACCAAATAAAAAGGCAAGTTCAGCAACGAAATAATGCTCGAAAATTTGCTATGAAGGTAAGGGTTAAGTATATTAAATTCTCATACAAACATATGTGCGAGCAATTGAAGAGTAATTTAGTACAATCACTTCACCTTATTGTACTTTCAGCATTTACCGCACAAAGAGTTATGAACACCAATGGACTCATATATATGAGCCCGGGCTTAATGTGTTTCTCTAAATTGGCTAGCTTATACAATTTGTTTTGCCCACCAATGTTTGTTCATTCCCGCAGTGAAACACCATTAATATTAGTTCGCAGCCTAAATTTCCTGACCGAAAAAAGTTCAAACTTTGGAGAATACTGAAGCTCTCAGAGATGGCAAAATCCAATATTTTCGATATTTCCCACGTCACGTTTCTGACGTCATTTCTATTAGCTTTACTTACTTACAAGTAAAACTCCGAAGGAACCATGGGGCACATAAAAGAGAAAACGCAGAGGAGAAATCCAAAATTTGGACGACGATGACATACACTGGAAACACGACGTACAAGGTGGCAAACTTTTTCAAGAAACACAACATCAACACAACGTTCAGAACATCGAACAACGTAGGACAAAAACTAAGAACCAACACAAACTCAGAGGAGCCGTTTAGCGAATATGGGGTATACAAGCTTACCTGCGAATGCCAGCACAGCTACATAGGACAAACAGGACGAAAAATAAGTACACGATTTCGGGAGCACATCAGGGACTACAACAAGAAAGCACGGAAATCCACCATCGCACCAGAATCGAATTTTGCTAATCACCTGTTCGAAAACAAATGCACCTCGGCAAACATCAAAAACACAGCCAGAACACTTCACGTACAAAGAAAAGGTCGACGCTTAAATGTGCTTGAAAACATGGAAATATACAAACTAAAGACTTTTGACGGGAAAATAATAAACGAACAAACAAGCACCAATTCTGATGCAATATTTGAGCCGCTAAACTAAAACGGCGGCCGCCGTGGTGTGAAGGTAGTGTTGCCGGCCTACCACACCGAAGGTCCATGGTTCGAGCCCTGGTACAGGTAACATCAAAAGTGATTTGAAAAAAGTTTTTCAAAACGGGGTCGCCCCTCGGCAGTGGTTTGGCAAACTCTCCGAGTGTATTTCTGCCATGACAGGCTTCTCAGCAAAAAATTCGTCTCCTTTGTAGATGCCGTTCGGAGTCGGCAAAAAACTGTAGGTCCCACCAATTTGTAGGGAAAAATTCAAATCGGCACACCACAAATTGGAAGAGAAGCTTGGCGCAAAAATCTCTTAGGAGGTTTATGATGATATACCTGTTGTATATCGCGCCATAGATAGATAGAAAACTAATTTACAAAAAACAAAACAACGCAGCAGGTACGATAACCCAACGAATAACAATAAACGAGCGAACACAGAAAACAAACCAAAAGACGAAATTCTACCTAAGTAACGAGCTAAAAAAACAACCTTCAATATAAACTATTCAAACACACGATTAACATTACCTGATCTAACATCCACAAACTAATTAACGAGCGTTAAAAACAACCATTATTACAGGTACCCGTTCGGAAGCATTCGTAACACATGAACCTAACACACGAACCATATACACGCATATTAAGAGTACCTGGCACAGCATCCAGACTATAAATACATAACAACGGATAGACACAGATCAGAACAAAAACATACGCTGAAGATGGCGGATCGCCGAAACCGGTTTGTAACAAAACAAAAATTGACAAGGGTTGACGAAATATCGTTCCAATACACATGTTTTTTGGCTATATTTTGAACTACCGATATTTCTTTCAGAAATCTGAAAACTACCAGGTCGTAGTAGATCTCCACTTGAAAAATACCCATTTATTTTATTGAGAAGAGACAGCTGCCTGGTTAGCTTAGGATTTATTCTATTATTATTAGGTAATCGTAGTTTACAACAATTTGAGTTGACAGTAGCATGTAAGGGTGTGTAACGCTGCGCGGCTTCGCGGAATAGCGCTGATACCGGTGTTCGCGTCGCTGGCGCAGATACCTTTATTTGTGATTCCGTAACGCCATGACGCCAGTAGCGCTAGAAACATTAAACTACTACAAAACACCGCTGTACTGAAGTGGCGCTACTATTGCTTTTGAGTTTAAGGTGTTTCTGGCGCTGCCGTCGCCATTGAGTTTATGTTTTGCTCTGGTTCCGCTACACTGAAGTGGCGCCACTGGTGCCATTGAGTTGAAGCTGTTTCTGGCGTTGCTGGCGTCACCAAAACTGTTGAGAGGTATACCCAAAGACGCGTTTCGGTTTCAGGAATCACAATCCGAGTGCGAAAAATTAGGATTTGAAACAATTTAAAAGTTATTCACGAAAAAAGTTAAATAATTTGCCTTTTGTTCATTACTTTTAACCGGGTAAAAAAAGTTACACTCCGCCTTCACCAAGGCATGGATAAGTGGGTGTAGATACCCCAATGGACCGTTTTCGCAGTACTCGATGGCGTCTATTGTATATTATTACCGGAGCAAACAATTTTTGCTCATTAGAGATTATACTCCGCCTTTGGATTCTTTATCCTGGCATGAATACGTGTCTCTAGATACCCCCTCCAAACGCTTTGTATTAGTTTTCGGTGATGTCTCATAAACTGTGCCCCTAGCCATATGGCATCATTGCGCCAAAAACGCACTTAACGCAATTGCGTTAACGCACTGCGCTGATACCGGCTATGGCGCTGGCTTCAAGGTATCAACGCCAACAAATCGGCGCCACGACCCAGCCTTAGTAGGATGAATAAAAGCTGTACGCGTGAGTACTAATGTACATATATGAAAAAACATATGTATGTATATACTAAGTTATCTACTACCTTTTATGGTTTACTGTAAAGTATATTTTTATTTATCTTACACATGCTTTCTTTCATAAAAAATATATATATACAGTAGTTATGTACATATTAAAAACTTTGCGCTCTTCTTTCACATGGTAGAACCGGTGGAACGCTATCCTCCACATTCTCGAGTTTCTTTTACCACAATACATTTGCACTTTTCACGGTTTTGTTGGACGGCTTTTTGTGAAACAAAAGTGAAATTGTGGCTATAACAAAAAAGGAAGGGCTCGGATATGCTCTTTCATAAATATGTCCATCTCTCTATCTCTATGGCGCGATATACAACAGGTATATCATCATGAACCTCCTAAGAGATTTTTGCGCCAAGCTTCTCTTCCAATTTGTGGTGTGCCGATTTGAATTTTCCCTACAAATTGGTGGGACCTACAGTTTTTTGCCGACTCCGAACGGCATCTACAAAGGAGACGAATTTTTGCTGAGAAGTCTGTCATGGCAGAAATACACTCGGAGAGTTTGCCAAACCACTGCCGAGGGGCGACCCCGTTTGGAAAACTTTTTTTCAAATCACTTTTGATGTTACCTGTACCAGGGCTCGAACCATGGACCCTCCATCAGAGTGTTTTATTTCCAGTTGACATTTTTTTGTTCTTCATCCTACCTAAAAATATGATATCTTAAAAAATTTCAAATATGAAATATTCTTAATGCTTTACTTCATTGAAAGCTTCGATTTTCCATACAAATTCCATGGTGAAAGTGTGTTTGAAATAAAATCAGCAACGAAGAAGCTTATGATGTCCAAACAATAGCTTTTAGTTTAAGAGCTGGAAAGAGAATTTTTTATCAAGCCAACTCCAGTGGCAAAAATCAAATTTAATTAGGAGCTTGTTTTGTTTCCTTTTTTTTGTGCACTTTCACTGGTTAAAAATGCACCTCTAACACGCAAATGTACACGTTTATACCAAACTTGTATTTGTGTAGGTGAACATGTACGAAGTGATGCTGCAACATTGTGTTTCTGATTTTGGCTGTGATAAAAGTTAGTTCGTTTTGTTTCTTTTAATTATGTATTTTCTCTCGGTTTTACTTGCCTGTGCAGGAAAATCTCTAGTTTAGGACTGGTCCACTTCTAGTTAGTCCTCAATATCTTTTGCGTGCAAGCAATTGGCGAATTTAACATGGCGATTTCCTAAGCGGAGGTAGTTTTCCATAGCACCGAACTAGTTCAATATTCTACAGTTTATGTAAGTTCATATCATATTAAATATCATCACTTTGGATTTTATTTGGAAAAAAAGTCTTTAAAAATTAAAAGGCTTCTCAAGAAGAAGTCAGCTACCAGGTGTGGTTCTTAAAACTAACAAATGCAAACTCAAACAGAGAAAAAAAAAATTTTATTAAAGGAGCATTGTAAGATGTGTGATTGCTGCCTTTAACATTTATTATCAGAATGTAAGAGGTTTGAATACAAAGTGAACAGATTTCTATCTTAAAACGATCCATTGCAAATACAATGTTATTGCTTTCACCGAAACTTGGTTAAAACCGTACGTCTTTGATTTCGAAATTTTTTGCAGAAGCCATTCAAATATGGACCTGATTTAATACCGACATGCTTTCTTAAAAAGTGTGCTGAACACATATACCAACCTCTGACCGATTCGTCTAATCTTTCTGTACAGTGTGGCGTTTTCCCGACTTCATGGAAAGAGTATTTTCTCATACCTCTGTATAAAAGCGGGAGTAAGCCGTCTATAGCAAAGCTCTTCGCTGTTCCCAAAATATTTGAAGCTATCGTTACTTATCGCCTTACATTTTCTATCTCAACACTGATTGCAGATCCTCAGCATGGATTTTGTAAGGGTAAATCGACCACAACCACGTTATTTACACAGATTTTATTGAGATACTTGACAAAGCTTGCCACTCTTTACTCATTCACAAATTGGATCTGGTTGACTTTCAACCTGGTTTCACCCGTTGAATCTCCTTCTATCACTCTGGTAGAACGCGAAGAGTCATTTTTAAAAATTCCTTTTCTAACACTTTTGATGTATCCCCTGGTGTTCATCAGGGCCGTCATCTGGGCCCGGTTCTGTTTTTGATTTTCATAAACGATATCTGTACTACAATAAAGTATTCAAAAATCCTAATGTATGCTGACGACGTAAAGCTATTTAAGTCATATGCTTCGATGAAAAAACGTTATTTCCTTCAAATGGATTTAGACTATTTAGTTACTTGGTGTAAAGTAAGCTATATGGCGCTCAATCTAGCTATATGTAAATTCATTCACAATTAACAACCACAGTCTTGAACATGTAAATATTTTTGTCGACTTGGGTGTGACGATGAACTGCACACTAGTTTCAGTCCTCATATTGAGGCCACTGTCAACAAGGCTAGAGGTGTATTAGCTTTTCTGAAAGGTGGTCAGAAGAATTTGGCTACTCTTATGTTACTAAGACTCTTCTTACTACATTAGTTAGACCAATATTAGAATATGGCTATGTCAATTGAATCAATTCAAAAACGATTCCTACTTTTTTCCCTGAAAAATTTTCAATGGGATTCATTGTATAGTCTTCCACCCTATACTAGTCGGTTAAAATTTATCGATCCCCCAACCCTTGCAAGTCGCACTGAAATGCTAGGCGTAATATTTATGGTCAAACTATTAAATGGATATATTTCAAGTCTATTTCTTTTAAACGAACTTAACTTTAATATACCATCCCGAGCTTCAAAACTTTTCAAACATATTCTTCTGAACGATGCATGACCAATTTTCAATTACACGAATCTTATCAATGTTTGTACGAAAACTACAACTAACATTCAGGTAAATTTGATATTTCGAACTCGCTTTTTATAATCAAAAAACTGTTCTCCCCTCTCTTAAAAAATGATTTATATGTCTTTATGTAACTTATTATGCATGCATAATAACCATATCAGCTGATGAAAATTTTTCTGTAACTGAGCAGTTTGAGATCTCGACGCTTAACAAACCTCCGACTTTCAAACACTCGGGAAATTTAATCCACGCGTTATACGGATGCGCCCCTAGTGTCGGTTGGGCGGGATGGTGGGTAATCCGTTGGGCTTATTACTAATATTGTTATTACTGAGTTCCCTGCAGGGTTTCCTCTTACACAACTACGCATTTATCAGATACATATAATTTCAATCTCAGTGTAAGAGTTTGCAGGTAGTGTTTTAAAGGAGAGAGTGCAACAGAATAGTTTTAAGTAATTCTTCTAGCGACATACTCCTGCCTTCCTAATATATAACACTTGCCAATCTCGACACTATCTTATCAATTCCCGTCCATTCTCTACGCAAATGTGTTACAGCCAATAAAAACAATATAAAAGTCCGAAATAAAATTATTTAACAAAAATGGAAAATATTACATGTGTTTTAGTTATAAAAAGTGGAATGTCACCAAATTTTCGGGAAAGTAAAGAAGTAATCATAAAACAAACTTTATGCAGAGCTCTGCAGAAAACAGCATTAACTTCGGTCCTACGCTGCCAAGATCAGTTTCAACGTAAAAGACTATCGAATACGAATCTGTATAAAACGTATAAGCGACACTAAAATACATCCCTACGGAAATATGAACGGCAACCTAGGAATACTAACGAGTGAACGAAGGCAGTCGGTGTATCAACTCGGTGTCGAGCAGACAATTAATTCCTGACGAAATGAACTACTTTTGGAATTATTAATTACAACTGGGTGGGAGAGATGTCATGGGTAAGAAAAACTTATATAATTAAACTAGTGGATATGTGGATTCCTCTGTCGATGTTAGAATGTAATCAAACCTAACTCGATAATAAAATTAGTGTTCCGAACATATGGTTGAAAACTGGATGTATTTAAAGTTTTGGCCTGGGACAGAGCTTCCGATCTATTTCCTCTTCTTTCTCCTCTTCTTTCTGAGGGGCTAGCGAAAGTGTTTGTTTTCAAATGTGCGAGCAGAAGTGAAGTGCATACATAAATACTTTTTCATAAATGAACGAGTTAATGGCAAAGTACTTTTTATGCTAGAAATGTCTTCTATGCGAGTATGAGAAGCAGCGAAGTCCGGTTAGCGAAGATAGAAAATATTCGAATAGGCGATGGTGGACGCTTTGTGTTTTTAATTCTTCTTTCATTGCAACGAGAAAATTCTTCACCGTGCTGCCGTGCAAATATGTTGGGGATTTCCGCTATTGTTTTAATGTAAATTCCTTATCAAGTTAATTTTATTTTATTTCATTTCTTCACTTTGTTCCCGTTTGAGCACATCTTTTATATTACAATTTAGTTTTATATTAAGATTTAAATGGTTTTGAGAAACTTTGTATGTAAATTTGTAGCACAAGCAACTGCGGACGTTCTTCAGACTTACCACTTCTGAAACCGTACTGATAAGGACAAGTCAGTTTTTCATGATGGGCCTCAGGTTTTCTAACAATATCCTAAACAGATTTTGTAGTAGGGGGCTCGATTGCATGACAGGCATAATGTTCAGCTTCTTGACGTGATATTTTCCTTCCTTACTTAGTTTATACCTCATCAGCGTACAGCAGATGACATTGCTATATTTTGATGGATAAGACTAAGCTCTTGAAATACTATTATGAACATAATTATTTGATAAGGGCTACTCCCAAGTAGTTACTGGTTGAGGAAATGTTTTCAAATTCCGTCCAAGGCTTTCCTAAAAATTGTATCCAAGGAGGGTCTTCCAACGATATTCTTTTCATACAACTTTTCTCGTTAGAAGAGAATAGGGAGAATACGGTAACTAGAGATATGCAGCTGCAGCAGCTTCTCTAGTGACTTGATTTTTCAGTATATTTTGTAGCTTACAGAAGTATACGTATATACATACTCGTATACTCCTACAAGTTAACAAATTTAAGTAGGCTCTCGCAAGGCTATTAAACTGGCAGAGGTGTTACTTACATATACGTGGGGACTCCACGTAATGAGACGAGGTTCGGTTAGGCTATTTCGTCGTTCTGTCGTATTGTGCTTTAAGCCTAACACCTCAGTTCCCATTGAAAATGTAAAAAAAATTATAGTGGGACGTGGGATTTTCATCAGAATTCCAAAAAATTTAAAAGCAGAACTAAATAACTGGGATATTTTCTAAAAAGAGGGGACTTGCATTTCTCATAACTAAAGTTTTTCAAGGTGAACTGGAAAATTGCAATGCAATTATTTTTTTTAATGAACAAGAACTAAATAATGTCAAATTTAAACTACATTTATAAACAAAAGAATTTAAATTCCCCCAAATAAAATTTCGTTTACCTCTAGTACTCATTATGCAGGAGCCCTTCACCAAGACAACGGAGCATACTTTCACCGTTATCCTCAAACACAAAGTTTGTTTCAAACTAAATGAGATTTAAGTGGCTTGCATTTGGAAATTAAGTTTTAGTGCTATTCACGAACAAAACTAGTAAATTAATTTATTTTTTACCTGAAGAACTCCACAAAGTCATTCAAATAATTTAAAAT
This sequence comes from Merzomyia westermanni, assembly GCA_949987695.1. Taxonomy (NCBI): domain Eukaryota; kingdom Metazoa; phylum Arthropoda; class Insecta; order Diptera; family Tephritidae; genus Merzomyia; species Merzomyia westermanni. The sequence continues at coordinate 860,979 of OX465288.1, forward strand.
TATTACGAGTACTTTACTTTACTTGTAGTTTTGGGTATGACAAGACTATGTCCGATGGGCTGCTAGAGAGACTAATTGATATGAAACAAAGTAGTTAATTTGCGTTGAGTGACTTGCTTGACGATTGTGAATTCCAAAAATAACTTAATATAAAGTTTTGTTTCTCATAGTAGCTAGCCTCTAGTTGTTAATGTAATAAGAGGGGCACTCCGGTACCAGCAGCTTCTGGTGCTAGTCTGACTGCATGGGAAAATATTTCAAACTGCTGATCAAGCATATCCACGTCCACATTAATCATATCAAGAAGCCATTTGTGTTCAAATGTATCTAATACGCTTTTGCAGTTTAATCTAATATTTCTATTTATAAGCGGTAAACAGAAACACTAATGCTCGTTTTCAATTATGCACATTTATCAGTTTTTTATCGCATTAGGAAACAGTTGAATGATTCTCAAACAAGTTACAAATATGCCGTTTGCAATTTTAGTTGGCAGCAATAAAGCGACCAGAATTGTGTACGCATATATTTATCGCTATACATATTTATGTACACGGTGTCCAAAAAGTTCGAATACAAAACCAAAGTCCTTTTAAAGCAAAAGGTATGATAAACCCTTATCAATTTTTATTTAAAAGAATTTATGTAGCACCAATAAATATTTATAGTAGGATTTTATTAATAACACCTCCTTTGGATAACTGAACCAAGCGTAATCACATTTCGAAGGAACAACTAGCGCCACGAAGCATATCCATCGGCATTTCGTCCCACATTTTGAGTAATAGTTATAAAAAGTTTCCAAGTTCCCATGCAAAAAAATTCAATGGATTGAGATTCGGACTGCTAGATGGCTATTTGTCCTTATGCAAAAAGGCGGTCAAATTCTCCTGACACCATTGTTGCACTATGTCTGCGGAATGTGACTGCAATAATAATCATTACCGAATAAAATGCGACGGCTGGGTTGTACTACTGCCCCTAAGACGTGTTGTTTCTAGTAGCCGGCGTTAACATCAATTCGGCCCACACCATGACGGAAAAAGCGCTCTGAATTTACTTTTCAGGAACATTTTTTAGAGACATTGATCATACTCGATCATTTTGCGAGTTGAACGATTGCTGTAGAACGAAAAACTATTCATCAAAAAATACGAATGCATCGCCGCAGTGCCATCCAAGAATATCAGATACTCGTTTGGCTCTCTTTTCTTTCCCTGGTGTAGAAACGCCGTGAATTTTGTGTTTCTTATACGCTTTTAAGCCAAGATCCTTATTCAAAATTAAAAGTGTTGAAGAGTTGCTTATATTCAATTTCGCAGCAATTTTTCTTATGACCGGCAATGGTTTCGCCGAATTTGTTCCCTCACGACTTTTATGTTACCACTATTGCGAACCGTTCGCGGTCTTCCGCTTCTCGGCCTATTTTTAACGGACGAAGTCTCATTGTACCCCTTTATAGTTTCATAAACAAAATCGCCCTTGAAACACACACTTTTAAAGTCTCTAAATATTGCGCACGGTCGTCTGCCTTGTAAAAATGCTGGCGCTTGGACTCCATCGTAGAAAATAACTATAATACGACTATTACAGATTTGAGTCGGTCGTGGTTTGAGAGTCATAGGAACGATACTCGATTTAGAACAAAAACTAAAAACAAAGCTCACTTGATTGGTGTTTTAAAAAAGTTACAATGTTTGTATTCGAACTTTTTGGACACCGTGTATGTTACAAAACTAATCATATAGTAATCGTTAATGGCGCAATAGTGATTGAATTGATTATTATTTGTGGTATCTTCGCTTTCAGCCATAACTTACATAAAAAATTTGTGAAATAGGTTCCCTGGCAGAATATGAAGCTGGATCTTAGAATAGTCGAGCTCATCGTTAGAGTTTTTAAGATACTAAAGTTAGTGTATCAAGTTAATAGCTCACATACTTTCTCCTCTCTAGAGTCCGGACACGTTTGACTATTTAATAACTAGCCAAGGTTTTCTTGAACTATTTTTATTATATTTGAAAATTTCTGGGTCAGAACTAGATCTCTACAGCCAAATAATAGATAACGTACTCGATTATAACTAGACTTTGAATATCTCGAAACGGCAGTTGATAAAATATCATTCGAATTTTTAAATTTAAATTGTGTTTCTTAAATGAGTTACCTTTATTGGCACAATTTGAGTTTCTATTCTTGTATTTAATATTTTAAAAGAAATATTTGTATCGAAAAGGAATTATAATACAATTGAATTTTATCATTATTTTACGAGGGATGACAGAAAACGTTTCAAAATAAATCATGAAAAGATTGCGAAAGACTGAATGAAGTGAGCTACCTAGTTCACTTTTGAAAAAAGGAACTGTTCCGTTCGATCATTCAACTGAACGAAATCGTCCAACTCTAATATGAATTTATTTTCCGCAGTGAAAAGACAACCTAGTCAGAGAACAGTCTAGTTCATAAACAAAACTTCTGTTGACTTATTTGTAACAGTTCGTTTGGGACCAGTATTGAATCAGTGCTACAAATATGTCATGTAAAAAATACTTTTATATTAGAAAATGATGATTTGGGCCTTAAAACATCTTACAATGGAAGTTGTGAACATAGTACTCATACCTTGACCCTTCATACATGTACACTGCACTTCATATATTAGCTTGGCAAATTAAATTGACATCTTTTAACAATTTATACCTTTGCCCTCCTTCCAGAGAGATGGAAAATCAGTATATATTGGTCATTCATGGAACCGTGCCCATCTCACGAAAAAAATACAATCAGAACGCTTTTTACTTATGATGTTTTGCTTTAACAAGTTCTAAAGCGTAGTCTCAAATCAAATAATATTGCCAAATATATAAGTATTAGAAGAGTATCCGACATCGTTCTGGTATACATAAAAGCAATGAAACATACCCTACCTTCAACCACATTCGAGTTATTCCTCGGTAGAAATTGCTTGTTCAAAAGGTTTCGTAATGGGGTAATCGGGGTATGTCTTGGCAACATTTAGTTTACTTATATCCAGTGGTTAGAAATGGAAGTCGAAACATGCGTGCACATATACTTCCACAAATACGTATATAATAGACACCCAACAAGCACTTCGGTAAATGTTTTAAAAAATAATTTCAAGTAAACTTGCTACAATAAGTGATATGTAAGCTTTTCCAGTTTAAGTTTATTTGAAAGTTTAAAGCAAAATTTGGTAAACTTCAAGAAAAATATATAGTATACGAGGTGTGTTCAAAAAGTATCGCGAATTTTGTGTTTTTTCAAAAATTATTTATTTATTCATGAATATCTATTTTGTCCCCTTCAAAGTAATCCCCATGAGATATTATACACTTGTGCCAACGGTTTTTCCAATCTTCGAAGCACTTCAAAAAATCATTTTTTTGTATCTTGTTCAGCTCCTCCTTCGATGCCGTCTTTATCTCGTCAAGAGAAGCGTAACGTCATCCTTTCATGGGCCTCTTCAGTTTAGGGAACAAGAAAAAGTCACAGGCGGCCAGATCTGGGGAATACGGTGGCTGCGGCATCATTAGTGTGTTGTTTTTGGCCAAAAAGTCGCGCACAAGCAACGATGCGTGAGCGGGGGCGTTATCGTGGTGCAAAAGCCAATTTTTGTTCTTCTTTTTTGCACATCGTTGCTTCGGTCCAAGGTAGCTTCTCCGTATGCCACAGTCAACATTCGGAATGCATCCGCGCACTTAATTTCGTTTTTCACACAAAATTTGATACAGGTTCTTTGATCCATTTTTTGAATAGGTAAAAATCGAAGACGATCCAAAACACGTGCAAGCAAAGCAGCTGTCAACAATCAACTGAACATTCAAAATGGCCGAGCTTGTCGGCATAAGTGAGAGACATGAGTACCAACATAACGCCACAAAAAATTCGAAATTCGAATATACGTAACCAGCGAAAATTCAAAATTCGCGATAACGTTTGAACACACCTCGTATATTTAAATCACAATTTTGTAAGCTTGATATATGTTTCGGAAAGCTTTTTAAAGATATATATTTAAAGTTTACTTTGCTTATTGGGAAGGTATCACATATGTATAATGAAATTGTATCAGGTCGATGTCTCTACGGTGCAGATAGCCAAGAAAAATTCATAGGAGTGATCACCATTAAGCCAATAGAATCCAAATCAACAGTTTTTAGAATTTTTGTTTCTCTGTCTCAACTTGTCTCAGTCTATAAGTTCTGCGTCGCAACAAGGCTTGGACTTGTTTTCTAGTAAATATATATGTATATATATTATTATATATGACGTAAATTGTTATAAACATTTTGTCGGTGTTTTACCCATAATATTCGAGGGTATAACGTTCTCAATATCTAGCAGGGACTAAAAAATCACTTTTTATATCTAGAGTGCTCTCAAGGCATATTAGTTTTGTTCGCCTAACTGATGTGCGTAAAGGCAGTGACGAAAGGTATGTTTACTATCTTTACATATAATAAAATTGTAACAGGTCGATGTCTGTACATTGAAGATATTCAAGAAAAACTGAGAGGAGAGGTCGTTATTGGACCAGCGGAACCCAAATCTACAACTTTTAGAATTTTTGTCTGTCTGTCTGTCCGTCTGTATGATTGTGCGCGTATCACGCAAAAACTACTGAATACAATTGCATGAAACTTTCACCATTCTATCACTTAAAGTCTAACTTAAAATTTAGGACAACTTTCATTTGGATATCTCATCCAGTTCCAGAGTTATTGACCAAAATGTGGGAAAAATGTGACCAAAAATTTGGTTTTTTGCCATAACGCCCGCGTCACACAAAACCGACTGCATAGAAATGAATAAAGCTTTCAATAATCATTTTCTAGACGTCTCTCCTAAAATTTAAGATATCTTTCACCTCGATATTTTACCCGGTTCCCAATTTATTGACCTAAATGTGGAACAAGGGAGACTGTATGATTTGTGCTTTTAAGGCGGAACAAAGTTCGGCGGGTCAGCTAGTATTTTAATAAAAAGGTGCTAAGTAAATCGGATGACAAACAAAGAAAATGTCCGGTGAAGTGGTAAGTACCTACTGCCAAATGAAAGTTATACATCTTTTCTGGTGTTTCCTCATTTCAAAGTACAACTTATACTTCGTCATTCGTTCCAACTGATCATAGTAATAAAAGTCTCAAAAATAATCTACGAAAATTTCTTTTTACCTTGATTCTGGCATAATATGCCGCATAGTAAACCCCAAAAGTGTTCGCAATAGCAAAGTTCTTTTACGTCTTCCTCGGTCGCAGGATAAGTTATATATTTGCTTCACATTTTATACATTATATTGTAGGCGCATTATATACTCGTATGCACGTGTATCCGCTGAGTACTTATTAACTCATGCATTCAAAAGCTCTGACGTACATCAAAATGCATCTAGTTTACTTGAAAATATGTGCTGCACATGACCCTTGACATTCAACAAGTACTCGTAAGTGCAAGTACATCTTATTGCTACACCATCAAAGGGTTTGCGCGTTCCAGGGTTACCATTGAATATCAAAATAAAAGTAATACTATTTTTTTATACCTAGTAGTGCTACGCACACAAGGTATATTAACTTTAGTCGCCTAACGGCAGCACGTAACGGCATAAACGGATTGAGTCAGATACTGACTTATACAAGGTGGCGTAAAAGTAATCCTCCTATCAGAAAATGCTATAAATTTTGCGATTGGCCCCTAAAGTCAGTTCTGTTTTGACATTTGTGTAGTAAACACATGCGAAATACACGTTAATAAACAATGTTACGCTACACTGCTTCAGAACGCGGAATATTGCTGACTATTTATTTGACCAATAATCGGTCGGGGCCAAACGGTTACTGTAAATGGTGAGCGCTACAGAGCAATGATCAACGAGTTCTTTTTGCCGCAACTTGATGAATTGGGATTGGAAAACATGTGGTTCCAACAAGACGGCGCAACAGCACACACTGCACGTGCCACAACCGATATGCTGCACATCGGAAGCTATCTTAATGAAATTTGGTATGCGGGTTCCTTGGCACTCATCTCCGAGAGCTGTTTAAAATGGGCGAAATCGGATGATAGCCACGCCCACTTTTTATATACAGAATATTTTCGGAAGCACAAAAAAAGTGATTACTCAGTACATAATACACCTATAAGGATAAAATTTGATGAATACATTGAGATTAAGGCATAAAATAAATTTTTCAAGAAATTTTTGATTAAGTCTAATTTAGAAATAATATTAATCATAAATCAAAAACCTAAACGGTATCGATATCGAAACGAAATTCAGCACGCAGGCTTCCAGGTATGCAAGGAATGTTCCAGGAAAAAATGGGCTGGTTCGGTTAATGTCCACGCGCAGTTTTTTAAAATAGTTCTGAAAATTTTTTTCTTAATTTAAAAAGAGATATTTCTACAACTAAGTAATTTTGTCGATTTTGAAGAAGTAGGCGTGGCGCCGCCCACTCTTCAGCATAAAATGTCTGCTATTTTCGAAGGCAATCGCTTATAATTCAATCTTGATATTTCAATGCAAACTGGTCAGCTGATTTCAGTAGTATGTGTTATACTCCTGCAAAAAATTAGCCAAATCGGGAAGCACACAAGCAAAATATTCGGGCACGTAGTTAATAGCCCACTGCAATAGCGAACTTATATATCTTTTTTGATTTTCATACCTTTCATAAACATTAAATGTATGTAAGTATGAGAAGAAGAAGAGAAAAGTCACTAAAATGATCAGCAAGATGAGCGGAGTCGATTTAGCCATGTCCGTCTCTCGATACGTCTATCTGTCTGTCCGTCTGTCTATTTGAACGCAAATACGAACTGAAAGTATTAAAATAGACCTGCGTAAATTGGGATGACATAATAGATCACTACTAGGTATATGATGTTCGGTTCCACCCGAACTTTGACTTCCCTACTTGTTAATTTTTACTTCTTCTGTTTTTTTTTTTTTTGAAAATTAGACCTGAACAACTTTTTAGCGTCTGTAGATACCTCATGCAATTTAAACAAACCTTTTTTTAATCGACGTTCTTAGTATAAATATATAGGTTGTGGACTTAAAATGCCGATTTTATATAAAGAAATATATATAGTCAATGTCTTTGTCTGCCTAAAAATTTTGCTTAATTTGAAAAAATATGTTTACATATAGTCTAAATTTTATAATTTAACTAAAAACATATGTAATAGAATATTAGTATTTGCGTATATATCTAGTAAAGTAGAAACTCTGGTGTGCAGCTTATTCAACCGTCAGGTGCACTTATCGTCAACATTTAATTTGACTTCGTTTAATTGAGCGCTCGTCATGATGAACTGCTAGCTGGTGTTGCTTTACCGTTACAGTTACAATAGTTATTGTTAGTTTTGCTATAAGTATTAAAGCGCATTCACTTTTAAAGTTTAATTATGAAGTAAAACTATGTCTGCTAAGGCTGCAGGGGGCTGAAAGTCGAGTTTGTTACAAGCAATTCTACCTACAAACATTTGTATATACATAGGTGCATATATATGTATGCACATGTGTATTTGTATGTGCTGCGATCTGTTCTCATCGCTACTTTCTACACTTTAACGTAATTATTCAGAAATTGTATCTTGTGTAAAACGAGGTACTTGAATTGTAACATTCTATTCACGAGTGCAATCGGCAATTAAAGTGTCAGTCTCCTAATGTCAAGTTTTCAATTCGTGCAAAGGTGCTAAAATGTTGCAATAGTCAGTTACACTGCAATACCAAGCTGTTCTAAGAGCATTCGCATGTGGAAATAATTGCGAAAAATCAACTCAAAAGCAAGTTTGGTGTGAATGCGATTTATACATACGAATCCTTGGAAAGAAATGCCAAGTGACTTTGATAATAAACTTTAAGTGGCGCACTATTGGAAGTTATGAAATTTAAAGTGGCCCCTAAACTGAAGCAAGTCTAAACTATAGTCGTGATATTTGAAATAAACAATTTCCAAAACGTTTGTGTGTTCGTAAAACGGTAGCAGATAACTTTAAGACCGCCCACAGATTGTAAAAGTAAACATTTTGATTCACTTACATCGCTTTTATGATGTCAAATAAATTCCCTATTCAGTAGCCTCAATGCAATAAGTAAGTTTTTTATGATAATTATCTTAAGTCATCATTAATCATTATCATTCATTGGCACCCACTCGTCGATACTCGTATACTTTGGCAACTTCATACTCTTTGACACTATCCATGATTTCACCAGTACATCGGAACAGTTATGATGAGAAACTTATAGTCCATGATCCTCGTTAGCTAAAGTATTTTTGGAATAGATTTGGAGCAACTATTTACAGTACCTTTTCTTGATATCTTCATTCAGAATTTTCCATTATTATTTCAGGACAGTTTAGAGACCAGTTAGAGTATTTTCTATACACCTTGTGAATTTGAGAACATTTATTCCAAAACTTTGTTGACGTACGATCCTTACGTCATAGTAATGATTTCTGGAACATTAAGGGTTCTATTTAAAATATTTTCGGAAGTAATTTGATACCATTTTCAGATCAGTAAAACATCATTTTAGTATGACTTTTATACTTTTTTGTAGTTCAGTTCATTTTTAGGGAGTTTTTTGCCTTCGTTGTATTAATTAATTAGCTAAACTTAACTAAAACTAATTAGCAGGCGCAAGCAGGCCGTCCGGGAATTGGGTACGTTTCGGTATTGGCACCTGCTTGTAATAGACCGACTGAAGTAGAAACAATTTCGTAGACCAAGGGGTCGATATAGATTTTGGTTGCTCTAGCCACAGACACAAGCACCTCGGGTATATTCTAACCTTTCGTTGACGTCAGAATAATTCGAAAATTGTGTGACTTTAATTGGAAAATATTTCTTAACAATTTGGAGTACTTCCAGTATTTTGTGATTAATTTTATTAATTTTCGGAACGAGAGATACATTGAAAACACACGCAGCCCACCAACATATCTACGTTAGTCCATTCTCTTAATCTTGCAGACCCCATAACACAGACATGTATCTGATAATCCCTCCAAAAAACAGACCTCACGTTTGTAATGGGACTTTCATAATAGATTTGTATCAATGATAACTCCAATTTATGTGAGCTTGAGCATAGGTAGATAAGTTCACTTACTTATAACGATGCTATTTTTCGAGATTTTAATTAACGATTTTGTAGCCTGCATTATCGACTTTTCTATTTAATAACTTAGCTATAACGACTCGTGCTTAGGATTCTTCTTAACGCGACTAAACGTACGCTAAGTATTTCAATGCCATTCATTTTATATTAATAATATTAATGACATAATAATACTATATTAGTTTTCGTTAACAACCTCGAATTATTTGTTGTTCATTTAGCGACACAACAAACGAATATCGATGAAAAATTGTTAGTGAATGTCAAATCGTTATAGTCATCGTTAAGATAAAATGTCGATTGCGAATGTCGTTATAGTTAGTGAAATCCACCACTGCACAACCAACCTTCCAACATCAGTCACACTCACTCAGGATTTAGGAGCTTAATGTGTTAGCACAGTATTCACTTGCTAGTTATACAAGGTGGCGCAAAAGTAAGCTTCCGATGTTCAGCATATCGGTTATGGCACGTGCAGTGTGTGCTGTTGCACCGTCTTGTTGGAACCACATGTTTCCCCATCCCAATTCATCAAGTTGCGGCAAAAAGAACTCGTTGATCATTGCTCTGTAGCGCTCACCATTCACAGTAACCGTTTGGCCCCGACCGATTATTGGTCAAATAAATAGTCAGCAATATTCCGCGTTCTGAAGCAGTGTAGCGTAACATTGTTTATTAACGTGTATTTCGCATGTGTTTACTACACAAATGTCAAAACAGAACTGACTTTAGGGGCCAACCGCAAAATTTATAGCATTTTCTGATAGGAGGACTACTTTTGCGCCACCTTGTAGATACGAACTGGCGTGTGTCATTACAGCGTACCGAAAGCTTTTTATACAACAGCCAATTACTCGTAGAAACAAAATCGAATCATCAAATCTCATGAACTCAAATGGTGGTAAGTTGTTGAGTTATATTTTACAACGTATTCACAAGAAAGAAAACAAAACTGGAAAAATAAGCTTTAAAAAGTTTAGACCATTTCTTTTTGCGACTTACTCCCCGATTCTAGTGTGGTAACCATATTCTTTATACCGGAAAATAAATAGTTTGGCAACTTTTACACCCTTTTGATATTCTGCCAGCTAAAGTTGCAGTCCAATTTCGTAACCACCAAAATAAGTGGTAACGTGGCATAACCGCTGCGCATTTTGAATGCAGACCAGAATCGCGCTTACGTGAACTGCTTTACCGTTGGGAAGAATTATCGGTTAGATAATCCCCCAGATATAAAATTACCGGTTAGATAACAATCGAGCGGTAATACTTAAAATGATACCTATATGTCAGTTAAACGAAGAAAGTGAAACTCCTTTGATTAAATAGGATTAATAAGATTCCTAATAGGACTGGGTAAAATTGCTATTTCAACATTTGACGAAAGACTCATTGAACATAGTTTTTAAGTTTTTCTTCCTTTTTTCTGCTTAAGAAGTATAGCCAGGACAAATTAGATTCTTATGACGGTTTAAAAGGGACATGGACGACAAACTCTCATATGGTTAATATTTAACACTTTGGCTGGCTGTGTATCACCGGTGATCACGCTTACGCCCCTAAAAATAAGAATAACTTTTTCAAAGCAACAGTTAATGCTCAGCAGTGATCACATTAAAAATACATATACCCAAATGATTGCCGAGCACGAGTTGTATTGATGCTAAAAAAAATGTCGCTATAAAAAAGAGCGCAACATGTACTTTTGTTGGTGTTCTTTTTTTGCGTGCTAAATTTACTTCCAAGAAAAACTAAAACTATTTGCAAAATCACCACACTGTAGGGCGCCCTCCGGCTGAGCACAACTAAAAACGACAGCGTGAATTCTGCTTAATTAACAAAGTTTAGCTTGGCTTCGAGGCTCTATTTCAGTGCAACTAAATTTGTCATATATTTCCTTGTCTGTTACATTTGTGATGTCCATTTTTTCGTCCTACACATATGAACATTGTTGCTTCCCGTTTCACTTTTTCGTTGATATTAGCTTTATTTTGTGTTTGTTGTTCGTCATGATATTCATGTCGTAATTGTCGAAAAGTGCTACTGGCCTTAATTAAGAAGTACTATATGTATTTAGTTAGTGGTGTAGTAACAAATAGTTTACAAATGTTGTCATTGTTGTTGTTACAGAAGAAAAACATTCCCCAAACGTTTTGGTGGTAAGCAGTCCTTGGCTTTTACCAGCCGGAAATTCCCCGCTAGCATTTTGCTTTAATTGAGTAGACCTTCTGACTCATCTCACAGAGTCCCGTTTAAGCTAGTTGTGATTTCACTTGGATTCAAGAATAATCCTAAATGATCATAAACATCAGAGGACAATAGCTGTGTCTCTACTTTTCTACTCTTTGCAATACAGAGGTCAAAAAAGCTCAACAGATTTCTATAGGCAAGTATAACCAGAGCTTAAACCATCCTCAGCCTCAAGTGAGCTTGGTTATCAGTCATTTACGCCCTGATTCTAGACTGGTAACAATATTCTTTTTGCTGGCAGAGAAATAATCTCTCAATTTATACAAACTTTTTTTTGTCGAATAGATTTACAGTTCAATTTCTTAACTAAAATACCAGGTTCTAATGTAACGTAACCCCAAAAAATCCTGCTGTTTTGTAAATATTGTTGTAGAAAGAAAAATGCACAAATCTTTTACACATATTAGTTAACCAGAATTAGAAAACAATATTTACATCTAACCCCATTTTCATAAAAAATAAAAAAGGTTTATAAAGTTCTCATATATATATGGAAATGTCATTTTAAAAAGCTTTATAACCAATTTTATTTTTTATGAATAAGGGGGTTAAAGTTTTACCGACTGTAACGATCTTCGGTTACATAATTCTCAGGGAACAAAGTTAGCCGCGACGGTCAAAATCAGGTCGTTAACAATGATATCAGCAGTTTTATTTGATATAGAGTAAACGCACTAGTTTCCGGACACTTAACGTTTTCCTCAACTTTGACTTCGACTCATTTTCTCACTATAAACGCTACCGCGAAAAGATATACTGTTTATAATAGCATAAATATTGCTCAATAATATGACGTCTGTATAATTTAAAAATATATATTACTTATTAAAGTAAAAACTCAAAAAAGTTCGATTTGCTCTAGTTTCCGGACAGTAAAATTTAGTTTCCGGACACTTTGGTTTTATCTTCCGGACACTCGAAATATGTATAAAATTTGTACATACACTATATTTTTGTAAAGTTCTTCTGAAACATGAAGAGGGACTTTGAATACAACAAATACGTCTTAATCATATTCACTTCCCTCTGAATGGACATCTCACTGATTTGGACACTGGCCATAAACCAACTTTTCGATCGGTGGTTCGAGGGATCAGCCAAACTTACAACTTACGCAGTTGATGTCTTATTTCCCTGCAGTCAATTCTACTAGTTTTATACTAGTCAAATACTAGTTTGCCAAAGCGGCTCAACTAGTTGGAGTTCTGTAATTTTTTCATATTAGCAACTGGTATTTTTAACACGGCGATGCCCTACGAGATGGCAATTGTCAGCTTCTGCATCAGCACCATACCAATTGGCATACTAGTCAGTTTCTGCATCAGCAATATACCAGTTTACATACTAGTTATTATATACATCAAGATCATACCAGTTTGTACACTAGTCAGTACATACACCAGTATCATACCAGCCGTCGTACTAGTCAGCCTATGCATCAGTATCAAACCAATTACTGCACCACTTCATAGGAGCTTAGTTCATTTTGGGTTCAAAAATACAAGAAAATTTCAAAATTACTTTGCAAAACACTTTATTGAAAAGTCAGTCATCATATATAAAATATGTATCTATCAAAATAAATATTACTTCACTATATTGAACAAATTTCAATAAAAGTATAGTCGCTATTCATAGCAATTATGCTCTTGGAAAACATTAATAAAAAGTAATTTTCTTCTCTTTTAAATAATTTTTTTTTCAATGAATTTTATAATTAATTTCACAGAGATAAATCTTTAAATTTTCTTGAAACATTTTATGGAAAATGGAACACTTTTGAAATTTTACTTTGACAAGTGATCGTTTCGTTTTCACTTTTTTCGTGGTTTCATTTGAGCACTGCTCACTTTTTTGCATCCCTGGTACTCCGCTATGCAGTAGCGACGTCGCAAAAAATAAGTCAGATTTTGTTGACATGCACGTACGTACATGATCTGCAAAACAAATGTACTATTTGAAGCACGAAATTCTCAAAGGGATTATGATTTTACTATAAGAATTATTATTTGCAAAAAGTTCTCAATTTAATTAAATGAATATTTAAATGCTCAGAATATTAGTTAAAGAGAAAATTAAAATATAGCACGGAGTTGCTAACTGACCCATTGCTGCCCGAATACTGAATTGGTTTCTTTTTCGCTCTCGTATGCATGTATCGACAATTTTAAAGGGCTGCTTATAATAGCGGAAACGTTACAGTTGCTCAAACTGGTATGAATAACACCACGGAACTCTAGTTAATGAACTAGAATGTTTACTAACCGGTTTGGCAGTTGACTGCAGGGTTGTCATGTGTTGCATGGTTATGGAAAAACTCCAACAATTAGCTATATGAAGGTCCGGGAGCTTCAGGCGGTCCTTGTCGGGCATCCGACCTTGGGTTAATCGCAAAATGCGCGTTTACATAGTCATGGCGGGGTGCACGTGAGTGTTCTCACCTTCTTTCTAATTGGGTATGCACCGTAATTGTGGAGCTAATTGTCATTATGGAGTCCTCGTTAGGTTACCAGCCACCCAAAAAAAGAACTTTTGTTAACAAACTGGAGAGAGTATGCACAAAATCAATAATTAGTATAATGGGAGGCTTGAATGCCACCCCGACAGAATTATTAAATGCCATTCTGTACATCGCACCCGAAGACTTAGTGGGCAAAAGCATATTGTTGACAACTGAAACTAGGCCCAATGCCTCATGTCAGACTGTATGGTTCCGCCCGCACTTTGAAATGGGTGTTAAAGCTACAATAGATGAGAAGGGTTGGCGTAATGTTCGGTTGGTACCATACACATTTACACCGATTGCTCCAAATCTGCTTTACACTGTGCTTATCCGAAGTTAAACAAATCCTACAAGGAGGTAAATTACAACAACTAAAAGTGTTTTGAAGTGCAACAGGCGCTAGGAAAAATTTACAAGGAGGGAACGTACATCTATACATGACCATGGGTCATATGGGCATAGATGGGAACGAAAGGCATGATATCCTCACCTAGAAGGGGAAAAGTATAACATAGAACTCCCCATTAGATTGAGAGTATTGAAAAGCAGTCAAGAGCTGTAAACGATCTACCAAGCAAAAACGGTTTAGAAGTAACATGGGATGGCAAGTCTACGAGGCCGTGTGCAAGTCGTATGGGTTAACAACCTAGCTCTTGCCCGTAAAACGGCAAGAATGCGATATTATGTTTATACATATAGGTTGTACAAGTAATGCTTGAACATTATCCTGTCGCTCGCCAGATTAAGGCTCCCACTATTAAGAGTTCCACAGCTACCCTAAGCTGCCGCTTATCTGATGCTTGTCTGGTTTCACCTTATAAGCTCGAAGGGCTGAGGTAAAAGTATGCATTCATTCTTTAAATAATAATATCGATAGAAAGAGCAAAGTTTGTACAAAATGCTAACTGTCCGGACATTGAAACTTATTTTCTCATTATCCGGGCAGCAATATTTGTACTTGAAAAAACGTGTCCGAAGACTGAAAACATAGGAGAAAAAGTGTTTTTCTTTTTGTAATGCATATAAAATATAATAAACTGTCATTTAGGAGCATTAAAATGGTAATTTGTAATTTTCGCCTTCTTTTCAGTATCCGGACGGCTTGTCCGGAAACTGAAAATCATCTAAAATTTGGTACTGGTATCCGGACAGTAATAATTTAGGCTGAAAATCTAAGTAAATTCCTTTTTTAGTTATAAAATGTAAGTTTAGTATATTTTAAGCTAATATTATTAACTTTTATTGTACAATGTTAATAAATATTTTTCTAAAGTGCTCCCAAATTTTTTTTTTTACAAAATCTGCAATTTAGACGGATGCTCGGACTTCTAACAATAAAATTACGTATCACTGTTAAACTATGCTTTTGATTCAACTTAAACTTTCCACGTACACTCAGAAAACATGTACATTTCCATTTAAAACACAAACTGAAAACAATGTATGGATATCGTATAAAAATTATTTTTATATATTGAGGTGGATAGGGTTACTCCCGCCTGTCACACAAATGAGATTTTTCGTACTGCATATCTGTGGAAGTATTCTTGCTAGACAATTCGGTAACGAGTTACATGTATGAGAATGATCTCTAACATCTAAAGAAAAATCAATAAAGAAGAATCGTTCCATCTCACCTGAACATATTCCATGAAAGACTCATTATAAGTAGCCTGCTACAGAGATGGCTTAGGGAAACGACTTTATATAGACTCAAAATAACATCACAAGGGATATTGTATACGCTATGCTATTCAGCAATACTCAAACTCACTTATGAGTACACAAATGTATATATAATATATCTGTGTAGAAATGTGGAGTGATAAACACTGGTATAAGCTAGTCCATTATAATGTTTATTACTACTCAAACCATCTCACAAGGAATTGTCTATTTTCAGAACAAACGTATAAAGCTTTTAGGCGCTCAAAAGACGGCACGCCAATAGCCCATCAAGAATATATATATTTTGTTGTTTTTATATTTCCAAGTCTGAACAGTGCGTGTCAGAATATTTTAACAAGACCGAATCAAGGACGACTAACCGCAAGCCAAACGACCGCCAATACATTCACTGACTGAATAGAAATTGCGTTGAAGGACGGTCAAGTGGCTGTCGTATGCTACTGAGGACATGCCGTCATTTAGTGATTTCCTTGAGGCAAAATACTTTAATACAAACATAAGAACTTATAAGAAACTGAAAAATAGAATATGTCTGTCCACTTTCTTGTTGTTGAGCTGTGTGAAGCTTCCAAGCTAAAGTACGAAAGATGTGAAATAGGCATTTCAATATTTTAATTTAGTCCTGAAACGAAAATCAAGTGGATAAAAGTTGCGATTTTTCTGTTCTCAGTTAATAAAAATGAACGTAAATATGAAACTGTTTTATCGCTATAACACCTAGCTCAACTCCCACTATACCAAGGTAGTGCGGCATCGCTTTCGTTATCCAAACTTTACTGTCAGTTTATGCTGCAGATTTCAACTTTACACCTTACTCTGCTGTTAACATTTTCCAAATTGTAACAGTTTTAGTTTTTATACCATTTCATTTTGTTTCGTTTGGCCAGCGGTTCTCAGTGAAAATCTGTGCTGAAGAAGCGTTGTTAAGCTGTTCCCAGTCAGTCAATTCACTTTGCGCTTAGCTGGCGCGTTTGCGGTTGAAAATTTCTTTTTTACATTTTGTTGGTTTGCGCGGATGTTTGAAAAATATTAATCGTTGCAATGCTCATTCGGGTTTCCTGTCGTGCTATTGATAATATGTTGAGGAAGCAAAGGCAATAAAAAATATGACGTTAGAAAATTTTGCAAAAAATACAATTTATGGATTGTCGGTTCTTTTAACCTCGTCTTACAAAAGATTTTTATATACTAGGGACATATATAAGGTATTTGCAAATTGCCGTTTTATTTATTAGCGAAGATTGTTGCCATGAATTTCGAGATAATTTCGTTCTGGTCAAGTCATCATCGTTTTCCTTTCCTCTCAGTCGAGCACTTCTTCTTGACCGGAGCTTTCTTTGCTCAATCGCATAACATGCTCCAGCCAACTGAGACTTGGACTTTGATCCGGTGCATAATGGTCATATTTACTCACGGTTACCCGTTTCATTTCCTTCACTACTCGCTGTTGGTATCACGGGAAGGACCATAGATCTTCCGAACAATATTTCTCCCGAATACTCCAGGGCGGTTTCAACTTTTTTTCAGAAGCTTCGATGATTCCGGGGATTATATCAGGACAGTTGCCTCAGCACAAAGTACCTCACTTGTTGGCAAGGTTTAGCCTTCGTTAAGTTTCTCGGCTGACGTTATTTTCGTCGTTAACACTGTTCCTAAATACAAGCCCCTCACAGTATAAAATTTTAGATCCGTGGATAGTCGTTATAAACAGTTTACGAAATTAAGATCAAAGAACGGAGATCGGTAAGTTGGAGTAAAAAGTAAAAAGTGATATGTGGCTAATCAAAGACCGAGTCTCAAAAATTGCTGTAATTTTGAGTAGCAAATCCAAGCCAAATTTGTAGCTCATGGTATTGACCATAGGCAGCAAATCAAAGCGACGCCATATTTAAAGGCGGATAGGCTTCTACAAGTTGTGTCCGTGAAATGTCTTTTTGACTAACAATCATTGTGAAGGAAAACTGGCGCAACAAGTATCTGCATGTAAATTTGAAGCTATTTTTGCAAGACGCTCAAGCACATTCGTATGTAGTTTTATTAGAGTCTGTCGTTTTTGGCAATTTTTTCCACCCTCTTTGAGTTATACATATATTTATAAAAAATATTTTCATTTGAAAAAGCTCGAAGCTTAATTTTAAAACTGATTATCCATGTAAATAATGAGTTAACATAGGGTAGCAAACGCTTGATACACGGCTAAAAATTTGAGCGTAAGTTTTAAACCATTCGTCTGTTCAAGCAAATTTTTCAACGTTTTTGTAATAAATTCCAAACCGCTAAATTACCTACAACAATTTTGAATTTATTACGAATTAGATCTAAAGCTGAGCTGAAAAAAACGTCTAACATTTTTTTATTTATTTTCATTTATTTCTGAAAGCTTTTTCAAGTCATTGAACTTTTCTCATTACAGTTTTGTGTGCGCTGTAGCTCTGCGGGTAGAGCAGACGACTCTGATGCGGGAACGTCGGTTCGAATCCTGCCAACTGATACAAATGTTTTTCATGTTTTTTAATTGTTAAGACATTTCTGGTTTAAAATTGAAACTCTTCTTCACGGTCATTTTCTCGAAAACTGGCACAATTTAAATCCTAAACTAAATTTGGTTTGGACATATATGTAGCTCAGAAAAGTTTAAAATTTAGGTTAAATTTTTTAGCCGTGTAAGGTCTTCACCGGCTTTGGTATTGGCAATGATAAACAAGGGAACACTCATCTGCTTTGGATTAATTTCTTTATAAAAACTTCACTCTCTGCATAAGCTTAGTCGAATTTTACTATGAATCTAAACATTATTGTGATTGACTAAGTAACTGCAGAAAATTTCAGTAAATTAATGATTGCCATAAATATGCAAATGTATACCCACCCATACATATACATATGTGTGTATGCACATTCAAGCTCTTCCCGACCAGTTAATACCAAATACTCCCACAGATTTATTTCTCTTTGGCCAATCAAAAAGAAAACAAAAATAATTAAATGTGGTCTTTTGAGTGCACTCGTTACGTTGCTATTTTATGCAACCCCCACATTCTTTAGTTGGCTGAAGTGGCATTCTAATACTGGGTCCGTGCCAGCAAATGATCCAAAGGGAAATGCTGATATTGTACATACATCACGCCAACGTAGCCAAAACAGATGATGATGACTGCAAAAATAACAAAAGTCTCTCTGAGTGAAAAACAAAAGTAGATAGCAACAGCTCCTTGAAATGCAATTGACCCAGTAGCGGATACAGGTGCGATCGCACCCCCTCAAACCTGAAGAAATATTGGACGTGCTAAATTTTGCCCGAAATTCAAATACATTTTTTAAGACTTCTGTAAAATTGAGATCGAATGAAATCTTTCTTATCTTCTTTTGTCTGCTTGTCTAGCGTTAACTGTAAATGTGTAATAAGTATATTCTCTCAAAAACGCCCGGCAGAAAATCAATACCAAAATCGGCTGTAGAAGTTTTAGATCACTGCGACGGAAATGCTTTTCCACTAATAAGGATGATATTGCACATTCTGGCTACACTGCCAGTCAGTAATGCTTCTCCAGAAAAAAAGTTTTTCTACCCCTCGGCGATTAAACACATGGTTACGAACAACTATGACTGAAGAGAGGCTCATTGGTTTAGCACTTTTACACGTACATTATGATATTAAAATCGACGTTGAAAACATTATAGAAAGATTCGGAAAAAAAAAGGGAAGCGAAACATTGATTTTATAATATAGAATTGTATCGTCACAGCTTGACGCTACTTTATGAAAAATAATAATGCATACTGTTTCAGAAACATCTTTGTAACAAAACTACATATATAATCTGTCGACGAATAGATTGAAATGTACTTAATTTCACTAAACATTATTGTTCATCTCTGTTTTTTTTTTTCATTGCTCCAATAAATATAGATTCAAGATAACTCCACTTAGTTAAAAGACACAAGTGAAACTCGCTTAGCATAAAGTACTAGTTTCTACCTTTGACCTGTATAAAATCATTTCCTGATTGATTTTTGTTCGAAAGCTAGTTTGATTGCTTAAAGATAAATTCGTTACGTTTATTCGTAATTATGTCAAAATGGTGTTCTGAAATTAATCATTCATTTATAACTATTACTGACTTTCATGGCAATTTGGATTTTGAGCTTTCGGTCATGATCGCCCCCATCAACTAGAGACCTGTATCCGCTCCTGAATGGACCAGCGTCCACAATGTACATATAACGCAAGTTTTGCAACAATCGTCTAGATATGGGCAATCACAATAGCAAACCACCCACACAAACTTGTGTACATCCATCGGTACCTGCATATGTGTCTTTCAAAAACTTATAACTATGTTAAGAGTTAGTTGAAGAGGGTGTTAAGAGTAAACATCTACATTTGTAGGTATGTCGTATAGCGTTCCTGCAGTGAAACAGCAAACTAGGCGGGAAACATACAGCGTCCAACTACAGTTTTCTGACTGGTATCGAACTAGACCGAAATGTCCAAATTCGCAATAGTAAAAGTTAAGCAGACTAATGAAATGTCCCGAGTTGAAAAAATGCGAGCAGGAATTAACACTTTTTTGTTTCCGACACCACTGACATGCCGTATGTGAGCCTAGTACTTATCCACTATGCTCGCAGGCATCTGCAATATTCTTTGGTTATATAGAAAAACAAAACAATTGGCCGACTTGCTTTCTTGTAATTTAAACCAGTAGTAGAACAAATAGTGATGTTAAGGTATGTTTATACAAATGTATACATATGCACATTAGAGTGGATGAAATGAACTATTTTTTGAAAACCAAAGATGGGCATGAATGGAATTATAACAAGTAGAGAAGTCTAAGTTAAGGTGAAAACCACCTTATATCTACAGATGTCATCGACTTAGGCGAAAATTTTCATTTTTCAAGAAATTTTTGAAAATGGGCGTGGCAACGCCCACTTTTGATTAAGTCAAGTTTAGAAATAATATTAATCATATATCAGAAACCGTTCAAGATATCGAAACGAAATTCAGCATGCAGGTTTTCAGGTATGCAAGGAATGTTCTAGGAAAAAATGGCGGGATCGGTTAAGGTCTACGCCCACTTTTATATGAAAGATTTTGAAAAGGATCGTAGATATATTAAATAGACAATAACTTT
Organism: Merzomyia westermanni; assembly: GCA_949987695.1. Lineage (NCBI taxonomy): Eukaryota > Metazoa > Arthropoda > Insecta > Diptera > Tephritidae > Merzomyia > Merzomyia westermanni. The sequence goes on from OX465288.1 coordinate 881,722, forward strand.
GCGTAAAATAGCTTTACATCATTAATATTTCAGTTTTAAAGTTTCCGTAAACAAAGAAATCCAAAAACTTAAAATTTTCGAAAATGGGTGTCGCCCCGCCCTTTTTATAGTGGACTATTCCAAAAAAACTTTTTATGCCATAACTCCGCCAAAAATTGATTTGTGGAAACGAAATTTTTTGATAATGTTCTATATATAAAGGTAACTGTTTGCTGTAAAATTGGGCGAAATCGGTTAATGGACACGCCCAGTTTTTTAACATAGTTCCGAAAACTTTGTTTGTAAAATTTAAAGAGCGATATTTCTACAACTAAGCAAATTATATCAATTAGAGTTTGCACACACAATAAGCTTTTTAAGAAAAACTCGACCGCAAAAAAATGTTGTCAATTTTGAAGAAGTAGGAGTGGCGCCGCCCACTTTTCAGCATAAAATTTCTGCTATTTTCAAAGGCAATCGCTTATAATTCAATATTGATATTTCAATAAAAATTGGTCAGCTGCTTATCAGTAGTATGTATTATACTCCTGCCAAAAATTAGCCAAATCGGGAAACACACAAGCGAAATATTCGGGCACGTAGTTAATAGCCCTTGCAATAGCGAAGTTATATATCTTTTTTGATTTTCATACCTTTCATAAACATTAAATGTATGTAAGTATGAGAACAAGAAGAGAAAAGTTCACTAAAATGATCAGCGCGATGAGCGGAGTCGATTTAGCCATGCCCGTCTCTCCGTCCGTCTGTCTGTCTCTCCGTCTGTCTATTTGAACGCAAACAGGTCTCTCAGTTTTACAAAAGAATGCTGAAATTCGTGGTTTGCTTTGGCCGTTTTATAATATACTAGCAAACCCGATATACGTTGTTTTGACGTTTTGATATATAGAACACATCTATATATAAAATTGCATTCACTTGAACCAAATAAGCTCCTATCTATACCGAACTGCAGCTTTATATGACCTGGGGGATTTTCCAAAAGCTATATGCAGACTGTGTCGTGCCCAGCGAACTCCTGAACTTATCGTGAAAGTTCAAAAGCAAAACAAAACACAAAAATGATGTAGATATTGACTAAGTGACACATATATCCAAATTTCATAAATTTAGACCAAAAAAGTTCGGAATTATGACGAATTGAAACTTTATATAGCCTGGGGGCGTGGCTCCCCCTACTTTTCCAAAACTATATATTGTCTATGCTGTACCCAGTGAACCCAAGTATATATTGTGAAAATTTCATAAAGATCGGTTGAGTTCTTTGACGCCTATAAAAGACACTAATTTTTATATCTATTTTTGTTACGCACACAAGGCATATTACTTCATTCGGCATAAACGATTCGAGATATATATATATATTAATGTATATCAAAACGTTCAGGATGAAAAGTAAAATATCCGTGCAAGTAGTTAATACCACACCACAAAAGCGAAGTTGTATATCTTTTTTGATATTCATTCCTTTCATGAACATGAAATGTTTGTACGTACACTGAAATGCTTAGGAGGATGAGCTGAGTCGAGGTAGCCATCCGTCTTTCGATACGTCTGTCTGTCTGTGTGTCGGTCTATTTGAACGCAAATACGAACTGAAAGTAATAAAATAGACCTGCGTAAATTGGGATGACATAATAGATCACTACTAGGTATATAATGTTCGGTTCCACCCGAACTTAGACTTTCTTACTTGTTGTTCCATCTTGTGCCATCTTTACCACACAAAAAGTCATTGGGATTACGTCCTTCCATTGCTTCTTCGAACTCATCATCACCATCATCATCATCGTCATCATCATCATCAAAGGATAATTCATTTGGTTGGATTATTGGGTCGTTCTCGATGTCTGAAGCTTCATTGCCAGGAATACAATCCAAATCCTCGATGTCATTGTAATCATCATGCAGGTTTATCGGTTGAAGGTTATCTTCAAGTTCTTCAGCGGCCCTTTCACGTTCCAAATCGTTAGCTAAAGCAGCTGCTATTCGTTCATAAAATTGACTGTCAAAGTTTCTTCTATGCCGTCGAGTGTTATAAATCAAATCAATTTCGTCACTCATATTTTTTTTTTTATCAAAATAGCACACCAAAAAATAACGCTTAGTAATAAAATATATTTTAGCACTCACTTCCTGAAGATTCAACTTTTATTTATCAACTGCCATCAAAGCAAAACTCAAAAATATTAGCTAAAAAGAAGATCAACTCTGGTCATGATATTAAAAAATTAAAAAAAGAATTTAATCGAAAAATAAAAACCGAAAAGGAAAACGCAAAGGTTGCCTTGACATTCAAAAATTTGAAAAAAATCCATTATGCGTGGTTGCATGCATAAAATTACATAGAAATGTATGTGGGTCCAGCCAGACCTATGTGTTACGAATGTCATGTATTAATCAACATATCTATATAACTAGATATACGAGTATATATCAGATATCAAGATGATTTTCTTTACAAATCGACCTATGATTAAATTTTAGGAAGCTACCTAAAATTTCAAACATCTAGCTTAACCCAGAGTGGTATTTTTTGGTTAAAGATCGGAGGTGGTTTTTGGTAAAGAAGAAAAGCGTATGGCGCACCAACTATGTACGAACCACTTTCCTTAATATTCTATATAAGGTAATATCTGAAAGGACGTCAGAAAGACTAAGGTTCGTCGTCGAAAAGCTGATTGGACTTGACCAGTGCGCCTTCTGATTTGGCAATCCTTCCACGATACGCCATAACCCAAAGAAGAGCAAAGTGATATAAAAAATAACGGTTAGCAATATCAACATCTCCGTCAGGATTGTGTGGGTCGTCTCTGAGCCATTCGAAAATAATGCAGGTTTCAGACAATGATAGTGGTCCAGAAGATTTTGAGCATCATAGGTAAAGCGCACTGGTACGATGGATGATATTAATCTTCCCAACAAGTGCGACTTTGGACTGACTAGTGTCGAAATAAGATGAGATGATTTTCTTTAAATTTTAGTAGGCCCACTCTACTGTAAGCATGTTTGTATTTAATAGCCAAAGTACGAAGGTGTTGCTTGGACGTGCATATTGTCGAGTAGAAAAGGAGATGCTGTCTTAGTTACAAAGCTGAAAGAATGTTGTAATTTCGCATTTTGTGTACTTAACCTAATTGGGCGTTCATTGCCGGTCTTGGGTTAAACAACGCCAACAACAATACAGATTGTTAAAAAACTATGATGTCAGCTATAATATTAAAGTGGGTGTTACTGGCAATGAAATGGCAGTGAGAACGGTACTGACTGTCTGTACCTAAGCACAGCGTGCAGAGTTGTTTGCTCAACCGGGCTGAAAATTAGTCGGAATGTCCCTTACTTCGAGAGCAGCACTTCTAAATTGTCCGATGTAACCGTAACTGCTGGTATTAAATAAATTTATTCCTCATTTAAATATTTGCTTGTTTGGCTTGTTTAACTTGAAGCTTTTTTATATTGTTTTAATATGTTTTACTAACATAGTTGAATTGTTTACGAGACCACAAATTGCAGTTACTATTTAATTACTTGAATGTACTTAGAAAATCGCTGTAATAGAGCCAAATGGGCAGCCAATTACAAAAAGAGTTGAATAAAAGCTTTTCGGAAGAAAGCAGACGGAAGATCCAAAGTCAAAACGTAGCGCATCAGACAGAAAAACGTTAGTAATTAGTAGTTTTTTTTTACTGATTTTTTGCGAGCACCTAGTACTGAAAAGGGAATTTTCCAAATAAGTTTTGCCGGATTTATATAGAATTTTCCTAATATAAATGAGAAGCAACAAAAACAATACAGCCATGTTATTTCTCTCAAACGCTTTTAGGCACCACAGCTATTGCTACGGTTGTATTCTACTACGCTTATAAGAATAAAAAAGTTGTGCATACGCAAATGACCTTTCTATCAGCAAAATTTCATGTCTACCGTTAAGAGATGCTCGTACGTGTATCCTAAATACAAATTTCAAAGAACTGAAAATACATTTTGATAACCAACTGTAAAAGTTTCAGGTCTAATAAAACTTGATCTCTGCATGAATTGGTCCTTTCTATTATTTATTTTGAAATGTGTAATTTCCTGTTACGATGCAATAGAAGCTGGATTCTGGACAAAAGCAATATAAACGGCTCTATTGGTTTAACTTTTCCTTTTGCTTATCCGAAATGTGTGTATGTATTTATGCATAATATTACTACCCCGCCGGAAAATCAATAACTATTTCCCGAATTTATGGTTAAAAACTAGAGCTTCAGCAGCTATTGTAAGTAGTGCGATGGTAGTCAGCCCCATTTTCAAGGTTTTTTTTGTATTCATCGATTTGGCAAATGCGTAATTTTGCATTCCTTATGATAATCTGCTAATACTAATACGAAAGCTTTAAAAATTGTTATATTAACTGTTTTATGATATTTATTTTAAGGTTTAGAAACCATTACAATCTTCCTTTTTAGTCAGATATAATATAGTTCAGGCGAGATAGACGAATAATCTACGGATTGAGTCAGTTTCCTGGAGAACTTAGAGACAGCACAACTCAAATCGGAAGAGAAGTTAAACTTTTATATCATCTGAAATATATCGCGCTAAATTCTTTCATATCAAAATTCAGTGTAGACTTAATAATAATAAAACTTTGAAGCAGTATTCCTGCGAAGAGCTCAATCCTGAGTCATGTAGGATGGATCTTTGTTAAGCAGATTTTCATGGTAGAAGAACACTCGAAGGATTTACGACTACTTCCGAAGTGCGACCCCATTTGTGAAAAATAGTTGACTAGCCCATTGTTTATGTTGCCCGTCCCGTGTCTCTTACCAGCGACCTTCTGTATTGTAGCCCAACATGGTACCACTACACTTGATGGAAGTAAGGACTCAATTCGAACGGGTCTAGTTCGGAAGTTTAACTTTTATGAAATATCAAACTTATTTGAATTCGAGTAATAGTGAAATGACTAAGGCCCGGTTTCACCAACTCGACTTAACTTTTTCAGTTTCACCATCTAACTTAACTAAGTCACAACTTAGTCAGCCTGCCAGCTGACTTATTCTCGACTAAGTCAGTGTTGCTGTCGTTCAAAACCTAAATGTCAGTAATGCTCCTAATTTGTTTTGTACAATGTCCCAGCCGGAAAATTCGTCAAGCATGACTTTAACGGCGTATGCGTAGATGCATGTAAACGCTTGTTTTCTAGCGTGCAACCATTACGAAACTATCTTTTTCAATTAAGCGCTAAATTTAGTACCTTCCAACTAAAGAGAAATGGGTGAAGGTCAATACATTCCTTCGTGTATGGCCATACTACATGCCCATTTCGCACTGGAGTATTGGGATGCGCAGAGTTGTCTGGTATGAAAAAATACTACTATGCATAAAACAGCTGATAGGGTTGTTGTGGTCAAAATTATTTAAGTCGCTCAGTTGGTGAAACCCAAAATTAAGTTAGTCTCGAATCTGTGCTAACTTAAGTCACGACTTAGTTTTAGTCTTAGTCGCGTTGGTGAAACCGGCCCTAACTGTCCATATTTAACATATTCTTAAATATACATTTACTTCATTGTTCTTAATGTCTTTAATGGAGCGAATTTGCACCGTTGTCATTGTAACCTTCGCAGATAATTTAATTTATTTTATAAATGAGATTGCCTGCAGGCGACATTCGGGTAACTGAAAATCTAGTAATCCCAATTAATATCAGACTTTGACGAAATTAAACTAACTTCAAAACCAATTTCCAGCTAAATCTAAGCACAGCGTACAACTCGATCTGAAAGCAATTGATTTTCAAATTATTCAATGCCGTTTAACGCTATTTGAATTCATACACACATACATACATATGAATGTTTGTATAGTATTTAATACTGAAATGTGCAATGGAAAAATTTCCAAGGTCAATTACTGCAAATGAGCTGTGGCATAAAAGTTACAGCTTAAGTGCTTAAAGTGAAAGTTTATTTCGAACATTTCTAATTAAAATTCAGCTGAAGTAAATGTTCATTTTACACGCACACATGCAAATCCATGCAAATTATGACAAAGTGTCATAGAGGCCATAGCGGTGAAAACGAATTAAAATTTAATTGAAACTACCAGTTTTTCTAGATTTTTTTTTTCTGTAAAAATTTAATAATACTAATTGTTGGGAAATTGTTTTTTTCAAAACTTTTGGGAAAACGCGCGACTGCAGTTTGTGTTTTTAGTGTTTTTTTCATTTGGGGGTGGTGCATAAAAGAAGCTAAAATTGGTAATAACTAAACAGCGAGGGTGATCGTCAAAGTTTTCAGAATCGAGTGCTGATTTCGGTTAATTGAGACAGTCCTTCTGGTTGAAGAGCTTTTGACAAATTCTTAGACTATCGTCCAACAAATGCTCTTAGAATTAGACATAAATACGATATCGCACTACAGTATAGCCACACAAGTTAACTTAAACACATATATATTGGGGTTAAACCATATGATATATCAATATCATTCCTAACCACTGATATACAAACAGATTTTTAGTAGATAAGCACTTACTAGGGATAACACTTTTTTCCTTTTTTTGTAGTTTCGGGAATCCCAAGATACCGGGATTAGCCAAATGATTTGAATACATATTCACTTTTCTCTGACAGCTTATCTTGAAAACCATTTTTTACAATTACCCGGGTAAATTCTTGATTGATTTCATTCAAATATTCAATATAATTTATCAGGGGCACAGAATTTTCACGAAAGTGTTATTGAAAAAAATCAAGCAATTTTTTGCCATATATAGAACCTACATGTTCTTGCAGTTTGTCGCTAATAATATACTAGATAGCGTCCGGGGGGCGTGGTTATTGTTAAATTCATTATTGTAACTAACAAATTGTTAATTATAGAGAAACACAATTAATAAGTAATTAATAGTTAATTGCGAGCATTGCAATTGACTTATTGTTAATTGTACATTTTTGCAATCAAAAATTAATTAATTGTTAATTATTAATTGTTTGAACAATTACAACTTGCCCAACACTGTAATGAACACATCAGTTTCTTTCGCCAACAAGCACAAACGTTTTCCACCTCTCCAGCAGTAAATAGTTTTGAGTGAAAAGTGGACTTAGCAGTTCTTACAACGATGGCGATGATATGTGGGTAACTCAATTTTTGTTAACAGTTTTGAAATTAGAAGCTCAATATTTTTTAAACTGCTTTTTATGAAATCTTGGAAATGGATAGTCTTGATAAACACAACTTCTCTTCAGGCTACTAATCTTAAAAATTTACATGAAAAACAACACTCTTTCTAGTTTGAAACCCCAACTTAACTAGTTGCTGAGAAGGCTTCAAATCCCGAAATCTTTGGCATCCCCAGTACTTCCATCTGTGTGTGCTGACTCACAAATTAACTACAGGCAGAGGCATAGGTGCCCCATAATAAACAACTTTATATTGCTGTTTATTTGTATATTAAGTCATCAGTATTTTAAAATTTAATGATTCGTGTTGAACAATTTTTCGCTCATTTTGTTTTGAATTACCAGCATGACGAAGAGAAGAGCGCCTATAAACGCATTAATTCCAGCAAGAAAGAACTTACGCCTCTTATGTAAAATTGCTTTAACTGCTATAGAAGCTTAATTTTTTTGCTGAATGTCATGAACTTCCGACCAGAAATCATTAAAGGATGTTATATGAGCATTTGTATACAAGGTGGCGCAAAAGTAAGCTTCCGATGTTCAGCATATCGGTTGTGGCAAGTGCAGTGTGTCCTGTTGCACCGTCTTGTTGGAACCACATGTTTTCCAATCCCAATTCATCAAGTTGCGGCAAAAAGAACTCGTTGATCATTGCTCTGTAGCGCTCACTATTCACAGTAACCGTTTGGCCCCGACCGATTATTGCTCAAATAAATAGTCAGCAATATTCCGCGTTCTGAAGCAGTGTAGCGTAACATTGTTTATTAACGTGTATTTCGCATGTGTTTACTACACAAATGTCAAAACAGAACTGACTTTAGGGGCCAATCGCAAAATTTATAGCATTTTCTGATAGGAGGATTACTTTTGCGCCACCTTGTATATGTGAATCGGTAAAGCATACATCGCGTGTGTGCGGTTTAGCTAATGAAACCCCCATTGCGGACAAATTTCTATACGTTATCTCAAGTGCAAACAAATAGAACGTGCTTTCCGCTTTCCTTCACGACGGGGCACAAAACACACGATTATCTTATCAGCAAACAAATTTAGACTCAAGACTGAAGGCGTTATTGGGCAAAAATTTTAATGTTAGGCAAAATTCAATTTCAAGTGTGACATTTCATCCAAACTTATGAGCATTGACATCAAATTTATCAAGAAGTGCTTACAATTTCCGTGAACGCAGCTACATTCTGGCTTAGAAATATTACATAACGTCAGTGACACTGCAAATCCGCGCAACGCACAAATGCAAATCGGCGTAAGTGACATTTGTGTCAAAAACTTTCATAGGCCCCTGCCATTAATAAATCTGTGAAAAATAAATAAAAGAACCTATCTTGATGGGACATTTTTCATAAAGTCATTATTTTTTTTTAAATTAAGCAAATTGTAGTGGAAAAACAGCCAAACTAAGATATCACTTACGCGGTTTTGCATTTGTGCGTTACGCGGTTTTGCAGTGTCACCGACGATATTTACTGTCTACGCATATACCAGCTTAAATCAGAAGCATCTTCATCCTTGTACATCTTCAAATAAGCACAAATCGGTTCATAAGAAAAATAATTTTTGTACGATACGAGCATGTGCACGAATAGATAAATACAATATTTAAGCATTAAAATATGTTAGAAATATGGCGGCAGCACTGCTTACTCCGATGACAGATAAACCTCTTAATAAACGAACCCAACGTATCATATTAGAATACATTATTTTCAATGTTGTATGCGTAATAAATTGGCGGCAGCCGTGGTATGGCGGTAGTGCTGCTGGTCTACCACACCGAAGGTCCAGGTAGTGGTTTGGCAAACTCTCCAAGTGTATTTCTGACATGGAAGTCTTCTCAGAAAAAATTCATCTGATTTGCAGATGCCGTTCCGAGTAGGAAAGTTAAAAGTAGGAAAAATTAGAAGCAGCACACCATAAATTGGTAGAGAAGCCTGCCTTTATCTAATCGGATGTATATAGCGCCAACATTTTTTTGTTGATATGCGCAATAAATATTTAAAAATTTTGGGTCTCATGCCGTAAGCCCCCTGATCAAATCTATATATATATATATAGTCAAGAGCTGTTTGTTTAACCGTCTAAACGATTTTGACCTTCCAACAAAGCGCGCCGCCTGACTCTATCCTTTGCCAGTTGACACTAATTAGAAACGCTAAAGGATCGCAGACCGTTCCCCACTTGGTCTTTCTAACGGAGTGGGGGCCTCCCTCTTCTTTTGCTTCCATAGGTGGGATCCGACAAGAATACCTTCCGGGCCGGAGCATCTTCTTCCATTCGCATTTCCTCGCCAACCAAAGTAGTCGCTGGGTTTTAATTCGTTGGACAATGTCGATGCCTGCGTAGAGCTCATACAACTCATCATTAAACCTTTTTCGGTAAACACCGTCGGCATCGCGTAGGTACCCATAAATCCTTCGAAAAACATTTCTCTAGAATACTCCAAGGGCCGACTTATCTGCGGCTGTCATCGTCCATGCTTCTTCTCCATGTTACAGGACGGGTATTGAGGGACTTGTTGAGCGTGGTTTTTGTTCGTCGAGAGAGGACGTTGCTTCTCAATTGCCTACTCAGTCCAAAGTAACATTTATTGGCAAGGGTAAGTCTGCGCTGGTTTTCTAAGCTGACATCATTGTTGGTGTTAATGCTGATTCCCAGGTAAACGAAGTCCTTTACTATTTCAAACTTTTGTAGCCAACAGTGGCGTGGGTGCCAAGGCGCGAATGCGCTGACTTTTTGCACGATGACAGAAGGTACTTCGTACTGCCCTTGTTCACCTCCACACACATTTTTTTTGCTTGTTTCTTCAATTTGAGTAGGCAGAACTGAGCTAATGATGTCAATGTCATCGGCATACGCCAGCAATTGTACACTCTTCTAGTAGATGGTTCCTGAGCATCAAATTAAAGAAATCATACGATAGGGGATCACCCTGTCTGAAACCTCCTTTAGTTTAGAACGGCTCGGAGAGGTCGTTTGCACAGCCGCACAAGTTTTGCTGGGAAACCAAAATATCGTGCTATCGAAAGCGGCTTTAAAATCAACAAAGAGGTGATGCATGTTGATTCTTTTTTTGCGGATTTTTTCCAAGATTTGGCGCATAGTGAAAATCTGGTCGAAGGTAGATTTACCAGGTCTCAAGCCGCACTGATAAGGTCCAACCAGTTTGTTACCGATGGGCTTCAGTCTTTCGCACAATACGCTTGATAACACCTTTTGTGCTATATTAAGCAGGATGACTGGGCAGACAACACTTAGATACCAATCGCCAGCCATGCATTCTTCCGCCCATATTCTGCATAGTAGCTAGTGTATGCACTCTACCAGCTCCTCGCCGGCGTACTTGAATAGCTTAGCCGGAAATCTGTCAGCGCCCATCTTCTTTGACTGTTGGGTTTCTTCATTTAGGAGGGTAGGGAAGTGTGCCCTCCATAATCTAAGCACTCTCTGTACATTGATTACTAGGTCGCCATTGTTGTCCTTGCACTTGTTCGCTCCGGTCTGAAATCCTGCCGCCATTTGCCAGATTTTTGGTTTCGAGCGTTGATCTTGCTGGCTAGTAGCTCAAGCTCTTCGCACTCACGCCTTTCTGCCTCTCTTTTTTTCATACGGAAAAGGCGCCACGCTTCCTTCTTCAAATGTCGGTAGCGTTCGCCTTAGCCTCATGGCAGTATCCTTTCTTTCCGTTGCAGCGCAGCATTCCTCATAAAATAAACCACACATCATAAGTATTTTATATGGCGCAGATCATCTCAGCTATTATCTGTTTTTCAGTAGTTTTCCAAAAAAGCCAAAAACTGGTTCGTAACAGTTTGCCACTTTTGTTTGCATATCTGTATATTTCAAAATGAATCGTTGTTCGATCGTCCTGCTAAAACTTGACAGTGACTGAACCAATGCTTCCCTTGCAAAAAATGCGATTAGTCTAGGATGAGTCGCAAAGAGACTGCGTCTAATGACACTTTTACTTGCTTTTTATTGGCTGGACTGTTCACTTTTGTTTGAGCATGCCCCATGGAGAGACCAATTGTACCCATTTATACCCAAATGAGTACGAAAGGACACATCCACTTTCTACCCAAAGGGGTACTTTTAATTCCTATAAGTATGCTACAAAAAGAAAAAGTTACTTATATATATTAACCAGCCCCATGTGGACCAAAGGTATTAATAGCGGACAACTCTCTTTAGAGATTAATCGCACAATTATTTGCAGGGTCCATTTGGGGGTTGCTTTGTAATAAATACATGCAAGTTTAGGAAAAGAAGCACCAGGGGATTCTTGGAAATTTTGAACCCTAATTCTCTTACCAAGAAACATATTCATTCAAGATAGTTGGAAATGCTGTGTATCTCCAATTTACAACTCCATCTATTTATGAGTTTTTGTACTTCGGTCTAATCAAATTTAGGGAAACTTAAAATAATTTAACCTTTGATAATTAACTTTTTACCAGACTCCTTAATTTATTGTCTTCGGCGATGAAATCAATCGGCTCTTCCAAATATGTCAGAATAAATAAATCAGACGGGGATTCTTTGTACGCACAATTGGTTTGTGAGGGTGAAAGTTGAGTTCATTCACTTTTTTTACTCAATAAATAAATATATTTAAATAGCGGAAACAACTTCTTAACTTCACCGCGGCAATAAAGTATTTCGAAAATAGGCAACCGTTAATTTATTGACTATAAATAAACACAACGGCGAGATTTTAATGCAAATCAGGACCATATTAATTTATCAGCGTAAACTCATGCCTATACATGAATTGTATTTAAGTATCTGGGTATAAAGGTATGCAAATTCGAATAAATATACTCGTATGTAGTTGAATACATACGCACACATGTGTGCATATATGTGAAAATGAACTTGAAGTAAGCAACCCTTTGCGTTCGGAGTAATATACAATTTTTGAGTGTTTTATTTTTTAAAGTAACCATTTAAGTACTTATACTACCCAATGAAACCAGTACATAAACAATATGGCTTTGTTGAATACAACAAGCACATAAACGGGAAATTTGTCGATAAACGCGTGCTAAACCACAATACCAACAACGAGCGAAACAAAACGGATGCAACTAGTCGCGGCAGCCAAGGTCTGACTGGCAATGGAAACTCTTGTCGTTAATATTACAAGCTGGCAACAGTGGCACACCGCATACGGAATGCAGGCAACCATAGCAACAGCTTAACGAGGAAGCGAGAAATGGCGGCTGTTGACAGATGTGCGACAGCACGATAGTACGTGAAGGGTTGGTGTCGAAATTCTGTATGTACAAAATTCTAAAAACAAAATTCTGCTTTTTAAAATTCTGCTTTTTAAAATTCTGCTTTTTTAAAATTCTGCTTTTTTAAAATTCTGCTTTCAATGTTCTGTATTACAAAATTCTGTATTTAAATATAATGTTAACAATGTTAAAGAGGTAATGTAATTATTTTGAAAAAGTGCGCAGCTACGCGAACTACAGTTATTCTGTACAAAAGACCTTTCTGCATAGGCGGCCTTCGGCCGCGCTTATTTAAATAACCCTGGGCTACGCCATGCCAAGTCCAGGTGGTTGCCCTGATCGGTGGCAACATGCCACCGATCCGACTCTTTTGCGCGTTTTTAAGTACAGCCTAATAATTTACAACAACCACATGAAAACTTGCGACAAAACAAATAAAATATATACATATGTACATGTGCGCACTTTTTCAAAATAATTACATTACCTCTTTAACATTGTTAACATTATATTTTAATACAGAATTTTGTAATACAGAACATTGAAAGCAGAATTTTAGAAAGCAGAATTTTAAAAAAGCAGAATTTTAAAAAGCAGAATTTTAAAAAAGCAGAATTTTGTTCAAGCAGAATTTTTTTGCAATTTACAGAATTTTGTCACACAGAATTTTGTAATACAGAATAATGACACGCTCCCGTACGTGAAGTGTGGCTGTGAATTGCCCAGAATGCAAGACCTGCTTATCACGTAATTAATTCAAATTTACGAAGAAATGCACACCTATGTCTATATATTGACTGCGTTTCAAAATTTAACCAACAAGAAGAAAATAAGTTCTTCAATTTTTTGCTGTTTCTTAGAATACAGTTTAAGTTATTTAAATCCACCACAAAAGTTTTGAAATTTTGCAAAAAAAGTTCATATATATGGTTTACTATTGCGTGGCAACCAGGTTTTATCAGAGTAAAAAAATTTTTTCAAAAAATATTGTACACCGTATTGTTTGGAAAACTATGACGGGGTTTTCAAGTCGGGGTTACTAGCCGTATTATTATAGGAGCTGATAACATGCAGATCGGAAAAAAATATCTGGAAGAAAGCCCAAAAGACCGAAGTAGAGTAGCAAAAACGTAAGCGCTTATTTTTTTCTCCGCCAAAGGAACTGTAGAGTGGGCTATTATAGATGTTAGTGTATGAAATGTACGAAGAATGCTTCACAATGTAAAAATGTCAATTTACACTATCTGTTCAGGCATAAAAGATACAATTTGTCTCCTCATAGAACATCCTCATAAAAAAGCGATCAGTTCAGCCCATATAAAGCGATCAAAACTGGCAATAGTCACATCATCCTTTGAAGCTCATCTTGTATTCATCATGAACCAATTGCATGTTTTGCAGGGTACACTCTTGCAAGCTAAGTGTGTCAGGTGCAGCAAAGGAATGCGAAAATTGCTTTAAGTGATATAAGATCAAGTGCACGAGTAAAATTATTTCTTTCTGTCAACCAACATCGAACTGGAATTATAAAAAACGGTATGTATGTACATATATATTGGTATGTTCGCAAGCTTTGATTTGTAAAAAACTGTTTTTCTTCACCTTGCTTGAAGCATATGCAGGGCCAATCATGTGTGAAAATACTTCAGACAAACAACAGAATACGCATAAACCTTCTCATGTATTTTTTGTTAGCAAAAATTGCCTTGCTACTCTATTTCAATATTTGTTTACTCATTGAAATCATTTAACTGAGTGTGTTGGTAAAAAGGTAGGGTCTTATTTGTATTTAAATTTCCTCATATTTGACTGCCTTTGTTAGTAACTGTCGGTTGCTATTCACGCAACGCTCGTTATTGTTAAGGGTCTACTCACATATTTTACACCCTTACTGTTTTCATTTTAGTTTATTCTTTTTGTAATATTTTCATAATTTTCTTCACCTTTCAAATGACGAGCCAAACTGCCATTTATACCGCACCCCATTAACCCTTCACTTGCGAAACCGTTAAAATGTACATCATATCCGTTGAAATGTTACTGTTTGTGTTTTTGGTTGATTGTTCGTGTAGGTGTCTGATTACTCCCTTAGGATCAAAGAGTACTCCAATGAAGTTGCAGAGAATTAATAGTAGTAGGCGTGCTAGGATAAATCTTGCCTTCCAACCATAAATGGGTGAAATCCGGGGTAAACAGTGACTCGTGCGAGCGAAAAATAGGGATAAAAAGGTGTACTATTTTGTTCGGTGAAGTTAATTTTTTAACCATGCTAAGACTGATTCTATGAGATCTGAGGTCTAAAAGACTGCATACTTTTTGGCACTTCCATACAAATTCAATTACCAACCATGGCTAACCACTTCTACGAACATTTGACCTTAAATACAAACAATAACGCATACTTATGAAATATTAAGCATTATCAAATATTCGGCAGAACACCGAAGCGGAATACTAAAATTTCACGTTTAAAAAATAAATAAATAAATTAAATTATAAAAATATTAAACAAATGTCATAAAAATACAGCTTTAGGGCCGTTTCCTCAAATAAACTTCAAAATTTATCTACCTGATAAACACATTTTGGGTGTTGAAAATTTTTGTTTACCTGGTAGATACATTTTGAAGTTCAATTGAAAAAACGGCCCTTCAAAAAATTTCAATTTTCGTTGCTATCTCATAAGCTGTGAGTTCACATATTATTTTCAAAGGAAATTCGAAACTTTGAAGAAAAGGTTTCATTTTGCTATTTTCTTCATTTGTCGCTAAGTGCTTGCCAAAAAATAGGATATTGACTTTTTCCCATTGAAAAACTTCCAAAAAGCGTTCATGTTTTAAAAATTCTCTTGCAAGTATTTCTTTAATATTTTCCGAAGTATTATTTGCAGTGATATTAAAACAAGTTGCCGTTTCAACAAATGAACTTAGAAAAAACAGTTGACTAAACTTTTAACGCAAGTAATGAAAGGTGGTGTCTCCTGTATTTATTGAAATTCGTACACATTACACTACTTCTGGCGAAGGCCGAATGCCGAAGCTATTCCGAACCTTCGGTGGACCTTGGTTATTTGGTGGTGCTGCACACCACTTTGAAATAGAAATATATAATAATGCTTACATATTTGTGTACGTAAGTCTGTTGTGCAATATATGAGCACTATGGGTTATTATAGATCCATGCACATTCTAACAGGTATAACCTACACCTAAACACGTACATACATGTTTAGTATACTCCTGCATACTTCGTGATAAATTCCAATAAAAATATAAGCATCACTGCACCCAACGACAATAACAATAAACGACAAAGCATTGTGTGAATTCCCTCAGATGTTCGTTTGGCTCTCACGTCGGAATATGAAGTTAGGACCCAGAGTGGTTCGGTGTTTTAAGTTAGAAGTTTTGTTGAGCATTTGTATGTGTTTACGTACATCCGGTGTTTCGATTTTCACTTCACTTAACCTAATTAATTTCAGTTCCCTGTATCGCATCGCTGAGCGGGAAAACAATAAAACCGTTTTTGTTTGGGCTCAATTCATAGATTCTAAATTACTGCAGGAATTTCAAAAAAGGGGGACTGGGAATATCTTTCTGAATTATTATTTATTCGCTATTCGTTTAAATCTTTCTTTTTATTAATTTTTTCATCCATTTCCGCATACAAAATTTTCTTATATATTAGATTGGGACGAATAAAACAAATTATTAGAATGACGAAAAAAAATTCTGTAAAAATTACAGACCTTAATATTAAATTCTAGAGGTCTAGGAATTGCTAGTCTAGATTTCAAAGATATAATCTCATTTCTGGTATATAAATATCAAACCATTGAGTAAAGATTTTTTTTTTTAAATTTGCGAAAAACGCGAGAATCCATGAAAAAAAAATCAACACAAATTTTTAAAGGAAATTTTATGGTCTAAAAAACATTGTCAAAAATGTTTTTCTATAGTTTATTTTCATAAGCTATTTACTGTAGAGTTCAAAAGGAAAAATTTCTTTTTTTTTGTTAACCCAAATTTTGTTTACTCAATGGAGTGAATTTATACCGTTCAATACTGAGATCTGTAACTTTTCCAGTATTTCGTTTCGCCGTTTAGAAAAATATAATTTTCAAACAACCCTTTTTTATTTATTTCACTCAGCCTAATATACTTATAAAATCCTTATGTCATAGGTACTTATGTGTTCTAAGTTATGGAGACAATATGAGCACATAGCTTCGCTGGATTTTACAAGCATTCTTCATGGAATTACAATACTTCAATTCAGTGGAAAAAAATCGCAATATATTCCACTTAAAATTCGATGATTTCTATTCATTATTGAAAACTACCTTAATGACAAGTTGCATAGCACAAACAATAAATGTTCATCGCCAAAGTAACTGCTCCCTTAAATTCAAGATTTACAACAATTATTGGGATCGCGAGAAACTATCACAGAAATTCTATGTTATCAAAAAAAAAAAAAAAATAAATTATCGGTAACGGTTTTAAACACAAATGTCCTGACAACAAGTCAATATCTAAGTGATGGTAATGAGTTGAGCTAGTGAAATTTGGACTGCTGATTGTTGTAGTGGAAGAAGAAAACGTTCAATTCAATGCTGTTCAAGGCGCAAGCTGCTATTCATAATTGCTGAAGGGCTCAACCAATCGCACTAAAACGAATGAAAATGGCTCCATCTCGCTTATCTATTCGTATTATGTAACGCAATACCGTCTCCTTTATAATGTGATGCTTTCCCTTGGATCTTTCCCCACACAATTCAATTCACTCCTTTGCCTCTTTATTCGAGGAGACTTTTGTTCAACCGACTATGCATTGAAAATTCAAATTACCTTTGGCTTAAAACTTCATTGCATGACCAATTTATGCACATTTCCTTTGCAAAGCATTCAGATTTCAGTTTGTAAAGATATGAAAAGCGTGAAAAGTATCTCGGCAGATGGATTTGAGCGTAAAAAACATTGACTTCCTCACAGCCATTCTTCCTTTTCTAACTTAAGAGAGGTCACTTGAAGTTTTTTTACTTTTTGTGGTACCAATTATTTACCGTTTAGATTAATATTAAAGAGCAAATAGAAATAAAACCAAAAACTCTTATATTTGTGTATTCAGCGCCACTAATTAGGTGTAAGCGGCGAAAAGCCGCGGGTCAAGATCCCTGCAGGAATAGGGCAAGCTTGATTAAACAAGGGCTGCCTATTTTCAGCATCGGGCGGCGTTTCGTTCGTTTCCTACGCAGATGATTGCACTTAAAATAAATTTCTATCTCCTGATTAAATTTTTTCACAGTGAGGAGCCATCACCATATTCCCGACTTGACCTTTACAAGTGAACAAGGAATTGTGCACTACCCTAAAATCTTACACATTTGTAAATGCAGTTCTAAAAAGTAGGAACGGTTCCTTTTACTAATACTAACACACAAAGTGTACCGAAAAGTCCCTTGAGCTCAACTCATAATAAACTCAGTATTTCCGCCTGGCCAATTAGTTCTATGTATGCATGGCTGTTTTTAAACTGTATGTGAGTTTCAGTTTGTAATCGCATTTAACACTTTTGTGCCGAAATACATAGCAGCTAACTGCCAACACCAGAATTACCAACCCAATGATGTTCAGCAAGACTTTGCTTTGACTGAGGAACCCCCACTTTCAGACGTATTCATAAACAGTCCCAAAACAGATAACAGACAGACGTACTAGCAGCTGTATTTAATACCGTTCAAAAGTCACATCGTCTGTATGTTCATTTGAGGTGGGAAACTTTTCTAAATTCAGCTCGTTAGTAAGTGAATTATTCATGTTTTACCGCATCCACATATATATAGATACTACAAACATACATACAAATAAACGAATAACTCCAAATATATGAACCCAAGACCAAATTCATGCGATTTAGTTATGGGCTGCATCCATCTTCCTTAAGCAATATCCACACATTCTCAAGTAAGAGAAAATCCTGAGTTTTGTCTCCAGCAAATCAGCATACAAACTAAACTTCTGATTCGCATAAATAAAATTTGAATGGCAATCGAACTTTTAGAAGATTATGCAAAATACTTGTCAATTTAAAATTAATACTGGAGCCTAAGTTAACCTCACAAGAGTAGCCACATACTGCGTCAAACTGTGCGAATGTTTTCTGAGCTAGCACACACGGCTTCGCTGGCCGAAGGTATTCTTATGGGCACCTGCCGGTGGAAGCAGAGAAAGAGGGAGAATGGAAGGAATAAGTGGAGACCGATTTGCGATTCAACGGTGTCTCTAATTGGCGCAACAAAGAAACGACTGGCGAGCTATGTTGGACGGTCAAAATCGCTCAGGCGGTTAGATGACCATTTAAAAAAGAACAGATAAGCCAAAAATAAAAATTTTTTTTTCGTTTGAGACATTTTTTATTTGATTTTTATTTTTCATTAGGTTGTTACACATATCTTTGGCGCGATTTCTGTTGCAACCAAAGATAGTAATGGCCACGACTTGCATAAAAAAGTGAAAGTTTAACTATTGTCTTTAAAATAGATTTCATCAATTCAAGTAATTTGATAACATTGTTTAAACTTGCCAATCCAAAGTCATACACGCATAGATGACATTTTTACCCTTATCCAAGAGTACCCCAACACTAATCAATCCACATCCAAGTTTGTCATATTTGCCTTTCAGCGCCCTAAGACAGGACAGCTACGCCAGAGGAAATTAAAAACTAATTTTATTAAAATTTGTTTAATAATTGGTATGACGAAGGCGGTTTCGGCGAGTGTATTTTACGAGCACATACAGGTGGGTGAGGGGGGATTCTTCCTGTTAAATAAGGCATTGTAAATAAGGCATCTCGAGATATATCACCATTTTCATATATACCATCGCTTTATACATAGCTTTTATCTTAGGTAGGTGGATTTTCTTGAAGATAACTGGTCAACTAAATTTTAAACAAATATATGATTGAAATCTGTTGAAACAACCTTTTGCTATTTAAGTTTAGATGTTGAATTATCAGAGTGAGATATTGATTTTATAAAATTTTCATATATAAAAATGGGCAATTGGTACTTCTCGGCTCCAGTGATTTTTAGTTTTATCTTCCTTGGTGTTGCTTTTCCATTTTTCTCAAACCATGTCTGTGCTTTTTATGATAAGGTTTTTATACCTACTAGACCCGTCAAGTTATTTCATTGACCGAATTTTCGCTCATTTGGATGTATATTTTGGACCCAGAAAGGTAGAGAAGTTCTACGCCTTCTAGAGTGACAGAATTGCGCTACATTTTATTTAATACTAGTAAACTCATCCTGCTTCGCTGCGTCTCAGAACTAAAAATATACCGAGAAGATATGGAACTTCATTACATCGCTTATTGCAGCACTCATTATCACCTTTCGTTTGATACTCATATGGTCCACATATCGGTCGATATCTGAAACTAACGGAAAAAATATTATCTTAAATTTTAAGTTGAATGTCTGGTAATGCAATGGTGAAAGTTACATTCAATTCCATTTAACGGTTTTTAAGTGACTCCCGACCAAACATATAGACAGAAAGACAGACAGACAAAAATTTTAAAAACTGTTGATTTGGCTTCGATTCGCTTAATAATGATCCCTACTATCTATTTTTCCTAAATATCTGCAATGTATAGACATCCACCTGTTACAATTTCATTATATGTAGAGATTGAAAACCGGTCAAGATTCGCTGCAGGAAAGCATTAATGGATATTCTCTGTTTAATCACCTCTGTTGTCATTCACGGTAATTTGGACTCCTCATTTAGTTTTAAAGTCACAGTCAGTTTGCAGAAAACGTTGAGGAGCCGAAATATTTTTAAAAACGCTCAGTTCTACCGAAAAGTATTGCAACTCAATTAACGTTAGATAAATTATTTATATATGTGAATTCCAAGATTGTTATTTTTATGACATGCATTATATGCGGCATCACACAAATTTTCAATTTAATAAATAACCATAACAGTTTTCAGTTCCAGCTAATTTTATTCTGATCATAAAATATGTGGAGACGTATTGAAATGAAATTTAACTCAGAAATAAATGTTCCACATGCCTTATGAACTGTTTTGCGGTCTTAAATAGTTACGCAATTTGCATATTGATTTCGGGAAATTCAATTATCAACTGAAAGCACTAATTGTTTGTCAAAGTGTAAATATCAATTTGCATTCGCTTTTATTCACCGAAAATAAATTTGCTATTAAATGCAGGCTTATTTCGTAAACTAAAATGGTAGCCGGAAAATTTTGTGATCTGAATTGTAACAGCTTCCTATTTCAGCGACCAGTACCGCGATTGTGATGAAAATAGTGCAGTGGCGCATTGCCATTGCCAATATGGATTTTGTCTACAGTGTGAATGCAATTTTTGTAAAAAAGTAGTACACTTGCGGTAATAAGTTATAACCACCTTTTCTGGTTATAAAAATATTTTTGGGTAAAGTAACAGTTGCCCGCTATTGTTTTGTCAGTAAAGAATATGTTTTCAGTTTCATAAAATATGACAGCCAAAAAGAGTAAGCGGATCTGGCAAATCTATACACTTGTTTTCATCTATTTCGACGCCCTAAATTCAAACAGGAATTCAGAATTTGCCGAGCGAGTTGTGGTGCTTCTCCAACCTCAATAAATGGGAGTACAAAATGGATCGGGGGGTTAAGGACGAACCCTGCACAGTTACTAAATTCTGGTGATTATTTTGACTGAGCATTCAATTCAGTTTTTTGCAAATTTCCGAAATAGAAGCCCAAACCCAGGAAACCATACCAAAGTTTAATGCTTAATTGCTGTGGAAAGGCCCAACTGGTGAGAATTTTCATTCACATATTTTCGGTGCAAAATTTAATTTCCTACAAAGCAGTATGCAGTTAATTTTTTTAGTTCAAGAGTTTGGCAATTGTAACCAATAGAATCAGTCATAAAAAATCTAAACTGTCAATAATATATTTATATTAAGTTCTGAAACTTTTGCATTATTTTTTTTTATTTTCAAAAAACAGGAATGTATAAATCCATATACTCCGTTACACAACAGTATTTGGTTCAAGTCCGTTTAAAAAAATTCTGCGAATTCATACTCATTTTATTATCTCTTAATTTCACCACCTACATTTGCATTTCGTAAATAAAAAATCATCAATTCGAATAAAGCGAAAATACGAAATTGTTTATATTTACGTGGCAATGCTGACCTCAAAAGCCACTAGACCTGCTGGCCGCCCATTAATATTAAACGATTGTATTGGAAGAGCATGCATTTCTTTATGGTGATTCACACACACACACCCTCATATTAAACAGATATAATCGGCTTGATTTTAAGCTTTGTTTTTAAGTACTTGAGAACACCCCATAAACAGCAAGAACAAGTTCGCGCAGATTTGAGAAACTTTGTAGCTGCAGCTTGAAGAACTAGATTTTTAGATCTGCGTCATAATATGCTAGTATTCGACGCAAGAACAAGAATTGTGTTAGTCTTACACTCAAAGAACAAAATGTGATAGTCTTCCATTTTGAACTTACCTGGTTTTCGTTTTAAAAACTCTTATAAGCGCAGTTGAATGGCGTCCATCTTAAATGTTTTCGAGTTGATTTTGCACAAAAATGTCTGTTGGGTAATGTTGGGGAGGCAAGTTGTAATGGGAAAATATAAAAATTACATTAAAAACGACACGCAGATTGTCTCTTGGATGTGCTTAAAACACAATTATGAAAAAATATAAGCTTTGAATATTCGTATACGACTTAAGGACTATTGGTTTATGTGTTTATTATTCATGGGATAAGAGGCAAAAGAGTTTCGGTGCCATTTTTATTAAAACGTTTTTTTACACGTAACACTTTGAACATTGAAGCCGCTGACATCCCGTAACATTTTCGTTAATTCATTGAGCGATTGAGATTAAACAACGGGGCTGTTGCTCTAGATTCAAAAATATTTTTTTTTTGTTTGTTTGATGTACGGTTTTGAATTTGTGCATATAGGGAGGGAAAACTCTGACTTGCCTGACTTTCGGGGAAGTAGGTTGTTTGTATTATTGATTTAAAATCGTATGGGATTGATATAATCTTCCACCCCCTTTTTCGTTATTGTCAATTTTTCGGTATATAACATGAATACAGTATCAAAATGCCCCCTCAATATATTGAAATAAAAATAATTCTATCCAAATTTAATTAAAAGCGGTTCAGTAGTTTTGAAGTCCATTGAAGCCTAAATATATATAATAGATACACGTATATATAAAAATTGCTTATTATGCACATAAATAAATAATTTAATTGACTTTGTCATATCACATCTCGTGCGCATAGAGCCACTTAATTCCTGTCACTAAGCGGAAATTACATTGCTCTGGTTTGCGATGACAACTGCGATATCAATTGTATGGACAAAAGTTGCATGCGATTATCAGTAAAAAAACCACCCAAATGAGCCACAATAATTAATGCTTTTTGTATGATTAATTGTAATTAATTGCAGCAATTTGTAAAACGGGCAGTTGTACTGTTAACTGTTACCAGAAACAGACTGGTAATATGTACATAGATACAGAATTCTTTCATACATGCATATGAAAAGCATTATTATCAAGTGTAAGTACATATACACTGCTAAAAATGTCAGCCTAAATTTTAAACCATTCGCCGGTTTAAGCAATTTTTCAAACTTTTTTGTTATAAATTCCCAATCTTTCAATTACCTACACCAATTTTTAATTTCTTGTATTTTAGATTTAAAACTGAATTGAAAAAAACGTCTAAAATTTAAAAAAGTTTTTCATTTATTTCTACAAGCTTTTTCAAGTCATTGAATTTTTCTCTAAACAGTTTTGTGTGCGCCGTAGCTCAGTGGGTAGAGCAACCGACTCGGTTGGAATTCTTCCAACTGATACAAAAGTTTTTATGTTTTTTTTTTAATTATTACAACATTTCTGGTTTGAAATTTAAATTCTTTTCTTCACGTCCATTTTCTAGAAAACTGGTACAATTTAAATTCTAAACCAAATTTGGTTTGGACATATACATAGACATAGTAAGTTTAAAATCTAGGCTCAAATTTTTAGCCGTGTACACATATCCAACATAAAGCAATAACGAACTATAAAGGAATGTATTTAAAGCCTCTCAGTGTTTTTACTGAGGGGCTAAAAGGGTCAAGAAATGCCCAAGGAAACCTCCCTGACACGAATCTGATCATGCGGGATGTACATTGAAAGACATTTTATGAAGAAAATCCTTAGAGAAAGCCATATAAAAGCTTTCAAATAAAAATAACCTCAAATTTGGCTTTCATGTCAAAAAAAAAAATGTTCTTGTGTTTTCTTGCGAACTGCATTCAGCCACTTAATGAAATAAAATCCTTTATCACAATTAATGTTGTGGGATATAACTTGCTGGCTTTTTAAAACCAGAATACATGACTTTTTGTCGGCTGGATTAAATATGTCAATATGTAAATAAGTACTTTTATAAACATGCATACCTTTTGGGAGTTTAAAAGCCATTCCCAAATGACCATCAGCTTTAGTAGAGAGTGACCATAGTGGCTAGTGGATAGTATCAACTCGTCGAGGAAGGCTTACTGGGCTATACTCGTACTTGATCTATAAGCTCCTAACAAATACATATTTGAGCTCTGGTGGTTTTAACTCCATATTCTTAAGAGAAGTTGCGTCGAATCAAACGGACCTCCTCGAAAGCTCTCCTTCCTCAAAATTTAGCACTTGGCAACTATTAGGCACATCTAACACAACATTCAGCAACATATTTTATTTGATTAGTTATAAATTGAATCAATATAAAGCAGCCGATAGTTTATCTGTGCTTATAAAATCCTGGTGGGGAACCCACTGTAGACCTCTGCTGTTCCTATTTTATAAATGGTTTGCTTTAACAATTTAAACTTGTTTGTTCATAAAAAATGGAATTGGTATATAAAGATTTTTTTAAATGAAATTTCTATAAAAATTTGGAATGAAAAGAACTTCATAAACACGTTTTTAAGAATAATGGGGCTAGTCCTACTTTATTTCTTCCACTTTTTTCTCTAACAGGTGTATGCTCAAAAGGCGTAGGGCCAAAAACTTTCCTTCTTCAATGGCTCCTTTTGTGAAAGTAATGTTCACTTGCTGCGCGTGGATAAATGCAATATGGGAACAATTTATTTAAAACAAACCAATCATCAGCGGGTAACGCTGTACTAAATGAAACGTTTCCAAATTTCAATCCGATTTGTCTATTTCATGAAATTCTATGCTCAAAAATGACTTGCTGTATCGTATTGTCATCAGCACGTTTTCATACCTAATGTGATTTGTCTGCCATCCGCATGTGCATCCATTCATCCATAGAAACGTGTTCACATATTTTGAGTTCCACTCGATTTCATGAACAGAAATATGTGCATTCGTAGGTGTGATTTGAAACTCAGTTTAGTTGAAGTTTCAACAAAACAACAAAAAATAGCGGTACATGCTTGTCTTCATACTAGATATGTTACGGAGTTTCGACGCCAATTCCAAATTGTGTAAGTTTTGGGTTCCAACGTTCCTCTGCTTCTATAGATTATATGGGAAAACGATTCAAACCAAGCACTAGTTCAGTTATATTGATAATTTATGATGTTACTATTATTATTTATTATGTTATGAAACATAAACAGTTTTTATCAAAGTCGATAACAGGGTGACGGCCTTTAAAAATTTTAGAATTTTTTACACAAAGCGAACTTTTAGCGTATCGGTGTTTACAATAGAACAAAGTACACAGTGTGGTAGATGCTCATGCATGAATAAGAGTCAATTTCATTGCCTACGAAATCCGTCCCATTTTGCTAATTAGTTTTCTCGCATTTAAACAGATTTTACTAGGTGAAAGTACTTAGTTCAAAGGTGCGTTAGCCTGAACATAGTTCGAGATTCGCCTCTTAAAAATACTTCTTCGGTTATTAAAATTTTAAGGGCCGCTTGCATAAAAGCCGGATTCCGCTCATTGTCGGTTAATTTGACAGCTAATCGAATTATTTACGTCAATAAAACCCCAGTTTCCGGTGATCGGAGATTGTGACCGTAACATCCCTATTATCCAAATATGCCATGCGTATGCCTCCTGTAAATCTTGTTAGTGACACGCTTTGCTTTCCTGGCATAAATTCTGTTTGTACAGGGTGGCTAATGAAAGCCGCTACCAAAAAAAAATTAAATAACTTTTTTTCTATTTAATGAATCTGGTTAATTTTTTTTTTATTTTGCAGATTGACTTTTACGTTTAACAAAAATGGATAACTGGGACACTGAAACAAGAATTTGGATTGTCCGCCGCTATCACGCACTGGAGTCCGTAGTTTCGGTTCAAAGAGAGTATAGGCGCACGTTTGGCGGCAATCCTCCGAGCAGATGGACCATAATAAGACTTGTAAACAATTTTGCCGAGCATGGGACAGTCAACAGAAGACCTTACCATCGAAACCCTTCAGTTGGAACGGAGGAAACAATCGCTGCTGTAGCTGCTGCCATACAAAACAATCCACGTGTTTCGACAAGAAGCTTATCTGCTCAAATGGGTGTAAGCAGACAGTCATTACAGTCAATTATGCACAAAGATTTGGACTTATTCCCATATAAAATTCAAATGGCCAACAAACTGAACGCTGCAGACTTGCCGATTCGCTTGGAATTTTGCCAGAAGATGCTTCAAATGGTGGAAGAGGATGGAAACATGTTGAACTGTCTTTTCATGTCTGACGAGGCCCATTTCGATTTAAACGGCAACATAAACAAACAAAATTGTCGAATATGGAGTGCTTCCAACCCACAGATACTCCATGAGACGGAATTGCATCCACTTCGTGTCACAGTGTGGTGTGCAGTTTCATCACGCTGCATTGTCGGGCCCTACTTCTTCGAAGAAAACGGTCACACCGTTACGGTTACTGGAGACCGTTACTTGAGCATGTTGAGAGAGTTTTTCTATCCAGAATTACGCCGAATGAGAATTTCTTTCAACTCTGTGTGGTTTCAGCAAGATGGTGCAGCTCCTCATATAGCCCAACCTGTTATGACAGAATTGCGACGAAAATTTCCCAATAAGCTGATATCCAGAAACTCCACATTCCGTTGGCCACCCAGGTCGCCTGACCTTACTGCACCTGACTTTTTCTTGTGGGGTTATTGCAAACAGGAAGTCTTCAAAGCAAAACCAACAAATTTGAATGAACTAAGGCAATCCATTCGAGAAACAATTGCGGCTATTCCTGTCTCAACTCTCCAAGCAGTAATGAACAACTTTTTGGTAAGATGCCGCACATGCATCGACGAGCAGGGGGGGGGGGGCATTTAAATTCCATTATTTTTAAAATTAATTAAGCTATATTTAATAAAATTTAATGAGCTTTAACATGAATAAAAGAAAAATGAATTCCATACACTGAAAAAAAAATTATTTGAGTTTCTTAATGTAGCAAAATTCATCAGCCACCCTGTAAATCATTGAGTGAGGATTTTGAAAAGGATGGAATTTGATTTGGCTGTGTACGCTACTAATCTAACAACGCTGTTTCAATTGTGTGCACACCTTTTTCGTGTGAAATGAGCAGTTGGTTAATTCGATAATCAGTTTTCACTTCATTTGATTTGTCTTGAATGGCAATGAAACTATTTTTTACACAAACAAAATACATATGTACGTTCTAATTAATGGATGATGGAATGTAGCACTGAATTTGGGGAAGACTCTTTTTGATAATTTTCAATTTGTTAATTACAATAGTAAATGTCCGACTCATCGTCATCAACTGACATCGGATTATGAGTAAACGATTTTTGGCATGTTACAAATCCAATCGATTTTGCAATAGTTTTCGAAAAATCAGGATGATTTATGTGCTTATTATGCCCGAAATCCCGATATTTCTCTCTTACGTTGGCGTTATTTTTGAGTATTTTAAGTTTCTTTGCTGATTGTGTGACTTTGTACGTCTCTCTAGAAATTAAAAAATTAAGTATTTACCGTAAGCACTTTCGAAATTTTTAGAATTATTTATTTAGTTTTCGATTTAATTATTTAAATGTAACATCTTGTATAGCAATAATTCACTTGATATGGGTTTTAGACCTCCGTTTAACCCTGGACGGTCATCCTTTTTTTTTGTACATTAACGTCATCCTTCGTCAATATGACGACGACTTATTTCAAATCCATTTTCAGTAGAGTGTGAGTCGAAATAATTTTTTTTAAATTATTTATTTCATTATTAATAAATACAAATTCAAAGAGAGTAAACAACCGACTATCGCTATACGAAAGCGGAGATCAACACGAACAATAAAAAACTTATTTACAGTGAAAATAAAATAGTTCGTAGTCATTTTGACGAAGGATGACCGTCTAGGGTTAAGAATGCAGAGAAGTGCTTCGTCCATAAGCTAAGCAATCTCTGGACATATTTAACCAGTTCGTCCTCTTAATTTTTATAGGAGTTCACCCCCGATTCAGTACTTTTCCACACGCTTTTCCAAGTTTTTTTATGTAAATGGGGAGTCTCTTCGCTCAATTCGTGGTGGCACTAACAAGTTCTCCGGAATGCATTCATTCTCAACTCTGCCATTCTTACTTCTTCAGCGCCTTTACGGACCATCTAAATCATTAGTGGTTTGGTGCGATTGCAACTTTCCAACGTTTTTATTGCTTCGCCTTTTCTGTCGGACAGAGGCATCTTGGCTGTTAAACCGTTGTGATTTAAGAGACAGTTCGGTCCGTCTATCGTAACTTGGTTAATCTTGATTATGTGTTTTTGGATTGGTTAGTAGGGTGCCAATAGTTAAACCTTTGGGTGTAGCTGCCTATAGTTAAACCTTATACTGGATATGATAAGTCGATCAACCTAAATCCATTTGGCTAATTCTCATTGATATATCCGACTGTTGGGATAAACACTCTCCTTCCCTACCTTGGTGTTATAGTAGCCAAGCACTTGATACCATACTCTCTTTCGCTCCCCACCTAACGTTATGGACATTCTCAACTGACTGTCGTTCAGATACTTTCTATCCGGACATAGCAAAATAACAAAAGAAACCTTAACTGAATTCTTTCTACCTCTGCACGTTCCTGAATTCCTCAGATAGTATTGGCCCAAGCTTCACTGCTTTCGACTCATACTATCTTAGTCAGAAAATTGTTGTTGCAAGTATATTTTTCTACTTCACTGCGTCTATACATGTTTCTTATCTGTATAAAAGTTGTATGTGCTCATCCAAAAGTCAAAAAGCTGGCTTTATTGCTTTCCCTCGTACCAGCAATGAGAAGGTTGAGCTACTGACTGTGGATAATTTCATCATTCTCAGCCATCGTCCTCGTCATCATCATCGTTTCTATCGTCCTTGTGAAGGCACCGAGGCATTGCTTCATTATACCAGCAAGCGGCCTGTTGAACAATTTTGTGCTTTTTATCACCTCGGAATGTTGGCAACTGTTCGTTTGATTGTTAGTTTTTTTGCAGGTATTCGCCTTTTAGTACTTATGAAGTGCTGCTTTCATATCCAGCTTAATTTCTTCGTAAATATGAATAGCCTTTTACTCGATAGTCAACGAGGTACTCTGTATGTATGCACATTGGAGAAGTTTTATACGAGTAGGTTAGCTCAGTCGTATATTCTTCTATTACTCCAGTTCTATTTTAAAGGTTTAGTTACTCAGATTTCTATGTCTAAGTACGCCTATGTTAAGCATTTTTTCTGAGCAGTTTTCCATATTTTTTTTACGGAAGGATCCAACAGTGGTCACCAACACTTTTTCCTCGCTTTGTGTGGAAGCTATCGAAAACCATTTGTCATAGAGCTCTCAGATAAGATTAGACTTTTGTAATACACCATTTGACAAGTAATCTCCATATTATTGCCAGCGGAAAAACATAAATAACACTGCGTGCTCCCCATTTACATTGGGAGAATCCCAATGGCATGCGTTCCAAGTGGTGCTATGACAGCCAACTCAAATCGTATGAAAATGTCCAAATATATTTCTAACGAACGCGTTTGATGTACTTTGCACATGACATGGCTTACATCTCTAAAGGGAATAGGACTGGACATGCTTGGGGTTGACAGTACGTATTTCCGCTACACTTACGTACCTACGTGTAACCTCTACAAAAATCACTTTGAAATTTAAGTGGAATAAATATCTTTACACATCTACATTAAACAGCTATATAATCATCAAAAAATTGTTGTTATTTGTGGCATGCCACTAGAGAAGATGGATCACCTGTAACTTAGCAAATGATAGCATCGTCATCTACGAATAAATAATCAGAGCATTAACATACATATGTGGAACTTAAAGTGTTCGTAGCTATGTACATTAGGTCTGGCCAATTTGTGTGTGCAATTTTTGCGAAAATGGACTTTAAACGAGAAGTGAAGTGGCTGAAGTTACATATGTTTGTTCTAGCTGGATGTGTTAAACAAACGAAACCTTTTTTACGATGGCGGAGCGTTATATTTATAGGGTGAGGGTGTTAGCCTATGCATGTGGTCCGCCGAGCGAAAGCGGGTCAACAGTGTTTTGGTTTTCGAATTAAAAATAAAAATTTTAAAATTTCAAATATTTCGAATAAATCTTTCTTCATAACAAGAAACTCCAAGCATATTTTCTATTTCAAGTTTATTGAGAAATTAAATACCTCCCTAATGCACTGTGGCACAATAAATGTATGTTTCATAGCTAAAGAACACTCACAATTAAAACGGTTTGATCTCCACATAAAATAAAATTGTAACAGGTCGATGTCTGTATCTTGCAGATATTCCAGAAAAATTTATAAGAGTTACTATTGGTCCAATAGAATCCAGTTTATAGAACTTTTGTCTGTGTCTCTGTCTGTATGTTTTGGCGCATATCACCCGAAAACTGCTGAGTAGAATTGCGGTTGCATTACAAGACGTCTGATTTAAAATTTAAGATACTGGCCGGTTTTGGAGTCATCGACCAATATATGGCCCATGGGAACCCAAAATGTGTTAGTACAATACGGGTATCAAACGAAAGGTGCTAGTGAGTGCCGTAACAAGCAATGTGATTAAGTTCCATATCTTCACTGGTTGCGGAGATATAATGATTAAAGTCAAACTCAGTTCTGAGCGTGGCCGGATTTTCTAGTCATTTATAGATTTTTTTTCTCATTTAAGATTCATGTATATTCTAAGTGTGCTCAATTTTAAAAAACGAAGCTTTGAGAGTGCTATAATCATGAGAAGCATTTTATGTAAGTATGTATGTGTAAGAGGAAAATAATAGTACAAATGTGCTGCGTGCATGGTGCAAACTCTTTGCAAACATGCAAATGGGAAATAAATGACAATATGGACCATCTGCACTTAAGCAAATACACACAGTTTTACTTTTACCGAAGTGCATTTTAACCAGCTCTCCTTCGTACATAAATATATTTACATGTGTATGCATGAGCAAGTAATTATAAGTGGGTATGGAAAACTTTTCTGTAAGAAATCAAAGATGCATTGCACGAAACCAATTTCCCTAAAGAAATATAAAGATTTATCGCTTATGTTATGAGTTAACATATACATATGTATGTTCGTACATTTGGGAGCTTTTAATTCAGGAGCAATCCCATTCACCTGACAGATTCTGATACCAGCTTGAGCTTTGCATACCTAGCTCACTTGAATATCGACGGCTTTATTTCTAAACTTAATTTTCTTGAAAATTAGTTACGCATAGTATAAATAAAACAAGTAAAAATGTCTAAACTTGTTTCTTGGTCTATCCATTGCTACTTGTGATCATGCCCGTATGCCACTATGTGTTTCTCTTGTATTTTTGTATGTATTTTGTGTGAAAGAAATGGTCTTATACAATTTTCATATTGGTTCAAACGGGCGAGCTGTGTTAAAAAAACTAACGAAATACAACCAAAAAACAATACAATACAATACTGTTAAAAACAAACGAAAAAGTTTGTATTTCGTTAGCTTTTTTCGACAGTTCACTGTTTTTCGTTAGTTTTTTCTGACAAATATTTTTGTTTTGAAAATAATAAATATTTGTTTACAAAAAGAAATCGATTTGGAAATTTTAAATATTGCAACAAATTGCTTGCTAAATGCTTCTGTTTTACTAACAGATTTAAAAGAGAAGCGCAAAAAGAAGAAATATTGTTCGCACTATGAACTCTATTTATCAAGTGATGTACATACGCGTCTTGCCATTTAAGCTTCATTTTTAGTTCGAGCACAAAAAATATCAAAATCAAATCTTTCAGTTTAATTTTTTATTTGTTTATTTTTAAACTTGATTTTCGTTCAGCTTTCAACTAAACGTCGACCCAATTGACATTACAGGCACTGTTTGTCCCCCTTCAACTACCGTAAAATGGTTTTTGGAATTTGATTTTCGGTAGAATTTCGTCAGTATTTCAAACAAAAAATACAGCAAAAATACAGAAAAATACGTAGTGTCATACGGGCAGTTCTTTCTACTTTTCCTGTTTCTTATTATTATACAGAAGCAGATTCGATTGTAAAAGTATCTGAGGGCCCACTTTTTTCATATTTCAAATATACGGAATAACTATGTGATAAGAAGTATTTTAAATATTTTCCAGATAGGCGGTGTTGGGGTCTACTTAAGAGAAGGTATTTAGATAACAGTTCATCTAATGTAGTGCGTGTGTAGTACGCGGCGCTAGTTATCACTGAGACCTAGTAATATGTCTGAAATTCGTATTGAGAAATTGAACAAGTTGGGAAATAAAATTGGTCACAAAAGATTCACAAAAAAAAGTGTATGTACTCTTATATAGCTCAAGTATATATACATTTTAATTTAAGATTTATTTGTACAATAAATAGAAAATTAGTTTTTGTAACTGTACCCTTCTGTGCGCTGACATGTCGAAAGTGTCTTAAATTCTATGATTTACGATTACCACTTTCGGGGCAAGTTGCGGCAAAGCCCGGTATTTCTTTTTTACGATCCCGGGATTTTCGGGATTAGAAATCCGTATATAAATACTAAATATGTGTGATTTATTTGTGGAAATTCATCTCTTTTATTTTTTGTTTTGAATATTTTAATATTTTTTGTTGATTTTGTCACTGAAATAAGTATTTTTAGCAATTAGCAAGAAACTCTTTGTCTTTCGCACCACCTATCAAAGTATTCCATTTATTTATACGATATTCGAATTTTAATTTTATTTAGCAAAAAAAGTTATTAGGATTCGAAACTTTACAAAAGTGTCGCTTTCTGCTGATAAACACCTTTTTTTTTTATTTTTCACAAAAATTCCACTAAGAACATCCAACAACAATTCAAAAAATGTTTCTTACAAAATTCAGCACTTGAAAAAAATGTGTGCCCTTCTGATTTTGCCTTATACTTTTTATTCCACTTTCCTTTAGTTAACATATAAAATATTCGTAATGTAAAAAGGAAAAAACAGGCATCGTGACTCTAACAGCGGCTTTGGTGCAGACACTTGGGTTCGTATCCCAGTGTCCGAGAAGTGGTCTGATGAGAAGTTGGGGACTTCAAAACACGTCATCCCATACCATGGCTTTGCATATCGTTGTAATTTTTCTCTAATACCAATTAAATAACCTTTGTTTCAAATATAAAAACATATTACAAGTAGGATTAGTTAGTTCCAAGGTTGGATTACATCTCAAAAAATTTCGTCACGTTTTCCAAGCGAAGTTCCATACCGGGATTGCATAATCAGATATTGTTATCTCTAGGAAGTATGCATGGACAAGTAAATGGCTGGCATGCCCATTCGGGCTTGGTTGGGACACTTAAAAAGCTGTGCACAAAACTTTCCCCAAACATTTTCTTAATGATTTTATGAAACTTGCGGGAGCAGTCCGTGCTTTTGTTGGTATTTTACTACTCTCCTTCTGCCAACATTAACTGTCGTAATCACTCACATGTACTACAACACATAAATATATACATACTTGCATGAATATTTGCCTACTACCAGAAATTTATTGGGTGGTTGAAAAAGCTTTTGCTATTGTCGATGCCTCTGAAACTCTCATGGTAGGTTCAAAAGTTCATTGGGAACGACACAGGCTGTATATCTCTCTCTCTATGGCGCGATATACAACAGGTATATCATCATAAACCTCCTAAGAGATTTTTGCGCCAAGCTTCTCTTCCAATTTGTGGTGTGCCGATTTGAATTTTCCCTACAAATTGGTGGGACCTACAGTTTTTTACAGGCTGTATATAGTTTTTGGAAAAGCCCCCCAGGTAATATAAGGCAGCAATTTGGCTCAAGTTAATGATATTATATATATAGATATGTTCTGTGTATCAAAAAAAAAACCTTGGAAGGGTTAGCGGTACCATGACCAAAAAAAAAGAAGTTAAACCGCCAAATCTTCGAAACTATGCAACTCAAATCTTAGGCAGAAAAACGTCTGCCGGGTCTGCTAGTTATAAATAAAGAGATTTCTATAATTTCGCACATTTTGTTTCATAATCATAGAGAAATGTGATCAAGCTTCCTTGGAAGGTGTGATTGAAATGTGTGCATACTAGCCCGAAGTGCGTTGCGTTGGAAAATCACACCAAAAAACTCCCAGAGGAAAGGCTGATTATAATAGTAAAAATAAATTTCTTAATATGAACAAAAGCAGACGTTTGCATTTTCGACTACCCATTATAATCGCTGTGCTGATATGAGCTACCGAGTGTGCATTGAAACTACGAAACATGAGTTATTTAGACCAAAGTTTTCTTTTGCACTAAAGTTCCATCAAAAGACACCAGGCGGTGGTCTACTATGTAGTTTTTTCAGTAAAAGCTGAATAAAATGTTGTTTACGAATGAATTGTTTTTATCTTTTTTTCTAGGATTTTTTGTTATTATATATTTAAGCTAATCTCATTTTAAAGAGCCTCAAACACGTGCATATTCAAAAACAAAATACCGGTGTCAATGGGATAGATACAGAATCAAACTGGTGGAGATTGCTAAAAGAATCTTCCAGTACTCTAACGAAGACGAATTTCTTTTAACTCCTAGTCTCCTTAAAGCTCTAAATATCTATGTCCGCATTTAAATTCCTCTTGCTCTATTTCATTATCTTGCCACATGTCCGACTCTGTCCTACCAAACTCTTTCGTCTTCCGATTTTTGTTGGAACGATTTTCCGTCATCCCTTGTCAAGTTTGGTTTTGTGACAAAGC
Organism: Merzomyia westermanni; assembly: GCA_949987695.1. Taxonomy (NCBI): domain Eukaryota; kingdom Metazoa; phylum Arthropoda; class Insecta; order Diptera; family Tephritidae; genus Merzomyia; species Merzomyia westermanni. The sequence goes on from OX465288.1 coordinate 916,400, forward strand.
GGTTTCGGCGTTCTGCCATTTTCAATGCCTAGTTTTGTTCTGGTCTGTGTCTATCCGCTGCGTTGTTTTTATAGTCCGTGGGTGCTGTGGCAGGTAATGTCAATCTATGTGTTCGTGGTAGGTAACGTTAATATGCGTGTGTGTGTGCGCGGTATTGATACGTCCGAATTGTTATCTGTCCCAAGGGTTGTTTTTGTAGGTATGTAGACATACCGCTTGTTAGCTAAGCGGTAGGTTGAGGTAGGTAGAAATCGGTGATTTTTGCAGTTTGGTTCATATTTCGTTTTTGCTTGTTCATTGTTACGTGTTTGGTTGCTGTACCTGCTGGCTTGTGCTGTTTTTTGTAAACTAGTTTTAAGGGTTCAAATATTTCGTCAGAGATAGTGTTGGTTTGTTCGTTTATGATCCTGCCGTCAAATGTTTTTAACTTGTATATCTCCATGTTCTCAAGTACATTAAGCCGCCGGCCTTTTCCTTGTACGTGAAGTATTCGAGCCGTTGTTTTTATGTTAGCTGGGGTGCAGTTGTTCTCAAACATGTGGTTCGCGAAATTAGATTCTGGTATTCTTCCCTTTGGGCTTCCTTTTCCACTCTACCTATTCTTATCATGTCATAATGTGCCTTCTTAGTTACGTCACGCTTGGGGACCTACCGTAAATACATATATATATATATATACATGTACATACATAGCTATTGCCATTTCCTATGTAACTCTTTTATATTTAATTCTTATAAAAACTGATTTTAATTATTTTAAAAAGTTCGTAATCTCGTAGGGCTAATTTACCAAAAAGTCACTACAGAAAGTACATACACATAGATACATAAATTTTGCTATTGCATTACACCAAGTAGCTTTTAGGGAATTTTATTTGTTAGTTCTTGTTTCATGTGTTCGGTTTAAATTTCCCTCCAAAATGATTCCAAAAAAAAAATAAAAAATCACAAAAAATAGTTATTGACTTTTTAAGCTGAGTGATGTAACCATTTTGCATTTTCCATTTTAATTGAAGAACAGTGTGACACTCGTGACCTGATGGCTCTTCCCGTGTGTGTCCATTGACGCATAACTTCAAGCACGCAGTTACAGAGGTGTGACAAATCATCCATATTCCGTTTACACATTTCGACGCTGATCAATAACGGTGTGAAGCCAATAGGATGGCTGAGAGCAGCGTTTTGGATCCGGTTGTTGATGTGTAGACATAGGAGGAGGTGCACTTGACGCACCCTCTTTGGCCATCGAACCGAAACTGTGCAGTCGACCCAAATAGGTGCAAAGTACTTCAAATTTAGTATGTAGGACCAAGCCCAACTAGTCAGCCAACCACCTTTTTCCATATAAACATAGACAGAAATATACCAAGGGCAAGGTGGAGAAGTGCTCGATTTACATCGCCAAGGTTACAGCTTCTAGTCCTAGTGGCGTAAACAGCAAAATTAAAATACAATACTCGTCTTTTTAGAACTCTGGATATTTTTGCAGACTGCTTAACTTTGAATTTGTAAAGTTTAGTTCTATTCTACCTAGTTGGATACCAGTCAGAAAATTATAGTGGTATACTGCTATATTTCCTGACTAGTTTCAGCTTCATTACAGGAAAGAGTTAGACGCGCACACAACTAAACTTAAAAAGCCTTAACGCTAAAAATGCCTAGATGCCCTATCTACTTAATCGAGATGGTAAACTTGCCTGTACGTCTGTGGCGTTGTTAGTCTGGTGCTTTTTCTAACTGTAGTAGTATTTATGTGGCATTCGGCATGTGACGTAATGGAAGCAGTTGCCATTCAACAATATGCGCCAACTGACAATTACTGACTTCGCTCTGCTTGCGACCAAGTTGTACGTCCTTCTATTGCAAACAACTATGCCAGCTTCCTTTGTTCAGTCAATCATTCAGTACTTTCTTGCATTCAGGCTGCTATCTAGTATTCTCAACAGTTGAGGTCTAAGCAAGCAACGCGTGAGCATTGGTTTTCGTTGTTACAGCACAAAAGCAAACAACAGCTCATTCGATTTTTGGCGTAACACCAACGAACGTTTAGCTAATAGGACTTTTTAACTTTTAGCCTATGTCGAGTTACTGGTGCGATTATAGAAGCAATTCACTAAATTTATATTTTTTCTAATTTGCCTCAAGTCAGTATAAACAAGTGAAGCAAACGAATTGAGTGAGTAAACCCTGTAGAGAATTGGACTAGCGAAAAACTTTCCCAGAGCTAAACCATTTGACGACTCTACCAGTTTTATCTCACTACCCGAACAATGTTTCAACTTGACCGGTTCCCATTCGTACAGTTCTAAGATAGCCTCGCTTTGGCTAGTTCTCATCCGGTTTCATTTCAGATGGTTTAGTGGTAGTTCCCGTTGTTACTATTATCGATATCCGATATTATACATATCATTTTTGTAACCGGTACAAACTCTTCTCGAAGTGTGTAGCACAAGACTATATTTTTTGGTAACTGGTTCCCAATTCTACTGCTGGGAATGGCATGATTACATACATATTTCTTTATTGAACATATAAAGTATGTATAAAAACTAAAACTGTTTTAATGACTTTTCAGTTTTTACATATTAGCTAGAACACAGAAAAGGAAATTTACCATTTCCGTACCCATTTGTGTCTGCTTTGACGATAAAGAGTATTCACAAAGCTTTTTCGTTTTTATTAACAGTACAGTAGCGGATCGATAATCGGGACCGTTATCGCCAAGGAATTTATTGCAATATCGAATCTTTCACATTTTTGAAAATAAAGAAACATAGCTCGGTCAACTTTAACATTTTATTTCCGAAAATAGTATTTGCAGATAACTTATTATAGAGTGCAGTATTGTTTTAAAGTAAAACATTCAAATGTACGATTTTCATCAAAAAAAAAAAAAATGTTAGTCGGGACAATAGAGGAAAACATATGTCCAATTTGAGGATTGGGGAGTGTAAAATAAACTGATTTCCCGATAACTGGAAAGTCCTGTTAATAGATTGTCCGGCTCACCGAGTATTGACTGTAAAAGCTTTTATCCGCAGTTTTCCCCACGGAAGTCCACCATATACTTTGAAATGCGAATCAAAAATAGAAAAAACTTGACTTCAATTTATCGAATGCGTGCCTTGGGGTAAAAAAGAAGTTTGTTTAGTTTGTAGGTTGCAGAAAAGACAATTTTGCGAAATTATAGCTGTCAGCTCATAATTTTTTTGGGAAGCACTTAGACTTAATGCCGTGCACCTCAAACATAAGAACATAAATTTTGTCAATTAGTTGTCATGGTTAAGGGAACCTTTCACCGTAATCGGCTGGCATTCTAACTTAAATTTCAATTGAGAATGTAGGCATTTTTATACCCAGCGTGTACTAGTACACAGGGTATTATAGTTTTGGTCATATAACGGTGGTTGGTAACGGTACAAAATAATAGAGATGGGTATCGAGTTCCATATATTAAAGTTCTTAGAATGAACAGAGGAATCCATTAAGACATGTCCGCCCGTCCGTCCGTTCGTGGACACGATAACTTGAGGAAAAATTGAGATATTTTAATGAAATTTGGCACACAGGTTGCTTCCCGGCCAAGGTAGGTTGCTATTTAAAATACAATACAAATGAAACTTGGTAGATTATTAAGTTTGTTGTCCTATTGGCAATTTTACTAAATTGCTAGAAAATGGGTGTTGTACCGCCCACATATGAGTGAACAAATTTTGAAACTTCGACTGTAAATAACTACAGAACCTTTTATGCTAGAACAACGAAATTTGGTAGGAGGCATACTATTGTTGTGATAAATGCATCCATAGAAAATAAGCGAAATCGCTTTTAGCCCACGTCTACTTTTTCATAAAGGTTATATGGAAAATATGTAGAAATATTGAACTGCCCATATCTAATTAACTGATATAGATATAATAATATAATTTGGGACATACATCAGTTTTCTTATACTTTATGTGATTTATATGAGTCAAGCAAATTTCAAATTCGACTGTTAATAACTTCAGAACGGTGTGAGATAGACTCACGAAGCTTAATACGAGGTATACTATAGATATGTAGAGTACGCCAATGGAGAATAAGCAAAATCAGCTGACGACCCCGCCCACTTTTGGACCAAAGTTTTCTAGAAGAGAGGTAGAAAACCGGAACATGCCTGATCTCCTTCACTGATGCATATAGAATGCTAGAATTTCGTAATTACGATCTGATGAACTTATTAATGATTTTTTTTTTTATTTTTGGAAAATGGGCGTGGCACCGCCCACATATAAATGAACAAAATGTAAAATTTCAGCTATTATTAACTTCAGAACCGTGTTAAATTAAACATGTAAGGAAGTCTAAGTTCGTGGAATCGAACATTATATAACTAGTGGTGATCTATTATGGAATACCAATTTACGCAGGTCTATTTTGATACTTTTCAGTTCGTATTATAAAGCCAGCTGATTGTTTTCAATAAAAACACTTCTGTCAAGAGTTTTGACGGGTAAGTTAATTTAAAAAAAATATATATAAATGTATGGCGCGATATACAACATACATATATATCATCATAAACCTCATGAGAGATTTTTGCCCGAGCTTCCCTTCCAATTTGAATTTTTTCCTGCAATTTGGCGGGACCTACAGCTTTTTGCCGACTTACAACGGCATCTACAAAGGAGATGAATTTTTCCTGAGAAGCCTTCCATGTTAGAACTACACTCGGAGAGTTTGCAAAACCACTGCGGAGAGGCGACCCCGTTTTAAAAAACCTTTTCAAACCACTTTTGATGCTACCTGTCCCAGGACTCGAATCTTGGACCTTCGGTGTGGTAGGCCGGCAATACCATAGCCCCACCACGGCGGTCGCCATTAATTTATTCGTATATCAATAGCTTCCCTCCAACAACTGCTAAACACATTTTTTCAAAATACCAATACATGCACATTTTATGTTTGAAAAATTTGCGTTCAAATTTACGGACGGAGAGACGGGCATTGCTAAATCGACTCAGCTCATCGTCCTAATTATTTCAGTTTACTTATTGAAGGGCCCATCTCTTCTTCTTCTCATACTTACAAACATTTTATGTTCATTAAAGGCATGAAAATTAAAAAAGGTATACAACTTTCCTAATCGAGGAGGTATTAACAACTTGCCCGGATATTTTACTTGTGAGTCATCCGATTTGCTTAATTTTTGGTAGGAGTATACTACATACCAGTGACGTCAGAAAAAAATAATTTGAAGATAATACCAGGTTAATAAGACTAAACTCCATTTATTTCCAATGTTTTTTAATGCATGAAAAAGTGACTCAACTAATAATATATGATCAAACTAAAAATATATTACTCAACGATAAACTAGAGATATATGTAATCTAAAGAAACAAACAAAAAATTGTAGACGCTTAAACAAAAATACTTCTCCCTTAGAAAATTAGTGCTTTTTCCCCAATGTTTTTTAATGTTTATTGCAACATGAATTATTAATTTTTTATCTCGAAACGCCGAACAGCAGTCAGTAAAAACTTGCAGCAAAACATTTGTTGCCATTTTGATTGGTTAATAGCTCAAATTTTCTAATTTTTGTTGTTGCTTTCCCATGTCACGATCAGCTGTTATCACTTGCAAGTTTTACTGAGTGAAATTCCCCCAGCAGAAACTTGCAACTCTCTCTCAATGAAATGTAAAAGTGCGCTCTCTCGCTGCAAATGTTCTGTGTCACCGAAAACTTTCCAGTAAAAATGTTATCCTCACCGAACACAGCTACTGCTCTTATTCTATGCCTATCATTGCGACTGAGAAATAATAGTCACAAGATACACTGTTCAAAAAAACTAAGTCTAATTTCAACAGAGTGATGTGAAGATACAAATTTTTTATACCACTTTGGTGCCACTCTTCGGAAAATTAGCGGGCTAGCACTGCTTTATTTTCAATTATTTGTGAATTTTGTGGGTCAATATTATATTATTATTTAAATTTGTTTGTTTTAATATTGAATGGAAACCACCCTGTGTTGGTTTGTGTTGTTCGGAGTAAGTTGCGCTACTTGTAGACATATACTCTGGCCAGATGGGCCAGAAACACTAGATTATTTATATTTATAAAAACTCATCGTAGACGTCGCTATGAAAAATGTCGGGGGGTACCCAGGAGCAACTGACTTATTGATATAGATTGCATGGTTATGAAAATATCGCGTTTTACATTTTACAACAAATTTTTCTGAACTATATAAAAAAAACTGGGCGCGGCCGTTTACCAATATCGCCCATTTTTACAACAAACATTGACCTTTATATGTACAACATTTTCACCAAATATCATTTCCATAAATCAATTTTTGCCGAAGTTATGGCATACAAAGTTTTGTAGAATAATCCACTATAAAAAGAGCGGGACTTCCTTCATTCACGGACACTTTGAAAGTGAAATATAAATGATATAAAGCTTTTGTACGCAAAGTTATTGCCTATTAAATATATCGATGATCCTTTTCAAAATCTTTCATATAAAAGTGGGCTTGGTTCTTTACCGATTTCGCTCATTTTTTGCCGGAACATACTTTGTATAAATATAAATGTGAGTACTAAATTCAAAAGTGGGCGGTGGCACACCAATTTTTAAAAATTTCTTGAAGAATTTATTTTCTGCCTTGACGTTAATGTACACACCAAATTTTATCCTTATAAGTGTGTTATGTACTGAATAATCACTTTCTTTGTATTTTTTAAAATATTCTATATATAAAAAGTGGGTGTGGCTATTATCCGATAAACGCCAAGTAATCTGCATACCAAATTTCATTAAGATATCTCAAAATTTACTCAAGTTATCGTGTTCACAAACGGACGGACGGACGGACGGACGGACATGGCTTAATCAATTTATTTTTTCCACCTGAACATTTTGATATATATGTATAAGTCAATAACTATCTCGATCCGTTTATGCCGTTACTTACTACTAGGTATAAAAACGCTCAAGAAATGCTTTACACAGCTGCGTATTTGATGTTCGATTCCACCCGAACTTAGATTACCTTACAAAGCAACTATGCCGCCAAATATGAACGTCACTTTCGTAGATGGAAGTGCATTTGACTTAGCGTACATATTGAGTTGAAATAAAAGAAAGCTCGCGTCATCAGATGACGTCACTTCAAGAGGAGAAATCGGTACTCCCAGTTATGTCTCATTCGAATTTTTAAACACTCATGGCGCATGCCTGACCTATAAAGAACCTCACTTGCAATCCTAGGTACGTTTTTGACGAGCTTTTCACCACTACTTACACTTTCGCATTTGAGTTTTCCAATAAACTTTTAAGCTAATTACAGTTTACACTCAGATAGGCTGTGCAGCTAGGCTAAAAAGTTCCCGTCATGAGCTTTTTCAGTAGCACTGTTACATTTTGTGCTTTTGGTGGCTAAGCTCTTTTACTTGCAAGCGATATAACATGTTTAGCTTTAAAACTTCATCGTAACATTTCATTAACATATGGGCTTTGCATTTTTATATAAAGACTGCATTTTTTTAAGTTTTTATTCATAAGTTGTATTTATTGAATTTCCTAATTAAATTTTGGCTTAAACTATTTTCGCATTAAACTTACAAAATTGTACATATTTTAGTGCATTTTAGTTTGTATTGTTTTTCGAACATAAATAAATAATCATTTTTAACCTAAGCTTCGTTTATCCTATGAACGTAACCTTATGTATGTGGTAGTGAATATTTGATGTATTTCCATTTTTATACCGTTTCTGGCGTTCAAAAAATGTACCAGTCATTTCAGTAGCAAGAGGAGGTTTTAGATAAGCTGCCTCTTTTAAACCTCATTACATTCAAGATACAGTTGATGGCAATCATAGCCGGAGCGACCCCTTCGCCCAGCATCGTACAAGTGCTCGAAATGAACGTCGCTGGTGCGATCTAGGAAGTAGCTGGTCGCATAACTGTTATTAGAAATACAAATAATTCACCGTTATATTAACTCATATTTGTTTGTTGAAGTTTTGCGAGTTTTCTCTAATAATCACAATACTTACGACCCCAATTGGCAGAATATGCTGGCGCCTCCAATTTCTCGCACGCACTCAGTATTTGCCTCGCACATGTAACGTTGCATACATTTGTCGTCCGCATTGCGATAAGTGCGCACGTAACCCTTCAGCAGAGATAGCCCGGCAACGGTGGCATCACTCACCGAATCACGTTTACCCATCGATCGAGCGGTCAATGAACGATGAGAGAATGATGTTTTCAGTGCATCGAGTAGATTCATCACGATCTGAATAAACTACGTCCATCAATGCAAACGCAGCCAGAACAAGAAAAGTAAAGAAAAAAAAAAATAAGAACTTAGAAACTTAGCAAATTGTTTAGTTAATTGAATATTTTTATGAGCTTAAATTCAAGAGCAACGGTTTGAAGGTGTGCGTGTACAGTTACAACAATAATTGAATAAATTGAGGAAACTAACTATAATCAGGTGAGTTAAATGTTTATAAACCCAGCAAACACAGTCTTTATTAGTTTTACGTTAAAGTTCTAATGTAGTTCTCTAATCATAAATCAGGTTAGAGAACTAGGCTAGATTAGAGAGCGATTAGAAAAGTTAGAATTCGACTCGATAACTAACCTTTTTCTCGATATCGAGAACTAAGTCCCCTTTTCGTAGAGAATGCTATAGGTCTCGACAGTTTCTCAAAACGTTCTCTAATCTTCTACAGCGGAGAAATACATTCGCATTCGAGTCGTTTTCTAATCGTTCTCTAATCTAAATGTTTACTGGGAAGCAGATGATTTGTCGTAATGTAGTATGAAAAAAGTCTGGTTAGATTAGAACGAATTAGAGTATGAATGTGTTGTTAAGGACTGAATGCGTGCAACAATCCTACGGGTTTAAGTACATTGTTATTGTTTTATGTGTTTATTTGTCTATTTGTGTTTCAATATTATTTTTAATGGTGATCATCATATAATTACTTTTGTACATGCATAAATGTGTCTTTGTTAATATATGGCTACTATATACATTTTGTTTAGTTTAAACGTTTTTCTGTTTCGTTTCGTATTTTCTTATTTCATCAATGTTAGCGTTTTACCTCTCCAGCTTGTTTCGCCATCGAATTGACTTGATCGGGATCTCTGGTACCAAGCACTGATGACAGCACCGCAGCTAAGATGTTCTGTTGCAAGCGAGAAACCACACAAAACCAATAATTCCACACACCATTCAGTTTGAGATTTTTTAAATCAAATTTTTATGTTTCGATATGTATTTATTGTACAAGAACAACAAAAGCAGTGGTAAGATAACAAAAAAAGAGGTTTTTCGATTAGAAACTCATATGAAAACATACTGCTTGGGATAAATACAAGTTGGGAAAATAAAATTTTGATCAAAATGAAATTGAAGATATATTTGGAAAACGTGAAAGTTTACTCATTTTAAAGATACAATATTTGAGAGAAAAAGAAGGATTTACACATTTGTAGTTTCTATAAGAATGGAGTCTCTTCGGAAAAAACGATCAATATTTAAAGCATTGACAGTAATTCTATAAATTCTTCTCAATATAATTCTCTGCTCAAAGACATTATTTTATTTGAGCCCCACAAAACAAATTTATTTTATTTATTCAACCTTATACATATCATTGTGAAGTACATCATGGCAGAGCAGAGAACGACAAAAAATTTCCCTTATTTTGCTCTTTTTCGTTGATTAAAAAACTTAATTCGAAAGCTAATGGAATCTTACTAATTGCCAACCAATGAAAAATCATTAATATCCAAAATAAAAAATTAATTTTTGTAGCCTAACTGCAGTCATATTCTTCCCTAAGTCATTGCCTTTTCCCTTATAACTAAATTTCCTTCTATATCTAATTTGTTGAGCGACAAAAGCGTTTGGAAGCACTACAATAAGTTAAATAAAAATTAAAAGCAACGAAAATATTTACACCAAAAGATAAATGTATCTAAGTACTATGGGATTGGATAAGGTGCACGCTAAATTGCTACTACGACAGCTAAGATTAAATTTTAAATAGGCAGAAGAATATTGCTCCTTACCTGCATTGGTGAGCCGCCATTGTCCACCTTGTCGATGCCATCGCTTGGCGCTCCGCCACCCAACAAAGTGTTAATGATTTTTAAACCTGGAAGAAAAAGGTGAAAGTATAAGCTAATCATATTTACTCAAGACAAAAAATAGCTCAACAAGGACAAGTTTTAATATAATATGATCGCTAGCTAAGTAGAGACTTGTGCCCACTTCTCAGTAGTTAAATTTTTTAACACCACTACACCAATACTAAAGACTTCATTATCAACTCACCCATAGATATGACATTGGCCCATGGCGAGCCACCAAATCCAACAGAGTTATCGACATCATCAGATTTTGTAGGCGTATTCGCTGCCCCTTGGAAGAACATTGTCAATACCGTGGATAGCATATTGGACCATGAAAAACCGGTGGGTGTTTCGCTGATCTGATTGACCACATCCCCCTCCTCTTCGATATCATCTAAAGCAACTTTTTTAGAAGCGTTTGGCTTTACCGCAAATTTACGGCCTGTAGATTCATCAGCCGGTCGGTAAATAGGCGACCTCTGTTGTTGCTGTTGAGATTGTTGAACGTGCTGGAGTTGCTGACGTTGATAGACTTCATTTTGCGGGTAAGCATATGTGGTAAGCAGGCAGTTAGTGGCAACTATAGAGAGCAGCAGGTAAGAGTGCAATTTGCGTTCATTAAGCATACTGAAAATAAAATTTTAAAGAGAGAAGCACATAATAGCAGAGAATGTTAAAATTAGAATCTAGGGGAATATTACAATTATTTTTTGTATGGAAATTAGAATTGACTTTTAACATAACTGTAGAAGATTTTCTGTTTTTTATTCGTGAAGTTTACATTTGATTTCCAAAGGAAATTTAAAATTTTTGTAAACCATTTCATTTTGATATTTTATTCGTACGTCGCTAAGTGCTTACAAAAAGAAGCGGCTATGTATAAATATGTTCAGAGGTAAAAGGGAAATAAATATTTTTTACAGATTTCACTGTCTTTTGTGACCATTTTGTACATATGTACATCCTCAATCAATAACAAGGACTTACTTGCGTTTTACAAATATCAATCACTAGCATAATTATTATTCACTACTCGTCTTCTGTTTCTTAGATTACCCGAAATAATGAGGCGCCTTATTTGTTTTGGATTCGATTCTTCAGGTTTTTTAAAAAAACGCTTAACATTTTTTCCAAGTATTTACTAATATTTCTCCTATGCCATTTGAAGCACGACACATTTTTAACATGAAAATCTAAACTATTGTAATTCCCTTTTAATGACTACAAAACATATTTGCTTTCTTTTTGCAGAGAGTCTGTGGAAAATTGACTAGAAACTATTTACAACATTTTCACGAATCCACTGGTCAAGTTGCGTTCACCTGACTATAGAATATGGAACAAGTAAAACCAGAAAAGAGGTAGTTAATACTTGAAATAACCAAGTTTAGCGGCCACTGCCAATGCAGCTTAGTGAGACATTGACCAACAACATATGCCACTGCACATTTACACTAACATCATAAATTGCAAGAAAAGCAAAATAAAATTTAAATATTTACATGCAAAAAATATATAGAAAACATCTTCGAAAATAAATCACTGATAACAATTGGCCATTAAACATCCTCATCTTTATTATTTTTAAAGTTAAAAAGTCCTGAAGCAGGGCTGTTGATTTGTTTTTTATGTCTGGCGGGTTTTTCACAATTTTTAGAGAGTATTTTTCAAAACTTAATTAAATTAAATGAGGATGAATTAATAGTGATTCCGGTCAGTTTTCTTAATAAATTATTCGTGTTGGGTAGGCTATTTGACCTATTTGGTTTATCAATGCAAATAAAATAGATTTATTTCATTTTCACAGCTCGACGTTTCGCTAGTCACCCTAGCATCTTCAGGACGAGATCTATATTCAACAACAAAAACGTTATATTTTACATTACATTTTAAATTTTAACAATTAAACATGAGGACGATTTTTAGTACACCAAACTGTGATTTAGAAAAGTTTGACACTGATTTAACTAATTTGAAGCTTTCGATCTCGACATCGAATAAAGCAAAATTTTTTTCGTGCTAGCCTACTATAATAAAAGGTCAAATGCCGGTACAGGTAACATCAAAATGGTTTAGTAAACGATTTTCAAAACTTGCTTCGTCCCTCGTAAGAGGTCGTTTAAAATTGTTATTATTACTATGATATTTTAATTGGATAATGTTCAGTATGTTGTTTAAATTTAAAGAACTTTGTAAATAAAATAATTTGAACTCGTTCTGAAACAATTTGAGCAATTTTTGCCTTTTAATAAAACTTAGACTGCCACGAAAATCTTAGATAAGGATTTTTATTGCTTTAAGTAAAATTAACCTTTTATTTTTTACAACATCTTTTCAATAGTAATTCTAATACCCTAGTTACAATATGAAACCGAGTGTTAAACATTGAAAAGCGGAGATAATTAGGTAGAAGTTAATCCACTTGTTGTAGTTCCATTTGCTACACACAGGCATATTGCATAATACAGTTATTTTTTCACGAGCTTTAATTTTCGAATGGACGATGCGTCCAGTTCTTATGCAAGCAAAGCAAGATGTTACCGTTAAATTAATTATGCCACCACAGCAAAGTAAAGATTTCACAATAATGAACACAAATAATCCACATTTAATTGCTGATGTGCTAGTGATCAAAACTATGCTACTTTTATACGAACAAGAAAAGATCTTAGCGCTACAGTTGTAGCAATTTTCAAACGCTGCACATGCACATCTACGACGGCCTCAAATCAAAAACCACTAGCTTACTACATAGTCAGCGCCTAGTCATATTGTATCGTTCTAATAACTAGCCTTGAGCTCGTCATATATATAAAAAAAGTAAGAAAAACGTGCGCTTTATATAAGACATTTACCATCCACTGGGATATCGGCTGATGTCTCTAAACTAACAAAGCAAACCAGACAGAAAACCTGGGTTCAACCAAAATAATTGACTTTAAACATCCGATTTAACCTCGACATTAGAATGCACCACCCTCCATATCAAAAAAAAAAGGTTAAACTTATTCTCCGGACTTACAAAAACTATTATGAACAAATTGCCTTTCATTTCTTCAGCCCATTTATGTATTTATCATCTCCTACTATCTATGAAGGTAGAAAAAAGTTCAAGCTTTGATCAAGGCTGTACCTGAGCTGATATTCACCCTAATTTCACTCAGGTGAGCACCGCTCTGCTTATAGAGCTTATCCGCAGTGTAAAATAAATGGAGCACTGATCACTTCCTAGTGCTCACCGCTTTTTTTATTGGCTTTCATATACCCAATTTATGCTTATAGTCAAGTTCTGCTTTATACGCATACATACGTGCACATTTTGTTGTTTTTTGGAATGGAAAAGAGAAATGCAAATAATAACAATAACCACAGTTATCGGCCACATAAATCCCAAATAGCTGTATTTGAACACTTGCAACAACGTGCTTTAGCCGATAAACGGTATGCAAAGCTGCCACCGCTACACATTTTTTGTGTCCACTTTGTTTGTCTTTCCGGTTCTGAAAACGGTACTCTTCAACCTACTTCTTCTTCAATTAACACTTCACCAATAGAGCTAGATAGTGGACTTGTTTTGTGACATAATTCACAGGTACGCAAATTGTTGTTGCGTGAGAGACGAACACGTTTTGTTGAATATCACCACGAACAAATTATGAACAAACTGTGAATTATGAAAGTTGAGAAGTATTTTTCCCTATTTATTGAATTAAAGAATTAAATTATAAAAGCACATAAGTTTGTTTATATTTGCATACAAATTTTGGCCGTCTGTTTGGAATTATGAGCAGAACGAGAGATAGATCTATCAAGAAAAATACCACTTGAATCGAGACAATGGCTTGGATGGAATATACTCTTATGTCATATTATCCTCATCAATACCCGAGTCGTACAGGTAACCCTTCCCTATGTTCATATCTGCTCAGAGTTCATGGGGTCCATCTCGACAAAAGACAGCTTTTCTAACAACAAAGAAAAAATATATATTTCTTTTTTTTGGAAATAATTAAAAGTGGGTCTCCTTAAAATTTTGCAAATAACAGGGTGCCCACAATGCTGCCCTGTGGAACGCCAGAAGAAGCTACGCATGGATATGATTGGAAGCCTAAGCCTTTAAGGTTAGCCATTAGTATTCGTGTGGGTGTACACTGTACATCCATTGTCACTCTGGTAACTTTTTCTTAGCTATACCAAAACCTACTATACAAGTTTCTTAGTGAAATAAAGAAGAGAAAAACACACGAAATATCTAAATGAACGTGAACGTGGCCATCGGGACAAAAGCATGAAATGAGCGAAGAATTGGTATTAACGGCTAAAACGGAATGACAATCAAATAATTTTTGTCGTTTGAGCAATGACAATTTGAATGTCTGGCCTGCACATTAACGTTAACACATTTTGGTTGTAAACACACATCTGCGTTGATACCAAAACTCTTTAACTTCTTTATGCTTCAATGTTTTGTGATACTTTATAATTTGCGTTTCTTGGCAGTAAAGCCAGCGTAGCGAAAGTGAAATTTTTTTCGAGATTTTCTTTTTCAAATATCTCACGCTATAACTTAGCTCTTTTCATGTAATTAAGATAATAGTTTCTTTTTTTTGATTGAATAAGTAGTTGTAGTTGTTAAGTTTAACTTAAGCTAAACTGAGCTCATTGGTATTTAATTAAGCAGAAATTTTTGTTGTAATTAGTTGTTGATTTCTTTTTTCATGAAGGCCACGTGAGGATGAGACCAAAAAGACACGAAAGCTTCTTTTTCACTTTCATCGCATTAACTCAGATGAACAGATAAATTTTTGTCAGACCATGAAGCATCGAAAGTTGAAGTAATAGCGGCGAAGAAGTAGGAGGGCTAAAGCAAGCGTTCAAAACAGTCTGAGAAATGAGTCAAAAGCAAAAGTTTATTGACCGTTCGTGTGGTAAGGCCTTTCTGCCGTTTTTGGCTAAATGAATTTAGCCCAACTACTCCGAAATGAAAAGAGAAAGCAATGGCACATTTACCAATGATTGGTTACGCTTGAGTAGCGTATACATACTTTTTTGGTTTATTTTTTATTTTGTGTTTGCAAACAAAATAATGCCTCGAACGTAGTGAAATTCTCCGTTACCTTGGAATTGCAGTGAAAATGCTGCTCTTTAATATTGTAAGAATATAAAAAAAAAGTATCTTAGGTCGTACATACCCTTCACGTTAATAAAGTTACTTATACGAAATGCGGCTTTAATTCAAGTTCGTTTCCACAGTCTTTTGATTAACGACCACGTGCAACTAAATGGAATGTGATACTATGAGCTAACAGCATAACGCATTTTGGGTGCATAATTAGGTGACTTCAATGTGCAGAAAATGTTGATTAACAGTTCGTATTTTGATTGTTGTCAAAATGTTTCCGGCGTCGAATGTAAATTTAAAATTTTACATGATTATGATGCAATATCAGCAAACTGTAGTTCATCACACCTCAAAAGTTTTGGAAAGTGCTGCTGAATTGACGACCCATTGCCGGACGGGACAGTCAGTGCATCTTCGGGTACTATCATAACTGTTGATTGTCGATTTTCGTATGCACATCCCCTTGCGCTGGACTTAGACTGTAAGAATATTAGTTTTGTCAAAGCCTACAATGCCCACTTAAAACTTATTTGTATTATATAAGTTAAGTTAGATATATATGGATGTTTTTTTTAGCAAGATTGTGGTAAAAGCTCATATTTGTGTTCAGTGCACAACTATAAATTCAAGAGAAGGAAGGAAAGTCTATTGACTCTAATGCAATTAGATGACAATTCGGTTGTTCACCGAAAACAAATAATCTGAGAAGATATATAAACCATTACTCGGCCGTAACAAAGATCAAAGATCCCCTAAACCGTTGCTTTACCTCAAATCAAATTCCCAGCAAATGCCTATAGTGCCCGAAAAAGTGGGTTGAAATTGTTAAAAAATTTAACTAATCAAACATTGCAGTGAGTAAATATTTATATCCATATATAACTTTAAGAGTAATAACAATGACAATGGCAAAATGGGAAACAGCAAAACTTTCTCCACTCAAGCAAAAGTAAACTGACATGAAATCAGCAAGCGGAATGACAAAAAATCCACGACCGCAAAGAAATGCGCTGAGATATCGAAAACCAATGCGAGTAAGAGTATATACATTGGGGTACTCTAGAAAAGAAAGATTTTTGTTTTCCACAAGCATTGCAAAATCGGGTTTGTGTTAGAGGTGGGTATTTTCGTTCAATTTAAAAATCGAACGAAAGTGAACTAGGTCGCTCACTTCGTTCAGTCGGTCAGCCGTTCAAAATTAAGTTTTCTTTTCAATCAGCTTATACAAGGTCGCGCAAAAGTAATCCTCCTATCAGAAAATGCTATAAATTTTGCGATTGGCCCCTAAAGTCAGTTCTGTTTTGACATTTGTATAGTAAGCACATGCGAAATACACGTTAATAAACAATGTTACGCTACACTGCTCCAGAACGCGGAATATTGCTGACTATTTATTTGACCAATAATCGGTCGGGGCCAAACGGTTACTGTGAATGGTGAGCGCTACAGAGCAATGATCAACGAGTTCTTTTTGCCGCAACTTGATGAATTGCGATTGGAAAACATGTGGTTCCAACAAGACGGTGCAACAGCACACACTGCACGTGCCACAACCGATATGCTGAACATCGGAAGCTTACTTTTGCGCCACCTTGTATATCCACGAGCACAGGAAACAAAAGAAAAAGCGTGGCCACCAAACGATGGTTTCAAATTCGGGTAGGAGGTAACCATCCGGTAAGTAAAATTTATTGTGGCAATCGACTAACTTCAGCTGTGCTTCCAAACCAATATTGAGTGGGTTTGACATAGTAAAAACTTTAGCTAGCCTTTAATTGTTTTTGCTCGATGCCACAGGAGCATTTGAACAACTTATGTTAGCATCGTACACAAAGACGGTGCAATATTGCCAATCACTGAATGAGGTTGAAAATATTTGAACGATGTGGTTCGTTCGTTCACTGAACTGAGTCTTTCAACTAAACTAGTTCGTTCGCGAACTACACAGCTCTAGTTTGTATTTTAAGTTTTCAATGAAAATATCAGGATAACTCTATTTTGGAAAAAAGTCCTCGGAATATTCGATTTGAGTGCTCATTAAATATCTTTAAAAATCCACATAAGAGAGTCGAATATCGAGTGTAGCCGATCAACTGTGAGCTTTTGCTTTAGCAAAATCATTATATAGAATTTTGGAGTCATGGAAGCGATAATACAAAACCTAAGGAATGATCACCTTTGGTAACAACAGAGAAAAAAAGTACGATACTATGCCCACTTAAACCTTAAAGCCGGGTGTGGGGTCCTGGCTGCATGTATATAATAAAAAATATTTTTGCTAGGTCTTGAAATTTTCCAAGATTATTTTATGATTTCTTTTGGCGTTTGCTAAAGCTTCAAATGCTATTTTAAAGTCTTAAATCTGATACAAATGCCAACACCCGTTTTGCCAACTTTCATAAACCAGTAAAAGGGATTTTGGAACCAAGTTTCTATAATAACGAATTTTAGTGAGTTTTAAACTCACCTAGATATGCGAATCAATACTCTACCCATTGAGGTAAAGATCAAAATAGAAGTATACAAAAAAGGTCTTAGTAATGTTCGAGCTTTTTAATGTTTGCATTTTTTTTGTAGAGGTTACTATTATCTTACTTTTCGTGAGATCATAATTTTGCTTAAACAAGAACAAACACACTTCTCACCTTGCTAGTTGAAGACTTAGACAACTGCAAATTTGAGTTGTTGTTTGTGTGACAGTAAATTAGCATGTAACTCTGCGTGCCTATTAAAGTTGTGCAGCAACACGACAAAAGACGCACGGCTTGCCCCCATTCTGAACTTACATGTGCATGTACGAGTATGTATGTTCGTGCAAACCCACCAAAAAAAATAGTGAAGCGATAGACCTTAGAACAACAGAATTATTTTACATTTAATTAATTATTACCTAAGCATACCTTTGAATGGAAATTCAACCCTATGCATCAGAGGATGTGTTAAGTCTCATATCTGATAAGAAGCATACACCAAACCAAGTTATTAAACACGAAATGTTGCATATAATTAAATTCTATGCCCTATTTTATTAAATTAAATAGGTTTGCATATTTTCGTGTGTATGCGAATACATTTCCATAAGTATTTATGTATTATTCCATTATTATTCCTTAGACGGTGTGGAAATGAAAACGAAATTCTTTGAGAAAGCTTGTGAATTTTTTTTGTTTTTTTTTTTGCTTTTACCTAAAATCCATAAGCAAAACCGCAGAATGGAATTCGACCAACAGACATTGTAAGAAATGGGAGAATATGTAAAAGAATGAAATCGAGTATTAAGCGAATTCACAGCCAGGCTCACATGCGCTGATAAAAGCGAATATTTTGCATACAAACAATAACAAATGGGAATTGGGTTAGTGGAACCAATGCTTGAATAATTTGTATTAGCCCATTGAAGTATTTTCATAGTTCGTGTTGACTTAATTGATTGACGTGATTTAATATTTTTTATGCATCAATCTTTAGCCTGAATAGATTTGAAAGTGCGAGCGAGTAAGTGTAAAATACCCGAATGAAGTTAAATTGGTGGAGGTGCTCATTTAAAAATTGTCACCAAAACGTCAAAATAATATGCTATATAGATACATATATCAATGCAAAAAATTAAATAATAAATATTGAAGCACTTGGTCTAGATAATATTTAAAAAGTACTTTTTGCACTAAATCCTCCCGATGTGGTAAAAATAAAAAAAATATTGCCTTATTACTAAATTTATTTTTCACTGGAAACTCAATTCTTTCCAGTTTTATACTTCTCCCTTTAGAGTAATTTTCTTAAAACTTAAAATGGTGCTCAGTTTTCTCAACAAAGCCGCCTTTCTGGCCATTGTTTGACAGTTTGTTTATTTCTAAGTTAAACAAATAAACTTATTCTCACTGATTATAATTCGATCATGATTGGCATTTTAACCTAGATACAAGTTTATATTTGAGTTTTATGGATGTGGTAATTAATAAACCGAAGCATTTCTTTCACTTTTTTAATTTTCTATCAGTTCCGATAGTATGATAGCCATGTGTGAACTAAAAATATTACAAAATAGGGCACCTCATCTTGTACTTTCTAATTGTGAGCGTGGAATTTGATTAGCTATGTGGTGCTAATGGGACTGTTCTTGGAAAATGATTATGCTGTATGTAAGTAAATATTAAGACTTTCGAAGTGAAAGTAAAAGAAGATTGTTTGATTGACAACAACATGTAAATTTTTAAGGCCCAGGACTCAAATCGAGAACTATTTTTTTCAACAAATTATGTGGACATTGTCAACATTAGATTAGACCTCTAAGCTTTACCTAATGAATGAATGAATTAAAATTGTATAGATACTTAGAAATTTTCCCAGACTCTCGGGATCCGCTAGAACTTTGGGAAAACCACATTATTCATAAAATAATTTGTATATGTACGTATAGGTCTAAAGCAAGGTGAATCAAAACATTCGTGACCTCTTAACTTCGACACGTTTTGATCGCTTTCTCTTTTGTATTTAAATTCCGAAAGCTTTGCAAATAAAATAATGCCTGTAAAGACATTCATTTGACGTTCCTCGAAACATTTATTGATAGAATGACGTTCTCCTTAAAATAGTATTAAGGATGCTATGAAAATGTTCTAAGTTTACTCGATTTCTCTCCAGTTCTATGACCACCCTAAAACTTTTCAAATATAAGTTTTCTTTAAATTTTCCTACAGTAGAATAAGACCAACAGTTGACAAACTACTAATCTATCACTCTTCCTTGTTTTGTTCTATTAAATAATTTCTTTTTTAAAGAAGAACTAGTCCCATCCTCCAACAGAACCGATGACTAGTTTATAATATAATACTAGTCTGTTGTTAATACTTTTTTTTTAAATCAATACCATTTTAAGTAGCGTATTAGGAGCAGGGTGATGAAGTCGGCTTTTTAAGGAAGTTTTTTCCTATGTTTTAATACTGGTTTACAGATTTGAAGACGGTCTTGGCTTGTACAACCTGCAAAAGTTAAAAATCTAAAATGAGCGATTTTTAAAATTTTCCAAAAAATAAAGCTACCTAAATAGTATTGCGTAACACTCGTAGCCTTTTTAGGTGTAAAGAAAGTAAGGAAACTATTTATCAGGGTTTTCGTGGTTAAAAAATTAGAAGTCAGTTTTTTCGCTTTTAATTTTTTTGATTAATTTGAAACCCTGCTTTGAAAAAACTCGAATAATCGAATACCCTACTAAGTAGCACCAAAAAAATAATAACTTCACAACATATTCATAACTACAATCTCACCTGATTCCGTTATACGATTGCCTCGCTTCGTTTGTTGGGCAAAGTAGCTGCTCGTTTCTTCTGGTGTTTTACCGTATTTGCTGGTTTAAGTGCAGCAGTTTATATCACTTCCTCGTGTTTAGAACTAAATATTAAACACACTGCACTCGAAATAGAATACTTTAGAAAGGTTCAAGCACACATTTAAAATAAATAAATAAATCACTGGAATTTATTTGGTCGACCTTATGAGTTTGGCACCACACTTTTATTGAAGTTTTGATTTTGTTTTACATTAAAATGTTTCTGGGTATTTAACCACAAATGATCAAAGTTTGCTTAAACTATTTTTCACTTAAATAGCTTTCAACTAACTGCTTTCTTCTTATTTGTACTTCTTTAGCGTGTTGTCGCTGCAAGCGATACCATTCGTCTGAAACTGCGATCGCCTTGAACTTGGCTTTATATAAGCTGACCCACATTCCAAAGCATGAAGAAGCATTAAAAACCAACAATAAGCGGCGTATTGACGAAGAAATTTTCGCCAGCAACACATGAAGCACTAGCAACAAGTTGCACCACAAGTTGTTAGTGTTGTTTCCGTTGTTGTAGCGTTGTTTAAGGTGTAGCAAACAAATGTGGAAATTCCAGCGGCGCACAGCTTTTGCAATTGCAGTTGCGCATGCGCATATGATTTTTGAAAATGTGAGCTTGATTGCCGGCGTCACTGCTTGAGTGCAACGAAGAAAGCAAAGAAAAGATATAATGCAATGTAACGGAGGCGGGAAATAGAGAAAATTGCGATGAAGAAGCAATTTCCAGCAGGTGAACTTTGCGCGTGCATTTAGAAGATCGTCGATCTGATTAGAATCGCCACAAAACTACAGTTGAAATTGGTTCGTATGCGCTCAGTTGGAAAACTTTTATTTGCATAAACATATTGCCCATAAATAGAGCTCAATTAATATTTTATAGAATTTCTATCCCCATGACTTTTTTGCTTTTGCAGGTGCGTGTGTCACAAAATGGAGCATATATTTAATTACTATTATCAAAAAACTTTAAGTAGACTCAATAGTTTTCTGGAATAAACCGGTGTAATGGACATCACAGCTGACACTGAGACACGAAGAAACCGATTGCGTTAGATAATGGTCTTGCCCTGTCAGCAAAGGTAAGTAAATCCAATATCAGTTTCCAAATGGTTACTTCCAGAGAATATTTTAACAAACAAGTATTTATGCAATCAGCATAACAACAGGAACGGTGAACACAAAAGAAAATAGTCGGATATAAAAACAGGAAGGTAAAGGGGTCAATAAACTGTAAAAGGCCCGAAAAAGGGGTAATGTTCCCATGCTCACGCAATATATTTTTATAAAATGTATTTATATAAATAATATTTTTGGACGAAACTAGAAAACTGAGATACGATTCGCTGCATCTCAGAACTTATAATAAGCTGAAACCAATTTTAATCATCATCTCCCGGAACTAATTGAGAAACGGAACTTATTTACAGCGCTTATTGCAGCACTCATTAGCACCTTTCGTTTGACGACCATATCGTACTAACACGTTTTGGGTCACACTTATCCACATATTCGTCAAAATAGGTGAAAGTTGAATTCACTTCTATTCTGCAGTTTTTGAAGTGATGTTTATAGGTTTTGAGCTTTGCCATGCACTTGCAAGCTCATGCATATCCATAATATTTCGTTTGTACAATGCTTTGATTTGTAGCTCTGAAGTTTAAAGCGAGAAGCACACTTCAACAATATAATATGGGCTGAATTAATCGCACAGAAGTTCGGAACCGAGCTTTTACCTCAGTTTTTGTTATGTGCCTTTTAATTTTTTAGAGAATTGTGTCAGCCGCCGTGTTGCGTAGACTTCAAACGGGATCGGATTTGGCACTACAGTTCATTTCAGTACTTCTCACAATAAACTAAGCGGCTTTGAGAAATTTGAAATTAACTCTAACTAATATACAGTGCAGTCGCGAAAACTTGAACTAATGAAAACCAGCCCTGTCCGAGTTATCGAAATGTTCGAGTTTTCGAACGTTATGTATTTTTAATATATTTGCATGTATTCGTTTTAACAGTTTTCATACCCTGTCCATTTTCATGGCATAGTTAATCAAAGAGATTCACTGGTTTCATGTTTTGTAGTTCATTGCCAGTTTATTTAATAAAAAATGTTAGCAAATATGAATGCTGGTTACAAATTATTAGAAAAAAAGCAGTGATCTTGGTTTGATGTTTATTATTTTCTACCGCATTCAATACAGCCTTTTCGCGCAGTGATTGTAGCACATTAACTTTTCCCGGTCTAATTTTTTCAGCAGTTGCCCATGCTATAGCTTTGTTGAAAATTGTCACGGCTTCGGATGAACTTATGCGTTCTTGTTCATTCCCACCCGTAGCTTCAACTTCATCTTCGGGATCGCTTTCTTCTATAGCTTCAATATGATCCTCTTCAATCAAGTCGTCGTTATTCCAGTCTCTTATTTCTTCTTCTGTAAAAGTAGCCTAATAAATATTTATTATTGTTATCGTGTGTTTTTATTTGCATCAAAACCATAACTACCCCAGAATTTTTTGCTAAACTCAAAACATTTAGTTTTCGTCCCATTATTAAGAGCCAGTGCGGCGCCTTAGAATGAAACAAAAGACGCACATAACGACAACAATTTGAATATCGGCCGTTACAGCACATGCAAAACTACAGTTTCTCACATGTTTTTCCATGAAAAAAGAAAAGAATTGTTCGAGTTTTAAAGTAGTCAATGGAAAAAAAAAGTTCAAGTTTCCGAATGTTCGAGTTATCGTGTGTTCGAGTTTTCGCGAGTGAACTGTACAAGAGTTCTAAGTATCAGGTGGTAAAAATGGTGGCCTAGGCGAAATGTTTTCGTAAATCAATTTTCATGATACTCGTACACTATGGCTACACAACCAATTAATAGTAACTAGAGTTCGCCCAGTGGTTAAAATTTAACCAATAAACTTTATTTTATTTTATTTTTTTGCTGTAGGTATGTTTTATCCGCCTTTTTTTCTTCCTTTCTATGTCGTTCCTTTCCTCTAACATATTTTTATTTTCCTTGATTTCTTTTTTTACTCTCTTATTTTATTTTTTACTTTCCTCAAACTTCTTTTCCTTTCCCTTCCCTTCTTTTTATTTTCTTTCTTTCCCCTTCGTTTTCTTACCTTTCCTTTAATTCCCTTTCCCTTCCCTTCCTTTCATTTCCATACCATTCCTATCTTTCCTTTAATTTTCCTTCCTTTCCTATCCTTTCCATTCCCTTCCCTTTCCTTCCTTTCCTTCCTTTCCTTTTCCTTTTCTTTCCTCTATTTTCCTTTAATTTTCTTCGGTGTTTAATACTCTTTATGAGTAATCATTTATTTTATTTTTGTAAACCCTGTTTGTAGGTATCAGCAATGAATTTTACATATTTGCTCATATTTTACATTGCTTGCTTAATGTATCCAACAAAGCAACTTTTCGTGCTCTCAGGAGAGCAGCTAACACTGGGCATCGTAGCCAGTAATCAATACAATAACAACAAATAAAGCAAAAATGCATGACACAACAGAGTATCTATAGTGCGAATACTTATTTTTCATTGGTCCACTACCAACTCTTCGCACTCACAGTGAGAGCCGACCACACGAATAACACAAAAACATGCATGGCAAGTCTACCCACACTACTACGGCTCTTAATTTTTTCCTACAAAGCAGCTCCTCGGCCATGCTCACGATTCAGCATAGTACACAAAAAGCAAGTACACACACACACAGCGTGTCTATAGTGTGAATAAGTGAATGTGTAGTGGTGTGACTTTATGTTAAATTTTTTATATTAAATTGATTTTTTAAATTTTTTTTATTTACGGATAAAAGTACACCTCAAAATTTCCTATCTATACATATTTAATTTGTATACCTTAGAATTATAGTTTAGCAGAAAACGGTTCTACATTGCATTCATCTTGTCTATTTATATATAAGATTAACACTAAGTATTAGAAAAATAATCAAGGCTTCGAAGAGCCAACTAACTCCATCAGCTGAAAATTCCTAGAAAACCTTACACGATTATATTTTACCCACACGACGATATATGTACTTATATTTTTAAATGTGTACCTACACACGTAAGTTATAAAATAGAAATCAACATTCACAAAGAACCTAAGGATCAGATGGTCCAATGGCACATGCTCAACCTCTCACAAGAAAAGAAAGAAAAAAAATCAGTGTCAATGTGAGAAGAAAAAGTTTTTCACCCATGTTCTTTTAGTTGGCTTCGTTTTTCTCTTTCTCCGTTTACAAACTCCTATCGTGAGCATGACTGAATTCTTGTTATTGCAAGAAATGCAATGAAAAGTTTTGTCTCAGTGGAATGGGTTGCTTCTTCACCGTTGTCACATAAGCAGCTTTTATGCTTGCAAAGAAAGCTGTATAAATGCTGACAATACAAAGAACGCTTCGGTTTACAAAAAGTGGATACTACATATCGTCGGTGATACCGCAAAACCGCGTAAGTGATTTCTCAGTTTGGCTGTTTTTCAACTACAAATCCCATCAAAATCGATTTTTTTAAATTTTTTTCAAACCATCATATGGTTTTCGTGAGAATAAACGAATAGATCTTAATGGCAGAGGCCTATGAAAGTTTTTGACAAAAATATAGCTTACGCGGTTTTTCACTTGGGCGTTACGCGCTTTTGCAATGTCACCGACGATATGTACAATGGACATACATATGTAGTCGCTTATTACAGCTTATTTTACTGTAATCTATTTCCCATGATGTTGCTTGTTGGTTGGTCTGCTTTTAGTTTTTGCCCATTTTTCTTTTATTTGGTGCTTCTGTTGTACGTATTCGTTAGGTTTATTATTTCTTATGATTAATTCCGGTATATTTGTATTAATAGGTGGTGTTTCAATAGATTCTATCACGAGCAGAGATGGAAAAAATAGTTTCTAATAATTGCCTCTGGTAAAAATAGTGACCTTTCTGTTGGTTTAGCCTCACCCTTTAATTGGATTTCATTCCTTCGTAGATACATATTGCTAAAACTTCTCAATTATCTTATTTAAATTCTGATACCTTTATACTAATTGTGACAGACCCCGTAAAATAATTTTGTCAAATTGTTGTGGAAGGAAAATAGAAAAATTAATACAAATATAATAAATAATTTTTGTTGGAACGATTTTCCGTCATCCCTTGTCAAGTTTGGTTTTGTGACAAACCGGTTTCGGCGTTCTGCCATTTTCAATGACAAGGGATGACGGAAAATCGTTCCAACAAAAATCAGCTTACTACCCTGTCGGAAGATCAACACAACAAAATAAATCATATAATAAATAAATTAAAAGCCTCCATAAAATATATTTTTGCTGCACCTCTGTACATACATACACCAAATTTTTGGTATCGAGTATCCTCACATATTTAATGAATAGTCGCAACAAAGAAAAATCATGTAGGTATCCACTTTTTTTAAGTTGGAAGCCAATTTTATATACGTTTTTGCTATAGAATATGATGAAATTTATTTAAGAAATCGGATACTAAATAAATAAATGAATCCAGAGTAGACCCGCAGTTTCTTGTTAGGTGCTAGAAAGGCTTACTTTAAATAGCAGAATCAACAAAGAAAGTTAGAATATTCATAGCAACAAAAAAATTTAGATAATTTTCACAAATAAATCACACATATCTCCTATCCCGAGAATCCTGGATTTGCAGCACCTTAAAAAGCACGATATGCCATGCCTGGACTGACATCCCTAACACCCAGATTCCAGATGAAAGGGAATTTAAGTGCGTTATGACTTATTTTAAATAAAGTTGTTTTGCCAGCTCCACTTTAATTCTTAAAATAAAGTTCAATATTACAACTAAAAACACTGCCACGTAATTTAATACGCAGGCAACAGAAATTAGTTTCAAGGTTTTGTATGAATAAAATTTTTGTAATAAACAATTTCAAGAATTATATAACTGTTCTTAAATACTCGAAGAGGTTAAAAAAGAGGAACAAGTGTGTCAGAAACAGACTTGCATTAATTGTGAACATACATTTTATAAATACTTCCCAATAAACATTTTGAACAAAATTAATTATGAGTATTGAATGTGGGTACTATACCAGAGCAAAGCGTACTACATTAAAAAATGTTTGGAGAAGGTTCACTGGGGAAGTTGTAGCGCTATTTTTGCAATTATCATATCAAAAAAAGTTAGCCCTTCCCTTTTTAAATAAAATTTTGTTGCGAAAATATTTCCAAAAGACGTTTTTATAAACGGTTTTCTACCTAGTAGATATATCATGCCATGGAACTTTCCGAAAACGGAGTACTTGTAAAATGATAGGGAAACTTTTTGAAGAAACTATTTTGAAGAACTTTTTGAGAAAAGCTGATTGAAAAAAGAGCTCAATAAAAGTTTATTGGGGGTTTTCCTTTCATGATTTATATCGATATTCTGAATGTATTAAAAGAATAAATCATGGATACTGAAAATGGTGTCATGTGTCAGCAACATCTGTGCGAAGTTTAATGTAAACACGTAGGCATCTATCTATTGAAGTAATTTATGATAGTTTAAATATTCAGTTAAACTTGTTTCAGATGGAGAAACGTTATCTTTTTTCCAAATCCTTTGGAAATATGTGATTTATTTCAATATTCAATATCAAACTATTTATAAAAGAATTTGTAATGAAAATGGTAAAAATGCTATGCAAGATAAGCGAAGTCAACAATTAAAGATTGGGCGCGAATACTTTTTGCAGTGGTCCTGTGCCCCTTCTCGAGAA
Organism: Merzomyia westermanni; assembly: GCA_949987695.1. Taxonomy (NCBI): domain Eukaryota; kingdom Metazoa; phylum Arthropoda; class Insecta; order Diptera; family Tephritidae; genus Merzomyia; species Merzomyia westermanni. Next base: position 943,751 of record OX465288.1, read on the forward strand.
CCAAGGTGGTAAGGTGTCAAGCATTTAGCCCGGTAAAAGGAACGAGACATATATGAAGTGCTTGAAGCTAACTCCTTCTATAAGCCATTCCTCATTCCCACAACAGCCGGTTCTATCGCACCGGAATGACCCGGGTTTTTCTACCCGGCCAAGGGCTGTTATTTCAGTGTAACCCTGTCCAATCTGTCCCTTAAATTGTCATCCTCGGAGCAAACCCTTGCAGCTGGGTTGCTCCATTGTCTCTTGTTACGGGCTGGGGTCGAACCCAACCCTGGACCAAGAGACTGGATCTGCTGCGTTTGCTGGAAGAAAATTTATATTAAACGGTCGTATTCGGTACAATGCGCCAAGTGTAAGAGATGGTTACATAAATCTGGATGTTCAGGGCTTAACCCTGCCATCCACAGACCCCGTACTTTCTTTAGTACTTTTGAGGCACCTTGCTGTACACGTCCTAGGACGTCCCGCGGTAGCGGCCGCTCTGGCACTCCCTTACCGCCTCTAACTACTTTCAATAGTCACAATAGTGGCTCAGTCTACACGACTGGCAGCACCGCTGCCATCCCTGCCTCACCCACTCCCGACTGTCGCTCACGCACGCCAGCGTCTCCATCTCACACGGCCGCTCAACACTCCTACTCCCCCCGGAATAGGTCAGATATGAGCATCGCCGAGCGTCAGTCCCCTCTGTCTCTGCCGCTAATGCCCCCCCCCTGCTTCCAGCCTGCACGTGGGTCAGGAACACCACCTCCTAGTACCTTTCACTACGTGCACCGTTTGTCGGCAAAGATTGTATACGCCTGCGACATCGGTCAAGTGCAACAGTTGCCTTGGCCTGTGTCACACCCTTATGTGCTCTGGGCTCGCAAACGGCAACCTTTGGACGGATTCGTTCATAGCCCCCTGTTGCAGTACACAGCCGCCCTCCACGCCAGACAACATCGGCCATGGCGCTGTCAACTCTAGACTGCGACATAGTTTAGGCCTTAGCCTACCTCCACCTAGGCAAACGCATCCGTCCCTCACGCCTAGTATGTCCCCCGCCTCCCCTCCTACACACTTCAAAATTCTGCAGCTGAACTGTAACGGATTAGCTGGAAAGATCGCGGAGATAACTGACTTTATGAAGACGCACAACATCAAAATCGCCGCGATACAAGAGACAAAACTGAACACGAGATCGGACTTACGAACTTGTGACGGGTATAATGTACATCGTAAAGACCGTCCCAGCGGTCTTGGGGGTGGCCTTGCGTTCATTACACATCACTCTGTACAATACAATCTATTTTCCCCTGACGTCGACCCCAGGGACTCTACCTTAGAATGCCAAGGCATAGCAGTCCGGTCAGGAGACGCCGACCTGCAAATCATAAACATCTATATTCCTCCTGTCACGTGTTGTCCTAGAGATTATCATCCCGACATTAGTGCGTTGCTAAGGGGCGATAACCGCCTAATCCTAGGCGACTTCAACGCACATCACGATCTCTGGCACTCCAACTTGCCAGCAGACAGTAGAGGACAGGCAATTGCAGACCAAATAGATAACTCAGCATTCTGTACAGTCAATGGAGATGCCCCCACCAGGGTGGCAGGTAACTGTCACAGCTCGCCAGACATCTCCATAACGAGCGCGGGCCTTATTAACTTTGTCATCTGGCGACCGATGCTTACATTAGCTTCAGACCACCTACCCATTTTACTCTCTGTTGAACGACCGACCGACTTCATAACGACTGATAAAATAACATACATCAACTTCACCAAAGCCGACTGGGACCGCTTTACTGAATATACAGAGCGCTCCTTCGCTGCCTTACCCACTCCAACGGACGTACGCAAAGGTGAATGAGAGTTTCGCAAGATCATTGATTCAGCCTCATGCCGCTTTATTCCTGCTGGCAGAATACCAGAAATTCGCCCGAATTTCCCGGCAGAAGCTGCGGCGATGGCAAGAGAACGTGACCAAGTGAGACTTATCAATCCCGCAGATCCCAGAATAAAAGATCTCAATGCTGAAATCCGTAGGATTGTCAACGAACACAAGCTGACCAAGTGGAAACAACACCTTGAGACATGCAACCTCTCCGGCGGAGTCGGCAAACTATGGTCGACTGTCAAGGCCCTATCCAATCCGACCAAACACAAAGACAAGGTCGCCATTGCTTTCGGCGACAGTGTCAAATCGGACGCCAGGAAATGCGCGAGCTCCTTTCGCCGGCTGTTTATAATGCATCCACCTGCGGATAGGACTAAGAGAAGAGCCTTCCGACGTGCGCGCAAACACAAACACTCTACTGCGCCCATTGCCGTCTCAGCCGCAGAGGTTAAGGAAGCCATAATGAAGGCCAAACCCTCAAAATCCATCGGACCCGACGGAATTGCCATGAAGATGATCAAACACCTTGGCCACGAAGGACAGAGTTATTTAGCGGCACTCTTTAATCTCTCTTTAACTACCTTCGTTATACCGGAGATATGGAAATAAGCGATTGTAGTTCCCTCTATTAAAACCAGGGAAGCCGGCGAACCTAGGAGAGTCTTATCGTCCGATATCCCTCCTTTCGCCGGTAGTGAAATTACTAGAGTCCATTCTGCTTCCTTACTTCGTTACAAATCTAAAATTGGCCGATCATCAACATGGTTTCCGCAAAAATCATAGCACGACATCCGCTTTGAACGCCATTACAACGCAGATTAACAAGGGTTTGAATCAACATCCACCAAACCATAGAACGGTTCTCGTGGCACTTGACTTGTCAAATGCATTTGACACGGTGAATCACGCCACACTCCTCCGAGATCTGGACGAGACACCGCTCCCTGCCGGCCTTAAGAGGTGGACCGCTAATTACCTCAATGGTCGACAGGCATCAGTCAAATTCAGGAACAAGAAATCTAGGCCACGAAGAATAAAATAAGGGGTGCCGCAAGGTGGTGTTCTCTCTCCCCTTTTGTTTAATTTCTATATTTCGAGACTTCCCCCCCAGAGGGAGTCTCCATTGCTTCCTACGCTGACGACTGCACGATAATGGCCTCGGGCAAGGGTCCCTCCATTGATGAACTCTGTATTAGAATCAACAGTTACCTCCATGACCTTTCCAGCTTCTTCATCGAGCGTGATCTGACCCTGTCTCCGACTAAATCTACGCCGACCCTGTTTACTACATGGAATGCGCAGATGGGGCAAGAGTTAAATGTCCACGTAGACGGAGTACCTCTACCTACTGTCAACCACCCAAAAATCTTGGGTGTGACATTTGACAACGGCCTTACCTTCGCTGGTCATGCCACCGCAATAGCCTCAAAGGTACAGAGCCGCAATAAGATCCTCAAGTCACTGACCGGCAGTACTTGTGGAAAAGACAAACAAACATTGCTTGCTACATATAAGGCTATTGGCCGGCCGGTTATTGACTATGCTGCGCCTATATGGTCGCCCAATCTTTCTGACACCAACTGGAGGAAATTGCAAGTCTGCCAAAACACCGCCATCAGAACTGCTACGGGATGCCTGCTTATGTCATCTGAGTCTCACCTCCATCAAGAGGCAAAATTGCTCAATGTTCAAGAGCACGCGGAACTCATGAGTAGAGAGTTCCTTCTGAACTGTCATAAACCTAGTCATCCAAACCGACATCTTTTGGATGTAGCACCGCCTCCCAGAGACATAAGGAGACATCTCCGTAAGCATTACGATGAGATCCGGCATCATATCTCTTTGCCGTTTGATCTGCGGAACCATAGACGGGCTCTAAATGACCTCCACACCGAGTCGGTAGACAGATCTCTCAGATCTCGGCCTGTGAATCCCGTTATTAATACTCAACCACCTGAATTGGGTGAGGAGGAACGCGTACTTCCGAGGGAGACTAGAGTCATACTGGCACAACTTCGTTCTGGATATTGTAACAGGTTAAACCCTTACTTATCCAGACTGAACCCCAACATACCAAATACATGCCCAGCATGTGGTATGACCCCTCATGATACCATGCATCTCTTCTCCTGTCTTCCAACACCTACATCACTCTGGTCCAACCCTGTGGAAACTGCGCGTTTCCTCGGACTTCCGTTAGAAAAACCTGATGACAATTTAGAGTGATCGAGCCCATTGGGCAGGGCGAAGCACTGTTAACAACAACAACAACATAAGCCATTCCTTGAGAAGCAAAAAGGTAAGGCAAAGTTTTAATATCATTTCTTTGTTATGAAAGATATAATAGGCCATCAGAAACAATTAGAAGCGCTCACAATTTGGGTTGCTGATTGATTTTTAAAGAAAATTTTAAATATTTTTATATTTCGAAAACAGCCACGATTTCTCGTCAGACTAATTCGTATAGTTTTGCTATTTTCAGAGGATCTTGAGAAATCGTGGCTGTTTTCGAAATAGTACTATAACTATAGCCTGTATATGTTTGTTGCTTCCAATTTTTCCTCCAATAAAAAATAATAATAATTAACTAAGAATTATTATCAACTGGTATTGAGCTCGTTAAACTTACAAAAATATGTAAAAATGAACAGACCATAAAACCAACAACGAAAATTTTAATTTATGAAAAAATAACAAATTTTATTCATGCGTCGCTTAGAACATACCAAAAAAATTGACTATAATGTGAATATTTAAGGAAGTTCCGTTCCAGGAGGTATTCTCATCTATACCCGATTTTCTCAGCGAGGAAAATAGGAGGTGCAGAATAAAACGAAAAAATGGGGATTCTTAACCTTATAACAAAATCGTGTAGACCATATGATAAATATTTTCAAATTAATATTTTGGTTGAATAAAGTTTTGTTGTAGAACAACTAGACCTATCAAAGAACGTGCCATCACTTTGAAGGATTTTATGAGAATGTTAATGCATTAATAACATTGTTGTATGTACAGTGCTGGACATAAATATTGGCATACAAACTTACTAACCCAAATTGGTTTTATATGAAGGAAAACACTTGAGTTCGTCGGAAAAAAAATTGCCAAAAATCAGCAAAATGTGGCACGAACTAGTCTGTGTTTAAATAATTTTATTACAGCCAAAATTTGTGAAAATCGCAGAAAACGTCTGAGCCAATACTTGTTTCCGGCACTGTATATGAGTGACATGTCATGAAAACTGTCAAACTCTGATCAAATATGTATGAAAGCTCATCGCGTATTTATAGCATTTTGGCACGTGCATCAACCAACTAGTTTTGAATGAATTTTGTTATTTCGCAGCGGGAAAACTAAAAACTTCGCCAGCACTCAGAAATCATTTGGAACGGCTGCAAATTGAGCATGCATAGCACACACACACGGCACACCCTGCAAAATAACGTGTGACTAATCTTTAAAGGGTGAGATCCGGGATAAATTCCTTTGGTCTACATAAGTCAATCTTAATTTAGGTAGCATACCTATAGGGATACAGATATATATGCAGTTTTTTAGCATTCTCATAGGAGTTAAAACACATGTCAGCTCGTACCCGTTTGGGTGAAAGGGGAATTAGTCCTATCGTAGCGGCCCAGGTATAAGTGGGGACAATTGGTCTCCCTATAGGACATGCTCAAACAAACGTGAAAAATTCAGCCCATATAAAGAGTTCAGAGCTACCTAAAGTCGCATGCTCCTTCGAGACTCATCCCGGACTGAGCCTAGACTAATCGCATTTTATGCAGGGTACATTCAAACAAGTGCACCTTCATACTCTCGTCGACGAAGAGTGATTGAAAAACATGTTGCAGGTGCTATTTTCCATGTTGCAACACGCGCAACTGCTGTTTTGAGTAGTGGTTGTTGCTGTTGTTGTTGTAGCTGTTTCCTGTTCTCGTCACTCTGCGTGATTGCTTGTAATTTAAGAATCATGACATTAGTTAAATGGAGCATTGAAATCGTGGAAAATTACCACAGTTATGCGTTTGTATGTGTGTGTGTGTGTGTGAGGGCGAAAGTTAAAGTTTTACAATAATAACCACAACAACAAACATTGGTATAACCACCACAGTGACATTTACTTACTTATGTGACGCGAGAAAATAAAATGGAGTGGGGAAAATAACAATAAAAATAATAATGTTGATGACATTAGTGCCAACACATCAAACAGCGCGGGCGGCAATGCTCCCCCGTAGAGCCAAGCAAGGATGAGTTAAGGAAAGCATTGAAAAATTGAGAATGTCACACGCAGCGACTGCAAACGCGAACTTCCTGCGAAAATACCAATGGCCTGCGATGGTAGCAGAACTGCGGGGGCAGTCGAGCCGAATTCCCAGCATCTATCCACTTTCACACACACGCCCACATGCGAGCTTTTTGTGAGTGTACAACTGTAATATTTTTGCTCAAATGTAACATATTGTTGCAAGTTGCTACATCAAAAAACACTTCACCTACTAAAACCTTCATGAATGTACTACACAATTTCGTACACTTTACTCATCTGTCAACCGAACTTCTTCTTTGCCTTTAGCACCATATTGGTAAAATAGACACATGCATAGGGATGTTACGGAAAGGAATTTACCAGAACCGGAATCGGAATTGAATTTTTCAAAATTGCCTTGACGGGATCGGAAATGGTTGCAGAAATTCTCAATCAAGTTAGTGTCGAATTTTGAATATCCATTAATTGGAGCTAAACTGAAATAATAGTATAAGAAGTGCTTTTCTTATTTTAAACAAAGCCTAGTCCTATTTTACCTCGTGCATTCAACAGCCTCAAACCTAAATAATTTGCTCGCCTTTCGCTTTAAATCTTATCATCAGTCGGAATCAAAATCGGAATTACAATCTGAATCGAAGTTCCTTATTATTCGTAATACGCATGCATGTATTTACTTTTTGTACCACCATGCACCTATCAGCACTGAGTGTAGCTTGATATATTTGCTAACGTGTTCGTGGTGTCATTATGGTTCTATTGCTTGGCTTATTTTTGAAAGGCTTGAGTTTGGTTTCTGCTGTTAGCAGCACTAAAAATTAAAAGACAACGCTTTCTCGCGGAAGCGTATTTGGCATGAAAAGTGTGCACCTTGGAGGATTTGCTATGGAGTCGATTAGTCCTGAGAAAAGAGTTATACGGAATCACTAACCACGAATAGCGAGCGACTCTAGCATTTCGTAAGTGGTGGAGTGAAAAACAGGCCTATGCCCTGAACCCTATTATGTGCTATGTTAATTTCGACTAAGAGGTGCTATAGGTGGAAACCCAAAAAATGTGATCAGAATAGAAGGGACAACGGTTGTAGTTTTCTACATACATTTTCGCAGTTATGACCATCATTTTGATCTGTTTAGCTCACCTTTTTTCCCGAACATCGTTTGAATTGGTGTTCATTAGGGAGAGCGTGAGAGCTCATCATATAATGATACATACCCACACATATATATAGCATTAGAAAATCACGAAACCCCTCCAGGCAATTGAGTTAAAAGATGACAATACAATATGTACGAGATAACCTGAAAGACTGGGAGAATCTTGCGAGGGAATTTTGAATAACTTCCCGGTAAGCTGAAAACTTTAAACTTGAGTCATATTTCAAAAAACCGGTGACAATGCAATATCTCATAAAAATTGGTATTTAGATATTCGTTTGCGCCCAAATTTTAGCTGACTTCATTTAGACCTGTTGACAACATAACTTGTAGAAACCAGAACTCCGCTGGAAAGTATCTCAAACGCTAACTAAATGCTTAAATTACTAATCACGATTTCCATTGCTTTTTTGTAGTCACAACTAAACATTGGAAAAAAATATAAAACAAAAAAATTGTATAGACTACGACTAAATTTATCCTTACACAAAGAAATGGGGCCTGTTAGTTTTGATTTTCAAATTTTATTCATATCATTTGTAATCAATTTAGTGGAGCATTTTCTTAAACCCCAAATGGAAGTTCAGAAGTCACAAAACGTTCAAAAACCTATTAATTTTACTCCAATTTTATGTCTTCAAATCTCCTAAACTGATGATATGCTAATTTCATTTAATTTATAAATTTTAGTTAGAACATGTGTGATCGGGTGTATCAGGCATAAACATGTAGCGGTGCAGGCCTCAAAACATATACTCAAAACCTATATGATTCCCTACAGGGAAAGTTCACATTTTAGAAATTTTTATTTGAATGTTTAATAGCTTTCGCAGGCACACATACACATTCGTCGATACGGAACGAAGAGTTTCCCACTAAGTTTCAATGATAACGTTAAATTTATAACGAATCAACGTGAACGATTACAAATGCTTCTTGTGTTCAGTATTTGAGAAACAAAATGGATTTACGAGTAAATTTAACTCGAAATGCAGTGACAATGTTTTTATTGGCGCAAACTCAGCTTTGATTGTCTACTTAACGGACGGAGCTTAGTTTGGTCAGCCCATAGATGCATTTACGGCTTTGATTCCTAAAAGCATTGTGATAAAAACAATACTGAGTATAAGTATGTAGTATATATATCAACATATTAATTTTACACTCAGGGATGGATCTATAATTGGGGCCCTGAGTACAAACTTCAATGAAGTCGACATATATTTTTTTTAAATAGCTCACAAAAGTATTTTTATTGAAGATGTAAACCCAAAAACTATCCTCTTTTTGAGCATGTTAGGTAGATCCAGAGAGGACACCTACCGACTTATAGCAGGCTGCACCGGTTATTGGGACATAGCTACGCATGAGGAAAGGATGGACATCCCGCACACTGACCACTGCAGGAGCAGTAAAGACATAACTACCAGGAATACTCTTGAGCACTTTCTGTGTAAATGCCCGGCTGTACATAGGGTTCTGTTAAGATTATTTGGAAGCCCTTTCTAGAAGATCTATTGGGCTATATCCAAATATCATGGATTTTATTACATAGTTGTCTGGCTGTGATATACTTCGGCTCACACTTAGTGGGTTTGAACTAGTTCCAAGCAGGGACCATAACTGTTATGATTTTTTTTATAATAAAAAGCATCTGAAAATAATGATCAAATAGTCCTTATTTTCAGATTTATTTTAATAGTTATCTTCATGATTTTTTGAGTTTTATTTTTTTGACAAAAATAATACTTTTACTTGAGCGATATTTTATCCTTCAAGAATAAAAATTAAATTTTAAGTTTTAATTTTTTTTCACGGATCGAAAAACTCAAGAAGCTGCATCCCCTTTTCGGCAAGTAATTTCATCATAAATATTGGTTGTTATAATCTCGTCAACATATGTACTCAATAATTAAAACATATTTATAGACACATTTATATGTATATGTAGTACACGTGTCATGCAAAAAGGCTTTTTAAGTTTTCGAACTGTTAAAATTTAATTTTTATTCTTGAAGGATAAAATATCGCTCAAGGAATAAGTTTTACTTTCATCAAAAAAAAAATAAAACTCAAAAAATAATGATAATTTCTGATCAAATGAATAAAACTCAAAAAAGATTTCGCTCAAATTTTCTTCAGTCAATGCAGATTTCCGTTGAGCATGACGAGACATGCACGCTCATATACATTAAATTACCCTCCTATACTGGAAAGCCTTTGATTTTTTTCTATAAAAATGATAAAATAATCATTGTCAGGGGTCCCTGGTTCCAAGCATCAAAACGGTTTTAGCTACTTGGCAGCCATTCTGCACTGCAAAAACACCACCATATCCACTTGCTCCCCTCATCAAAGTACTGCTCTTTCAATCTTATTGTGCTCCCAACGGCATAGAAAACCATCCGCATACATACATACATACATAAATATTTTCTCTAAAAGAAATAAATAAATCACAGAATACTTGCCGGAGAATTACTTCAATGCATAAATAATAACTTAACTTTCGGCCAAGATATTTCTCCATGGTTATACCAAGCACGTGAACTACATCCTACACATTATGTACTTTTGTAAGTTTCCGCAAATATATCGATTGCTTTGTCGTCACTCATATGCTCCGTGGTACTTTAGCATAAGCACTTGTGGTCAACAAATGAATATTTGAACTTTTCGTTTTGCACTAAGAAGTAAGTATTTGTTTAAGTGAGAAGTTGTTTGGTCCACTAATTGTAAATGTTTGAATGCGTGCTGGAAGGGGTTTCCCACATGTATATGTTACGATGGATGAATATGTGCGGTGCTGTATTTCATTCAGTAACATTCTAGTGATTACGAAAATTCAAAAACGTTTTCAAAATAATCATGGGGGGTTTTATGTCGATTCTTTGTCCCTACTTTGAACCGGATCATCACTGCTATTTTGATATTGATTTTATTTGCATAGCGGAAATAGCTTAAGCCGTGCCTGTTCGTCCGGCGGTGACTAATTTGTGCAGAATTTGAGATATCTTATTAAAATTAGGTATGCAGGTTTCTTGGCACTCATCTCTCATACACGGCTAAAAATATGTACCTAAATTTTAAACTTATATATGTTTAAACCAAATTTGGTTTCGAATTCAAGTTGTGCAAGTTTTCGAGAAATTGAGTGTGAAGAAAAGAGTTTTAAATCAGAAATGTCTTAAAAATTAAAAAATATAAAAAAAATTAGTATTAGTTGGCAGGATTCTAACCGACGCTTCCCGTATCAGAGTCGTCTGCTCTACCCACTGAGCTACGGCGCACACAAAACTCTTTGGAGAAAAATTTAATGACTTAAATGAAAGAAATTTAAACATTTTTAGACGTTTTTTTCAGTTAAGTCTTAAATCTAAACCGCAATAAATTGAAAATTGGTGTGGAATTTAATACAAAAATATTTAAAAACTTTCTTAAGCCGACGAATGGTTTCAAATTAAGGTTCAAATTTTTAGCCGTGTAGCTATTTAAAACGGTAGGAAAGCGGATTATAGCCAAGCCCAATTTTTGTAAATTGAATATTGAGGGAAGTAGCACCCAATTGATATTTTTTAAATTTAATTTAAAGGATCGGCATCGGGTAAAGTTTTCTATTCTGAAATACTTGCATGTGAAAACCACAGCCATTAAATTAATTACACAAAAATTGTTTGTACTTATTGCCTTGTAAACAATTAAACCTGCCCAAAAGGTATACAAGTAATTTGTTGATGGGGAATTCGGAGCAGCTCTCTTATTCGTATTTTTCAAGTTTGAGAATAAAAACAATGAAAGCACAAAACATTGTTTCAGCGTTAATATATACTCGTAAGTAAGGAGTTTAGGTGGAAGTATGAGGTGGGATGACTTAGGAAATGCACGACCGGAAAGGTAAATAAATCTGCCCAAAATGTGCAGAAATTATTACTTTGAAGCAGTTTCTATTTAGATAACGCTTTTATTTTTACTTCGGGAATCCTGTTTCCTCCGAAAATCCTCCGTAACGGAACTCTCCGTTGACGTCCGGTATTTTAGCCAATATTATTATTTCGTTCTTAAAGCAGAATTTAACTAAGAAACTCTGCAAGTGCTTCCCCCGGTTTGTAAGCTTGTCTTAGTAAAAATTTATAAAACTTTGTTTTATTGAAGAGGTTTTTTTGGCCAAAAATACTTGAAGCTGTAGAACTAGTCAAAGAGAAAAACAGAATGGGGCACATCCGCTCTGCTCTCCCAGCCTTGGCAGGGGTCACCAAGCTCATAAGAATTAATACGTTCATCAAACAATCAAGCACCTGCAATCATACTAAACGGGTGTGGCCAGAGGTTTTCGGTAAAAGATCGCAAGACTTACTTACACCTAGAAAGGTAGAGTGTCGTGACTCTTCGGCCTTCTCACAGGACATATATGAACAGGCAAACACCCGGAGGGTCTGTATTTCCTACAATTGCTTTTACAGAAGCTCTGGAGACGAAGACTCTGGGACTAAAGACCAAAATATATGGGGTGGTTATTTCAATCATCTTGAAGAATTATCTAAGTTGTTGGTCTGAGTAAGGGGTTATCAGATCCACTTGGTATCACAGCTGCACCCTTGGGTCTTAAGTGTGCTAGTGTGACAACTAACAGCCACTGAATGTTAGCCTACCCATGGTATAGACACGTAGGTGTTTAACGTGAAATAAAACAAGCTCAAAATTTGTTCTTAAAACCTTTTTTTCAGATATTTTATTTTAATTTTTTGAGTTCCTTGGCAAAAGATTTTGTTTCTGGACTTACATAGTCTAATATTTATATAGCTTTCTTATTATTAATTTTTAGCCTTGGTTTGGAATTAGATATTTTAAATTGTTTCTTTATGTTCGTATGTTGAGAATATTTATTACGAATTATTTACTAATATATGTATGTAGTTAGCGAGTTTACAACGAATCACTTGCTTATGTACCTTTGGGAAAAACAAATTAAATAAACAATGAAACTTTTGCGCACACTGACACTACTCAATGTAATCTATTTGCTGGCTGTCTGTGAACATAATTCGTGTTCTGAAAAACAAATATGCTGGCTCCTGCAACACACACACCATTAAGGCTTTTAATCCGAATGTGCCTATGTTTACATATGTGTTGGCTATTAGCCTAATAAACAATAAAGTGTTTGTTTTGTTCAATTTTATTTTATTCAAGTATGAATGTTTGTGAGCGAAGCTGTTTTATTGTTTTCTTTTACAGATAATAACCGCAGTCATAATTTTATAAAATTTGACACCATTTTATTTACAATATAAACAACAAATATTTAGTTATAAATAGTTTTTATTTATATGAAATTTTACAAGCTGGGTGATGTTGGATCGTGTTTAAAATCAACTTTAATTTAGTAAGTCAAAATGTAGAAAAACGTCGTCCAAATGAGCCCACACCACCTAACGTTTAGATTATAAATTTTAATTATTTACTATAGACTAATGTAGTTTATTTACAATAAAATTTCTTAAACTCAAAAACTAACTCTTAATAAATATACCAACGGGAAAGTGGTAGTTTTTAAAAATATTTCGATTTTTAATACAAATTAGTGTTTAGCAGGTAGCTGATATGCTCTCACCTTTGCACTGTGCATTTCACAAGCTCGTTTTCCTTATGGCGTGCTACGTTGCGTATAAGCAAAATTTTTCTATTTCTTAGGTGTTTGCTGTTGTCTGATTTTCAAATCTATGCTTTTAGAGATGTTCTACAGATCGTTTTCGGTTCATATTTTCGGATTTTCCCTTTTGAAATCTTCAGACATGTTCTGTTAGTCATACCATTTTTTCTAATGCAAGTTCAAAAGCTTTTAAAACTCGAAAATCAGATGTGCAACGTATTTATATACATAGCAACAAAAAAATCTTACAATTTAAAAGCACCGTCGAATTAAAAAAAACTGTACACTAGAAATAAAAAATCCATCCATTTTCAGAATATGCCTCTATGTGTTTTATATGGCAGAATACCAATCTTGTTTTCAATTTTCTACTTGAACGTTTACTTCCTAGCATTGAATATTTATGTATGTTATACACTCGGTTGTTTGATTACGAGCCGACGGCTGAGTGGAAGATCACCTGCTTCAGCGTATTTTTAAAGAACGCCCTTTATTTGTTGTTGTTGTTGTTTGTAACGACAACAACACTCCCTGAAGGTTTTGGGCAGTGTTTTAGAAAGTGACAGTCCTTTGCCGGTACGCTCCGGTCGTCCCTTGCGATACATGCCCCACTGTCGCGGGAGCCTCAGAGCGACTTGATATATAAACATATAATTGATCGGCAACTCTGTATCCAGTTGACCGAACTTTCTTGTTATACTTTGGAACCATATCCTCGTGGGTGCAATGGGTAAGAACTAAATCGAGTCTTGCTAAATCTAAGAACAAAGAAAGGCCAAGTCATGGCGCTTAATTTGAAGTCGTTTATATATCTTTTCTTTCTATACAAGAAGGGCCATATGATAGCTTTTGCAGTATATTTTTCGCTTTCCTTGAGCGAGATGCGTGCTGTGCTCTGAGCCAAAGCTATGTTAAATTAAAAAAACGTTCAAACAAACAATGTCTTAATTAATTTACCTTCTAATTTTTCATATTCTAAGTTTTAAAAAACTTACTTTGAAATGCTTACCATAGACACTTTCACTTGCACTTTCAACTTAACTAATCACGCTTAACTTTCATTTATTTCGTATGTGTATGTATGAGTTTTATGCTAAATATTTATTCCTTAGGAATCCCCTTTCACCGCTGATAGCAGAAAGCACGAAGAGCATTGCAAATTCGAGTTTACAGTTTTATTTTATAAACGATAGTTAATTTTACTTACTTAAATAGCGCTTAACCGTCTAAACTGTTCTGGCCAAAAGTTAATCAGTTGTTTTAATTAAATTGCTTTTTTAAAACCTAGAGGTAATCAACATACGAGTGTCGCAGTACTCAAGTTTTTTCCTTTGTTGTCAATAAATGCAGCGCCTTCTCAACTCGCAAGCCAACATTTCGGCATAAATCAGAGCTATTCGAGTAGCTGCCTTCCCGTCTACTGTGGCCAATGAGGATAGTACCGCGTTTATTGCACTTCTTCTCGTCAGTCCTGGCAATGGTTGGGTGACAAGTGCCACTTTGAATCTCTGCACCACAAAAGTTAAATATTTTTTTGCTCTTTCGTCTGGAACACCTTAGCTTCATTAACTGTAAGTCGTCGATGGTTGTCGCCACATTGTCGAGTGCCGCGCTTGGTGTTTCAGCTAGCTTGGTGTGCACACCGCGTCGAACTCGCAGTAACGCTGATGCAATAAATTTTGTTAGAAAGAGGAACGCGGCCAGTTTGTGGTGCCAATTTTGCATGAGAAACGTTAGCAGTGCGATATGCCACTTGCAGAAGTCTCCTACAAGTATTATGCTGCTGACACCAGAGGTTATTGCCGAAGCAGAATATTCACCTGCAATTAGCGGAAATTCAAAATGCAAATTAAATTCGAGAAATGAGAGTACGAATAAAAAGAGAAACAGATAACAAGCCAAATGTCAGCTAAAATAAATTAAAACAAAACACGAAAACACAAACGAGTACATGAAAAGATTTACACTAAACCCAAATATTTCACGGAGTTCAAAGGAGTCTCCTGTGTTTGTTAAGTTCATAATATGAATATTAATTTTATTTATTTATTTATTCAGAAGAACTATTATTATATTTGCTTGCTATGTTATATAGGCTTAATAAGGATATCGTATTATTTTAACGAATTCTATACCGACTTATAAAGAATTTTTTAAAAATAATAAGTTCTTATGGTGGAGTGTAACTGAATGTAGTTTAATAATTTATTTTGCTACAAAAAATGTTAGATATGTATTTGAAAGTTATATACATACATGTACAACGGTGTGTCCTAATATGCTTTTGCAGCTATTTGTGCCCTACTTTCTTCAGAGGGAAATGTTTTTATAGGAGTGTTGGTGCTCTTACAAATCGAATCTTTCGAAAACAATTTGAGTCATTGTGAAGCCCATACCTAGCTCCGTCGCCTATCAATTTATTTATTAAATCTATGGATAAACCAAATCATACCGAATAGAGAGGACAATTGTGCTTATGATTTACAAATAACATGAGTGAACTATCATATTGCGAAACTAATATTAAACTTAAATACCTAGATTCATAGTTTGCACAAAGAAACCTGAACTCCCTAGTGCTCTGCCTTTCAACGGATGATTTTTAAAATGTTTCTACAAACAAGCTGTTTGTATACTCTCAATTCAACAAGCAAAAAAAAATATTCTAAAAATTTGCTGGTAAACAGTTTTGGCTTAAAAATAAACTGGCTTTGTAAATATAAATGAATTTTGGCAGGAAAAGCATGCGACTTATAGATAATGTTCCTTTTGAGCCCTTTATTCAAAACAAGGTTCAAGGTTATGTATTCACACTATCAATTCTATTATTAATATTCGCCACTAAGTTCCATCAAGGAGTTAATGAAAGGTATCTCTCTTCAATCCAGAAATTAAAATAAATAGTAAATCTAGGAATCTGTATTATTAAATAATGTTTTATAAAACAATGGTTTGAACGCAAAAAGTAAGCACTAAAGCAGTTTGGGCACTTAAAAACTTTTAAAGTTGTATTAATCTTCTTTCGTTATGTAGGTTTATTAAAAATGTAATAATTACATATGAACGTTTTTATGAATATAAATAAAGCTTGCGCGTATATTAATAGATATATACATATGTACATACGTATGTTAGGGGGTCAAAGAAATCTAAAGTTTTCTTGTTTTTTTTTAATTTGAATGGACATATCTCTCCAAGCTGTTTAAAAATATATTTGCTTACATTTGAGGCTTCTATAAAGAAAAGCTCGGGCATAAAATTTTAGTAAACCTCGCCGCTTTACGAATATTAGAGGACAGGGTTTGACCATTTTTTGTCAAATTTCATTTTTGCTTGTGCATTTTATAACTAGTTAACAAAATTTCATAATGAAATGTGCATTGCATAGTGTTGTAGGGAAGCTTTACAACTTATACTTACTAACTTATTATAGATAATCGTTGTCAAACTTTAGTTAACCTCAATTTTATGAACTTTTTATTTAGCTTACGAGTTTCTGGGACGTTAAGAGAAATTTGAGTTTCAATGGACTATAAAATCCCATACCATCGCTGTGCAAATCGTTGTAATTTTTGTCTAATATCAATTTTCAAGCAAACATTAAAAATCGAGCACTGCTCCAACAACAATGACCTTAACCAATTATCTTAATTAAACTGTTCGAGACGTTCAGATCTATAAACTATGAGAATTATGGATAAAGCGACTCTTAAGGAAAACTAAATATATGACTTTAGTATTGTTAATCTAATAACTTTATTAACTCCTTGATTACGTCTATTCAAAATTTTACTTTTAACTTCTAACAACTTCAGGTAAGAGTCCTAACCAGTTGGAAATGCTTTCAAAAAGATAATCCTATATATACAATTTATTAGGAAAAAACTGTCAAATAAGTTGCCGAGCCGAGAACTTTAGTAATACTTACTAGCACGATAGCAACTCAAATTTGTATACATATATGTACTTGATACCGAACACATATTTTTTTTTACCCACCCTAAGGTGTATTTGTTAAACTCTTTTCATGTTGCATAAAAGCTATGTGACTTTTTATCAGATACAGTTATTTTCCCGCATCGCTTCCAATATTGCCATAATTGTAAAAGTAATTTAATTTCGAATATTTTTTCCTTCAAGAGTTAAAAGCCTCGATTCATATACATATGTCTGTACATATATGCAAACAGAGAATCAACCCTGCAGTGAAACACTAAGCTAGTCATGAAACATATCAGTATACAACTAGAATTTTCTGAAAGGCCTAAACTAGTAAACATAAAAATTCAAAGTTGAGTGAGCGCTTTAGAAAAATCCGAGTAGAGTTTTCTTCTTGATTTTGCATTCAAATTACTTAGCTTAATATGATTGAAATAAAATCTCGGACAACATCGCTATGTTAAAAATACCACCCTGGTAGTTATATGGAAAAAATACTTGTTAAACTTCGCAACCGTACTAGGTTTGAAGGAGCTGGCAACTAGTTGGTTTTACTTGTTTTTTGTTTATTCTCTGAAGTCTGCGAAAGTCAAACACCAACAATAATTAAACATATACGCACTTATGCAGTATTTAAATATATATATGTATGTAATTATATGGATAGATCTTCACAAATTTAATGTCAATTAGTAAGTGCCCTCTCTCTCATCCGTTGGCCATAATTTAATATCTGCCAACGTTTATTTCTTTATCACGCGTGACTTTTATCAACGACAACAACAACAGCAACATCAGTGCATCGATAACATTATTAAATGTTGGTTTTAAATGCAAGTCATAAATGTCACAAAAGTTAACACGTTCGCTCAACGTTCAACGAAGCGTTGAAATGAAGGTGGCGGCAGTTACGACAGGCAGGCAATATGTCAAGTGATTGGTTATGAGTACTGTTATATATGCTGTCATACACATATATTGGATACTGAAAAAATATATGAATATAAGTACACTTATATTTATAGATCTGTATGTATATATATAGGTAAATGATTTGTCAACTGATTGTTTACTTGTGTCAGCAACCTGGCAACCATGTACCCAAGCGCATTAACGACCCGACCTAACAGCCGAAGAGAGTCAGGCAGTCTATCGTGTGGTTCGTGACGTGCAGACGTTTTCCCTTAATGTGAATTATTTTATAAAAACTCTGTACAATTTAATGAATAAATATATGTTTTATTAATTATTAAAAAGGAAATCATGAGGCCGCCTGACAGCCTCAGAAGTGAGATGTAATCCACTCTCCGTGAAAATAAACGATTATAATACTAATTGACTAAGTGCGTGTGTGTGGGGAAAAATTGAGACTCCTTTAATCGTGTTCGAAAAATTGGGACTCCTCTGCACGTTTGCTTTACGTCCACATTCGTCGCGTGCCGTTAATTTGAAAGTTGTCGCGCAGCTACATGTAGCAACAAGAATTTTCGAATTTATTCTCTTCATTCTCGTTCGCAACTCGATACGAAAAAGCCGAGTGCTACTCGCGATAAACACTCGTTAATAAAAATCGAAATAAAATTTATGTATACATTTGTAGCGTTAACAAGCAAAACGTCACCCGCTTGTCATCTCGTTCTTTCGCACGAGGTTCGCTATGCTTATTTTGCTATAAACGAAAAGTGTAAATAAGCAAAGAATTCGAAGTATGCGCATCAACGCTCGATGCACACACAAAAATATACACACATAAACGTTTACATCGCTTAAATTCCGATGATACCTTTTGTCTTTGGAAAACGAAAAGCTGTGCCGTAGTCATAGCACGAGATTAGTACATACGTTTTGTATTCCAAACAACGAAGCTTTGCCGCAGTCTCAGCACGAAAAGAAATTCGGATTTAAAAAGAAACAAACAAAATACAATTTTGTTTTTGCAACGCTTGTGCCGTAGACACAAAACCACGAAATCCAACAAATAAACATACAAAGCTTCGTAATTAGTTTGTTGCAACGCTTGCGCCGCAGTCGCAAAGCAACGAAATAAACGTTTGCGCAGCAGTCGCAAAACAACGAACTAAACGTTTGCGCCGCAGTCGCAAAACAACGAACTAAACGTTTGCGCCGCAGTCGCAAAACAACGAACTAAACGTTTGCGCCGCAGTCGCAAAACAACGAACTAAAACTCGTCGATATTATTTGTTTTGTTACGTTCATAAATAAGAAATAATGTTGTGCTCGTCGCACTTATACGTGTTTAATGTCATTTATACATTTTGTTTTGTATAAATTCGTATGTTATTCGCTACAATAAATGATTATGACATTTATATGTAAACAAATAAACGAATAAAAACAATGGAAAATCTTCGATCTTCAAATGTTGCTGAGCTTCGACAGCTTTGCAAAGATGCAGGACTCGCCTGCAGTGGAAATAAGAACACTTTAATTAAGCGTTTAGAAGATTATAAACGAAGTGAAGAAAATTATGAAAGTGCAAGCTCTGTGTTGTCACAACGTGTGGCAGAACTAGAGCATACAATTCGCGAAATGACTCGAAAGCAAAATGAAGCGGTAATAGCTAACAATTTCGTCCCGCAGCGTATATCCTCGCCGGTAGATATACAATCGTTACCCGTAAATACAAACGTGCATACAGTGCAATCGATAGTACCACCGATTCAGGTACCATTTACGTAGGCACAAGTGCCAATTAATGCATTTGGAGTTGGTTCCGTTCATAACCAATTCGGAAACGTCCCGTATCCACCAGTGTCGTACTCAATACCGATGAGTACAAATGTTAATAGCAATATGCATCCGGTTTTGCAACCAACCGCGAGTTATACAAACTTTCCGAGCTACACAACGCATCCCGTGTACACGAATCCGCCGTATATTCCAGATCAGCGTTTAGGTTGGCAGCCGCGGACAATGTATAATGTGCGCGATATAGTCGAACTTTTGCCTTCCTTTAATCCGCTTTCGAATACGTCACTAAACGCAACTCAATACGTGCAACGTGTTGAAATGTTGAAAAACGCATACGGTATAGACGACGGTATATTATTGTGTGCCGTGCAGCAAAAATTGCAAGGTCCTGCGAAACAGTGGGTCGATTCCTTGCCAATGGTATATACTACCTGGTCCGAATTTTCTAATCGAATGATATGTGATTTTCCGTGTTTACATAGCATCGCCGACGTGCATATAAAAATGTCTCAGATGAGAAGAGGTGTTAACGAAACTCCACAAGAGTTTTACTATCGAATGCTTGCTTTCGGTACAAAAAGAGGTATCTCCGAAAATGATATTGCGATTCATATCATAAACGGAATAAATGATAGTGATATGAAAAAGAAAATATCGAACAACTACGTGCGGTGTATTGATTTGCTAAACGATATTAATAACTATAGTGTATTTAATGATATGAAATCATTGCAATATAAACCGAAACCATCATTGGTAACAAACGCTACGTCCGTTCCGCGTAATACGAATGCAAAATCAACCGAAAGTGTGAAGTGCTTTAATTGTTTAAAAATGGGTCACTATGCGATTAAGTGCCCAGAACCGCAAAGGAAAACTCGTTGTACAATTTGTCAGCGTACAAATCACGAAACTGAAAAGTGTCCGCAAAAAGTGAACAACTCCGTGAAAACAATTAGTCCAAATGTCGAGGCGGTTAAAAATCCGCATGCCGACGGTATCGTTAAAGACAGTAGGGTAAACGGGTTGCCCACGAGTTCGTTTATCGATCCGGGAAGTAGTCGCACTTTGATTAAACAAAGTTTTGCAAACGAAATCGGTACTTCCACGCCATGCTCTGTAACGCTTAATGGGTTTGGTGGTGGAAAATATACGTGTAACGAAAAGATAAATGTTATACTCGAAATAGACGATGCAAAAGTTGACGCCGATGTCTTGTTAGTGAACGATAATTTACTGAATGAAAACATATTGCTTGGAACTGATAGCTTGTGTAGAACCGGAAGTCGTCTCATAATCGAAAACGGTCGTTGTCGCGTAGAGAACATTCTGAACATTCGCGTGTGCAACGCTATAGGTGAAAAAGAAAATGCCAAGCTCGAAGAACTTTTAAAATCGTATCGTAACGTATTTGCCGAAAAAGCAGCAGATCTCGGTCGCTGTAACGTCGCCAAAATGAAAATCGAACTTAACTCGAAAACGCCGGTTAATATGAAGCCCTACCGTATCCCATTTCCCAAACGAGCCATAGTGGCTGATCTCGTAAAAGATCTACTGGCTAACAATATTATAAGACCATCCGAATCTTCGTACGCCTCACCAATTGTTCTCGTGGCTAAACAAAACGGTGAGCATCGACTTTGCGTAGACTATCGGTGTCTAAATAAAATAACGAATCGTATGTCATATCCAATGCCGATCATGGATGAGCATTTTGCACAACTCGCAGGTAACAAATATTTCACTATATTAGATTTACGTATGGGGTATTATCAAATAGAGCTTGACGAAGAATCGAAGCAGTATACTGCATTTATAACCAACGAAGGCCACTACGAGTTTAACAGGATGCCCTTTGGACTGGCCAACGCTCCGGCTGTGTTCCAAACCGTTATGAATCGACTAGTAGCGAAATTGAAGCCGGGTGAAGTCTTGGCATATCTAGACGACGTTATTATACCAAGTCGCACCATTGAAGAAGGGTTACAACGTCTCGATAAGTTCCTAGATATCCTGAAATCTAGCGGTCTAACACTACGACTTGACAAATGTAGGTTTTTAGAAACACAAATTGAGTATCTCGGTCACGTCATAACCGAGAACGGGATAGCACCTGGTAATAGGAAAATATCCGCTATTAAGAACTTTAAAGTTCCGTCAAACGTCACCGAAGTACGCCGATTCTTAGGTCTAACGGGGTTTTTCAGGAAATTCGTACCCGATTATTCCCTAATAACGAAACCGTTAACAATGCTGCTCCGAAAAACTGAGCTGAACTCATTCCGATGGACCGACATGCAGCAGATAGCATTTAATCGTATAATTGAACTTTTAACCACCGCCCCAGTGTTGGCTCTCTATGATCAAACTGCGGAACACGAAGTCCACACCGACGCTAGTAGTGTGGGGCTAGCTGGTGTTCTCCTACAGTCAACTGATGGAAAGACATGGCAGCCAACGATGTACTACAGCCGACATTGTACAGAACCGGAAAGCAGATATCATTCGTATGAGCTAGAAGCTCTCGCCGTCGTCGAAGTATTAGAACGGTTCCGTATATATCTGCTCGGAAGAAAGTTCCGCCTGGTTACTGATTGCTCCGCCGTCGCTCGAGTACGCGAAAATAAAGAACTTAAATCTAAGATTGCACGTTGGTGGTTGAAGATTTCCGAATTCGACTTTGAATCCGTGCACCGTTCGGGCAGTCGACTAGCTCACGTGGATGCTCTAAGCAGAGCACCCGATCAGCCAGCTGAACCTGTGGAAACAGCAGGTTCTATTCTCGAAATTACGTCCGACGTCAACGATTGGCTGTACGTTATGCAAATCCAAGACGCTAAATTGCGTGAAATAATAGACGTTCTTCAAGGGAAGATAAAATCATCACGCGACCCGGAGATAAAGAAATACTTCTCCATACAAAATCGCCGACTTTACCGTAAAGAGGAAGATGGACTAAAGTTTGTAGTCCCCAGTTCAGTACGCTGGCGTATTGCGCAACTATGTCACGACAAGAGGGGTCATCATGCCCTCGAGAAAACCATCGAACGAATTCGTAAAACATTCTGGTTCCCGCAGATACGCAAGTATACGAAACATTATATCGCAGCGTGTGTAGATTGTTGCTATCGCAAGGCACAATCTGGTAAGGCAGAAGGTACAATGCACTACGATCCTGTTCAACCGATTCCGTTCCGGGTGGTCCACATTGACCACCTCGGCCCATTCGTCCGAAGCAAGAAAAGCAATTGCTACGTTTTGGCAATTTCCGACGCATGTTCAAAATATTTGATAGTAAAAGCGGTTCGCGATACGCGCACGGTTCATGTTATAAACGCACTCAACGAAATTACGTGCTATTTCGGGCTACCGACCAAAATAATCTCCGACCGCGGAACCGCCTATACATCCAAAGCATTCACAACGTATTGTGAACAAAACGGTATACAACATGTTAAAACCGCCGTGCGTACTCCAAGGTCAAACGGACAAGTCGAGCGCGCTAACAAAACTATCCTTAATTATCTACGTACCTCTGTTGACAATCCGAAAGATTGGGATTTAATTCTACGAAATTTACAATTTACCATAAATTCGCAAAGCAATAAAACTACTGGATATAGTCCAAATGAACTTTTATTTAATTTTAATTTACGTGATATCGTACACAACCAGTTAGTAGCCGCCATCCATGATGACGTAACCGAAACTATTGAAAATATATCAATCGACGACAAACGCGTACTGGCATCCGAAAATATCGATCGCGAACGTGAACGTTGGAAAAAACGTTTCGACGAAAAACACGCAACTCCGCGGATCTATAACGAAGACGATATCGTAGTAATAGAAAACGAAGCAGCCGCTACCGGTGAATCGCGAAAGCTGGAACCGAAATACCGTGGTCCCTATCGCATAGCAAAAGTATTGAATAATGATCGGTACTTAATCGAAGATATACCCGGCTTGCCTATAAAAACGCGTAAATTCACATCAGTATTCGAATCAAGCAAAATAAAACCATATTGCCAAAATTGTCCAGAACTGGATGATTATACTTCAGCAGATGAATCAGACAACGATGAAATCGAGGTCGATTTCCTGTCAGGAACGGCCGAGTGTCAGCAACCTGGCAACCATGTACCCAAGCGCATTAACGACCCGACCTAACAGCCGAAGAGAGTCAGGCAGTCTATCGTGTGGTTCGTGACGTGCAGACGTTTTCCCTTAATGTGAATTATTTTATAAAAACTCTGTACAATTTAATGAATAAATATATGTTTTATTAATTATTAAAAAGGAAATCATGAGGCCGCCTGACACTTGTTTATTGTTGCTGTGACAGCGGCGGTTTGCCTTAATGCTCTTAATGTTGTGGCTTTGGCCTGGCAGCTCATCATGTCCTTTACAACTCAGTCAACCGAAAAATGTTTGCGCAATAACTTATTCGACATATTCTTATTTAATTATCGTACACATGGTGAATAAAATTTAAGTTTTGGCATGCACTGAATCTCTTAAAATTCAGCGCGTAACACAACATAAACTGGTCTCATATCTGTCCTAGTTGCGATGTTTTTCGCTAAAAATCTTTTCGCAGCATAAATTCACCTTTAGAAACGAAATAAACATTTATACGCTACCCCAGCTGTATTTATATATGGTTTACATTTTAAATTCATATCGAAGAAAAATATGTTGTTAGGACACGTTTAGTTAAATTCCACCACGAATAGTTTTCTTAACACTTTAGCCTTTTAGCTCTTTCACGAGAGTTTCATTATTTCTAATGAAATTTTAACAGTGATGCCCTCGGTCGAAAAAATAAATATTTATGTTGAAGTTTAAATAAATACAAGGTATGTAGATGACTTTTGTAAAAAAAACTAGCTTTTTTCTAAGGTTTGCAGCTTTAGTGGCGGCATTTTTCTCCTATTTTTGTATGTAAGCGCTCGTTATGTTCTTTTAACGCCTGTAAATTAAATATTTTTTAGCCTGTAGAATAATTTTCAGTAATAAAAGATAAATCAGTTTTCACATAACGACAAATTATTATTAATTTTATTATTTTTAACGGTTGATTTATTCGTACGATGATAAATTACATTCTGTGCATATGACACTTGCACTGTTTGACGGAGGACATAATCGGTGAATTAAATGATCACACATACTGTCAGAGATAAGTACGTACATATGTATGAACAAATGCACAAGTTACATTTGCAGTTGTAAGTTCAATTCGGGTAATTTTTTCTGCAGGTTTTTACTACAGGAATGTCAACAGCGCATGAGATGACTCAATTATCTCGTTTCTTAGACGAATATCTACCTTATGGAACAAGTTCCCATTTCCAAATAATTTAGTTTCCTTTCGAATAAATAAAAGATTCATACATTCAAATTATCAACATCGAAAGAAGTATCTCAGGCGTGCAGTTGCAAAATCATTTAAAATTTTTGAAAATGGGCGTGTCTGCACGTCTTTTTGAGTAAAACATTTTTACATATATTAATAATCATAAATCAAAAGTTGTAGAGAAAGAAAACATTGGCGGAAACGGCCGAGTACGGGTAAATACTTTATTACATGTGGCGAATTTTTCTATTTGATTTTATTTTTGCTACACAAGCGAGTATGCCAGAGAATATATAAATTAATTTCGTCTAATCACAGAAACTCTAATTGAAATCACTTGTATGGGAAAGGCATAACTTTTGAGAGTTAAATGCCATTTAGAAAGTTCACGATTTGGGCTTATGATTCTTGTCTGGCAACATAAAATCCGTTTTCCTTTAGTTGAAAGTGGTGATAGTCCCATAGATATATTTAAACAAATGTGGTGCCTTCGCACCACTGGGACAACTTTAACATTCTCTATTCACTATTATCATTCTTCACTTTTTCTCTTTATTTTAAGCTCTTCTTTGGCCATTGTAAGAATAAGATCTTGCGTTTTGTTTTACTTTTAATCACAGTTACATAAATAAACGAAGATGAGAGTGTTTTGCAGTTACCGCTTCACTTTGCAAATAACGCGAGTTATAGGTAGAGTAACATAGCGAATTAGCAGCAAAAAACACTTCTCATCCGATCACACAATAGAAAACAGGCGTTTTATTAAACATTAACACTACACAAATATCCCTGCTTCGGGCATGTTAATTTTTGCTTTTAATTTGCAAAGATATGTTCCAGAATCATTAGCTCAGTCGCTGTTAGTGGCACATTTGAGTTAAATTATGCGAATTAATTAATTTAAAATGTGTGGTAATGCAATTTTATTTCATTTTTCATCTCTTGTCTGTGAAATACATTTTTCATTTGATTTGCATAGCTGTGAAACTATTACCAATGGTGACACGCATTGTTGGTCTGTGGCTGTTGCCCGCATTGTTTCTGATCAACGGAATTTTTTTTAAAAACAATTTGCAGCGCATGAATTATGAAAACATATAGAATATACATACATACATACACAAGAAATGTATGTGATTCAAAAATATTTGACACGGCAATTGACAAAATACTACATGTTTGGTATTTAAATAAATAAAACAAACATGCTCTCAATGACATTGCGGCCATTATTGACTCGAAATATGCACAAATAATTAAACAGCCGAACTTTCGAGTATGTTGCCGCCAATAAACATTAATATGTACCACTCGTAGTTTATTCTACGAAAATGTTACTTATGTAATCACTAATAAACGATCTCCATAACAACATCTCAAATAGATGCCGAGATATTATTGTTCCTGTACCCAAAAACCGGCAAAATTGCTCTGCAAATTCCAATAATTCTCCTGTTTTAAAAGTTTTAAAAATGCTTTTTTTCACTCTTGCCAAACATAAATACATTCGACTGATAAGGAAACAAAGTAGTAAAGGCCTCTCTCACAATGCGAAGACACGCTCTGTACCACTGGCAAAATCAAAGCAGTCAAGGTCGAATTAATAAATGACCCTTTAATTTGCAAATTTTCAAGACTATAAATGAGCTCAAGTCGAACAATAATAATTTTTTATATGAAACTTGTTTTAAATTTTTTAATTAATTATTAAAAGCTTTTCTTTTAGAACATAGAAGGAAAACCTGGGAGACAACCGCCATAACTTTTCTCATAGATCCGTTTCGGAAGCTGCTGGACTTCTTCATCAGAGAAATTTTTTGCTCGCTCTGCTATTAGAACTCAGGTTTTTCTGTAAACCAAAAGCCTTAATACTATGCAAGCACCGCGATACGGTATTTTTCATTGCTCATGATACATTTTGTTTGCATTAACTTTTGACATTGTTCATTAATTATGTGTTCCGAACATGGATTTTACTTCTATTTTACTTTTATATATCCCCGTATTTTGTAAGAAAAATCGAAGCTTATTTAATAAGGCACCCTGATACATATATGTAGTTATAAGCATACATAAATTTCGAAAAAATAATTAATTCAATAAATAATCGCTCGTCATTTTATGAACTTATGAATAACCATTGAGATAATGAAGCTTTGGTAGGATTGCATTTTTTCCTGCGGCTAGCCGTGAAATGTACATCACCACTTCTATGGCGGTTCCAAACGGAGTAAGCTAAATGACAAATTCAATCACGCGCTGTTAGTAAACGATGTGGATGATTCATATCTTCTCTCTGTACAAGCAATTACTTAAGTAGTCAGCAGCCGTCTGTGGAGTTCAAAAACAAACTATACAAACCCGGTAGGATTAAACAACGGGTGTGACAGGGTTGTATTATATCCCAGCTTTTTTTTAATTACTACATTTCGCAGCTCATATGGCGTTTGCCCCCAATATAAATATAAATTAACTCTTTTGGCAACGTACAATCATCAGCATCAGCAGCCTAAAACAACACCTCCACAGAAATGCCAAACTCTTTTGTCAGCTCCCGCAGGTAAATTGTGTCATTCATTCACAAACCCCACCTCTTGACGCAAATGAACCCTACTTCCGATTTAGACAAGATTCACTCTGGCGAAAGTTTGATATGGAATAGAATTGGCCTCGGGGTCGGCCATTTTCAGCGATTCCTTTGGCGTTTCCTTTTATGGGATTCCATTCAGGGTTTACTATTTCATTTTCTTCAAAGGTTTTAACATTAATTGATATAGGGGGCACTGTTATGAATATTTTGAATGTGTATTCTGCTTTGTTTTGATTATTTCCCAGTTCCTGATATAAATTAAGGCTTGTCATTGGCGCTGATACCTGGAGCTCTAAGTGCCTTTGCTTCGCCGCTCAATATCTATTTTTCATAAAATACTTCCTTATTAGCACCCTGTACCTAACTAAAAATACTAAACAAAACATTTGTTTTTCGGTAAGAAAGTAGTTTAGATAACACTATCGAGCTTTGTCGAAGAATCCGAAATTGAAGTCTCACTTTCTCAGCCGTTTAAAAGTGAATTTATACATATAAGGTGGTTTTTGTTAATGCATCGACATCGGTATCAGCCAAATATTGGCCCGTGGGCTAATGCTTTTTATACAGCCAGCTATATGTGGCGTGCTGACAAGCTCTGACTCGTGTGTACTGAGCTGGCCAATAACATACAAAGCGCGTTTGAAAAGTCAGTCATACTTCATAACCTTCGAAGCAGGTTAAAAACATTTACTATGCTAAGAAGGTTCCGGAACAGTTTGAAAACCATCAAAAATGGCTTGTATCGTGCATCCTTAAATTTATTAAAATTTCTGTTTTTAGTACTAAATTTTATTTAATTCTCGACAATTAATGAAGCCGAAAAAATCCGTCAGGACAGATTTCCTTATAAATGTAGCATTTCAAATTCGATTACTAATTTTCGAATGAAAAAAAAAAAATTTTTTTTGGTGGAATCGTGAACGTTTGAAATTAATTCAGTCAAAAAATCTAATTTGGGTAGAATGAAATTTGTCTTTCCATTTTATTCGATCATTTGAATTCTGACTCCAAATTAGTTTTGAAACTTTGTAAGGATTAATTCACTCGTATTTACGGCATATGTTCCGATCGGTGTTGGTGTACTAGTTCTAGTTTTGCAACCAAATTTTAAATTCGAATTTTGTGGTTAACCTTCAGCAATGAAAGCAGTGTCCATGTCCAACATGCTCTAAAACGTTCAATAGCATCGAAACGCAAATGACGCCAATACAATATGACATGTCATGCACATTTGCATACGAACCCAACAAAAAATTCGCACCTTTTATGTTTAATAGTGATTTTATCCAATCAAAAAGTTGGCAAAATTATTCCTGCAAAAGTTCTGATGTATTTAAGGTTTTATGTCACAACTCAATTTAATCAGATTTTCGGTTTCAAAGCCTATTCAGAGACAACCTTATATCTAAGGTCGAAGTCGAAGTAATATGAGGAATATATATGATTACCATATTTAAAGCGGATTTCGTCGTATTATCATTTTCTTGTAAAAGCTTCCAACATTTTTTAGCTGTTCATATTCTAAGTATGTGAGTCTTTTTTTATATACGAGTATATGCATATATACAGCCCTGCCATCGATACCTTAACTGATATATACCCATGTAAATGCCACACTCATTGACAGTCATTTCAATCAAGCAGCACGTGCGCTCGAGGTTGACACGTGAGAATGGCAAGACAAATATATGTAGGTTGCACCAATTACATGCTTACACACGGAAAAAGATATATCTTCAGATTAGGGATGGAGCTAAAATCTGCATTTGTTACGTAAACCCAAATATCTGCCATTTATTTCTGAAAGTTGTGCAATTTTTCGATGCACAACATTATTAGCATTTTAGTTTTCTCTGCTGAGTTTTAGCAATTAATAAGAAGCGGTGAGTTCGCTTTACTAATCTTTTTCTTCTTCTATAAGAAACTGAGGTAACACGGATTTTAAACTTAAGAAATGTAGCGTTTTCTAATGTCAATTTTAAATTTGGCGACTTGATAAACGCAATTTTTTTTTATTCCAAAGATAGGATGTCTGTACGTTTTTTTTCACAGAAATTTTGTTTATCAGATGATTAATTTAAAAGTTGCATGCAAAAAAACCTTAAGAATTCGAAAAATTGACTTTAAAAAATTCTCAGCTATTGGAAAATATTGTACGTTATTCGATTCTATTTTGGTTTTTTATTTAAGCTCAAATCATTTTTTATTATTTTTAAGGTAAAATAGTTTCTCAACCGATTTCGTCACTTATATTAAATAGTGAAGAATAATAAATACAGAAATTACAGGATTGTAAAATCAGATATCGAAAATCGACATTATTAAAATCCGAAAAATGGCATCCTCACTACAGATGCATTCAAATTATTCTGATCGCAAACAATAAAATCTATATTTGTCTTTTGCTAAAATTCAATTTTATTATTTATATTATTTTCCAAAACTATATATAGCCTGTGCTTTAACTAGTGATCCCAAGAATATACTGTGAAAATTTCATAAAAATCGGTTGAGTACTTACTAAGAGGCCTATAAAGGACACACAGACGCATATTCATTTTTATTTATAAGATTATTTCTTGTGGAAAAGGATGTTTTGTAAAAGCCTTTCTACAATTTTTTCCTCAATGCATTAAAAATAATAAAACTATCGGTTATTTATTTTTCGGAATACTGGATTATAGAAAACCTGAAAAAATCTGACTATTCTCACCTCCAACAGGACTATATTATCTCAGTCCACATATTACCAGCAAACCGATTCAGTGTATTCGAAAAAAATTTTTTCTTTTTTGTTGGTTCTATTTAAGAATGGCGTGCAGTTCGCTTTACGGATATGACAACTTTGCCTCTGCCATTAAATCAATGATTTAATTCACATTGGGTGACACTATTTACTCCTTCATCTTTTGAATAGATGATATGCAAGATAAGACACCCTAATGTAGTTATATGTAAGGTTATTACATTCGGGTGGGTAAGTATGTAAGAGACAAGACAAGTAAATGCCAGCGTAAATGCAAACAAATTCAATTAAAATAAAAATTCAATCCAATTCAATGCGCTCCACTAAACCAGCAAACACTAACATACGAACACAGTATCGTTGAGACAAAGCAACCCAGTGGGAGCACGAAATGCACCACATTTTCTTTGTAAGATGTCCCAGCGGGTTAGGGGCTTAGAATACAAACGCGGTACGGTAGAGCCGACTAAAATCCACTACCCGGAGGGTCGAAGGGGCCATACATATCATTCCATCGGCAGTAGTGCTAGTGCCAGAAGGCGATATTACGCAAGAGAACCTTATTTATCAAGGCAAAGGACTGCTAATATCCGTAACATTCCCCAAACCATTGGGGACTGCTAGAAATCTAGAAGAAAAATAGTTGTAAAACATTTATCTTTATGAGTACTTAGATTCTCTTTATGTATAAATAGTAATGCAGAGGGTAATGTATGTTACATCGCTTGCATTAACTTTGTAGGATATCCCTAGACCGAACTCCACGCATCTCTAGGCTCACAAGGTAATGTTTAAAATGTTTACTGTGCCTGAGCCAACACACGATTTTCTTTCGGATTGCTCATACGGAATTAATGTCCACGACTCAACATACATTACCATCTGGATTACTGTTTTGCACGTTCGTTGATTGTGGCTAAAACACTTTTCGTGCTATGATTTTAACGCGTATTACACTAGTTGCAAGAAATTGTGATTCTTTTCTCGGTGATTACTAAATAAATAGTTTTGTAATCCGTACAATAAATTCAATCAGACCAAACTGCTTTGCAATCAGGTTAGCTGATCTATTAGAAATAGGAATAATACTGGTTCCAAAGGAAACCGTACTACTTCATCGACTGAATTTTTGAATTTCTCATTGCAAATTTTACTGCAAGGTATCTGCATCTATATCTAAATATAGCCTCCCACTTTCCATCGAAAATTTTACTAATAAAATCAAAGCATCACTCATAATAAAAAAAATAGTAAAATGCATTTAATTCGATTTCGTTCGAAGAGATACGATTTGACCCAAAAGTAAGTAAAAAACCCGAGATTAAAGTAGACCCAAAGTAAAAGCTACAAAGATAAAAACGAACTTGATTGTAGGTACATACATGCAAACACATGCATTGAACAAGTAAAATCTGTAAATAATTTGGCATTTACCGTTGAGCACGTGAAGGACAACAGTTTTGGGGGCACTGTTCGAGGGGCTGCAAGTGTAATTGCCAGAGTCCTGCTTTTCCACCGATGGTATTATTAATGATGCAGTCTGTAATTGAAATTGAAAGATAAATATTGTACTAGTTGTTGTTGTAACAACATAAAAATAAATATAGATGTGCATGTTCTCATTGGCTAAACCAGTTCAGTTTAGTTTAGATAACTTTGATGTTGGTAGGAAAATGAGGATGCGAGTTTGTGTTTTTTCGAAATGCGGACAGTGCTGTGCATTATAGCAGCATTGGCATAGAAAATAAATAAGAAAAACCCAAAAACTTAGATATTTTTTTGCAATAACCATGATCTTTTTAGAAAGTAGTTTTCAGGTCTTCAGGCCACATCTATGAAATCCTGAAGAGTTACAGCTATAGTGAAATGTAGGTCTTCATACTAATATTTTGTAGTAACATTTTTTTTTCGAGAAGTATGAATGCTAAGTAAACCATTAGCAGAATATCCTACCAACAAGTCGCAACATTTCTATGACTTTAAGAAAAATTGCAAAAATATTTGAAAGGAAAGATGTTATGAAAAGTGTTTGTATGCAATGTTAATGTTTTAATGAGAACGAGGATTTCCTCGGGCGCCAAAACTAAAACTCATCAAACTTTTGTTGTACCTAATTTTGCATAAGTAATTTATAAGTTTCTATTTTTCTTTAAATTTTCTAAATTTTCCAACTTCCTCTATCAAGGAACTCCAATATTTTCCTACTAAAAAATGTGCAAACATTTAAAGGGAGCTATCTAGAAAATATCGATCTTTAAATTCAATACCTACATATTTTTTTAATCGACGTTGCAAAATAAAAAATAGCTCATCGAGTTAGGCTTACTTAGCCCATAAACCAGCCACGAGAGTTGATTGAGTCTCTTAAATTCATGAAAAGTATTGAAGAACTTAAAATCTCCCCTACCATTGTATGTTTCCACTTCACACACTAAGATATATGAATATCTGTAGGTAATATATGTTAAAAGATAAGAATTTCTCCAGGCCTGCCAGGTACACACAGGCACAATTATGTTTATAGGAGTCCACCGAAATTGGCAAAACCAATTTGTTTCCTTGCACCGAAAAACTTTGACAATTAAAATTCTTTAAAGTGACTTACCGTTATTTGTCGTACCTCCACAGCTGCCAACGTAGTGCTTGTTGTTGATGTTGGTGTTGGCCAACGCATTGTCTTTGTTACGCTTGGCAGCGCCGTTGACATGGTAACCGCAGCCGGCGCCATAGCAGCGAGTGTTGTTGAAGTGGTATTGTCATTTCCAAAGCCAACTGTGAACGAAGTAAGGCTTGGTGCACTGACCAGGGATATTGTTGATGTTGTTGTTGTTGTTGCAATTGTCATGCCTTTGGCACTCACAGCACCCACTCCTGATGTATGTTGGCGTATCCCTTTCTCCGCATCTCCTTTCAAAGTTTCGCTGAAGCTGTCAAAGCCATTTGGCAACGAGTGCGCTGCTCTTGTTGCAGCTGAAGTGGCCGACGTTGTTGTTGTTGCTGCTGTCGCTGCAACTGTTTGGCCAATAATTGTTGTTGCCTCTTCAGTTTGCTCTCTTGCCGTTGACTCTTGCGTTGTTGTTGTTGTGGTTGTTGTCGTTTTACTTGTTGTTGTTGTTTTTGAAGCTTCCGTTAGTGGTAATTCAATGCGTTCGATTTCCGTACGCCAACCCCTTCGGCTATGCAAATAAATCTGCTTCTGATTGTGGAACCAATTAATAAATAGCGGCGGCTCCAGTGCTTGGCTAATTATGCACCGCAGTTTCACTTGGCTGCCTGCCTTGACGTGACGTGTAGGCTCACCGATCAGTTCGGTTCTTGGTTCTACGCCAACAAACAGCCCAGAACGGCGCCATTGGAGGTGGGCAATTGTAATGAAGGAGGCCGCGTTTTTGATGATACAAATTTTCAGGCGTCACAGCATTTTCCATTGTTTGCATTTGTATTTGTGTAAATAATTTATGTCAGTAATGATAATTTATCAGTAATGTGATGAGGGGTTCAGTGTTTGTAGAAGATAAAGCAAATTTATGCAGAGAATTTAGATACCCCATTAGGTTAAATACAAAATGCAATCAATTAAGTGTGATTGACAGCTGAATTTGATTCTCTAGTAAGATACTATTACGTAATGTAAACCAATGACTTAATCCTATGAGCACGAGATGTAGATATGGTAATTTGCATACATTCAGATATGTGACAAGCTGATTCGGTCCTAGGAAGAGCATGTTCCATCAAAAGTGGAGAAGGTTTTCCTTTTTCTGCTGATATTATGCACTCAATTTTCTGTTGTAGCTAACATTTTCGGATGTTTACTTGGCGTGATAGACACCTCTGTGTCATCAATGTTCCAAATCCTAGTTGGAGGAAATTTATACTTTTCATACTCCTGTTCCACATTGAACTACTTCCACCATATCACATTATCCAAACTAGAGCTTTAAAGGAACGAACAATTTTTTCACCAAAATTAATTTAAAAATATTAAGTAATCACTTGAAATATTGGTGCCTATATTTACCAAAAACGAAAATAAAATATAAGAAGTTGACAAACTAAGAACACTTCGGAATTATCCTTGTTTAAAGAGTGCTCTAAATCATTGACGACCGCACGATGGAAAATGTTGTTTCACACTGATAGCAACCTAGTTGACCAATGCCAGGCGTTGCATTGCAGTAGCGGTTTTTGGCCACTACCATTATAGTAAACAAGATATTCTTGCTCAGACATGAATCATTTAGGAAATACGCAGGTATACTACTTTACCAACCCATATCACAATATCCTAACTTACTCTTAATATAATCATTTGCTACTTGAATAAAACAATTCACGAAAATCGTTTAATCCTGGGTTTCTTTAATTGTACAAGTTTTGTGATTTTCTGCATCCAGTTGAAGATAGAAGGTTTTTAATCTAAACATTATTCGGCACTTATAAGCGTAAGATTTAATGTTTTAAATTAAAGTATTAAGATTTTATCATTCATATATATATATATTTGGCCATAAACTTTCAAAAACATTTTAAAGTTGTTTTCTCGCATTATTTTTGTTATTTGGTTTTATTAGGCTCCCATTCGAAATTTGGTCTATCCAGTCATACGCATGCGACGTAGTTTACTCATATTGGCCAAGCCCCATTTTTTCAAAGATTAAATGCTTTATCTATATCGAGTTCTAGGAGCTCTACGAAAAAAATTTGTAAATATTTCGAAACGAAAGGAAACACTTGTGATGGCCGAACCCCGAAACAGGTTCGTCACGACACCAAATTTGACAAGGGATAATGCAAAATTTCTGAGAGAATATTTTTAAAGATTCGAAAAGCAAACAAGTTTAAGTATACCTATTATTTTCAACCCATTGGAAATTTAAAATTTTGAAAATATTTACTATTCTTTTGATATTAGGGAAATAAACCAATTTTCTTATAGGATTTGTGATTTCATCTGACAATTTATGTTCTATTCATGCAATCATATTTGTTAATAGTAAGCCCGGTCACGTTTCGCAGCATCTCAGAACTTATAAAAGACTGATTACTATTTTAATCATTATATCTCCCATACCGATTGAGATATGAAACTTAATTACATCGTTTATTGCAGCAGTCATTATCATCTTTCGTTTGATCCCATATTGCACTAAATAATTTTTGGCCGCCCTGGTCCATATATTGGGCGATAACTCCGAAACTGGTAAAGTTATCGAAATATGGGTTAACCTTTTCTTTTAAGTAAGACGTCTAGCAATACAACTATGAAAGTTGCATTCAATCCTCTTCAGAATTTTTTTAGTGATATGCGCCCAAACATACCGACATGATCCCTCCTATATATTTTTCCTGAATTCC
The DNA here is from genome assembly GCA_949987695.1 of Merzomyia westermanni. Classification (NCBI taxonomy): domain Eukaryota; kingdom Metazoa; phylum Arthropoda; class Insecta; order Diptera; family Tephritidae; genus Merzomyia; species Merzomyia westermanni. The sequence goes on from OX465288.1 coordinate 979,417, forward strand.
TGCAAATGTATGTATTTTTTTTTAAAAGCAATGAATTTCAGGCAACTTAAGTTGCCCTTTGTGACTTCTAGAACCTATACTTTCTCTGTTAACTAGCAGTGGGCATCGACATATAAAAATTGACTTCCACACAATTAAAGACTTTTGTGAGACATGTTCGGGTGAAATTCGGATTTAACCCTACAAAATATCCGAATTTCGGTGGTTTTCTGCTAGCAACGCAGTCATTATAGTATCAGCAATAGAATAAATTTACAACAGAATTTCCTTTCAAATTCCTATATTTGAACTTAAGTGAAACAAAAAAATTTCGAAAATTTAAAACAGAAATTGTTTTAAATTTGCTTTCTAAAGGTTTTTAAACTTAAAATATTATTTCCAAATAAAGGTAAATATTTTTTTGGTTGACATTGTAGTTTTGTTCCCATTGAGAGAAACATCAAATTCAATCACACTTTGTTGAATACATTTTGGTCAGACCTGTTAAATTTGATTATCATCAATTAAATATATAGCTTTTTTAATTGGTAATGATTATTAAAATTCATTTTTCAAGAAAAGGATTTATTATTAATTGATAACGATTCAAAACCCTAAAAAAATAATCACGACTTTTTACTATTATTAAAAAAAAAACAATCAAAAAAAGTTGATTTCATTACTTCTGATTTTTTTAAATCGTACGTGCATTTGTACAAAGAAATTGTATGCATCTCCTATACATATGTGCATGTGTATATTTATGTGCTTCTAGAACAATATTGAAAAAAATGCAAAAAAAAATTCAAAGTAATCAAAAATAATAAAAATAGTTTTTTTTATTATTTTTGATTTTTTTTTAATAATCGTGAAAATTACAATTTTTTTAAATAGTTTGAAAATTTTCATTAAATGTTTAAAGTAATTGTAATCAATCATTAAACGGTTTCTCAAGAAAATAATTAAGCAAACCGGAAATCATTACCATAAGTAAGCATTCTTTTCACATTTCCAAGAGCTTTGTGTGTATTTTGAGAAAAGAAGTTCTCTATGCACCAACGACGAAAATAAGTCACTTGTTCTACCCTACCCACATTTTGGCGCAGAAGCCTGGATACTGACAACGTCCTATGAGACGGCTCTTTAAAAATTGGAAAGTAAAGATTTTATGTAACTCTACGTGTTGGCGACGGAGAGTTTAAAAAAAGCTATCAGAAGGCACGAAGAATCTTGAAAGTTGCTGAAGGTGAAGGCGACAACGGCTGAAAAGCTCAGAAGGCTATTCATTGAGGTCTAAATTATTTCTGTACTTTCAAATATTTATTGTTTCACGCCATTTCTTTCAATGTCCCGATTGTATAGAAAATATATTTTGAAACTATATTTTATTTATAATTCAACCTAGACTAATTAGTACCAATGTGTCTTTACTTCCGACGAATACTTACCAACAACACGCAATGTGACAATTGCACTTGATTTTGGCTCCGTAGACACCTGACACTCATAGGTGCCTTCGTCCCTTACTTGGACATATTTGATTTGTAGTGACCAACGTTCGGGATTTGATGCATAAATCGATTGAAATCGTTGATCGGCAATAAAGGTCGTCTGATCAACGGTCAGAATATGTCCATCGCGCACTCTCAGCCATGATATAGGTTTCTTCACTAATTGCTTAACCTGCAAAATAAGAAACAAACAAAAAAAATTATTCAATTTCAAAAAATACATAAATCGAAAACAACTTCTAATAAAAGCAAGCTCCAAAAAATTAATTTTATGCTACACTGTGTCTCACGACTGATTTTAATCATTATACCCCATACCAGATAAGATATGGAACTTAATTACATCGCTTATTGCAGCACTTATTATCACCTTTCGTTTGATACCAATATTGTACAATATTTTGGGTCACCTTGGTCCACATATATATGGTGGATATCTCCGCAACTGGTCAAAGCTATCTGAAGTAAGTAATTTTTAAAGAAAAGTTGAATGCAAAATACAGAGCAATTGCGATGAATTGATAAAAAAAATTTCGAACACGTCAGACTTATTTTATTGATACTTTATAACAAAGGAAATTACGCATTCAAGGGCGGTATAAACAAATTCGAACTACTGGTCTGAAATCACTCATTGTAGGTCAATATAAATGTGTCATTAGTCAAGTTAATGTTTAAATTTGAACTTTTAGTAATCTTTGTCTTTCCAACATTTAAGAGCCGTCACTGAAATCTACTCTCGTATGCAAAAAAGCCTACCCAGTTTTAGTACGGAACTCTCAAAAAAAAGGAGCAACAACTTTATAGGGACCCAGCCAGCAGATAGCACATTTTTTCGTCGGTTTTCAGAACCTAAAAATTTCCGTTAGACTAATTTGTAACCAGATTGCCCTAGAACCTAAACTCTGGTCACCAGTTTTAATGTCATACAGAAGAAAAAATTATGGCTTGTATAAATGTTGACAAGTGACTAAGATTTTTTATGATAAACAATTTATCTATGTAAAGGAAGTTTTTTGAAATTAATTTAAAAGCATTATACAGGGTGTTTTTTTTACGGGTTTGTTTTTCGAATAGAGATAAAACTGGCATTTTGTGGTCAAATCTGGCAACTCTAATGTCATTTATGTTCAGTTTGGTTTGCCATTTCATCATGAACAGGTTGACAAAAGAACAACGCTTGCAAATCGTGCAAATTTATTTCGAAAATAATGGTTCAGTTCGCGAAGTTTACCGTGAGCTCCGTCCATTTTATGGTCGACATAATCGTCCATCAGAGCAATTAATTCGGTTAACCATGGATCGTTTTCGCACTACGTTTACTCTATGTGATAATACGCATCCGCAGAGACGTCGAACAGTGCGCACCGAAGAAACAATTGCCGCTGTAGAGCAAAGTGTTGAAGAGGACCCGAATGAATCGATTCGCCACCGTGCACAGCAATTGGAGCTTTGTCCATCAACTTTATGGAAGATTTTGCGCAAAGATCTTGGCTTGCGACCTTACAAGATCCAGCTTGTGCAAGAATTAAAGCCGCGAGACCATGCAATGCGTCGTGATTTTGGTGTATGGGCCGAAAATGAGATTGATTTCGATGCTGATTTTCATCGCAAAATTTTGTTCAGTGATGAGGCTCATTTTTGGTTGAATGGCTACGTCAACAAGCAAAATTGCCGCATTTGGAGTGAAGAGAATCCACATGAGACCCTTGAAACGCCATTACATCCACAAAAACTGAGTGTTTGGTGTGCTCTATGGGCTGGTGGTGTCATTGGGCCATACTTCTTCCGCAATAATGCTGGAGAGGCAGCTACCGTTAATGGAGACCGGTATAGAGCCATGATAACCGACTATTTTGTTCCCGAATTGGATGGCATGAATGTGGATGAGTTGTGGTTCCAACAAGACGGCGCTACATGCCACACAGCGCACGTCACAATCGATTTATTGAAGGAAACATTCGATGAGCGCATAATTTCGCGGAATGGACCTGTCAATTGGCCACCAAGGTCGTGTGATTTGACACCATTGGATTATTTTCTTTGGGGATATGTGAAGTCGCTCGTCTACACCAACAAACCAGAAACGTTAGGGGAATTGGAAGCCAACATTCGTGGCGTTATTGCCGACATACGGCCCCATATGCTCGAAAAAGTGGTTGAAAATTGGACCTGTAGAATTGGCTTTATTCGAGCCAGCCGCGGCGGCCACATGCCCGAAATCATATTTAAACATTAATGGCATAAAATTATCCTTCCAATAAAGCCAAATTGATGGACCTTGAAACGATTTTCTTGTGTTTTATTTCAATTCAAAGTTCTATATCCCTAAAAAAAACACCCTTTACAAAGTGGCGCAAAAGTAATCCTCCTATCAGAAAATGCTATAAATTTTGCGATTGGCCCCTAAAGTCAGTTCTGTTTTGACATTTGTGTAGTAAACACATGCGAAATACACGTTAATAAACAATGTTACGCTACACTGCTCCAGAACGCGGAATATTGCTGACTATTTATTTGACCAATAATCGGTCGGGGCCAAACGGTTACTGTGAATGGTGAGCGCTACAGAGCAATGATCAACGAGTTCTTTTTGCCGTAACTTGATGAATTGGGATTGGAAAACATGTGGTTCCAACAAGACGGTGCAACAGCACACACTGCACGTGCCACAACCGATATGCTGAACATCGGAAGCTTACTTTTGCGCCACCTTGTATATGGTAATTTGGTTACGGCCAGGTTTATTCGTTGCACAAGCGTTGATTTGGGAGCTATCAGCCCAAAACTATGCCTTGCAAATAGTAAAGTCTTTTCATCACTGTGCATTTCAAGTAAAATGTATTAACTAGATTTCAATATAGATTTGTATACCTTAATCGTTGATTTTTCAAGCTCTGCTAGAACTTCAAGATCGCATTTGTTAGGAGTTACCCAAATAACATCACCAGATAGAGAGATAATAGCAACCCTAATGTGCATACATATTTGTTAACTTGAATGAATTTGTGAGTGTGTTTGTGCATACAAATATTTCGCCTCAGGGATAATTTATTGGCCAGTAACATAAATGGTCATTTACCGAAAATAACATTTTAGCCAGTGCGTACATCAAATTCATGACCATAGATTTATTTCATAGCAGCTATTTGTGTATTTCACCCAAAGCATCCGCCATACGCTATTCGCCATTCACCATCGTCGGTTACCACAATGACAAAATGCTGCACTTAAGTTCATGAGCACACGTAGTGACACCCAATGTCGGCCGGACGACACCAACAACCTCCACAACTACAAAAAACCCATTCATTGCTGCCAATAATGGCAATAATAATTTAGAAGCAAGTTTTATAAAGCTCAACTATGCCAATGATTTAACATGTGAGATTGTTTGTAGTGCTAACCCAGCAGGCAAATCAATTACAAGTGAGCCAAATAACTAGATCTGCGCTCCATGTAACTAGGTCTTCATCATTTAAGAAGCTGCAATTATTCCGTATTACGATAAATTTTGGAATCTTGAGCGATATTGGCAACTCCGTGGGACGTGGCCATGTTGAATTCGCCAGGTGGTTGCCATACTAGGAATCTCAGAACTATTAATTTTTCCTATAGGGCATGCATGATTGGTTATGTGCTTACGTGTGTGCCTAGTGTCGTAGAGCACGAAGTGAATAATACAATGGAATGCATGACGGAAATAACTATACATAGCGACGAGCAAGTAAACAAACTACGTGCTTGCCTGTCTGTCGCGTAGTTAAACGGACGTTACGGGTGAGAATACAAAAGTGAAGAGAATGCTGCTCATTTCCAGGCTGGCCCTAACAGAAGACAAAAAACGAGGTCACACAGCCATAATAAGGTGGCCCATACAAGTGGGATGGATTCACTTTTTATGTGCTTCATGACAGTGGCATTGAAGTTCAATGCGCACCGGCAGATGACAGGCACATTGACAAGGCCGCGGTGAACGTTTGGTGAATCGTTGGGTCAGAGGTTCGTTGTAGTGCAAATAGACACTTGTGTGGGTGTGTCTGTTTGTTGGTCGTTGCTTGCATTTAAGCGGTTTGCCAAAGGGTCAACGGATAGCTTCTCACTGTATTCGTGTTGTTGTCGTCTATTATACTGTTGGGTGTCGCCTCTGAACGATGTCATGATTAGATGCTATAATCATTTCGATTCGTTGCTCGACGCCGTGTTTGTCTTTTCTATTTGTCATTGCTGTCATTGTGCGAGTGAAAATGCAGGCTGCAGCAAACCACATACGATTTCTACTAAAACATACATAAGCTTACTGTGCAGTCCTAGGGGCTTAAGAGTGAAAGCCACCTCAAGGAATGGGCTTTTTAGCTATTAAATATTGAAGTGTTCTACTTTGAAGTTCAGCATTTCTGTGTCGGTGTAGGGGTTGATATAAGTAAGTATAGAACTACATTGATTCCTAGTCTGCCAAGTTTTGCAAGGCTTTGAGAATTATTTGTGCAGAGTTTGTTGGGATTCTTGATCAGTTGTAAATTGGTTTCTTATACGCCCCGACGTATGTCCATCTCGTACAGGAATTAAATACTCACTTATATTTTCCACACCACCGTTCATTATTGTGAATCGGTTAATGTTGGATCAGTGCATTCAAGAAAGACAAAATATGAGCAATCACTATAAGTAGAATACTTCCTCCTACAATTTCTTGGACGATTGGAGCAGCTTTGATATTGCGGTATACAAAAGTTATCAAACAACAGGCCAGCGATCCTTGTTTATGAAAATGGAAAATTAATCGTGAGACAACAAATGTTTTGTATGTTGGTCATATTTCTTATGCGGTTATTTTAGTTGACGATTCGTAATTTTTTAAATGCGCTGAATCGAGAGGCCATATAAATTTTCTCTTATATCGCTTCAAGCCTATCATAGCTTTTAGTAAGCACTGCACCCTCAGCCTAGGACTCATTTCCTACATTTCCCTAAGAAGCAGTTTAATCCCGAGACTTTAAATAAACTTTTGGTTATTAAAATAAATTAAACGTCTGTGGTTGAGGTAACTTGATGGGTTGTTGTGCAATCAGAACGACCGTTCAAAAGAATTTAAGTATACCGGGGAAGATCCACAAACATTTTCATATTAGCAAATAAGAGAAGATAAAGGGCGTTGTTGGAAACTCATTGCAGCTCATGGTGCTTCTCCGAATAAAATTCAAATACAGTAAGTTTAATCACAAAAGTAAGCTTACTGCTGTTTACCTTCAATATCCACATGCATTTATTATATTCTTTCTCATTTCGCTTTAGTCTTCAATAAATAATTTGTGTATATCGTGCGAAAGTGGATTAATTTTTCTTGTTTTCTCTGCAAAAAAAGGAGGTAAAGAAGGACAAGCACAAGTGTGAATCAAACTAAAATTTTCTGTGTTTCAATGCTATTTAGCAATTTAAATGCGATAAAATGTAACAAGAAAGCAAGTTAAGCTGCACTTCTTCTCCTCTGCCGCACTTAACTCGGAACTAAAATATTAATTAGATTTGCTTCGTTCCCGAGTGAGTCGAATAAAATATGAGTATTGTTCCGTAATTAACAGCATATCTTCTTCAACACCTTCCCCTATTCCACCATCCGCTCCATCATTTTGGCCTGTGGCCGCTTAAGTTGTTCCAAACTTTTTTGGGTCTCTGCAGATAAAACGTTTGCTAAAGTTGTAATTGGAAAACCGGCAGCTTATGAAAATAATAAACCGTCAACTATAGCATAATCCTAAACATACTTCTGGTGCTCATGTACACGCACTCTTCCCACGGCTACACCAGTATTGTATACTTTCATCTTATTTACAGTCGCGGTTGAAACTTCTTAACTAAGACGCTTCAAAAGCAGTACCTCACCCTACCATCCTTTGAGTTACGCAATCTCTATAACAGCACGAATAAACCCATACAAATTTCTTATGAGCTTAAACGTTTCAACGCACACAAAGTCAAATATTTGCTCGAGTTAGTGGAAGGTGCTGTATACTGCTTAATTACTACAACTGAACTTTTCTCTTTTTGTTTGTATGGTAAGGTGACCATATTGTTTAAAAAAAAAGTACAAGGAAACCGTGGATACGTGCTCGTTCGTCAAGAATTCCGAGTTAGAGGTTGAAATTGTTGTGCAAGAACAAGATGAGTGAAACAATAACAATAAAACAAATAGCTTAAGTCTAACACCGGATTGCGAAAGCACAAATCTATGACTCGCATGGTTAAAAAGATTTTCGAAGCAGGGATATATAGGAGTTTGTTGTTATAGGTCGGGACACTTTTGTGATGGCGTAAAACTCCTCGATAAGGACAAAATCGTGATAAGCTTATGTAAACGTAAAATAACCGAATATTCCTTTAAAAACCGACGGATGGTCACCGCAGTGTGAGGTGTGCAGAAGTCTGTGTTTCGGTTAAAGCTGTGGAGTGGTGAAAATGCAAAAAAGAATTAAATGATAAGAATTGCAAGCAAATACCCTTAAATGGTGGTTGAGCATGCTGCGCTGCAATGAATCGCCATCTGTGTAGCGATGAAGGTTGCATAGCATCAAAGCATGCCGCGCAAAAAACTCCTACAGAAATCTTTTAACAGGGCATCAGCCGAAAAAACTTGAATTCAAGCATTTGCATTTGGCCATGTACATTATTGCCTAGATGTTGGTATTAATATCCATACGTGTGTGAGTGAGCTCGGGATATGGGCCAGTGTGGCGTGCAGTCGGGGAAATTGATACAGTAAATACATTGGTGCGTTCATGCAACCAACAACAAAAAAACTGACAAGAGCGCTTACTTCTCAACTTTCTACAGTCGCTCATTTAATTTCTTCTCAAGCCCATCCTTCACTGTTTTGGACTCATCTTTGGCAGTAGTGAAGTAAGAGATTTGGGCATGTTTTTCTTTTTTTCCCAGCCATAAGTCTACTCGTGGCCAAGTTTATGCGAAAAGGATAAAAGATAAATTATGAAGCATAAAGGAAAATACCATTCACATTATCTTTTTTTCTCGCCAGATGTTCATAAATAATAAGTCGACTGTTTATTTCCATTCGCTTTTTTACTTTTTATTTATTTTTTCATTCGCCCTGGGTTTGAGGCTATTGTACGTTTGCGTGTGCGGTGGCTTGCGTGGCTTTCTCGGTTGTAACTTGGCTGCATTTGAAAGGATTTTGTGAACGATGCGAAAAAGTTCTTTTCAGTTATATTAAAAGTACAAACAGTAGGTAGTATTTAAGATTACAACGATGCTGCCAGCGGTCCTTAAATAGTTGAATGCTCAAGTTGAAAGTTAAAATATATTTTGCAGTTCGAAGATGTCAGAACACAACCTATGAACGTATCGATATGTGATTAAAGGATCCCCTTATTCCAATATATTTTTCTCAGAATTTATTTCAAAAGCGCCTTGTAGAGTATTTTGAAGTAAATGCTGAGATAAGACAGTCTTCAAAAACAGAAATTAACGAGGACTTCTATTAGACAACAAGTCCCTACAATGGACCATAGATAACAAAATAGTTCAAGGAATATTTTCTTTGAAGACTTACGCTCCAATAGGAGACATAACATAATACCAAGTGGCATGAGAACACAGAATTGAAAATAACCACATTTTGAAAATAAAATAAAGACTATGTGTTCGAATTTCAAAGGCTGCCGTGGCCTCTGATCAGAGTGTTTAATTTAATTTTAGCTACAGAAGATTTTCTCTCTCTCTCTATGGCGCGATATACAACAGGTATATCATCATAAACCTCCTAAGAGATTTTTGCGCCAAGCTTCTCTTCCAATTTGTGGTGTGCCGATTTGAATTTTCCGTACAAATTGGTGGGACCTACAGTTTTTTGCCGACTCCGAACGGCATCTACAAAGGAGACGAATTTTTGCTGAGAAGCCTGTCATGGCAGATATACACTCGGAGATTTTGCCAAACCACTGCCGAGGGGCGACCCCGTTTTGAAAAACTTTTTTCAAATCACTTTTGATGTTACCTGTACCAGGGCTCGAACCATGGACCTTCGGTGTGGTAGGCCGGCAACACTACCTTCACACCACGGCGGCCGCCAAGAAGAAGATTTCCTACTTTATTTAAAATTTAGGGCATTTGCTTTATTTTTTCCCGCATTTCGCTTCGGCAATTTTGTAAGTTGACGAAAAATAAAAGAATAAAATTTTAACGCTAATCGTTCCCAGAACATTTCACTAGGTAGCGTGCTTGTCGTGATAGCTCAAAACCGCTGAAAAATTAAAGCATACAAATTGTGATCAAATTCTGAACTTTGAAAATATAGAGGTGGAGTGCACGTTTCCAACCTAAGGCAATACATTTTTAGAATCCCTAATGGAAGTTCGGCTATTAACAAAACACTCCCCCGCTCTATTTTCAAAATTCATAAATTGATTAAAATTGGTATGATTGATTACTAAAACTCACAGATACCACGTCTTTGTTTAAGAACAAATTTGTTGCTGTTTTTTGGCGGCATAAATATGAATGTAGTTTTGAAAATTTTTTATTTGTATTGATTTCCCAAAAGAAAATACGAACAAGACCAAATACTTTAAGACGGTATTTCAGATCAAACCGACTGCAGTGTCATATTGACAATTTCTTTACTTGGTATTATGTCATGGCACCGGCCCAACATTATGAATTAGAAATGTAAAAGCAAAAATATTTGAACTTACATTGCATGGCAAATAGGCGTGTGTACCCGCCTGACTGATAACCGTTTGATAGTCGTCGATTGATGGTGTTGGACGTGGTGTTGTTGTGGGTGGTGGGCGTCGTGTGGTTGATTTCATTGTTGTTATTGTAACTGTGGGAAATGCCGATACATTAGTTGCGGTATTTGCTACAGCACGCTCATCCAATGCCACGGCTGCTAAACCAACTACTGAAGAACCAGAGTTGGTTGTCATTGTTGTAAACGACATGTTGCTAGCACTGGATGAAAACGCTTGCTCCATTTTCTGTTTACTTTCATATTTAGTAGCCGGTGATTTGCTTAAATTGGGCTCAACTTGTTTTGAGTATTTATCGCTAATCAAACTATTGCCAGAGGCTATGAAAGTTGAAGCGGTTGTGGGTGACTTTGCTGAGGGCATCATTGCTGCTAAATGGTGATGCTGTTGTTGCTGCACTTGACGAGCATATTGCGGACGTAAGTGTTGTTGTAGAGTTTGTTTTTGTTCTTCTTGAAGCAACATCAAATTGCCATGAGCGTTCTGTTGATAATTGTAGTAATTATTATTGCTATTGTATAAATAGGTGTAGTTGTTGTTGTTGTTGGTGCTTCCGTTATTAGTTTTGTTTACCTTTGGGCGTTCCAGCGGGTGTGTTTGCTTTCGTTGTGTCTCTCGGCGTTGCTGATATGAGCTACTTCTGTGCTTGCCGTTGGCAACGCGGTCGATTTTCCTATTGTTCTTGTCACTTCCATCCTCTGACTCAAGCATACCTTTAGTTTGATTATAACTGTTATTGTATACATGTTTGTTGTGATTGCTTTCCGTCCTAAAGGTAATGTTTTGATATCTCAGCTGTGTGTACTCGCCCCTTGAAGTGGGCGCCAAAAGCGTCGTTGCCAGTAATGGTGCCGAAGATGGCGCTGATATTGCTGCTGCCAGTGTTGCCATTGCTATTACGTCGTTTTGTGTTGAACTCAAGTCTGACACCGTTGTTGTATCTACGCTTGCTATGGTTACTGGTGAAAGTGGGGTTCCTCCTTCTGCTGCTGGCATGGATACTTTTGTTGAATCAAATCGCCTTTTGTCAATCTTTTCTTCTCGGTCACCTGTGGCACTGCTACCACCGGTCATTTTATCGACTGTGTTTGTGCCATTGAATGGCGCTTTTGTTTGAAAATCATTTTGTGTTGCTGTTGTTGCCTGCGTTGAAGCCTCGTGTGGCACACGTGCTACTGATTGTGCCGCTTTCGCTTCTACGGAATCAGTCTTGAGTGTTGTTGAAACTGTTTCGTTACTTGCTGTTGTAAATTTGGCAACAGACTGTAGGCCACCAATGATCATTCCTGCTTCTGCTGCCTTAAAGAAGTCAACCTGAGCCTTACTTGTACCGTTGCGAACTTTTTCCTTCATTCCTTCTTCTGCTTTTGTTAATTCCATTATTGATGATTTAGCTGATTTTGCTTCCTCAGTGGCCCCTTGCCCCTCTGTAGTGGAGCTAATTGAATGAATATTAAAAGCGTTTGACGCATTGTGCAAAGTCATTGGTGGCGTGGTCAATGTTGCCGTAAAACTTTTTTCACTCGTTATCCCGAGTACTTTTATTGCCATTTTTGATTTTGTTGCTTTGGATATTGGTGCTGTTGCTTGTGTTGCTGTCATTGTTGGTATGCTCGCAAATGACTTCGCTGTCGTCGTTATGGCTGCGCTCTCGATAACATTCAACGTCGAACCTACGACAAGATGAAAGTGAATATAAATTAATTATGCTGCTTTGGGGAGGATGGGTACTTTGTGTATATGTGTGTATGTATGTATGCGTAATAAAACTAAGTCGCTTTCAGTCCATCCATCCCCAACTAACAAACCACTTTGATTGAGTGGCGAACATTCCTTAAGGAAACTATGTATGTGTGACAAGATGGCTCATGAAAGTCAATATTGGAAGTTAAACATGTTTGTTACTGGAATGTCGTTATAGATATGATAAGGAGGAAAAATTAAATGAACTTTCTTTGTGAAAAATTACATTGCCATCCACGCTTATCCTGCGCATGCTGTGTGTACCCTCAGATTTAATATGAAAAATGTTTTCGTGTTAAAAGTTGAATTGCTGATCTTTTTGATTTCTCTCTTAACCACCCTGAAGGCATTATGCTATTTTAGAACAAACCAGATATGTGTACTTTAGGGCTTATTTATTGATCGAATTAAAGTTTCAAAAAAAGCAACAAATAATTAAGCAAACGGAAACAGCTACAAGCACCTATAAATTGAATCCCTTAGATTCACAGTTTGAGTATAGTTATCTAGCGATCTCTATCTCGAACTGCCCAAGCGGTTTGAAATGTTTTACTTTCAAAAATTCATATTTCCATTCGATATGACCAAACAGAGAACATAAAAAAGTTTAAGATAAGAACAGAAAAAGATTTTCAAGTTTCACAAAACTGTTGCTTATGTACACTGAGAAACCTCAGCATTGTTGTTTTAAATTCTTCAGACTAGTTGGAACTGAGCCTTGAAAAATCCTTTGTTTAGTTTTATAGAATTAAGGCTCAAACTTTTTCTAAAGAACCTGTTCATATTCGAAACTAAATTTAGTTAATTATGTATTCTGTGAAAGAATGTACTATTTGTATAAGGCTCATGTTTGTTTCACTAAAAAGTCAAAATATTTAAAAGCTTTGGCCAATAATACTTAAGTAGATTTAAATTCTCTTTCGATACCTAGCTGTGATATGGTAGAGATGTAGGTAAATTGCAAAATAGTTAATTTTAGCGAAGCTCAATACGTACAAAATATTGCGAATATACTGATGAAATTTAGTGCCATGATTGATCTTATAGCTTAAGATAGATATATAATCTTCGAAAATGTAATCCTTCTAAGATAAGGAATCAGGAATGACTAAGATGACTATCGAGATTTGATAAGAGTATTTTAAAAATTTTATCTGGCGGTATAAGCCATTCCTACTATCTAAACTTCTGACTACTTTGATTTTGAATATTTCGGCAAAAGTCTTAGCAGTAGCGATCCCTGATTTAAGACAAAATACAATAACAAAAACAAACATATGTGAAAACAAGTAAGGAAGTCTAAATTGGGGTGCAACGGAACATTATATACCTAGTAGTGATCTATAATGGCATACCAATTTACGCAGGTCTATTTTAATACTTTTCAGTTCGTATTATAAAGCCAGCTGATTGTTTTCAATTAAAAACACTTCTGTTATGAGTTTTGAAGGGTAGATTAATTTAAAAAAATATATAAATGTCTTGCGCGATATACAACAGGTATATCATCATAAACCTCCTAAAAGATTTTTGCCCCGAGCTTCCCTTCCAATTTGTGATGTGCCGTTTTGAATTTTTTCCTGCAAATTGGCCGACTTCGAACGGCATCTACTAAGGAGATGAATTTTTTCTGAGAGTCCTTCCATACAGAAAGACACTATGAGAGTTTGCCAAACCACTGCCGAGGGGCGACCCCATTTTGAAAAACTGTTTCAAACCACTTTTGATGTTACCTGTCCCAGGACTCGAACCTTGTACCTTCGGCGTGGTAGGCCGACAAAACTACCGCCACAGAACAACTGCTAACCACATTTTTTCAAAATGCGATTACATGCACATTTTATGTTTGAAAAATTTGCGTTCAAATAGACAGACAGACAGACGGACGAAGAGACGGACATTGCTAAATCGACCCAGCCCATCGTAGTTATTATTTCAGTTTACTTATTGACATTTACAAACATTTCATGTTTATTAAAGGTATAAAAATCAAAGAAGGTATATAACTTTCCTATTGCGGAGGGTATTAACAACTTTCTCGGATATTTTACTTGTGTGTTGATTTTTGGCAGCAGTATACTACATACCATTGAGAAGCAGCTGAGAAATTTTGATTGAAATATCTAGTTAAAACTACAAGCATTCGCCTTTGAACATAGCAAAATCCACAAAATCTCTTTGCGGTAGAGGCCGTTGACCGATTTCGCCCCATTTTTACGACAAACATTTACCTTTATATGTACAACATTCTCGCCATAACTCCGGAGTTACGACAGAAAAAGTTTTGTGCAATAATCCACTGTAAAGGGGGCGGGGCAACGCCCATTTTTAAAAATTTATATTTTTCGACTTTCTTCGTTAAGGAAACTTTGAAAGTGAAATATAAATGATATAAAGCTTTTGTACGCAAAGTTATTGCTTGTTAAATATATCTATGATCCTTTTTAAAATCTTTCATTAAAAAGCGGGAGTAGACCTTAACCGATTTCGCCCATTTGTTCCCGGAACATATGTCGTCCTAATATAAATATGTGTGCTAAATTTCGTTTCGATATCTTGAACGGGTTTTTGATGTATGATTAATAATATTTCTAATTCAAAAGTGGGCGGTGCCACACCCATTTTCACAAATTTTTTGAAAAATTTATTTTCCGCCTTAACGTTAATATACACACCAAATTTTATCCTTATAAGAGTATTATGTACTGAATAATCACTTTTTTTGTATTTTCCAAAATATTCTATATATAAAAAGTGGGCGTGGTTATTATCCGATTTCGCCCATTTTAAATAAAGCGCGGATATTAACGCCAAGGAATCTGCATACCAAATTTCATTAAGATATCTCAAAATTTACTCAAGTTATCGTGCTAACAAGCGGACGGACGGACGGACGGACGGACATGGCTTAATAAATTTCTTTTTTCACCTGAACATTTAGATATATATAAGTCAATATCTATCTGGATCCGTTTATGCCGTGACTAGGTATACAAATTAAGTAATTGTCAAGTCTTTTTTGAGTAACTGACTAAATACATATCTACTTGCTCTTGCACATTAGCAAACCCGGCAGACGTTGTCCTGCCTTAATTTGAGTTGCCTGCATTTAACAAGTTGTACTCTCTTCCCTCCGCACTTGGCGTTTGTTCGTAATTTATTCCTATGCCTTAATTTTTATACCTTTCATGAACATGACATGGTATTACAACTTTGGTCCGATGTTTGTAAATATGAGAAGAAGAAGAGATAGACCCACCAATAAGTTTACCGAAATGATGGCGATGAGCTGAGACGCAAACTAGTCCCTCAGTTTTTGAGATATCTTGATGAAATACGGTATGGAGCCGCCATTTTCCATGAGATTAATCATTCGTCAGAATCAGCAAGATCGGAGCAATACAACGCATAGCTCCCATACAATCGATAGTTTCGGTAAATGGGTTTTGGGCTATAAATTTTGCAATTAAAAAGCTAGGAACGTAAAGTTTGTCAAGTTCGGTACTTACTATGTATGTAATGCGTGTAGTGAAAATAAGCCAGATCGGACCTACATAACATATAGCTCCCATACAATCGATTGTTCCGATAAATGGGGCTTGGGCTATGTATCTTTAAATTTTCAGTTTTGCCGAGTTTTTACTAATTGTGAGTAAGGATCGGACACTTAAAACTGTGATGCGTATTCATGAAAGGTATAAAGTCTTCGGCAGAGTCGACGAGATCCGTTTCCTTACTTGTTCTTTCTACTTTTGCTTTTTCCCCACCTCCATATCCCGTTAGTTTTTTTTACTCTCTTAATTTTCCTCCAACACTTCCTGTAATTTTTAAATTTTCTACTCCTATTCCCTTCTTCTCAATTTTCCTCTGCGGGTACTGATATGTACATAGTTCCGAAGATTCAGCGGTTTAACTTTTTATGGTCTTGGTATCGCTTACTTTTTCCAAGGTTTTTTTGCTACATAGAGCACATATCTATATAAAAAATATTATTACTTGAACCAAATAAATTCATAGCTATACCGAATTGCAGCTTTATATAGCCTGGGGGCTTTTCCAAAAACTATATACAGCCTGTGTCGTGCCCACGAACTCCTGAACCCAATTCCGTTCCAGAATGTAAACGGAGCATAGCTCCTGCCAACGAGTGCTATTTTGGACCTTTGGACCGAGTTGGCAACAGAGGATTAAAGTCCTCTCTCGCAGTAAAAAAGACCACGATCTTGAAGTCCCTTGATCTATGGCTCGGTGTAGAAATAAGATAAGTTGGCTCTGGGAGTATTCACGAGAAATGTTCTCCGGAAGATTCATAGTCCCTTTCGAGATACCAACCGCGGGTATCGCAAGAAATTTTATGAGCGCTAGGTAGACTGAAGGTTTTTCTATCGACAACCGAATTCGACAGCAGAGGAAGCGTAAGGCCTCATCTCAGATGGTAAAAACAAACAAAAATAATTCGAAATCGCCTGGAGACAGGCGTGTACCGGATTGGATTTCACTCTAAAAATAAAAGGAGTAAGTACTAATTTAGTTGCCATTTTAGGTTATGCTCAAATATTGCTGCAAAGGAATAAATGTGAATTTGTTTTGTTACTGTTCTTCAAAAAAAAAAGTACTTACTGTTTTTGATATTTTGTCTCTAGGTTTTGATAAATTTGGTTTGCGTCCCCACTAGTGACAAAATTAAACTGCAATTTCGTAATTTCCATTTTAAACTCAAAATCGTTATTATGAACATATGCTTGTTTGTTGGTTTGCACAACCAATATAAAAAATCGTGCGCTATAATTTCCATACCTGCAGCACATGCAGCATAAGTGTATATCAATAATTTAAATTTTCTGCAGGCAAGTACAGTGAGGAGCGCAGGTTTTCGGATTGTAGCGGCCATGCAATTTTCAGTGTCCCTTTATTGTTAACCAAGTATACTTCGATGGAAAAAACATATATCGTTATTTCTAAGTAAGCTCTATTTGTGCTAGGTCAATTACTCCAATAGGACCGACACTTTTAATTGAATCCTTGCAAGTGTTTCTTCAAATGATAAGGTTAGGTGGATAATTTTCATAAAAATACCAATGTAAGGGAATTTTTGGACGAGGGACCACGGTAGGTTGCGCTGTAGGCTAACCATGATTGTACAGGGTGTTTTTTTTACAGGTTTGTTTTTCGAATAGAGATAAAACTGGCATTTTGTGGTCAAATCTGGCAACTCTAATGTCATTTATGTTCAGTTTGGTTTGCCATTTCATCATGAACAGGTTGACAAAAGAACAACGTTTGCAAATCGTGCAAATTTATTTCGAAAATAATGGTTCAGTGCGCGAAGTTTACCGTGAGCTCCGTCCATTTTATGGTCGACATAATCGTCCATCAGAGCAATTAATTCGGTTAACCATGGATCGTTTTCGCACTACGTTTACTCTATGTGATAATACGCATCCGCAGAGACGTCGAACAGTGCGCACCGAAGAAACAATTGCCGCTGTAGAGCAAAGTGTTGAAGAGGACCCGAATGAATCGATTCACCACCGTGCACAGCAATTGGAGCTTTGTCCATCAACTTTATGGAAGATTTTGCGCAAAGATCTTGGCTTGCGACCTTACAAGATCCAGCTTGTGCAAGAATTAAAGCCGCGAGACCATGCAATGCGTCGTGATTTTGGTGTATGGGCCGAAAATGAGATTGATTTCGATGCTGATTTTCATCGCAAAATTTTGTTCAGTGATGAGTCTCATTTTTGGTTGAATGGCTACGTCAACAAGCAAAATTGCCGCATTTGGAGTGAAGAGAATCCACATGAGACCCTTGAAACGCCATTACATCCACAAAAACTGACTGTTTGGTGTTCTCTATGGGCTGGTGGAGTCATTGGGCCATACTTCTTCCGCAATAATGCTGGAGAGGCAGCTACCGTTAATGGAGACCGGTATAGAGCCATGATAACCGACTATTTTGTTCCCGAATTGGATGGCATGAATGTGGATGAGTTGTGGTTCCAACAAGACGGCGCTACATGCCACACAGCGCACGTCACAATCGATTTATTGAAGGAAACATTCGATGAGCGCATAATTTCGCGGAATGGACCTGTCAATTGGCCACCAAGGTCGTGTGATTTGACACCATTGGATTATTTTCTTTGGGGATATGTGAAGTCGCTCGTCTACACCAACAAACCAGAAACGTTAGGGGAATTGGAAGCCAACATTCGTGGCGTTATTGCCGACATACGGCCCCATATGCTCGAAAAAGTGGTTGAAAATTGGACCTGTAGAATTGGCTTTATTCGAGCCAGCCGCGGCGGCCACATGCCCGAAATCATATTTAAACATTAATGGCATAAAATTATCCTTCCAATAAAGCCAAATTGATGGACCTTAAAACGATTTTCTTGTGTTTTATTTCAATTCGAAGTTCTATACCCCTAAAAAAACACCCTTTATTTCACAAACTTTTGTTAGTTTTCTATATATGATATAATGGACATATAAGCTTTTTTGTGCGTGGAATTCACTTTTGAGATATTAGATACTAAGTCTAGTATTTCCTAGATATATATGTAGTGTTCTCTGTTATGTGGAGCTATTTAGACATTTTGTGGATTTTACAGGCTGACAAAATTTGAATGAGTCAGTAAATGTTCAAGGCTAAAGGTGGTCGATAAAATACTCTCATGTATTCGCAAAGCAGTTTTGTCACGAAAACTAATTTGCTGTGAAAAAAAGCATAAGTGACATTTAAAAGCACAGAGAGGGACAAAAAGGTTAAAAAAGGTCACCAAATATTAGAGTCTCAGAAAGGTTTGAAGTGCTTCCGGTTTCAGGCAATCTAAATAAAAATTTTCTAATTTTACAAGACTTTTGGCTCTAGTGATCAAATAATTTATTATAAAATAAGCCTGACTAAAAAAATGTGAACTGTTCATTGATTACATATGTATGTAGGCATACTAATCTCACTAAAACTTTTTTCCGTTCTTCAGCAACTAAGACTTTATAGCGAAATCTCGGAATTGTATGTGAACGTATATTTCGAAATTAAAAGATCACCTTCTGCGCGAGTTTCTATGTTCTTCCCAACCACAACATTTGTTCTTATAATATTATAAATAATTAACAGTTCACTCCATCCACACGGTTTCTTGCTGTCTTTAACTATACATTTACTCTAGTACTCACAAAGCCTTTGTTCTACAGAGATTGGTTTTATTTCGAATAGCTCGCATTGAGATTTTGGGGAGAGTGACAATGGCTTGCTATCTGTATTCACCTCCATCCTGTTCGCACTACAATTTTCTTTCAATTTCTGTATGATGTAAGCAATTCATGCAAATTTTATAATTATCAACAAGGTTGTCGTATTAATATTGTCACCGCAATTGCCTAGAAAGCATGCTACCTAGTACCGCCTGAAGTCGTAGAATGCATACAAAGCAAAAAGAAAATTCAAACTCTGAGAAAGACAATGTTAAAACTATGGAAATTTATTCAGTGAATGTCATAAAATCCGCGTTAGTGTCAATAAAGTCTTATATTGGTGTTGTTTCTGTCTATGATGTATATAGTCTCTCTCGTTTTATCTATAAATATGTAAGTTTGTCATTTTATAGCACTGGCCTACAAATTCCAACTTTTTTCTCCACCTTATTCCGAAAATCGAGGTTATTTTTGATTCTATTGTACCGTTTTTGAGATATTTACGATTTACCGTTATTTCAAAAAAAATAAAGATGGCTCCACTTAATCATGTATATCTCAAGAACAAATTAAGCAATTCCAAAACAGTTTGAAAAAAAGCGAATACAATTTTGCTATAAACAATGTATACAAAACTTTTCGCTAGGCCCTGTAGGTTCGAAGATAATGAACGAACAATACGGATTCTTAACATTGTTTTTTGTAAAAATATAAAAAAAAATTGTACTTTGCGTGGAAGAATATCGAAAACTTTTTATTTTTTTCCAGATATTTGTTTCTGTAAGCTCTGGTTTATTACAAAAAAAATAAGCTTTCATCCAATAAAATCGATGGACTAATACAAAAGTTATAAGCATTCAAATAAATATAGCCATATAATACTTAAAAACCCTACACGTACATATGTATTAGTATTCATACATTAGTTAGTACGTGGGTAGATTTTCGAAAAGTTATTAGATACAAGAAACTGTTAATGCCGTTGTCTCAAATAGGTAAACTTTAAAATTCCAAACCCAGGTACATTTGAAGCAAGAGCAAATTTTTAAAGCAGGTAGTGTTTTCTTTGTATAACTAAGGAACCTTTTTGTCTAGATAGGCTTCGATTTTTACTTGATCTGAGTATAAATATGAGTAAATGCGAATTGTTCCTTCATAATATGTGCAAGGCTCACCGGATACTGTTCAGTCTATAAGTGCATTTTATAACCCCCCTTTACTTAAAAAATAAAATGAATAAAAGGGCGCGAGAGTTTGAGTGTAAAATTGATAGAGATATGTTCTGTTTCATATGCGGTCAATATATTGTTAAAAGGATTCGACGTGTGTTTTCAAATCCTTTGAAAAATACATACTATAAGTATTTTGGCCATTAGCCTAAAATCATGGACACCGAATACTGTTTGCACCACATGTCGAATCGAATTCATTCATTCGGAATCCGGAACAAAAAGTGCGTAGTAAGATTTAGGAATTTGCTACTTTTTAATGCATATCTGACTAATTTCTGAAACTATCTACTCAGGCAACATTTGAAATTTAGGACACCAATGAAGTGGAGGAAACCAACTTGCTATTCGACGGACTGCTATATTTGTACTACAGAAGTATTTGGGGTTGGAAAGTCAAGAAAAGTAACGCATGCCAGCGTATCTACAGCGTTATTGCCAGTACCAAATTCAACGGAAGTTGATCATCTAACTACATTGCCATTGCCACATTCAACTTTAGTTCCGGGCCCAGTTTCATTGTCAACAGCAGCATCTGATTACGCGGCATCAAGTTGTACTGAACTTCACACGGAAAACGAAAGAAACGCTTTGTCACAAGCACAACTCAATGATTGGATAAGAGATTTGGAATTGTCCAAGGTAAAGGCCGAGCTACACTCCTCTCGTATGCAACAATTTTAATTCCTTTCTCCCGATGTTAATGTAACATATTATAGAACCAAGTTCTATACGAAGGAGGACATTGTTTGTTACTGCAAAGACATTACTGGCTTATCCAAACAGTTTGGTGAACCATAGGATTCCAAAGAGTGGCGATTGTTCATAGACGGCAATAAACCAAGTTTAAAGGCCGTATTATTACATATTGGTAACCATAAGTGGTCTATCCCGATCGCGCATGCAGTAAATACGAAGGAAACCTACGAAATAATGCAAAAATTACCTAAAATTGTCAAATATGAAGAGCATGATTGGAAAATATGTGCTGATCTTAAAGTCGTAGGAATCCTATTCGGTCTACAAAGTGGGTACACAAAGTTCTGTTGCTTTCCTCTTATAAAGAAAGAAAAAATTATTTTACCCCGGCTCCACACCAAGCTCGGCCTTATCAAAAACTTTGTTAAGGCTTTGGACAAAGAAGGTGAAGCCTTCCGTCATTTAAAAACCATCTTTCTAGAGATTTCAGAAGCCAAGATAAAGGAGGGCATTTTTGTTGGGCCGCAAATAAAAAATATGCTTAACAATAACCAATTCAAAGAACTATTGTCACCAGTGGAGGCAGCAGCCGGATATTCTTTTGAAAATGTCGTTGCTTCTTTTTTAGGCAAACACAAAAGTCCTAACTACAAGATGATAGTGAACGACTTAATCAAGAACTATGCGAAAATGGGTAAATAAAAAAACTTATTTAAGGCCGTTTTCTAAAGTAAACTTTAAAACCTGTCTGCCCGATAAACAAAAAATTTGTATGAAAATTTTAATTTACATGAGAAAACGGCCCTAAAGCTGAATTCAGCATTCAGTTCCGAACAAATTTTTTGTTTACATTTTGCTCGTTCTCTTCTCATTCCGTATCAGAGAAGTGGAAAAAGAAAGAGTAAAATGTAAACAAAAAATTTGTTCGGAACTGAACGATGAATCCAGCCTAAGAAAATTATACACAAATGTGTCCCTTATTTATATAATTTACTTTTTTATTTTCTTTTCAGGAGTAAATATGTCTTTAAAAATTAATTTTCTGCACTCCTATATAAATTTTTTTCCGCAAAATCTTGGTGACGAAATTGACGAGCATGGCGAACGGTTTCATCAGCAAATGATGTTAATTGAAAGTCGGTATCAAGGATTCTGGGAATGATGGGTGACTACTGTTGGTTTCTCATAAGAGAAACCGCTCCTAATCCAAATAAGCGTGAAAACGAAACAAATAAGCTTTTCAAGTATAAAATAAGGTCATAGAGTTAAGAAAAAACTTACATACATTGTTATCGTCTCATATGTACATATGCTAATATTTGTAGGGTACTTAAGTATTATATGGCTATATTTATTTGAATGCTTATAACTTTTGTATTAGTCCATCGATTATATTGGATGAAAGCTTATTTTTTTGTAATAAAACAGAGATTACAGAGAAAAATATCTGGAAAGAAATAAAAAGTTTTCGATATCCTTCCACGCAAAATACAATTTTTTTTATATTTTTACAAAAAAAACGGTAAAAACCCGTATTGTTTGTTTATTATCTTCGAACCTGCATGGCCTAGCGAAAAGTTTTGTATACATTGTTTATAGAAAATTTTATAAGCTTTATTTTTGTTGGAACGATTTTCCCTCATCCCTTGTCAAGTTTGGTTTTGTGACAAACCGGTTTCGGCGTTCTGCCATTTTCAATGCCTAGTTTCGTTCTGGTCTGTGTCTATCCGCTGCGTTGTTTTTATAGTCCGTGGGTGCTGTGGCAGGTAACGTCAATCTATGTGTTCGTGGTATGTAACGTTAATATGCGTGTGTGTGTGCGCGGTATTGATACGTCCGAATTGTTATCTGTCCCAAGGGTTGTTTTTGTAGGTATGTAGACATACCGCTTGTTAGCTAAGCGGTAGGTTGATGTAGGTAGAAATCGGTGATTTTTGCAGTTTGGTTCATATTTCGTTTTTGCTTGTTCATTGTTACGTGTTTGGTTGTACCTGCTGGCTTGTGCTGTTTTTTGTAAACTAGTTTTAAGGGTTCAAATATTTCGTCAGAGATAGTGTTGGTTTGTTCGTTTATGATCCTGCTGTCAAATGTTTTTAACTTGTATATCTCCATGTTCTCAAGTACATTAAGCCGCCGGCCTTTTCCTTGTACGTGAAGTATTCGAGCCGTTGTTTTTATGTTAGCTGGGGTGCAGTTGTTCTCAAACATGTGGTTCGCGAAATTAGATTCTGGTATTATGGTGGGTTTTCGTGTTTTTTTTGTTGTAGTCCCTGATATGCTCTCGGAATCTTGTGCTTATTTTTCTTCCTGTTTGTCCTATGTAGCTGTATTGACATTCACAAGTAAGCCTATACACTCCGTGTCTGTTGAATGGGTCATCAGAATTAGTGTCGGTTCTTAGTTTTTGTCCGACGTTGTTAGATGTTCTGAATGCTGTGTTGATGTTATATCTTTTAAAGAACTTTGCTAATTTGTACGTCGTTTTTCCAGTGTATGTCATTGCCGTCCAAACCATTGGATTTTCCTCTACGTTTACTCTTTTTTATAAGCTTTCGTTTTCGAATTGCTCAATTTGTTCTTGAGATATACATGATTAAGTAGAGCCATCTTTTTTTTTTTGGAATAACGGTAAATCGTAATATCTCAAAAACGGTTCCATAGAATCAAAAATAACCTCGATTTTCGGAAATCAGGGGGTGATTTTACGTACGAATTTCTTATTCGGGTCTCTGGTGGTTTTATAAAAGAAGGATGTG
The DNA here is from genome assembly GCA_949987695.1 of Merzomyia westermanni. Taxonomy (NCBI): domain Eukaryota; kingdom Metazoa; phylum Arthropoda; class Insecta; order Diptera; family Tephritidae; genus Merzomyia; species Merzomyia westermanni. Next base: position 1,003,299 of record OX465288.1, read on the forward strand.
CTTCCAAAACAATTAAAAGGGGCCAACCACGTACCTGAGGTAAAGCTGGGCCTCAATATCTTATAGGTATAATGCTACAAATAAGTTTATTGTTATTTTCATAAAAACTTTAAAACAAGAAAGTCCTTGGTAAGTAAATCGATATGCATTCTATTATAGTTTTCTTAGCTTCACGACTAATTTGAGTCGTCTTTGCACAAATGTCCTAATAAAAAAGCAACAAAATATTTTTGAATTGCATACATCTCATAACCATCCTAGCCAACCTGCTAACATTATTTAAAATGTAAGTAAAAGTTACAATAAAACACAATACAAATTGTATTCCCATGTAACTCAAAGACCTTGAAGAGTTTAACATCTAAATACAAAGCGACTGTCATAACTTGTACCATCCCCAAACATTAAAACTTTGATCATAAGCAACCCTCACCCATAACTTAAGTCAACCTTAACCTGCTTGATAAAAACCCAGTCAACAACTTGTAGTTCGGCGTTTTTACCCTACTTAACTACCATAACCTAACTTTGGCCTTAATTCGAAATTTCAGGTTGCTTTAGTTTTTTAAAGTTCAAAGTGCCTTGAAGTGCTGTAATCAAGTCGGCTTTTACAGTTAAAACTTTACAAAAAATATTCATTTGTTGCTGATGTTTCTATGGCTTTTCTACTTTTTTTTTGTGTTTATTGGTACAATATTTACATTGTTTTTGTAGTTGCCACTTTTATATGAGTTTGGAAAGGAGCACTTGAATGTTTTACATCACCACAAAGTTAAGCAAGCCCAGTAGCCACTGAAATGTATGGCTAAAGGATGGGGTAAGGAGCTGAGTGTTAATAAATGGCTGCGTCGATGGATGGCAGCTGTAGAAACATCAACAAAATAAAATGGCAGCACGAAAATGTTAAAACAAAGTTTTACGCTTTTAACTCAATTTTCCACAACGAAAACTTTGAATAACCGCGCAATTTCATATTTGACTACCGTTACGATTTCGTCCATGCGTCGCCTCTGCACAACTACGCACCAACAAATTTAAATGAAACACTTTAAGTATTTATTGCTGCAGTTACTGTGCGACAAAGAACGCTTCATAAGGCTGTTTGTTCTTGTTGTGTTGTTTGTTTAGCCTTAGAAATACTTAATCGAATTTGTTGCAAAGAAGAAATTGCCGGCTGGCGGATGGCAAGTGTTGACTACCGAATTTTGTTGTTGGTTTGTTAAATAGTTGAAGCAATTCAGCGACATCCGATGATGCTAAAGTCGTTGTTGCTGTTGGTGCTATGTTGTTTGACGATGAACATTTTGCTGATAAATATTGTCTCGGTTTGATTATTTTTGCCGTTGTTGGAAGAACAAAAACGTGCTAAAAATATATGTTGTTGTTGATTCTATGAAAGTTCTAAACACATAAGCTTTCGCTTCTTCGAAAGTGGGGCCGCCACGCAGTGCTCATAACATTGCGGTGGAGTCCTTTGTCAAAAATGCTGGAATGTAAAAGCAATTACGTGGAAACCAAAGAGACGGTGAAGTCCACCGTATCTCATAACGGCAAGCATAACCGATTACAGCCGTCATGACGGTGGCAATTCGCGCGTTTCAGAATGTTGGGAACGTAATATGGCGGCATCGGTTTTAAAGGAAGCCAAGTTTGCCAATAGTTTTGCGAAGACCCATCATTTAATATAAGGTTAACAGTCAAGGTGTACATAAAGTCGTGGAGCGGAACTGCCGTTGATCCTTTAAATATTTTCCATTCAAGTTATGCTTGTATTTTTCCTAAATCACGTTCTATCTCTGTTATTAACATCAAAAAATATTAGTGCTGAGTCAAGTACGTCCTTCCGGCAGTACGATAAAAAGTTGAGATATCTCAACTGCATTATAATTCCAGCCACTCCTACTTTTTCGATATTATAGATATCGGAATACGTAAAAGTTCTGTAATTGTCTAGAACATAAAAAAGAACTAAACTTAAAGGTAAATTGTGAACAGATATTTATTTTTCTAATAACGTTATTATTTCTTTAGTGTGGGTTCGCGAAATCGCGCTATAGGAAAAAGTGACCAAAAAGAAGTATATAAAGCGAAGTAACTGAAAATTACCTTAGGAGCTACCCAGCATGTGAAAAGAAGGGTTTTACAATTCTTAATTACAGATGAAACACCAACTTATTTTATATTTCAAATGTAATGTCCTAATTTTGTGAAACACATAGTCGAACAGCTGTACCTGAGGGATCAGCAGAAGCTATATGGAAAAGGATGTCATAGAATATTTAACCGTGGCGGGATGGCCCAAATAATAAAAAGTCAACATAGTCAGTTCATTGTAATAGAAGTATGTCCTGCTTATAGTATAGTCAGATGTCTTGTAAACGTCAGGTAGACGCCCTAGAAAAAAATGATATAGTGTGACAATTATTGAGGCCTCTCATGAAAATATGAAAGGTTGATTAAACCTATATACATGAACTCGGTTTTGATTTGAAAAGCGTGCCACTTTAGAAAATGCCTTCCAATATATTTCAACAAATTTCTGAACCATTTCTCACTGAAATTAAAGAAAGTGTTATGTTTCAAGATATTTCTGAAAGTTTTCAGAAAAGAATTATTTCAAAATAGTTCCAAAGGCAAGCATATACAAGGCGACAGGGTTTGTTGTACAGATTTACCATACAAGGTAGGTTCCAAAAACTTAGTCTGAGGACAATTATGTAAATCACGTAACGAAAAGATGAGAGCCGAAAACCAAAGAAGGTTTACACTGAATTTTTCATAAAGAGACAAATGTTGTATACCATGTATTGTAGCTGGTTAAAAATTATGGTCAAAATATCGAAAAATTGCTTACACACTTTAAGGCTTATTCCCACAACAGCCGGTTCTATCGCACCGGAATGACCCGGGTTTTTTCACCCGGCCAAGGGCTGTTATTTCAGTGTAACCCTGTCCAATCTGGGGCAGGGCGAAGCACTGTTAACAACAAGACTTAATATACAACTTGAATTACTACAAAAAATCATCCCAAAGCTTTACATCGAAAGTCAGCTATTTTCTAATACTTCTTTCTAGTTCATATATGGAAAGTAATTTCTTCGAATGAAAGGATTTGAAAAGCTAGTTTTCCAACCATTTTGAGGTCCCGGCACTTGAATCTGGGACCTGCGCTGTGGTAGGCTAGTAACTTACCATCACACCACGTTCCTGGTTCAAGCTGTCCTTAAAGTAAAACAAATTTGATAATTCTAAAGAAAAAAGAGGCGACTTCTTTTACAATGAGCTTGAAAAGTATATAATATACATATGTATGTACATATGTATCTGAATAATATAAATTCGCAATAATAGTTTCAGTTTTATATAAATTTGGATTGAGATTGCTAAAGTTTGCGGAAATGATTTCTAGTCAAGGTTGAAGTACAATAGTCTGTACAAATTTTGTAAGCATATTACTACTTCCCAGCAAAACTAAACTAAACTAGTCGGAGGCCTCCGCTTTGCGAAGTTGTAACTACTCCCTTAAACTCAGTTCGAAAATAAGCAAGGAAAAACTCTTTGTAAAGTATTACCGTTAAGTCCTAGGCTAGCCATGAATGTCAATAAAAATCGGATGAATGCTCAAAACACTGATTGCGAAAGCAGAACATTTATATTTTAAATGATAAACAAGTGAGATATCAACAGAATCGGATTTTTCTACTCTTCTATTGATTATTTTTGAACGAAAAACAAGTAAAAGCGAATCAACAAAAGCCATAAATCTCTATTACTGCGTCAAACCATACGAAATGGAGGACTTGTTGTGCTCCACCTGGGAAGAATCTTACATCAAATGCTGCTATTTCATTGATATTCATATCTTTATGTGTTTGAGTGGATTTTAGATATTTTCCTTACATGTACTATGTGTATATACTCGTATATAACGGTAACTCGGTTAGCTAAAAGCTTTAAATAAAACTTTGTGTAGACAAAGTAAACAAAATTTGTACAAATCAAAACAAAAGATGCATAAATATTAATAACAACGGTTACCTAGATAAATACTAAATCTAAAACGAAATATATGTACACAAACATTAGAGTGTTTTAAAAATAAAAACTTTGTTGGGTCTCCGCTATTTTTGTATTCTTGGCTAAAAAAGGAGGCAAAAGCTGGAATAAGTTGTCAGCAGCTTAGAGATATTTGATACAAACGCTATGGTTTACTCAACACTGAAAATGTTTGAAAAGGAATATCTTTTTCAAACGAAAACCCACTGTCAAAGAAAGAAGGCAAATCATGATCTATAAAAATCCTGATCATGTTAACCTTTTACATCGCAATGGTTTTGAATCATCAACATGGCAGATTTTTTAAATTTTCTTGGGCCTAAGGATGACGAAAACATTTCGCTTGAGCCCCCCGAAGGCCATCACATCTTGGTTCGACAGTCTTTAAGGCTCCGAACCATATATCACGAAAGCTATGTTGAGAGACTAGAGCGTAATCTTTGTTTTTCGCGAGAGAACTTTACTTCTCAATTTAATGGGCTAAGATTTTAGTTCAACCAATTTCTGATAGGGTACAGTTTTGTTTTGTGTATGAAAATGGCAAAACAGTAGGTTTACTAAATAGGATATATCTGCGATATAGGTAGGAATAAAGAGATTCCGTCGCCAATTTTCGACATTAGCATGGAGCCGCGTCCACATTAATTTGATTGGCATAGAAAGGTATAGAAATGACTTTCCCGAATATATTATACAACCGAATAGCTTTACCTCCCCTTACACTGTGGCGAAAAGCTTAACTGACAAACGTCGCATTCCATATTTCATATAAAATAATATACGTTAATGAAGATCTTATTACTCAAAATTTGTTTCGAAATGCCATTTTAAACGGCTTTAAATACCCTGTAAGGAGACCATTTAATCACAAGTCCACTAATAGCTCATTATTTTCAAGTAGCTTTGCCTCTCCTTCCCTACTTTTCATTGCTTTTAGCTTGCTTCATGTTCATAGTGTCGAATAAGTAAAGAATTTTTCTTCAACTGGGCCTCAATACATAGTCCGATCTCAAACATATAAGTATTTTTTATGAATTGGATGTTTGTATGTATACAAATTTTATTTTATTGTCACCAACTTACCAGGAACGAGCATCAAAAAAACGAATGAAGCTATCCAATTCCGAGAGTTCATCTTTATCGAATCCATTTAATATTTCGTTATTTTTTCGAGTCTTGGAGGAGCAAGTTGTTGAAGCTCTTTTCGAATCATGAAATTCCCGTTAACGCTGGCAAAGCCCTTCACTCTGGCACAGCTCACTAACAAATACAAACGCGGCTAAAAGTAAGTTGAGCATGCTTTAGGGCTTTTTTATTTTATCGCAAGAGGGGCGCATACGCGACGTAAAGCCGATCGGCATTTGTATTGTGCTTGTACTCACATTTGTTTGTTTGTAAATGTGGTTTTGGGCATAAGTTTTGGCACATCGGTGGCAACGAAAAAAAATTATTCAGCGATTTTCGATTATAATTTTGCGAATATTTATTTGGACTGAACTTAGTATATTTGTTTGTGTAGTATGAATACTTTGCATTTTTGCACACGACCTACCGACCGCATGACTGAATTACTGGAAATGTCTGACTAAGTTAGTAGAGCACTGCCAACGGCTTGGGTGTTGCTGGAATTTTGGCTTTTTTGCTTTGGAATTTTCGTTGATGATTTTGTTGGTTTCTTTTATTTTGGCAAAATATTGCAGCTGTTTGTTGTTCTTTGGTGCCGCCTTTTCCCAAATTTTGTTAGCATTTATTCAGCTGCGCCAAAGTTAACTTATTCTGCGCTCACACACACACAAAGACACTGTTCGATGGCGCGTTTCGAAGGCGTTAAGTGGCTGTTGTTGGTGAAGAGTTTAGATGCTGTGTAGGTATGATTTGTTCACATTCTGTCACTCCAATTCTTTTCTTGCTACGCCATAAGTATTTTATCTTTTTCTTGTTGCCTTTCTATTTTATTTCGTTCTATTCAATTCAACTGTTTACTGCTCATTTTTTTCTATATTTTCTTTCCATGTATTTATGCGAGTGGTTACCCTGCAGAAAAGTGGACTAGCTCAGAACTATCCCTCAGCTAAACCGTTTCCCGACACCACCAGTTCTAGCTCAATACCCAAGCAATGCTTTCAACTGTCCACTCTGCCATGGCGATGTCATTGGCAGTAGAAATTGTCGCTATTGCAATTACTTTGCAACTCGTTCTTAACCGGTTTCCATTTCGACACTTCTAAGATAGTGTGGCTTTGGCTAGTTCTCAACATTTGCCATTTCGGAAAGTAGGTAGTTTTGTGTGTGGATAAGCGATTATCTATATCCGATATTTCAAACTGTCTTTAAACTATAACTTGTGTAACCGGCAATTCACAAAGCGTGTAGCTTAAGACTGTCTGTTTTGGAGACTGGTTACCAATTTTAATGCAGGGTAGGTATTTCTTGCGGCGGCCTGTGCTGTTGCTTTTGCACAATTTATTGAAGCGAAAACTTATTCAAGCGAAAAGAAGAAGACACTTACACGCCCCGTTTTCTAAAATGGCAAAATAATGTAACGCGGACATGGAGGATTAATGTAAGCCGTAAGTAAGTGGGTCAGGTTGTAAACGTCAACTCAAACTGCCAGGTAAAAATGCGGGAACTAAGATCTATTATCTATTCAAGCGAAAAGAAGAAGACGCTTACACGTCCCGTTTGCTAAAATGAAAAAATAATGTGACGCGAACATGGAGGCGAATTCAAGCAAAATGGCCTAACTGACTAGTAATGGAATGCCCATAGACTACTCCGGCTCAGAATCTGTTCCTGTCAACACACAATTTGATCAAGGATGAATTTGACTTCAGTGGTGTCATTTATACACCATGAATAAATAGCTGGCTTGCTTTGGTACTCAACGGTCAAAGTCAAATCGGTGTTTAAGAGTATTAAAAAAAGGAAGTTTTAAAAAATGTATGGATCAGTTGAGAGAGGCTAGACTAACTGAGCAACAACAACTATTTCAACTGCAACGTTATTATTTTCTGTTGCTCCGCTGTAAGCAAAATAGAAAGTACTTGTGAATCCGTTTATCGCAATATCCCACATCATATCCACATACATATTTACAATGGAGAGTAGAGGCTTGCAAGTAATGTGATTCAAATAAAAAACTCAATCAGACAATTTTGATGGCCTGTTTACCAAACGATTGAAAGGAGTAAATCAAGTATGTCTACGAAGAAAGTAAGAAACAAAAGGAAAACAGATAATTCCCAGCAAAATTCTTTAAAGGAATATCCAAAGGAATGTTGAATTAAATCTGAAAAGAAGCCAAAACAACCACAAAATTTGATTCAATGAAGCAAAAAAATAAATGGTGAACAAATGAAATGTTATGCATGAGAGAATTTGAATGAGCGATTGATGGGGAGGCAAATTCCTTGTTCGTGTACCTAATGCCAAAGCTGGCAAAACCCCATCTCATGCACAGTTTATCCCTTTAGATCAGCAATGATAGCGTTGGCCTTTCGCTAAATGCCCACAAATCACCGAAAGAGACAAAGAGGCGAGGAGAGTACGATTAGGAGACTGTGCTGTTTGTTAGCCAAGCGAACATGAAAGCAAGAGAAAAACCAACAAAACAGAGATGAACTAAACGAAGATTCACCACTAAATAGAAAATTAAACAAAACTTTGATTTAGGATAAAGTTTGCATGGACTCGACCATCCACGAAATTGTCAAAAAATTCCTAAAATAAATGATTCGACAAAGAGTTGCTACATATTTGACTTAGAGTCCTGACAAATGTTTTTACTTGTTTGTATTAGCTTGGGTATATGCAGGGCATAATTGGTCGATGTGTTTGTGTCTTGTTGTTGTGCTGTATACATATATACATACAGTTTGGATGTATATTTTATTGTCAGATTTTCAACTTTGCCACTAGCTTTGTAGTTTCACTTTGCCGGTTATTTTTTGCTTCCTTTTCTTTTTCCGTTTCTATGGAATCTGACATACTTCCGAGAACAAATTAAATTAACTGCAAATGAATCGATGACACATCTGATTTATAACATAACAATGTGAAATCTGGCTTACTCAAACCTTTTGTAACTTAGAAAAAATACTGACGGTTTAGCACGAGCGATATAATTAAATCACCAAGTTTTTTTGCTTATAATTGATCACTATTTTCTCTGTAGTTTTTTCCTTTTTGTTTTATTATCAATACAGAGAAACGACAACTTTCACTGTCTCCAGCTCTAGGCTTATGCTACACATTTTTTTACGCATCCATATAACAAAAACAACACTCTTGCCACACGCCAAATAATTGGAAAAGTTTGGCTCTTGTCGTTCTGATTACGATTCGATTTCACTGACACCATCGATTTCGAATCATTTCTAATCACATTTGCCGTTCGCATCAACGCTTCTCGTTAAATGGCATCACTTCTCTGCTGGCAAAGGCTTTATTGCTAGTTCAATGTAACCAACGTGTCGTATACGTAATAACAGATTACTAGCTTGTTATTGCATACGATTACATCGCTGCCCGTTTTAAACGTTGTTATTGTAGTTACTTTGTACTGCCACAGTGAAATCAAATCTGTGAGTGCGTAGTCGACTTTCCGCGCGTAACGATGTTGCAGCATGAGTTGTTCCTCGTTAACTGATAATAGCAATCGGCTACAGCATCCCATGGAGCCATTAGTGGCATACTAAGATTTCTGCTGTTGTCAACAGAAGTTTGCAGTCCTTAACAGTCTCGGTTTTTTCAACAATTTGGGCGTTCTCGCTCATTTCTGTTAAAAGAACATTCCAATGTTATGTTCTGGGATACGTTTTTCCCAAGGTACTGCTGACTTATTTGATACCATGTTTAATACTTTTTTCCTTAAGCCGATGAAATGATATCAAAAGATAAAAGCTGCTCAGTAGCACCAGAAGGGTCCTTTTGGGTAAGGTTGATGTAGTCAGCGCTATTTTACTTACATCACAGACTACATATCTTATTACAAAAACCAATCCAGAGTAGACGCTCGATCGTCACAATTGAACTCTTCAATTAAGGAATTACTCTTATTTCCGAAACTACTCCAGCCCGGAACTGTTACTTCTTGATAGTCTCCAAGAAACATGTCGGAGTACTTTGTAAAACAGTAACAGGGGCAACATATGCAGAGTGATAATCCGGAATTCCTTAATAGTAAAATGTATATATTTGGATAATAGTAATTATAATAAAGTTCCAGTCTTTATATAGTTCGCACTTCAAGCGACATAGCATAGTTCAATAAACTTTCTGTCCAAAAAGTCGATAAGGGTATCAAGTACAAGTTAAAGAGCTTGGAATTTTCGAATTTGTAATTAGAATCTGGCGTCCTCTGTTTCTTCAGCCAATGTTTATTTTTAAATACGGGTTTCTTTATGCAGTAGCATATTATCAGTTTTATGATTATTCCTCTACCTAAACCAAAAAGATGTGAGGAAGTCAAAATCTCAGATTTTTTTTATTAATCTTAAATTGCTGTTAAAAGCGCATTCATCGAATACGCTTATGTAAAAGCGTCGTTGATTGCGACCTAATTTATTATTCCCGCTATTTAAGTTTCTTTCTAGCGGCCTCTCTCTCGCTATTCCTCTCTACAAAAGCCTTGCTCCCTTAATCTCTTCTAAGAAATACTATTTAACAGTACACAAATTCCGTGTTAAACTCTCGCAATAAAGCACTTTCGGGCTTAGGTCGTAGACTGGGAGTAACGGCACACGAGCTCAACAGATAGACTATGAGTACTGTTGACCTAATGCGTGCTTGTTTGTCGGGAGTCAACTACCGCCTGCCTACCATACCATCTCATGACATCTGTTTTGAATAAAAAATTATATGTCGTTGCGCTGTCGACATGAAATTCAATTGCCTCATTTACATACGTGCTTGAATGTGTAATCGTGTGTGTGTGTGGTGTTGATTTACGCAGATTGGCTGCTTGTCATTCATTTGACGAGCTAGCCTATTGCCTCCCTATACGCATATATGAACGACACGAACATGGACGAGAGCGACATATGCGCAAAATTACGTTGTCGTTAAAATTACTTTCCAAAAATTGCAACAATAAATAACAACAAAAAATGCGATACGCAAGCAATGAATAAATCATGTACAAATATGTTTAGCCGGAATGCCAAGGTGGCAATATTGTATCCTTGCTGACGGTGTAGCACTAGAGGAGCTGATGCTGACGCTGCCGCCGACACCGTTAATGCTAATAATGCAAATTTATGAAATCAAAATTGAATCTTAATTTGCTGCTGTTACTTTCCTCACCACATTTTGCCACCTGACATTAGGCCACTTTTTTGCTTAACTTAGTCGACAACGTCCGTTAGATGCTTTGGGAGCTTCTGCTCTTGCTGTTGGCGCTTGGTGCTATTGACATTCACCAATAAAATGGTAGTCCAGCTTAGCACGTTCAACGCAGCCTTTTAAGTCAAACTGTCGACCGGACATACAGTAAACTTCCCCTTTGCCAGCTATCCGCATGCATGTGCCACAGTACACACGAGTGTACACCCATACTGCACACTTAACAAATTTCGTATCCGTTCATGCATGGATGTATGCAAACCGGTCTGCGGTGACTACAAGGTGAGGTCATCTGTCGCTAAATCAAATAAATTTGAATTAATTGAGTTTATCTTTTGTGAAATGTTGAATATGGTTGCGGTTGCAACTGGTGCAATGTGTCCGTTGCAGAGCAGATTGTACTTGTGCTCCTACTTGACGGTCGGTCTGTATCATTAGACTATTAGCTATGTCTGTTTCACAGTTGCATATGTCGCTGTGATTTTCTGATAAAACGATTCTTGGTGTAAGTGCATGCATATTTGTATTTAAGGTGCTGGCTATGGCTAATAATGCACTATTTGTATTATACACTATCATAACATTCGCGCACTTGCACAGATTCATGCCTACATATATAAGTAAGGGGAAATCTATTATCTTCCTCTTTATGAACCTGCTCCATTATTTATTTTACAGCTATAAATCTCAAGAATTTAACTAAAAATACTACTTTCGATGTTTAAAAATTTTTGTTTATTATTTCGCTTAAAAACCACCTGAAAGTTGAAGTGCGGCGACCATAAAATTGGAGAACAACAGAGTATTAGGCTAATAGTTGATAAGAAATAGGTCCAATTATTACAAATTGTAATCAGTTTAGTGAGCCTGTTAACTCAAAATCGGGAAACTCAAAATCAATGACTAGAAGGTTAGCTCTCTAGTGACAGATTTTGACAATTGCGGCTATCTTGATACCGGAAAATTTTTCATTCACATTCTGGGTTGCCTTTAGGAAAATTATGTAAAAATAGTAGTATTAAACAAAAATTTTAAATCGGTTGGATTTTAGAAAATTGATTAATTTAACACAATATAACTATTATTAAAATCCACTATTATTTAAGCCGAAATTGAGCCAGAGTGACTCAAGTTTGCCTAGGTCGGCGGCGTTCTTCTTCATTTTAGGGTTTTCCAGTAGAGTCGACAAAGGTAGCTAGCGACTTGCATGTTGGCGGATCTACAAACTTATTAAGGTCAACCGTGTCTTTAAAGCTGTTCCGTATGTGATTCGAAGTCTGTTATTTGTGACAAAACTTGACATTCTCTGGATTGCATAATCAGTTCTGATTTAACTTATGCTTCAAGTAACAGTTTTAAGTCATCCTCTATTCTAAGTGTGCATGAATAAATACCATGAATGACCAAAAAACACATACGTTCACACAAATTCTTGTCAGGTACAAATACTTGCAATGTACATGTGAGCATTCGGAAATTAGTCGATAAGGTGGAACAAATGAATGCTGCCAAATTACTAAAACAGTAGATTTAAAAAAATTTCTAACTGTAAAAACTAAAAGTTCATTGATGAAAATTGGAATTTCGAAAAATTACCGTCATTTCTTTTTAGTTTCTGTGGCGTCTCATCATAAAACGAAAAAGTATTTCACTTTATAATAAATATATTTATTGACAATAAACTTCTTTGGAACTCCAGAAAATTGTTAAATACCGGTAAGTAAAAGTAATAAGATTATTCTGGTAATAGTTCTCTACCATGTTCAAATAATCTGAATGGAAGTCATTACACAGCTATTGCTATGACAATTGTCATTTGTTTTTAAAATTTCTATACCTCATTCACAAAACTGTTATATTATACATTGTTATATCTGTGACAATGAGGGAAAACTACCAAAGTAATTTTTTTGAATTTTTCAGTAGAGCGCTTTGAAAGTTGACATTGTAGTGTAAATGTATGGAATTGAGGTACAGTTTTTTGATATAGATCCTAGCGCTGGAAATACAATGGTGGTTCTATCTCGTTTTCGACCAAATAAATATTTGTAAATTCTAGGGTCAGCAGAAAAAAAAAACTTTATTATTTCGTAGGTTTCGTGGTACTATGAATAGATTTATTAATTCCATTAGTTACCGTTAATAAAAATAGCATTTTGTGTAATATTTAAATTACATACGATGTCTTAATTTTCCCATTTTATATTATATAAAAATAAAAGTGAGTTTTGTTCTTAATAAATGCAACGACAGCTTGCCTTTATCTAAAACCAGTTTGATCTATTGAGTACATCTTTCATATGTGGTTTCATGAAAGAATAATCATCCTTCACCTCTATTGTAGTATTTCTATCTTTTTGGTCTACCCACTCAGCATTTGGATGAATAAATTTTGAAAATATCTGCACTTGATTGCATTTTGATTATTTTTAGAGACTAAATACTGAGTTTCAATAAAATTGAACACGTGGTAAAATCAAATATGATTCCTTTTGATGATTGAAAATTTATCATCATCTTGAAATCACTTTTCGTAATCAATTTTGGACAATTCTGGTGATGAAATTCGGAGTTACCATAAAATTGAACAGGGGGAATAATCAAATGCGTTCACTCTTAAAGATAAAAAACTGAAAATTATTTTTCTATCACTTTTTCGAATTATATTTGATCACTTCTGTTGACTAAATACTTGTGGCGTCATAAATTTGATTTAAATGGATAATTAAACATGTTCATTTTTGAAGATAAAAAACTGATAGTCCTTTTTGTATCAACTATTTGAATCACATTTCAATACTTCTGAAGACCAAATACATATGAAACAAAATGAGTAATCAAATATGTTCATCTCTGATGATCAGAAACTGATAACAATGTATTTTCTACCTTAAAAAATTATACTTTACAAATAAATTTGTATTTTTCACGGTTTCAGCACATTTTGTATGTCATGAAATTCAGAAAAATTAAAATTAATATAAAAATTTGTTGGTTGAAAAATCTGCATCACAAGCATACGTTGAGCTTTTACATTGTGTACCGGATAAGCACATCTTTATCACCAAGAAAGGTAACACAATTATATAAGTTTACGATATGAGTTAATGCGTTTAATAACTGTGCATATTATTATTATTACTATATTGTATTAAATAACGCTTAAATTAATCAATTTATATAATTATTATATATGTTCATAGTATTGAAATACTAAATGCAATTATAAATTTCAAATTATAAAACAAACAATTCGAGTTTTTATTTAGAAAAAGGATTATGGAAAGGTATGTACAGGGTGGCTAATGAAAGCCGCTACCAAAAAAAAATTAAATAACTTTTTTTCTATTTAATGAATCTGGTAAATTGTTTTTTTATTTTGCAGATTGACTTTTACGTTTAACAAAAATGGATAACTGGGACACTGAAACAAGAATTTGGATTGTCCGCCGCTATCACGCACTGGAGTCCGTAGTTTCGGTTCAAAGAGAGTATAGGCGCAGATGGACCATAATAAGACTTGTAAACAATTTTGCCGAGCATGGGACAGTCAACAGAAGACCTTACCATCGAAACCCTTCAGTTCGAACGGAGGAAACAATCGCTGCTGTAGCTGCTGCCATACAAAACAATCCACGTGTTTCGACAAGAAGCTTATCTGCTCAAATGGGTGTAAGCAGACAGTCATTACAGTCAATTATGCACAAAGATTTGGACTTATTCCCATATAAAGTTCAAATGGCCAACAAACTGAACGCTGCAGACTTGCCGATTCGCTTGGAATTTTGCCAGAAGATGCTTCAAATGGTGGAAGAGGATGGAAACATGTTGAACTGCCTTTTCATGTCTGACGACATAACAACAACATAAACAAACAAAATTGTCGAATATGGAGTGCTTCCAACCCACAGATACTCCATGAGACGGAATGCATCCACTTCGTGTCACAGTGTGGTGTGCAGTTTCATCACGCTGCATTGTCGGGCCCTACTTCTTCGAAGAAAACGGTCACACCGTTACGGTTACTGGAGACCGTTACTTGAGCATGTTGAGAGAGTTTTTCTATCCAGAATTACGCCGAATGAGAATTTCTTTCAACTCTGTGTGGTTTCAGCAAGATGGTGCAGCTCCTCATATAGCCCAACCTGTTATGACAGAATTGCGACGAAAATTTCCCAATAAGCTGATATCCAGAAACTCCACATTCCGTTGGCCACCCAGGTCGCCTGACCTTACTGCACCTGACTTTTTCTTGTGGGGTTATTGCAAACAGGAAGTCTTCAAAGCAAAACCAACAAATTTGAATGAACTAAGGCAATCCATTCGAGAAACAATTGCGGCTATTCCTGTCTCAACTCTCCAAGCAGTAATGAACAACTTTTTGGTAAGATGCCGCACATGCATCGACGAGCAGGGGGGGCATTTAAATTCCATTATTTTTAAAACTAATTAAGCTAGATTTAATAAAATTTAATGAGCTTTAACATGAATAAAAGAAAAATGAATTCCATACCCTGAAAAAAAAAATTATTTGAGTTTCTTAATGTAGCAAAATTCATCAGCCACCCTGTATATATAACGATAAGGAATTGATAACAAAAAAGAGTTTAAAAAAGTTATAAAATGTAGTACAAAATGATTTAAAAATTGATAGTAAAAAGATATTTGTTGTGATCATAAAATAATACCAAATACAAATAAAAACTTATTCAAAAAAGTAGTAAAACGTAATTTGAAATTTGATCATAAATTGGTATTTATTGTGATAATAAAATGATATCGAAAATTACTAAAAGGATATTACAATAAGTAGTAAACAAAGTCTCAAAAATTTACCAAAAAATAATATCAAATAAGATTAAAAAATGTTGCAAAAAGGAGTCGAAAACCATTTAAAATCTTATTATAAAAGTACATTCATTTCAATTAGAAAATTGTATCAAATATGATCAAAAAGTAACTACAAAGTATTCATAAAAGATAATCATTTTTAGTTCTGAAATCAAATTAAAAGTCATCACAAAATTATTGCAAAACGCGGTCAAATGTGATCACAAAAGGAATTAAATTCGACTTTCCAATGATATTAAATATGACAAAAAAAATGTTTAAAAAGTGTTCAAAAATATGAATCATTAATGATTACACAGGCCGACAAGAAATTCCACCATAAACCAGACCATACTTTTCTAAAGGTTTTCGATGCGCTGAATTCAAATCTGGAAGCAGAATTGCTCTATCACATCAGGATTTTGAAATATCCTAACCTAAATGTGCAAAAAACACCGTTTTTGCCTATTTTTGAGGTTATACGAGGTGTGTTCAAAAAGTATCGCGGATTTTATGTTTTTTCAAAAATTATTTAATTATTCATGAATAACTATTTTGTCCCCTTCAAAGTAATCCCCATGAGATATTATACACTTGTGCCAACGGTTTTTCCAATCTTCGAAGCACTTCAAAAAATCATTTTTTTGTATCTTGTTCAGCTCCTCCTTCGATGCCGTCTTTATCTCGTCAAGAGAAGCGTAACGTCGTCCTTTCAGTTTAGGGAACAAGCCTCTTCAGTTTAGGGAACAAGAAAAAGTCACAGGGGGCCAGATCTGGGGAATACGGTGGCTGCGGCATCATTAGTGTGTTGTTTTTGGCCAAAAAGTCGCGCACAAGCAACGATGCGTGAGCAGGGGCGTTATCGTGGTGCAAAAGCCAATTTTTGTTCTTCTTTGCACATCTTCTCGGCCTTCTGAGAACATTTTGTACCACCGACAAACGTTGCTTCGGTCCAAGGTAGCTTCTCCGTATGCCACAGTCAACATTCGGAATGCATCCGCGCACTTAATTTCGTCTTTCACACAAAATTTGATACAGGTTCTTTGATCCATTTTTTTGAATAGGTAAAAATCGAAGACGATCCAAAACACGTGCAAGCAAAGCAGCTGTCAACAATTAACTGAACATTCAAAATGGCTGAGCTTGTCGGCATAAGTGAGAGACATGAGTACCAACATAACGCCACAAAAAATTCGAAATTCGAATATACGTAACCAGCGAAAATTAAAAATTCGCGATACTTTTTGAACACACCTCGTATATAAACGACATATTCTTTTTTTTTTAAAAAGCACACATATCATCTTAAAGAAGAAGTCTTTCTCTTACGAATGGCGTTGAGTTTGCTTAAATATCTTTTTTTTTCGCCAAGATAGCTTGAAATTTGTAGACTTATCGTAAGAGGTATGTGTTCTACTGCATCATACCTATGTACTTTAATTCAGCGGTTTTTCAGCTATAGGAAAATTAGCAAATTTATAAACTTTAAATTGCTCAATCTTGCTATGTGTGCTTTTTAAAAAAAAAATCTGTCGTTTATATATGTGGAATTTTGTATGAATAGTTTAACTATTTAGGTTTTGTTTTTTAACGTTTAGTATAATGTTTTAATAAAGGTTAGTTTGTATACAAAGTTTAATTAAGAAATGTTGAACTTAAAGTTACATTAAATGGAATTTAATTAATGAAAAGAAAATGATTTTACAGCACACGTCGTATTCGTCTTCACGCTCTGAATGCCCGTCGTCAACTCTCTCTCTTCGTGTTTCTTGATACTTGAACTTCGTTCGTTGCACGCCACAAAACGACATTTGAGAAAGGGTTGCCATCAAGTTTATGCAAAACCCAATCCCACATATATAACCTCAAAAATAGGCAAAAACGGTGTTTTTTTGCACATTTAGGTTAGGATATTTCAAAATCCTGATGTGATAGAGCAATTCTGCTTCCAGATTTGAATTCAGCGCATCGAAACCCTTTAGGAAAGTATGGTCTCTTTTATGGTCAAAAAAATCGGTCTTGTTTTGTCGGCCTGTGTTATTCATGGATAGTCATATTTAGAGTGCACTTTTCTCCCGACGGTACATTAATATTCGATTGGAAAATGTTTTTAAATTTGATCGTTTTTAATCATCTGGAGAATGATATTTGAATACTTTTTGTAGAAAATTTTCAAGAAATGCTGGGTGGGTATAGTTTTATATTCACTTAATATTTATACGACCTCCAGCATTATTATAACGCTTGAACTTCTCAACCAATATTTTCAAACTCCAAATGCAAATTGCATAATGACAAACTTACAAATAATAGGAGCATGACATTTTACGAAGAGCAACACCTTTGCATATGCTCCTTTGATAAGAAACTTATTTGGTAAACTTAATTTGTGGAAACATTTAATATGCAAATTGCCTTGCCCCTGCCAGGAGCTGCCTAAGCTAATAAGGATAAACTTTTCCACTAAACAAACACTGCAGAAAGCATACATAATTCTGTGCAAAAACGGTACCAACCTAATGATTTATAATTTTGCCAACACCAGGAAAACATATCAACTTGCTTCCATTAAATGTAATATTTACCGTTGGGTAATAACTCCAAGACAAATCATAACTAAATTACGAACTTTGAAAATTTCCCTACAAAAAATTGTGCGACTGATCTCTAAAGAGAGTGATCCGCTATCAAACCGACTGGTCCGACCGAACCCGTAGGAGAACGAAGGGGATCTGTCCGACACCACCCTTTTGAGCACAAAAGGGACTAATTAGTCTCTTCATAGGACATGCTCAAACAAAACGGATCACTTAAACCCATACAAAGGGATCAAAAATGGCAGCATGCTCGTTGCGACTAATCCCGAATTCATTCCAGATTAATTACTTTTTTGGCAGGCTTATTTCACAACTTGCACACACATACAAAATTTAGAACTGAATCAAAACTTAACAATATACTTGCGAAGACAACTCAGAATAGTCAAGCTAAGTTGAGTAATTTCCATTGCAAATAACCCACAGAAATATGGATTGTTTTAAAAATGTTGCTAACAACAACAAGTGGGAGGAGAGAGCACAGCATACAAGCTCACTCACCAATTTTTAGATACACAGATGAGGTAATTGGTATTACTAAAAGTAGGGCCTTTTTTCAACACAAAATTTATTTCAGTGAAGTACAATGCGTGAAGCAGGCGAAAAAGTGAACTCTCTGACAATGCTACCCTCAAAAAAAATTTGCGGTTGCACATTTGCTTTTAAAATTTCCAAAGAGCAAAAAGTCACTGCAGCATTCCCTCTTGGAAAAAATATTTGAGTCTTTTTAACGTTTCAACAAAACTTTCATGTAGTGTAAATTCTTTTGCCTGGCCTGAAGGAGGGTCTAACACCAACCTACACACCTGGAGCTTTTTTTCTAAGCCAAATTAACTTGTGATATTTCCACCGGAAAATTTAAAGACGATGCTTTTATTCGAAGTTTAAACCGACAAAAAAAAAATATTTATAAGCAAATATATAGTTTTATAAAATCTACAAAAACAAGGTACAATATTGTATAGTATGTAGAAGTATATTATAGTATGTCGAAAGAGTTGTTGATTGGGCCAAGCGCAAACCAATCCACATTTTATTTGCGACAGTTTAACTAGCGAACAAAGTGAACGCCTTTCGAAAATGGTTTTAAAAAATTATAATTTGGTAAAAGCTTCAAGCTTTTTCCCTAATGTCTGACTTGAAGTCGTAACTCCTAAAGATCGTGCTTCTACATTTACGGAACGTTTCTTTTTATGAAAAGTATGCATTTTTCTAGCTGGTCTACTTAGGACAAGCTACAAAAAGCAAAAAGCAAACAATCAAGGAAGTCTAAGTTTGGCAGAAAACGAACATTATATCCTTAGCTGTGAACTTTAGATTTTTAATGAAACTGGATATATAAAATAAAGAAAAAAAATCACCGATTATAGCAGGCAAAAACAAAAATAAATTTTGTTAATTGATATCAGAGAAAAATTACAACGATTTGCACAGCGATGGTATGGGATGACGTGTTTCGAAGTCCCCCACTTCTCATGAGACCACTTTTCGTACACGGGGATACGAACCCAAGTGCCTGCACTAAAGCTATGGTGCGCTGTAGCGACACGATGCATTTATCCTCTTATGTTCCATTTTGCATTTATTTCCTTTTTACATTCTTTGGTACATATAATTTTTTACAAAGTGTAAAATGCAGTGAGATTTGTAAAAATTTACTTACAATGAGATTCGGCCTTAACTATGGGGTGAAGTTGGTTGCTAAAAACAACAAGAAATGCTAGCAATGCCAACTTCCGAGCTCAGTCTTGCGGCAAACACAGAAAACATATAATGAAACCAAAATTACATAACTATATACCGTAGGTGAAAGTGCGAAACCTCGCATCACTTCTTGTCAAACCACGTCAGCCACCTCCCATTAGGCAGCAGTTTTGCAATTGAAACTTGTTTGATTTTTAAGTAATTTACATTAATAGAACACGCTCCCATCAGAATCGTTTCTTCGAACACTTTTCCAAACCAGCACGCAATTTTCTTGAGAATTAATTAAAAGTTTTTTATGAGGTAACATAATCGGTTTTGCACTTTCACCGACGAACTACAAATACAAAAAAAATAGATATTCCATTTACGGATGCTGAGCCCCATGCCAAATTGAAAAGGCTACAAGTTCACAACTGAAAAATAGCGTTTAGTGATTCCCTAGGCAGCCATTATTTATATTTTTAGAGAAACTGTGCGTTCTGAGTTGTTGCAGTTAGTGAAGTCGTTGGAGCATCGCAACGGCAATAGAATCCTTACGGTTTTACGTTGAACTAGTACTAGTCTGAGTTTTGCATAAATCGCCAATAAAGAACCCATACGTCAGTACAGCTATGCAGTTGGGTCAAGATTTTGCTGTGCTTTGAGTCTAAAATTAAAACTAGTATATCGTACATTCTATTTCTAAGTTGTGATAAGCAAAGAACTAGCGCTAAATTGCATAAATTGTTTTTGTGCACTTTTCGTTTCCTTGCCATTTACTTTTATTACAGCTGTTCGCGTTCTTGATTGAATGTCGGAACACGGGGACTCCCAAACTACTTGCTCCTATCAATTGCTTTTCCAACTTTTAGAGTTGATTTTTACTTAAACTAGCTGCTAATATTTATTAATTTAGCAATGGTTTTAGTTCCGGCCACTGCACGATGTTCGCTAATGGTGACGGTTCTCTTACAATTTTGTTGTTTTCCTATTTAATTTCCTACATGTCCGTAAATTTTTGGTGTGGGAGAATTGAGTGATGCCTGTTGAGAACTAGGCCCTCTTTGGTATGTATTGGTGATGTTATGTACTAGCGACATCTAGTGATGCAACACGTATATCAATCAAACTCACGACAAGACAAATATTATAACTGTTATTACTCGGTTTTTTATAGTGAATACCTGTACCCCAGCAGTACAGCGACTAATAAGACTGACGTATCAAAACTTTTAAAACGTTTTCTTTTTAAACATAGTCGCTCTTACGGCTTGCTTTATCGGCTAAATATTTTTGATATTTTATTTTACTGGAACCAGAATTAGAAATATTATTTATAGACAAATGTTCCTTCAATTAAAGTTCAACATCAGTTGGATTGAATACTAATTAAATTGTTATGCAAATTATTCGAGAACCTTGAAAGAGTGATGGCATTCATAGTTATATACGATACATACTTATAAGTTTAAAGAAACGAAGTCAACGAGTGCCTAGTAAGAGCAACGACCTACTTTGGAAATCCTCCTGATGGTCACTTGGCTGCTAACAAACGCAATTATGTAGGTATGTAAGTGTGTGGAACCACGTTGTTAGAAGCTTTCGTAATGGTCGAGTGGTTGTTTGAGTTTGTTTTCCTTTAGCCAGCTTTTATGAATGTTCTGGGTGAGTACTGCTCATTTAAGTATGCAGCAACTCTTCTGCTACTTCTGATGGAAGTCGTTGATTTATTTTACAATTTATACGTTCAAAATGAGTTAAAGCTGAATTACCGTAGCAGTTACATATGTATGTAAGTAGCAGGGTTGCGTGAGGCGTGCGGCTTTGATTTCAAATCCACCTTCAAATAAGAAATCAATTTGATTCGTGATTTGAATCGTCGACCAATTCAAAGATACTTTTTGCGTGTGACTTGATATGTGTTACAAAATAAATTTGATTCATGATAAACGGTTTGTGGTACCGATGGTTCCAAAAGTCCTCTTGCTTTATAATAGCTGAAGGCTACAAAGAAAAGCAGCCTGCGTTAGGACATATTTTTAATCAAAGCTCAACTTCGCTTAATATTTTAAACAGGGTTTGGAAACATTTACTCGTATTCGCGAATGTGAACTTTAACAAAAAATTGGCATTCCCATTCGCGAATAAGAACGCATAAAAAATCTACATCGTTCACGTTCGCGAATCATTCAAAGAATGATCTTTTCGCCGTTCATTTTCAAAAACGTATGTACTATATCTTACTTGTGATCATTCCAGAATACTTTCGCGAATTAATGTAGGAACGCTCTTCTATTCATTCATCAACTTTAGAAACTAATTTGTATGTTGCTTGGAATATTCGCAGAAGGTTGGAGTAATAAATTTGAAAAATGCTATTGCAGGTACACCAAAATATTGCAGGTGAACAAGAAACTTGTTGACGACAGCGAGTACCACAGAATATTTAATGAAGAGCTTATGAGCTTCAGCGAATTAAAACCCAGTGGCTTCGCTGGCTAGGTTCGAATGAACGAAGATGCTCCGGACCAGAAGGTATTCTTATCGACAACCGCGGTCTCTCACTTTGTATCTTTGATTTGGTCGAAAGCATCTTTGATTTGGCTGAAGAAACGAATCACAAATAAAAAATATCTTTGATTTGAAACAACTTTCAAATCAAAAACAAATTTAATTTTTGAAATCGTGATTCATCCAAATCAAAATCGCGCAAGCCTGGTAAGTAGGGAATATGCCTGAGTATTTCTAAGGCAGGCTAATAAGTCAAGTAACGTCATTGGATTGTGTTTTGGATTGTTAAGTCTTGAAATAGAACTCAATTAATTAAGTAGTTTACTATAAGAACTGTCATTTGCTGCAAAAGTAGTGTCCAAATATCTGTAAAGTCGGAGATGCTGAAACCCTGCAATATTATATGTTCCGTCCTCCACGAAGCTGTATGTTCTTTCTTCTTCTAATTAAAGCCAATTGAGTACATAAAGAAAAAAGTGTATTTATATTTGAGTATGTTTCCATGGTTTTCAATTGAAAAAAAAATGTGTGCATAACAGCACTATTCGATAACACTCCTACTTGCCACAGCAAAAAAGGCGTTTCACATATGCCTCTAAATGCCATAGCGTAGATTGTTTGCATTTTTGCTTTGCCAGTACTTGAAAGAACAAAATTACCATTCATATTTTCAGCCAACGCCAACACTTGCCTCCATTGGGAATTCACATCACATCTATATAGCGATATGGGATTTGCATGCGTGCTCGAAGAACAAGTTAACACTCCGATGAATGCACTCAAACATACAAACCAGCATCGGCATTTAATGAACTTTTCCGTAAATTCACAACAGTCAGAAAACCAAAACCAAAATCACCATATCAACTCACTTTCACACTCCTGTATTATAAGTGGCCACACACACAAACTAGGGATGCAAATTTTGTTCGATTTTAGCAATACCGAGGGTCTGGGATCCTATTTTTCTATTCGTGAATCCCAGGATTTGAGAGAAGTGAATAAATTGTTTGTACCAGACCTTAAAACAAATAACAAATAAATTTTTTGAATATGTTTGTTTTATTAAAAATGAAAGTTATTCCACTTAAGAAAACCAATTTATTATTCTGATCCGGCTTTATTTGATCAATATAAAAAGATATTTATTTTATCATAGTTGTTGTTATTCTTATACTAATTTTATTTTCAAGGGTGTGTATAATCCGTAGGTCGCTTCAGAGTTCCAACAGACCGCAACTAATTGTCCAGACATTTTTTCAAAATTAAGTCTAAGGAAGTAATCACTTGCATTGGATCAAGTATATTGAAACCTTTCAGGATTTATATGGAAAAATTAGTCATCACTTTTGGCAGCCATAATTTCGAAATAGTGAAGGTTTATGTTTACCTGGAAACCAGCATTAGCACCATCAATAATCTCACCCTAAAAATTCAACGAAGAATGAGTTTTTCAAACGAATTTTCGATAAAGTTCTTCAATCTCAATCTAGTTTTATTCATTTTGATGCACTAACGTTTTGAACTTAATGTTAATGATAAAGATCAAATTGAAATCAGAATGATACACAAAACTGAACAATACACAACCGCCAGACTATCCCTTGCCTGATATCGACTCCTAAATGGACGTGTTAAAATAGAACAAACTGTAGTTTTCAGAGCGGTGTTCTCTACAACTTCCTGCCATTCGACAACTACATCAATTCCAATCATTTTCGGAATTCGCATAGAAGTGATAAGTGCAACCAAGAAGACATTGCGAAACAGAAGCCATGCAAGAATTTAAATCAGTGATGCACAGCGACAACAGGGATATCAAACTATGAAATCTCTTTTTGAACCAGGGGATCAATGCTGGTTTTGCGTTATCGTGAAGTGAAAAAGATCTTTTCACTTTAGTTATCACTTGAAGTTTTCCTTTCTTCACTTCACTGAGCTCTAAAATACGATTCTGATATGTGCGGTGAAAACTGTTGGCAGAAGACAATTTTGACTTTCGTTGACACAAGTTGTTCTTTCTAATGTTAGCTTATTATATAATTGTAAGAATAAAAGTAATTTTTATCACCTAAAACGTTTAAATTTGTAAAAAATCCGACGTTTGAATAATTTTGAAATCTTGACGTAAACATCAAATTTATATTTATTCACTTCATTTCAAATCTAAAATTTAAAGTAAAACAAGAATCGAAATCATGATGAATTGATGTATTTACTTTTCACTTCACTATAACGCAAAACCAAAACTGACCCTCAGGAATGCTTTTCAATTACACAGCGAGAAAATCTCCTGCCACAAAGTCTAGAAATTTATATGAAACTCTACGAAGCTCTAAAGTACAAGGAGAATGTATGCCATAGAAAAGTACTTAAACAACAGAGATATGTCTGGCGAAAGTGTCAGCTAATTAATATCACAAAACACAGCTGCTATTTATTACTAAGCGAGAACAGGCCATCCAGAGCTTCGCATATGTTCTAACATCTATGAGGACTATCTCCTTGGTTTGATGACGCATTTTGCGCTAATATTCGCAACTTGACAGTTTTTAATTGCAAAGCAAAAAAGATAAATTACAACAAGTGACAAACGACAACATATCTAAACAAAATAAATGCAAACAAGAATGTTTACAATATTTTTGACAATTGTTATGCAACGAAGAACCGCTGGAAAACAGGCAATAGCAAGAGTTAAACATAAGAGGATGTAGGAGGCTGCGGTGTTAGAGCTGCCAACCTTGGCCGTTGGAGCCAATGATTTGGTGGGGTGTGCTATTCCATGGAACGCTGGCAGGAAACAAATTGCTCGATGTGTTGACAATTTCCCTAAGATAATGCATTTAAGTTGGTTGTTGTTGTTGTGCATTCGCACAGTTGCTGTGTGTCACGCAGCTGTATGCATACAATTTCAATATTTATCAACAACACAATTTCTCGCGCGTATCAAAATAAGACCAAACAAAATGTATTGGATTATTTTTGCAATTGAAAACTGCGAAGGCAAAAGCAGCAACAACCACAAGCACATAAGGTACCCAAAAGATCTTAATAATACATTTCTGCAATATTATATATGTACTTTGGAAAATGATTAGCTGACTTAACAGTAAAATCGGAAAATTAATTACCATCTCGATTGAGTAAGTGTGTATGTATCAATGTGCTGTGTCTGTGTGTGCGTATAAGCCCTTCAGTAAATTTGGGAACCAATTTCCAAAAAAGACAGTCTTGAGCTACATACTTCGTGAATCGTTATGTGCTGGTTACAAAAGTGATAGCTAAAACAAAACCAAAATTGACAAGGGATGACGAAAATTCGTTCCAATATAAATCCAGCTAAAAGGCACTTCAAAACACATATTAAATTAATCTATACACGCAATTTTTAAGTCTACATGTTAACAGATGATTTGATATTGGAAGTTACTTAAAAAAGTAAAAACATATCATTCTGAAGCGTAAAATCATCTCAGAGGCCAAATTTTATCGAAAAGTGACACTGAAGATGGCACAAGGCCGAAACCGGGTTGTTTCCTTACCTTAACGAAAGATCGTGACAATATACATTAGATATGAGCCCTGACGACGAATAAAGCGAAACAAGTATTATTTATGTTCCATTATTTAAAGTAAAGTATTTTCGTTTTATTAAACTATCGAAGTGTTATCATCCAAACATGCTTTATATCAGTAAGAATCTATTTGAAAGTTTATAAATTCGGAGTACTCTGCGTCCATAGAGAGTGCTAATTGCATGCGTGAGTGGATTGTTAAATAGTTTTTCCTGGTAATAAAGTTTTCTCAACTTCGAACCCTTAACATGTGTATGTTAATTTAATGTTTAATTAGCTCTGCTTACTGTTTTGGATGTGTGCATAAAATTATTGTTGGTGGGTGCCGACAATGGAAAACACAACTGCTGTTGCAATTGTACTGCTAATAAATATGCATAAACACAAGCATTTATGGATTTTCCTTCGAATTTGCTGCCTCTCGCTTCCTATCTTTGACAGGAAGTATTTGCATAATTTAATTATCTGAAGTCGATTTCAAAGCAGTTATAAAGAGATTAAAAATCAACATTTATATTAATTAAGTGCACTTTAATTACTTTGATATTAAGTTCAAAGAGCAGTGTACGGAGCTGCATTAAAAGGAAACAGGAATTCTTCTTGTAGGATTCTAAGTATATTGCTTCGCTTTGTGAGCAGAATGTAGGAACAACTATTACAGCTGGGTTGAGGAAAGTTTAAAATCAGTGTTAGTTCAGTGTTTCTTACAAAAAAAAATACATTCAAATAAACAAAGGCGAACTTTAAATATGGTCGGATGTGTGCTGGAAAGCCCACGGTTGTATGTTAGTTGCAAAGAAGGCACGCTTTACCTTCAAATTATTAAAAATCGGTTGAGCCAAGGCCGTCGGTCCGTTGGTCTGGGTGCACGATGGCAATCGAATGAAATTTTGTACATTCTGTTACTTTTCTCCGACGACAGATTGCTACAAAATAAAGGCAATGAAGCTCAGTGGAATTATCTCATCTTAGAATCGAAATGCGCCAGCTGTTTTAGCCATTTTAATTTTGTATGCAGGTCTTCAATCACGTAAAAAAATTGGATTACAAAATTTCATTTTATATTACGATATATCTTTAGAATATGGACATTTGATTAATCGAACAAGTTTTTATGAAGAATTGTTTGATTAACCTAAGCTGTTGATTAATCATATTAATAAAAAACCCCATTCCAAGTAATTACTGCCTATTAAAAAAAAAACTTATTAAAATCTGGTTAACTGTATTCATTAATGTCGTCAATGTATGTCAATCTTAAATTAATCGTTTTAATTAGTAGATAAAAATTTTACTATGATTAACTAGTTGATAAAATTAATGTTAAATGGCATGTTCGGTTAATTGATAGTCGCGTCAATTAAAAATTGGCAATTCGAACGAGCTAAGGTAAATAACAATAATAATGACGAACGCGGGCTTTGTTTCCTCCCTGAAAAAAGAACACAAACACCACGGGCTTCATTGCTTTTTCATCAAGAAATAAAGTACTTGAGTGTTATTGCCTTTGGTTTGTGTTATTTTAATATAAAACAGGTACTTCAGCTTTAGCTTTTTGATTATTTGAATGTGCGTGATTTACTAATATTTGCAATTTAGATTAATCTTCATTGATCAGAGCTACTTATACCGCTGACGTGACATAATGACAATGGAATTAATGTCTGTGACATTAATTGGCATTTCAATGACATTAAAGATAACTAATGTCAATGACGTCAATTCTTATAAGAATTTGATTTTTTATTCCAAATTTTCGCCTGCGGCGCTTTTCTCAAAATTATCAAAATTCATTTAATAAACGTGTTTTATTTCATAAAAATACATATATATATAAGGTATAAAATGAAAACTTGGAGTAAAACCTGCTTAGTACATAATCTATATAATGCACCTGAAAAAGCAGTTGCGTCACCCTTATACCATTAGGTACAGAGCTCATTTGTTGAAGAAGGTTGTAATCAAATTTCCCAGGTGAACGATTTTTGCATTGTCATTTCAAGTTACCAGCATATCGAAGCCGGTGTAAAAAAAATGCTCCCAAAACTCATCACTACGAATCCTATCGAATAATGTTTTTTTTTGCTATTAAAACTTGTAAGATTTAAGTTTTATCTAGTGTACCAAAATACATAGCCCCAAAACAATGAAAAAACTTTCCGAATTCTCATAAGCAGCAACACACAAACCAAGAAAACAAATCCACGAATAAGGAAAAAGTTGACGAAGCAAATCAAAGTACAAACCTAATAAGTGGGAGAACACAATAGACTCGGCGAAATACCTAAATGCAATAAAATAAATTGCAACAACTTTCACCAGAACGAGTCAAAAGGGGAAAATAATGAAGTACCGAAAAATGAGAAAAGAAATATTACAAGTGGCTAATAATAACAAAATAATAATATCATAAAATATTTTGCTTTTGTTTTCGGACTTTGTTGCAGATGATGTCGAGAGTTGTCGGCCTACAACAAGAACACTACATAAAATAATATAGTAAGTTTTTATATACGTTAGTATGTATGTACATTAGAGCGCAGCTTACACAAAATAGTGCATTTGTTGCTGTCTCTTTAAATGTTTTTATATTCAGTTGATTTGGTTTTGTGTTTTTCCGACAGGGTGGATACTGGATTTATTTTGGAACGAATTTTTGTCATCCCTTGTCAGTTTTGGTTTTGTAACAAACCGGTTTCGGCGAACCGCCATCTTCAGTGCTTGATTTCGTTCTGATCTGTGTCTATCCGTTGTCATGTATTTATAGTCTGGATGCTGTATCAGGTAGTGTTAGTATTCGTGTATATGGCTCGTGTCTTACGAACGTATCCGAACGGGTATCTGCAATGAGGGTTGTTCTTAACGCTCGTTTATTAGTTGTGGTGTTATATCAGGTAATTAGTTTTGAGGATGTTAGGTTAGGTAATGTTAAGTGTATATTTAAGGGTGGGTTTTGACGTTCGTTAGTCATGTAGAAGTCAGTGATTTTTGGTCTCTGATTTGTTTTGTGTGTGTGCTCGTTTATTGCTACTCGTATTGTTATTGTACCTGCGGTGTTGTTTGGTCCTCTGTAAATTAGTTTTAGCGGTTCAAATATTGCATCAGAAATGGTGTTTGTTTGTTCGTTAATTACTCTCCCGTCAAATGTCTTAAGTTTGTATATTTCCATGTTTTCTAGCACATTTAAGCGCCGCCCTTTTCTTTGTACGTGAAGTATTCTGGCTGTGTTTTTGATGTTGGTCGGGGTGCATTTGTTTTTGAACATGTGATTTGCATAGTTTGACTCTATTGTGATAGTGGGTTTCCGTGTTTTTCTGTTGTAGTCCCTTATGTGCTCCCGGAATCGTGTACTTATTTTTTCGTCCTGTTTGCCCTATATAGCTGTGCTGGCATTCGCAGGTAAGCTTGTATATTCCTTGTTTCCTGAATGGTTCTTCCGAGTTAGTGTTGGTTCTTACTTTTTGTCCTAAGTTGTTCGATGTTCTGAACGCTGTGTTCATATCGTGTTTCTTGAAGAAGTTTGCCAATTTGTGTGTCGTTTTTCCAGTGTATGTCATTGTAGTCCAGATCTTGGATTTTTCTTCTGCGTTGTGTCTTTTTTGTGATCCATGGTTCCTTCGGAGTTTGTCTATTAGGCATTTTTTGTATCCGTTGCTCGTGGCTATGTTGTATATGGTGGTTAGTTCTTTCTTGTATGATTCCTGAGTGAGGGGTGTTCTTTGAAGTATGTCCACTAGGTGCCTTAATTCCGCATTCTTGTGCTGTTGAGGATGGTTTGACGTAGAATGAATTATGGTGTCTGTAGTTGTTGGTTTCCTGTAGATGTCGTATTTAAACTTGTTTGTAATTCTGTCAATTCTTATTGTTAGGTCCAGGTAGTTCAGTTCTCCTTCTTTCTCGGTCTCCATAGTAAATTTTATGTTTTCATGTTGTCTGTTTAGGAATTCTAGTATTCGTTCTTCATTGTTATTGTTCAGTATGCAGATGATGTCGTCGACGTACCTTGCGTAAAATGTCACTCCTAGTTCGTTTTTTAGTTCTTGCATATATTTTGTTTCCAAGTTCTGTACGAATGCCTGCATGAGAATTGATGACGTTGGGTTTCCCATTCCTAGTCCGTTTGTTTTTATATTCCTCCATTCCTCATACACTAGTTTCATTGTAGGTTAGACTTGATACATTATTTTTTTATTATAAAAACCATTTCATTGTATAACCTTAAACTTCCGATTTTGAAAAGCAAGGGCCACTCTAAAGTACATATAGAATTAACTAGGTATGTATATGAATTTCGTTTTATGTACGGTTTCGTTTATGCGGTTTGTTTGTTGTGGCCGCCAATGTCCAACCTGGTGAGGGTACCCTGAACTTGGGCAGCAGTTAAGAAATTATTTGACGTGCTGCTACTATTTTTCTGACCCTCCGGCTGTTGACTCGCAAAGGAAATTGCATTTGAAGGACTCTGCTAACGCAGGAACAACATTTATAACAATTGCTGAGGCTCAGCGAGCGCCATGGTTATGCTAAGTCAAAAGTGACAGCTTGAAAAATATATTGGCTGCACAAAGCGCTTGAAACAAAAGATGGCAAGCAACGCAAAATGAACTACACCCACCCAACAATGGAATATAATCTAACAAAAATACTCGTACCTCGATAATAAACCGTTCAAAAAAAAAAAAAAGACATGGCAAAGCAAGGAAAGTTGGCAAAACAATACTTCACGATGAAGTTGGTTGCGGTGAAGGACGAAATGTTATAGCAACATGTAAATGTTTGTAACTTTGTAAGCATAACTGTATAAAGGAACTAACAGCAGCATCGGCAGGCAACAAGCGCAAGTGGAAAAACTTAAGTGCCCGGAAAATTTCCCAGAGGCCTAATGATGAAAGTTGGCCGACTGCGAACTACGGCAAGCAGCAGCAGCATAGCATTGTCATACCACTAACTCAGCCTGTCCTGCTGCTTGACTTACGACAACGACCAGCATTGTTATTTCAACCCTTTTTTCTCTCTTCTTCACTTTGCTTTATGGTCCTCTCAGAGGCTTGTGCTTAGTTGTTGTAAATGTTTTTTTCTTCTTATCATCATTGTAATAAATGCATTACAATAGTCAAGGTAATTTGGGTAAAATGCAAAAGTAATCAAAGTAGAATTAAAAATGAAGTTGTTTAACCAGCTCTTAGCTCACTGGGGGCCATTCAAATTAACCACAAAAGCTGCTAAGGCTCTGGTCGCGTTGACCGTGGCACATAAACTAACGGTTTCCCAAAGCTGGAGTCTTTCATTTTTATGCAATTTTACTTAACGCTTAAGAACATAAGTGTTTCAGTGTTTGTTTTCATTTAAAATGCCAACGATGTAAGTAATAAATAAATAGCGATTGGGGCTTTACACTAGAGGATATCGTGGCATATTTGGATCGACTTAAGGGCGATTATCGCCATCAATGGGGCCGTAGTGGGATGTGTTACGAATTTTAAACGCAACTGCAAACGACTGTCATATTGTCTCTTATTAAGTTTTAAAGTTGGGTGCGCAATAAATCTTTTCCTGCTTTACTGGGTGTCAGAAGTATTAAATTGAGATTTCAGCGAATTTTTCCTAACCAAAAATGAGTGTACGTGTTGTGAAGCGTTGACATTTCTGAGTTTAGCACTTTAAGCTTTTTATTTTACAATAACTGCTCTATATTTTTGTTTTATTCCTTTATTTGTTCAAACAAAAATGCCAAATTGTCATTCAATTGTAGCTGCTGGGTACCACAAATCAAAGCTAACGATTACTCATGCTGTGTGGCATTTTTTGCTAAAATCTAAATCAAATCAAACCATAAATTCGGAACATGTACAACACAATGTACCAAACAGGAATGGATAAAGTTACACAATCCTGTAAAATATTTTCAATTTGGCTCAAAACTTCTGAATTTGGCGACTCTTTTTTTTAATAGTTATTCTTTTTTAAGAAGCAGTAAGCAGCCACTCCATGCATAAAATTTACAGATCAACATATGGATCTGAAGTGTATCAAGAGTTTTCTATTGTCTCTGTAGGCACCTAACAATAATTCAACAATAATTTCCACAAAGCTAACTTTTGGTGGATACATAATGTATATCGAGATCAAAATTCAAAATTCACGATTTCGCAAATATTTCGCTTTCGAGAGTGTAACTTCGTGCTTCGTCCATTACAAAACTGTACACCATAAAATTTCCCTGCAAAACGATTTTTACTCAACCGTTTCCAAACTACATATGGAAATGCCCGGAAAGAAATTTAATTTTTGGACCATCCTATCTCAGTGATATATGAAGCAGATTCGCTCTAATTTTGTAAGTAGACTTAGAGCCAATAATAAGAAAATTTAGGAACAAGAAAAAAATGGTTGTGGCAACGCTGAGAATGTCATCACAATTTAGAGCTGAAACTCGATTATAGCGACGATATTCTGGAAGATACATATTTTTCTTTGTAAGTACTACTATTTATTTTTTTGAAAAATTTTAATATCATTGTTAATGGATTCGCTTCATTTTAGAAAGGCATTCGAGTTGTATATAGAACATATCGGTCTACGGTGATCTTAGAACTATTAATATTTCAAAATTAAGTATCATAAACAACTTATTTAATATATGTGGTAGTCTTACCTATACTTCAGCTTTGGTGGTGAGAACCGTTACTTTTAAAAAGTGCCGAGAGTTAATGTGGTTTTCGTTACGCGTTGAAACTTTGGAAGAGAATTAATAAAAGTTTACCCGAGCGGACCAAAGAGCTTGTAATATTTTGTCACAAGAACTGTTCTAAGAGTAAAAATATACTTTTTTACTACATCTGTGGCAGTAAGCAAGAAAAGCCAAATTCGAGATAGAATAAAAATGAGATCTCTGATCACACAAATTTTCAATTGTGGACAAAATGGACAATGGACAAAAAGCCATATCTCCATTTTACATGTTTACACTACAATTTCAACTTTCAAAGCTCTACTGAAAAATTCAAAAAAAAAATAACTTTGGTAGTTTTCCCTTATTCCCACAGATATAATGATACCTCCTACCAACCCTACCAACCACTGCTAACCACATTTCCCAAAAATACAAACACATGCACATTTTTTGTTTGAAAAATTTCCTAAATATTGGAAATAGAATAGCAGCTTTGAAAAATTGATTTTTATTTGTCAAACTGCTTTGAAAAAATTAATAAGGTAAAAACAGAATTTTTAAAAACTTTTTTGATTTTATAGAATCTGTATCTTATTTTGCAGATGATCATTGGTTACAACAAGAAACCCCATGCAGCTGGAGAAGAGCAATATTTAAAAATAGGTAAGAGTTCATTAACCATATTATAACACCCGGATTATAATTTTGCTAATGTTGTTGCAGTACTTCGTTTTTTACCGAAATCCGGAGGTCTCAGTTTGCTGTTGGAGGAGTCTGCTTCCTGCAGGTAGTGATTGTGATGGTGTTAACGAAGTGTTGAAGTGGCTGTTAAGATGTTTCCTTATTTTCCGTTGAGGCTACTTGACTTTAGTATGTATTTAGTTTTTTGTATAATGTCTAAATATAAAATAAAACTTATAAAACTATTCTATTTATTTGGAAAAATTGGTAGGTATCGACAATTTAACAATAACCAGTACTACTGGTATTTCATTAACCAATTCCGCTAATAAAATTAACCATATGTTAGCCACTTCGGTAACCAATTCAACAAATAATTTTCACCACTTGTTAGCCAAAACAATAACCAAGTGAACGAATATTTTTCACCACAGTTTAACCGAAACATAAACCATTTCAAATCATATTTACAACTACATGGTAGCCAAAACATTAGCCAGTTTTTTTAAGGGAAATTTTTGAAGGCTGGAAATTTGGAAAACACATGTGGTTAAAATCTTCACACGGCCCGAACAAAATTAGCTACTTTTTATACCATTCGAGAAATGAATGAAACCAAGTATTTAGCTACATTGCTAACCGGTATCTGGTTTGTAGGGAAGGTTCTTGATGTATGCGGCACGTGGTTCTTCTTTTGCATAGCAATGCCACTCAAAAGTTATTTTTAATAGGACTCATAAACTTCATAAATTTGAATGGAGTTTGATTGCTAGAAAAATTAAATGAATCTGCTTTTGATGAAAGTTAACAAGGGTGGGGTCATTATCATGGTGAACGATGCTAAAGTGTTCGTATCGACGGAAGCTTGTTCAAGGTTTAATAATATGGCCTGGATATGTTTTTTTACTAAATACATAACTGCATTCCTTGAATTTCTTATATGAAATTACTAAGTTCAGCTTTCCAAGAAAAGCTAAATTTGTCTGTCAATTGCCATATCTTATGTGGGACCAAGACACTGTGCCAAGACATAGCTAGCCTAAAAAAATTGACTTTCCACTGACAAATGCTCACAAATTCAGATTGCGTGCGTACCAACTATTTGGGTGACTTTACATTTTTGCTCTTTATTGCTATGTCTATGACTGTCAGGTATGCCACTGATCACGAGATGTATGACTGAATGTGAGAAAGCGGAACAGGATATGGGTGAACCAAACCATTCACACATTCAATTCATTTGACGACATATCGAACTACGCTCATATTGACTAAATGTGCCAAAAATAGTCGAGCGAGTCGCTGCTTCAAACGGCAATGTCATTCCTTTTCTTCATTCGGTTTTAACTTAGTAACGCTTGCCAAACACTTTTCTTTCTAATTTAAAGAGTCACTCAACCGTATAACAAGCCGCAACGCCATGAAGTATGCAATAAAAGTTTTAAAATTTACCAGCACCCACAACTAAAATTGGCAACTTTGTGTTGTATAGTCGCCGATGGGTCAGATATAATATACATACAAACTTACTTACTTGCATGACAAACAGCATGAAGCAAGCGACTGTTCACATAAATATGTATACTATACACAAACCGAATTATATTGAATTATATAGCACTGTAGACGAAAGGCACTAACTCTCCTTAGAGATTAATCACATTTATTTCAAGAGATGACAAGCATGAAAACACACAGGTATCTATGAGTGCAAGCTTGTACGGTAGACCCTGCCAACCATGACCAATTCTGTCGAGGTGAAAACTTGGTTTGGAACTTGAGTGCCAACCTTACCAACCATCAGTGGATAAATTTCGATTAAAGGGTGGGTCGCGCGACCCGAAAAGTCGGGAAAAAACTGCAATTTTGTCTGAAGAGGTTCCCTTTTAACCTTTTTTCAACTCTTGGCTTGCTAAGAATTTGTGATTGTGTTTGAATCGGAGTTTTTACCACAGCAGTGGTGGTCAGCCATGGTTTGTAGAGTTTTTAACGTTGAAACATGTATGCATGTGTGTGAGACCATACACTTAAAAACGTTTATCACAAGAAAAAACATAAAATCTCATTCTGCTCTGGATTTGGGGTTCGGCGGGGAAAATGTAATAGATCATGCTAGAATTCTATCGAGATAATCGGAACTTGGCAGTGAATTTCGATATAGTCGATAAAAATCACAAAAATCTATTACAATTATTCTTGGTTATACAACAGGTATTCTCTTCATGTTAGTTTTGCTTTTATTAGTTTGCTGTTACTACAACTTTTGCTGTGGCTACGTTTCGCGTCGCTACGATGGACTATTTTCTTGTGAGTTGAGGCGTTAGTGCATTCCCTTCCATATCGATAAAAGTCGGCTACATTGAGACTTCTTTCTACTAGGCGCACTTTAACATTGCAATCACCAAGCTGTCCATATCTTTAGCAATCTTCCTAGTTTGCTTGTATTTTTGTTTGTTTTACTGTGGAAGTTTGACATTTATACGACCATTTAAAGGCTGGGAGCCAAAAAAATATAACAACCAAATGGCCAACAAAACAAATAATGTGTAATAATGAAGTTACGGTTTCTTTATGTAGTAATGGAAGGTTAACAGTAACTTTTCTTTTGTGATTCGCTACTTGCTAGACCTTCACCACCATATTCCTCTAGTAGATAGTTAAACATATAATGTCGGTGCTTTGGTATTGTCGAGCGACTATAACTTTCTTCAAATGTATGCAATCTGACTCCAATTCAGTAGGAATTAGTTTAATTATGAAATGTCATGCATTCTGCTTTCAAACGATTTGTAGGACATTGAGTTCGGTGCTCCAGTTAGTTTGAAACTAGTTGGTTGTTTGTTAATATGTTTTTATTTAAAACCTAAAGTATGGCTTGAATACCGAACTTTGAAGTTTGAATACTGAAAACCGTTAAACAGCTTTTACTTTCTAAATAAATACCTTGCACTTGTAAGTGCATGGATTTTGCTTACCAACATCACAACAGGATAATACCCTCGAAGTCAGATGCAAGGACCGCAAATAATGATTATTTCTATTTTTTGCTAATAGTGGGTATTATTTTATTTTTCATAATAAAACTCAAAGCATCATATTTCCGAAACTGTCCGGAATTTCAGCTTAAAAATTTGAACTAAAAGCTTCTTACTCTTAAGTTCTTGATTCTAAAGATATATTTTTAAAAACTCTACCTTAAAAGGAGAACAGGAGTATTTAGTAATCGAAATTTGTATTGATGAGATGGAAATGAAGGCACGAATATTTTCATACCCGTTTTCAACCATTTATAGTAGAATTTTTAAAAAGTTATCTTTAGCGTGATCCACTTCAGAGCAAGAGGGATGTTCGTTCAAATTTTTAAGGTGAAAGTTTCCCTAGTACAGGATATATGTATGATGCTTTGAGTTTTATTATGGAAAATAAAATATCTTAAAGCAGAATCTTTGAAGTTTAAACCGAATGATGAAAGAAATCACTGCCACAGTTTTCCGTTAACGATTTTTTGGAGATCATAATCAAGAGTGAAGGGGATACACTTGATGTTTGTCCTTTTTGGTTCATCTAGCTTTGCCTTTTTACTACATTTCTGTTATGTTAAAGCAGATTAAGTTTTTAAATCCATTTGTCAATATAATACTTTAAGGTAACGATATTCCCGGTGAACAAGGGGCTTGGAACTTGGCACAAAGTTCAGAGCCATGTGACAATGTGCCAGCAGAAATCTTCTGATATATTTGTAACTACATTAAAGGTGGGTATGTTTTGCAAGTGTATCTTTTTGTGACAAATATAAGATAATGCAGGAACAAATTTTGTGTAATCGCATCAAATCCGTTGAATTGTATGTATGTTTACTAAGGCTTTGACGGCAAATTTTATATCAGATTTAGGCATCATAATACTCTCTATAATTTAAATTTCAGTACCTAAACAAATTACCTATTAACTTTTCTTTTCTTTCTCTTTTCAGATCCGCTAACATGATTCGTTGAAAGGACCGGTTACTCGTGTGAATGTTTGCGTCACCACGGGAAGCAGTATTGCATACTTTGCTTTCTTTGCATCCATTCTACTCTTTGCGATAAATATAATGATACGCAATGAAATTGAAAAATCCTTAGAATACTAAAAGAATTGAATGCAAAACGGAAAACAAGTGCTTCGCCAACATATGCATTTCCGTACATACAAATATACGTTTATATGTTGGAATACACACTTGCCGGATTTCCAGAACTACGAGTATTTCGATGCTGCAAATTGAGACTAACCGTCAGATAACTCAACGGATGAGTAAATGTGGTGAGAAGAGGAATATTCCGACAGCCAAGCAGACAGACTTCCAGCCAAATAAAAAACGGTTACATATTCTCTAGTCCTAACTAACGATTGGTAGGGCAGTATTGGCAGGATAGCGTACAGGAAGATGGGACACCTTCACCTAAGCGAATCTACTATTTATTATGTTGTCTCCATATTTGAATGCCTCCTATGTTGTACACAGAGAAAAACAAAATGGTTATATCAACCAAAATAAGGTTGATTCAATTTAAATCGCTGTCAGTTCTTATTCATGTTTCAAAACTGCAGATTCATATGCATTAATACTTTTAATTACAAAATAATAATATTAGGCATTGAAAACAAAGAACAACTATTTACGCTATATGAACGATAAAATATTATTTTATCTTAATGTACAAATACTAATTTCTTGAATTCAGAAAATGGAATTAAATATAACAGAAAATTATGTTTAAGGAACTAAAACGTGATCGATTTCACAGAATTCTGTCGATTTCAGGCCATTCATTACTAACTACGAATGTGTATTTGTATTGTATTGCGTTGTATTATTGTTCTTGCAAAGCAGGTAATACTCCTAGTTTTTAACTGAAAGGCGCGTATTGCATCTTATATGTTAATTATTTATGATTGTTGTTTTTGTACTCACTTCTCAGTTTCTTCGCACATTTGGAACCAATATGAGTAAATAATGTGTCATATTAAAATTAGAGATTGGTTCTAAATCATTGACCCAATATAAATTTTTTCATATACTGAACCTTCTCTTCGTTTAATCATATTTTATAATAAAATAACCAATTGTTAACGCGCAAAACAATCAGTACTACGACACTACTTTGTCGGTTTTGCGCCTAAAACTATGCCGCAAATTACAACTCTCGCTAGAGCATCCACATCATATCGTAAGATGCACTTTACGTGATGCCAGACCGATACTTTTCTCTAAATTAGGGTAGTTATGAGAAATGTATGATATTGGTGCTATTATGGCCTGTAAGTTGCCGTTATATATAGAAAAAAAGGTCATGCTATGGAAAATGTATGACAATCTGATGCGGACTCCGAATATAATCTACCAAGGCAGATTAAGTTTGTTACGTCCGCACCAGAAATTAGGGACACTGGTTGTTTGTTTCGCTGCGTTGAAGAATTTTTTTCACTGTCGTTTTATGCAACATGCTCATTGACGCTCAAGTTTGTGGAAACTATTGTAGCCTGGATCTTCTGGCGTATAACTGTATGTGTGCTTATGTATGCGAGTTGCCAGAATGCATTCGAGCAGCTCAATAATTTTAAATGTTTTGCAATCATTCGTGAAATTGAAAGATTTATTTCAATTCTTCATTTGCAATCATTTGAGAATTGCTGACACAACTCTGCACTACGTTGCAAGGCGTTGCTGTGGTGGTCTCATGTTAATACAACAAACATTTTTCCTTTTTTGCTACCCCTTTTTAATGCAGATTTGCCGTTAGAAAGGATTGATAATAGGCCAGGCGACAGGGATTTAATTCGGAAGTGGCGCGGACCATAGTTTTTTTTGGTTTATCTAATCTGCTACTTGTGGACATGAGAGGGTAAAAAAATAATCCAAAAATATGCAGAGCATACTTTTCTGCAGCCATTTAAAGTGAATTTTTTTGTTTTTGTTTTAAATGTTTCTGTAATTGTAACATCTGTCAAACATTTTTCTTACACAGTTTGCTGGTGAATTGATTGTTCATCGAAAGTGTATTCACAGTTTTTCTTGTAAATGCTATAGTTTTCCCGCTATAATCACTTTTTCCCTGTGCATTAATACAAAAAGCATGCAAACAAGTAAATTTTTGAGATGCATTTTGTATGGGGCAAAACAAATTTTGTTTGCAAAATTTAATTTTTTTTCGGATTTCGGTAGAGTGTTAAATTCCTATGAATGTTTGTTCTAACGATTTCTTGTTAAAGGTGACTCACCCCTCGAAAATGGGCCTGGCAGTCAGCCTACCTACGTTAAAAACTT
Source organism: Merzomyia westermanni (assembly GCA_949987695.1). Lineage (NCBI taxonomy): Eukaryota > Metazoa > Arthropoda > Insecta > Diptera > Tephritidae > Merzomyia > Merzomyia westermanni. Next base: position 1,042,563 of record OX465288.1, read on the forward strand.
CATAATTTGTTGAGTTATCCCGCCAAAATGACAACGGATTTTGATACAAATTTACAGCTTCATAGCCTAATATGCGTTAGCAAATATTGAGTATATTTGAAGAGAGATGCCACGTGTTTAAAAGTAATTTTGACGGAACATACATCTGTTTTGCAAAAAAATCTTACATTAAATTACTGTCAACTAACTTTAAATCATAGAAGCGCATCTGATATATACTTAAAAGAAAGAGCAAAGAGCATATCCATCAGCTGTCAAAAATATTTGCCTTAAATCCCTTTTATTGAAAGCTTAAGAACTTTATTCGGTTAAATGACTTTTTTTGTAAATTTGTTGACTTCAGAAGCCATTAAACTAATTGACAAGTTCATTGGGGTATCACCGGTGTTTTCGAAGCGTAAGTGCGTAGGCATTTCACCATTCTAATGTACAATAGAATCTTTTTCTAAGCTAAACGCATTTGTTGACATCAATTCAGGTGCTATCCAAAACGAAATGAGACCTCATTATGCATGACAGCTAGCATACATACTAGAGATGTGAATCTATGTGCTTATGCTTTTTAGGTACCAATTATCCCGGGATATATTTCTAGCAATTATCTCACTTTCTTCTATACGTAAAATATTTTTGAATATTTTAGTTGTCTTTGTCGATTGTATTAGTTAAGTCCATGAACCTTTCTAGAAACTTACAAGAAACTGTGGGTTTATTTATTTATTCAATATTTATTTTATATTTTAATTGTAATAAAAACTGAGTTAACGAATTTTCAAGTTAACAAACGCGCCTTTTTCTCTTTTCAATTTTAAGCCTCTCGGGCTGATGAAAACAAATTTATTTTATTTATTTATCAGCAGATTTGTTAAGATGCATGATTTTTGCTCATTCTCATATAAAATCTTTAATGAAAAGAATTTGAAAATGTTTTAAGTTGAAAAGAAAAAAAAAACTGACAAATAGTTTTCTCTGGATTTTTTGTAAAATTTGTGTTTGTATACGAGTATGTATTGAATATAAATATTATTATTGCCAGCCGTTCATATATTTATCGTGAAAGGTTTAGGTAACGGAAGAAGTAACATCTAAATTACTTTAAAAGATTTTCGCTGGGTCCACCTTTCTGCAGTAGTTTGACCAGCTGTCCGAGCGTTGTTCTGCCATGCAAAGCTTGCCCAGTAGAAAAGTTGCCAAGCGCTTCCCTTAAGAAAGCATTACAAAGCAGCTTCTTAGCAAGAGCAAGGCACTTTTCCGCAGCTGTCCACATAGCGTTTCCTGTACCCCTTATTAAGATGCGAGGTGATAAGGTGTTAAGTATAAAAGCTGGCTTAAAGCGAACCTCTTCTATAAGCCATTCTTTCGAAGTTGGAAACGCAATGGTTTGTAATTTGGCCCATTTCGTATAACGAATTTATCGGGATAGTATGCCTTTTAGATTCCGGAGAAGAGCTTCCTTTAATGATTCTTATTCCATGTAGGGTGGCCTCCATTGCCTTTGCTTATTTGCCCAGATTATTATTATTATTGAGGTATACTCGTACAACTTTTCCAGGAAGTAGAGAAGAATAAATGAATAAATTGCTTTAAAAAAATTATTTCTCACAAACCAAAGGTAATCAAACTTTGTTTTGATCAAATGTAAACTAGCATTGTTTTGTAAACAATGTTTGTTTTGTTCCAGGAAAAAATGGGCGGGATGGTTAAGGTCTACGCCCGCTTTTATATGAAAGATTTTGAAAAGGATCGTAGATATATTAAATAGGCAACAACTTTGCGTAAAATAGCTTTACATCATTTATATTTCAGTTTTAAAGTTTCCATAAACAAAGAAATCCAAAAACTTAAAATTTTCGAAAATGGGCGTGGCCCCGCCCTTTTTATAGTGGGCTATTCCACAAAACTTTTTATGCCATAACTCGGCCAAAAATTGATTTGTTGAAACGAAATTTGGTGATAGTGTTCTATAAATAAAGGTAACTGTTTGCTGTAAAATTGGGCGAAATCGGTTAATGTGCACGCCCAGTTTTTTAACATAGTTATAAAATTTTTTTTTGTAAAATTTAAAGAGCGATATTTCTACAACTAAGCAAGTTATATCAATTAGATTTTCCACACATAATAAGCTTTTTAAGAAAAACTCGGCCGCGAAAAATTTTGTTCAATTTCGAAGAAGTAGGCGTGGCGCCGCCCACTTTTCAGCATAAAATTTCTGCTATTTTCAAAGGCAATCGCTTATAATTCTATCTTGATATTTCAATGAAAATTGGTCAGCTGCTTCTCACTAGTATGTATTATACTCCTGCCAAAAATTAGCCAAATCGGGAAACACACAAGCAAAATATTCGGGCACGTAGTTAATAGCCCACTGCAATAGCGAAGTTATATACTCGTATCTTTTTTGATTTTCATAACTTTCATAAACATTAAATGTATGTAAGTATGAGAACAAGAAGAGAAAAGTTCACTAAAATGATCAGCACGATGAGCAGAGTCGATTTACCCATGTCCGTCCATCTGTCTGTTTGTCCGTCTGTCTATTTGAACGCAAACTAGTCTCTCAGTTTAACAAAAGAATGCTGAAATTCGTTGTTCGCTTTCGCCGTTTTATAATATACTAGCAAACCCGATATACGTTGTTTTGACGTTTTGATATATAGAACACATCTACGAGTATATATAAAATTTCATTGACTTGAACCAAATAAACTCCTAACTATACCTACCTGCAGCTTTATATGACCTGGGTGATTTTCCAAAAGCTATATACATACTGTGTCGTGCGCAGCGAACTCCTGAACCTATCGTGAAAGTTCAAGAGCAAAACAAAACACAAAATATGTGGGCGTGGCACCGCTCACTTTTCCAAAATTATGTAGGTATTGACTAAGTGACACATATATCCAAATTTCATTAATTTAGGCCAAAAAAGTTCGGAGTTATTACGAATTGAAATTTATAGAGCCTGGGGGCGTGGCTCCGCCTACTTTTCCAAAGCTATATACTGTCCATGCTGTACCCAGTGAACCCAAGTATATATTGTGAAAATTTCATAAAGATCGGTTGAGTTCTTTGACGCCTATAAAAGACACTAATTTTTATATCTATTTTTGTTACGCACACAAGGCATATTACTTCATTCGGCATAAACGATTCGAGATATATATTTATTAATGTATATCAAAACGTTCAGGATGAAAAGTAAAATATCCGTGCAAGTAGTTAATACCCCACTGCAAAAGCGAAGTTGTATATCTTTTTTGATATTCATTCCTTTCATGAACATCAAATGTTTGTACGTACACTGAAATGCTTAGGAGGATGAGCTGAGTCGATTAGTCTTTCGATACGTCTGTCTGTCTGTGTGTCGGTCTATTTGAACGTAAAAACAAACTGAAAGTAATAAAATAGACCTGCGTAAATTGGGATGACATAATAGATCACTACTAGGTATATAATGTTCGGTTGTTTACTTTGTATTAGTGCTATTAAACGCATATGGACGTCGGGATTACTACAAAACATAAATGGAGTGGTAACACTGTTAGTCATTATTTACTTTTTTTTAGCACCTGCAGAACTTTAATCACTTCTTCAATAACAAAATAAAGTCCATTGTAGCTAAATATTTACCGAATTATTTAATAAATTCCTTTTAGAACAAATTTAATTAAATTATGTAAAGGTTTAATCCATGACTTAATTCGTTTTTACAGGAAAATGGTAACAACAAAATTTTGCTAAATTTTTAACAATTGATAATATAACTTTTCCCCCACTGGGTTATGATTCCTGGAACCGAGACGCGTCTTTTGACACCCCCCTGACATTTTTGGAAGCGTTTTAGTAGTTGACGTAGGATAGAAAGAATTTACTAAAATTTCGACAGAAAAAAATAGAAAATGCGGATGCACTAATTTAGCAAGCCCCGTATTAGAGTAAAGTTTTGCAAGATCATTTCCTAGCTCCACAAAAGTAAACGTATAGAATTTTCATTATCTTCGTCTTCTTTTCTTTCATATGGCCACTTTAATTAAAAATCAATAATGTAAGAAAATGAAAATGTAAAAGATTTTGTTCCCATTGTTATTGTGTTTAATAGTTGGGCGTAATTTGAGAAATGACAGCGCCGGGCGGTTATTCACGGCGTTTATTTCGCAGCGTTTTCGTATTGTGTTTCAAGCTTATGCTTAACAAAGCAACTTCAGAGGACAATTCCATATTTTTTCTTGAAATTTTATTTAATTAACATATTACTAATTTGTCTCGTGCTATTGCATTGTTACTGGCGGCCTGCAAAAAGTGCGAGCGTAACAAAATTCTCCTGTTGGATTGCCATTATTTACTTTTTGGTAAGTCCTCTTTATGCTGAACCTTTGGAGTCTGTGTTTTCCTATACTTAATATATAAAGCATATGTTTGTGTAGATTATAAAGGCTTGTATTTAGAGGACCTCTTTCATGATATTTTTTGCTTCTGCTTTGCGTAAATAATTCGTCGTTAACGCACCAAATAGGTGTCATGAAATAGTCTGCATATGTAAGGAAAGTGACGACGAGGCAGGGCAAGTTTCGCTAACACAACAACAATAGTATACATAGCTTTATATATTAGGCTAATGAGAATCAGATACCCTCATAAAGGTGTCGTTTTGGAGTACAATAAGTATCACATAAGAGTCCTAATATGACTCCTGTTTAAGCTCATTTGATATATGAAACTGGACAAGAAGGGAAATACCCTCATTTCGGAGTCATAAATGAGCTCATAAAGAGCGTTAACGCTCCCATTTAGGACTCATTTCTCATTCATTCATGACTCGGATGGTTTGCTGGGATGTTAAAATGAATATTAAAAATCAAACTATGTATTTATTATTCTTCCGAAATCTCAGGTTAAATCCCGAAATCCTGTGAATGTAAAATGCGATCCCAAAAATCCCTAGACGATTAAAAAAAAAAAAATTGTCATCCTAATACATACATATGTACATGAAGATTTTGTATGCAAAAGTAGATCTGTGCAAATCCCCTTAAGTTTACCTCATAAAATGTAACAAAACTAAAAAAATCGTTTTTTCAAATGTTTCTCTATATGAGCGAGTTTGCATGATTATTACGCACCGTTTCATGATTACAAGTAAATTGCCGCCTCCTTATTTTGAGGATAATGTTGGTATGTACATATTTGACCCCTGCATGAATTCATTCAAACGTTGAGCTTAATAGAATACAGATTTGAATATTCCCCTCAGTTTTCTGAATCTTTATATAATGAATATTCACAAAGTTTAAAGTTTTTGAAATAAACAAAATAATCTGAATAAATGAATGAAAAAATATACATTAATTCTTATTCAAACCCTACGGATGCGCTGTACAGTTTACAATTTTGTGGATATTTTTAATAAATATTAGAAAAATGCAAAATGTAAGTATTATTATTCTTCTGGAATGCATACGGTTTATTTGTAATTATAGATTTTCAGTTTTGACATCAAGGAAAAGCTTCGTAATGGGAAATACATCCTAAGTGAAAGGAGGGGGCGTAGCAAAGTGTGGGATACATTTAGCATTGTTAAAGATACCTCTGGCCAAGAAGTACCCGGAATTGTTGTCTGTAGCAAATGCTACTCCATTTTCAAGCTTACCACAAGCACTTCCAACCTTGTAAAGCATAGATGCTACATTATTAGTTCTCGGTTTTGGGGTTTCAATAAAAAAAAACAACAGCAAGTTTTATACAAAGAGGGAGACAGTCTAATTTTCATATGTATATATGAAACGCCTATGCATTGTTTATTTCAGAAATCTAGCAAACTATTTTTAAAAACTTTCACAGAAATGTTTGTTGGAGTATCTGCCTGGAATACATAAACTTCGGCATTCATATCAGACAAATTCAGAAAAATCAGAGCCAATCTGATCAATTCAAATATGAATGACTCATTTGCCCACAGTATACAGCAAAACAAAAAACCGTTAATAGGCTTATTTGACAAATTTATTTAATTTCTGTAATTTGCCTTAACCCAAAATAAATACATTTTTATGAAATGAATGTTATAAACTTTTAATAATATCGATCCCTTTACGCAAAAAAGACGTAAGAGCCCAAAAGAAAATTTTACAGGAGAAGGTTTTTTTTTAAATAATTTGGCATTCAGTTTATGTATTGTCATGTTACTTAGCCTTTCTTTAGCTCAACCTTTTAATTTAATATCTCTAATATAATAAAATTGTAAAAGGTCGATGTCTGTACATTGCAGATATTTAAGAAAAATCGATAGCAGGGATCATTATTAGGCCAATAGAAGCCAAATCAACTGTTTTTAGAATTTTCGTCTGTCTGTCTGTCTGTATGTTTGGGCGCATCACTCAAAAACTACTGGATGGAATCGAATGGAATTTTAACCGTTGTATTACTAGACGTTTAGCTTAAAATATAAGATATAACTTGTTCCTATAGCTTCACTGGTTTAGGAGATATAGACCTATATGTGGACCAAGGTGGCCCAAAATGTGTTAGTACAAATGGGTATCACACTAAAGGTAAGAATGAGTGCTGCAATAATGAAATTAAGTTCCATATCTTATCTGGTATGGGACATAATGATGGAAATCGGACTCAGTTTATTATTAGTTCTGAGACGCAGGGAAGCGAGCGGGGTTTACTATCTATATAAATAAAAGAAGTTTATGTTAGTTGCACTTTTTATAACTCAAGAACGACTGGACTGACCAGGAAAAGGACATAGGATACTTTGTTCCCGGAAAGTGGACCGGGGGCCGACCTATTCCAAAACTTTTTATTTATGGTGGGATTTGCTTGGTAGCACTTTGCTTTTGTTGATATTTAATATTCTTTTTTTTTGGGAAGTGGACCAGGGACCGACCCATTCTAATTTTCTTTTATTCATGGTGCGACAAAAAAGATTTGCAGGGAGAGAGAGTTGCTGGGGGAAATTCACTCAGTAAAACTTGCAAGTGAAAACCCAATGGTCTTGACATAGGAAAACAACAACAAAATCTTAAAAACTTAAGCTATTAACTAATGAAAAATCCAAAAGCAGTTTTGCTTGCAAGTATTTACTGATTCCAGTTAAGCGGAAACTTTTTACTTTTGGCGCTTCGAGATAGTTTTTCGTCATCCTCTTTTTACTGGCACTTTTTTGAAAGTTTTAAAAATTTTATATTTTAAAGTTGACCGGCTGATGTGTGTATTTCGAGTTTCTATTAGTGTATTGTGCCGATATTATCATTAACAACATCATCTCGCCAACAAGACGATAAAATCTTTCACGAAAAAACCGTAATACAAGTGGGATTCGAGACGTTGCGAATGAAAAGACTGAAGAAGAGCAAGAAATTGCACGTGAAGATCGCCGCGTTAGCATGGCTCGACGTCCTGCTTCTCAATTACAAGAGCAAAGAGAGGCAGCCCGAGAAACGCCTCGGTTAGCAATGCTAAATCGTCTAGATAATTCGTCGACTAGATAGTTTTCGACGCACTGGAAAAAATGTATCAAGTACTGTTTTGAATCGAGCCGCGTTTCGATACGATTGCAGCACTGATTACTGCTTGCATTCTAGTAAACGTATTTAAAAATAATTCAAAGTAAACTTGCTACAATAATCGATATGTAAGCTTTTCGGTTTTGATTTATTTGAAAGTTTAAAGTAAACTTTTTATTATCTTTAAGAACAAACTTTTCTAAATCATTTCACTTTAAAATTGATATGCAAATGTTTACAAAAAGTCCTGAAAATAATATTTGTCAGTATTTTCCTTTTCAACTTAAAATTAAACAACTTCTTTCATAAAAGATTTTATTTGAAAATTAAGACGAAAAAGAAAAAATCATGCCTGCATCTAAACCATTTCCGAATTCTGCTAATAATCGGTTCAAGTTGGAGCATTCAATGTAGGACTAGAATTTATTTATTTATTTTATTGCAATAGCTAAATAATACAAAAAATGTCGTTTGAGCTTTTTTTTAACAATTTTTTTAGGCTACATTAATAAGCAGAGCACGGACTTTTGTGCAAGGCATATTTTTGTTTTACATCAAAGAGACCCTGGACAAAGTTTTATACTCGTTATGTGAAGAAAGGATTTATTTTATCGCCATTATGTTTTACATATTTCCACAGGTTTTGTATATTTTCATGTTCTATGCATATTTTCATAAAATCGGAACATTTGTTGCATTTTTTTCATACAATTGTAGGCATATATTTCGAATATTTTTTGCAATCCTTTTATTTAAAACTTCATAATTTGGCCTTCGGAGCCATGGTATTAAAAAAAAGTTTGGCGTTCTTCGTGTTGATAGTAAACTGTGATTTAGAGGATTTGATTGAAAATTTGGCGGGATTAAAGAAATAGCCAATTATTTAATTCACTACACATGTAATCAATATCATTGCTGTCCATTAAACACAAAAATGAGGGTGTAGTGTGTAGAATTTGAGAGGGATTCGCGAAAATATGTCTCGAATGTAATTTTTTGGACTCGTCTCGAGTTCGAAGCATATTTGTGAAAGCAGATTTTGTCAAATAAAAATTTTCTGTTCCATGTCATTTTTCGTGAAAAAATTTTTTCTAAATTGCCGAATTTCCAAAGACCTAAAGTCTAAATTCGTCAATGCGATGAAATCTCGAATCGCGAATGAACCGAGAAAATTTCCGCTAATTTCTAGAGATAAGAAATAATGGTGAGTACCAAAATGAGTAGTTGTTATTGTAAAAGCTCAAAAAAGTATCGACAGGGGAAGAGTAAATGACTGAGAACAAGCAGCCGCCAAACATCCCTATAGCAGAAACTCATCACCAGTTTGGATCTCCAAAGAGCATTCCTCACGCTTCAATGAAAATCTTTGGTTAACCAATTGTCAGCATGATTTCCACAAAAGGCTAAGCAGCGTGCCTTGGTAAGTTTTATAACCGTTGTGACTACTTATTACATGAAAGGCGCTTAAGTTGTTTCTTCGCTCCTAAAACCGTCGCACATACGGCAAATGTAATGAATTAAGTGGACAAAATTATTTTACCAAGAAAAATGGTTGGTGGTGTAGGAGATCAGATGGAAGGACCAAGTGGAGACCGATTTGCGATCCCGCGGTGTTTGCAATTGGCGCCAGTTGGCGCAACGAAGAAACGACTGGCGAGCTATGTTGGACGGTCAAAATCGTCCGGGCGGTTAGATGACCATTTAAAGAAGAAAGAAGAACATTTTGTGCAATTAAATCAACACTGCGCTTTTAAGTACTAATTTCCGAAAACCGTTTGTCAGCCTGCCTGGTCCTTTGGTAGTAGATGTTTGAAGAACGGGTTTTTAAGCAGCTATAACTTTAAAACTCTTATTCGCAAATTAATCAAAAACTAAAGTTTGACTGCAAATAGCTTGGTCCATTATAAAAAGGTAATAGTTAAAAGTTACATTTACATTTACGGTAATCAGCAGAAGGAAATCGTGGCACCATTTATATTTGTCAAGTTTTTGGCAATCTAGTAGTGCATAACCTTACCTAATAACTATTACTGTCCCTTAGTGAGTCAATGCTTAGGAAATGTTGACAGGCATTTTCATTGCAATTAAAAGTGGTTGAATTTTGGAATTTCGGCCAGCTAAATGGATGTATATAACTCGTTGAACACACCTTTCTATTAAACTTCTTCGGCAGTCGCCGTCAGTTCATAAATTTTTCAGATAACTTTAGATCCTCCTCTATATCATACACCATGTACTTTTTCGCTTTCGCAGGTATCCAATAACTCAGCGGCGGTACTAACGGATACCTGGATTTGCTGGATATTGGTTTGACTTGGGTTTTAGCGTATATATAAACGATTGAGAAACCAATCGGACTTGTATTGCTGAATTAAAACCTGCTGTTCATATGTGTTCAGTGATTATATTACATCCAAGAGTTTGCCATGAGTTGTGGAATATTTGGTTTAAATGAAAACCCCTACTCTACGTATTTAGTTGTTTACGTCTTACGGGTTTATGCGAAAGTATGTGCTTTAGGAGTTTACTTTCGTTTCATTTTCCTTTCCTCACTGAACTTCCAAAATATTCACTTAACTTTAACAGCACCAGAAGCACCCAAGCCGCAGGCACGCTTTTCTCATTAGCTTTTCATCTTTTCACTTTGATGTATTTCTTTCGTCGCATTGTTATTGTGCAGAACAAAAAAAAAGTTTAAGAATCTTCGCAATCTTGTTAAATAAACTAACTTGCATTTATTTTCAGGTTTGAGTTAATGGGTTCACTGGTTTAACCAATGAATGATCTACGCCACATTTAAATAGTGAATACCAAGCACTCAAGCTAAAAAGGACTTGGTTTACTAACATTTTCAGTTCGACACAGTCATGGGACTAAACGAGACAATCAGTGGCAAAAAATTGAAACCAAACTCAAAAATATGTAATAATCCAAGGAACAATAGCACAACAATCACGAAAAAGGCTAACATAAATTTACAAAGTTTTCAATTTTCTAAATCGAAAATCCTTAACGATTCTGTTATTGCGAAATTCGAAGAAAATAATACAACGGTAGAGGGATGAGAAGAAAATGATACAAAGGTAACAGAAGTCCAACGATATTACATAACGATACCGAATGTCGAACAAAATCACTCAATCAACTTAAAATTTGAACAAAATAAAAAATCTTTAAAAATTAATAACAATAATTATATTCACTTAAAAAATAATATAGTAAATGAAGACTCGTTTTACAAAACAACAAATACCACAAACAACGATTCTGCATTAGTACAAACAAAATTAACAAAATTCTTCAAAGAAAAAAAATGTAACAAACAAATCATTTACCACACCCTCCACGATGCAAGCAAAGCAAAACGATAAGGACTTCGATAAGTTAAAAGAGAGCCAAATTAAAGAGAAAAACGAGCGAAACCCTACATTGAGCTGTATACTTCAGGGTAGAACGCCAGAGTTAAATGAAATTTTGGCTTCCTTAGAAACACTGAAGTCCAGAGAGTCGCGAGAAAGCTCACAAACAACAAAGGAGCTAGCTGAAAAACAAAAATTCAGGGAGTGCGACGAAATGTCACCCCAGACAAAACAAGCCAATGAAATTTCAGCAATTCCCAATACACAAACTTCAATGTACGCATTACCAAATGTATCGCAATTTTCAATGATTTTTGATACACCAAAGTTCACAGAGGATATGCGCAATAATAGCACAACACCAGAAATGTCAGAAGTACTGAATACTGAGAACATAGAAAATAATAATAAAAAACCTTTAGATTTGACGAGGAAGCAAAACATGCTGCATTGTGCTCAAGGTGAAAACGAAACACCTACAACAACAGTTTGTACCACTATAGATCATTTGTACCTGAATAGTTTTGTGACGAAAAGTGTTAATAAGGACATTATAAAAACCCCCACACACAGGCCATAATCAACACAAATCTACTCTGCGGCTTAGATTTGTCAGCCCAGAACGCACAACACAATCGTAACATGTCTTGGCGTAATGATAGCACAAAAGATGATGTTTCGGTGATGAGCACCACACTAACCAACAGAAGTTCTGAAACTCTAACAAATAGTCCAAAAAATATTGAAAACTTTTTATTATGCTATAAGGTTGCGCTAGCTTTTGCGCGTCTAAAAGAAGAAGAACGAAATATTGTGAGCTTTAAAAATATTTACTAACGCACATGGCGTAGAAGCACAGCAATCGATTATACTCGTATAACAGCTAAATTGAGTAATAGCGTTATAAGTCGTGGCATAAAGGAAGCAGTCGATCCGCGTAAAGCAACAATACCTTTTCAGGAAATGCAGCAGTTAGTTTCTCAATACCCAACACAGAAGCATATAGACATACATTGAATTTAGCTAAAAAAGCAGCAGTGCTGAAGTCTATAAAAGAAAAAGAGAATAAACTTCCATCGTGTCGCTTCAAAGCAGCTCAACTAAAACAATCGAGATATATGAAAAATTCGATGGAAAATCGTGTACACAAAATCATGGAACCGTCTAAAGTAGCATTATCTAACACACGCCGTAATCCCTTTCGTTTGCAAATATTGAATGATTTAAAAAAGAAAAATTTGACAACTAACACTCTTAATAATGAAGTTATGCATTCAGTGCTCAATAAGAAGTGTGCATTAATTGCAAAGTCTGAGAATACTGATATAATGGTAACTGAGGATCAAAAGTCACTTACTTGTAAGGACTTCATGGAAATTGAACGGGAGCTAGAACTTAATAAAACGCAGGAGTCACCAAGTATGTCATTCAAAGAATATTGCAATTACTTTCTTCAATCACCAAATAATAAATAAGTTTTTAACATATTCTAATTACATAGTTACACATTTTATCTGAAATGAAACGATACAATTTAGTTTGAATTTGTAAAAGTTGTTTAAACAAACATTACGAATACAAAATGAATAAAAAATTTAATATGCACCAAATAAGCATTGTCTCATTTTCCACTGGGTACCGAGGCAAAAAGTGTATGTGGAGCATCATACATACAGACAATCTTCCATACAACGAAGCCCCGTCCTAAGGTTTTATATGCTTTACTCTCGTATGAGGCTCGTTTCTTTACGGGTTTTTATGTGAAAAAAGAGGAGCCCCTTATGCACAAAAAATGCTTGCGTGTAGCCAGCGCTTGTGGTGGTATTCGTGCTCACACGTACTTCCCTGTAAAAAACGTTGGAGCATCAGAGTACTCCAACACTTATCCTCATTCATATAAAAAAGGTGGTCCAATTTACATAGCGATGTCCGGTGATTGGATCACCTAATCCTATTCGGAGTACCATTTACTTTGCTTCTGAATAGTCTATAGAGCACCTACGTTGGAGTACTTTGAAAATGCTGCCAAAAGATTACTCTATAGAGTACTCTAGACGAAAGCGAGAAGGGAGTATGTGTTCTTTTGAGGACCACCTACTCCCGCTCTCGCTTTGCTGTTGAATACTCTATAGAGTAATCCCATGGGAGTATTTTGAGAGTACTCTCACGTAGGTGGTCTATAGAGTATTCAAAAGCAAAGAAACGGAGTACTCCGAGATGGATTAGGTGATCCAATCACCGGACATTGCCATGTAAATTGGACCACCTTTTTTATATGAATGAGGATATGTGTTGGAGTACTCTGATACTCCTTTAGGAGTATTCTATGGAGTATGAAACGGAGTATTTTAGTTTTTGCAGGGTTGTTGTCGGCTCGCGTTGATGAAAATATGGTTCAATAATACATATATGCTTGACTCAATCGGCCGATAACACGAAATTACCGTTTGAGGTCGTGTATTCCTATGTCAAAACGCCCCTAAAATTAATAAACATTAAACTATTGCTAAAAATTTTTAATGCAAATGGCGATTGACGCTTTCTGATTGTGCGGTGCCGGGCAAGCGACAACCGCCTGAAACGCACACAACCAAACAGTGGCGTAGCCTGGCTTTTGGGAAGAAATTTTGTCAAATTTTAAAAATATTTTCAACAATTTTTAGAATTTTTTGGAGTATGCAGTTTTGTAGTTCATAAAGTTTTAATACAACAATGTGTCAATGTTAATGTCGTGACACATTTTTCTGATTTTTTGAAATTTTTTTTCCGAAGAGCTAAAGTGTTTTCTTTCTTATAAAATAAATTGCTTTCATAACCTTGTATTGAAGAAAATATAGAAATCGGAAAGAAAATATTAGCATTTTTAACCTGGTAACCAGCAGTAACACCAACAATAATGTCAGCCTAGAAGTGAGAAGTAAAGTCCTCTCTCGAAGAGCGAAAATAAATAAGTCACTTATCGTACCCGTCCTGGTTTATGATGCAGAAGCTTGCGCTGACAACATCTGATGAAGCGTCTCTGGGAGTATTCGAGGGAAAGATTCTTCAAGGATTTACGGACCCTTACGCTTTGGCGACGGCGAGTACCAAAGAAGATTTAACGATGAGCTGTGTGAGCTATATGCAGACGCCGATATAGCAAAACGAATTTAAACCCAACGTCTTAATTGACTAAAGCCATGTTGTGCGAATGAATGAAAATGTTCCGGCCAGAAGGTATTTTTATCGGCACCCACCGATGGTAGCAGAGGAAGAGGGGGACCCCACTCCGATGGAAGGACGATTTAGAGACCGATTTGTGATCCCGTAGTGCATCCAATTGGCAGAAAGACGTAACGAGTGGCAAGCTATGATAGAGGGCCAAAATCGCTTAGACGATTAAGCGGAACTTAAAGAAGAAGAAGCATTGAAGAGGTGAGTTCTAGTGTAGAGGTGGAAACGGGGAGAGTTGCAAAAACTTGTAGCAATTTGTATATGCTATGAAATGACGGTTTGTCGCAGCTTTGAAGTGCGTAAAATGCAGTTTTTGAACCTTCTCCATAAATTGATTTCGGCCACTATATTTTGGCTTTCATCAAGTGGTTCATAAAATTCAGCAAACTTAAAAAAATTGTTGTCATTTTCTTCTCTGTGCTTTGTTGAAAAACTGAAGCGAAATCTTTGAAGATCGTTTTATGTTCAGTGAATCTACTATCTATCCATCATTATATAATCAATACATGAATGAAAAAAAAACAGTATTCTTGAAATAAACTTCTAGGTTACATGCTTGCAGACTTTGACTAAATTTGAATAGGTTCTATTTGATTTCAATATTCATGCCACAAGTTCTGAACAATGTAACTCTAGTACTAAGTCTTTTGCGAAACCAACTACAAGCGCTAAGTCTATCTTTTTTTGTTGAAGTTCATTACAAAAAGGCAGAATGCATCGCGTAACAAAGATGCTAAAAGACTGCGTTTATTATTTAAAAAAGAAATAATTTTTAATGTTGACCTAAGAATTTTATAATACTAAGCAATAGCGAAAATTTTAAAATTTTTAAATTTTGAGCTTTTTGCATAGCAAAACTTACACCATAAATTTATCAATAAATGCCCATAATTGGCCCAATTTTTTGCCAACTTCACCCTGGAACTTTCTTATAAATACTAAAATTTAATAGGTCATAAAACTGCAAATCCAATTTTTTTATAAAAATTCGGAGTAAAAAGTGTAGAATTTTGATAAAACTTGGTTAAATTTTCCTTGGTTTTGAACAAAGTTTGAAATTTGTTCTTGAATGTTTTTCATTAGATAATGGGCTATACTTTTATAAAAAACGTGGAAACAATTCTCGTCGCTAATATTCGAGTTTTAGCTCAGCAATATCAGACCTTGAAAATTACGATAATATTTCGATCTGTTATTTTATTACTACCAGAACCAATGGTAACGCATACCTTGAAACCGGTTTTATCGTCTTGAAAGCTTTGTGTATTTTGTAGAAGGTCTGAAAGGACTAGTATATGTATGTAGGCTTAATATTCAAATGCATAATCCACTAACCGATAATTTCATATATTCATAAAACTGCGCTTATCATTTACAAAAAAAAAATTATAAATCAGAAGCATAAAATTGTATTGTGTTGTTCAATCGAAAGTAAAAAAAAAATGTAGTTCATTGACGAAGGGGGGGATCTATCCCTAAATGCCGCCCCCCCCTGACAACGCCACTGCAAACAAAGGTTGCTATGGTTACCTTCAATCAGTTGGCGAAAATGTATGGATGAATGTTTATCTGCTTCTATATCTGTAGGTCGATTCTGTAACTATTTTAACGCCAGGTGTTAGCGTTAACTTCGCTTTACACCATTTTTAACGCTTTTCCCTATTCACTAACTTTTAACCACACGAAGTGTGTCAGCTAACACTTTTCGTGTGGTTTTGAGTTTTTTGCATGTAATTTAGTGCAAAATACGGCGAAAAGAGAAGTATTGCCATATTTTATCACCATCAAGAGTCAGCTGTTTAGCGGCGTTAGAGGAAAGTTGAAGAATCGCACTTTCGTTAAGGACAAACGCCGAAATTTGGCGATAAGCTTAACGCTCGGCGAGTGGTTAAAAGTTACAGAATCGGGCTACTGAGTGCTTTTGTTGCCGGTATTTATATACATTTAGTCATATATGTGCGTTATTGGAGTAATATTTGCTGTTGGCAAGTATGTTTTTCATTCCTCAGCTGCAGCTATGTTTTTTGTTATTTTTATTTTGGTATGCTTACCTATTCATCTTCTTTATTTGTTATTAGACTATATTAATACCCATCAGAAAATTGTGTTGACTTTAACTTAAAATTAACCTTGATAATGTTTATATAAGTGATCCCTTAATACATAGTAGCCCTGCAATCGATAAATTATCAACATTCAATTTCTTAGCTTAGCGCCGACGACTGAGTGGAAGATCAGGATTTGCTTGTCTCTGAGAAACTCATTTAAGCCTTATGCCTAATGACATCATTAAGTCCAAATAAGGTATGATATGGGGATATGTGTCACACAGTTGAACAGTTTACAAATGTCCAATGGATTTGTTTGCTGGTATCTACATATATATTTTTCTGCATTGTAAGCGATTTGTTTATTTGCTTTTTCATTTGCATACCAAATTTTTTTTAAATTATTTTTCCTCTCATTATTTTTGTACTTTTATCTCTTCCCCAGCCTGCCCTGGTGGAATTTAGCACAACATTTTCTTCTATAATTGAATTTTTGGTTTTGGGCTCTAGACTCACAATGATGTACTCTTAAGAGGCGCAAGAAAAAGAAAATATTTACGCCGAAAGTTACTGCCGTCTATGCACACATATGTACTACGTACTAGGGATGATTTTTTTTTGACAATACCGTAATATTCGGGATGTGACTTGCAATCCCTGCATCCCGCGGGTAGTCGATTGTTTGGGTATTCGATAACGTATTTGTTTGGAAACTATCTGGGCACATTTTTTTTTTTCAAGAGTTTTGGATTTCAAAAAAATAATTTTTAAAATTAGCTCATCTTGATAGACAAGTTTTGACAATTTTGGTAATGTTAAAACCTGTGTTAACTCATATTTTGTAATACATAGAAAATGTCACAATAAAATAAAGAATCGAATATTGAATAATGTAAAGGATAAAGGGATAAAGTTCTTTAGTGGGTACTGCAGAAATACACATTCGTATTAGTTTCTAGAAAGGCTTACGTTACTTAAGTAAACACAACAACAAAGAAAAATTCAAATATTCAAAAATATTACACATAAGCGAAAAAGTTTCCATAAACAAATTACCCAAACTTTTATTTTTAGTAGCATATTTCTTATCTCGAAAATGCCCACGTTAATAATAAAAGAGAAATCCCGGGATCTGCAGCACCAAAGAAAGCACGGGATCCCGTGATTGGCATACCGAGTAAGTGCGTATCTAAGTATATTTGAAATCATGTTATTTATTAGGTTTGTTTTTGTAGATGCAGCCACAAGTGCTTAAGTAACTTAATGGATTTCAACAACCACAGCTCATGTGTGAGGAATGATGTTGGAATGCCACCAACGTCACATTTATTTAGATTCAGATTACAAATGTGCTAAAGATCAAACATTTGAACTAATACATACTTAGCTCGCATTAAAAAACCCATTGTTGTAGGAGCGTTAAACATGTGCCGTTGGGTGCTTTGGGTGGAACAAAAGGAAAATCTTGATTGATACAAACTTTATTTCCTTCAGTGCAACTTAACTTGAAAACTCCTTGAATAAATAAAGCGCTTTAAGTGATTTTTGGCCTTTTGTCATTTTTATAGAATTGATGTTGTGAAGCGTGTTTTGTGATAAAATTATCTATTGATTAGCCATAGAAATCCCTTTTTTCATTTTTAATAGCTAATTTGTATTGTGAAATTATATAATTTTTAACCTTCTAGGGAGTTTACTATAATTTTTGTGCCAAATTAAGTGGGGCCTGGCTATTGCTTTTTAAACATTTTTAAATAACTTTATATATAATGGAAAGAAATTTTTAACTTAAAGAAATATTTTACAAATATTTTCGAAATTTCAATTGAAAAAGTTAGAAAGGATGAATATCTCTATTTCATATTTGAATACATCAGAGTAATGCCTGTGAGCAGTGCTGCGCAATCCCTGTACACTTGAAACATTCTGTTTTTGTTTTTTCCTCAAATATGGGCACAGACACAAATTTACATTTTGAATACAAGAAGAATTTCAAAGCACTCCCATATCCCCTCATATGTAAATACAATTGGGTAAGAGTTTCTGAAACGGATCACTTAAAATTGTGAAAATTTATTTTTGATCAATAATGGTATCATTTTTCGGCTATTGACAAGCAAACAAATACATATCTTCAATTTTTGGAAAAAAAATATTATCCTGTTTTATGGCCATTTGAAATTTGTTTTCCTTTTTATATCAAAGTTTAATAATTTCCGATATACTGGAACAATTTTGGTAATTCAAATGTCAGTATTCTCACTTCCGAACACTCTTCAAGAGCACATTTTTCATTTCTTTAAAATCTATTTTTAAAATCTGTGCAAAAACCATGCAAAAACTTGTTCCAGAGCAAGCTTTAGCACAAAGAAAAATTCCTTATATGCAAAATATTACTCTGTAAGGTATTCGGTTAAGAAAAAAATGGTCCGGCATTTGGATGCCAGTTGTTATAACTTGAACACTTTCTGCTCTGTGATTTTTAAACAAGATTGAATTTCTATACCTTTTATAAACATGAAATGGTATTATAACTTTGGTCCGATGTTTGTAAGTATGAAAAGAAGAAGAGATAGGCCCACCAATATGTATACGGAAATGATCAGGGCGATGAGCTGAGTCGATTTAGCCATGACCGTCTGTCCGTATGTCTGTTTGTATGTTTGAACGCAAACTAGTCCCTCAGTTTTTGAGATATCTCGCTGAAATTTGCGAACCAGTAAGATCGGACCAATACAACTCATATCTCCCATACAATCGATTGTTCCGATAAACGGGGTTTGGCCTATAACTCTTGCAATTAATAAGATAGGAACGTAAAATTTTGCAGTTTTGCTACTTACTTTATATGTAATGTGTGTAGTGAAAATTAACTAGATCGGATCTACATAACACATGGCTCCCATACAATCGATTGTTCCGATAAATGGGGTTTGGGCTATGTATCTTTAACTTAACAGTCTTGGAGAGTTTGTACTAATTGTAAGTAAGGATCGGACACTTAAGACCGTGATGCGTATTCATGAAAGGTATAAAGTCTTCGGCACAGTCGAAGACAGCCATTTCCTTACTTGTTTTTGCATAATTCTGTACAAAGCTTTAGGTTAGACACATAGTTCTGCAGGAATAATTACGTGTAAAAAAACACTCACGAAAGGCGTGAATGAGATCTTTTCCGCGAACATCCAGAGTATCAAACTATGTTTTCAGAGAAATCGCGACCTCTCCTTTTCGCGAAACAGCTCAGTTTAACCCTTATGAAGCTGTGTTGAGCACGACTGCCTGTGAGTCAGAGAAAATTTTCTGAAACAACTTGTGTTTTGTAGCTTTTTTGAAAGAAGACAAAATATAGATCTTAAATTTTATTTTTAGTTTTTGAGTCATAAATAATATTTTTGTTGTTGGTTTTATGGTCTGTTGATTTTTACATATTTTTGTAAGTTTAACTAGCTCAAGACCAGTTGATAATAATTCTTAGTTAATTATTATTATTTTTGATTAGAGGAAAAATTGATAGCAACAAACATATACAGGCTATAGTCATAGTAGTATTTCGAAAACAGCCATGATTTCTCGTCAAACTAATTCGTATAGCTTTTGCTATTTCAGAGGATCTCGTGGAGAATTGAACCCACTCACTCTGATTGCAAGCGCAGCCGCCTAACCCATAAAATGAGTTAGTCTTGAGCTCGTTAAACTTACAAAAATATGTCAAAAATAATAGCTAAAATTAACATTTGTTATGAAAGTTCTAGGTTCAAGAAAGAAAAAGTTGTTTTTCAAAACTCAATAGCCTATGAAAAAGCTTCCCAAGCAAAAAGTCATTTAACAGTTGAAAACGGCGCTAAGCGCAAACATTTTTTCTTTTAATCGCCATCTCCCTCTGTTCCTAAGCATGTTTTAAAACTTTGGTTTGATTCATACATACATACATACGTTCATCCATATTTAAATGTTGATGATGAGAAACGAGTCCTGCTTTCAAAACAATTTGCACAAAAGTTGTAATCTTCGGAAAATTACACACCAGTAAATAAGTTTTAAAACACCAATTACTGCCACAGGATCTAAACTAATTTTAATTTATACTCATTTGCCCTAATACACACATTCTCACACATAGGCACTGAGGCCTTAGAGTATCTAGGCAGAATATCACCATCCTCACCGCTATTGTTGATTGTGGGACAGCAGCCGCTACTGCGGAAGCTCCAACTTTAACTGTAAATCACATAGTGATGACGGTGCTTCATTCTAAACGGTACGTGAAAATCAGACACCACAACTACAGCAAGAACAACATAAATACTCTAGACTCATCTGTATTTATAAAGCTCGCTTTTACAAGTACGCTAACTTGTAGAAAGTAGCGTAGTGCATCGCACAATTCTGGCGTTGATGTGCAGGTTTACCGCAACAAATAACCAACAACAACAACACCACTTGAGCCGTGCACCTTCCGATGAGACGACACAACTCAAATGGGGAACAAGGATAACAGCAACAAATCACTTTTGAATCTAAGATTCAACTTCAAAGCTTTTGCGAACAAATCCTGGTGGGGTTGAGAGGCATGAGAAAAGTTTAAAAAACACGGAGCGAGGCTAGTTGAATACATCTCTTCACTGTGAAACTAAATCTACTCGCACAAATGTACTTACTCTTGCATTCATCGAGTAATCCATTGCTAATAACAGCAAAATATTTCAGACCTGGAATTTTGTAAAAGTTATTGCATTTTTTGAAATTTGCACACAATAATGACCACATTGGGACACAACGTTGACAGCCAAGTAGAAACATGGAGCAAATATCCTGTCTTACCACGCAAAACATGAACACAGAAATTTCGTAAATCTGCCCATATAAATACTTAGCTAGATGAGGCACATATCTTTGCATTTCACCAAAGACAAAGTTCAGACCACAAAAGTGGCTTTCACATGGCAGACTGCAAGAGCGTTATCGTAGCCATAGTCAAGTAAGGTTGAAATCGTTCCAAACATCAACAATTCTAAAGTCACTGTGGGTGTCACAGTTGTTTACAGCTGCGAGATGTGCGAGAAGTCGATAAAATATACAAACTCAAATAAGCTTATTAAAATGTCGCCTTTGCACACACTCACACAAAATGAAATCCCTGCAGAAAACGATGGAGTACCAGAGTACTCCAACACCTATCCTCATACATATAAAAAAGGTGGTCCATTGTACATGGCGTTGTCCACTGATTGGATCACCTAATCCTTCTTTGCTTTTGAATACTTCATGGAGCACCTACGTGAGAGTACTCTCAAAATGCTCCCAAAGATCTCTCCATAAAGTATTCAAAGCCTTCGGGAAGTGTTTTTGTCGCTAAAAATAACAACAACAACAAATTATTCACCACCAGTACTCTGATACTTCTTAAGGAGTATTCTCTGGATAACGGAACGGTGTATTTCCATTCTTTGCAGGGATACGGCAAACATACACACACATACATCGATGAATTCAGCAACAAAAATGTTGAAAAGAGAAAAAAAAGAAGCAGCGCACCTCGCTTACTGCTATGGATGGATAAAATAACATGTTAAAAAGATTTTGGTTGAAGTTGGCAGCATTAAATTTCACAAACAACAAATAAAAACAAAAAACATGAAACAACAACTGTTAGAAAAAGTTGTTGGCCCCTACATGCCTCACGGGGCAAAGTTGAGTCGTTGTGCTAAACGAGCAAACAAGGGAATTCCAAACTGAAGGTGATTTCACCCACGCCACTTCTGCCAAGCATATGCATAAGGATTTGTCCAATAGACCGTTTAATTTTTGTGTGAATAATTGTTTGATTGTTGACAATATTAACCCATATTTATTATGAAATCAAGTCGGAAGGTCATCCTAAAGTGTAAATAAGGAAATCAACTTATTCGCAACTGAGGCATACGATATTTGGGAAACACGATAGATTTGTAAGAAGTAAAGCTAAGCGCAGCTTAGTACAAAAGCAACAACAATGTAATACATTTTTAGGGTAATGTGGAAAAAGATACAGCAGTTGCCTCTCTAATTTTTCAATTCCAAGACCCAAAAACAGCAGGGAGACAAGTCGACAAGTTTTTTTTTCGTGAGTTTGTTTTGAAAACAAATGGATATCCCTCTACCACTTGCGGGTATAAAATATATCTCCTAGTATAAATGGAGGCAATTGAACGTTCTGACAAGAGGCCTAGTATAATGATTTTGTGAGCCTCTGACTACTTAGGACAAAGTAAAATGTTTCTTATGCAATCTTAACAGTTTTTAACTAAGAATTTGGAACATTTTTATTCAGATTATGATTACAAGGCCGTGAAGTGCACTTGTCCACTTTAAACAGCCGGATTTACTTGAATTGGGCCTTTCTCACAGTTGTACCGCTCAACTAGAAATTAATTATAACAGTGGCGTCAATGAACTACTATTTTTTTACTTTCGATTGAACAACACAATACCATTTTCTGCTTCTGATTTATAATGTTTTTTATAGTCCTTTCAGACCTTCTACAAAATACACAAAGCTTTCAAGAACATTAAACCGGTTTCAAGGTATGCGTACACATTGGTTCTGGTAATAATAAAATAACAGATCGAAATAATATCGTAAAACTGTACTCCCTGTACACTGTTATTTCTCACGCCTTTAAAAATCCGAATTTAGTTGGTCTAAAAATATTAGAGTGGGCAGGCCCATTAATTTAATCAGAGCACACAACGGAGGAAAAATAGCGACGAGAATTTTGTACACGTTTTTTATAAAAGTATAGCCCATTGTCTAACAAAAACCATTCAAGAACAAATTTAAATTTGGAAAATTTAACCAAGTTTAATCCAAATTCTACACCTTTTAATCCGAATTTTTTTAAAAAATTCCGATTTGCAGTTTTATGACTTATTAATGTTTAGTTATTAAGGGGTAAATGTCTTTTGCAATAGTAACTTCTTCAATTGGAAATTTCATCAGTGCCATCAATTGCGAACAAAATTCTGTACATCTCTTTATCGTTATTGACAAATGACGCACAGAGCGGAAATAATTTGCATAGGAGATTAAACGAAAAAACAAAAACAAAATCAATAATAACATCAACATCACAAAACTCAATCAAAGCAAGCCAGTGGCAGCTACAGCTCACCCCTCAAAAATACCAAAAGCTTTTCTTTTGTTAGACAGTACTGAAACATTTAGCTACCACGCCAAGTGTATGCAGATCATTTCGAATTTCACTGAGCCGGAATTTTAGGGATCTCGTAAAGCCTTTCGGATTCCTTATTTGGCAACAATTTAACTTGCAAAAGTAGTTAAGTTTTATTTGGCAAAAACCGCCTTTCTCGTTTCTTTTCTCACATAGTTCGCTATAAGATATGATTTCTAGCAAAACTTCATTTACTTATGTGTATGTCTTCTTTACGGCAGGTTAATTCAAACTCTTTGCAAGAAATGTACATCCTCTTATATATTAATGGCAAATGAAAACTACTCGATACCACACATGCCCTTACTATGTTGTAGTGAGCACAGATTAGTTTGCGGGTATGTCGGTTATTGTCAGCAACTGATGCATTTTCTAACACATAGCCATCTAGGCCCCACCTCAATAGCTATCCTATCCCGCGACCCATCAAGTCTATAGCCATCCGTTCTTAACACTAAAACCATAGCAAACTTACGCACGACCATCGCGCACCCAGAAATGTTTAAAAATGAAACGTGTGGAAAATTACATGCATTTTGGTTGTGCTAACTCTCCTACTTTTGTGTTTGCAGTCGGCGCTCACATATTAGAGTTTCCAAAAAGCTGGGTCCCGTTATGCGAATGGGAGAAGTATGACTTGTCCTAGCTCTCCATCATTTGTCGCTTTCAAGTGATGACTGTCTTGTCTTGATATGATGCAGAATGTTCAGGAGGAAAAGAGAAAATAATGAAGCCAAGTCCGTCCATCTTTTTGGCATTCTGTGAACACGATAACTGCAGGAAAAAATAGTAGAAATTTTATAAAAATTTGGTAAGGAGGTGCCTTGGGAATAATCTCCCTTTGTTATTTAAAATGGGGAAGTGATTATGAATACGCAAAACACCTACCGTATTTTATTTATTTATTTATTTCGGTCTAAAAAGTACATACTTTCTTATAGACTAGTTAAAAATAGAGAAAAGTTCAAGCTTAAATTTATATATGCTATTATTAAAGTTAAGAAGACCAATATATCGATTTGCTAGTTGTATAGTCTTGGATATGGGTTCATTCGACGCATAATTCGTTCTATCAGTTACTTCTACAAATAGTCTGGTATGCCTTAGATCACGTGGTGGAATGTATGGAACGAATAAGTTCGATAAATCAGAACAGCTTATATTACCATAGATAACGTTATAGGCAAGCATGAGTGAGATACAAGTTCTTCGATCATGCAAAGCCTGGAGACCGAGCAATTTACGCCTGCTGATATACGATGGGAGGCCATCGGGCCAGTGAAGCACACGCAAAGCAATTTTGGTGAAAATTCTTTGAACTCTCTCAATTTTATGTGAGTTCCCTTTATAGAATGGGCTCCATATAATCGAGCATTATTCCAGACGACTTCTTACCAATGACGGGAAAAGTGCCTTCAGAGTCATGGGATCCGTGAAGTCACTGGAATTACGTCTAATAAACCCAACCATGGCAAAAGATTTGGAAACAATAAAGTCGATAATAACATACGCCCATTTTTCAAGGGAGATGCGTAAAAATACTGTATACATTCAAGAGTTTTTAATCATTCTCATAAAAAATATAGCCAAATCCGTAATGAAAACCACATAAAAACGATTCGGGGTTTACGCAAACTTCAGGAAAGTTAACCAAACTTGGAAAACCTTCCATCGAAATTTAAAAATTTATTGGTGAAATTTCAATTAAATATTTTCGAATACGCTTACTCGTAATGTCATCAAGAAATTTCAAAGAAAAACAGTAAGCTGGTTTTCATTGATACCGTGCCTTTCATATATTAGAATTTAAAAAAAATTTAAATCTCCTTAAAAACAAAATGGCTATAATTTGTGAGCGTCGATTGTATTAGCACATATTTATGTCACGCATACATTTGTATTTGTATTGCTGGCATTGGCCGATTGAGGCGCGTTTGGATGTACTACATGACATTTTGAGCGCTCTAATTTTGAGGCGAGTTTCTGTTTGGCACGTAGCGCAATTTAAATTAACACTTTTCGTAAACGTGTTGCGGCTTTGGCAACGAGGGAATTCTTACGCCTTTTTCCCTCGCAAAATTACACTGCACACAGCTCTCCCCAATTGTGGGCGCTAAAAGTCTGTTGCTGCTACAAACTCGCGCCCTACATACTGACCTCGCAAACTATAACTCAGCCTTACTAATTAAAAAATCTATTTTGTAGAAATATTGAGAACGTCAAAAACTTAGTATCTCAAATCAAAAGTTGGAGATTTGCCAGCCCTATTTGCAACATAAATGGAAAGCTTATTTTTCTGGTTAAATATTCTCTTCTAGAATTGGTATGGTGAGCCGTTACACCTTTACATCCTATATTTCCAGTAAAACAAAGCTTCTCAAGTGATTCGCATCTAAAAATTACGGTTTCGTAATTTGGAATACACATGAAGTATGTGGTATTGTTTCAGACCGAAGTGTATGTGAGTATGTGCTTATGTTTATGCTTATTGTAAATATATTTACACTTTTATGGCTTAACAGGCACGTTTCATTTGCAAAATACTTACTTAGATAATTAAAACTACCCTGCAGTCAAACAAACTAGTTGCAAACTACTTTACAACTAGTATATGCGCCAAGGCCCACTAGTCAGCCAACTGTGATATTTCCTTATAAGCAACTAGTATTTTTAACATGGCGATGACCTGCGAAATGTCAATTGTCAGATTTCGACCAGAACATACTAACCATCTATTACTCATAAAATACTAGTTTGTGTCTAGTGGAAATACACTAGTATCAACTGGTCGTAAAATACCAGTTTCATAGTAGACCAAAATGAAAGGAAATGTACTAATATAATTGCAGTCTAATCATAACAGTGTCATACTAGTTCGAACAAGATAAAGGAATACTACTCCAAATGTGGGCAAATACATCATTTTCATTTTACATAATTTTCGCTGTGAAAAACCCCGATTTGGGATTGCAACACATAAAGTATATCTTTGGAATATTTCATAAGCTGGTTGCGAATTACAATAGCATGCAATGCAAATGAAATAAACGAAAGAAATAATTACAGCTTATGTCGCTCAACCACATACATATGGAAATATGAATATTTCTTACTGTTTCAATACTCTACCAAGTCAGTGTCGACATCTACTCTTTTTTCTTCCGTTAGTAGAGCCTGATGACAATGTTGGATAAGAGGTGATACTTTAGGCAAGTTTAATAGTCGCTGATACAACAAGAACAACTTTGAATGACCCGATTTCGAAAAAATCTTTTCTTATTTTCTGGTAAAAAGATAAACTCTTGTTTGACATTTGCAGACCTCTTAGTACTTATATACGGAACTTTTTCAACCGAGAATGACATTAGTAGCTGCTCCAACAAAAGGGGTTAGGGAAAGCAAATACCACTATTAACTTTCAGCTGAAATTAAAATCAGTTATAACCTCCAAGCAACTAAGTGTTTATCCTTTATTGAGACCATTTGTAGTACTGTGGGCAAAAAGATGCTTTCTATAAGGTACTTCTTAACCAAAAATTTGTATCGAAAAATGGTAGACCCAGATTTAAGAACTGCTTATACAAGGTGGCGCAAAAGTAAGCTTCCGATGTTCAGCATATCGGTTGTGGCACGTGCAGTGTGTGCTGTTGCACCGTCTTGTTGGAACCACATGTTTCCCAATCCCAATTCATCAAGTTGCGGCAAAAAGAACTCGTTGATCATTGCTCTGTAGCGCTCACCATTCACAGTAACCGTTTGGCCCCGACCGATTATTGGTCAAATAAATAGTCAGCAATATTCCGCGTTCTGGAGCAGTGTAGCGTAACATTGTCTATTAACGTGTATTTCGCATGTGTTTACTACACAAATGTCAAAACAGAACTGACTTTAGGGGCCAATCGCAAAATTTATAGCATTTTCTGATGGGAGGATTACTTTTGCACCACCTTGTAAAATAAGACATAAACATCGCTTTTGTTGACCCAGCGACGATATGTTGTACGAAGCCAGTAGGAAAATCGATTATTGCACTACACTTGTCTTCTAAAATAAGAAGAGTGAAAACCATTGTAAGAAAATTGTAAATTAAAATGCAGCTAACAGATTATGCGTTGTTGCTTTATTATGCATTTATCATAATGCGAATCTTAGGGAAACTAGACTAATATTGATCAATTTGCTGTCATTTGAAGATAACTTTAAGCCGATTCAATAAGAATCGCACAATATTTATTACTGCTATCCATAACCGAGTAGAATATTTCAGCAGTAAATATTTGTTTTTGTTTGCCATAATAAATCCGATGTGCACTTTTTGATGAAAAAACTGAACTATATTCAAATCTTGATTGGTGTGTCGGACATGAGAAAAACAAGCCAAATAGACGTCATCAGTGTAAAGTCCAAGGCAAATTGACGATGTGTACAACAATAATTTGTTGCCGTAAAACAAGCAACAACACACATTTATTGTAGTACAATAATGTCAAAATCATCCATTGCAAGTGCAACAACGAAATAAAACAAAAACAAAACACGACAAAGACAAAAGCAAACAGAACCAGAAAAAGCAACGCAAAATGCAAAACAGGAATATCGAACGATACAACCGGCTAAAAACAAGCAAAATATCAACAAAAGCACATTCATACATACACGCATGAGGAAAAATACATACAAACATTTGCTAAACAACTTTGGAACCAAGCGAAGGCGGGAAAGTTTGTTGGAAAATGTTAAGGAAACTAACCAAACGAGAGAGAAAAATTATATAATGAAAAAGCGGGAGAATGAAGGACTCGAAAAAAAGTGACGATAAAATAAATGGCTTCGTATTTGTTACAAGACAAAAAAGATCGATTGTTTGCTTTGTAAACAGGGCAACGATATATGCCATAATCACATACATACATACAAGGATATAATGGCGGCATCAAAGCACATAAATGTGGTGCCAGCGGGAGTACACAACCCGGGGCTGGATGAAATGACAAAAACAAAAATTGGCTAAAATATAAAAAAAATTTGTTGACAAACAAACATCAACAATATTACTCCGGCACGGGAACGAATGTGTACAAACTAGAAACGACACATGAGCACAAAGACCAAAATAAAGCCGAATTCAATATGAGGTCCAAAGGGCCAAAAGGGTTTTATCTTCTCTAGCATCACCTGTCAGACACGCAAATTAATAGCAATCACTGTAGCTCTTTGCATTAAATTACTTGACACTCTGAGCGGCATGTGGCAATGTCCCAATGACAAACAATACCAGCATCCCCACAGAAATAAAAAGCACTATACAACATTGCTTTTGGGGCTGCTATGATGCCAATTTATTATGATAGACCGAGTCCCACATAGTAAAACTACAACATCGATTAGCATACTTATGTTAAGTGTGTTTTCTAGGCCCATATGAAATTTAAAAAAAATTTGTGGGGGGTATTGGGAGACGAATATATTTATAGTTGAAATAGATTTAGTAAAATTTCGAGATAAATAATTTACTTAAATAATTTAACATAACAACTGCCTCGCAAAATGAGTTCAGAGTGCCATTTAGGGCATCAACAGAAGAATAAAATAAATAAAAATGTATTGGCTTTGAAGTTTTAATAAATGTGCTCTCGGACACCACATTTGTTGAAATATTTGGAAACAGCATGGAAAATAAAATAATGAATTTGGCGCCTTTAAGTATGCAATATTTCTTTGTGTTTTTTTCAGAGACGGAAAGTTTAAGTTATAAGTTATAGAAGCCTGGGGTTAAATCGTGTCCCTGCAGAAAGGTTTTAAATTATCTGTCATCCCAGGATTTTCAGTAAAAATACTGGCCACAATTAATTTTTCTGACTTTTTCGAAAAAAAGTCCGATAATAACTTAAAAATCCGGAGTTTTATTTTTTTTGGCCAGCAATAAAAATTAACTTTAGCGAGATATTTTTTAAGGACAAAACAAAAGGCCTTTTCAATAGTTAACAAAAACTGCTAATCTAAATTAAATAAATTTTGTATCAAATTTCAGATATTTAATTTTTTTCTAAAATAAGAAATGATTTTTGTGGCCGAAATAAAAGCCACTAAACAACCAAGTGCTGGCATTTCATATTCTATTTCAGACGAACACGGTTCTTATGACTTTCATGAACATGAAATGGTATAATAACTTTGGTCCGCTGATTGTAAGTATGAAATGAAGAAGAGATAGACCCACCAATAAGCATACCGAAATGATCAGGGCGACGAACTGAGTCTGCTTAGCCATTTTCGTGAGTCCGTCCATCTGTCTGTTTGAACGGAAAATCTTCAAGCAGTTTTCGAGGTATTTCACTGAAAGTTGGATATGGGACAGCCATTTTGTAATATATTAATGATTTGTCGGAACAAACAAGATCGGACTAATACAGCACATAGACCCCATTCAATCAATTGTTCCGCTAAACTGGATTTTAGCATATATCTATAAATCAACAAGATAAGAACATCAAGTTTATGCGTGAAAGCTATAGAGCCTTCGGCACAGCGCTAAGGAGTGCGGTTTTGTATAATACCTTGCTAGTACGCACGTAAGAGTCTGTATTTTAGGCATATCTTTAAATAATTTCAACATTGTATGTGCATCCTTTTTATTAGTTTAACACAGAGATTAATTTTATTATATAAAACTAAGAAAAAAAAGTGGTAATCCTGACTTGAATACTTTCGTTTGAAATGGTTTTAAATCTATCATTCGATACCAAATTTATTTAAGTTTAAAAACGCGGTTGGTTATTTTATGTCAAAGTCCTTTACTTCGGCCACAAAAAAAATTTCTTATTTGAGAAGACAATAAAAAATTGGCTGCAACCTTCGTTTAAATACTCTTGTTCGACAGGTTTTTCAATCTTCTGTCATTCGGTAACAAGTTTATTTAAAAAAAAATTTATTCAAGTAAAAACTTTTTCAATCCTCTTTCATATGATATCAAAATATCTCGCCAAAATAACTTTCATTGCTGGCGATAAAAAATTAAAATCCGGGTGGACCGACTATTTTTGCCCAAATAAAATTAAAGTTCAATAAATAACTTTTTTGGTTTGGACTTTTAATTAAAA
Organism: Merzomyia westermanni; assembly: GCA_949987695.1. Classification (NCBI taxonomy): domain Eukaryota; kingdom Metazoa; phylum Arthropoda; class Insecta; order Diptera; family Tephritidae; genus Merzomyia; species Merzomyia westermanni. The sequence continues at coordinate 1,073,008 of OX465288.1, forward strand.
AGGAATAAAAGTCCCAGTGTCTGGTTTTCTTCAATTATGTTGATTAAGCGTGAAATTTGTTGTCTATAAATCTGACAGTTTTCGTTTTTTCTGTGGTCTTTAACGTTTTTTGTTCAAAGAGCTTGTTTGGGTAAATTTCATGAATATTGTAACCATCCGGCGCTCTCTGAGTTGCCATAATATTCTTTTTTCTCACTTATATTAAAACACCCCAAGCAAAAAAGTGCAAATCTGAGAAGGCCATTTAAATATAATCTGTTCTGAGAGCATTGCATAGTGTTATATTGCTGGGAATACAGGGCGTATGATGAACATTATGACCTGAGAGGTGAAAAGTTGCGTCGTGTTGCATTTTGCAGCGTGAGATGCTTAGAACAAAACATAATTAAGAGAAAATTCTCATTTAGTTTGCGATGAGATAATTACAGTTCGCTTGTGCACGAAATTTCCATAAAAATGGCATTTTAATTGCTTCACAAAGTATTTAACCGTCTGTCGCTTGCTTGTGACTGTGTCAAATCCGATTTGTAAATGCGGCACCCCTTGCTCGGCACACCTCTGCACTCATAAGCTATCCTTTCGCACTTCGAAATTTCAATGCAAACTGCGAATTGAATTGAGCGACTAAGAAGTGTATTTTAGCTTTGTTGTTTCAAGTCGACACAGGTGGTTGAGTCACACCGTCAAGAACAAGCATGCTGAAGGCGCTGACGACTAAGAAAAGATTTTATAGCAAATGGCCATAAATTGCTTAAGTGGCCACAGAAAGGTGCACTAAGTGCACTGCACCCGAAGAATGGGAGGGGGGGGGGGGGAGTTTCGATACTTAGAGTGAAGTAGATGCAATTAATTTGTTGTAAGTATTTACACTAGAAAAAATGGCAGAGGAAAGTGAATGAAAGTAAAGAGTGCGATAAACAAAGTCCACAGCACTAGGAATTAGTATCTTCCATTATGCAGTAGACAATAGAAAAGATGAATGGAGTGGCAATAGCATAGCATGTCTGATCCGTCCCTCAAGCAGCTGCTGAGAAACTTTAATTAACTTTGTTCGACACTTAACGTCATTCGGCGATTATGCACGTTCCTTTAGGTCAGACGATCGGTTTGGTTTTATACATTTTCTAATTAAATTTTTCATATTCAAATATTTTTTATTAAATAAAATAGGAAGATTCGGTAAGTCTAGAAAGCAGTGTACGGTTTGAAAGCATTGCACACATTTGCATGGAATGTAAAGTCGCCACAACAAAATTAACGCAAAAGTTATATGGAATCCCTACAATTTATATAGGAAATGAAAATGAAGCCGGTACTCGCTAATGGTGCTCTCGTAGTCTTTCGTATTTTGGTATTGGATTCATACTTAACATGACATCCGATATTCGATGACTTTTTGTAAATAAATATTGTTTATGAGAGCTAACTGTTATGTTTATCAAACCTGCCAATTCCGTGAAGGCTATTATCTTTCGTATTTTTTTTTCGAATTTTCTTCCAAACCCTTTTTCATGTCGTTTTTTTTTTTTGTAATTTCAATGTCCTTTTTTATGCCCTCGTTAATTGGTAAATTAAGCCATGTGTCAATTCAATGATCCCAAGAATGAGTGAATAGTAACACAACTAATACACGTATTTAATCGAAGTTAATGAAATTTAATTATTTTGCTAGGAAATTTTTTGTTATTTAAAATAAAGCGTTGGAAGCGAACAAGTAAAAATAAGAACTTTATTTGATCCACCCTACAGTTGGTTTCCAGAAATAATTTAAGGGCCCCATATTCTATTGCGAAACGAATGTTAGTGTTGTCTCAAAGACGAATCGTTCACCTGTTTGCAATATGTAAGACGATCATAGCAACAGAAAAAAAAATATCTCAGCAAAATAAAAGTCAAATGAAATAAATTAGTTGCCATCAAATCAAATTGGTCTTCCCAGATTTTTAAAACTTAATGGAATGACATGAAAAACTTTGTGAAACTTAACATATTCATATAAGTTTCTATATAAGTTACATACGGCAATATTCATCTCAGCTATGCTCTCCCATTAATTTTTGATATGACGTAAGAAAAGAAAATTAAAGAGAATACGCTTGCTAGATGAAATCGTCAAGAGAAGAATCTTTGGTCTGAGCTTGCGTTCGCAATGCATAATGTTGCCCGAATTGAAAAATGTTTGTTTGTTTGGATTTGACATCAAAAAAAATATTTTTTCACGTCAAATTCTTCGTGCGCCTGGCTATTAGTAATTTCTGGTATCTTCCACTACAATGTGAAAAAGAAAAAAATAATTTTGATTTTTTGGCGATCTGCAATATTTTTGAACTTATCCCTTTTTTACATACAGTGATATGAGCCTTTCTTGCAACTAAAAATAACTGTTTGTCTACCCCACCCATTATCGAGAGTTTTCCACTTATAAAATTTAACATACACTGTAACGAAAACTAAGCTAACGCGGATTTGAAACCTGTCAATTTGAAATTTATCGGCCTTATATATAAAAACTGTGTTTACCAAGACAATTAGTTTAAAAAATTCCATAAGCAATAATTTAAAATCTCGAAAAACTTGCTACATAAACTCATACCTTTGGAAACAAATATGTTTGTGTTTGATGTTGTTTTATTATTAATATGCCAGTCCCCCCGTAAAATCATATCCGGCAAACACGAAATTTTTAAAATCTAAAAAATTTGCCATCCTTTACCAACTTTTTAAAAACTTCCTCAGTAGCAGAACGCCGGTGAATGCGCTAAGAATATAATTAATAATTTAATGTTAATATTTCTAGATATGTACCCAAATTTCAGCCGAATAGGATGCTGACAACAACCAGGTAAAAGAGCTTACAATGCAGTTTCGAAGTACTTGTGATAGAAGTTAATATACAAATATACTAGAATGGTTCCTTTAATGTTAAACGATAACACAATTCACCTTGCGGCTCAATTAAGACTTTACAAGAATTTAAATTATTGACATTAAAAGCAGAGTTGTTCAAGAAGCTCATAATTAATTCTGTCATGCTTCAAATACAAATTAGAGATTCAATTACAGTCAGTGCACAAAATACTCTTGATTAAAGTGTAAATGGTAGGGAGGTATTGTATTTGTAGTAAGATTGCAAGGTACATGTTGGTAATGGCACCAAAGATGTCAGCACTGACATATTTGCTTGCACTTGAGCACGTCCATAGTATTTACAGTGCAGGCCCTAAAAAGAGTGGAGGAGACAGTTTTGACAGTACAAAAGCTTGCATGCTATGACTATTAGAGCAGTTCTTGCATACTTCAAATCTGATCTTACAATTTTTTGGCGAAAAACAGTTTTCGAACAATGCATGCTTACAGGTGTGGAATTACTGTTTTTGGCCCTTTTGAATCTCTTTGAATCAGCATACTGTACTGCATACACTCTCTGTATCATTTTCTGAGCTTGAGTCCCCTCCTACTACGAAATACTTTAATATGCATGGCAGACATAATTGAATGAAGTATTGAGCGAAGTGTTTAAGCGATATTAAATGTTGTGAGTGAGTATGTATTATCCAACTGTCTGCAACAATAGTTATAAAATTAACATCTAAATTACCCTGAATACCAATTGGTTTTGCACAAATCAACAAATTCAGCCGGAAGTATGATTTTGCTTTAAGCAACACGCAACTGAAATAACAGTACGTGTGTGGGTGTGTGTGTGTTTATGTATGTGTGTTTTCACATTTCCTGACTTCCTTCAGCCCACCGGCAGTCAGTACACCAGCCCATCAAATGTCAATTTACTATAATTAAGTGAAACTACAGGAAGAACTTAGTCGGAGTGACAAAAGATATAGATTTTCGTTGTAAGCTGAAACCTAATAGGTTACTTGTTTCATGTTGGTAAAGCATTGCATCGTCATGTTGAATGTGTTGTTGACAGTTGCCACTTGCGCACTAGTTGAAGCAACAAACTGCTATAAATCCGGTATCAATTTTACAGTTAAATATTAGCCAATTTGGCTAATGTCACCCTTAGATTTTGCTGAAATTTTTGTGAGGAAATCCTATTAAAATACACATGAGCAAACGTAACTACTCGTATTTGCTGCCGATTGGGTTATAAATATTACACAAAATTTTACTACACTGTCTATGTAAGGCAAGTTTCTTTTGCACGTCATACGGCTTATGCTGGGTTGGAGAAATAACATATTTATGAACTAAATTGTAGTCAGAGAACACCCCATGTGACTCGAACTTTGGACTTTAGACCTAGATCGAATTTTTTTTTTAAATTCAACAAATTAAGGGTTCTTGTTTTGTATAAAATTACAAAAGTCGATTTGTGTGGATATACTTTTTACAGATAATAGAAGCTTAATACAAAAACTGTACAGCATTCTTCGGAAAATCATAGTTATAAGTTAAGCCTCCCTCCCAAAGTGCTCAATCATGTGGCAACGCTTTCAATTGTTTTCGCTTTAACACATCGTGATTCTAGATATTTGGAGAGCAATTTAAATTTTTTTTAAATAAAATAACCCATTTTTTGTGACAAAAATATCCGTATGTATTAATTACACTGAGCAAGACATTTTTTATTAAAATTATATTGATTATAGTGCAAATTATGTAAAGGATTCATTAATATCATCTTTCTTTTCGATTTCTATTATTGCTAGTTAAGACTGTGTATTTCTGATTTCATTTCTGTTTTAGAACTGCGAAACAATTGATTTTAAAAAGCTCACGATTTCAATTTTCTTTAGCAGTCTAAATTTATCTTCTTTTTATACCTTTCATGAACATGAAATGGTGTTATAACTTTGGTCCGATGTTTGTAAGTATGAGAAGAAGAAGAGATATACCCACCAATAAGTATACCGAAATGATCAAGGCGAGATGCTGAGTCGATTTAGCCATGCCCGTCTGTTTGTACGCAAACTAGTTCCTCAGTTTTTAAGATATCTTGATGAAATGTGGCATGCGGCCGCCATTTTGCATGAGATTAATCATTTTTCGGAATAGGCTAGATCGCACCAACATAACATATCGCTCCCATACAATCGATTGTTTAGATAAATGGGGTTTGGGCTATGTATCTTTAAATGATCAGTTTTGCAGAGTTTGTACTAATTGTAAATAAGGATCAAAGGTATAAAGTCTTCGCCACAGTCGAAGACATCCCTTTCCTTACTTGTTATATTTATTTTTACTTCGATTTGCTAGTTTCCTAAATAAAAATACCAAATCAAAATCCAAAGCAGCAATGATAAAAATTATAAAATAAATTTTACCGTTTGAAACTCTTACAGTATTATTTTTTCGTCAAGCAGCAAATAATACCAATCCAAATTTCTTGTCTTAATAAGTATTATTTATATGTAAACAAACACGCACACACTTTGCTACTGATATCTAAAGGCACTAAAACAAAACAATATTTTTAAACAGAATAATAGCTTAGAATTTTTAATTTAATCGAATAGCTTTTTCAAATAACTTTTGATTTGAAACAATGACCCGTAATAGACTATTTTGAAATAATATAAATATAGCCGGGATTGCCGATACCCAGTAGGCAATTCGGTGTAATTCTGAAATTTGAAATTTCTCTATTTTTAAGGCCTCAAATCTACAAAAATGTCTTACTGTTCTATTTGGTTTCGTTTTCGTATCTCACGATCTTGCCGCTTAAACAATTATTTTACTTTTTGAACCGACAGACGTGCAATAGTTAGGTTTCACAAAGAAGACATACTCTCTAGTTGTCTGATATTTCTGATTATTCCCTAAAAAATATTATAACGCTCCCTTTGCTATTAACCCTAGAAAGCTAACCTTTGCTCACTCTCTATAAAACCTAATCATTCGTCGATTCGACGAACATTCTTTAAAATACTTATTTCTAATATAGTTAGTTAATATTTGGTTTGATTTATTGTAGGCATATGTGTACCAGTTTTTAATCCTCGAAATAACATATTTTCTTTATTATATTGGAACAATTCAGATATATTTATTTTGAGTCTTTTAGAAAGGCAGTCTTAAAAAGCGATAGAAAATTTTCAATAGCGTTTTCGTCGAATCGACGAAGGTTACGTGTCTAGGGTTAAATAACTTCATACAACTTGGCATAAGTAAGTCTATTACTTGGAACGCATCAGTCACATCCTGCAAACATCAACTCATTCATTTAAGATTGTCTAACAGACTTGTTTCAAATTCTAAAAACTTATGTTTTAGGATGTTATTCTTTGGTGCATGGATTATAAGCATATAAATATATATTGGCCATAAAACCATTGTGTCCATGAACCCAGCAGAAAAAAAACTTGTTTTTTTAGGGCATTAAATTCTAGTCTTGCGGCATAACACTTCATCCATGGTCGCCTTCAGATATTCTTGCACAACACTGCATTGTATTATTGTTTTTACACATATATCTACGTGTATGTATGCCCTGCAAGGATATGATGACGATTACCTCCAAAAGGCTTTAACTGCAAAATTTTTCGTCATATCACATACTTGCCATCAGAGGTCTGCCAACACAGATTAATCAAAGAACCGATCACATTCTGTCGCCAAAAGTCTTTACTTCCAATGAAAACCCGATGTTAAAGGTGCCGGTCATTTTGATAGAGGAGTACCAACACTGTGCCGGTTGTGTTTTACTTGTGCTCGGTATTCGACATATCACGGACCAGTCATTTTTCCTATGGGGTATGTGCACATGTGCGATTGATTTATACGACTGCGTAATAATACAGGTTTTTCTATTTTTTTTTGCATTGATTGCATGTTCATTTCACGATGGGTTGATGATTTGTATATTAGTAAGTTTTCTCAAATGGATAACATTTGTTATTTTATGTCAATTTCAATATAGGTTTACATGTGCGATGACATGGTTAGCATGCTTAGTCTCTTTTGACTTCACAGATTGTGTACAATGGAACATTAGCTTTAAAGCCTATGGGACATAAGTTTTGAAAGCACTGTAATAAAGAAATAGTTTAGACTACAATATTTTCAACATTATTGCGAAGTTTATGCAAAAGGTAGCAGAAATTTAAATTGGTTATTGTGTCATTGAATTCTTGTGAAAGACTTACTTGTGTACCTGAAATCCATTCAAATTTGTTTTTCTGTGGCCAATTTTGTATTGAAAATAAATCTTGCAGCTTCCCGAAATATTTCATGACTTCATCATGAGCTTCGTCATCATATATGTAATACTTCTATATTACCAGTAATTAAGTGTAGTTCGCAAATCATTGCAGTACATATATAAAGTGAGAAAGGGAGATGAAATCTTAGTGGCGGCTGTAAAATATTTAGGCTGAAAAGATTTGGCATGAAATACCTTTTAAAATACAAAATTTCACAATACTTTCTGGAAACCTTTTTTGGTGTTATCAGGGCAAGAAGTGATTTTAACAATAACAGAAAATTTGTTTAGCAATCTTAAGCAATCAGCGCATACAACTCTGAAAATAAGTTATAGGGTAATACTTGGACACTTGGTTGTTTTTTGAGGCAGACGAAAAAGAGTAAGTGAAACAAAAAATTACGAAGCTAATTTAAATAATTTCAGCTAAGAAAGGAATATATATGAATATTTGTTTCATATTTTTCTTTTCCTTAGCATTTATGTAAATACTAACATTTATATACTATATTTATATGGCATGTTTAAATTATAAATACTATTATCGTGCTCCATCATACGGTTTTTTATCTTAATCCCGAGATTCTACCGTATATAATTTTTCATCGTTATTTCATTGAAACAATTAACATTGAAACACTTTGGTTTAGAAAATAATCTGGGAAAATCTATGCATAACCTAGGACCTGGCTCGACATTCATAGACACCCCTGTTTGGGACAGCGGCAGTCTGGACGAAATGTTTTTGATCAATTGTGCCTAAACATTAATATCTATGAGAATCCGGCTGTCCTAAGCCATTATGAATTGTATGTAATATCTACATATATTGCTTTGGAATTTTATTTTATCATATCATAAACTTACGATCTTTAATCGTAGACGGAGGACTTTACCTCAAAAATTTCTGTTCAATCCAAATTAGCGCCGTTGATTATAGATTTAATTTCCCTGTTGGAATTATATTCGAAGTCCCAAATAAACGAAATCTTTCAAGTTTTGAACGTAGATCCGATATACTTTGTTAATCATGACGTACTTAAGTTAATCATGACTTGTCACTTTGCAAGTTTTACGACGGATATCTACTAATCCCAAATCGAGTAACAATTATCATTTTAAAATACTAACAAATGAGAATAATTCAATTAAGATAAAGGATGCCGCCGGCAAAATATATACAAAGAAAATAAAATCAAGAAAAATAAGTAAATATTTACTTATATCCTTATAAGCTTTCTGGTTTGACCATTTCAAAAGTTACCACATTCGAAATGGCAATGGTAATAGCCAATACATCCATTACTTTGCAATAAATAAAAAATTCAGCACATCCTATTTTAGATTAATATAACCCCTTTCCACTTTTAAATAATTATGCTGAAGTGGTTCGCAATTAAAAAGCTTGTAATTAAATATTGTCCAAAGCCACAAAATATTTTGGGTATTTGTATTTTCTACATGCCTTGTTATAACTGTTCATGCATGCATTTATATATTACTGAAGTTTTGAAAAGCCGCAAGCCAAATCCCATTTGACATTACATTTATTCAATTTGAAAGTTAACTAATGCTAATTCTTTGCATTAACATATATACATAATCTATGGGAAAAAATTGTCAATCTGCCGAAGCAAGATCACTCCTTTCTTACCCAGCTCCAGCAAATAGCATACTTTCAACTGCTTGTAAAAATAAAGCAAATAACCAGTTATAAATTTACGAAAGATTTATCAGTAGTCATCTAAATTTTAGCGATTGAGACCACTTATCTGCAAGCTAACATTTATTCCGCCATTATAACACAGTTTAGTAAAGTGAATATACAAATGCTGTGTACTTTATTCGTAACTGGTTTAAACTTACATTGGCATTGTTCCTACAGGGGTTCTATCCGAATATATCACTTCAAATTTTGGTCTTAAATGCACAAGTATACGTTAGTATAACGGTGCACCACAACGGAACTGTTTCGAAGCTCGAATAGGGCTTTTTGGTGCCAAAAGCTATTTATGCAAATGCGATTTATTGAAAAGAATCGACATTTTATGCTGTAAGCAAGCAACGAGTTGTAATTATACCTAGTTGTGCTACGCACACAAGGTATATTAACTTCATTCACCCAACGGTAGTATGTAACGGCATAGACAAATCGAGATAGATATTGACTTATATATATCAAAATGTTCAGGAGGAATAAAGAAGTTGATTAAGCCATGTCCGTCCGTCCGTCCGTCTGTTAACATATTAACTTGAGTAAACTTTGAGATATCTTAATGAAATTTGGTATGCAGATTACTTAGCACTTATCTCCGAGCGCTATTTGAACTGGGCGAAATCGGATAATACCACGCCCACTTTTTGTATATAGAATATTTTCGAAAATACAAAACAGGGTTTATTTAGTACCTAATACACTTATAAGGATACAATTTGGTGTGTATATTAACGTTAAGGCAGAAAATACATTTTTCAAGAAATTTTTGAAAATGGGCATGATACCGCCCAATTTTGATTAAGTCAAATTAAGAAATAATATTAATCAAAAATCGAAAACCGTTGAAGGTACGGGGAATGTTCCGGAAAAAAGTGGGCGAAATCAGTTAAGATCCACGCCCACTTTTATACGAAAGATTTTGAAAAGGGTCGTAGATATATAAGCTTGATATCATTTCTATTTCACTTGTTGTAAGTCTTAGTGAAATATATTATTGCCTTGCAGATAAAAACACGTCTTGCTGGTTTTACGAATGATGTTAGAGAGAGCAATTTTAATAAAGATAACTTTTGCATATCGATATCCATTACAATGTTAATTCACAATACCCTCACTCAAAAGTTACATTTAAACTTGAAGTAATAGTAATAAAAATATAGAAAAATAATGACATTTAAGATAAACCATATTGGTGAATGAATTGAGACAACTTTGAATTGTTAACTGGCTTCGTCATGATATCAGCAACCATTTCCTTGGTACAAAGATAGCTGAGTACGGTCAAGCCTTCCTCAAGTTTTTCACGTATGAAATGACTCTTCACGTCAATGTGCTTCGTGCGTCCATGATAGTTGTTGTTCTTGTCAATTTGTATGGCACCTTGTATAGACTTCGGTGCGTCTTTGAATATTTCACCCTCAAAAGGCTAGAGCCAAATTGCCTCTTGTATAGCAGCAACGATAGACATAAACTCTGCCTCTGTAGACGACAAAGCAACAGTAGGCTGCTTACGTGTGGCCCACGATATAGCACCTCCCTGTAGTTGGAAAACATATCCAGTTGTAGAGCGTCGCTCATCTTCATCGCCTGCCCAGTCTGCGTCGCAATAGCCCACAAGTTGACCCTCACTGCCTTTGCGATAAGTAAGCTTCATGTCGACTGTACCCTTGAGGTAACGAAGTACTCGTTTGACTGCAACCCAGTGCGCTTTACCGTAGTTTGTATTAAATCTGCTAAGTGAACTTACTGCAAAACCAATATCAGGACGACTGATTTGTGCGGCGTACATCATGCAACCAATCGCCTCTTGGTATGGTATTGACTCCATCTCCTGTTTCTGTTTGTCGTATTGTGGACACATAGCCTTTGATAACCGATGGTTAGGATCCATTAGAGTATTTACCGGATTACTATCTTCCAAATTGAATCGACGTATAATTTCTAACAAATGACGCGTTTGGTCTATAGAAATTGAACCATCTGTATTTCGAGTGATGTTCATGCCAAGTATAGACGTAGCAATCCCCATGTCTTTCATTTTAAAGTGTTTTGACAAGTCCTTCTTAAGCTTCGTTATAATTATGTTATTGCTACCAAAAATTAAGATGTCATCGACATATATTGCTAATATGATGATGTTTTGAGCCGAATGCCGATAATATATGCATTGGTCAACCGTTGATCTCTCAAAACCAAGTTGTTGTATTAAAACGGAGTTCAACTTCAAATGCCATGTTCGGCTGGATTGCTTCAAGCCGTAGAGAGATTTGCGCAAACGGCACACTCTATTGCTTTCATCCGAAAAACCCTGTGGTTGACGCATATATATTTCTTCGTCCAAATCACCTTGGAGATATGCACTTACTGCATCCATTTGATGGACTGCCAAATCAAGCTTTACAGCGGTAGCCAAAAGAAAACGTATTGATGAATAACGAGCAACTGGAGGGCACGTCTCTTCGTAGTCAATACCCTTGACTTGCGAGTACCCTTTGATAACTAGTCGCGCTTTGTATCGATCTATGGCCCCTTCGGAATTTCTTTTTATTTTAAAAACCCATTTGCTATCTATAGCTTTTCTTCCCGGTGGTAATTCAGTTATTTCCCAAGTTTTATTTTCAATTAAGGCATTGAACTCACATAACATCGCATCAGTCCATTCTTTACGATTTTCGCTGTTTAATGCTTGTTCAAATGTTGCTGCCTCACTGACGTCAGACGTTGTCGTCAAAAACCCAAACTGTGATGTCATTGTATCATTTTCACTGTCTGTGACAGCTTCACGATCGGTAACAGCGACTGAATCATTTGCAGAAGTCTCAACAGTATTATCTCCCTCACTGAATCCGAAAAAGGATTCGACTTACATATTGTTTTTGCTACAATTTGCACTAGAGTCCACCACGTTTGCCGTTAGTTTAACATTCGCTCCACCCTCACTGAATTCTGGAAACTCTTCATCGTCGCTAGAGTCCTCATTGTCGACAACCATAGCTTTCCGCTGGCTTGTGGAACTTCTTGTCCTTGGTGGTAAAAAGGAATTATTTAAATTGCTTTTATCAGTAATTACCTTATTATTTGTTGCTTCAAAGAAAGTCACATCACGACTAACAACCGTTTGCTTCGTTTTTTGATTGAACAGCTTGTATGCTTTGGATTGTTCGCTATATCCAAGAAATATGCATGGCGTTGACTTCGAATATAATTTACCTCGGTTTGCTTTGGGAACGTGTACCATTGCATTACATCCGAAAACCCGTAGTGATGACAAATCAGGTTTAATTTTTGTCCAGATTTCCTCCGGCGTAGTATTTTCCATGTTTCTACATGGTGTTCTGTTGATTAAGTAAACTGCTGTGAGAGCTGCTTTAGCCCAAAACTGCGATTCATTCTCTCCGCGACTCCATTTTGTTCCGGTGTGTACGGTGCTGTAACTTGATGTACTATTCCGTATTGACCCAGAAACCGTTTGAACGCATTATTGCAAAATTCTTTGCCATTATCGGACCTTAAAATTTTAATCGTAGAGCTCTGCTAGTTTTCCACCAGCTTTTTAAAACTTACAAACGTTTCAAATGCGTCACTTTTGCGCTTCATAGGGTAAGCATAGACCTTTCTACTATAATCATCTACAAAAGTGAGTAAGTACCGGCATGCACTAAACGACGATGTTTACATTGGTCCACAAACATCAGTGTGGATTACTTGCAATACTTCTGTTGTCCGTGTACCACTTTGCTTAAATGATGAACGTGTTTGCTTCCCTTCTGCGCATATTGTACATGGATCAAGTTTACCTTTAGATATGTTGAAACCATCAACCGACGATTCTATCCGATTTAAGTTGTTGTCACACGAATGCCCCATGCGTCGATGCCATAAATTTCGATTTGTCACTGCTGTTAATGCCGCTGCATTACATTGTGTGATACAATCGAGCTGATATAAATCATTTACAAGCGGTGCTTCAGCTATTATCTTGTAATTCTCATTAAAAATACAACATCCTTTGTCATTGAAAACTAGCGTTTTACCATTTTTAGCCATTTGACTTACCGACAATAAATTGGCACAAATATTCGGTATGTACAACACATTGCTTATGGTTACTTGCTCATTGCTTGCACGGCCTTTTGGGCATATTGTCATTTGCACATCTCCAGCGCTCTCCACGTTGAGACGTCCATTATCGCCGACAACAATCTCTTTTGATTTTGGTTCTCGCAATTTACTCAAATTGTTTGAAAACTTAGTCATATGGGCAGATGCCTCAGAATCAATAATCCACGCATTATCTTTACTTGCAGTAAGTGATGTTGATATGAGCAACATTGTGCTGATTTCTTGTAATAAATTGGTTCGTACTAAATCAGTAGCCAACGCCTTCCCGCTATTTGCCAGTGCCATTACCATTGGGCGGAATTCGCTTGGCAGACCGCTCAGCATAATTTGCGCCATAATGTCATCGGGAATTTTGGTGCCAGATTTGTCTAATTTTTGTTGTGTGCTAGTCATTTTATTGACGTAATCTTCCATGGAAGAACAATCCGACAACTCCAGCCGCATCAAATATTTTAGCAAATCCATCCGACGCAGTACCCCGTTGTCCTCAAATGCACTCTCAAGTAATTTCCAAGCAACATTTGCGTTTTCACATGGCTCTACTAACAGACCTAATGCTAATATGGCATGTAAATTTTTCGTCGCATCCCGCTCCGTACCTTCAATACAAGGCCAGTACCCTTTTAACACCAGATATGACTTTGCTGCAAACTTCCACGAGTCGTAATTTTCTCGTCCTCTTAATTTTTCAATTTTGTCAATTCCCATTGTAATTTGTACATGCACGTGATGCTAACCCCAAAATCACCATAATTGCTCGCCGCAACTAATATGTGCATAAATATAACAAATTGATCGCAAAATGAAAGGCTCCTACAGCAAATGTTTATACCTCAAATATATTGGCAATTATTTCACAGTATAAACGTGAGGCCCATAACTTGTTGTAAGTGTTAGTGAAATATATTATTGCCTTGCAGATAAAACACGTCTTGCTGGTTTTACGAATGTTGTTAGAGAGAGCAATTTTAATAAAGATAACTTTTGCATATCGATATACATTACAATGTTAATTCACAATATCACTTTCAAAGTGTCCGTGAACGAAGATGATCGAAAAATATAAATGTTTGAAAATGGGCGTGGCCCTGCCCCTTTTATAGTGGATTATTCCACAAAACTTAAATATCCGAGCAAGTTGTTAATACCCCACTACAAAAGCGAAGTTGTATAGAAGAAAAAAGATAGTCCCATCAAAAAGTATACTTAAATAATCAGGACTATGAGCTGAGTCGATTTAGCCATGTCTGTCTCTCCAGCCGTCTGTCTGTGTGTCCGTCTGTCTACTTTAATGCAAATTATAAGCTATCTTTATACAAATAAACTAATTAATCCCTCAAAACTCATAACAGAAGAGGTTTTATTGAAACAATCAATTGGCTTTATAATACGAACTGAAAAGTATTAAAATAGACCTGCTTAAATTGGTATGCCATAAAAGATCCCTACTAGGTATATAATGTTCGGTTCCACCGAAGTTTTAAACGTTCTGGAAATAAAATCCTCTATTTTTTAATTTGATTTAAAATGATTACACCGAACTTTTCTCAAAATATTTGTCTGCGTAGTAGCAAATAACCAATCCCATCGGAATAATAATTAATTTGATTGCAGACACAAAGGATGACAATACTTTTTGGTTGCTCCATAATACGGAAGAAAAAAAATCATTCATTATTCCATAAATCGTCCTAACTCAGAATTTGTTTGAGCAATGCCCGACTTAATTTTTTGCAAAAGCGCTATATCTGAACGAAAATTCAGTAAATTTTTGAGTTGTGATAGTGCGTTTTTAAATCAAATCCTCAGATAGGGCGTTGTTGAGGGCTCTGAAACTCACAACTCAGTATAAACAGCCAAACTTTCGGAAGTCAGTATGCATCAGGAACTCAAATTCGACATCCTTAATTACAGTGTTCATAAATGTTATTTCCCCCTTTATTTTCCGAAATATTGCGAAACTTCCGAGGCCTAACCGATTTACACAGTTCACTGTCGTTAACTCTTAATTTATAAAGACCAAAGATTTATCTAACTTCTTCCGTTTTACTCTTCTATCTAGAATTTGTTTTAGTTTCTCGGCTATTTGTGAAAATGGTTGAAAATAACAGAGTTGTGCTTGGTTAACCGTTGAATGAATCTTTGTATGTGAAGAGAATATACTCGTCTTAGAATAAATCTTTGAAAAGAATACAATTTGGCCTCAGGTGGCTAATGATCTTTAGCGTACTTACTTAATGAAATTACTTCAACTTTTTTTTTTATTATTTGTTCCCCTTTCATAGCTTCACTGCTTTCCGCACTTTTGTTCGAGCTAGAAACGGATCGCCACAGGTAATTCCATTCATCTAATTTGATATCCCGTAATCCCCTTCAACTTGTTAACATTTCTAAAGTATTAGCAAACAACAGTTTTCTTTGACTTCCGCCACGGTTTGTTGAATATGAAGAGTTCCATTATCCTTAAAGCTAACATTCCGTTAGTAAGTATTATCGTTTATACTACTTAATGGCTCATTCTTCATTTCGTATATATTTACACAGGTTTGTCGTTTGCGTATAAACATACGTTTCTCTTTTATACCTTCCTCCATTACTTCTTATTAGAAAGAGCGTGAAAAGTTTTTCACAGCTGTGCTCAAGTTTTCCTCATTTATTTGTCAGCGTTGCAGACTTGTTCGCTTTCTTTTCAAATCGTTATTCAAAAGTTTTTAATGTCTATTCAAATATTTTTACATGGACTCTTTCATACTACTTACCATTTTGTTGTTGTTTTAGTTTTGCTTCTTTTTCTTTTTGTGTTGAGAACTTGTTAATGCGCTTTTGGCGCTTTCGAATGCAACTGGCAAAGTTTTCAAAGCCGCAACAGCTGCGCAACTGAGCATGAATAAATGAACGATCCTACGACAGGCGCTCAAGATCAAAACTATTAGAATTCAATAAGTTTTTACTAAGCATCACAATAATTTCGATGCAAACGTTTTTAATCAGATGCAAGATATTGATTTTATGTTATGTAACAATTTTCAGTTCCCTTTAAAAGATTTTTAAATGAAAGTAATTGGAGAGAAAAAGCTCACTGAATCTGGAAATTGAAATGCTCTATGGTCATATAATGGCAAGTATTATAAGCGGTTGCGTGGGGCTTTGTTCGGACACCTTATTCAGTTTTATTTTATTAATTATCAAATATAAGATTAAATCAGGCCACTAAAGATTTGTTTTCTTAATTAAATCACTAGAGAATTAGTATTTTAGGGGAATATTTCTACGGTTGTTAAAATATTTTTAAATTTCAAGCAATGACTACAAGGTTCCTCTTAAACAAGCCACGTGAAATCGCACAACCACCACGATTTGCAACTCCATGCATGAGCAGGCGAGCGAAAACATTATTACGACAAAATTTAAAATAGATTGTGCCAAAAAAGCCACGTAAATATGTATGTGTGTATGTATGAATATGCAAGTGGCTCAAATAGGACCAACTGCGCTTAAGAGATTTGCAAACTCACATGAATATGGCAAATGGAATGCATCAGAGTAGCACGCCTCATGCGTCGTCGATTGCTGAGTTATGAGTGCGAGTAAAACATAAAAGCGCAACAAACGCAATTCAATTTAATTTGACTTTATATGAATATTTTATGTAAATCACTTCCAAATAAAAGGGACCTCCTATATAGTCCCTGTAGTAAAATTGATAGCTAGTCTTCAAAAAAACCATTCTTAGATGTATTAACTTGGTAGCTTATTCTGCAGTGGATACACAAGCTCCAGGTGAAATACACTCCGCAACCAGGACTACCAATCAATTATCAAAAAGTTTCGTCTTGGTTTGACAAATTACTTGAGAGCGCTTTTAAAGTTTTCGTCATCAAATGCGCACACCATTCCTGAAAGGTACTATTTAACCAGGCGTTGTCCTACGAAACGTCATTTGAAGGTTTTCGAAATCTATCAGTCTGAAACTAATTCAAAATAGGCCAAAAATCATAGTTCAAATTCCACCAATAAGTCATACTAAGATTCTATCAGCTTTGGAAGCCCTAGAATTCTCAAAAAATTAGAATTTTTGTTAGTTCCTTATTTAGCCATTATTGGACTAGTATCTCTTCTGTGAAACACCAGCTGAGTGATTGTGGCGCACGACGAAAGGACTGCAGTATGTGTGTCTACTTGTGTGATAATTGCAGCTGGTGTTATATTTGGTTGCATAGTTTTGCGTGAGTCAAAATCCAGTTTAAACAGGGCATTAAAATGTCATTTGTCAAAAACTTGCTCCAAACAGCATACTGTGTCTGTCACACAAATCTCGCAGTCACCTAAACCGAGATTAGTAATCCACACATAGGGGTCTATGTATGCATGCTGACGCAACGCCGACGTAACACAGATTTCCAAAATGAAGAAAGTTTGTGAATACAAAGCGCAAGTTGTTGGAAGGTCAGGCACTGCGACAGATTTGCCACCTTTTTAAATTTAAATTTTTAATTTGGAAAATTGTCGCATTTCTCGCTAGAAAATCTGTTTTCCGGAACGCAATATCCTTTTTGTTGCTATCCTCTGTACTAGACCATCAAGGATTTAATGAAATGTGCCGGCAGATGAAAAGAAATTTGTGCATCTTGCCTTATTCGCCATAAAGAAAAGTTACAAATTCGTAACAAACAAATTTGAAAAAGCCCAAATTAAATAAACAAAACGAAAAAGTGAAGAGCAAATATGAGAATGAAAAATAGCAAACTGGAAGCTCGGGCAAAGCAATGAAAGAACCTGTGGAAGGGGCAGTCAAAGCTACAAAAAATTATGTGACAAATATTCAAAAGTTTTTCACTACACTTTTCAGCGTTTTCTTATTGTGTTCTTTCAAAGTAAATATGGCTCCACAAAGACTGCTTTTATATTCTTCAATTCGCAGATGGTTGCATTGTCAAGAAGGGCAATGAAGTTTTATCTAGATTTTAGAAATATTTTACTTTTTATTATCAGTTTGCTTTATCTGGTACTCGCAAATGCGTAAGGAAGAGAGAGTCGACGAAAAAAAAGAGTTTGTGAATTCACTACGCCTTTCACCACAACTCAACATCAGTGCAGCTACAAACTGAATGTATTTACACATAAACAAAATAATAAAAATTTTATACAAACCGTTTGACGATTTTTTTTAAAAAAATTTCACAATGATATTGTGGATATTATTCGACGAAATAAAAAGAAGCTGTCATTTTAATCGTTTTGTTTTGTGAACACGTAAAATAGGAGTCATGCAACATGCTTCAACAATGATTTTGACAAAGTTAGATTTTGGTAGAGACATTAAACAAACTATCATACGTTCCGGTCGATGTTCTAAATGTGTGTTCGATATATGTATGTTTATAAGGATCCGAAGTCAAAATTCGAATAAAGCTAATTCTAACTAACATTATATGTCCCAAATAGGAAAGTCTAGGAATATGGTTTAACAGACGGGACCCCTTTGGAGGCTGAGTATTTCATCGCCCTTCACAAAGTAAGTATTACCAAGTCATACATAGTAAATAGGCAATTGTAATACAGGCAAATAGTTCAACAAAAACGAAGGACAAAAATGATGGAAAATCTTTGAAAAGTCCTTTATTCTATATTTTTAGTAGTTTGAAGAGCTCAAGATTAGTTAGCAATTATTATTCAGTTAGCATTGATATTATAAAAAAAGAAACGAGTGCTATAGTTGCAGCACTGTTTCGAAAACAGAAACTCTTGTAGTCAGACTGATTTATATAGTTTTTGCACTTGCGGCAGATAAGGCGGTAAATTGAGCCCGATATAAAAACTTTTATACCTACGTGATGCATATGCAGTCTGGTACCAGAAATTAAATTCTCCTAATTTTACCAATGGATTAATTAATTCTTTTCAAGCACGCCGAAAAACTTGTCTATGCTCATAAATGAGAATACCCATCCTTTCACTGAGACGGGACCACCAAAAGTTTTGATGCGAACCTCAAATAAACATATGAAACCTAATTCGTCTGGCTTAGTACTGGCGCACACAGCTAGTGTATGGACTGGAAGATATACATATGTACATACAGGGTGGCTGATGAATTTTGCTACATTAAGAAACTCAAATAATTTTTTTTTCAGTGTATGGAATTCATTTTTCTTTTATTCATGTTAAAGCTCATTAAATTTTATTAAATATAGCTTAATTAATTTTAAAAATAATGGAATTTAAATGCCCCCCCCCCCCTGCTCGTCGATGCATGTGCGGCATCTTACCAAAAAGTTGTTCATTACTGCTTGGAGAGTTGAGACAGGAATAGCCGCAATTGTTTCTCGAATGGATTGCCTTAGTTCATTCAAATTTGTTGGTTTTGCTTTGAAGACTTCCTGTTTGCAATAACCCCACAAGAAAAAGTCAGGTGCAGTAAGGTCAGGCGACCTGGGTGGCCAACGGAATGTGGAGTTTCTGGATATCAGCTTATTGGGAAATTTTCGTCGCAATTCTGTCATAACAGGTTGGGCTATATGAGGAGCTGCACCATCTTGCTGAAACCACACAGAGTTGAAAGAAATTCTCATTCGGCGTAATTCTGGATAGAAAAACTCTCTCAACATGCTCAAGTAACGGTCTCCAGTAACCGTAACGGTGTGACCGTTTTCTTCGAAGAAGTAGGGCCCGACAATGCAGCGTGATGAAACTGCACACCACACTGTGACACGAAGTGGATGCAATTCCGTCTCATGGAGTATCTGTGGGTTGGAAGCACTCCATATTCGACAATTTTGTTTGTTTATGTTGCCGTTTAAATCGAAATGGGCCTCGTCAGACATGAAAAGACAGTTCAACATGTTTCCATCCTCTTCCACCATTTGAAGCATCTTCTGGCAAAATTCCAAGCGAATCGGCAAGTCTGCAGCGTTCAGTTTGTTGGCCATTTGAATTTTATATGGGAATAAGTCCAAATCTTTGTGCATAATTGACTGTAATGACTGTCTGCTTACACCCATTTGAGCAGATAAGCTTCTTGTCGAAACACGTGGATTGTTTTGTATGGCAGCAGCTACAGCAGCGATTGTTTCCTCCGTTCCAACTGAAGGGTTTCGATGGTAAGGTCTTCTGTTGACTGTCCCATGCTCGGCAAAATTGTTTACAAGTCTTATTATGGTCCATCTGCTCGGAGGATTGCCGCCAAACGTGCGCCTATACTCTCTTTGAACCGAAACTACGGACTCCAGTGCGTGATAGCGGCGGACAATCCAAATTCTTGTTTCAGTGTCCCAGTTATCCATTTTTGTTAAACGTAAAAGTCAATCTGCAAAATAAAAAAAAAATTAACCAGATTCATTAAATAGAAAAAAAGTTATTTAATTTTTTTTTGGTAGCGGCTTTCATTAGCCACCCTGTACATGGCTACCCTGCAAAAAAAGGTATTAGTCTAGGATGAATCTAGGATCTTTGTATGGGTTAAAGTGATCCCGTTTGTTTGAGCATGTCCTACGAAGAGACTAATTGCTCCCTTTCATGCCCGAAAGGGTAGTGTGGGACAGATACCCTTTGTTTCCCTACGGGTACGGTCGGCTACAGAAATTATTATCGAGTTATCCCAACTATGCCCATAATGCCCACTGTAGACGAAAGGTATTGATCCCGGATCAGTCTCTTTAGCGATCAATCGCACGATTTTTGCAGGGTATTGGGAGAAATTTTGGCAACGCTGTGAGGAGCAGATTCCCATAATAAGTGCCAAAAACTCACACCATTGAGCAAACGATTAGAAAGAACAGTGAAAATAGTAAAGAGTAAATTACAATCAAGTACGAATATGGGGCAAAAGGTAGATACTTCTAGCCAGTACCATAAACATATGGACATAATAAATACAATGCTTAAATGAACATAAGTACCCACATGTACTCCTTGAAAATAGCGAGTTCTCTGTTAAAGAGTACTCAAAACTCAACTGCGAATCTGATATGTTTCAAGTTTGGATCCATTTAAAAACTGGGCAGAATTGTGCCACAAAATTTTAAGTTGACTTCAGAGCTTTGATATTTCATATTATATTCTAGACCCTTCCAAAGCGCCTCTACAATGTGACATATCCAGCCATCATTATACTGGAGGACTTACCTGGATTTTTTTCCCTCCAGGCAACAAGCAACCGACTCAAATCATATAGTGATTACAATCGTTGAAGCGCTATGAATGTGCTACAATAACCCCGTGCAAAGGCATGGATGGTCAGACTTTTAGAGCAGATTATGAGCACTCCAAAGCAACCCAAATGAAAAGCTTGGTGAAGAACTCTTTGCAGGTCACACACACACATATTCACACCCAACATGTATGTGCTGTCCACTTGACGCACAGAAAATGAAAAACCACTAGCGAAGATGAACATGAAAGGAAACTGAAAGAAAAATAGTTGTCAGCCATCCGATTAAATACGTCAAGAACGCGCAGATGCAGGGGGTTAAGGGAGAAAGTCATAGTGATGCTCACGCATAATCCGTGAAAATTTCGGCAACTAAAACATTTTTCGTTGCTTCTTATCCAACATTGCTGAATTATCCATTTTCTTGTTGCAAACCGAGTTAGTCACATACATACACAAACCCATACACCCACGCATGTACAACACTGCTATGTACGTAGTCGAGTCACTACCATATTGCGCATGGGATGTCAAGTTGCAAGCGTTGCATGGTACTAAAAACTTCAACCTGACGTGCTACATTGCAAAAATGTAAGGAAATTACAAAAGAAAAGGGACCACAAAAACAAAAAGAAGCCAAAAATCATATTCACTGATGCGCGAACAAGTTGCACTTCACAGTTTTATCAAGTCTCATCGTGAAAGTGTACTGCAAGCGCGAAAGCAGCGCCTGTGAAACGCAACACGACAGCTGACGAAAAAGTTGGGGCAGTGATATTAAACACAATATTGCACAAATTAAATAAAGAAGCTCCATTCGTTGTTTATAAAAGAGATTTGTGGCAAATGTGGTAAGCGCAATAATACCCCCTCACATACAGCGGCAACATACAAACATTTAGATGCTGCTTCTGCCCGGTCTTATGATATGTGTAAGCTGATTTACTTAGAGTAAATACCAATTGCATTGCCAGTAACCATCCCCAGTCATTGTTGGAACCGTTCATACGATTACCTGCAGGGAGTCAAATTGATAACCCGAAAGCTCGAAGCATAGAGATTTTCTCTGTTTGTCTTTGTTGGAATGACCTCCACGTGGTACAACATACACCCACTGCACGGCCGGAGCTCCGAATTTTTAACATGTTATCCTTGCCAAGATATATAAATGGGAAAGCATGAGGTCCCTTACAAGACTTTACTGGTATGTCAACTCACTTCGAATGGCTAAGCACTGATTTCTTCAAGTTTTCATAGATTCCAACCGACTTCGAACGCTCAATGCTATACGTGTGCAAGTGAGTAACAAAGGCTGTGGCAATTGCATTTTGTTGCAAGCTAAACTGAATATCTTATGCAATTGGCGTTTTGAAAAGAAGTCAGGGTGCGAAGAGAGAAAGGTGAAAAGGAATAGGTAGAATTCAATTTGCGAGCTGAAGCCGTGCAAACACGTCTGGATAAATACACACTGGCTTCAAACTGCTCATGCGTTTCGTGAATGCTCTTCTAACACACACACACACACACACATAGCAACACACACAATGCAATGCCAACAGTCACTCATTGGAACTAACATACTTATTGAGGATTGCAATATCTCACAACCACAACGATGTACGCATAACAGCATTAGGTAGAGAAAGATGCAACAACAAATTTTTTATTGGCAATACAAACAGCAAAAAGTGTTATTTATTGAAACAGAAAATTCAGACAAACTCACTGCAACAAAAGCAAAACTGCATAAATACGCACATACGTACATACATTCATCATTGCCAGCATAAAACAAACAAACAAGAATCGAGGTATAAAAGTGGGGGAAACTGATAAAATAAAGAATTGTCCGTAGAGCAACATACCGTTATTCCGCCGCAGCTATAAGTAGACCGATGCGGACGAAAGGTGCTAAATGAGGGACACTCTCTTTAGAATGAGTAGAAGGAAAGATACTACACACCATAGGCTTCTCACACCGAATCCAATTCAAGTTTGTTTCCAGTTATTCATTTATTAGTATACTGAACAAATGAAAATGAAAAATCAAAGGAGTTCGTATGGTTTTCTTGGTATTTTTGGACTTGAAGAGAGTATTGGTGGACTTAAGAATCTGTTAGCCAGAGCAACATTAACGTACAAACTCTAGTTTTCAGAAAGTTCACTACATGTAATAAAATTGTAACAGCGATGTCTGTACATCCATAAATTCAAGAAAAGTAGGAAGGAGGGATCATTATTGGGCCAATAGAATCCAAAGCCGCAGGCTTTAGAATTTTTTTCTGTCTGTCTGTTTGTTTGGGCGCGTATCAATCAATATATAATTGTATTACTAGACGTTTAACTTAAAATTTAAAATATTCCTTATTTCGTTAACTCGACCGTTTTTGAGTTATCGACCTATGGGTATCAAATGAAGGGCGACCAGAGATAAAAGATTAAAATCGGACTTTGTCTATTATAAGTTCTGTGACACAGCGAAGCGAGGCCAGGTTTTCTAGTCTCAACATATAATAAAATTGTAAAAGGTCGGTGTCTGTACCTTGCAGATATTTAAGAAAAATCGATAGCAGGGATCATTATTAGGCCAATAGAAGCCAAATCAACTGTTTTTAGAATTTATGTCTGTCTGTCTGTCTGTATGTTTGGGCGCATCACTCAAAAACTACTGAACGGAATTGAATGGAATTCAACCGTTGTATTACTAGACGTTTAGCTTAAAATTTAAGATATCATTTATTCCGATAGCTCGACTGGTTTCGGAGAGATAACCGATTTGTGGACCAAGGTGGCCCAAAATGTGTTAGTACAAATGGGTATCACACGAAAGGTGACAATGAGTGCTGCAATAATGAAATTAAGCTCCATATCTTATCTGGTATGGGACATAATGATGAAAATCGGACTCAGTTTATTATTAGTTCTGAGACGCAGGGAAGCGAGCGGGGTTTACTATCTATATAAATAAAAGAAAGTTATGTTAGTTGCACTTTTTATAACTCAAGAACGGCTGTAATGATTTGGCTGAAAATTGGTGGGGAAGTAGCTTGGAACCAGGAAAAGGACATAGGATACTTTTTTCCCAGAAAGCGGACCGGTGGCCGACCTATTCCAAAACTTTTTATTTATGGTGGGATTTGCTTGGTAGCACTTTGCTTTTGTTGATATTTAATATTCTTTTTTTTTTGGGAAGTGGACCAGGGACCGACCTATTCAAATTTTCCTTTATTCATGGCGCGACAAAAAAAATTTGCAGGGAGAGAGAGTTGCTGGGGAAAATTCACTCAGTAAAACTTGCAAATGCGGCCGCCGTGGTGTGAAGGTAGTGTTGCCGGCCTACCACACCGAAGGTCCATGGTTCGAGCCCTGGTACAGGTAACATCAAAAGTGATTTGAAAAAAAGGTTTTCAAAACGGGGTCGCCCCTCGGCAGTGGTTTGGCAAACTCTCCGAGTGTATTTCTGCCATGACAGGCTTCTCAGCAAAAATTCGTCTCCTTTGTAGATGCCGTTCGGAGTCGGCAAAAAACTGTAGGTCCCACCAATTTGTAGGGAAAATTCAAATCGGCACACCACAAATTGGAAGAGAAGCTTGGCGCAAAAATCTCTTAGGAGGTTTATGATGATATACCTGTTGTATATCGCGCCATAGAGAGAGAGAAAACTTGCAATTGAAAAACAAATGGTCTTGACGTAGGAAAGCAACAACAAAATCTTAAAAGCTTAAGCTATTAACCAATGAAAAATCCAAAAGCAGTTTTGCTTGCAAGTATTTACTGATTCCTGTTAAGCGGAAACTTTTTGCATTTCGAGATAGTTTTTCGTCATCCTTTTTTCACTGGCACTTCTTTGAAACTTTTAAAAATTTAATATTTTGCAGTTGACCGGCTGATGTGTGTATTTCGAGTTTCTATTAGTGTATTGTGCCGCTATTATCACTAACAACATCATCTCGCCAACAAGACGATAAAATCTTTCACGAAAAAACCGTAATACAAGTGGGATTCGAGACGTTGCGAATGAAAGGGCTGAAGAAGAGCAAGAAATTGCACGTGAAGAGTGCCGCGTTAGCATGGCTCGACTTCGTGCTTCTCAATTACAAGAACAAAGAGAGGCAGCCCTCGAAACGGCTCGGTTGGCAATGCTAAATCGTCTAGATAATTCGTCAACTAGATAGTTTTCGACGCACTGGAAAAAATGTATCAAGTACTGTTTTGAATCGAGCCGCGTTTTGATACGATTGCAGCACTGATTACTGCTTGCATTCTAGCGTTCACATTGGGCAAATGGACGTGGTTTTGCCACGACCTTAACAAATGACAAGACCAATTCCTGAAAGTTTGTGGTCTGCATCAAGAAAATCCATGTTTTTCTCATGGTAAATTATATGTGGCGCGGGTCGGAAGACCATCTGCGTTATTTGTTTTTGCCCTGATAATAAAACAAAAAATGTCGTCTATCACAAGGTGCTTGATTGAAGAGTACGACCCATGCACCAAAATACATGACCAAAAAAGAATCGTAAAATAATAGATTTTTTATTTACATTTATCATCACTCTAATAAAAATAAAACCCAATATCTGCTCATTTATTGCTTTTAAGGCGAAACAAAGTTCGGCGGGTCAGCTAGTTTAAAATAAAATCAAAATCTTGTTTGGTATTATATTTCGCCAAAATAAGTTTGAAATCAAGATTCAAATTCTTAAAGACCCAATGTTCACTAGAAATTACTGGTGGAAATTGGTGTAATTTTTTGATTTTTTAACTTTTATAACTGTAAGAATTTTTAAATGTTAGTCCTAGTCGATTTCTGGTGTGCTGGTTTTATTGCTTTCTGTTGAATGAGGAACTGTTTCAATGTCGACAAGTCTTTTACGGTAGAAGTACACATGGAGGGGGTTTCTAAAATTTTTTCGATAATACCGCGCGGAATTGAACCTGGGACCTGCCAATAAACCATGCTAGTTATCATAGGAAATATCATTCTTACTGCAGCACCAGTTACAATTGAGTTTGGTTCTTTTATAAAATATATTTTCTGCTTCCTCTACGCACATGTTTAAATTAAATCAAAGTTTAACCCTTGTTCGGGGCGGGCAAGAAGCAAACGCATAGATTACCTCCAGCATATCCACACATACACACACCAATACCAATAGGCACACACTTACAAACGTGCCAAGTTGTTTTATATACCCTGCAAAAAATGTGATTAGTCTAAGATGAATCTGGGATGAGTCGCAAAGGAGCATGCTACCAATGTCAGTTTTGATCTCTTTGTATGGGTTGAAGTGATCACTTTTGGTTTAGCATGACCTATGAAGAGACTAATTGGTCCCTTTCATGCCCAAAAGGGTAGTGTCGGACAGATTCCCTTTGTTCCCCTACGGACACGGTCGGACAAGTTTACTTTCAACACCTAAAAGTGGGCTACAGAATATAAAATCGACATTTCCCAACGATGCCTATAGCAGAATAGTTGGGATCAATTGTAGCCCACTGCAGACGAAAGGTATTGATCCGGGATCAATCCCTTTACAGGTCAGTCCCACGATTTTTTGCAGCGCATATTTTCTACATACTATGCTTCGTTGCATTTTTGATTTGTTTGCATTACTTTGAATAAATCGACAATTTCACTGAAGGTAATCGATTTCCTGGCCTCTGGCAAGTTGGAAATGGGAACACCAAAGGCAAAGAGCAAAAGAAGTCCAACAAAGAGGAAGCAAGAATTTTTCCCTTTTTTGTTTCTAATCTTCTTTATTTCCATTTGATTTGGTTCGATGCATTTCCTTCAACGTGTTTGTTTGTGCAACTCAAGAAGAATACTGATTAAAGCTGCAACTAGGAGTGGCGACAGCAAATATGCATTAAATTTCATAGATTTCTTTAAACTTTAAGTTTTTCAACAATTTATTTAGGCCGCTTTTGCGTATGAAAGGGTTTTTTGGAGACTCGCTAATTGGTGTATTGGAAATGACGGTGAAATTGAACGAATACCAAGTTGCTTGTGCCCAGCGTTTTGCCTTGTGTTGTCTTTCTTATGTTGCCAACTTCTTTTAGTAAACTTTTTTTAGAATAAGTTTTCTTTTAATTTACAATAAATAAAAAAGTAGAACACACTGAAATGAGCTGCCAAATAGTTGCCGTTATAAATGAGATGAGCAACACCCAATTAAGATATACCATGTGCCCCCAGTTTCTCACCCGCTGAGGTGTGAAAACACTCCTGTTTTGGTGCTTCCAATTGGAACGAATATTGATGATGGTCAAGAAAGGAAAAGTTGTTGAAAACGTGTAACAAAAATTGCTGTGTTGAAGCTTTTTTTTGGATTCAGGTTCTTTTAACAGTGATTTTCGTGTCGTTATCAGGTATTGTTGTAGAGAAAACTTGGTCAAAAAATGTTTTAAAGTAAAAACACTTCGCTTAAAGTTTACAGAGCTCCACTACAGGCATAGTTTTATTTAAATAAGATATAAAACCTTTGAATCTTCGAGTGATCTAACAGATTTTTTTAAATAGATTTGAGCATCTTTGATTGCAAGAGCTGATGCCACGATTTAGCCATATCTTTTGAGTTTTCTCTCTTGTTTTCCTGTTCCTTTTATCTAAATTTCTTATCCCTTCTTTTCTATTCACCTTCCCCTTGCGCTTTCTCTTTCTGTTTCGCTTCGTGCTCCTCCCAGTCATCGACGAAAAACTATATCTCCCACAATACCCATTGCAAAGGAGCTTGTGGTAGAACTTTTCATTTAAGACTTATTATAAGAAAAATGTTACCCCTGAGAATCATAGACTTCGGACTAATACGGCATACTGATTTTGGTATTTAACCATTCCAATTAATAGAATGCACTTTTGATGTA
The DNA here is from genome assembly GCA_949987695.1 of Merzomyia westermanni. Taxonomy (NCBI): domain Eukaryota; kingdom Metazoa; phylum Arthropoda; class Insecta; order Diptera; family Tephritidae; genus Merzomyia; species Merzomyia westermanni. Next base: position 1,101,025 of record OX465288.1, read on the forward strand.
TTCTTCTGCTTATCTGAACATAAACCATCAACACAATATCAAATATAACGCCAGAGTGCATGTCGGTGTTTTGCCAATGGGGATATACTTCCCTATAGCTTTAGGTCACTCCCCATTATATTTGTTTTTATAACTTTTCAACTTTATATACATAATAAGTGAGTTTCATAATTAACTTAGCAACTCACATTTGTACGCTCTGAGTTAATGAAACTCCAAGGGATACTACAAACAAAATATTTATTGTGTTTCGACGTACGTTTGTACATTGTGAAGGGGAAGTGGAAAAGCAATCATAATAAAAGTAATGGAAATATAGTTACGGACAACTTGATAAAAAAAAAATACATTCCCTCAGAAATATAGTAGAGGCTCACAAAAACGAATAGAAAAAGTCAGAAGAAAGATATCAAAAACAAGAGAGCAACAAATGCAAAAAGTTCAATCAAAGAAAGTTTTATGAAGTAAGTGATGGCGGAAGGTAACCACATCAATATTATGAGAAAATACATAGTTATAACAGGAAATACTACTTTTATTCTTTGCAAACAACAAGCTACAGAGACAATATCACTGCAAAATTTCTAAGAGAGCTGTCTTAGACTACCGACCTTTTATACCTTTCATGACTTATCTATACTCCTAGATAAAAAAATTGCAGTAAATGCGCCGTTATCTTTCTTTCATTTAACATTTCCATCGGGTGCTGAACTAGGTTTCAAGTATAGCGAATAAGCTACGATCAAGATGATCTTCATTGTGCTTATAATAGTCGTAACTGTATAGATTCGAAAAATCATGTCCTTGAATTCATTTAGTCTAAACCATCAGAAGTCTGAGCCGGAGAATATTATACCCAAAAATAAGCAGACATACCATAGAACAGACATGAGGGAATCGACGCACCTAGATGTTTATAGTATGCATATCTCTTTACCACAGACATGACACCACAGTTTTTATTAGAGATCGTGCATATATAAGGGTATTCAAAAAATATACAGTTCTTATTTAGGTTGAGGCCTTGTTTTGAGAGTTCGGTGAATGCCAAAGACTAAAAAGTTAAACAGTAGCATATCTATCTTAGATTTAAAAAAAAATTTGTTATAAAACCGCGTGAGTAATATATATTGATACGCGGTTTTGCAATTTTGCCGACGATAATAGACTTTAGAGCACCCAAAGCCCTGAAAAATACATACAAGCTAATAGCTAAAAAACACTTCCTCATGCCAGATCAGCCACTGTTTGGTTTCTGTGAGTGTGCAACTGTGGAAAGACGGAAATAGACAGATGACATGAAACCACAGGGAACAAGTCAAACAAAAGTGAAGCAGACAATGGCCATCATTTTTAATTTCCTAAGCTCTTGACTGTGTTGTTCTTCGCAACAGATGTACAATGGTGTTGCAATACTCACATTTTCTCAACTCGGTCTGAAATATTGATAAAAAGTTTTTGGATTTTTAAAATGACGTGATTTCCGTGATCGAAATTTACAAACACGGAACTCCGGAACTAGCTACAGGATTTTCGTATTCGCTTGTCTCCAACAACTTAGGTTGAAAAGTGAAAAATGGTTGCACGATCTATTTGAAATTAAAACATATAGCTACTAATTGGATTATTTATGATTTTTCGTTTAAAACGAAAGTTATTTCATTAAAAGGAAAACAATAGCTTTGAATTTCTGAAGCGAATTGTTCGAATTGCTAAGGAATTTCTTTTAGGAAATTTTTAAAACGGATTATGCTGCTAAGTGATAAACACAATCATCGTGAAAAAATATGGCTTTAAGTTTTTGAAAAAGTTGTTTAATAAGGCCAATTAATTTTAAATTTTTTATAAGAAAACGGGACTTTTGTTAAGTTCGAGATAGTTGTTGATTGTTGGTTTGCTATAAATATATAATCATCATCATTTATTAGCACTTAGTCGCAACTATTAAGTTTAGCCGCTTGCAAGTTCTCCGAAAAAATATAAAGGGAAAAGAACTAGATTCGATATGTTTGACTGATTTGAAAATATCGTGTTTGATATTTTTTAGGGTGTAGCAGCTAGGTCACTCATATTTTAGCACAAGCGAAAAATTTCACGGTGTACGTTTGAGTCACTGTGCTGTAAATACCACAGTGACCCAACCAGAATGATTTAACATTCAACAAGCCTACTTTGATTCTTTATTTCCACTGGGAATTTCTCTTGCCCTTCATGTAAATATCTTGTTTAGAAGTGGACGGTAAATTGTTTGGGAATATTTCCACTTAAGGCTAATAGCTTACAACAACTGCACTAACAAGTACGTATCAGGGTAAAGAGTGATATGCACATGGACATGAATGAGTGCTTGCTTCTAATTTGACGCCTTGTTTGCCAAGTGCTTACAATGTGATTTAGTGCACAGCTTTCATCAACCTAACAACACTTTCAACAGCGAAAGCAGCTATTAAGGCCAACGACAAGAGTACTTGGACGAGCTGCTTAAGTAGACGTCAACGCAACTTGACGTGTATTTTACGACTCAATAAACATTCGGCTTCATACATGTAATTGCTCCTTCTTTACTACTTTGGCACACCGCGTGTTCTTGACGTATACGCAACCTTGTTCAAATGCGAATGAGTGAAAGCCTGCAACTGTGCCCTTTGGCAAGCGTTAGTGCTACCTCTAATATCCTGCCGAACGCCTATTTGTACTTTGATTTGCTCGAGTGGTTGTCCACTAACAAATGCAACAATCAGAAACTGGAAGTAGAGGAAGTAGAAGCAACTGAACTTTAATTATAGCTGATAGAACAATGAAACCAACTGCTTAGCACTACTTTGAGATTGCATAATATTGCTACCTGTTGGCTCAAGAGCCGGACAAATAATAATTATTATGTTATGAGAACTACAACTTTCTTTTTTGTGTTTGGTAACTTAATATATAATTATCTTCATAACATACACACTCGACGGAAAATGATAGATCGATTGCTCTAGATGTGGCAAGAAAGTTTTTAGAAACACGATTGAGTAATGAACTGGACCAGCTTTTTTTATCAGCAGTGTTTCAATGTTTTCCTTACCCTAGTTAAAAAGAAAAGATGTTGTCTTTTCATATGTTATGCTCCCAAATTTTTTTCATTTCACCTACTCCAGTCAATGAGATATAGTTTGACCCGTTTATCTACCTAATTTTCAGTAAAATTTTAGGAGAAAATTGCTAGTGTTCCTCTGGCCATTTAGTCGATGTTTGAAAATTAGATTTCGGGATGCCACACTCTGCGACTGACGTCGTAGTCTGACAGAAACCAAAAAACGAAAAAAGGTGTTTTGCGCCAATATCAGATATTTATCGATTCCCGCGCTTTCGTTACCTTTTTATTTCATTTTCATGCGTAGATTACTGTGTTGAAAAGGTCGAATCAAGCACGCGCTTCGTTGACAACCACGTCAGTAATAAGGTAGGTGTCTGAGGAACATGCATGTCAGTATTTATGTTGTATTTTTTGTAGTGAATCCTTAACAACATGTAATAGAAGTTTTTTAAATATTTTATAATTGATAACCAGAAGACTTTTCTAAATATGCCCATGAAAACAAAATGGGTTTCAGATACCTGTGACTGTAGGAAATCTCAAAAAGATGTAATTCCTATCAAACTTTTAATGTGATCTTTTGCTGTAGAGGCTGAGTAAATTTCAAAATGCGTTATACCTAGTATGATAAACTGTGTTTATACGTATAAGCTTTGGAAAGCCAAATTGTGTGACTACAATATTTAACGTAAAATATAGTTTTATTCAGCAATTGAATTTTTTTCTTTTTTTTGTAGACAAATGAGATTAAGTGTATTTTATAAGAATTTAAAACTTGGAAAAAAAATTCTAAATTGGAATAATTTTTTGTTGGTTTGCACATAGGTATACGTTTTTTGGAGTCAATTTGGGGTTTAAATAAATACCATTTAAAATTTATAACGGTTACGAAATAAAAAAGTATTACAAAAAATAAAAACTTAAATCCCTATACTAAAAATTGGGATGGTTTTATTAAGTTCTCAAAATATAAACCATTGAAATTGTGTCTACTGGATTACCACGTCAATGGAATAATGCAAATATATGCACGTCAGTCGCAGGGGGCTAAAACTCCAACAACTTAAGTTGAAAATGGATATAACTGTTTCAGAAACTTACTGACTTTAAATATACAACAAACATTTGGAGTTTTAAAGAACGTTTTGTTCAGAACGAAAATTCATTAATAACAATGCACATTTAAATGCAGAAATCGAGTAAATAATATGGTAGACCAGCAGTTTTTGAAGTTGCAAAAAAGACTCATGCTATTTATTTAACACAACCAACCAAGAAAATTTTAATATTCCAAAATGGTGCTCTTCAACAAAAACTTTGGTATTATTTAAATATTATTATTAAATATATATTTAAATATTTCAAATGCCGAAAATAACGTGGTTGTAAGAAGAAATCAAGCCACTTTTGGCACCTAGAAAACCATAGGATCCATGTATTACCATCCCTAAGGTGTAGATTCTTATTTAAAAATTTTTCTAGTTCCCTTCAATTTCAGAATTTTCAGAGTGACTTTAGCAGAGTTCGTAACACAAAAAGCCATATTAAATTCTTTTCCCAATTCCAAGAACTTAGATAAATAGCAACTCATTACTAATTTCATTAAATAAATATAAAATTAACTATGTAAATTCTCTCCCACATTTAAATAATTTAATGTTTGTCCTATCCCATCTACCAACTATTTCTGATATATTTGATCCGTTTAAATATCGTATTTCATTCTTTTCAATTACTTGTCTCTTTTTTCGATATGCTTGCGTAAATTTGTCTGAGTCTCCCATCATCTAATAGCCAACCTGTCGCCATTCGCATTTAAAATTTTGTTTTTGTTATTGCGAAAGAAATGAGCAGGAGTTTCATTCATCTAGGCTAATTTTTTGCCATCGAACGTTCAAAGCAAAATCGAGCAAAAAAGAAACATTGACAACGCACAACCAACTACAACGTCGCTGGTTAACACAGCCATACCCAACATAAACGCGAAGGCAAATAGCATCATATATTTGCATGTTTGAGTATCCCAATTTGTTTTCAACTCACGCACTATTTACAAATTATTACCTGGCTTTTTTAAATATTGCCGACAAATCACTGCCGCATCTACAAGAGCCTGCTTTGTATGTTTGTTCTGCCATTTAAAAGGTAGCAGCTGTTTTGCTTATGCTTCTGTCGACTTATGTCAAAAAACGATAGACGGAAAGCAACTGGGAATCTGCGTATTTCATTTTTGCGATCCATTTCTTGAGCGTGAAATATTGTTTAATAGAGAAGAGGGGTGAGGTTTGAAATTGATAAATGAGTCTACTTTTGTACTACGGATTTGGTAATAGAAGCAATTTATGGTGCAAGAGCGCTACTGAAAAGTGATTTTCAACCCAGAAAATTAAAAAGTTTTCACTTAACAAGTGGGGTAGTTGTAATAGAAAAATAAATTTTACTTAAAGTTATTTTAACATCGAAAGGGTATCCCCTCGAAAGCCAATGGAAAGTCGGAAACCAAAACATTTGCTTTATATTTTTTTGTAATTCAAGTAAATCAAAGAAGAGGTTATTCGCTAAGTAACATAATAGTAATTTTTGGAGCAGGAAAGCTTTGGCGGGGCTTCTAGGTAATTTTATATTTTAAAATTTTGAGTACATTTTTTTTTGATTTCTTGTTCTTAAAAAATTGCTACGGACATGGTAAGCTGGAAAATAAAAAATTTGTAGGGGGGCGGGGGTATTGAAATATGTATGTACTACTGAGATATAGAACTGCGTTACAAATCTCTACATACATTATAATCACCTCAGCAACAACAAAACGGCCAATCTAAAGGTGCAAGGTCTATGTTCATATATGATTACATCCGAACTATGCTTTTACGCGCCCCATTCATATCGCCTTGATTCGATGCAAATTCATATAATCTTGCATATCGCTGAGTAGAAATTAATAATAAGTACATCAATAATTCTCTACAGATGGCCGTTGATGAAAGTTTTGTTTAGTACGGATGTATAAAACGGCACAACTAAAGATAAAAACTCATCAGCTAAGTAACGTTAGGATTAAAATATAGAAATAATTTTTCAAAAGAAGAAAGAAAAACAATATCATTGGTTAAGGGAGTAAATAGAGATGTTGTAATGCTGAAAAGCGAATCAGATAAATGTGCTGGCATTTTATTCAAAACCGATTCTACATTGCTTCTGAAAAAGTAATTTAAAATGTCTGAAAAGGAACTTTAAAACTGAAAAGGAACGTTATCAACCTTTTTAATAATTTAATCAGAAATGTGGAATTCCCAATGCAGACGGCAAACTAGAGTTATAACCCATTTATACTTATCTGAAATGCGTGATTTCAGACCAGTAATGTGTTCGTTCCTTTGCTATAAGTATCAGTCAAGCAAGTTTGACGCGCTCGAAACAACCTTCATGAATTCATTGTATTTGCTGTGTAATTTATTTTTAATGCGTGATTTGGTGAATGCGATTTGTATGGGAAAATGCGCCGCATTTCGATCTTTTCTATGAAAATCACGCATTTCACTCAGCGTAAACGTAGTATTAGGGGGCACTTCCATCAACACTCACAAAAGCTTTGGAAGTTATGCTCAACCTACTTCCGGTTGACCTGTACGGAAAACCCCAAGCAAGCTCTCGCAGTGCGACTGAATGCGTTCCAGCGCTATAGCGACTACAAATTGGGACATGCAAGCATCCAGGAGACCATACCCAGCAATCTGAGGGCAGTAGATTACACTACACCTACCTGATATGAGTCAGTTAACCAGTTCTCCACTAGAACTCCTGAGAGGCACGAATGGGAGGACGTGAATATTCCAAACCCCCAGTCAACCCCCATTTTCACGGATGGGTCTAAGCCTAACGGCAAGGGAGGCAGCGGTGTCTACTCGGATGATGTATCACTCTCCTTAGGCATTAGTCTGCCAAGCCATTGTAGCGTTTTCCAGACTGAACTTACAGTTATAGAAGAGCTAAAAATTGCACACTTTGTCAGTATACTGCGACAGTCGAGCACAGATCAAAGCCTTTCAGGGTAGCAACATAACGTTAGAGGCAGCACACGACTGCAGGACTTCGCTCAATGGACTGCCTTCGATATGCTCCATAGCAGTGATATGGGTTCCACGCCACAGTGGCATACCTGGAAACTGCGCTGCTGAGAAGATGGCAAGGAAGGCCATAAAGCAATCTGAGGTGAACCAAAGAAGAAGCATTTCCCTCTCTCTTGCTACGAAAAAACACTGGCTCCTGGCGAACTCGAGGTAAAAGCTAATTCTAGATGGACATGGCCCCGCATCTGTGGGAAAGACCAAGTCCATACCCAACCTAAAACGGCCCGCCCTAAGCCTCTTGATTGGGGTACTCACGGGATATTGCCTGAATGGAATACATGGTGAGCGCATGGGGATCCCTTCAAATGACTTTTGTCGCAGTTGTAGAGACGAGGAAAAGTCTCCTGCCACTACTCCATTAAATAAGACCGTTACCGAGACTAGCCAAAATAGATAAGTTAAATTCAGCTTGATACATGTTGTGCCGGCTCCCACGCATCAGCAAATACACGCGGACCCTGCATAACGTTGGAGAACAGTTAATTTTTTGACAAAAAGCAAAAGACTTTTAGACTGTGAAGTGCACTCACTGAAAATTGCCAAATTTGCCTTTTGACCGAGCCCACTTTAATATATCGGATGTTTAGGAACAAAAGCTAATCCGGAACCCAAACACTATACTAACCAAAGTTTCAATGTTATTTTAAATGTTTTATTCCTTGATTTAAGTACAAACAAAATTTTGTTAAAATTCGATAAAACACCAAAATCTGTTAAATTAATGTGCCAAAAAAGTTTTATCCTAATAGCTGATGTAGCTCAAGCTATGTGCAGTTTTTTTTATTTATTTCATTAGAGTTTGTATACGTCCTCGATTCTCATCTGATTTATGAAATATTCTACGTATATTTTATGTTGGCTATCCCAAACATTAAATTTGCAGCGGTCTGTCCCTGTGCTAATACCTCAAAGCCACAAGTGCTCACCCCAATCAAGACATGTTTGGAGATATCAGGTGGCCCACACTGAAGTCAATGAAGAAGACTACATAGCGGATCTATGTTAACTATAGGAAGATATGGATTACATTTGTATTTAATTTACTTACAATTTAGCTGTTAACAGCAAACAATTCGGCGGAAATCATGGGCATGCGCTGCTGAACAGCAGAAACATTTCAAATGATATACTCTCAACTTGCTCATTTGCTGTTAAAGTCAACTAAGAGAAACTGTTAAAAGCCGAAGGTGTCGCCGATAAAGTATTTATAATGTAACGTATTGATAAATTGAAAGTAAACGATATATGACGCATAAATGTAGGGAGACAACGTTGTTTGTCAGTAGTAGAATTATGGGTAAACTAACTAAGCTAGCTATATCTGCATTATTTTGAATTTTGTAGTCATTTTAATACATCTTCCTCTCGTGTTACCATATTCAACCACAGGGTGATACGGGATGAGTTCAGGGTACCCTATACAAAATAAAATTTTTTTATCTAATACTGTGAAGTTTGGTTCATTTTCAACGCCCCTTAACAGTCATTAATCGGGACGAAAACCTGAATGCGATTACTGAGACTATTTATTTTATTTAAGGACCACCCTTATACGAGTACACAAATACATATGTACATATTGGGCAAAATCATTTAAATGGTTTAAAAACATAGTTAGAGGCGGTCCACTGGGGAAACATTTTTATATAAATATACATTAATAAAAAAATTGAAAATTACTTTTCTGTGAAAGAGCAAGAAATATCAAAGTAGATATGTATATATGTATACTGGCAGCTTATTATAAAGTTTGCACCAAATTAAGAAAACTTCTTGTTACAGCTGACATGTTAATTAAATGTAAACGCCTCATTAACCATAAGAACGACAACAACTGAATAAAACCAAAGAGTTTGTAAAGACAGAAAACAGCAAATAAATTGAAATATGCTGTGAATCCATTAAAGTACAGTTGAATAGCTACTAAGTCAGGCGTTTCTTGCTTTTGAACCCAGCAGCTGATTGCTTTCTAGGAGTGAATTTAGGGATTGCCTCGTAAATGTAACAGTCAAGTCGTTGGTATAATGTCCCACTTACTTGCACATATCTTACCTTGTAGGTGAAGCACAGTGGCTTCAGGACTAAAGTGAAGCGCTGATACAGGGCTCTTACTTCTAATCGAAAAGCTGTTCTACTCGAAAGCAAAAAGCGATTCTAATACACATAGGCACCCTGTAGTTCTTTCGAATTCACTTTAGAAGATATTCCAAGATAGTAGGCATAACTGTTTCATAAATTTCAAGCTCAAAGCAAACTATAAAAACACATTGCATAGATCTTAAGTGCAGTATTAGAGAATAGTGCTTTACATGCCGCAGTAGCGCAGGTGATAAGCATCTGTACTACCGCGACTGCGATCGCAGGATCCTACGGTCCTAAACAATTAAATTTTTTTTAAATATTTAAATACTTCTAATATAATGTATTTTCTGTCAACAGCGATTTCTTTTCTCTTCCTGCCACAAAAATTATTTCTTGATGAAAAAAACACTAATTGTTTTATTATAGTCATAAGAAAATATGTACATTTTTGTGGATTTCCGTTTGCTAAATTTTTGTCGAATAGAATTTTCTAACTTTCGAAATAGTGAGGAACAAATTTTCGACAATCGAAAGAGGTATAGATTAAATCCGAAGGAAACAGAATGGAACTCGAACAACGAAAGTGTTCTGCTCGAAAATTTCTTGCAGAGTACGAATCACTCGAAAGCGAACAAATCTTATTTCGAATAGAACTACAGAGTAGGGGTTCAGGTCATACTTGGAAAATACATTTTTTTATTTTTAACCAGAACTTTTTGGTTTTCTTAATACTGTTTAGTTTTATGTGAATATGTAAAGCGCTTTCCTTAAATGTAGAAATCTTGGGTTTGTTTTTTGGGGCAAATAATAAGGAAAAGGAGATCATGAGGTTTTTGGAAAGCTCATCACCGTACTTTCGTACAAAAACCTATTCATTTCGAAATACTGACTTTAAACTAATGCTATAAATTGCACTTAAATAAATCTTTCACGCAATAATTTAATTTTATTGGATGTTATGTGCATACTTATAACTAGCAAATAAAAACCATTATAAGCAGTCGTCGACCGACAGCGAATCACCGATGTGGTTAACATCATGCAAATACGATTAGAACCACAGAAACAACTCTCACAGGCAACCCCAACCAGAGCGATGGTAATACATTAATTAAGGTTATTATGGATTCTTAGAATTAGGGAGGGAATTCATTTTAATTAAAAATTCCATTTCATGGTCTCCGAAGGCTGGAAGTTTAATCGGTGTTTGTGTGTGTTATGAAGAAGGTAACATGTGTGATATTTGATCAAAGTAAAATACTTTTGCACGTGTGAAATATATTGACTATATTAAGACTTTGGAGAATTGAATAAATTGCATATAAACAGAACGCTCGAACAGGTATACCGGCGCATAACTCCCATCTTTTAGTATACTAAAAAATAGATATTTTCAGTATAAATTAAGTAGGACCATATGTTGATTATATCATTTATGCCCACATCACTTCCTTCTGAGTTGCACTTCCTTGAAACCCTTCCCAAATACGATTTATAATTTAACTTGTTAACTGTTCACGCGCAAAACCCTACAAACTAATCGTCTCCTTGCATTCTATTCACTTCTCTTCGTTCTCCGCCACAATTTTTATTAACCAGCAACCACTAGCCATATTCGAAATCGTTAGGCATAATTGCTACACAACCAATCAATTGCGTGCAACAGCGCCATGCTCGACTTCATTTCTTTGCCAGAGATAAGCCTGACGGTGGCTGGCATGTTCATCGTGATTGTGGCAAGGGCTGAGTGGCTTTTGCACTTAAAGCTAGCCAAAAAAAATTCTAAATAAAATGCTCAAAATTTTGTCTGGCGACGCAACTACCCTGCAGTCAATTGGACTAGTTTTATACTAGCCAAATACTAGTTTGCCCAACCGGTTCAACTAGTTCGTGTTCTGTAATTTTTCCATATTAGCAACTGGTATTTTAAACACGGCGATGCCCCACGAGATGGCAATTGTCCGCTTCTGCATCAGCAGATCATACCATTCAACATACTAGTCCGTATATACAACAGGATCATCACAGTTTACATAATAGTCAGTACATACATCGATATCATACCAGCCGTCATACTAGTTAGCCTATGCATCTGTATCATGCCAATTACACTTCATAGTAGATTAGTTCATTGGGGATTGAAAAATACACGAAAATTTGCAAAACTACATTAGAAATCACTTTAATGAAAATAGAGTCATCATCATATAAAATATGCGTCTATCAAAATAAATATTGCTTCACTGTATTGAACAATTGAAACAAATTTCAATAAAAGTATAGTCGCCATTCATAGCAATTTGGCCCTTGGAAAACAGTTATAAAAAGTAATTTTCTTCTTTTTTGAATAATCCTTTTTTCAATGAATTTCGTAATTGATTTCACAAGCAGAGACCTTTAAATTTTCTTGAAACATTTTATCGAAAATTTAATTATTACTCTCAGATAGAATCTAATTCCTACTTGTAAAAATATCTGTCTATAAAATTAAGGAATTCAAGAAAATATCTGTATATAAAATTAAGGAATGGAGAAAATTCTAGTACGTAATTTGCAAGTACTTAGTAACTAAATTTCTTTAAATGTGCTATTTTTAACCACTTCGTTATTGTGCGTGTCTCTGCTCGCCATTTTCGTTTTTGCAGCTTCTAGACGATTTCGTTATTCCTTGTTATATTATTTATGAAACTGTATTTTACAATCACAATAAGTCAACCCTGAAAAATAAAAACAATTCAATATTTCTTTATGAATTTGTTAAAAACTTTTTCATCAGAAAAAGGTTACTTTGATTATTCCAAAACAAAATGTTTTTAACTTACTCAATGGCTTTGACAAGTGATCGTTTCGTTTTAATTTTTTTTCGTGGTTTCATGTGAGTACTGGTTACTCGTTTTTGCGTCGCTGGTACGCCGTTATGCAGTAGCGACGTCGCAAAACATAAGGGTGATTTTGTTGACATGCACGTACGTACATGATCTGCAACCCAAACATACTATTTGAAGCACGAAATGCCCAAAAGGATTATGATTTTACAATAAGAAATATCATTTGCAAGAAAGTTTTATATTTAATTAAATTAAATGAATATTTAAATTCTCAGAATATTAATTGAAGAGAAAATTAAAATGTAGGACGGCGTTGTTAACTCAACAATTGCTGCCTGAATACTGAGTTGTTTTCTTTTTTCGCTCGTGTATGCATGTATCGACAATTTTGGAGGGTTATTGCTGCTTATGATAGCACAAACGTTGCGGTCGCTCAAACTGGTATGAATAAGACCACGAAATCCTAGTTAATGAACTAGAATGTTTCCTAACTAGTTTGGCAGTTGATGGCAGGGTAATTGTGTGGTCCAACCAGTTAGTTAGCGAGTTTACAAACAGTGTGCTTAGCGCTAACCCATGATAGGGGCTCACACACCTCATCACAATATAAATTTTCATAAACCGGCCATTTAGTTTTTTTGGGGGAAACTACAATTTTATTGAAACTAATTTTTATAATTTGCCTCAGCCAAATTGCCATTGGATAAATATGTTTGCTGTACAGAAAAGTTTGGTTTATTAGATGCTGCACTTGTGCTGTTGTGGCCAAATTGGGCCAATGAACAATAGATGCAGCTTTGTGTAGTACAAAATGTGAGCTCCTTTAGTGAGGCGTCAAAGTAGCCAGAAAACCTAACAGTGTGCAACTAAAACTTTCTGTCTGGCACCAAACTAGTCAGAAAAGAACATAACTTGTGCCAGTAAAAATTCAAAGCTAACCAGACTAATAAAATATCCAGAGTTCCGCTTCTGAGACTCGAATCTGTAACCACACCGAATGATGCGAGTAAGTATACACTGTGGCCGACGGCATTTAGATAATTTTCGCTTACCACGATTTAACTAATTTTGTTTGGTCTATTTTCAGTTAGTTAGATCCTGGTATATTTCTGTCCGAAATCTGACATTTTAAAAATACAAGTTGATTATTATTGGACCGAGACAGTTGGCTGACTAGTTGGGCTTGGAGTACATACTAATCTTTAAGTACTTTTCAAATAGTTTTTTTTGGACGATTGCTAGATATTGTTAGTTAAAATACATTTAATACTGAGTATACGTACCAAAAACAAAATTTTTTTTTTTTTTTAAATCCGCAAGCTTTTCGGGTTATAAAACAAATATCGTAAGACTTAAAGCAGTTCAAAGGCATTATCTTAGTTATTTACAACTTCCATTTCCGATGTTTCTATAATTTAATGTAGAAATATATCGGTCACGAATTAGCTCAAATTTCGCTTAGAACTTTATTTCAGAAAACCAACCCAAATCTTACAATTGTAAAGAGCAAGGAGAACTCTGTTGTACATAATTACATTTACTATAATAAATATGTGTCACGACCGATGTAAAATCAATATATCTGCATCCAAGAACGAGTAACTCTGTTTTGTTGTTTTTCCGACAGGGTGAATGATTGATGTATATTGGAACGATTTTTCGTCATCCCTTGTCAAATTTGGTTTTGAGACAAACCGGTTTCGGCGTTGTGCCATCATCAGTGTCGATTTTCGTTCTCAAAAGATTCTGTCAAAGATTCAAGGAAACGAGGTCATTTATTGACCAGTACTAAAAGAAAAGTACAAGTTGTTTGCTTAATTAAATGTATAGTACCTGGGTGACCGAGCCTTGCTCGGTATTTTTCGAATTTCGCGCATTATCGTACTTACCAAGAGCATAAATTTCCAAAATAGATTTCCAAAATATCGAACACTAACCACAAAAAGTCACTTAAGCCTGTTCGGTTAAACCGTTCTCGAAACGGCAACCCTAGGCGGCAATCCAACTTAAAAATATTCTGGTTGGTATACGGCCTCAAATACCTTCCGTTTGATACCCATATTGCCATATATTGCTTAATGTTTAACAAAATTCGGAAAGGTGGCAACCCTCTAAGCTTCCTTTAGTGGCAACATCCAAGTACAAAATCTTAGAAGGAAGCATACTATCTATCTACCAAATTTCATCGAAAGCGGTTTAGTCGTTCCCGAGATAGTGGTCGATATCTGAAGGAATAAATAAAATGCGGTCAGGTGGCAACCCTAGGTAGAAACCCTACTCGAAAATGCCTTGGTTGATAACCGGCCTAAAATACCGTTCATTTGATACCCATATTCCCATATATTGCTTAATATTTAAAAAAAATTGATATAGGTGGCAACCCTGTGAACCACCCCAAGCGGCAACACTAAAGTAGAAAATCTTAAAACAAAGGATACTACCCATATACCAAATTTCATCCAAATCGGTTAAGTCATTTCTGAGATAGTAGTGGATATACAAATATACAAGAATAACTCGTTTAAAGTTATAAGATTAATCACTCATCGTACTATGAGTATTCAAGAGAAAGATACTTCGAAAAGTGAACTACATTAAATCCGGCAAACCAGTGAAAAGTTTAAGAGCTTCAACAGAACTCTTCCGTTTACTTTTATTCCACTGATTGCTATCCAAAAGTTTAGTAAATGAAGAGCATTCATCAAATAATAAATCATATTCTAATAAGAAAAAGGTTCGTGATTTTCAGTCTATTATTACAATATAAATAATATAATTTCGTTCATCTAAAATATTTTTCCTACTTGGTAGATATTCATTTAATTAATTAAATCCTGTTTAATTACTACCAACAATAAGGTGTACGAGTATGTATGTCCATAATACAATTCAAAATGTCGAAAGGTATATTCAACTTAAATGCGCACTAACAAAAACACTTGCACTTAAATGTATTGCTTTTTGCTGTGAAATATCTTTGAACTCTTACGCTTTCATTGCTCAACCATCTGAATAAATAAATAATAGAGCCAAGTTTGTTTTAGCTCGAAAGGTCTGAAGCTTTGAATGGGCGTATGCATGTGTGTCCATTTACACAGAAGTGGAAGATTATATTCAAATTAAGAATCCGTTATTTGTCCAACTAATCTGACTTGCATATGTTGTTGCTACATTATTTTGTTGATAGTTAAATTTATGTTTTTGGGTCTATTATTTGTATACACACAAGACAGAATATTCAAAAAAACATATTTCGGTGGTTTTTACTTTCTGTGTCTTTACTAAATAATATATTTGTTAGAATGACCATTGTCGGCTGAATGCAAATCCTTGTGCTGACCATTCTGTAAATAACATTATGTTCTATTTCAAAAACTTGAGTAGGTGTAGTAGAGATTTTGTGAGTCAAGGTGGAGTTATATAAATATTTGTTATGGTGTTTGTGTGGCTAATTTTGTGTCAAACAGTTTTAATTATGAAACTAATTCATTGCTTTTGTTGTGCTTTAAAGGCTTAATGGGAGTAAATTGCCTCAAAAGGTCATGTTAATGCCCATAATTAAAACCCTCATGCGTAGAAGCTGAAACGCATGAGCACACTCCTCTCATCGGGAACACCCAAATAATTTCAAATCCTTTTTTTTTGTTGAGCTCACGTTTGGTTGTGTGTAACTTCTTTTGATATGCCAACGTATTTCCAACATTTACGCTTGCGAAACCCCATTTGGAAGTTAAAGAATAGTCAATCAAATTTAGCCTTAATTTATAGTTTCGATTGTTGACTGAAGTTTGATGTTTACTTTTGTAACTATTTGACATTAAATTTACATATGGTCGTACCAATATTCACATTTATATTCACTTAACCCTGCCCAATAAACATGTCTAGGCACAACTGGCAACAAGCTCTTTTAGCAGATGTCCTAGGAAAGTAGCAGTTTCAATATATTGGTTCGAGAGGCTCTTAAATGGTCTATCCCGAAATCAGGATTATAATTAAAAACTAAGAAAATAATATGATATTCACATTTACCGCATACACCTCTTATAATACCACAATGTCCCGAGAATCCGTTGTTTGCAAAATACTGTACTTTGAAAGCACTAAAAGCATCCCATACCCTTTGGAAAATTGTCGAAAACAAATGTGTTTTTTGCTGGTTGTCTTGCAAATCAGCCACATTCTTTGTTTATTGCTACACCTCATTGAAGAAGTTTCGAGCAGCACACGAAAAATCTCAATTCATGCTCAATTTTTATCATATTATTTTATCTACCTTTTTACGTATGTTAATCAGTTGAAAATATTGCAGCAAGTCCTCTTAACATCCATAAATGTACTTTTGGTTTCACTCCTCACAAATCGTTCAGGCTTACACTTACATCGTATAAGTATACGAGTATATGCGTGAAGCACGTGTGTGCGCATCCGTGTTTCGATTGTGCTATTAATCAATGCATTATTAGGTTATACGTATAGATATTCAGCTACATATATACACAAAAATATTTGTTGTTAAAGTGGTGGAATATATATTAATAGTATGGCATCCCTGCAAAAAAATTGAGCAACTGATCTCTTAAGAGAGTGATCCGAGATCAACACCTTTCGTCTACAGTGAGCTACAATTGATCCAAACTATTCCGTTATAAACATAGTCGGGATAAGTCGATTTTAATTCCAGTAAATGGTGAAAGTAAACTTGTCCGACCGCACCCGTAGGAGAACAAATGGGATCTATCTGACACTACCTTTTCAGGCATAAAAGAGACCAATTAGTGTCTTCATAGGACATGCTTCATAGGATCCCTTCAATTCATACAAAGAGATCAAAACTGGCATTGGTCGAATGCTCCTATGCGACTAATCCCGGATTCATCATAGACTAATCGATTTTTTCCCCGTGATGCTATCGGAGCGTTCCTTTCCTTTCTGCTTTGGTGTCGTATTCGTATTAACCAAATTTGATGGCATTATCCTAAATGAAATTTTATGGTACTAATAAATTAATTTTTTTATATCGCTTAAATGGGCCCTACGGGTGAATTATTATGATTTATTAAAATATTGAATCTTCTTCCTCTGCACTAAGAGCTAAATAATGGCTTGTCTTTGCTTATCTCTTTGTTTTGGTTTTTTGTTTTGTTCTCCCACCGTACAAGCTGCCAGGCTTATGAATGCTTAGTGTTTACAGTTATGTGGGTACCTGTCGGGGTGTCTCCACCAAGTAAATTGCTCCCTATAATTCAAATGGGCGAAATCGCCACCGCCTCTTGTAAACTTAGGATTTCAATCCTTACAGCATTTTAACATGTAGAACCAATCTGAAATGGGGATGTAGATGTGCACGATATCCACTTACTATTCTTGTATGTGAGTATAATATTTCATTCACTTTTGTTAGATTCGTGAGTGGCAAGTTGCTTATACGCCCAATGCCGACATTATTACCTGAGACTAATTGGTGGTTTCAGTGTACAAACGATGTTGATTTGCATATGTAAATTCGTTTCAACGTAATTTTTTTATTCTTATAATTATTTTGTTTGGGATATTTTATTTATTGTTGTTTCAATAAAATTAGGATACTCAATTAAACCTTTTGGGTCATGTTATGTGAAACATAACAATAGTTCGCTCAAGTCATAAATGAGAGGAAATCTTAGTGGTTATGTAAGTTATTCGTGATGAATGAGAATATGACTGCAGCGAAAAGTGGTTTGGCGTTTGTGATGGCTGGCCTTCTCTCTCTGTTTCCTCATTTAACTAAGCACAGTCTTAAGTCTGTCACATTGCTTTCGATGTTGTTGTTGTTGTGGTAACGACAAAAACACTCCCCGAAGGTTTTAGGGAGTGTTGTCGAATTAACAGTCCTTGGTCGACTGTCGTGGTAGCGATTTATGACCAGTGAAACCTTCTAGATCCTTCGGTAAAGAAGGATGAGATGGGTAATAAGAGGTGAGAGGCATCATATCCGTAGATCAACCATCGAGTTGCACGTCATTACCTTTGTGCATATTAGTCGCCTCTTACGACCGGTATGCCTACCTGGGGCATATTCTAAACCCCTAACCCGCAGGGGCGCATTTCGATCGAGCTCCGAAGATAAGCTTGTAGTAAGTGCTTAAAAATCTTAAGTTTTTGTGCGAGTCGTGCAACACGTGGATAAAAGGTTAAATAAAACCAAATTTGCGAAAATTCCTATACGTCGCCATTTACTTATTTTTCTCGCTCAATTGGTTTTAAAGAAGTTGTTCTCTTTCCGCGTTTAAACCAAAAGCACGCCATTTTTTGTCAGCCACCAGGATTACAAGAAAAGGCCGTGAAATCTCAAGCGATATCCACAAGGTATTTACACAACCGACCTGGGTAACCAGAAGAAATCCTTATTAATACAAACTCGACGACTTAAAATCAAGGCAGAGTACTCTAGATACACATTTTGTAATTCCATTAAATACGTACATGCTTCCAAATTGAAATTTTAGTAAAATATATGCATAAATATAGGTAAGTTTAGGGTAAAAGCAAAATTTTAGACTTCTCGTATATTCACAAAGAAGACAATTTGCTCAAAAACGTTCCACAAACTATAAATTTTGCATTCATTTTCTTTCCACCCAGCAAAAATTTTGGTAAACGCATCCGAAAATGGAAGAAAATGTGGACAAAAGACTTACTCTTTATCCGTTTTCATATTCCGTTTACAGTTTGCCGATCTCTTTTCCCATTAAGTGTGCCAGCGAAACATATGTCGGTAAAAGTACTGAAAACGCTCTATAAGCTGGCGCCTTTTCTTACGTCTTTTCATACATTTTTTAGAACATTTTCGGATAAGTTTTCTTTCCGTTTTTCAATACTTTTCTGAAACATTTTCTGAGCCAACTTTTCCACTTTTTCGAACCCTCTCCTCATCCCTTTTCGATCATATTTTGGACTTGATTTCCTACTTTTTACAACAATTAAAGAGACCAATTTTCTTGTTATACATATATACACATATGTACATACATCTTCTAGGTATATTCTAGCCATGGGCTTTTATCCTATCTTAGTAATGTTATAAATGCGTAAGTTTGCGAGTGAGTGAGTGTGTTTGCAAGTCTTTAACGTCTAAACTACTTAACTGATCTCTACGAAATTTTGCCCACTTATTCTCAGGTGTATAGAATAGGTACCAGATTTATGCAATTCCGGGAAGTGAAATAGAGATCCACCTATTAAAAAATCTTACTTGTGATGCGATTTCCTTGAAATTCGGCAGTTTGGTGCCTTTATTAAAAAGAACACAGTATCACATATTTTTATATATCGAAAGGTTAGGGCGATAACTGTCAAAGTAAGGATATTATAACCCATATATATCAGTTATACTTACATAAGAATTACTTAACATAGCCTATCAGACTCATACGTAAAGTTGTCACTAGGAGACATTATTTTTGCCGTTGATTATTTTTTCGGAGCAAATTAAACTTAACATTACACCCCGACAAGAAATCAGCCCATCATTACAGTTTGCGGACGTTTTCGGATATGGAAAATAGTTGAAAAATGTGCTGTTGGTAAAACAACTCAGTTAACAGTTTCAAGTGTATTTTCTTTTCCTGGTTCTCTTTTAAATTTGTTTTATGTTGCATTTCTTTGAACATTTCGTTTCTTTGTGTACAATGTAAAGCAAAAACTCCAAACTCTTCACTTTAGTGTTTACCGCCAACCTTGCTTGTCAGTTATTTACGTTACACAGCAACCAACGCTGTGGCATGCCATTCCCACAACAGCCCGTTCCAAGGCAAATTTATACCAGGTGATATCGCGACATAATCGTGTACACACACCTAGTTCATGTGTTTTGTTTTTGCTTTCGCGGCTTCTCTTGTCAGGTTGCATGAAATTTTTTTATTTTGACACTAGACGCCGCTGCTCATATGTTCTTATGATTTCACTTGTAAGTGAATTCGCCTTGGCCCGTTCTCTCGGATTGAGAGTAAACTCATTGCGCAAACAAACTTAGTCAATACGTCACTTCATGTCATAAACGTCAAGCTGCCTGCAATTCAACACGGATTAAAATTAATTTGATATCAAAATTTACTCTTTCTTTCGAGTTGATCAGATATCGCTCCTATCTCTGGTTTCAACGAGGTCATATTACAACGAACCCACTCTATGCAAATATAACATATGGGACTGTAATTTATAAAAGAAGAGATATTAGGATATGGATTCAAAACAATTTAAATTGGTTTTGTTAACACCGGAAGAAATAATTTGTTCTAGTTTGAATAGCAGGCTCAGCCTTTTGTTGGGATAGTTAGTTCAACTTTTCTTGTGCCCATTAGCAGTTGTCTCTAGTCTAAACAATCCACTGGTAGGCTCAACACGCAAACTTTCTTTAGAAGTGTTAATAATAAGTGTGTATCAGATGGACATTAACCCTGAAAAAATCTTCTTCTGAGTGATCCGAGATAAATCCCTTTAGTATACAGTTAATATGAGTTTATTTTATTTTATGTAGCATAATCATAGGAGTTAAACGACTTCTCGTACTGTGTCTATTCTGGTTTAATTGGGTAGAATTGGGCTCATTAGGACATGACGGGCTGATCTTCGACTAATCTCAATTTCGATTGTAATGCCGTAGGACAGGACCAGCAACTCCATCTCGTCTCTTCTGAGCACTGTATGAGTAAGGAGTACTCACGTGCAAAACGTGGAGTAGGTGATCCTCAAAAGTATATCAATATGGCGAAAAAGATACACGTTATCCAACGATTTACAGGCTATTGGTACATTCATACATACACACTGAGTACACTAAAAAATTTACCCTGCCCTGCCGACATAAAGAATAACAAAATGAATGATTGGGTATAGCAAAACCGCTTGCGTAAGTGTACATGTAGATATGGCTGTGTGTGCGCTGTTGACAAGTATAAGTCGAGGGCTATTCGGAAATGCTTTAGTGGTTTGGTTTTGTTTCGCTTCAGCCAGTTTATGACTGGATTATAAGTGCCGCCTGTGCTACTGCCAAAGCTACTATAGGAATTGCAATGTGTCGGGTGTTCGTAGATTTTGCTGTTGTCAATTACTAAAACTTTTGCTAAATGGGCCCTAGGGCTAAGCATTTTACTTTAATCTTTGTTGCGTGTGGCATTTGTAACCATTTAGGAAGTTGCTTGTCGGTACCAAGTGAGTAGTCGAGTCAATGCTAACGAAAGCTCAGACGGTAGTACGAATCATAGAAAATGATAGCCAGTTAAATGAAAAGGTGGGGTATTTGTAAGTCATATCCCATTTAAATACCCACGCTTACAATTACTGGTATATAAGTATGTGTTAGGACGTCCCCTGAAAGGTAAATTGCTGAAAGCGACTTTTAAGTATGAATATCCGATATCCTATGTATATAGTCTTAATTGTTTTATGGAAAATAAAAATATATTAAGTTAACCACATATGTGTGGCAACAACGCATACAAGGAAGATTTCGGTCTATCAACCTGCGTAAAGCAAGAAAATTTTGTAAAAACAAAAATTAGATATCCACTGGATGAAATATTGGAAAGATTTTAGGTCTATTGCCAAATTTTATCAGGACACAAACTGGTTTCAAAGTTGTGTCGCATCTTTAGCACAAAAAATTGCACTGAAGGTAACACAACGCCGAACCCGAGTTGTCTTCAAGCTAAGGGTGAATTAAATTGTTGCACATTAGCTTGCCACGCTATCGGACAATAAAAAAAAACAAAATCAATTTCGGAAACTTTAATGTTTACACTGTGTGATCCAGCGTATCTTCGTCCCACTAAAAACTACAGCTGTACAAATGAAAATGTTAACTCATGCCTTTCATGACTCAGAGACTAAGGGCCGGTTTCACCAGCTCGACTTAACTAAGTTAAGTCGAGTTTTTCACTTTTTCAGTTTCACCATCTAACTTAACTAAGTCACAACTTAGTCAGCCTGCCAGCTGACTTATTCTCGACTAAGTCAGTGCTACTGTCGTTCAAAACCTAAATGTCAGCAATGCTCCTAATTTGTTTTGTACAATGTCCCAGCCGGAAAATTCGCCAAGCATAACTTTGACGGCGTATGCGTAGATGCATGTGACCGCTTGTTTTCTAGCATGCAACCATTACGAAACTATAGTTTTTAATTAAGCGCTAAATTTAGTACCTTCCAAGAAATGGGTGCAAGATCAATACATGTGCAGAGGTATTTGGTATAAAAAAATACTTCTTCTTCTTAAATGGTCATTTAACCGCCTGGGCGATTTTGACCGTCCAACATAGCTCGCCAAAAGGCTTTGTTGTTGAATTTCATTGGAACGTTGTTTTATGTGGTGGGTCCCAAACCCAACGCACAACCCGTTTCACGGGAGGTTGAATTCTATTACACGTTTGTATAGCGAGCCGCTTGATCCAAGACAGACGCCCGCTTGCAGCCGCACCACATGGTGATCAGACGCTGCTATTTGAACCCCCCAGCAAGCCCTTAAACCGATTATGTAGGAGTGGCCTTACCAGGTTGTCGCCTTCTCACGTTTAGCTCACCACCAAACGGGTGTTCGGTGGTTACCCAGAGGATACTTGGGCGCAAAGCCCGGAAGTAGTGAGCTGCTTGAACCGCATGCAAAAGAATCGCTCTGGCCATTCCCAGGTGAATGGCGATCAGAAACTTTCCCCACTTGCGTGGACTTCTGCACACGGCCCCATCCTCCACTATGCATAAAACAGCTGTTCGGGTTGTTGTGTTCAAAATTATTTAAGTCGCTCAGTTGGTGAAACCCAAAAGTAAGTTAGTCTCGAATATGTGCTAACTTAAGTCACGACTTAGTTTTAGTCTTAGTCGCGTTGGTGAAACCGGCCCTAAGTCTTGCATGGTGCATGGATTGAAAAAATGGGAAAGACTACGAATGCATGTCTTTTGTTGTTGGAACGACAATCCATAAAATCAGTGTAATCCGTACAATCGCTATTTGTCTGAGGAAATGCTTAAGCCCTGGGTTCATCCAGTAAAGCAGATAGACTGTTTAAACATGTTTAGAATACAAGAGTAGTACATTTACCCGATATTTAAATGAGCCGCGAAACCTCGCTATAATATTCCATAACTATAAACAGAGTGCTCTGCTCATATTTTGCACTCTCAACTGCCTTAAGCGCCGGGAAGAATATTCGAGATCAAGATAAAAATAAATTCCTGCAGAGAATTCTTTTGTTGACGGTATGAAATGAAAAGAACATTTTAGTTGTCAAGTAGTCGACGTCAATTCCAGTGGTGATTCCAATCACTCTTCAACGAACGGCTAATGAGGGTGAAGGGTTTATTTGAAACCCTAGTATTTTCTGACATGCACTATTTTGCATAATTTACGTAGAAAATTTTTAAATCTAATCAGAATTAAGGACTTTCAAAATTCTCGCTATGTCGCTAACTTTTCAACGGTGCATTGCCTATATTTTTATGTGCATGATTTAAGCTGGAAACATTTTCCAAACGCTGGAGTTATTCGTTTTATTCTTAGCAAATACTTCTTGATTATATCTTACTCCTTTTTAGTTGTTTTTCACTTTTTCCAAAGTTTTTTGTGTTTTTCAAGTCAAAGGTATACGATTTTCATTGTCACATTTGGTCTAGAGCAATGCATGGAAACATCAGCTATAAGGCAACAGCAAAATAAAACTTTCCCCACGACTCGCTGCATGCTCGCTTTATAATGCGTTGTACACAGCACGGCGCTCAAGCATTGATGGCGCGCTTTCAAGTCGATTCTGTAAAATCGAGCGATTTGTTGCCAGCTCACTGCCCTTGCCGTCGTTGCATTGCTTCCTTTACTCGTTTCGTGGCATTTTTTATCGTTGGTACTTTTATGGATATTTGTTGGTGGTTTGTGGTTGTGTTGCCGGTTTAATAATCCAACTTCACAGCTATTCGTGGAAAAACGATTGCAGATTGTTTGCTTTGGCTGCTAGCCGTTGACTGCTGGGATGTGTGGCTTCGCAGTTTCCTTTTTATACCTTTTTTTGGCATTAATTTATGCACAAAGCCATTTGTGATTTATGACTTGTTGGATGCGAATTAGATCAGCGCATTTATGGCTGCTTCAGCAGCGACGATTGTTATTTGCACATCAATTGGCTATATTTATGAATATGTGTGTCTGTGTCTCTTTATGTGCGAAATATTAATTTTCAAAGTATCCGCAGGCCAATTTTGGATTGGGTCAACAAAAGCACACACTTTCTCTTATGAGTACTTGACAAATAAGATACTCCAGTTTTGATTTCGTAATTATTTGCCAGCTCATATTAATTTGCCTAGATGTCCAAACCATAGAAGAGTTCAATTTCAAACCAATATTTCCATTGATTCAAAATGAATGAACAACTTGAAACTATATGTATGGCTTGGCAAAGACAGAATCTTTACAAACTTAAACATAATTTTAATCGTTAAAAATTACTGATGCCGAAGAATACTAGGTGGTTTCCATCATAGTGGAAATGGGGCGTTTGAGTTCATTATATGTCCACCTCCTGTACCATCTAACCAGGGAAATCCTCCAGCTCTATTTAACATGCATCAGCAGTGATCTAGCAAGAGGTCGCCTTGGCTCTCCTACATAGTAGTTGTAAATTTCACACTTGTGAACACAAAGCCTTTGTCATCATCAAATCTTGGACGTGAATGTACCTACTTGTTTGAGTCACTGCCCCTATCCATGTCTTAATGTTCACTTCACTAACAATTCGAATGTTTTACCATATGAATGTCCAAATATGTTGAACTGCTTGTATGTTTTTAAGTTTGGTTACTCAAAGTGGTAAGAAAAGTTTTTGCATTTGTCAAGCATTTAAACATTGGACAAGGAAGAAGACAAAGAGAAAGCTTTACTAAAATATTCACCAACACATATATTAATATATCCAACAATTCTATGAGGTTAGAGATATTCGAAAAATGTGTTGTGGTAAGTAAGGAGTAAGTGAATTACTTTTTAAACATTTTATGTTTGTACGTTTGGCTTTTATGTGGGCAATTCCATTTTGAATTGAATATTTATGATTGAAAAACCTATTGTATACGTGAACATAGCGAAAAATCTCGGTTTAGTTTTTAACAACTCACTGACGTGGAATGACCCTATTTTTATTGCAATCGAAAAAGTATATGGAATGCTCCTACCCTCTGGTCAACGCAATACTTCATACTATTTAAATTTCGCCTTTTTTTAGCTAAAGCGTATTTAATACCTACGCTGTCATATGGATGTGAGATTTTTGCCAATTGTGACTCTATGCATAGTAAGAAGCTGTACTCGTATGTTGCTTATAACAACATCACAAGATATGTTTTTGAAGATCAGAACTCTTCTTTTCATCCACAAAATTATACACAAAAGAACAAGACAACCTCAATATCTTTATGAGAAGCTCCAGTTTCTCAGATCGTCGCGATCTAGTTTTTTTGTGAATATTAAATATAGAACTCTTACTTCCGATCGTCAATTCTTCATATACTCAGGCCGTCCTTGGAACTCTCTTCTTATAAGTACAACGCTGGTAAGCAATGCATTGCAATGTAGAAAGGAAATTGAACAATTTTATAACTATATCTAATTCTTATTAAATTCAAGTATGCTTGCTTCTTTTATTTCTTTCGTGTGTAGGTATCACCTATATTGTTTCATCTCAAATATAAAATTAAATTACGGTTTTATTCGTTTACTTTGTACAATCTGTTATTATTATATTTTTATTCTTTTTTACTGTTAATTCTTATTAATCTCATATTTTAATATTCAAATGTAACGGATATTCATATGTGACTAGCGCAATAAATATAATGTTTACCATTGTCGTGCTAGGATGTACTAAAATATAAATAAATACAAATACAACGACTTGGACGTAATTTTATTTTATATTTCCGGTATCTTAAACATTTCTATGGTTAAGAAAATCTCAAACTTTTTTGTAAGAGCCCGTCCACGCAGTTTCAAGTTGTAAATAAAAGAACAACAAATAATAAAAATAATTTGGGGCATTATAAAAAATACGAGACTGAACCAACTTTGTTGAGATGATGCGAAATTTCTTCAACCAACAGTAGGATCGCTACAACTTCGAAAATAATTATAATTTCGAAAAATTGTGCGGAGTTTTTGGTCGAATTGAGATGAAATGACTCACAAATTGGCATACATTTTCAAGAAAACTTTTTTCTCGAAAGAAATGTGAAGTGCCACCATAATGGTCTTGTACTATAAACTCAAGCTAGGCTAAATGCAGAAATAATGACAGCACAACCAATAAAATATGAAGCAAACCGTCAAAACTGTACTAAAAGAAAGTGAGATGAAACGTCGGCGACGGGACTGAGCACATCAAATGCCAGCACCCGGCAGCAATCGTAGTCGTTGTAGGCGCCCACGCAGCGCACACAGCGCACGCCATCTGTGGAACAATGTCACTGAGTACTTTAATCCATGGCGTGAACGACTCTCGACTGAACTCTGGCTTTCTGACAGTTCGTATGTGTACATACATATGCAAGCACCGCTGTGTGGATAATGAATCGCCGATAGTGCGATATCCGGTCTAATGGCAAATTACATTCGCATTGTTTTTTGTTGAAACAATTTGTAATGACATCAATGTGACAGCAAACATTAAGAACACACAAGCACAAATACGGGTTTAAAATCATGCGTGACGAATCTCCGACTGGGTAGGTGTGCCTTGGAAAATAATTTGTATTCATCGCATCAAAATGCGGGAAAATTGTAAAAGTGTATTTGTTAGGGAATACGAAGTGTGGACACTTATGTGAACACAAATGTTAACTCAAATTTACATTTATTATTCTTCGAAACTTTTATGTACTATATGCGAGGACTGCTGACTGCTACGATTTCTTCTATGCATGCAGTTTTTACTCTTCTTTCACAAAATGGGTTTCGCAATTTTACTCTTTTGAATGTTAAAGAATTTGTGAAGGGACATACATACATAAATGGGAGGGCTGCATATAAGTATGTATGTGTGTGCTTGTTAACATCCTTTTCGAATTTCTAGCAAAAGTGGAAAACTTTAATGGTGACTTCAGTTCACTCTTTTGCCCTTTTGTATTTGTTTGGGGCTCCTCTAGTGCATTCTCTAGCTGAAACTTTCAAAAGCGTACTATCATGTAATTTGACTGCATTGGACTTATTGCTTTTATTTTTTATTTAATTTTGAATTTCGCATTTATTTTGCCGATTGCTGTATTCTATCTGCTTGTGCGCTTGCCCCTCTGGCTGAGAGACACAGCTCGCTTTCTTATTGCATCTTGAGCTTTGTATATATATATTTGTCCATTATATGCTTGATGACTTATTTTCCTTCTTAGAATTCTTGATCTTGTTTACATTTGCTTAAAATGTCCACTTCTTTCAATTCTCACATGACAAAATACCAAAAATTTTTCCCATTTCATTTTGCTAATGGACTTTAAAATATGTTGTCTGAACAAATAATAACATATGGTTGCTGCTTATGTGTATGCAGTCAAGTGCTATATATATATATGTATATATGAACCTACAATTGTCGTTGGTATTTGAATTTTAGCTCAGCCACTTTGACGTGGGTTTTGTGGCAAGCCACAAACGGTAGTTCACGCCCTCAATTTAATGCAATCGCAAATCTCTTTTTTATTTTCTTTTACCTGTTTCTCTTTCTGTTTCTTAGTCTTATGTATTTCGTAGGTAGTGACGATGGAAGTCGATGCAACTTTGCGTTGCTATTCGCACAGCTCACTTCATGGCAGCTGTACGAAACTATTCTGAAGTGTTTTATCAAACGGATAGTTGTATAAGTCAACTGGAACCGATAGCTCATCTCTGCTTATCAAATCTTGGCGAGGAATCCCACAGTGAAGCTACTGTGGTTCTCTGTTGTTATTAATTTTTATAAACGGTTTGCCAAAACACTTAAAATTTTCCAATCGTGTTGTTATTACACGATGTCAAATTAGTTTTAAAAAACCGCATTAAATTCCAATAAATAATGGTTTTTTTTATTTCTAGAAAAGCCAACCATGAATTAAAAAAAAAAAATATGATGGTTTTATTTTCTCGTCAGAATGACTTTGTTGTCTCAAAATCTTTTACAATATTTTGGTTTGGTCGACGTAACTCTACAGGCTTTGAGGATCCTATGACATTAAGCTAACTTTATTCACCATACTTAAGGCGGACTCTAGGCTTTTTATGAAAGAAAAAGTTATTGCTCAGTCATGCTTGCCTTCAATGTTGCTAACTTTTATATCTAGTTTATTCGTTACATTCATTGATGAGGTGAACTTCTCACAACTACCAAAAGAAATGATGTATTGATTCAGCCTATATTTAACACTACACACCACATCGAAATACCAGTGTTCTAAGCCGAGCTTGTATAAATTTAGACTTGAATCTTTCTCTATTTTTAACTACTCTGTAAGAAAGCTTCAAACTTCGAATGGCGTTATTATTTGATTTATAACAACTTATTGCCAATAAAACTCTTAAAACTCAATAAATTTATTTTAGTGACCGAAAAAAGGATCTGCCAATTAGTGCAGAACCGGATTGGTATTCTCATATAAATACAACTTTATTTATTAAATATTAATATTGGTTCAAAATGTGAGCAGAAAAAAACAAGAAAAGAGAGTGTATCACGGTCTTAAGTGTCAGATCCTTACTTACAATAAGTAGAAAATCTGCAAAATGTGATGGTCTTACCCTGTTATTTTGACGATACATAGCCCAAACCCCGTTTATCGGAAAAATCGATTGTATGGGAGATATGCGTTGTATTGGCCCGAAATTGTATTATTCGAAGCAATGTACTTGCGAGAACTTAGGAACTGTGGTGTGCAGAAACGCGATGAGCTCCTAACTCTTTTTTTCTATGCTTGCAACATCGCCTGTTTCCACTCTTTTAAACAATTCTTTTTAACAAAATAGAAGTTAAACTTTTTAATAAACAGACACTGATGGGTATATTCTACAGAATAAATAACTCGTTCAAAAGTAAACAATTCAAACTGAAAAGGTGACTATTGCACACTCTGACTCTGAAGTTTGCTTTTAATTTATTTTTATCAGTACAATCGGTGCTAGGTGCAAGTTGAGAATCCATTAAATCCGTTGCATGCCGCCACTGTAAAACATGTTGACAATGATATCGGTGACATATACATATGTGGATACCTATATTTACTAGTAAAAGGACAATTGGAAGCTGAGATCAGCACATGCTTTAATTGAAGGAGACACGAAGCGCAACAAAGCATATGAAAATAGAGATATTGAGAGTGCTGTACTTACGGTAGCGTAACGTTGCACGCGACAACTTTCCAAATGGACCAGAAGCAGCAAATATTGGCGCTTTTTCACTTCAGCTTTCAATTGCAACGCAACAATTGTGAATTGTACACAGGCACGAAGTCAAACATATAAACAGATAACCACACTGACTTGCTTTGATTACATTTTTATTTTAATTTTTGCTTTTTGCACTGCAGTGAATCGATGCTTCCCTTTACTTGGTCGCCTTTTTCATTTCTAAACGTCATTCCCAAGCAGTACATTATGGTGCGTTTACGTGGCAGTTGCGAGTCTGTGTGGCATCAGCTAGTCTATGTAGCAAAACTTACAATTAACCCAATTCGGAAGATTATACCAGCAACAAACACAACGCCATCTATCCTGGGTAACATTTAATTCGCAAAAAATGTGATTAGTCTAGGATGAATCCGGGACGCATGCGAGTTGTGTCAGCTCTGAATCCTTTATAAGAGTTCACATTTGTTTCAGCATGTTCTTTGTAGGGACCATTTGTACGAATTGCTCTCGTACGACTACAATAGGGCAGATCAATTTATACCACAACGGTTAGGGCTGGACTTGTCTTCCTACCCCCAAGAGCATGCCACACAGATTAAAATAGATTTAGCGCAACCGCATGAGTTGGATCAATCAAAGTCCACGGTATACAAAACGGATTAATCTCGGGCCATTGTCTTTAAAGATTAGTCACACAATTGTTCGATGGGAAATGAAAGGAAGAGCAAGAACATACCAACGATTTATAATGCAACCGCTAGGAGTCTGGGGATACGTAATAAATGGTGCGAACAACAGTTCGAAGAGGGTAAATAAGCAAGAACAACATAAGCAAGGTATTATTATCCTACTACTAAACTACCAGTGCTTGAAACATTTAGCAAAGCTGTCACCACCGTCACTTGTAATGACGGGCGTGTTGTAAGTTAAAGATGGGAGATTTTCAACGTAAACTTACAAATAGTATGAAGAAATAGTAAAAATGAAAAATTATAATTTAACTGGCATTTTTCAAGGCATTGCCTAACATCAACAAAAAACAAGTAAGGAAAACGCTGTCTTCGGCTGTGCCTGAGGCTATATACCTTTAATGAAAGCTTCATGGTGTTCAGTGTCCGATCTTTATTTACAACATGGGCAAACTGAGCAAAATTTGACGGTCTTACCTCGTTAATTGAAGAATAGATAGCCTAAGCCCCATTTGTCGGAAAAATGGGTTGTATGAGGGCTATGCGTTGTATTGCTCCGATCTCGTTGGCTCCGAAAAATTATTAATATATTACAAAATGCGGGCCCATGCCAAATTTCAGTCAGATAACTCTAAAACTGAGGACAGACAGACGGGCTGACATCGACTCAGCTCTTCGCCCTGGCTATGTCGGTATACTTATTGATGGGTCTTCTTCGCTCCATGCTTACAAACATCGGGCCAAAGTTATAATACCATTTTGTGTACATGAAAGGTATAATATCGGCAAATACAAAAAGCTAATAGCAGCAGTTGAGATGTGAACAGGAGAAGCTGCATCAGCGAGTGCGTGGCAAGTTGCAATTTGAAAGCAAACAAGTGCGGTAACATTACGATTCCTAAGTTTTTTTCACTCTTAGTGGCACGTCTAGCATTTGTTTGTTTGCTTTTGTATTTATTCAGCTACAAATTGCTCTGCGGAATTCGCTTGTGACGTTGTGAGAATAGAATAAGAATTTGGGCATCGCATTTGTTGCTTTTTGCTGCGTAAGCAACGAAATCTAATTTTATAGATTCATTTGCTTACTGTCGTTGACTGAGTGAACTTGAACCTTTATTATTATAGAAAATCTATTAAAAAATGTTCCATTAAACTATATCGGCGCAACCAAAATTTTTCTTTAGCTGCCATGTACAGCCCCATACAGTGCTCTCTTACTTGTTTTTAAATAGCATTTTTTGGTTTAAAAATTTAAAAATTTCAATGGCTTCGCAAATCACTATAATAGATCGGCCTGAATTCAATTTACAAGTTAATGACACTTCCCAGAAAGAAAAAATGCCGCTGTGGCGGTGAGGATAGCGGTAGGTAAGTTGCTGCGGAAAAAGAAGGCACCGCTTTTCAAGGATTTCGAGGCTTTAGCTAAAAAAAATATTAAAAACACATTACAGTAAATAAAGCTTTTGAACACAAGAAACATCAAAAATAAGTCATCCGTTGAAGCATTTGTTTAACAGCACTCTCGGCTTTGCTAGTGGCAGCTGGCGCCTCATTCAGTTCGGTGCTTTTTGCTCAATTCAGCAACTACCCCCTAGGGAACACACCTTGTCATATAAAGTTTCCATTATGGTCAGTTAATGTTCGGTTAACTTCAACCTGGTTATAACTGAAAAAACTAAAATTTCATTTAAGAGCTGTTGTCACTAATCAATTTCACAGTCAACTTCCTGTTGATTCAGGAGCTTGCATACAACTGCTGCCTTCCAAATTAGTTGTATGAAATTGTCGCACGACCCGTTCATACTATCCAAGCTCCAGAATCACCAAGATGTTGACTGTGAAATGGCAACAGCTCTTTAGAGTAAAAAGTCTGTTGATAGCCCTTTCTTTAGAACATGATTTTTTTCATTGCTAATACCTATAGCATAGCAAAGAAATTCTGACGGCTGGGTAAGGTACTTTAGCATATGAAAATGCTATTTTTAGTAACCCAAAACAGAGATTTGGCAGAACGTTTTTATCCGTTTCGTTTCTCCAACATTTTGTTGAAAATCACTGTACTTTGCGTGATTTAACTGTTGTTGATGTTTGGCATTGTGGTGTGTTTTGAGAAATTTGTCAAAAAAATAAGTAACGAACGAAACTGAACTTATAGACTTCATCAGCAAACAACTCAAAAAATTTGTTGCAATTCCATTTTCGAAAATACTCGCTTGACCTTGTTGTTGCAATTGCAATAAATATAAATATACATAAGTTGACATTTTCTGAACTCAAAACTTAAATTTTCACAGATTTTTAGATATAAACTCAAATACATGAACTCAGCAAACTTTTTAGATCGGCCGAAAAGCATACTAACAATGTCTAACGAATTCGATATGTCAAAGTCTTTGAAATTAATAGAGAAATTCATAGAGAAATTTCCGGCTGTGCACACGATAACTTGAGTATCAGATTTTTGAATGCAATATTTGCACAGATTACTTACCGGCCAGTTAGGATTGCTATGAAAAATACCTAGAAGGGCAGATAAAATTTGATACATTACCATATTTACTTCGTTATGATATTACTGAGTTTTTTCAAAATTGAGTGAACAAATGTCAACAACTTCAGGGATATTTAAGACAGAACGATGAAGGGGTATGTGCAGGTACATCCGCTGACAAGGAACAAAATCTCCTGGCGATCACGATGACTTTACGTCACTGTGCGTATTGCTAGATGTGGTTTCCACTGGTAAAAAAGCCATTCCAACATATTTTAGTCGGCAATTATTGTAACATTTGTAGCTAATTTGCATTTGAATATGCCTTCCTAAAAAAGTAGTCAGGAATATTAAAAAAAGTTAATTAGCAGTTAAAACAAAGCAAAGTTGCTCCCACAATTTTCGCTACACAACTAACTTTGCCCAGACCTGGCTTTTAACTCTGTATCAACGATTTGCATTTGTCGTAGTTGCAATATTTTCATACCTCTCATGAACATTAAATGGTATTATAACTTTAATCCGATGTTTGTAAGTATGAAATCAGTGCAATGTGCTGAGTCGATTTAGCCATGTTCGTCGGTCCGTCTGTCTGTTTGAACGCAAACTAGTCCCTCAATGGTAAAGATATCTCGCTGAAATTTGAAATAGGGGCGCCATTTTCTAATGTATTAAACATTTGTCGGAGCCAACGAGATCGGAACAATTCAACGCATAGCCCCCGTACAATCGACTGTTCCGATATATGGGCTTTGGGCTATAACTCTTGCAACTTATTAGCGAGGATCACAACATTTTTCAGCTATAGTACTTATTACATATGTAATGTGTGTACTGAAAAGCCTTAAGTTTGGAGCGATGTTGTGCAGCCCCTGTACAACACATTTTTCCGACAAACTGGGATTGTATGGTCAAATTAACAGGGTAAGACCGTTAAACTTGGCAGAGTTTGCACTTATCTCTTCATATGATAAAATTGTAAAAGGTCGGTGTCTGTACCTTGCAGATATTTAAGAAAAATCGATAGCAGGGATCATTATTAGGCCAATAGAAGCCAAATCAACTGTTTTTAGAATTTTTGTCTGTCTGTCTGTCTGTATGTTTGGTCGCATCACTCAAAAACTACTGAACGGAATTGAATGGAATTCAACCGTTGTATTACTAGACGTTTAGCTTAAAATTTAAGATATCATTTATTCCGATAGCTCGACTGGTTTCGGAGATATAGACCTATATGTGGACCAAGGTGGCCCAAAATGTGTTAGTACAAATGGGTATCACACTAAAGGTAACAATGAGTGCTGCAATAATGAAATTAAGTTCCATATCTTATCTGGTATGGGACATAACGATGAAAATCGGACTCAGTTTATTATTAGTTCTGAGACGCAGGGAAGCGAGCGGGGTTTACTATCTATATAAATAAAAGAAGTTTATGTTAGTTGCACTTTTTATAACTCAAGAACTACTGGACTGACTAGGAAAAGGACATAGGATACTTTGTTCCCGGAAAGTGGACCGGGGGCCGACCTATTCCAAAACTTTTTATTTATGGTGGGATTTGCTTGGTAGCACTTTGCTTTTGTTGATATTTAATATTCTTTTTTTTTGGGAAGTGGACCAGGGACCGACCTATTCAAATTTTCCTTTATTCATGGCGCGACAAAAAAAATTTGCAGGGAGAGAGAGTTGCTGGTGGAAATTCACTCAGTAAAACTTGCAATTGAAAAACAAATGGTCTTGACGTAGGAAAGCAACAACAAAATCTTAAAAACTTAAGCTATTAACCAATGAAAAATCCAAAAGCAGTTGTGCTAGCAAGTATTTACTGATTCCTGTTAAGCGGAAACTTTTTGCATTTCGAGATAGTTTTTCGTCATCCTTTTTTCACTGGCACTTCTTTGAAACTTTTAAAAATTTAATATTTTGCAGTTGACCGGCTGATGTGTGTATTTCGAGTTTCTATTAGTGTATTGTGCCGCTATTATCACTAACAACATCATCTCGCCAACAAGACGATAAAATCTTTCACGAAAAAACCGTAATACAAGTGGGATTCGAGACGTTGCGAATGAAAAGACTGAAGAAGAGCAAGAAATTGCACGTGAAGAGCGCCGCGTTAGCATGGCTCGACTTCGTGCTTCTCAATTACAAGAACAAAGAGAGGCAGCCCTCGAAACGGCTCGGTTGGCAATGCTAAATCGTCTAGATAATTCGTCAACTAGATAGTTTTCGACGCACAGGAAGAAATTTATCAAGTACTGTTTTGAATCGAGCAGTGTTTCGATACGAT
The DNA here is from genome assembly GCA_949987695.1 of Merzomyia westermanni. Lineage (NCBI taxonomy): Eukaryota > Metazoa > Arthropoda > Insecta > Diptera > Tephritidae > Merzomyia > Merzomyia westermanni. The sequence goes on from OX465288.1 coordinate 1,135,997, forward strand.
TGCAGCACTGATTACTGCTTGCATTCTAGCGTACACATTGGGCAAATGGACGTGGTTTTGCCATGACCTTAACAAATGACAAGACCAATTCCTGAAAGTTTGTGGTCTGCATCTAGAAAATCCATGTTTTTCTCATGGTAAATTATATGTGGCATGCCCACGGGTCGGCAGATCATCTGCGTTATTTGTTCTTGCCCTGATAATAAAACAAAAAATGTCGTCTATCACAAGGTGCTTGATTGAAGAGTACGACCCATGCACCAAAATACATGACCAAAAAAGGAATCGTTAAATTAATTGATTTTTTATTTACATTTATCATCACTCTAATAAAAATAAAATCCAATATCTGCTCGTTTATTGCTTTTAAGGCGGAACAAAGTTCGGCGGGTCATCCAGTTTTAAATAAAGATCGGATTATTAAAACCGTGATGCCTATTCATGAAAGGTAAAAAACCATCGGCATAGCCGAAGACAGCGCTTTCCTTACTTGTTTTAATTCGATTTCTTACAGAGCTGGTTAGTGCGTTATCAATTATGCACTTTCCTACTATTTGAATTGCGCGCCTGCAGACTTACTGAAGTGGAGCTCAAATTTTCATTATCCGTATTTCCAACCGAACTTTTCTTGCAGTTGATGACAAGTAAAACACTTTCAAAGCTTTGACCGGTTGACCGTTTTATAGGAAAAAATTGCTAGTATTTCGCATTAAGCAAATCTGTTTTTAACTCAACTAGACAGTATTGGTTGCACAGGTCATTACATAAGAACATCTGCCATGGAAGTGTCATGGATATTGCAGACCGCAGACGGAATGGGACGAGCAGATCCAGCTCCTGATATCATGGCATGCAACGGCTTATTGAATAAACGTTGAATCATTGTCTTGCACAACAGTATGCGTTTGTGATATGCCAGAAAAACCTTCAATGACTACAACAACAATATCGGTGGTGGCATGAAAATTCGCCGTCACCACCAGCGCTAGTTTGAAGTATTTTTATCGCTTTAGTTAGTGTCGCTCACAAAACTTGCTTTCCTCCTGCTTCACTTCAGTTATTTTCTTTCATACTTCATTTGGTTAGTTAGTTTTTATCGCCGTCGTACCCCCTTTACCTTTGCTTTGCACTGCAAGTGGCAGCTCCAGCTGCGTTCGATTGCGATGTTGGTGAACACTTTTGATAACATCTTCTTGAAAGTTTTACGGTTTAACACTGCAAATGAAAAGTTCAGACTCTAATATTTTCTCTTTTGTGTGTGTGAGTGTATGCATATGGCACTTTAACGACGACACATTTGCAAAGTGTTTATTCGCCGCAGAGCAATCCAAAAATTTAAAATAAACATAAAGCTACCGTTAGTGAAAAGCGGCAATCGAGGAATGGAAAACACGAAAAGTTGTCGTGATAAAGTATTTATGGTTATATGAAAAATATTAAAAATTCGATAAATTATTGCACATCGTGTGGCTTTTGAGTGGTAATCAACACTGATTAACTTCAAAATTATTTTGATATGGTTAACAGTATGAAGGTATATATCAATATTTGTAGTAAGTTTACTCACATCCATTGTGTGACATTTGAATAGTCCACCAGACTTGAGGCTGCATCATTGGGATAGCTGAAAGTTTACTATGAAGTTCGAATAAATGCACACATACATACACGGTTTTTAGCCAATATTGGGACATCGATGTAAAAAGCGCTGTGCGCTCATTGTTGGTCACGAGTTGTTACCAGGGCGTTACTATTAGAATATCGTTGGTGCCATTGCAAAACCGCTTAAGCTACATTTGTGTCAAAAGCTTTATAGGCCCCTGCCATTAAGATCTATTCATTTCTTCTCAAGAAAACTACATGTAGGTGTGGAAAATAATTGAAAGAATCTATCTCGATAGGAATTTTTACCATAAAATCATTATTCCTCTTTCAATTAAACAACTTGTAGTGGAAAAACAGCCAAACTGAGATATCACTTACGCGGTTTCGCAGAGTTACCGAAATTTAAATTTGAAACCATTCAAAGGTCTAAGCTGTTGTCTATAATCTTTTGTGGTAAATTGGACAAATTATAATCCTTCGGTTTAAACTTTAGACCTTATTGAATAAGAAGTCTAAAACCTTAAAATAGTTTTAAAACTAAACTAAATAGCATAAGCAGATGAGAACATAAAGTAACGTATTGGGACGATTCTGCTGCGGAACATGCGGGTTTGAAACCCGCTAACTTTGGTCATAATCTTGTATAAATAAGCTTTAAATTTAGCCGTCTGCTTCAAAACAATTTAGTTTTTTCCTTTCAAATTAAACCACTACTTTCTGGCCTACTACACGGAAGGTCCCAGGGTCAAGTGACCGGACAGGTAGGAAAAATTAAAAACAGCACACCACAAAATTTGTATTTTATTATTTTTATAGTATTTGTTAAGAAAGTGGCAGAGGTTTCATTCGAGTAAAAGCTTGTAATTTTGAAAGAGTGGAATTCCGGTTAGTCAAAGAGAAAGAGCTGCTTAATGCTTACAACCCCTTAAGAATTTCTAAACTCGTAACCTGCTAACTCAAAGGGCTGTCAACAAATCACACTTAGACATTCAGCATAAGTTTTCATTAAATCTATTTGTAATTCAGTAAAGTATAGCAATTCCAGGTCAGCTAACACGCCAATGAAAATGTTAAGAAGATGTCTTTGTTTTGTCGATTTTAAGAACGTTGCTTCTTAATCTCTTGTCAAAAACTGTAAAGACATAGACCAACCAAAACCCATCTTACAACCTTCATTCGTATAAACTACTCATTCGCATTTAATTCATCGTTAAACATTTCAAAAGGCAGATGTGGCGTATGAGTAACATTTCGTAGGGGAACAGCAAATTGCTCGTAAAGGCAGATGTAACTACAGTGCAGCTGTCGGCGTTAAACTCTTCATCTGGCATAAACTGTGTTTGGTTGTAAATAGCGATGTGTGTCAACACATTAAATTGTTGTTTTTGTTGTGCTATAAAGCTATGAAAATAAATGGAGTGTAATTAATCTCATTTAAGTGATTGAAAGACTGCGGTTGAAGTGAAATGGAACCGAAAGACACCAAAGACATTTTAAGTCCCAGAAAACTTTCTCGATTTATGTCATCTTATATGAAGTGGTATAAGTCAAATGTACTCGCCCTACAAAGTATTGTACGTGAAAGTTTGTCCTTTGAATTTTCGTATCGAATGTCTTTAATGACATAAGATTTAGCGATTTTGCTTAAAAATATTTCGTTTTTCAAGAGAAAAGAAATGAAAATGAAATATGAAAAGTTTCTTTCAAAAACAAGTAACTGCAAGTAAAGTAAGTTCCATATAAGCTGCATTCATTGCTTCAGTGGTAATATAAAAGTAGAGTATTTTTAGTTTTGATCCGTTCTGTATTAAAGTTCTTGTATATTGCCCGCTTAGATCGCTCACCTCATTTATTTACTTTTTTAAAGGCAAGAAGCTGATTCAGAATTCGACAAAAGAAATATTTTCAAGCTTAAGTAAATTGCATGCTAACCATGCAATTCCTTATTTTAAAGACATTGCAATTCTTTTGATACTCACAACATGATTTATAACTGCTAGTAAGCTTGGTTGTGAAATTCGATCAACCTATTTGGTTTTCACTTTATTCATTCATTCATTTAGCTTTCTATGCTAAATGAGGTATTTGTAAACTTACCGACAGTGAACAGAGTGATTAAAAGGCTAATGTGTATGTTGTAATGCTGGTTCTCATATCGCAACGTGCCAATGCAAGCGACTGCTTGGAATCACATCACAAAATGAAATACCACCCAACGAATTGTCGAAAGCATACAAAATTAAAATTGCAGAGCCAGCATTTACAAGCTGATGTTGTGGTTTGGCTGTATGCTGGTAAATAAGAGTTCCAGTAGCTGGAGTTAGTGAAAAGCAACGTTTATAAAATATCCGATCGCTTTAACAAAAAATATCGATACACTCACTCGGAATTTTTACCTCCAACACCTACTTGCTATGGAGGAGCTTCAAAAAATAAAAATATATATACTACGGCGGGTCGATTTAAAAATCGCTCATTGCTCTGTGAAAATCGTATTCTAGGGATCAAAATAAGAAACTTTGCCGAAGGAACCATACCTCTAAAACGAATTCTGATGTCCCCCAATTTGGGTCGAACTTTTGGATAGGGGCAAATTTTGAAAAATCCCACTTTGACCCATTTAGAGTGCTCCAATCGAGTCCAAATGTATGACCGACCCCCACTAACTTTGGAGGCCCGACCCACCGATGCCAGTGGCACACCCCCTGGAACCCCCTGGGGGTTCACCATACAAACATTTCAAAAAATCGTCGGTTTTGCACTTTACGTGAAAAAATCACCTAAATGCCTATGTTTTTTCTTTTTGGAGTTTATTTTTCTCTTTAGAAATTTATTTAGTCAGAACATATGTAAATGAAAAAATGAATTTAACTTAGTAATAGAAAAGAAATTAAAAAAATTATTAGAAATAAGCATTTTTACAACCCTTTTAAAACCAAGGCATCACTGTGATGCATTTGCATGTCGTAAAATTGCTTGTGCTGTTTTTTTTTTAAGCCACCACAAGACACAGCAGGTAGAATTAAAATTACCATTTCATTCTTATTACCTCGTCTCGTAGACCATATTTAACGCAACAGTTTTTGTGAATGCATTAAGTCGTTGTGAAGAACTCAAAGTGTGAAGTGCTAATTTCAGATAAAAAAATATTTCAAAAAAAATAATAAGTGAAGTGACCATTCCAAATCAAAAAGTTTACAATGAATCCACCATCCTCTACACCGCAAGATGAAGCAACGACATCAACAACTATCGAAAACCAAATGAGTCATATACTCAAGCATGATGTTACTGTTTTTGGTGTGTCTACTGATTTAACTGATCTTAATTTACCAACCCATCTGAATATCTTGAGATACTATTTTTACGTAAGCGAACGTGCTAAAACAGAACAAAAAAAGCTTTCCTATAAATCATTCACTATTCAAGTACAAGATAAGTTGATTGGAATTTGGGAAAAACTTGGTATAGAAATAATGCTGAAAAAAAGTGTATTTAATAAATTGAATAGATTACTTGACATGTATCAAGAACAAATCAAGAGAAGAAACAACACCCAACAATTTACAGAGTATGTAAAATTTCTGGAAACAATTTTTTACATTGGAACATGTAAATGCGATTTGAAGGCAGCTCCATGTGCATGCGGCTGGGTGCCCGAACGCCTCAAAGAGTTCATGCACGATCACCATAATCAGAGAAGACTAACAATGGATGCATTTATGATGGAAACTGAAGAGCAAGGAGCAACGTCTATGTCATCAATGCCAACATACCAAGATCCCGATGATTCAACATACGCACCGCCACCGGTTCAAGAAGATATGGATAGAAGCACAAGTTCACAATACACAGAGAGATACGATTGTTTTAACTTTGCCTTGGTATGTGACAGATCTGGTGTGCCTGACAGAGTAGCATCAGCATTGGGAACCGCTCTTTTGCAAGATTTTAAAATTAAAGATAAGCATGGGAAACCTCTCATCAGAGAAAAAGAGAAATGCAGACAAGAAGTGCTTCCCAAACGGTTAGATGATACCAATTTGTTAGCGTTTTCATTCGATGGCAGAAAAGATGATACTTTAACGATAGATAAAATTGATGAGAAGTATCATATTAGGATGGAAGAACCTCATCTTGTTATTTTGAGAGAACCCAATTCTGAATTGATGGGTTACGTAAGACTGGAACATGAAACCGCTGAATACAAAACAACCCAATTAAATGGTTTTTTCAACGATAAAAATATATCACTGAATGCATTAATTGGAATATGCACTGACGGTAAGGTAACAAAAACTGGCCCACACGGTGGAATTATACGACGTTTCGAATTGCTGTTAAAAATACCATTTCATTGGTTCGTTTGCCTTCTACACTTCAACGAACTTCCGTTTCGCCATTTGTTTGAAGCTTTGGATAAATCAACCAGCACTGGACCAAGATCGGCAACAGGAAAACTGAGCGGTCAAATCGAAACTTGTGGAACTCTTCCGGAAAGTTATTGCTATCACTCATTTATTATAATTGTCAACCATTTTTAATTATTTTATTATTATACATTTTCAGGTGGTGGACGGCTTCCAGAAAATTGAGTTGCAAAATATGCCCCCTGCTCCAGAAAAAATTGAATTTTCCACCGATTCGAAGTACTTATACGACATGGCCCATGCAATTTCTAGCGCCGTGGTTCCGGTGGATCTAGCTAACATCAAACCAGGGAAAATTGTACATTCTCGGTGGCTCACCAAGGCCGCTAGATTATTGCAATTATATGTGACAACGGAAAATCCAGATGCAAATTTAAGAATTCTGGTTGAATTTATAATTAAATGTTATGTGCCAATGTATTTCAATATCAAGTATTACATCTCTGTCGTGTACGGCAGTGCATCATTTTTCAAGTTCATTGGTTCGTCACGATTTCTACAACCTCGTTTACGCAAAATTGTCAATCAAGTAATTAATGATAATTCATTGCGCATTCGGAAAATATCTTGTTATCAATGTTGTTTGATGATAGGAAAGAAAAGCGCGACTGTGCCATCAAGAAAATTCTACGCTATCGAACCGATGTTGACGAGCCAATGGAACTTAGAGTTTATAAAAAACCAGATATAAACTATAATTGCACAAGTTATACGGAAATGATCAATTTGAATGATATAAATATCCTATTTGAACCACGATTTAATGATCCAAAAATTCCATCACACATACAAGGAACGGAACGACATGTTCAATTGCTAGGTAGCGTTTCCAAACGGGTTATACCGGAAAATGTAGAGGCTGTTATGGCGACGACATTAGAGAGCCGTGCGAAATTGCCCAGACTTGAAAGTAAAAAAGACTTCAAACAATACTTTTTTTTAGTTTCTTTTCTATAACTCACTTAAATTAATTTTTTCATTTACATATGTTCTGACTAAATAAATTTCTTAAGAGAAAATATAGATATTATTATAAATAAATAATAAATATTATTATAAATAAATAAATAAAAATAAAGAAAAAACATAGGTGATTTATTTTGTTGTGTTGATCTTCCGACAGGGTAGTAAGCTGATTTTTGTTGGAAAGATTTTCCGTCATCCCTTGTCAATTTTGGTTTTGTGACAAACCGGTTTCGGCGAAACTAGGCACTGAAAATGGCAGAACGCCGAAACCGGTTTGTCACAAAACCAAAATTGACAAGGGATGACGGAAAATCGTTCCAACAAAAATCAAAAACATAGGCATTTCGGTGATTTTTTCATGTAAAGTGCAAAACCGGCGATTTTTTGAAATGTTTGTATGGTGAACCCCCAGGGGGGTTCCAGGGGGTGTGCCACTGGCATCGGTGGGTCGGGCCTCCAAAGTTAGTGGGGTCGGTCATACATTTGGACTCGATTGGAGCACTCTAAATGGGTCAAAGTGGGATTTTTCAAAATTTGCCCCTACCCAAAAGTTCGACCCAAATTGGGGGGCATCAGAATTCGTTTTAAAGGTATGGTTCCTTCGGCAAAGTTTCTTATTTTGATCCCTAGAATATGATTTTCACAGAGCAATGGGCGATTTTTTTGCCTCCCCACAAATCGACCCGGCCTATATATTATATACCCACCTAGCAAAGGTACAAATGGTTGTAATGAAATAATGCCTTATTCAAATATGTTTCTCTCATAAAAACTGAGGATTACAGGACTTATAAACCATGCTAGGTTACGGCAACGTCGGCGAAAAACCTCAGGCTGAACCCTCCGAGAGGGTGCCGACTGGTAATGGATACCACAGAAGTACCGTTTCAGGAACGTACTCCAACAATTCCGTTCGGAAGGTATCCAGCTGAGATCAGGAATCAGTGCTACTCGGCTTAGCTCTCTTAATAGCTCTGGCGTGTGGAAATGGTTTTTGTTCATGGTCGTGAGGTAAGGGGCTGGATCAAGGTGTCAAGCGTTACCGTGCTGATGATCAGCCAGGCTAAGGGCTGCCAAAATAGCTCAGCCTGGTACGGTGCCCTCTCGGAGCCGGGCCACTCCCAGTTATAATATTTGGCCTTACCCTGGGTACTGCGGATCCCTGCTCGGGGTAGCCGAACCCATTCCTCCCCCACTCGTGGGATTATGCAGGGTAAAAAAGAACAAAAAAATTTCAAAGAGGCCGACACTCGTAAAAAGTCGGAAGGGCCCATGCCCATTGTTACTGCCGCTCATGCAGGGCGCCTCACCCAGCCTCGCAGCGGTTGTTGGGGATAGGGCACAAAGGCTCCAGGCGATGCCGTAGTCTGGTGTTCCAATGGCGCTTGAGGGCGGGGCGGGGGCAACTAAGGGAGCTGTGTCTACCGGTACTCCGAGCCGTACTTAGTAAGCGTCTCGCTATTGACCAGAATGCTGAAACTGGGAAGCGTGCCCCTCGGAATCCCCCGACCACGCCCACTGCCTTTAGCAGGCCTGATGAGAGGCCACCAATTAAAGATGTGCGGTCGAAGCACAGGCGGGCGGTGCTCAGGATATTAAGAAGGTGCTATCACATGCCAGATCTGCGAAGATGGCCGTCCACACAGTCAGTGTCTTGACTGAGCTCCCCGGGCCCTTCCCGTCCTGGAAAGAAGTTGGGTGGTTTCAGAAGATAGTGGGCAGCGAGGTGGCAGCTATACAGGAAGCTGTAGAATATTGAAGATAGCCAATATCGATAGTGGTGATGTCTTCATATTCTCAGATAGCGAAGCAGCCCTGAAAGCGCTGGGAGATATCACATGTAATTCCAGGACTGTGGAGGGCTGTCGCAGATCTCTCAACGAGATGGCTGACACGGTGCCTGGACACTGTGGTATACCAGGAAATGAAATAGCAGAGGAGCTTGCCAGAGGGGGCACATCCGCTCCGCTTTCACAGTCCTGGAAGGGTAACAGTGAAGCATCTTCTCCGTGAATGCCCTCCACTGTGGGGAGAAAGACTGAAATATATGGGGTCCGGCTATTTCAATCACCTAGCCGCATTATCCAAGATAAGGCCAAAGAATACTCTCCCCTTTGCGGAATCCACAAGATGGTTTGAGTAGGGGGTCAGTAGATCCATGTGGTATCACAACGGGTCCTTCGTGACCTAAGTGTGCTAGTGGTGCAGTGAAACTGCAACCTAACCTAACCTAACCTACGGCAACATAAAAAGGTAGCACAATTTATGCAAGTAGAAACGTTCAAAGAAGTAATCTCATTTGTTTTTATAAGTTAATTTAAAATATCTCAGGCACATACTAGCGTGGTTATGAAAATATATATAAATATTGTTCATATATGAATACACATGTATGTATGTCCATATTGCACTCTTTTTATCCTATCAACTGGAGTTATTATACCGAAGTGCTTATGATTCTCGCTTGTAAAATTTGTTTTTGTTTTCTCATTGATATTTTTTCTTCTTATTCTTTTAATTTTCTTATCTCTAAAAATGTTAATTAAAATAACGGGCAATATAGATTAAATTGTATTCATTCTATTTAATGATATCAATCTTATATAATTCACATTGTTCAAAATGTAAATGATTTTTTAATATTTCTAATCAAATTTTTAATTCAAATGCAGTGGGGTTGCAGTAAAGCGCATCAGTGGTCAAAAGTTTTTATCAAAAAATTTTCATTGATTTATTTTGATACTCTGGAAAAAAATATCGCTTCCAAATGCTTACAATTTCCCCAAGTCTTGCATGCTTTCATTTAATCGATCGCCAACTAAAATATAATATAAACTCTTTTCCTATTAATTGTCTACTTCTAAATATCAATATTTTCGAAAAATTTGTGACATGGGTTAAATTTATATTAAATTCTCCATTCAATGATGCCAAACTTAACTGAAAATATATGAAACAGACCTTTCAAGAAATGGTTGCAGTAAACTGTTAAATTCTATTGCACAAACGTCCAATAAAGTGCATCCGGGGCCGAAAGTTTTTATCGAAACAATTTCACTGATTAATTCTAAATAATAATACTTATGCATTTCTTGCATAGGATAACTCAGTGAAGAGTTAAAATTAAGTTTTGGTATCTCTTTTTAGCAAACTTATATCCTTTAGCTCTTGAGGGCCTCGGATTTTCCCACGCATATCTTATCCTCGAGCTATCCGAAAGTGAGCGGAGAGCGAATAAATCCATAATTTTGGTCTACTGTGCAGACCTACAGCCAATATTCAAGCCCTGAGAATATTTTGTTTTTGTTATTATCCGCATTCAGCGTTTTATTTAAGCCACTGCCAAAAGGCCAATAACTTAGGTACCCAGAGCAAAAGCTAACAGGTTCAAGGGATGTCCTATGAAAGTAATATCATAGGGCATCTTTGTAAAGGAGTTCGTGTGTCTTTCCACATTTGCTATTTAAATATATACACGAATATAGATCTGCATAAACTTGATGTTAATCAGTGAATAATCTCTCCCTCTCTCACCAATTGACCATCATTTAATATCTGACAACGTTTATTTCTTTATCACGCGTGACTTTTATCAACGATTACAACAGCGGTGCATTGATAACACAATTAAAAGCTGTTTTTCAATGTGTGCCATAAATGTCGAAACAGCTAACAACTGCGTTCAACGTGATGGGCCATACGTCAAGTGATTGGCTGTGAGTATTGTTATAGTTGCTTTAGCTCACGTAAAGTGAGAAATGCAAAAAAGTTTGTGAATACACTCATACAAGTACGTCATAGTTAAATTTATATAAGTAAATTGTTGGTCAGTTCTTTGTTGATTTATTCACTTTTTGCTGTTGTGGCAGCAGTGGTTTGACTTAACCCTATTAATACTGTGGCGATGGTCAGCCAGCCCTTTACAACTCACTCAAAGGACCAATTATTGCGCAATAACGTATTTTACAATTTTGTTGACCCTCACAGCATTCTGAGCGCATTAAAAGACAAACATTTCGATTCATTGTAAAATTCCTTCGAAAATACCGGTTTATACGAGTAGCAACATTTCTGTCATCGTGGTGATGTTTTTGTGCCAAACATTTTTTACAGCGTAAATCCATTTATTCTTTATTTTTCATGTGTAAGCAATGCGTTTTAATAAAAAATTTAATTGATTCGTTTGTTTTTGCATAAATTTAATAATAAATTAGGTAGATTATAAAATCTTGACTATGACGTACGTAGACGAATTCTTAGCAAAGTCTTATTATTGACAAGTAAAGAAGTCTAATTTCGGGTGAAACCGAATATTAGATACCTAGTAGTGATAAATTATGGCACGCCACTTTAAGCAGGTCGGTCTAAATAATTTCTAAGTTCCAATGGTAGCCAGCCTGCCAATTTAAATTAAAATATGTTGATTGCATTACGGAAATTTCACAATTCCTCTACTAAAATGTTGGTGTAGCCATGGCTACTTCCACTGCACTTATTTCGGTTAATTTCGTCTGGAAAGCTTATCCGTAGTGCGAACTTGTACTTATATAACCTACGTAGTTGGAGATTTTCGTGTTTAAACTTTATAAACACATTTTCCGAATAACAATAAAAACTGGGCGCTAAAAATTATAAATTTTCAATTTCAACTAAAAAGCTTAGGAATTTAGCTCATTTAGCTAGATAAACCAACATTGCCATATAATTAGCGAAATATAATCTGAAGCACAATGTGACTTTAACTAGCAAAATATTTTTTATAATGTAACGTGAGTTACTATAAAAGTGCCCAAGTGTGCAGTTTTCGGACTATAATTAAATTTTGAATAACGAAAGATAATCAGTTTGTGGAACGAGCAATTTTAAACGTGTTTAATACATGACAGGTTATTATTAATTTTATTATTTTAAATAATTTAATTAATTATGACACATGCACACAGTTCACCCGAGCACATAATGGCTGAACATACATCCTCGGTGAAAGTGCAAAACGGCGTATCATGCTTTTGGAAACGTCGTTACCGATTCATTTAAGTGGTTTCGCACTCGAAAATATATTTATTTGTAGAAAAATTGTTGTTTAAAATAAATATAAAATATTTCAAGAAAAACCACCATACAAAAAATTAATTAACATTAACATCTCTTTTCTTATACAAGATTTTAGAGTGTGAAGTTTTCAATTAAAAATATCAGGGATTCGTATTCTGATTCATTTTTTTATCATCTGAATATCTCAGAAAATAAAACTTAGCGTAACTGGTTCTTTGTGTGTGTGAAAGTGTGCCGACATTCATAAAATATGGTTGGGTGAACGCTATGTAAAAAGTCAAAGAATTTACATTTCTGCTCCCTGGTTTCGTCATGTTAGCTTTTGTTTCCAGTGGTGGGTGTGAAGCTCAGATTTTTAATTTACCCTACATGCTCCAAAGTCCTTCGTTTAGTCGCTGTTGGTAGCAAATTTGAGTTAAATTCTTTGAATTAATTAATTTATAATTTGTGGTAATGCAAGTTTATTTAATTTCCCACTCTTTTTCTGTAAAATACATATTTAATTTGATTTGCATAGCCGTGCCACTATTAACAATGATGTCTCTCGTTGCTGGGTTATTTTGCTATGTGGCCTTTGTCCACGTTGCGTTTGATCATCATCACTTTTTTCTTAAATTAATTTGAACGGCATGAATTATGAAAACGTAAATACAAAACTATTTGACACTACAATTGACAACATATTTTATGTTTGAATAAATTAAATAAACATGCTCTCAATGACATAGCTGACATTATTGACTCGAAATATGCACAAATAATTCAACAGCCCAACTTTCGAGTATGCCTCAACAAGCAAGCATTAGTGGTGTACTTCTAACCGCACAAACATATTGCCAACAATTTGCTGTGTAGATCTAGTAGGTGAGATATATGTATGTACATTAAAAAACTCATGAATATTTGCAAATTATTAAGGGGGCACCCTTGTAAATATACGCACATTCAAATATTTTAAAACTAAAATAACATTATTAAAAACCATGTATACCTTAATATCTGAGCTCGTCGTTTAATCAACTTGTGAATAATAATTGAGCTAATAAAGCTGTGAAAGGATTTATTAATTTCTGAATTATTGTTATATATTATTTAAAAAATTTAAAGTATTTAATATAGATCAATAAATAAAACCGAAAGTTACCGAATCGAATGGCTACCTTTTAACACCTCTCCGTACCCTAAATGCTTTTGCTTAGCGAAAAGAAGAAAGCACTGAGAATAAGTAAGGACAAGCCTGTCTACGGGTGTGCAGGTTAAACACAAAAATCCACTGATTATGTACGCATGCATGCTCTTTTATGAACGAAGCGAAGTTTATTAGCATTTCAATATTTTAAAACATAATTGGTCTAACAATCACATCGAGTTTAGTTACAGTTAAAAGCCTAAATGCAAATGACTCACACCCGTCAAATTGACGTAAACTTTAACTTTTTAAAGACTTTGGATTTACTACTAAAAGGGTCGTAATATTTTTTCAAATTCATCAGCAGAATTTACTGTACCTCTTGCTGCATCAGCTATCGCCATAAATGAAATATCTGTAACTTGTATAAATAAATTAAATTTTTAAACATTTATTGTGTTTACCCACATTTTTATACAAACAACTTAGTCTCGCAAAATGAAATATCCATATAAACTTGCATTTAGAAGATCTTTGTAAGTATATTTCATTTTTTATGAATTTGGGGGTATATTTATTTTTATAATGTAGGCATATATTTATAACGATTTTTTTAAACGTGTAATATAGACTTAAACACTCTTTTATACATATTATTAGAAACACAGTTATATAAATTTTCCTCTTTACATTTTCTTACAAAATTTCTGGATTTTGTTTCTTTACTCCCAGAAACCAAACAATATTATTGCGTTTGATATTGGATTATGTTTAAGAAATATGTAATCCATTACAAAAAGATAATAAAAACTACAGGATAGAATCTAACATTTTTTTTTAAATAATAGTTAATAAATAATGGTATTAAAGTAAATGCCATGTATTCATTTTATAAAAGCAGATCTGGTACCTCTTATGTATGGTAAGCAAACAGGTATTTCTTGTTTATCCGGACCTTGCCAGCGGTACTTTTTTAATAAAATTCCTAGTCTATTAAGACAGATAGCTGTAATGTGGATTTTGAAACAGTTATGTTACGGCTTTTTGGGTGCGCCCTTGTATTGCGTGTTTGTGATTTCTCTATAGATTTCGCTTGATGCTTCTGGCTATACGTTTGTGTAATAGTACGTTGTACTACCCATAGCCGATCCTCATAATTAACTGAATAAGTAAACTTTGTCGCTCTTCCGTATTATCGGATGGTTTCAGACTTGATGCTGTACGTGACGTTGACAACGGCCTCATCTTGATTATCTAAAAAAAATTAATTATAATTATTTGGCGCGAAATACCTTCGAGGACATGAAGGCTGAGCTTTCCTACAAATTTGTGGGGTGCTGCTTCAAATTTTTCCTACCACGCCAACTGAATATTCAGATGAATTTTTGCTGAAAAGCTCTTTCATGGCAGAAATGCACTCGGAGTGTTGGCAACCACTGCCCAGACGCTACCCGGTTTTTAAAAAAAAAAACTTTTTCAAAACATTTCGATGTTACCTTTCCCGTAATTTCAGCCTTGGCCCTTCGGTGTGTATGGCAACCCATTACCATCACATCATGATCACATGATGGGAAATCAGTGATCAAAGCTTGAACATTCTGAGGGTGCTATGGTTATGAAACACCCTATATTTGATGGATAAACACATATGCATTTGTGTAAGTACTGACATACATATAAACCGCTTTTGTGATAGTTTATTGGTCAGTTAAATAAATGGTCATTTAGCGATAATAGCATTTTAGCCAGTGCGTCCGTCAAATACATGACCATAGATTAATTTCAAAAGAGCTACTGTGTGCCTTACCCATATCATCCGCCATACGTCACTCGTCACCGTCCGCACAATGACAAAGTGTTGCAGTTAAGGTCATTAGCACACGTAGGGACACCCAATTTTGGGCGTGCAGCACCAACAAAAATATCCACTCATTTCTGGCAATTGGGGTAATAATAATAATAATTTGCCAACGGTCTAGCATGTAGGGAAAATCTTTGCCGGTACCACTTCCAGCTTATCCTCAATCTATTCACTGAAAAATTTAACATGACGATGTAGTAATATGTAAAAGTGCCCATTGCTTGGCTCACTCTGGTGGGATGGATTCAGTGCAATTCAACGCGCACCAGCACATGACCGACAAACTGACAAGGTCGTCGTAAGCGTTGTGTGTATCGGTGGGTCGTTGCTTGCGTTTAAGCGGCTTGGCAACTGGTCAACTGATAGCCTTTGACTGTGTTTTTGTTGTTGTCTTCTATTATAATGTTGGTGTCGCTTCTGAACGATGTCATGATTATATGCTATTATCATTTCGAATTGTTTTCTCCACTTATATTTGCAACTGAACGAGCTGAAGCAAATCGCATATGATTTTGAGTAAACCACAAACGCCCTGACCAGTTATAGGTAAAATCTTCTATGCGTGGTACTGCAAAGTGAAAGCCATCTCAGCGAAAGCAACGCTCCAGCTTATAATTTTAACAGAGCTAATCTTGTTTATTTATATATTATTATATCCACTACTATCTCAGAAACGGCTCAACCTATTTGGGTGAAATTTGGCATCTAGATAGTGTACTAGATACTAAAAGGTTCGGCTCAGGTCTTTTCCATGACGTTGTTTTTTCACGGCTTCCACCAATATGAAATATTTTTAAAACTAAATGATGTATACCAATATGGGTATGAAAGAATTTGGCGAAAAACTTTTACCAGGCTTACACCTAGGCTTGCCACCTAGCCCTACTAAAGTTTTATTTTCCAATCCAGTATTATCGCGAAAACGACTTGACACAATTTAATGGAGTTTTGTTGATAGCTTAATACTTCATTTCAATCTCTCCAGCTTTAGTGTTGCCACTTAGAATGTTTTTTACTGAAACTTATCAAAAACGAACTAAATTATACGGCAAAATTGGAAAAATATCAACTGTTAAATTGTTGTATGTTGAAGTTCATTTTCTGTCTCTCTTGCATTCAATTTAATCGCGCTAAATATATCTTTTATAGCTATATTAGTCCGGCTGCTGAGTGAAAATTTACATTGGGATAGGGCAGTTTTAAGGCTGACTGATACATTGGGTACCTCAATCGTGTTCCGAGCTTTGGTAGTATTCTTCTGTGCGAGAGTGAGCCAAATTATTTTTGGTTTTGCCTCTACAATAAAATGAAGATATAAAAACAAGCAAAATCGTAAATGAAATGAAAAGTTTGCTTTATTTAAAAGGTATTATTAATGTAAATACGATAAAATTTAACAAGAAGGCAAAACTATGTTAAAAGAAGTAGCTGCCCTTCCTCTCCATTCCCACATTCAGCACGGAACTAAAATATTAATTAGATTTGCTGCATTCCCGAGAGAGTAGAATAAAATGTGAGTATTGTTTGGTAATTGACATTATGTCGTCTTCGTCACTTTTCCCCTGTTCCTCCATCTGCTTAAGTTGTTTCAAACTTTTTTGCGTGGCTGCTCATAAAACGTTTGCTAAACTTGTAATTGGAAAACCGGCAGCTTATGAAAATAATAAACCGTCAGCTTCCAGCATAACGTTAAACATATTTACTAAAACTCATTTCCCACTGGTCTACCTGTATTTTATGCTTTCATTTTATTTACAATCGAGGCTGAAAGTTCCTAAATAAGAGGCTTCAAAAGCTACCATCTTGTGAGTTACTCAATCTCTACAACGGCGTGAATAGGCCCATACAAATTTCTTATGAGCTTGAAAAAACTTTAATTCAGCGCACACAAAGTCAAATATCTGCTCGAGTTAGAGGAAGGTGCTGTATGCCATCGCTTAATTACTCCAACTAAACTTTCACTTTTGGTGTAAGGTATGGTGACCATATTGCTTGATTAAAAAAGAATACAAATGTTATTGCGCTCTATTAACAGCGCGAGGGGATTGTGCAAATGCGCTCGTTGGTCAAGAATTCCACGTTAAAAGGTAGCATTGCTTTGCTAGAATAAACTGGGGAAAATCATAACAATTAAACAAATAGCTTAATTCTAGCACCGGCTTGCAAACGAACACATCTGTGACTTAAATGTATAAAAAGATTTTCGATGGACGTGAATCAAACTCGTGATAAGCTTTTAAGGATCCATATACCAAAAAACTACTATATAACGCTTTCGTAAGATCTAGGCTTGAATATGATTCTATAATCTGGAGTCCCTATTATGATGTTCACAATAAAAGAATTGAACGTGTTCAAAAAATATTTATGAAGTACTGCTTATCCGACCTGAACTTCGAGATGCCTCTCCCTTCATATATTTCGAGGTGTAAGTTGATTAACTTGCATACGTTAGAGAGTAGAAGGTTAATCTTCGCTATTATATTCATTTATGATATTGTTAATGGCATCATTGATTGCCCAACACTTCTTGAGTCTTTGAGTTTTCATGTGCCTCCACGCAACTTGCGTCATCGTAATATGTTTGCTATTGGTTATGCGGTGAATGAACCAATCACACGCGCTCTAATTGCCATCAACTCAATTAACTCTAATCATTGCATTGATTTTTCTGTGTCTAGAAACTGCTTAAGAAATATGTTATTTTCTGTTTTAAACTAAATAGTTTAGTACTAGCCTTATATGTACACATGGATGTACCAGTATGGAATCTAGTCTGTAAGATTTTTGTAAATCATAGACTTAAATAAATAAATAAATAAATTTGTTGAAACAAATTCAAACAAATCGAAATGGCTATTTTGAATTCTGATAAAAAAACAAAAATAACCGACGGATGGTCACCGCAGCGTGAGGCGTGCAATGTGTGCGTTTTCGGTTTTGCGATTTCCTTTCTTAACTCAAGAGCTGTGAGTCATAATTAAAAAAACGAATTGAGCTAAGAAGTGAAACGAACAACAAATTGGATGCGTGGAGCTGAGGAGTGGTAAAAATGCAAAAAATAATATGAATTGCAAGCAAAGACCCATAAATGGTGGTTGAGCATGCTGTGCTGCAATGAATCGCCAGCTGTGCAGCATGGAAGGTTGCATAGCAGTGAATATGCGTCAAAGCATGCCGCGCACAAAATTCCTGCAGAAATCTTTTCACATGGCCGCAACCAAAAAAAATTAAATTCAGGCATTTGCATTTGTCCATGTGCATTTGTAATTGAATACATGTTCGTATTAATATCCATGCGTGTGTGAGTGTGCTTTGGAGCATACGGTTACGGTTTTGGTGTGGAAGTAGCTCCTTTTGTGCTCCGGATATGGGCCAATGTGTTGTGCAATCGGGGAAATTGATACTGTAAATACACTGACTGACATCGGCAACCAACCGGGTAACCGCGCAGGCACATATTCAAACAAACACTAACAACAAAAAACTGGCAAAAGCGCTTACTTCTCAACTTCCGACAGTCGCTCATTTAACTCCTTCGCTAGTCCATCCATCACTGTTATGGACTCCCTTGTGGCCGAAGTGGAGTAAGAGAGTGGGGCCATAAGTATACTCGTGGCCAAGTTTATGTGAAAAGGATAAAAGATAAAGGATGAAGGATAAAGGAAAATACCATTCACATTTTCTTTTCTTTTCGCCAGATGTTCATAAATAAGTAGTCGATTGTTTATTTCCATTCGCTTTTTTACTTTTTATTTATTTTTTCATTCGCCCTGAGTTTGTGGCTACTGTAAGTTTGCGTGTGCGGTGGCTTGCGTGGCTTTCTTTGTTGTCCGAATAACTTGGTTGCATTTGAAAGGATTTTGTGAATGATGCGAAAAAGCTCTTTTCAGTTATATTAAAAGTACAAACAGTAAATGCTTTCCACAACATGCACTCATCCGCTAAATAGTACTTAAGATTGCAACGATGCTGCGAGCAATACGTAAATGGTTCAATTCTTTGCGAAGAAAACATTTTTTTTTTATTTACTCTAGTTGAAGGTTAGTAAAATATATTTTAAAGTTTGACTTCTGATTTCAATATCACGCTATTCCATAACATTTTTTAAACACAAACTCTCTAAGAATTTTGTTTAATAACGCCCTGTTTCAGAATCTAGATTGGCTTACCTCAGGATGAATTACAAAACAACCTTAGCTGAACGAAAGTTCAATATATTTTCGGGAAGATAGAGCATCTTAAATTCAATGCTGAGATCACACAAGTTCTGAGGTGGGGTGTGTTTGAAAAATGTTTTGAAAAGCGGTGATCTTCCACTCTGCCGTTGAAATGGTCTATCTAGGTTTGTTAGCTTCATTTTAAGATATCAGGGAAACTTGGTGTACAGGCTTTAAAAGCCAAAATTCAATTCAATTGAATTGTTGGTATACAAAATAAACAAAACCGATGAGCACGAATATCGGACTGTGTATCAAAAAAGAAAAGGTGTACACAAGTAACAAAAAAATCCATAATTAGGATGACTATGCCGCCAATGTTACGGTAAATGTGAATAGAACTAGGAATTAAGCTGACACAACTAGGTTAGCACAGCGAGCCAAAATATCTCTGATGAAGAAGTCTGCTAGCTTCCGTAATGGATATATAAAAAAAGCTATGGCGGTTGTCTCTAAAAATTTCCTATTCTACTCTAATAAAAACTTTTAATAATTAATTAAAAATAACTATTAAAAATAAAAAACCAGCTGTTTGGATTATTAATGGATAATTAAAGTATTAGCAGAGGCTTTGGAAAAGGAAAAGGTTTATGGTGATGTTAGAAGGGGCTTCATTGCAACTTATTGTTTTTTTTTTAACATGACGAGTATATTTTTGGCGTAAGGCATGAACTTCATGACGTTTAAGCCGTTCTTTTATACAGCTTAAGACATTGTTGTTTGACACTTGTGAAATACTTTTGCTGCTACTGCTATTGGCTTGGCAACCTTTGCTGAATAAAATCAGCGTTCGTCCATCTTTTCTATTGAAGGATATTTTTGTTCGCTTTGTTTTCACCTCATTTTGCGTTGTAATTGTTGCTTGTTTTCAACCACCAACTAAATGTGGTAGAACTGGGAGTGTTGTTGAAACTGTTTCTTTACTTTTAGTTGTAAATTTAGTTCCAAATCGTAGGCAACCAACGGCTCCAGTTCTTTCAGGGATGTCACCCCGAGCCTTCCTAGTAACGACTCCTCTTTTCTTCATCTTCTTTCTGTTGCTTTTGTTAATTCTTTTGTTGATGGTTTATCTGTTTTCTCGCTCAGCCATAATTGAATGATTATTGAAAGCGTTTGACGTATTGTGCAAAGTCATTGGTAGTGTCGGCAATGTTGTTGTAAAATTTCTTTAATTACGATGTTGCTGTTGTTGCTGTCATTGTTGGTATGCTCGCAAATGACTTCGATTTCGTCTTTATGGATGTGCTATCGATAACATTCAACGTCGAACCTACAAAAAGATAAAAGTGAATATAAATTAATTATACTGCTTTGGGGAGGGTGGGTAGTTTGTGTGTATGTATGTCTGAGTAGAACTAAGTTGCTTTCAGTTCGCTTATCCAAAACTAACAAATCTCTTTGCTTTTGTGGCGAACTTTCCGTAAGAGGACTATGTATGTGTGTGCGACAGATCAGATGGCTCTTAAAAGTCAATATAGGAAGTTAAAAATGTCTTTTGTCTTTGTTAAGGCTTTGATAAGAAGAAAAAATTAGATGAACTTTCTCTGAGAAAAATTAAATGTCTGTTTACTCTTACCCTGGGCATGCTGCTTGTAATCTCTGATTTAGTATGAAAAATGTTTTTATATTAAAAGTTAAACCAAATGAAGTGATTTTGATGATTTCTTTGAGTGCTTAACTCATACAGATGAATAACAATAGTTAGATACAAACTTCTCTCTGCCTTCAAGTGTGCAATTTGCTTCTTACAAAAAACTGTAAGACCAGTGGTCATAAATAGTTATTTTAGAAATTTTAATTCGAGTAATCATATCTCCCTCATTAAACAGGAATTTAATGCTTGTAAGGCCCGGTTTTTCAGTCCTTGGTTAAGCTCAGTTTAAACTAAGTTTGCTTAAACTCGGCATAAATTTAAACTCCAGTTAAACTGCAGAGCGGTTTTTCAGTGTGAGTTTAAGGCCGCTTTTAATAATTACTTTTTATACGGCAACATTGGTTTTTTCTTTATCTAGATACGGCAACAGATAATATTTGTATACATATTCAACGTCATTGCTTCTCCTCAGTATTGTAATAGTTAGCATTTTGCCAATTTCTGCATCACTATAATCACTTTCGTCAGATGATATATCCAGTATTTAATTAAATATAAAAATATCGTCCTTTCTTAATTGCGTTCAGCTTATTGTTTCACAACCAAAAGCATCAAATATGCAAAACAGCTGACAGGTTAACTAGAGTTTAACCCTGCCGAACTGACCGCTTAAACTACGTTTAAACTTCGTTTAAACTTGACTGAAAAACTGCGCAACAAGTTTAAGCTTAGTTTAACTGACAAATTGAGTTAAACTTGTACTGAAAAACCGGGCCTAAGTCACGAAACATATTTCCAAAGTGATTTCATACCTTTTGAGTTGTTTACGTTACAAATAAAAGTCCAAAATTTTCATTAATAAAACAGATAAAATTTAACCTTCTTCATATTCATAAAAAGTAAAAAAATTTTATTCAAAATTTGTATGGAAATGTCATTTTAAAAAGTTTTATAGACACATTTTTTTATTAATATGGGGGTAAAAGTTTGTTCAATTCTTCACTATAAAAACCCGATCTATTGCTGTAAGCCAGGCTCTACACTCGAAAGAAACTTTACGTCCAGATTTTATTAAATAAATGAAGATATAGAGCATAACTACTGTCGAAAAAACTATCTTACTCTGTAAAACTATCATGAGTAGATGTTAAAATGCAAGAAAAGTATTTCTAGCCATTCATTTTAACTTTGTTTCTAGACTTTTGACTTCTATAATATCACTTTGCTAAAAATATTAGTTAAAAAGTTATCACCTATACGGTCCCTGATAATCACACCATACAGTCAACAGAGAAAAAAATCCAAGCAAAATATATGAAGGATAGTAAGATAATTTTCATATCTCATTTTGTGTAACTAACTTAATAAGAAAAAGTCATAAAAGATAATAGCTTTCACGAAAGTTGGAAAAGAATCATCAAGTCTAAATGAGTGCTCGAGCATAATATCTAGACATGCAAAAAATGCTTATCTGCATACTTTTATTCTTTTATTATTTTATTCTTGCCATGCATAACTACTTTCTCCTGCACTTTTAATTTATTTGATATTAACTGAACGCAATTGACATACGAATTAGCATCATAAATTTACTTCAAATTACAATAAACTCAAACTGCAAGCATGCCTTACGCTAGCCAAGTTGTGCTCATAAATACATGAAGAAAGGCCACAAAGTTTATTACAACTTTTAATGGTAGCTAAATTTCAAAATTAAATTATTATTTGGTAACAAATTTTGTGTCACGAAATATTAACATTGTTCCTTGTTTTCCTTTTAGTATATAAGGTGCTAAAATTACGTACATACTACATGGAATTTTACATCTATATATTTGGGGAAATAAAAAAAAAACTTAAAAAGTTTATTTTAGAGTAACCTATACGCCCTGTCGCACCGCTATTCAGCCAAGGTAGGTAGACATTTAGAGGGTTTCAACTTGCTAAAAGCTTTTTATATTAGTTAGCACCAGCAAAAACAACAATGTATGTATATTAGTTTTTGGTTTGAATTGGGGATAGACCCAGCGCCTATGAATTGAAGATTTTCAAAACGTTTTTGCGTTGAACATGAAATGGATAGTAACTATGTTTATAAGTATGAGAAGAACAAAAAATGGTTTCATCAAAATATAAACAGAAAGCAGTAGGACAAAGAGCTGCCAAATAGTCCCCCTAATGAGTTTTGCCCTACAATTCTTACAGTTAAAAAGGCTAAGAACGTAAAATTTTTCAATTTTTTCACTTATGTAATGTGATTAGTGGAAATTATAATGATTGGACCAATATAGCATCTAGTCTCCTTACTATCAATTGCTCTGATAAACTTCGTTTGGGCTATAACTCTTTCAATAAAAGAGTTGGGGAAATCGTGATTCGTATTCATGAAATATAAAAATCCCTGGTGAAAGTAACCACTTTCTATTGATAATGATTAGAAAATTTATATAAAAATTAAACTGTATAAAAAGTCTGTAATCTCAAAATGTGTTTTAAACTAAACCAAAAAGTTTAAATGTTCTGCCGCTGTAAGCAGTTCGGTGCTGATCCTGGCAACGGACACAATTTTTTTTTTTTTTGCAAGTTACTAGGATATTTTGCTTTTAAAATCAAAACAATTTTGATCGCAATCATTTTTCCGAAAACTGGGTCAATTTATGTTTTTAACCAAATTTCGATTGGTCTTATATAAAGGCTAAAATTTAGGCTCAAATTTTTACCCGTGTACTCTGGCAATTCTTACAAGCGAGATGGGATTCTATGACTTTTGAATCTCCCAAAAGGTTAGTTATGGTGTAATTTTAATCCAAAAAGAGAAAACTTAATAACTTCTTGTGTATATGTATATGTTTGTGTATGTACATATATAAAGCTGACTAAAACTCGATTGAGCTCTTCAAAAACGAAGACCTTTTTGCCTAATCCCGATTTATGTGCCAATAACTCCGTGATTTGCGGGACTTTTACATCAGTATAAGAAATCTATCTCGGTATTCATATGTATTTTCCAACTACAACGTTTGTTGTCATAAAGTTGTAAATAAACAATAGATTATAATATCCGCGCTGCAAGCGATTTTTGCCTGTCTTCAACCATACACATATTTTAGTATTCACAAAACATTCTTCACCTAGACGTACCTCTCTTCTGGATACAATATTTCCTCCATGTGGGGTTAACATTGCCTTACTTGTTGTATTCAACTTTGTCCTGTTAATACTACAATTTTCTTCCATCGTTTGCATGTTCAGCATTGCTAGCTTTATTTATAATTATTAGCGAAGCTGTCGGATTAATACCGAGCAACAGAAGCTTCGCATGTTCATTCCACCAATGGCCTTATTCTGAGCGGAAGCGGTATTTTCGTAACTGGAGGCTTATATAACCGAAAATCGTCAATAATTCATGGAACCGCGATTATGAACCATATGTCAAATTTGTCAAAAGCGAATCAAATGAAAATGTGAACGAAATTTTGTGCAAAATAGTGCTAAAACGTTGCTCATTATTCTAAATTTTATTTATATATATAACAAAACGTTTACTTGTTTCTTTCCACAAAACTATTCACAATAAACGTGCAACTTTATGTGGTAAAAGGCGTTACCACTGATTTCACATCTTCAGTCGGCAGTTATTAAAAGCTGCGAAGTTGGATTTCGTTACCGGTGAAAAATATGTTGTTACTTTAATAGAATGAGGACATACAAGTAAAATTCTATGTGGAAGGAAAATGATGCAAAAGCATGGAAAGGAAATACCGAACCTTGAGAAGAACTTGTTCAAACTATGGAAATTAATTCAGTGAAATGTCACAAAATCCTCTTCACTGTCAATAAAGTCTTATTTAGTTGTTTCCCCTGCCTGTGATGCGAATAGGAGCGCGCCTTATTTATTCAGTGGGCGTTTTTAATCGATAAATATGTACTTTCATCATTCCATAGTTAGTGTTTCTAATTCATTACCAGTTTGCAAAAGAAGTCGCAGTCGAAGATTTTTTTCCACGACCAGGACGACCCCGAGTGTTGTTCTGATATGAAAAACATTTTTATCTTCACAGATATCGTTGGGAGTCAGTGTGATAGTTGTAGGTCCAGTCAATTTGTATGAGAAATTAAAAATAGCGCACCACAAGTTGGGCAAGAAGCTTACCTTAATTCCTTGGAAATATAAGTTGCCAAATTAGTATGTTACTATTATTTTTATATTTTGCTTTATTCACATTCATTTACTTGGGATTGTAAGTCAATATATTTCACTACCGAGGTTTTGCCTCTTTAAACCTCGAAAGCAGGCTTGCGTCGTATGTGCAACGACTGCGCAAAACTACTAAGAATAGAACTGAGGAATTCTGAAAATTGTTAAGGTAATCGACATTATGTAATCGGGTTAAAGTAAGGCTGATCTATTTTTGAAATTTAAGTTTGCTTTTTTGCCAAGGTTATGTGTTAATAAACAAAAATTATTTCCTAAAAAATCAAAAGCAGTAGAAAAATTTCCTCAGGCAACCAACAAAGTCTGTTACAGCTAAAAAAGGGTAAGAGCAAAATTGCATACATTTTATTCCCATCCCAGGTAGCCTACTAACTATATTTCAAATTTCGATGTAACGCAAAGACCGCGAAACGTTTAACATCTAAACTCATACCGACTCTCAAAACTTGTATGATCCACAAACATCACAGCCCTAATTATAAGCAACTGTTTCCCATTTAACTCAACGTAGACCTTAACCTGCATATTTCCGGGCGCTTAATGAAAACCCACTCAAAAACTTGTAGTTCGGCGTTTTTACCCCACTTAGCTATCATAACCTGACTTTGACTTTAATTCGAAATTTCAGGTTGTTTTAGTTTTGAGAAAGTTCGAAGTGCCTTGAAGAGCGGCAATCAAGTCGGCTTTTACAGTTAAAACTTTACAAAAAATATTCATTTGTTTCTGATGTTTCTATGGCTTTTCTACTTTTTTTTTTGTATAGGGTGTTTTTTTAGGGGTATAGAACTTCGAATTGAAATAAAACACAAGAAAATCGTTTTAAGGTCCATCAATTTGGCTTTGTTGGAAGGATAATTTTATGCCATTAATGTTTAAATATGATTTCGGGCATGTGGCCGCCGCGGCTGGCTCGAATAAAGCCAATTCTACAGGTCCAATTTTCAACCACTTTTTCGAGCATATGGGGCCGTATGTCGGCAATAACGCCACGAATGTTGGCTTCCAATTCCCCTAACGTTTCTGGTTTGTTGGTGTAGACGAGCGACTTCACATATCCCCAAAGAAAATAATCCAATGGTGTCAAATCACACGACCTTGGTGGCCAATTGACAGGTCCATTCCGCGAAATTATGCGCTCATCGAATGTTTCCTTCAATAAATCGATTGTGACGTGCGCTGTGTGGCATGTAGCGCCGTCTTGTTGGAACCACAACTCATCCACATTCATGCCATCCAATTCGGGAACAAAATAGTCGGTTAGCATGGCTCTATACCGGTCTCCATTAACGGTAGCTGCCTCTCCAGCATTATTGCGGAAGAAGTATGGCCCAATGACTCCACCAGCCCATAGAGCACACCAAACAGTCAGTTTTTGTGGATGTAATGGCGTTTCAAGGGTCTCATGTGGATTCTCTTCACTCCAAATGCGGCAATTTTGCTTGTTGACGTAGCCATTCAACCAAAAATGAGCCTCATCACTGAACAAAATTTTGCGATGAAAATCAGCATCGAAATCAATCTCATTTTCGGCCCATACACCAAAATCACGACGCATTGCATGGTATCGCGGCTTTAATTCTTGCACAAGCTGGATCTTGTAAGGTCGCAAGCCAAGATCTTTGCGCAAAATCTTCCATAAAGTTGATGGACAAAGCTCCAATTGCTGTGCACGGTGGCGAATCGATTCATTCGGGTCCTCTTCAACACTTTGCTCTAAGCGGCAATTGTTTCTTCGGTGCGCACTGTTCGACGTCTCTGCGGATGCGTATTATCACATAGAGTAAACGTAGTGCGAAAACGATCCATGGTTAACCGAATTAATTGCTCTGATGGACGATTATGTCGACCATAAAATGGACGGAGCTCACGGTAAACTTCGCGAACTGAACCATTATTTTCGAAATAAATTTGCACGATTTGCAAGCGTTGTTCTTTTGCCAACCTGTTCATGATGAAATGGCAAACCAAACTGAACATAAATGACATTAGAGTTGCCAGACTTGACCACAAAATGCCAGTTTTATCTCTATTCGAAAAACAAACCTGTAAAAAAAACACCCGTTAGTTATTGGTGGCGGGGTGCTATAAGGCAAACGGCAATAAGGCAAATTTGCAATATTTCCTTCTATGTTGAGCAATAACACAAACTAATAAATTTGACAATTGAGTAATAAAGCCAAACACTGCACATGGCAACCCACATGCGTTTGATAAAATTATATGCAGCTGGTAAACAGTAAGTTCGAAGAACATCTGTTCTAATAGGGAGCTTAGCCACGTGTTTCTTATAATACAAGAATAGAATCGGACAATTAAAAATTTGGTGATTACTGCGAAATGGGGGAGAAAACTATTTTGGAATACAAAATAATAGCTGGTTTGAGGAGAACCAGCAAACTTCTGTATGTTGAGAAAGAGGAGCAAATATATAAATTCCAAACAAGCAAAGGCGGCATTAAATAGTATTATTGCTACAACAAAAATTGCAAAATTGGTGTGGCAGTTGATTTTAGTAACACTAAATACTGTCGCAAGATTGGTAAATTATATACCCATCAGCATGGTCCACAAACTGAATTATTAAAAAAATTAGAAGTAATAAATAATATTAAAACGGAAGTGGAAGAAGCTCCATTAAAAAGAACAAGCGTGCGTGAAATTTTTGCTAACAATTGTAAAAAATTTAAAGAGGCGTCGCACTCATTACAATATCGTACGATACGAAGACAGTTATTTAATATTAAACAAGAAATATTTCCAAAAACGCCAATGGATTTTGAAGAAATCATTAAAGTATTAGGAAATAAAAAAGTTTATAAGCAGTTTTCGATTTCGCGTTTTGCGAAGGATGCGTCACCTACAATTACGAATTCTTTGCGTTCCAAAAACTTATCTGAGCCTCGTACCTATATAATCGATGCGACATTTAATGTGATTACCGTATCGAAGCAATTTAAACAGCTTCTCATTATTCACATCAGCCTTGCAGACCATGTAAGTAATCTATCTCTAGCTATTGCTTAAGAAAATATTATCATTAATGTCTAAAAAGTCGCAGGAAACATCTTTTTCAATACATCTAGTCCAACATTCTAGACTTGCATCCTCACACTGTCGTCAGTGATTTTGAAATAAGTATGCGCAATGCATTTAAAATTTTATTTCCAACTTCAAAATGCTGGTTTCATTTTACTAACGCTTTACCGCGAAAAGCGTCAAAAATACCGAATTTTGTCAATAAACTCCACAGAGATAAAGACGCTAAGCGAGTATTTAACAAATTCCTTTATTTACCGTTATTGAAACCAACAGATGTGACAAAAGCTTACGAAATTTTAGTAACCGAAGTAATGGATTACTTCAAACCGTTTATACAATATTTCAATTCACAGTGGATGAAAATGGTATTGAAATACACATTTGATTCTAACTACGTATTTTGAAAAACGTTTTCTTTTTATTAATTAAAGGTAAAGCCAGGCAATTTTTCAGTTTACAAAGAACCAATTAGAACGACTAACTCTGCGGAAGGTTTACACAGCCGGCTCAATATGAAAATAACAAAACATGGACATATTTAAAAATTTTTAGAAATGTGTGACCTTGATGAAGTGAAATCAACTGATTATATGAAATCAATATCAGGTTTAGTTTCATTATGTAGGAAAAAATCTTCTTACCTCTTTCAAAAACGCGATATATTGATTAAACAACATTTAAATCTCTTGAAAATACAAAAAAAATTTCTTGAAATGAAATTTTAATTCAGTTTTCGAACATGAATAATGTAACGGATTGTAAAGATCTTTAAAACGAAATCGACAGTTCAGATAGCGAGGCAAGTGATGACGACGAAAATGCCGAAAGTTTAAGCGAAGATGAAACTCAAAACTGTCTTCTTTGCGTTATATGGTGCCAACGAGAACGGCAACTTTTGTTTGTCCCTTGCAAACATTTTAAAGTTTGCCAACAATGTTTTGAAAATATGAAGCAGCATGCAAAGGATCACCATATAAAAACGTTATGTCCAATTTTCCCGAGCAGTTATAATTTATTATTTCATAATTTATTCGATATACCTATTTAAAAGGAAAAATGTGAGTATATCAGGATAGTATGGCGGCTCTGTGATTTTGCCTTATTGCCGTTTGCCTTATAGCAATAGCAATGGTACAATATTTACATTGTTTTTGTAGTTATCACTTTTATTTGAGTTTCGAAAGGAGCACTTAAATGTTTTACATCTCCACAAAGTTAAGCATAGCCCAGTCTCCAGTGAACAGTATGGCGAACCGATGGGGTATGTCGCTGAGTGTCAGCGAATGAGCCGTGTCGATGGATGGAAAGCGAATGCGGCGTCGGCAACTGTAGAAACATCAACAACATAAAATGGCAGCATGAAAATGTTCAAATAAAGTTTTACGCTTTTAACACAATTTGCCACAAGGAAAAGTTTGAATAACGCGCGCAATTTCATATTCGACTACCGTTACGGTTTGGTCCATGTGCCGCCTCTATCACAACTACGCACCAACAAATTTAAATGAAACACTTTAAGTATTTATTGCTGCAGTTACGGTGCGACAAAGAACGCTTCATAAAGCTGTTTGTTGTTGTTGTGTTGTTTGTTTAGCCTTGGAAATACTTAATCGAATTTGTTGCAAAGAAGAAATTGCCGCATGGCGGATGTTAAATTCTGCTTTTGGTGTTGTTATTCGTGGTATGTTGAATAGTTCAAACAATTCAGCAGTTTTGATCTCATTTAAAGATGCGACGAATACTGATTTGGCCGAATACTGAATAACGAATATTCCGGGAGTCTCTGGGAGCTTTCACAACTGCATTCCTTTACGTCGACCAATGTATGGACCAGGGGTGACCTAAAATGTGCTAATACAATATGGGTATCAGATGTGATTAATTTCAATATCTCAAATAGTTTCGAAAATATATCCTAAAATCGGAAATCGACAAGGATGGGTAGATGCGTTTAAATTTGCGCAGGTCTGCCTTTGGTCGGGGTAACGTCGGGCGGGTTTGTTAGTTTTTGAAAAAAAGCTGCTAACTCCTTTCAACCAAATTTTTCAGTAAATCTGTTCACGTAGACAGAACATCGGATCATTACAAGTGTGGGTCAGCAATCGCAAAGCAATATCCAACCCTTGCAACATTTGCTAAGATTTATTTATCATCTCACGGTAGCAGCATATAAAGGCTGTTTTCGGAAGCAGGTATAATTCGTGAGGAGAAAGGCAATTTTGAGCATGTCTCATGAGGAAACTAATTATACTGTCGGAAAGATGCACTTTGTTCCCCTCCGAATACTGTCGGAAAAATTTACTTTCTCCTCCTATTAGTATGCTACAAAATTAACAAGTTAAATTACCAGAACTACACCCATAAGTGACTTGTTGGGAATAATTATAGCCCAGTGGAGAGGAAAGCGATTAATCGCGTGCCACTCTCTTTAGGGATTAGAAACAGCCATCAGAAAAACGAGCAAAAAATAAATTCCTAGTGCTCATCTTTTTGGAATAAATTTAATATTTCGTTGTCATGAAAGATTAAGTTCTTGTTGTTGCTCGTTTCTAATAGTGATTTTCCCGTTAATGACGGCAGTCTATTGAGCGTGTCTTTGGGTTTTTTTATTATAATACAAAATATGCACATATGGTGAAGTAAGACCGAGAGGTCTCAATTCGCTGGTTTGTAAATATGTGTTTGGGCACAACTTTTGGCTCATCGTTGACAATGAAAATATAATTATTCAGCGGTTTCGTATTATGCTTTTTCGAATATTTATTTGGAGTAAACTTAGCATGGATACTGAATGCGTGAATTACTTGAACTGCCTCGGTAAGTGAGTAGAGCAGTGTCAACGCCTTGGGTGTTGCTTATATTTTTGTGTCTTTGATTTTGAATCTTTGTTGAAGATTTCGTTTAGTTTTCGAAAATGTTGCAGCTGATCATGGCATGTTTCTTACTGTTCTTCGTTACCGCCTCTTTCCAAATTCTGTTAGCGTTTCTCCAGCTGCGCCAAATTTAATATATTCTGTACTTTGACATAGGTACACACATGGGCATATCTACACTAACAAATACACACAAGGGTACTCTTTGATGGCGCATTTGGAAAGCGTTAAGTGTTTGTTGTTGCTAAAGAGGTTGGATTGTGATTTGTTTTTGTAGTTCTTCAAAGTCGTTCGGTTCTAGTCAAAAAGTATTTCATCTTTTTATAGTTGTTATTATTGCCTCTTTACTTTCAACTTGTATCTGATTTCGTTCTATGCAATTCAATTCGTTATTGCTCATTCCATTTTATTTATTTTGTCCTTATTTCCATCCTTTTATGCAGTGTTTATAGCAATGGCCAACGTTGTTGCTGTTACAAAATTTATTTATGCGATTACTTATTCAAGCGTAAATAAGAATACACTTATGCGCTCCGTTGACTCAAAAGAAAAAATAATAAAACATGAGGATTAATGTAAACTGGAAGTAAGCGGGTCGCATGAGTAAAGCTGCCTGGCGACACGCAAGCATATGCTGCTGGTAGCCATAGCAACGGGTGGTTACCATAGCAATCGGCGCGAACGACGGGTAGTCGTGCTCACACGTACTTGTTGTCGGCTTTCGTTGATGAAAATAAAAAATTTTAGATTTTTTCGCTTGACAGCTGGTCTATTTGATCGTTGCCAACGTGTTTGACAAGCATTAGTGTGTTAGTTTTGTGAGAACGTGAAATGAGCAAGCTCGCGGAAGAAAACGATTTTACGTTGCGGTTTATTGAAACCTACGAGTGCATGATGCTTTTAACTCTTTTAAGAGGTTCCATGCGTAAACTGTTTACCTTTTGCATACAAACTTTTCATCCACAATTTTTATTACGCACACAACCACCCGTTGCTATGGCTACCAGCAGCATATGCTTATGCCTGCAGCTTAATAGCTGGTGAAGCTGTAGAGATGCAATGTACGGTGAATGTACGTACGCTCGATCAACACGAGCTTACTGACGCGAGTCGTGTTCCATACTAGTTACTAGAAAGACTCGTAATAGGAACTGTTGCCTAAATGACTTTCCTATAACACCGATCTTCAATAGATATTCATTTTAAAAGCCAAGCAAGCTAAAAAGCCATTGATAAGCAGGTAAAATCGTCCAGATGATTGAGACCCAGTTTGATTTCTTTACTCCTCTGTTACCCTCAGGTTTCTGTTTAAAAAGGGACAGCTTGGTTTGTGTCAAAAATCAAAGTGGCCTGTAAAAAACGATAATGCCGTAGGGATTTAATAAAAAACAACATTTTCAAAATAATTGGAGCGACTTTATTATAGACGTGTACAAAGGCTGACAGCACCGCCCTGTAAGATATGCGATGGAAAGGGTGAGGCATGAAAACAATATTTTCGTACTGTACGAATTTTAGGAATGACTCGAGTCTTTCCAGAACATAGGCTGCGATTTCCGTACAAACCTATTAAAATCGCTTCCTGAGCTACGTGCCGAGATCAATTACAGGAACGTCATCTAAAGTGGGCAGGCCATAGAAAAGGTAGGAAGGTTTATGATCATTTAGGTGATGCCAACGATGGTTAAACTATGAGAGAAATTAAGTGGAGGCGCCAGCGAGAAGGTAGATCATCTTAACGACAAGAGAAGCCGGACAAGGGCAAGCTTAGGAGTACAAACTCAGGTCAGTTTGCTAACATGAAATGTGTTACGTAAGGTCAACCAGTTGAAGTGATACGCTACTGTTTTCTTGTTAGCTACTGTATGGGAATATGTTAGTAGTTTAAAATCCTTTTATCTCAATATCTTCTATCCTATCCATCATCCATACACACTTACACATATTAACAGTGCACATAGAAAGAAAGAACATTTGTCTGCAAGGAAAGGAACAGCAAAAAGAAAAATATAAATAAAATAATCCAAGGGAATTTTTGAAAGGGAATAAACATATTATAGTAAAGGCATGTTACATTGAATGTACAAAAATCCAAAACTTAAATGGTAAACAAATGAGATGTTCTGGGTGCGAGAATTGTGAATGACCGACTGATGAGCATGTTCGTTGTTCGTAAATCTTATGCCAAAGTTAGCAACATCCCATCTCAAACACCTTTATCCCTCTTAGGTGGGCAGGATAGATTTGGGTTTTCCCAAAATGACTACAAATCATTGTTATAGATAAAAGGGTGAGGAGAGTATGGCAACAATTATGAGCCTGTGCTGTTAGTGTGGCCAAGCGAAAATAAGGGTAGGAGAAAAACTTATAAAACAGAGATGAACTAAAAGAAGGCTCAGCATGAAATAAAAAAATTAAACAAGGCTTTGATTTAGGAAAAAGTTTACATAGACCCGTTCGTACATAAAAGTGTAAACAAATTATTAAAATGAATGATTCGACAAAGAGTTGTTGCCACATATTTGACTGTGAGTCCTTCGAATGTTATTATTTGTTGGAATGCTTACTGGTATGTCTGCTTATGCCTAAGCATGGTAGTTGTGCTTGTGTTGTGTTGGTGGTCAGTGTACATTGTATGTATGTTTGCAATTCTAATACATTCTGAATATTTGAAACTTTACCACGAGCTTTGTAATTTTTTGTCTGCTTTTGTTCATTCCATTTCCATAGAATCTGATATACTTCCGAGAACAAATTTAATTAGCTGCAAATGAATCGATGACAGTGGTATTTTATAAGATAACAATGCCAAAGCTGGGATACTTAGACCATTTGGTGTATATGTGTGTGTGTTTGAGGTTATATTCAGAATCGAAAATTTTTAATAAAATCCATTTAATTATTAATCCATCAAGTTTGCTTGCTTTTGTAATTGATCACTGTGTTCTTGGTTGTTTTGCTTTCATTTTCGTTTTTAAGTTTTTAGTTTTTTCATATAATAATCGATATTAAAAAGTTCTTTTGCTAAATTTCGAGCCATTACAAATGTGTACGAACAATCTTATCACATTTTCAGTTCACATCAACACTTCTCTGCTAGCAAATCCTCATTGTTTATTGGCTGTGACCAACTTGTCGGATACATAATAGCAGATTAGTAGCTTGTTATTGTCTACGAGTAAATTGATGCCTGTTTTTGACGTTGTTATAGTAGTTACTTTGTAGTCGCGGAGTTAAATTCAAATCTCGCATAGAGAGAGGATATTGTAACGTGAGTTGTTCCTCGTTCACTAATAATAGCAATCGGCTACAGCATCCCATGAAGCCAATATTGGAAAAGCAGGATGCCAGCTGTTGTGAACAGAATTCTGCAGGTCTTTAACAGTCCTATGATTCTTTGAACATTTTATGTAATTTGGGCGTCTTCGCTCATTTCTGTTGAATTAACATTGAAATGTTATGCTATTCAATTTACTTATATATGTATTCTAATGCCTTCTTAAAGCTTCTGAGCAATTACAAGTAACCGAAATGAAAACTGTGATTCTTCTTTTATATTTGTTTTTCTAATTCCATATCGATGGTAAAGTGAATGGTATTCCGTTGCAAAATTTTTTTAAGGAAGATATCCCATCTCAGAATTTCAGTGGAAAATGTGTTGAGTTCTCGTGGAGATGGGACGTTTTTAGAACTTATTTTCAGACCTACACTCAGCCGCTAACTCATAGATCTTTTTTCCTTTAAAGCTACGAAATAGTAGAAAGCTAAAGACTAAGGATAGACGTAGGATCGAGATTCTTTGTTTTACTATCCGTTCGGCATTAAATCTAAGAAAATGTATAGTATGTCGATTTTGTCTTAGAAAAGAGGCACTCCAATGGATGCAAATTTAGCTTTACGAATACTGGAACCTGTTGCTTATGCCTTAAACTAAAAATATTCTGAGGCAATTGAATGCACGATCTTTTATAGAGGTGGATACGTACTACTATTCAGACTATATATTTATTTATTAGATCATATTAAAAAAATTATCGATCCCCATTATAAACTAAGAAAAAATGTAATTTCATTCAAGTTCTTGGGAACTTTCGTAACCTATACTTG
The DNA here is from genome assembly GCA_949987695.1 of Merzomyia westermanni. Taxonomy (NCBI): domain Eukaryota; kingdom Metazoa; phylum Arthropoda; class Insecta; order Diptera; family Tephritidae; genus Merzomyia; species Merzomyia westermanni. The sequence continues at coordinate 1,171,092 of OX465288.1, forward strand.
TCGACAGAACTTGAAATTTATTTCAAAGGGTGGGATAGCTTGTCTTTTAGAGATGCGCTCTTTATATGTTTTTATCCTCGATGTTTTCTTATAGGCAAGGGCTACGTAGGATGATTATATGGAATGTCGAAGGATAAACCTAGTGGTGTGCTGTGTGGGCAGGTGTTTGTTTGTTTCTACTACAAAATTTCAGTACACCCACCAATGCAGGGTAGACTCACTATCGTCACAGTTGCCTTCTTAAATTCCACATATGTCTAACTACGTAAATAACAAATGGCCCAGGACATGACGAAATCTGGTAAAAGGTGAAAACTCAAATTAGTTTTGTTAAGATTAAATTGCTGTTAAGAGCTCGTTCAACGAAAACCGTTCTGTAAAACCTTGAAGTGGGACAGAGTCGGTATTTGCGACCTAATTAATTATCCGCTTTTCATCTCGTCTTTTAGTGCTCCCTCTCTCTTTGTCTCTATACAAATCTTGCTCTCTTAAGCTCTCCTGAGAAATATTATTTAACAGTACCACAAATTTCTATTAAACGCTTGACATAAATTACAACGAAATGACACTTTCAAGTTTAGTTCGTATGTCAAGATTGCAGTTGATCTAAGCCTTTGTTGTTTATACGTAGTCAGCCAGCTGCTGTCTGCTGTTAGGTTTCGCCAAATCCAATCACTTCATGTCCACCTTATGGCTTCTGTTTTAAATCAAGAATTATGAGGCTTTTCGCATGAAATTCAATTGGCGCATTTAAATACATCCCTACAAGGGAAATATCTAGTTCGGAACTGCTGCGCTTCTAGATGGCGATGTTCTAGGCAGTGGAAATTACCTTTTCTATAGCTCCAAGCAAGTTACCTTTCCTACAAACTAATTAACTTCTTTATTAGTCCTTAAGGAGATAAAAATTCTACCAATTGTTTCTGGCACAATTTCACCAGATACTTCACCACTTCAGAATTCTACAGGCGGAATATATTTGTCTCGTAGGACATCACCACTCTTGTCGTGTGTATGATGAGCTAGCGTATCGCCTGCCTTTTCGCAATATAAGGGGACCGAACACGGTCCCATGCGCTCCATATGCGCAAAATTACGTTGTCATTAAAATTACTTTGCGACAGTAAATAACAACAACGAAGAATGCAATACATCACGGCACTGAAATATGCGCAAGTAATGAATAATTCATAGAAATATGCTTTATGTGGCATTAGATAACCCGATGCCGCCGACGCCGTAATGATTAAATATGCAAATCGGCGAATTCAAAATAGTATCTCTTTCATTGTTGTTGCCTTTCTTGTCACCTAACCTCCCACCTCATGTATAGACACTTGTGTGCACGTATGTTGCTGTCGTTGCACTTGTTGTGGTTAATGCGGCACATTCTGCTCCTGGCATGAATGACTTTCACCATTAAAATGAAAGTGCAGCTCGGCACGTTCAACGCAGCTTTAAAGTCAAGCTGTGGACCGGACATACACTCAACTTCCCCTTTGTCAGCTATCCGCATGCTTATGCCAGAGTACACACGATTGTACACCCATGTTGCGCACTTAACAAATTTCATGTCCGTTCAAGCGTGGATGTGTGCTCTGGGGTAAGGGGGGCTAGAAGGTGAGGTCAGCAGGCACTACATCAAATAAATTTGAATTAATTGAGCTTGTCTTTTGGGAAACGTTGAATATGATGACGGTGGCAACTGCGGCAATGTGTCGCTTACGGAGAGCGAGTAGGACACTTGTCGGTCTGTCTCTATTAGACCGTTAGACTATTAATTGTGTCTGGCACACTATTGCATATGTCCCTGTGATTTTCCGATAAAACGATTCATGCTGTAAGCACGTGCCTATTTGTAGTTAAGGCCACGCTATGGCTAATGATGCATATGGGGTCCTGAGATAAGATGAAAATAAAATGTACATTAATGCTGTTTACGCAAGCATAATATTCAGACACTTGCACAGATGCATGCTTACACACCCTGGAAGTCAGTAATTAGTCAGAACAATTTCTGGTTCAGAACTAGAGATAAAGTGCCTAATAAAAACTAGTGCGATGGAAACTAGATTTTCACTAGTTCGAAACCGGTAATTTTAAAGGCATTTGGAAATATGTTTTGTTCTTATAATGTTCTTTTAAGAAAGGTGTAAATTTTATACCATAAAAAAAATGTATCAGTTGGTAGGATTCGCACCAATGCGCCACGCATCAGAGTCGAGTGCTCTGCCAACTGAGCTACGGCGCATTTATAATGTGGGAAAAGTATATATTGGCTTAAAGTATTGGCCGTGCATAAACTAACCGCCATGGTGTGACCGTAGTGTTGCTGAACTACCACACCGAAGATTCAAAGTTCGAAAAAGTTTTCGTTCCGAGTGTAACATGGAAGGCGGCTTCTCAAAATATATATATTTTAAATTTTGAACTAACTACATCCATGAAGCCGCCTAGGACATCGCTGTGGTAAATTCACCCTTTTATTACATGTAAAAGAGATTGAAGACGAACTGGTAGGGGTTCGGAACGCACTGGAAGCGCAACACTACAAAACTTGAGATTTTTCCCATAGGGTACATAAGCGCACTAGCTTCGCTTAGATTTTTCGAAAAACGATTTGAGGTTTTGAAACAAGTGGTGGAGCCTGATGTTCAAACGTAAGTACGTATAATATCTTTTCGGTAACTTAAGAAAATTCACTTAACCTTTACTCAGCGCAATTTTTTAACCCTTCAATTCTAATGGCTGAGTTTAAGAAGAAAAAAAAACGATTTCTCGTGCTTATTTTGATATGCATTTGATACGCAGTAAACACCAATATAAATATACATTTTTTTTAACGGAAACCTACTTATTGTCTTTGCGTCCGTGGCAGCAGGATTCAGAAAAATATTGGTCTGGCATTCTTCCTTTGTAGTAATAATGCCAAACATCGATACTCACCAAGAAGAACAGTTTTTATAGTACAAGTTTTTGGGAAACTTTTTCGTAAAAAGTAAGTGTGCTTTGTTGTTTCAGCATTACTTGCAAAATATTTGTTAGTGTCTTTTCATATTTTAAGATGATTTAACTTAATTTTCCTAGATTGTAACATGAATAAAATGGTGATTAAATTTCCTCAATAGAAATGCTTTGACCCAAGCATTGTACCTTGATGTCATAAGGTTTCATGAATGAATAATGAAATTACCTTAATCACTTTGAATATTAATTCACATATTACATGATTTGGTTAGACTTAATAAGTACTCAAGATGGTAAGTAGTTTGCTTACATTAGGGTGTGTAATTGTCAGGCAATGTTTTTTTTTTTTTAATTTATTTATATGAACATAGGTATCATAACCAGGAAACCAAAAAGTTACTTACCAACGCAATTGTGGTATTTGTAGCAAAAGATCTGTATAACAATCATTTTTTCGATGTTTGTAATTCCCAATTAATTACCTAGCACTGGAATGTCGACGAATTTCGAATTCTTTGTGCAGGAATGAAACATCGAATATTGTTATTTAATGTAAATTTTTGGCCAGTACTTTTTGATCTCCGTAAACTAAAGTAAGAAATTCTTTTTCTGATTTCAGCATTCCCAAATATGTTTGACCTCAAGCTGACAGAAACTTACATAAACACATTAATTTATTTCTTTGATTTGATGTACCGCTCAGTTTTGGCATACAATTCAAATATTGATAAAATGTTCTGGTTATTGAAGTTTTCAAGGAACACGGAGGTATCCATGCACAGCTTTTATCACAGAAACTAATCAGCCAATATTTTCAAAACATAAACTCAAATTGGTCAATGACAAACTTACAAGTCATAGGTCATGGACATCTTACAAAGAACATACTTAGTTTCACTTTTACACCAGCCGCTTGGACCATGAACTTTTTAAGCAAACTAAGTTCGTGGAAACATTTAAATTACAAATTCCTTTGCGCCTACCAAGAGCTGCATAAGCTTATAACGATAAACTTTTCCATTAAATAAACACAACAGAAATCATACATATGTACATACTCGCAGATGTATGTGGGAAAAAAGACTATGAGCTTGGTGGCTCCTAAATGTACCAACACTCAGCAAATATCTTAATATAATTTGTAATATTTAGCACTGAGTAATAGCTTAAAGACAAATCCCAACTATATAAATTAAGAACTTTGAAAGTTGATTTGACACACCCACAGAAGAACAAACTAAAACTAAACTAAAATCTAAAAAGAGAGGTGTCCGTAATAATACCTTTCGTTCCCGGGTAGGCTACGATTCCATAAGTAAATTTTGTATTTGAGTAGCATACTGGATTGCCCCTTTCGTATCCGTTCGTGTATAAATGGGTACAACTGGTCTCTCCATGGGAACAGGAAAAACATATGTGAACAGCCCAGTGCTTACAAATTGATCAGAACTGGCATTAGTCGCATCCTCCTTTGCGACTCATCAAGAACGCATCCTAGACTGACCGTATTTTTTTATAGGCAAATGTTTTAAATTAATAAAGCTAACTGAATAAAGGCAGAGTGCAAAGCACACACATTTACACGCACACGGGAAACAATGTAGAGTTGAGGTAATTGGTCTTTCAGAAAGTAGGTCCTGTTTTCAACAAAAAATTTATTTTAACGAACTCAAATTCGAGAAGTATTCGAAAAAGAGAATGTTTTTGCACATTAACACTGTGTCAATGTTATGCTCAACAAAAATTTGCTTTTGCATATTTGCCATGCACTTTTCAGACATAAAAAAATCTGTTCAGGTCTCCCTCTAGGAAATCGTGTCTCAGATTTTTTAGCATTTCATCAAATTTCCAAATGCTTTTCTATGGCTTGAAGGAGGCTAACTATTGTTAAATCAAAGTCAACTTTGCCACATCAAACTATTCCTTTAAAAATATAACTCAGAGTCCAACGGTCAGAACCAAAAGAACCAAAATGCGATACGAAATTTAAGGCTAACTCTGACATTTGTTTATGCTACACATTGAACCACACCAGCTTCGGTTTGAGATTGAAACTGTGCTGTAAATTGAGTCTCTCTACCTACTAGAATATCCTTATTTATCTAAGGCTCTTTTTACTGCATTAGCCAAATCGATACTTGAATGCCCTACAATAATGTGCCACCGCAATTACGAGGTTTATACAGATCGACTAGAAACAGCCCAAAAATAGTTATCAGTTTTTGCCGTAAGCCTCTCGTCTTTGGAACCGTGCAGGCACGATTTTGACTTAAATGGGGCATTTCTTTGTTTGCGTCAAGGTTATATTTCTAATTCTTGTAGATTTGATGTAGACGTTGAGAGGAGGAAAGAACCATGATAATGATGATCTTCTGTCAAGTTTAAATTTTTCCAAGAGGCATATTTCTAAATCCTGAAAATAAAAAAATATATATAAGAAATATGAAAAATTAAAAATATGATGGTGTCAGTTTGAAGCAGCGATGCTTTTTTGAAAACTTCAAACTTTGGCTATTTGACTTCGCTCGGATTTTTGTGATTAAATATCAAAATACAGCTTTTTTTCTTCACTCCTCTTTTCATCCATTTTTTCTTAATATATTATCTAATCTTACATTAAATTAAGTTAGCTGCATATGGTGGAGAATCCGTAGGGTATTATTATTAAAATTATCAAAGAGACTAAGTACAAGGATGCCCTTTATATTATACAGTCTAATGTACCTTTTAAACCCTTAAAGGCAAAGCATAAACATACATTTTGTAAATCCCATCTTCCAGATTTTCCCTTTGGGTGCCTAACATTTGCCGCTCACATAGGCCTTTGCCTCCATAGTTATGGTTTTCTCTATATAAAGATATATTTACGACTAAGTGAATCTCTTTTGTATTGCAACTACGCAACACGCCAAAGTGCTAAAGTGCAAATTGCAGTGAAATTTGTAAAAAATTTACTTACACTGGGATTAGCACTTGACAGTCGTGTGAGTTTGGCTGGTAAAATCAACAAAAAATTACAACAATGCCAACTGGAGAGCTCAGTCTGGTGGCAAAGAAATGCAAAAAAAAAATTTTAATGAAATAGAAAAACGTAAAATATGTACAAACATACATAAATACATACATAAAAAATAGATATTCCATCTGCGAGGGAGGAGTCCCATACCAAAAGGAAAATGCGGAAATTACACCACTGCAAAATAGCGTTTTGCAAGTCTCTGGTCAGCAATTATTTACATTTTTGGAGAAATTGTGCGGTTTTTTTTTTAAATAACGGCAATATAATTCTAACTATTTTAAGTGGAAGCAGTAAAAAGTTTGAGCTTTGCAGAAATTAACAACATCGCTCCATCTCTTAGTTAACCACTTATCTAGACTTTTTGCTAAATTTCTTTTTAACGGGAACATTCCAAAAAGAGTTCTCGAAAAGCGAGGACTCATATTTTTTTTTTAAATAAGTAATCTTTATGGTTTTTGATTTCAACGTTGCCCCGGTATCTACATTTTCAGTGTGAAAATCCTAATCTTTTAGTCCGTTTTCTAAAGTTTTACTCAATTGCAAATACGAGATTGATGCAGAAATGGGACGATATATATTATTTTTAGCTATAAATGGTTTAAACCAAACACAAGTTCCCATCAAGTCGATCCTTAGAACCAGCTTAAAATAACATTCAAAGTTTATTATTGAAAATCCAAGCCCAACATTTTTCCACTTCTTTTTGAGTGATTTGCAAATATGCTTCTGGGACTCATCAAACCATGCCTCGTTTTGAGCAGAGCTGCTCGCATTGCCCCTAAGATGATGACATTTTTTTTGTCGCTTAGAAACCAGGGTTACACATTTTCGTGGCCTAATAACTCTGCACCTATATCAAACTTACTATCACAACTTTACAAGTTTCGATGGCTCAAATATTTTTTAGATGTGGAACAATTGCACCCATCGTAAAATGGCTAACTTAATGCAACATATTAATATTAGTGTTATGTACATATTGTAGTCAAAGCTATGTAGGCAGGTACTACCTGTTTCAATAAACGCATGTCTTCAAGGAGTTTAGTGTAATTTCGGGCTTAATAGATTATAAAAACGAGGCCTAGCCAAGCGTTTCCCGATGGTCACTTAGCCATATATAAGCACACATGTAAGCACTATTATACACACTTACATAATACATATGTGGGAAAAACAAAACTTTGTTAGAGGCTTTAGCAGTGGTGAAGTGGTTGTTTGACTGCTCTATTTAGTATTCTGCCACTCCTCTGCTACCTGGGATTTGAGTCGCTATTTTACAATTTATAAGCTGAGTAAAGGCTGAGCTAATTTTAAAAGCAAATTTTATACCTAGAAAGAATTATCCTAAATTTATATTGAAGTACGTTTCCTCGAATATCAATTGAAGAAATATGTATTAACATATCTACGTAACTGCATTATTTCATAATATTTATACAGCAAAAAAGCTTGTTCGCATATGCTTCTGAATGCAATTCCGCAGGTTGTTATATTTCTCCAATATCTCAAAGAAAAAATCAACAATCATGGTGCACCTAACACGCCCACCCGCATACCCATCTACATCAACTTTTTTAAAACCATGCAAGCAAACAAGCACGGTCTAAAATACTTCACAACTAGTAGAATTAAGTAATGTAAATAAATCATACGTTGTATACATATTCTAGAAACTAACTAATACCTCAGTGGATTTATCAGAGTCTAGTTTTATAATGCGTCGAAGAGCCATAAATACAATCGAGAAGACATCATTTTGCAAATGTTTATTTTCTAAAAACAGATAAAATCATTTTAAAGTTTTGTGATGTAGCTAGACCAAACTTGCTATATACGAGGTGTGTTCAAAAAATATCGCGAATTTTGTGTTTTTTCAGAAATTATTTATTTATTCATGAATATCTATTTTGTCCCCTTCAAAGTAATCCCCATGAGATATTATACACTTGTGCCAACGGTTTTTCCAATCTTCGAAGCACTTCAAAAAATAATTTTTTTGTATCTTGTTCAGCTCCTCCTTCGATGCCGTCTTTATCTCGTCAAGAGAAGCGTAACGTCGTCCTTTCATGGGCCTCTTCAGTTTAGGGAACAATAAAAAGTCACAGGGGGCCAGATATGGGGAATACGGTGGCTGCGGCATCATTAGTGTGTTGTTTTTGGCCAAAAAGTCGCGCACAAGCAACGATGCGTGAGCAGGAGCGTTATCGTGGTGCAAAAGCCAATTTTTGTTCTTCTTTGCACATCTTCTCGGCCTTCTGAGAACATTTTGTACCACCGATAAACGTTGCTTCGGTCCAAGGTAGCTTCTCCGTATGCCACAGTCAACATTCGGAATGCATCCGCGCACTTAATTTCGTTTTTCACACAAAATTTGATACAGGTTCTTTGATCCATTTTTTTGAATAGGTAAAAATCGAAGACGATCCAAAACACGTGCAAGCAAAGCAGCTGTCAACAATTAACTGAACATTCAAAATGGCCGAGCTTGTCGGCATAAGTCAGAGACATGAGTACCAACATAACGCCACAAAAAATTCGAAATTCGAATATACGTAACCAGCGAAAATTCTAAATTCGCGATAATTTTTGAACACACCTCGTATTACCACATTACAGTGTTGGTGTTAATCATTCCTAGGTTCTACTTGTGTCGCTTCGCCAAAGTCGAACAATTTTCTGATTTACGTCATAAATAAGTACCTAAAACACAAAAAGCCCATATCGCAATGGAGCCAGCAGATGTTTGGCGAAAGTGTCAGCTAATTAATATCGCAAAGGCTGCTGCCTTTCATTGCCATGCGCGAGTACACCCCCAGAAGCTTCTTTTACCACCCATAAGGACTCTCTCCTCGGTTTAGTGACGCACTTTTGCGCAAACATTCGCAACTTGACAGTTCTTAATTGCAAGCCAAAGAAGAAAAGTTACAACAAGTAAAATGCAAAAACAACATATCGAAGGCAAAATAAATGCAAACAGCATGTTCACAATATTTTTGACAATTGTCATGCGACGAGGCAACGCTGCGAAACGAGGCAATAGAAAGAGTTGAGTACAAGAAGAGACAGGGCTATGTGTGGTGCTAGAGCTTCCAAACTTGGTTGCTAAGGCCAATGATGACAATTTCTCTACGATTATGTATTTCTGTTGGCTGGTTGTTTTTGTGCATTCGCACAGTTGTTGTCTGTCATGTAGATGTCTGCGTAAAATTTTAATATTTACCAACAAAGACAGTTTTTCGCTGGGGGTAACAATCACCAATGGATATTTTTACAATTGACAACTGCGACAAGAACTGCAACAGCACAATCACAAAAAGCACTCAAGGAATCTATATAATGAGTTTCTACAATGTTATATACTTTGGAAATTTATTAGCTGACTTAACAGTAAAATCGGAAAATTAATTTCCATCTCGATTGCATACTCGCGCTCATATGAATGAGACGGTGGGTGTATAAGCTGCCCTGCAAAAACGATACGGGTAAAATGTTTAGTCAATGTACCAGGAGCCATACCGAAAGTTTCCGCATTTCTCCCATCACTTTTTTAAGAGCATCGGTAGACTTTTTGACTGTTTCTTTCCTCGCGTTCCTGTGTAAGCGGTTTTCTCATTTATTTTTTGACCCAAGATAAACATATAGCTATACCGCCTACAGCGGCACGTAAAATTACGGAATATTTTACCGCCATCAATACCAATTGGAGTTTCAGTCATTCAATTCTGCAGGGTAAGTGTCACTGGATTGACCACATCTATACAACCAACAACACAAAGGATAGAACGACATATATATTTACATACAAAACACACACACCTACCTTCTTTGTAAATTTGTTGTAGATTGGAATTGTATAAAGGCTTTGTTTTTTGAGAAAATGTTTGATTAATTTCATTCTCAGAATAGCAGCGTCAGGCGAAAAGGATGTGGGGAACGGTTTTTGTACTTGTCATATTGAAGTATCTACAAATTGCTTCTCCGTAATGAAGCAGCGTACCAAATTATGTTATGATAGCTATTGCTATCAGATCATACTTTTGTGTTGTTTTATTTAAATTCAATTCTTAAATTTTAATGTCAGCTGAAACAGCGAAATTATTTATAAAACTTGTTTTATTGTAATAGTTATTTTAAGATTAAAAAAAGGGGTGAATATAAAGTACTCGTGGAGTTTGATGTGCAAACATGTGTATCTTGCCCATAAATTTAAATGAGCGCCCAGTGGTTGAAATTTATGACCAAAACTCTATTTTATTCTAGTTATTAGCTTTATTTCATTAGCACACTCTCCCTTCTTTCCTCTTCTTTAATATATTTTTATTTTTTTTTGCTTTTCTCTGTTTTTAACTGTGTCTTAAGTTATTTCTTTTCTTTTCTTTTCTTTTCTTTTCTTTTCTTTTCTTTTCTTTTCTTTTCTTTTCTTTTCTTTTCTTTTCTTTTCTTTTCTTTTCTTTTCTTTTCTTTTCTTTTCTTTTCTTTTCTTTTCTTTTCTTTGCTTTTCCTTTCTTTTCTTTTGTTTCCTTTTCTTTTCTTTTCTTTTCTTTTCTTTTCTTTTCTTTTCTTTTCTTTTCCGATTACAGAATGACAACAATCACCAAAGCTTTTGCATACACACACACCCACATAAGCGGATCTTCACATACATATCAGCAAAGCAGTCCTGGGTAAAATTGTGCTATTAAATTCTAAAGACATTGATCCGTGATAAGTCCCTTTAGCCTACAGCTCTATCAAAGCGAAATATACGTAATAGAGAATAAAATCAAAAAGCAAACGAAACTTCGTGGTAAAAGCGCTTATATTGGTTATAAATTCTTGAAAACTTGTATGGCTTCAAAATTAGTGATTTTCTCATCTGATGCCATTCGGAGTACTCTATAGACCTAAGAGAGTACTTTTTACATATATCCGTGGAGTACCAAAGATTTTTGTATGGTAATTTTCTCAACCCTTCACATTTAACTTGTGAAAAAGCATAATGCATTACAGTTTTCTTATGAGATAAGAAGCATGAAAGCTATTAAATAGTAAACCAAAGGCAAGCCAACATGTAAAAAGTCATTCTAACATTCATATTCAAATTGCTTGTAAATCGACTGCAAAGATTTTTTCATTTATAAAAGAAAATGCAGACGGCAATGTATGTTAAAAGGAGAATATTTTATTCGAAGGACACCGCTAAAAAGAACTTGATACATCCATTCCTTCACACCTTTGTAAAGTATACATTCCCTGCATGAACAGACGCCACGAATGGCTGTACGGCGCTAGCTTACGAAAGTAAGATGGTATAGTCTGCATTGCGAAAGGAAGTATCAACAAAGGTTTGTAAAGAGAAATTAACGCGGACGATTGTTTTTGGCTTATTCGATTTCCTACTGGGTAACTATTCTCTATTTCTTTGTGCTAAAAATTATTATTTGGCGGGTGCCGACAAGGGCAACCACACCTGCTGTTGTAATGATGCTGCTAATAAACATACAGAAACACATATATATATATATATATAATGCCCTAAAAAGAAGTATTTGCATAATTTAAGTATCCAAACTCGATTTCAAAGCAGTTATGAAGAGATTATAAAGTTGACGTACTGTAACTTGGAAGTAATCTTTCACTTTAATTACTTCGATAAAAGTAGTGCATGGAGTTGTATTGGAAGGAAAGATAGTTTTTGTCACTGAACACACTGCATACGGTACTAACACAAGGCTCAGTTTTTGCTCCTCGCTCTGGAACTTCCTTTTTGCTGCAATGCACTTGTTTATTAAGCACTTTTCCCAACATATGCCACTGACGAGCATAATAAGTTGCGTCGATTATCACTGCGGCGTCAATTAGCCTAGTCCTAACAAGTGCTAAATCAAAAACTACATTACCTACAGCCGATTAAATAGAATGAAAGTTAATGTGTTAGCGTAATATTAAGACTTTTTCCATAAAGTCATTATTTGTCTTTAAATTAAGCAATTTGTAGTTGACAAACAGCCAAACTCAAAAATCACTTACGCGGTTTTGCATTGTTTATGTAATGTAATAAATCCTTCTCAATCTCAGACCTGATTATAACCAATTTATTGATAGACTCCCAAGGAAAATATTCAAGTTTTGCTTCTTGTGTTTTCCAATCAAGGTTCTAAGATGTCAAAACTATTATTTAAAAATATCCAAGAAGCATCTCACTATGTATCCTGCCGAAGTAAAACTTTTGTTGGTGTTATCAAAGATTTGCATTTAATCTAATGGACAAAATAGCGTGGCCCTAACAACAATAAAAAACTTTCTAAATTCTAATAGGAAGCAACACACAAGCTAAGAAAACAACGCCACGAATAAGGACGACTTGATAAAGCAAATCAAACAATGAACCTAATAGGTGGGAGAACACAAAAGACTAGGCAAAAAAAGCCAATCTAAATAACTGAAATAAAATAAATTGCAACAAATTGAACCAGATCTGGCAGAACGGGTATAAATGGGAAAAGTAATGGAGTGGAATAAATGAGAAAGTAAATATTACAAGTTACCATAACAAAATAATAATTTTTTCCTTTGTTGTCGGACTTTGTTCCATATGATAATAAGAGTTGGCTAACAATACAAACAAATGTATACACGGCTAAAAATGTGAGCCTAAATTTAAAACTTTTTTGGGCTACATATATCGATGGCCCCGAGCAGCTTTGTACCAACTCGTGGAGAACGTTTTGTTTTATCTTATCTCGCGCTCAGTTCAGTAAACTGTCTCAACTCGCGTTCTCCCTTTCATTCTGTACTAACTAACTGAGGCACGTTCATTTTATCTTATCTCGAACGCTGCGAAGTAGACTATCTCAACTCATTTTTTTGGAACTTTTTTTTTTTGTTTAATTTTCAAATACATATTTGTTTATCTGAGAAAATCCCAAAGCAATCAAAAATATATTTATATATTTGAAAATGTTTAAACCGAATAGCTCAACTTAGTTTGAGGAAAAATGTTCCGTTCTATTTTATCTCAACTCGCGTATACATACCATGTAGGGGAATCAGTAACTAGTGAGACAAATTTCTGGTTCAGAACTAGACCTTAAGTGAACTGATGCGTCCCATTGCCAAATTGTCATCCTCCAAAGAGTTTTATGCAGCTGAACTGCTTCTTACTCTCCACTTTAGAAGCCCTCTCTAGCTTCTATATCGGCTCCTAACCACCTGAACCTGTAAAAGTAGCATCCTATCCTCTCCCGGCCCTTTACAATTCCAGAACCTCTTTCTTTTTCGAAACTACTGAAATAGGTCCGATAAAGGGATACAAACTGTAGAATTCCGAAATAGTTCGGAACTATCGATTTAATACCCATTGTTGAACTCGATCCAAACCGACGAATTTTCCACTAGTTCGGAACTATAGACAATGTAATGCAGTCGGCATGCAACCTAAAATTAAATTTTGACTTATAATTATTATTTCCAAAAAATTAACCAAACGTTGACGAGAGAATATTATTGGAACAAAATATTTTTTCTTTCGTTTTATAAATTTTACAAAGCAAAGTTTTGAATAAATTTTGAAATTCGGGCAAAGTGTTCAATATATAAATTTCAAATAATAATTATTTAGAGTCTTTGGAAAAAAATGTTGAAACTCTCATCAGTATTTATTTTTAAAAATGGTACAAAACAATCAAATATTACATTTAAGCTAATGTGATGAGCTTGATGTGAGTTTCCATTTTTCAAATGATATATGTACATATGTATTATAATTTATTATCATAAAAACTTGATGTAACGTCTTAGATTGATGTAGGCACAAAAACGTGTTACAATAAAAAGCGCGGGCAACTACATTTCCCCTTCAAGTATTTCTATTCATTGAAAATACTTTTGTTTAAATTGAAAATATGAGTTAAGTTATATTTTATATAGTCAAGTTGAAGGATATTACGTTTCTACATTATTTTCATTACTTTTAAATAAAAAAAGGTTTTAATTCACTTGCTTCTGCAGAGTCTTTTATCATTAATTAAGCATTTAAGAAGATTGTGTTATGTATGGACTCGAATTGGATTTTTATTTTTACCTTAAATATTAAAATAGCTCGTTCTCGAAATTGTACGAATCAGAGTTGAGATAGTTTATAAGCAACGCCGGGAGTTGAGACATTATGAAAAGACGCGATTGAGTTAAGATAGTCTACTTCGCAGCGTTCGAAATAAGATAATATGAACGTGCCTCAGTTAGTTAGTACAGATAAAACGGAGAACGCGAGTTGAGACAGTTTCTGAACTGAGCGCGAGATAAGATAAAGCAAAACGTTCTCCACGAGTTGGTACAAAGCTGCTCGAGGCCATCGATATGTATGTCCAAAGCAAATTGGGTTAGAATTTAAATTATGCCTGTTTTCAAAAAAATTAATGTGAAGAAAAGAGTTTAAATATTAAACCAGAAATGTTTCAACAATACAAAAACATTAGTATCAGTTGCCAGGACTCGAACCGACGCTCCCCGCATCAGAGTCGTCTGCTCTACCCACTGAGCGTTTTTTTCAGTTTAGTTTTAAATCTAAACCGCAATAAATTGAAAATTGGTGTAGGTAATTGAAACAAAAGAAGGCAAGTAACGTAAAATGAACAGCATTCACACAACAATGGAATAGAATCTGAGAAAAATACTCGTGCTTCGTATAATGAACCATTCAACAAAAAAACGGACATGGCGAAGCAGGAAAGTGGGCAAAACAATACTTCACGATAATGGCGGCTGCGGTGAAGGACGAAAAGTTTTATTAACAACACTAAACACACCGTCAGTAGTAGGCTATTACATGTTAATGTTTGTAAACTTGTCAGTATGTGCATGTAAGTGGATAAACTAGAGTGCCCGGAAAATTTCCCAGCGGTCCTATGATGAAAATTGGCTGACCCCACAGTACGTTTGTTCGGCAGGTCTATACGGAGCGTTAATGGGCTGTCGGGCTCTTTTATGGCAGCAGCACCAAAAGTAAAGCCAATCCTGCTGCTTGACTCACAACGCACGCACAACTTTATTAGTTTAACCCTTTTTTTTCTCTCTTCGTCACTTTGTTTTATTACAGTCTGCACAGGCTACTGCTTAGTTGTTGTAAATGTTGTCTTTTCTTTGGCTTTTTATCAACATCATTGTAATAAATGCGTTACGATAGTCAAGTAAATTTGTGTAAAATTCAAGAGTAACCAAACTAGAATAAAAAAGGAGGTTGTTTAATCAGCACTTAGCTCACTGGGGTCCATTCAAATTAACCACAAAAATTAAGTATTAAACAAACGAAGATTTGGGCTTTACACCGGAGGATAGCGTGGCATATTTAGATCGAGTTAAAAGCGGTTATGGCCATCAATGTCGTCGTGTGGGATGCGCTATTTTGAATTTTAAACGCAACTGCGATTGGATTGATCTTATTTTTTATTTTTACAGTTAAGTACATAATAAATCTTTTCCTACTGTCACAAGTGTTAAATTGTGATTTCAACCAACTTTTCCATAAGCGCAAATGTGTGTGTGTGTTGTACGGTGTTAACATTTCACATTTTACTGTTACAACAACTGTTACAACAACTGTTACATTTCTGTGATTCATTCTTGTATTTGTTCAAACAAAATTTTCTTCCAATTGTGAGTGCTGCGTGTGATAATTCAAAGTTAACGATTACTTATGCAGTGCTGGATTTTTTTCTAATATCTAAATCAAATTAAATCAGAAATTCGGAACATGTATAACGCAATAAATCACACAGGAATAGATAGTTAGGATATGCCATTTATTCATATTTTTCAAATACGTTTCATTATACTGACTTTTCGAAATTGTAGCAAGAATTATGAAAAGTGGTTGGAGTAAAACCTTTATATCAACTACAACATTTGCATTTTTTCGATATCGGATTGGAAAAAATGTATTCCAGAAATTATTCACTAGCTTCAGAGAATGTTGTAGTTAAAATGCAATAGATTTATGTTTCTACCAATTCACATTCGAGATAAAAATAAAATAAGCGATCCGCACAGTTCAATATTGATGTCAAAGATTAACACACTTTAGTTTCCAATTCCAGCAAAGAAATAAATAAAAGGCCTTAATTGAGATTAATGAAAAATTACGATGATCTCCACAGCAATGGCATGTTTCGAAGTCCCTAACATCTCACCAGACACTTTCTCGGACACTGGCATCCAAACCCAAGTGCCTGAAGGGACTTAAAGTTTTTCCGTAAATTTGATCATATTTCGAAATTGGTTCTACTTCAGTACCCAAGGTAATTGAATACATTTAGCTGGCTTCGCCAACACTTACCTTTCTAGTTTCAAGGAATAGTGGTTTCAATTCATACTTGATTATAAAATTTTAAATTTTCAAACAAATTCGAAGTAACGTGCACGATTTAACATAGTTTAGTAATTTTTCAATTACTAAGTTTCCCCATATAAATTAGACAACCAGCCAACTGACTTATTCTCAACTTCCCGGTGTGTATCTGTCGTTCAAAATATGTCGCTGGCAAAAACAAATTTAATTTAAAATTATTTAAGTCGCTCAGTTGGTAAATGCTAAAATTTAGTTAGCCCCAGATATTGACTACCTTACGTCACAACTTAGCCTTAGCCTGGATCACGTTGGTGAAACAGTCCCTTGGTTTGTTTGCATATAAGCAATTCAAAATCGCTGCTGCGGTGCAGGTTAAAAATATATGAAGGCGTGCCATAGTTGGCATCAAACCAATTTGCTATTGCACTTGTAGTTAGAGGCGACATATGCTCACAAATTCAGCATGCGTGCATGCCAACTATTCCCTGCGTTTATTTTTTTCTTTTCTGTGTCCGTGCCTTTTATGTATGTCACTGCTCGATGGGTGAGTGAATGCTAGAAAGTGGCACAGGATATTGGTGGATCAAACCTTTAATACAGTCAGTTAATTTGACAAGAAATCGAGCAACGAACTGTGCCAGAAATAGTAAAACTTGTAGCTGCATCATATGACAAAGTCATCCACTTTGTTCTTTCGTTTTTAGCTTGGCAATGCTTGCCAAACACTTTTCTTTCCAATTTAAAGAGTCACTCAACACTATATCAAGCCGCAACGCCATGAAGTATGCAATGAAAATTTCAAATTTTACCCGCACCCACAAATAAAATTGGCAACTTTGTGTTGCCCAATCAGCCAAAGGTCAGAGTAACACCTACAGACATATTGACATGCATACTCGCATGACAAGCATGTACGCACACTGACTGCCTGAATGGAAAAAGAATTGGCAGCATTAAAGTATCGATATCATGGCGCATGGTGTGAGGTAGTAAAAGCCTAAAGTCTATCTCAAGTGAAAACATAAAATATCACTCCCTCGTTTTGATTTTATTTGTTTCGTGTTTTCATTGTGCCCTTTTTTCTCTGTGACAGAAAAGGTATTCCTTGTAAATTGCTGTGCCTTTGTGTTTGTTATTATTTAACTTCAACTTTTGGTATGACTACGGCACGATGAAATATTTTCTAGTGATATTGGGCGATAGGGCGTTTATTTCATATCGATAAATGTCGACAACATTGTAGGAATTCATTCGCATAGGCGCACTTTAACATTGCAATCATCAGTCTGTACATAGTTTTAGTAATCTTTCTAGTTTTCATATATTCCTTCTTGGGTAGCCGAAAAAAATGTTTATTTTTACCCAATAATGGTTGCCAGGAATCTGTAAAACTATTTTAAGGCTGATGAAAAAAAAAAAACAGTGTGGACTCGACAAAAAATTCAATAAATGTGGAATTTTGATTGAAACTAGAGGAAATGAAAAGTATAAAATTGGGTTTTCTTCGCAACTCGGAATAAATGATTATGAAAAATCAGAATCGCAGCACACAGTCATGATGTGATGCCGGTTTTCTGCACCTCGAGTACCTTAACCTTTTATCCATTTTGGTTTGGTGTTTTATTGTTTAGAGTTTCAACCTCATAAGACCCACAACTGCAGCCGATATATCATCGGTTAGTATGCCTAGTGAAATGAAACCGCTTCTAAGTGCTTCGATACTAGCGACAGCTTACTTGCAATGAGTTAAAATTTTAAGCTATAGTAAAAACAAGTAAGGAAGTCTAAGTTCGGGTGGAACCGAACAATGAATACCCAGCTGTGTAAAAGTGGTTGTGGTAAATTGTTGTGGAGTTATGACCTATAGAGGTTTTTAACTTTTTCTATTACCATGTGGGCAATTTTATAAATAAAAATGAATATGTGTCTGTGTGTCTGGCGTCCAAAGTACTTAACCGATCTTCACAGTAGATTCTTGGGCTTACTGGTTACAGTATAGGCTATATATAATTTTTGAAAAGTGGGCGGTGCCACGCCCCCATGCTATATAAAGCTTTAATCTTGCATAGGCGCTCAAGGTACTCAACCGATCTTTATTAAATTTTCACAGTACATTCTTGGATTCACTGGTTATAGCATAGGCTATATATAATTTTGAAAAGCGTAGATAGTATACCTCATATCATGTTTTGTAATTTTATCTAACACGGTTCTGAAGTTAATTATGACTGAAATTTCACTTTTTGTTAATTTATATGTGGGCGTTACAACTCCCTTTTACCAAAATAACAAAAAAATCATTAATAAGATCATCAGGTCATTGTAACTACGAAATTCCAGCATTCTATCTGCTTTACTGCAGGAGATATGGCATGTTCCGGTTTCCTACCTCCTTTTTAGAAAACTTTGGTACAAAAGTGGGCGTGGTCGTCCGGCGCTTATTTTTCGTGGGCGTACTCTACATGTCTACAGTTCGAAATAACAATGCTCATGCGTAACGAAAAGGAATTTTGAAATAAAATTTGTTGTGCTTTGCTATATCTGAATGTGGAATGATTTAAATAATATTTTTCGTTGTCGTTGCTTAGTTTAGAGCTTTCACCAGCATTCTTTAATTTTTCCTATTTCTTTCAAAATTGCAGCTGCCCTGCAAAGTAGCTGTGCCAAATGAACTGGTATAGTAATTTTAAATCAAACAAGTGTGCTGGTCCCATTTTATTTAAGCGTGACCCTTTTCTTTATAAAGGCAGAAAGGGTTCTGCCGATCAGTAGGCATTCGTTAGTCTGCCGAAGTTGGAGAAATGGAAGAATTCGTGTATCTAATTCATTCTGATCTTTATTTGTAAAACTTACAGCTATTTTTACCACTCGTAATCACTGAAAGTGATTTTCATAACTCTACTTTGCGTTCTAATTCCACATTCTAAATGGCTAAATTTCAGATTCAGCTGCTAATGCTAATACGACCAAGCAACGTTTTGCTGAGCTTTGCATGTCGTTACAAGTTCTGCCATAAATCCATTTCACATTATTTATTTGCAGTTGAACTCATATTTTTTATAAGATAAGGAAATATTGTATATATACAAAAGTCAAATTATAATTAGGCTAATTTTATATAAGGCACATTCCTTTTATTTTCGGGGTAGTGATCAGCTGACCAAAACTAACCTACGTCAACAGTTTTGTTTATGTGGTCAACGACCTCGGCGCTCTGGAAAGATTGGAGCTTTAAAAAATAGAAAAAAACTAAAAAAAAAAATTAACAAAAGCTCTCTCTTGATTTTGCAAAGCAAACCTGGATCAAAAGAACCAAAAAAATTTCCAAGTACAAAATATTAGGGTGTATTAAAAAAACTTAAAAGGAAAGGGAACGTATAAATATACAAATGCATTTACGAAAATAAATGAGTTAATGCAACTCAAGCAAAAAACTACCCTGCAGAAAAGGCTTTCAGTCGAATTTTTGGGATTCTGAAGAAAAAACTGCTTATCCCACTTTTTCCACTTAGATTTCGAATTCAGAACCCTCAGACAACTTTTTTTTTACAAATGCTAGTTATGCGGCTCAGCTGAAGTATCAAAGTTGTTGTATGCCAATTCAAGTTATGGTTCCAAAAACTGGTAATAAATATTAAAACCAAAATTTGCAAAATGCGCATAAACTCATCTATAAGTATACATGCACACACATCTATATATATAAACAGCATGTGCCTACATTAGGCTCTCCTAAAAGCCATCATCCAATAAGCACAAGAAAAAATATTTCCCAAAATCATTCTCAAGTTGGTTTGAGAAACTATTAACAGATTCCTGGCCGCACTCTCATACATTTACACAGAAGTAGTGTTGATCGAAAGTATTTAACCAACAGAATTAATTGACTCAAAGGCAGATTTCCAACAATTAATAATAGTAAAGAGGTTGATAGTATTAGACCCCTTTAATTTTGCACTATTAAGATGTTATTGAGAATTAACGTTGGAGATTTGCTAGAGCTACTATCAAAGGATATCAAGTTAATATCCAACAAAATTATTTGCTGGGTAGTTTGTTGGACAAATTGCAGTTCTACAAGTGTGAGTTTAAATTTCTGCATTTGTTGTTGTTTTTGTGATCACACGAGACTAGACGGAGGTTGTAGTACCAAAATCTAAGTCCCCATAATATACGGACCTTTGCTGACTTACAGTGAAGTGATCACCACACGAAGTGCACACTACAGAGGCAGGTAGCGTTTGCAGTCTGGAACAACCACATCCTAGACCTCAATACCGGGAATAGCTTCGTCTCCGATGCTAATCTGATTGCAAAAGTTATCAGAAATCGGCAGTTAGACGCCCACTAATAGATAATGTAAAACTTCATAAGACCACTCATCAACGGCCGTAAGTATTTCTTACCCCCGTTAATTAATAGTCAAATAACAGTCTTTCAGTTTCAATGACAATGTGGTTCTGCGTTATTTGATGCTCGAAATCCGCGCTGCACGACCAACTATTAACACTTATTTAGGTTAGAAATTATCAAATTTTGATATATTTTCTGGGCTGTCTAGTCTATCTCGTGTATGCGGATCAATACAATTCTACATTTCTATTCATACCATTTCACAAAAAATTTTTTTTTTATGTTTTCCGCAGACTATGCAAATAAACACTTTAGGGTTTTTGAAACCCGAGGCAAGTTGTAAATATGAATGCTTCGAAAACTTTTGTGATTTATAGGGAACCATCGGCTGACTTAGGGCAGTTTTACCAAGTACACTTTAAAATTTATCTGCCAGATAAAAACATTTTTGGTGTGGAAATTTTTATTTCTTCTTTCTTTAAATGGTCATCTAACCGCCTGGGCGATATTGACCGTCCAACATAGCGCGCCAACTGGCGCCAATTGGAAGCACCGCGGGATCGCAAATCGGTCTCCCTCTTCCTCTGCTTCCACCGGCGGGTGCCGATAAGAATACCTTCTGGGCTGGAGCATCTTCGCTCATTCGCACTACGTGGCCTAGCCAGCGAAGCCGCTGTGTTTTAATTCGCTGAACTATGTCGGCGTCTGCGTAAAGTTCATACAGCTCATCATTAAATCTTCTTCGGTACTCGCCGTCGCCAACGCGTAGAGGTCCACAAATCTTTCGAAGAACCTTTCTCTCGAATACTCCCAGAGCCGCCTCATCAGATGTTGTTAGTGTCCACGCTTCTGCACCATATAGCAGGACGGGTGCGATGAGTGACTTGTAGAGTGTTATTTTCGTTCGTCGAGAGAGGACTTTACTTTTCAATTGCCTACTCAGTCCGAAGTAGCATTTGTTTGCAAGAGTAATTCTTCATCGGATTTCTAGGCTAACATTATTGTTGGTGTTAATGCTGGTTCCCAGGTGAACGAAGTCCTTTACTAATTCGAAATTATTGCTGCCAACATTGGCGTGGTTGCCAAGGCGCGAATGCGCTGACTCTTTGCATGATGACAGAAGGTACTTCGTTTTGCCCTCGTTCACCACCAGTCCCATTTTCTCCGCTTCTTTTTCTAATTTGGAGAAAGCAGAAGTTACGGGGCGGTTGTTAAGGCCAATGATATCAATATCGTCAGCATATGCCAACAGTTGCCCTCTTTTATAAATTATTTTTCCAGCGCGGTTAAGTTCTGCAGCTTGTACAAGGTGGCGCAAAAGTAAGCTTCCGATGTTCAGCATATCGGTTGTGGCACGTGCAGTGTGTGCTGTTGCACCGTCTTGTTGGAACCACATGTTTTCCAATCCCAATTCATCAAGTTGCGGCAAAAAGAACTCGTTGATCATTGCTCTGTAGCGCTCACCATTCACAGTAACCGTTAGGCCCCGACCGATTATTGGTCAAATAAATAGTCAGCAATAGTCCGCGTTCTGGAGCAGTGTAGCGTACAATTGTTTATTAACGTGTATTTCGCATGTGTTAACTACACAAATGTCAAAACAGAACTGACTTTAGGGGCCAATGGCAAAATTTATAGCATTTTCTGATAGGAGGATTACTTTTCCAGCATTAAATTAAAGAAATCGCACGATAGGGGGTCACCATGTCTGAAACCTCGTTTAGTTTCGAACGGCTCGGAGAGGTCCTTCCCAATTCTGACCGAGCTGGCGGTGTTGCTCAAGGTCATTTTCCATAGCCGTATAAGTTTTGCGTGGAAACCAAATTCAGACATAGCGGCATATAGACAGCTCCTTTTCTTGCTATCGAAAGCGGCTTTAAAATCAACAAAGAGATGATGTGTGTCGATTCTCTTTTCACGGGGTTTTTCCAAGATTTGGCGTTTTGTAAGAATCTGGTCGATGGTGAATTTACCAGGTCTGAAGCCATGCTGATTCCAATTCGTCTGTTCACATCAGGCTTCAATCTTTCGCACAATACGCTTGATAGGACCTTATTTGTGATATTCAAAAGGCTGATTCCGCGATAGTTGGCGCAGTTTGCAGGATCGCCCTTCTTGTGGATTGGGCAGAGAACACTTAGATTCCAATCTTCAGGCATGCATTCATCCGACCATATTCTGCATAGAAGCTGATGCATGCGCCTTACCAGCTCCTCGCCTCCGTGTTTGAATAGCTCAGCAGGCAAACCATCAACGCCAGCTGCTTTATTGTTTATCAATCGGGATATTGCTATTCACACCTGATTATAGACAACCCGACTATAACGTCAATTCCATCATCTTCGATGGTGGGCTCGGGTTCGGCATCTTTTCTGGTTTCTTGCTCAGTTTCTCCATTTAAAAGGGCAGAGAAATGATCCCTCCATATTCTGAGTGCTCTCTGAACATCCGCCACCAGGTCGCCGTTCTTATTCTTACAGGATTTTGCCCCGGGCTTAAAACCTTCTGTCATTCGCCGAATTTTTTGATAGAATTTTAGGGCGTTATTCCCGTTGGCCAGCATCTCAAGCTCCTTTATTTCATGCTTTTCTGCCTCTCTGTTTTCGCCCGGAAAAGCCGCCTCACTTCCCTCTTCAACTCGCGGTAGTGTTCATTCGATCTCAGCGTTGCTTTGTAGGCTTCTTCCTTTCTTTTCGTTGCAGCGTGGCACTCTTCATCATCATACAGGTTGTTTCTTCGCTTTCGCCGAAATCCAATTACTTCTTCTGAGGTTGAATTGTGGTCTTAGAGAGCAGGTGTGAGAGGCGATCCGCGAAATAATTGGCGGTCTGTTGCAATTGCAGCTTTTCGACGTCCAGCTTTCCCTGCGTTTTTTGTTGCACCTGTTTTGTCGTACAGAGGCGGGTGCGAATCTTGGCTCCTACTAGGTAGTAATCAGAATCGACGTTAGGTCCTCGTATTGTGCGAACATCTAAAACGCTGGAAAATTGCCGTCCGTCTATCATAACGTGGTCGATCTAGTTGCGTGTTTTTCGATTGGGGGACAGCCATGTCGCCTGGTGGATATTCTTGTGCATAAACCTAGTGCTGGATATGACCATGTTTCGGGCACCGGCGAAGTCGATCAGCCTGAATTTGGCGAAGTCTGATCGTGGGGACTGAACTTCCTGACAGTGGGGCCGAATACAACCTCCTTACCCACCCTATTTGATTTCATGGCGGGGCAGCGCTCGTGTGCTTCTTCCAGG
Source organism: Merzomyia westermanni (assembly GCA_949987695.1). Classification (NCBI taxonomy): domain Eukaryota; kingdom Metazoa; phylum Arthropoda; class Insecta; order Diptera; family Tephritidae; genus Merzomyia; species Merzomyia westermanni. The sequence continues at coordinate 1,195,003 of OX465288.1, forward strand.
CGCTCGTAGAATGCATCCTTTTCCACGTCGTCTTTCTCTTCCGTCGGTGCATGAACGCAGATAAACGATATGGTGAAAAATCGTACTTTTATGCGGATTGCGGCGAGACCACAAATCCCACGCCGAATCTGCGCTTGTCTTCATGCCTACTCCAGTGGATATTGCAAGGTGTTTTGATCGTGTTTCCTCACCCCGTCCATCGCATCTCTTGTATGGTGGTGATGTCAGCTTTTTCTTTCCTCAGGACCTCAACCAGCCAGGCAGCGGCACCTTCCCCATTAAGGGACCGGACGTTTCAGGTCCATGCCCTTATCTCGTAATCCTTATTTCGTTTGCGGGTGTTGTCATCTAAAAAAGGGGTTCTCATATCCTAGGCTTTGCTGTTGAATTTCATTGGAACGTTGTTTTATGTGGTGGGTCCCAAACCCAACGCACAACCCGTTAAACGGGATGTTGAATTCAATTGCACGTTTATATAGTGAGCCGCTTGATCCAAGACAGATGCCCCACTTTCGTGGACTTCTACACACGGCCCCACCCTCCAAATTTATTATTTACCGGGCAGAAAACTTTGAAAGTTTACTTGAGAGAACGGCCCTTATGCATCAAAACACAATGTCTTATGAAATGCTTTTACCACCCTAAATTAAAGGGATTCCACTCCGAATCATCCCACTGTATCAAATGACACCCGATTCAATGATTCCAACATTTTAATATGGCAAGTCATAAAATTGCACTTCATCAGCGCAAATATTTTCCAGTTATTTTCGCGTTGAAAAACAGTTTCGAAAGGCAAATATTTTATGGTAGATAGAGGTATTTCCAATTAAAAGTTTTTCTATTTTGTTTTAAGCTTCAGATAACATTTTTTAATTTTTTTCATTTTTACCTTTTGCTAGGCTGCAAATAAAATAATAAAAATAACTAATACTCATATAGTCCACCTAAGCTTCTAACTCTATACAGTCTGATTACCGATGGGACTAGAAATTATGAGATTATCTGGCAGGAGTTTGATGTAATGCCCAAGCTCAACCTGCCAGATCATATTAGTGTCTTCCGCAGGAAATGGCCTTGGACAGCCAAGCAGATATTATGGTTGTGAGCTCATCAGGGGTACTTTGGAAAGTTTGCAATAAATATATCACATCTGGCTCCATTTATCTGGGACCCGAGGCATAGTAACATGTCTAGAAACTTTTGCTTAATTTCGGGGCTCCGCTGGCAAGGAAAGTTCTCATAACTTGTGTGCTAAGCACAAAGCAACTGGTTAAATACTTTTATTTCGTTATTAGCATAGCAACAGTAATTTAAAATTTAAATAGACACTTGATAACATTTAAAAATATTAATAATTTTCCTATCTCATTCCTGCTAGAAAACTTGTTTCTTTACTTTGTGGTGTGAATAAAAATGTGAGCTAGAATCTTTTCACCCGGTTTAAACATGGAACAGTCTTCTAGATTCAATGATAAATAAATCATTGCTTTTCGCTTTTTTTCACCAAATTTCAGAAATAGTTTCTTCATGCGTGGTTGCCAGTGATGTAGGGTTTTAAGTATTTAATAAACCGTTATTGTCAAGGTAACATAACACGGCATATGTTTGGCTTAGTTCAAATTCGGTCAGAAATTAAGCCAGTCCAAATAAGCTCTACTTATATTAGGTCACAAAAGAGTGGAATTTCAATATCGATTGTTCAGTAACTTTCTATCTTCCGAATGATTTAAAATGTCATAAACTTTTTTGAAAATTTATTGTTAAAACTCAAATTGAAAATGCATCAACGAGCTTGGGTAGGACGAATCTTCTGCTGCGTTTTATCACATTTTTGATTAATCCTTCCGCTTAATTTCATCGCTGTAAGCTAGCTCCGGCCATATATTTAACGAAATTAGCGTTGTCAATTTGTGCATATCAACATTGTTTGGGCTAGTATTGACCATCACAATAGGGGAGATTTAATTATGTATAACAACTACGCATTTTAGAGGTTTAAGGACGTTTTATCATGGTATGCCCCGGTACTTTGCATCACTATTAGTTTTAACTCCTTTCCGCTCTTTAGTCTGTAGTTGTAGGGTGCAATTGTCGGTAATGCGCTGAAATTGAAAAATCCTTAGAATACAAGTCGAATTGAATGGAAAATGGAATAGAAGTGCCTCACCAACATATTCCTTTACGTACCTACAAAGATATGTATGTGTGTTGCACGAAGTTGGAGCACTTACACACATGCATTTGCCGCAATTCCAGAGCTATTTCAAAGTAGCAACTTGAGATTAACCATCAGATAAATCAACGGATGAGCGAATGTGGTGAGAGTCGGAATATTCTGACAGCCAAGCAGCCAGACACCCAGTTAAATGGAAAAAAAACCCTTGCATATACGACTGGCTGAGGAGTCAAGGCAGGATAATGGGCTCGTCTCCCAAACGAGTCTAAGATTTATTATTTTGGCTCCATGTAGGAACGGCTCTTCTGTATGTATGTGTTTCTGTATTTGCATGTAACGGATGTTTTTTTTACAGGTTTGTTTTTCGAATAGAGATAAAACTGGCATTTTGTGGTCAAATCTGGCAACTCTAATGTCATTTATGTTCAGTTTGGTTGGCCATTTCATCATGAACAGGTTGACAAAAGAACAACGCTTGCAAATCGTGCAAATTTATTTCGAAAATAATGGTTCAGTTCGCGAAGTTTACCGTGAGCTCCGTCCATTTTATGGTCGACATAATCGTCCATCAGAGCAATTAATTCGGTTAACCATGGATCGTTTTCCCACTACGTTTACTCTATGTGATAATACGCATCCGCAGAGACGTCGAACAGTGCGCACCGAAGAAACAATTGCCGCTGTAGAGCAAAGTGTTGAAGAGGACCCGAATGAATCGATTCGCCACCGTGCACAGCAATTGGAGCTTTGTCCATCAACTTTATGGAAGATTTTGCGCAAAGATCTTGGCTTGCGACCTTACAAGATCCAGCTTGTGCAAGAATTAAAGCCGCGAGACCATGCAATGCGTCGTGATTTTGGTGTATGGGCCGAAAATGAGATTGATTTCGATGCTGATTTTCATCGCAAAATTTTGTTCAGTGATGAGGCTCATTTTTGGTTGAATGGCTACGTCAACAAGCAAAATTGCCGCATTTGGAGTGAAGAGAATCCACATGAGACCCTTGAAACGCCATTACATCCACAAAAACTGACTGTTTGGTGTGCTCTATGGGCTGGTGGAGTCATTGGGCCATACTTCTTCCGCAATAATGCTGGAGAGGCAGCTACCGTTAATGGAGACCGGTATAGAGCCATGATAACAGACTATTTTGTTCCCGAATTGGATGGCATGAATGTGGATGAGTTGTGGTTCCAACAAGACGGCGCTACATGCCACACAGCGCACGTCACAATCGATTTATTGAAGGAAACATTCGATGAGCGCATAATTTCGCGGAATGGACCTGTCAATTGGCCACCAAGGTCGTGTGATTTGACACCATTGGATTATTTTCTTTGGGGATATGTGAAGTCGCTCGTCTACACCAACAAACCAGAAACGTTAGGGGAATTGGAAGCCAACATTCGTGGCGTTATTGCCGACATACGGCCCCATATGCTCGAAAAAGTGGTTGAAAATTGGACCTGTAGAATTGGCTTTATTCGAGCCAGCCGCGGCGGCCACATGCCCGAATCATATTTTAGCATTAATGGCATAAAATTATCCTTCCAATAAAGCCAAATTGATGGACCTTAAAACGATTTTCTTGTGTTTTATTTCAATTCGAAGTTCTATACCCCTAAAAAAAACACCCTATAGTATTATTGTTCCTGCAAAGTAGAGAAATAACTAGTTCTGAGCTTCTAGCTTATACGGAACTCTTTTCATGTAGATAACTCAGACGTAGTCCCAATGGAACTAGTTAATGCCTAGCGCTACAGGTCTAGTCATGTATCAACAAATTACAGTCTCGTAGTTGTTGATTTTCCTGCTGGAGGTCTACCGCATGCTGAAGAATTTCTCACTGATGCTCTAGTTCATAGGGATATTTGATGACTTTAGCTTCTCGCATGTAAATGTGCGCGTACTTGCTGTGTGTGTGTAAGTTGGCGCAATGCATTTGTACGTCTGATTAATTTTAAATGAAATATTTGAGATGGCCGAAATCGGATGATAGCCACGCCCACTTTTTATATATAGAATATTTTCGAAAATACAAAAACGTGATTATTCATCACATAATACACTTATATGGATTAAGTTTAGTGTGTACATTAATGTTAAGGCAGAAAATACATTTTCAAGAAATTTTTGAAAATGGGGGTGGCACCGCCCACTTTTGACTAAGTCAAACTTAGAAATGTTTTTAATCATAAATCAAACAGCGTTCAAGATATCGAAACGAAATTCAGCATGCAGATTTCCAGGTCTACAAGGAATGTTTCAGGAAAAAATGGGAAGGATCGGTTAAGGGTTACGCCCACTTTTAAATGAAAGATTTTGAAGAGGATCGTAGATATATTCAATAGGCAATAACTTTGCGTATTTACTTTACATCATTTTTTTCACTTTCAGAGTGTCCGTTAATGAAGAAAGCCGAAAAATATAAATTTTAGAAAATGACGTGGCCTCGCCCTTTTTATAAATAGTTATTCTACTAATTTTTTTTTGCCATAACTGCGGCAACAAATGATTTATCGAAACGATATTTGAATATGTTTAAAACCTTAAAAGAATCTTTTAAATATGGTCCTGATAGGATTCCTACATGTTTCTTGAAAAAGTGTGCGAACCATATTTACCAACCCCTTACCAATTTGTTCAATCTATCACTAAAGTGCGGTGTTTTTCCAACTGCGTGGAAAGAATCGTTTCTTCTACCGCTGCATAAAAGCGGGAGTAGGTCTTCTATAGAGAACTATCGTGGCATCGCAAAGCTTTCTGCCATCCCAAAATTGTTTGAAGCTATTGTTACAAATCAACTTACGGGTCCGATCTCTACTTTGATAGCTGACTGCCAACACGGGTTCAGTAAGGGAAAGTCCACAGTTACGAATTTACTTGAGTTTACCAGTCATGTCTCAAATGGCTTTAGAAAAAATCTGCAAACCGACGTTATTTATACGGATTTCAGCAAAGCTTTTGACAAAGTGTGTCACTCATTACTTATTCATAAACTCGATCAGTTAGGCTTCCAGCCGGGTCTAAATGGCTGGATCTCTTCTTACCTTAGTGACAGGACACAAAGAGTAATGTTTAAAAATTTAGTATCCGATGTCATTTATGTCTCTTCGGGGGTTCCTCAAGGAAGCCATCTTGGCCCAATTCTGTTCTTGTTGTTTATAAATGATATTTCTACAATAATAAAATTTTCAAAAATGTTATTGTATGCCGACGACGTAAAGCTTTTCATGTTATTCGCGTCATTTAAAGATAGAAATAAGCTACAATCAGATCTAGATACACTTGTGACTTGGTGCGCTTTAAATTATATGCCACTTAACCTTAAAAAATGTAAACACATGGGGTTTTCGCGTGGAATTTCTCAGCGGGCTTCCTATACAATTAAAAATTATAGTCTTGAGCAAGTGTATGATTTTGTTGACCTGGGGGTTACTATGGACTATAAACTCAGTTTCAACCACCATATTCACACAACAGTCAACAAGGCTAGAGGTGTCATAGCATTCGTTAAACGATGGTCTAAAGAATTTAGCGACCCTTATGTAACTAAATATATCTACTTTACTTAGCTGATGAGGTTTTCTTAGTAGCGGAGCAGTTTTAGATCTCGACGATTAACAAACCGAAGCCTTTCAACGACTCGGCACGAACGAATAATCCGCGCGTTATGCGGATGCGCCCCTCGCGCCGGTCGGGCGGGATATGGTGGGTAATCCGTTGGGAATTATGATTATTATTATTAAAAAATATACTTACCTCTGCTTGCTGTATAAATGGGCGAAATCGGTTCACGGTCACGATCAGTTTTTTAACATAGTTCTGAAAATTTGTTTGTAAAATGTAAAACGCGATATTTCTTTAACAATGCTAGCTTCATCAATAAGATCTTGCACACATAATAAGCCTTTTAAGCAAAGCTCGACATATGGCGTGTGATACTTCCTCCATTTGAGCAGGTTATTTTCGTGAGTTTCTGCCTATAATACTGTGTTCTCGTAAAAGCTATTTAAGTAATCTTTTTTTTTGGCTAGCATGTTTTCCATTCCTGACCTGAGAAGTGATGTTTTGCTTTTTTTCTCGCTTTATTTTATAATTCTTTTTCTCCTTATTTGATTGTTAGCTTATGTTTTTACCCAACAAAAAATGGTGTGTGCTATAATAAAAGTAAGGAATACAGCAGAAACGCTGAACCATTGAGTGATAAACTAGCTGTAATACAAGGACGTTGGGTAAAACTGAACAGGTTACGAATGCTAGACCTTGCGTTGTATCTCAGACTCTTGATGATATAAATTTGATTGCTGGTATTTACTTTTATACATATTTGTGTAAGTTGTTAGCGGTTTGTTTGCTTGCTGTTTTATTTGCTATGCAAATGTACTCTTATAATATGTGTCTTTGTCTCGTCCTGCTTGCTCCTCTTTGCTGAAATTCAGGACAAAATTGTCTTCTATAATTAATTTTCGGCTTTGGTTTTTAGCCTCATAATTATATACTCCTGGTTGGCATAAAAAAACAGAAGCTCGTGTGTGAGGAATGAAGTCGGAGTAGCTCTGTCATCACATTAATTTATATTTAGATTCCAAATGTGCAAAAGATCAAACGCTGCTGTAACTAATACAGGCTTAGAAAGTATTATACACATTACACGAAATATTTAACTGCAAACAATTGGATTAATTTCAGATAAGTCCTCAATAAGTAGCACATAAGCATGCGAATCGACAATTTTGATTTCTTTATATGGGCTTGGGATGTCGAATAGAGACTTCTATTAAGGGCTTATGTGAATTATTTGAACTCAGCTTTAACAAGAAATGTCAAACTGGACTAAAGGGAAGTAGCCGCATTGCTTATTTATTCTGCCTTTAGCTTTCGCAAAAAAAAAACCAATTGTTGGCTAGTTGATCGTTCATTGCTTGTCACATTTACATTTACAAAATGAATTCTTATGCCGAAAGAGGATTTAAATGCGACTTATTTTCGAAATCAAAAGGCATTCCTTACTTTTTCTTTAGCAGTTATATGTGTGGTGGGCGACACACATGCTAATCTTTAAGTAATACGTCTTTTAAATTGTATTACAAACACAATATACACACCACTTACAGAAGGAAAGCAGTACATAGTTTACCGCTTTCCGACCTGAAGCAAATTCAGCCAATAAATTTGTTTGCGTCTTTCAACCCTATCACTTTGACCATTACAAAATGTTTTGAAAGGAACAAAAATTTACAAAAATCACACATCTGCTGGTATATGCTAGTAGGACTGGCTTGAAAGGAGAAAACGTCCGACACAATTGTTTGATGCTATTTAATTCTTCAATAATTTTTGAAACTGAAATCTTATTGGAAGAAAATTTACTTTTTATTATTTTTTCTGTCATTAAGTAGACCGCTACAGTGCATTTGTGTATATTTATCTTTCCAGAGCATAAAGCTTCAATAAATACATTGATGGACTGAAATATGCTGACAACTTTTTTAATATGCTTTTTTATGATACGTGATCTGAAAAGCAGCGGGATGGCGGGATTTGGATCCCTAATGCACACATGTGAAGTCAGCTGCGAAAATGCTTTTTAAGGAGTAAAGAGAAAAAAATGATGCAGCGCACCACGCTTACAGCCATGGATAAAATAACACGTTTAAAAAATTTGGGTCGAAGTTGGCAACATTAAATACCTCAACCAACAACAAAATTCAAAACAAAAGGAACAACCATTGTTAGAAAAAGTTGTTGGTCTCTGAAAGCTACACGGAGCAAAGTTGAGTTGTTGAGCTAAACGAGCAAACAAGCGAAAGCCAGGTGTGTACAGCCACACCACTAGCTCCAAGCATGTGGCTAAATATTTGAACATTAGACCGTTTTATTTGGGTGTGACAAGTGGATTGTTGAGAAGGTCAACCAATAATGATAATATGCTCGGATGATATCTAACTAGTTTTTAAGTTCAAACACCCCACCGAAGTCCATGACGAATGCATTGGTATAGAAGACTTTCCAAAAATATTTTGTAAGAAATAAAAAGATACCAATTTTATTTAATTTTTTGCGAAAAATTGCAACACCCACATACCGCGGATGGAGAAATTGATGATACCGTAAGCGTACCAAAATGTGTCGTTTATTTCATGAAAGACTTTGAACAATACATCGGTGAAGATACCATGTAATTATATGTAGCAGATGTTTTGTGATGCGGGAATAAAATATTTCGCTGGTGAAAAATGTGTCGAAAATTGAGTTCAATTATATAGAGTGGGTTTTAAGTGATGCGCGTACAAACAGACAAAAATACTAAAAAGCGTTTATTTTGGCTTCCATTAGCCTAATAAGGCTGGGCCTTATGCATATTTCTTTATTATATAATGTAAAGACCTCTTCGGTGTAAAAGGAAACAAATTTCTGAAATGGTCTAATCCACAAACACATACATACATGCAAACATAGAAACATTAATATTTGAACAATTGTTGGGGAGCTATAGTTGCATATTCATAGACGGATAAGTGCCCTGCAGCCAAACCAACTAATTCTAAAATTCCTCATAAATATTAGGAGCCCCAAGCCAACTAGTCAGCCAACTTTCCTTTTGCTTATATAGCCAATTGGTATTTTTAACGTGTGTGTTACGAGATAGCGGTTGTCTGATTTACAACAGTCTCGTACTAGTTCAAAGCAATTGTAAAAATATAAGTTGGTACGGCATGGGGGATAAGTACCCCGAACACATTGGACCTGTTTCGCGCTTAAGTTCTGGTACCGCAAGCAACTAAGTTAAACTAAGTCCTTCTACTGATTTTATCCTGTCCTGGACACTCAAGGGCTATCGTAATTTTGGATTCGTAAAGACAGGCCTCTATCTTTTTTACTAGTTTTGGTGCTAAATGCAGGGTATATAAATAGCTGACCGAAGTTTTAACTGTGTGGAGGTATTTAATATTTCTGAAACTAATCCAACTGATTTAAAAATACACCGGTTGCTTTTCACAGTATATAGTAGACCAGATACTGACGTCTATGCTTATTTGAGGAAGAAAACTAGTTTAGACTAAATTTTTTTCGAAAGTATGTGGTAATGATGCTCCTCATTCGACTTCCCACTGGTTGTTCATATATACCAATCACATACTCAGCGCATTTAGCATTCTTATAAAAGAAACACGAATTGCCTTTGTCTATATTATTAAAAGCTTATAACATTCCCTAAAATTTCATAAAAATTTATTTATTTTGGGTTAAGGCAAATGATACCTTTCAGACAGAAATAAAACAAATTTGTCAAATAAGCATATTTACATTTGTTTGTTTTGCTTATATGGCCTACTGTATACTGTGGACCAGATATTGACGTCTATGCTGATTTGAAAATTAATATGTCATTAATCCACTTGAACCGGCCGGTACAAAAGTATACAGATATATATAGATGAGAAGCATCATCCAATAACTACCTGAAAATAGTCGATTAATACGGGATTTTACTTTAAAATTAATTTAAACAAGTAAGGAAATCGGGTGGAACCGAACATTAATACCTAGTAGTGATCTATTATGGCATACCAATTTTCGCAGGTCTATTTTAATACTTTTCAGATCGTATTATAAAGCCAGCTGATTGTTTTGAATAAAAATATTTCTGTTATGAGTTTTAAGGGGTAAATTAATTTCAAAAAAATTAAATGTACAACAAAGGAGATGCATTTTTACTGAGAAGCCTTTCATAGCAGAAAGACACTCGGAGAGTTTGCCAAACCACTGCCGAAGGGGACCTTGTTTGAAAAACATTTTCGAACCACTTTTGATGCTATTTGTCCCAGGACTCGAGCCTTGGACCTACGGTGTGGTAGGCCGGCAACACTACCGCCACACCACGGGCTTCCTTACCAACATCTGCTAACCACATTTTTTCAAAATGCCAGTACATGCATATTTTATGTTTGAAAAATTTGTGTTCAAATAGACAAATCGACTCATCTCATCCTTATTATTTCAGTTTGCTTATCGATGGCCCCACCTCTTCTTATTTTCATACTTACAAACATTTCATGTTCATGAAAGGTATGAAAATCAAAAAAGGTATATAACTTCCCTATCGCAGAACAACTTGCCCGGATATTTTACTTGTGTGTTATCCGATTTGCCTAATTTTTGGCAGAAGTATACTACATGCTATCGGGAAGCATCTGACCAATTTTGATTGAAATACCTAGTTGGAACTACAAGCAATATCCTTTAAAAATAGCAGAATTCTTATACTGAAAAGTGGGCGGCACCACGCCTACCAAAACCCACAAAATTTGTTTGCGGTCGCGTTTTGTTTATAAAGCTTATTATTTTGATCTTATTGATGTAGCTCGCATAGTTATAGAAATATCGCGTACATTTTAAAAAAAAAATTTTTAGAACTCTGCTAAAAAACTGGGCGTGGCCGTTGACCGATTTCGCCCATTTTTACAACAAATATTTACCTTTATATGTTCAACATTTTCGACAAATATTGTTTCGATAAATCAATTTTTCCGGAGTTATGGAATAAGAAGTTTTGTAGAATAATCCACTATAAAAGGGGCGGGGCTACGCCCATTTTCGAAAATTTATAATCTTCGACTTTCTTCCTTCACGGACACTTTGAAAGTGAAATAGAAATGTGTATAACTGTCATGAGTTTGTGGTGTGAAGTTTGAAGGTTTTTTGCTTATTTTTGTTTTTACAAAAATCAATTTTTTGTTTGGTAAGAAACACTGTTGAAGATTAGATAAATGCGTGTGATATACTTTTTCTCACAAGGTTCAATTAGGTTCGATTAGTCAATTTACCCGGACCCATACCGAAAGTTACCGTATTTCTCCCATCACATTTTAAAGAGCATCGGTGGACTTTTTGACTGTTTCTTTCTTCGCGTTTCTGTGTGTGCGGTTGTACATCTAGCTCATTCTCATTTATTTTTTGACCTAAGATAAACATATAGCTGTACTGCTCACACCGGTGTCACAGCCACTAGTCATTTGACTCGAATATAACACGTAAAATTACGGGATATTTTACCGACTTGAATACCAATTGGAGTTGCAGTCATTCGATTTTTACAGGGTTCTTTATCGGGTTCTGGGATGTGAATCCATGTACTTTGAGCAGGACTAAAAATGCAAAACAAAATATAGTTTTTGATACATCAAAATGTAAAAGCGATATAGTAAATATAGAAATAAATCAATAAACATAAGGTAGCATTATTAGAAAAAAGTGTGGTAAACTCTATATAGCAGTTCTTAAAAAGACCTTGCGCTTTTTAAAAATAATAGCATTTTTCTCATATTAACAATTATTTTCGATCTTTCAGTTTAACCCATTTAAAAGGCGTGTTTTGTAGCTTCTAAAGTTTACTTACTAAAAATTTAAGTAAAATAAATCAGCAGCAGCTTTAGATTTAACAACGTCCTATTACTTGGGAAGCCATCACAGTCGCGAATACATCAGATATTAACTTGGAAATTGCTGAGTGTCATTCTTACATTAAAATATGTCTTATTATTATTACAAATACCAATCCACTCATGCCTTTGATTTCAAATGCCGGAACCATAACCTTCAGGGAACTCAGTAACTTAAGCCATACATTTCTGGCTCAGAACTAGAACTAGAGTGCCGCATATGAACTAGTTCTATAGTAGTAAGATTTTCCTTAGTTAAAAAGCTGAAGTTGAGTAAACATCCCTGGAAGTTTTGAATTGTAATTGAAAAAATTATGTCACAATAATTTTCTCAGAGATGAAAGGATCAATTATTTGAGTAATAATCTTTTTAAGAAGCAGAGAAAATTATAAAAAAAAATTTTTTCGGGACCATCGAAAGAATGAGTAAGGAGACATTAGCTCTAGTGCGTACAATTGGATTGGCCTAAACCCATTGCAATGCGAGGTGAAATCGTTATATTTATAATTAAAAAGTAGAATATCGCCCTGTTAAATTTGCCTGTGGATTGCATATCAAAGAGATTTTCGAACTAGATCGGAAATTAGAAGAGTGGTCCGCAATCAATGTCTGCCGTATACAGTGAGCTATAATTGATTCTAACTATTTCCTTATAGGTGGTGAAAGTAAGCTCGTCGGCCCCGTATGAGAGCAAATGGGACCTGTCCAACACTACCCGTTTAGGCATAAAATAGCATAATTAGTATCTTCATAGAACATGCTCAAAAAAGGTATCAGGTCAACAAATACATGCCAATACAACTGGCATTGGTCACATTCTCATCAAGGGCTCATCCTATACTAATAGTTTTTTTGCTGGGTGAGAACTAGATACCTTTCCTCACATACATACATTGTTAATACTCGGATATAGCATACTTTGCGCTTTTGGAATAAATCGCTGAATTGGAAATTTCAATTCATGCCATCAAAACAAGCAGTCGGATCAAATTCTATACATCTCTTTATCATTATTGAGCATTATAGCAATATTGACAGATTACGCATAGTGCGGAAATAATTTGAACAGCAGCTTAAATGAAAAAAACATCAATAATACTATTAACAACAAAAATGTCAGAAAAACTCATTCAAAGCAAAACAATGGCAGCTACAGCTCAGTATCAAAAAGATAATCACAAGCTTTTCGTCGGTAGACAGTACTAAAGCAATCAGCCACCAAGCTGCTAACTATATGACTTTTGTAAAGCGGGATTTTTGGGATATCGAATGGCATTTCGCATTCTTTATTTTACAACTATTTAACTTTCAAAAGTGCATCGAATAGTTTTTGGGAAAATCTTCTGGAAAATAATTGCAATACTTGGTGTCACATATCTTACTTTAGTTATGAGAGGCTTATATTAAATTTAGTTTGGTACGCAAAGTGTTTTCTGATAAAATTTGATAAGGTTGCTATCCTTAGAAAATTTTGAAATTGTCAGATTGTAATCCCTTCAATTCGTAATATAGAAAAGTGAGGATCGTCGAGACTGACAAGGCCAGTATATTTTATTTTCCTAATAATGGCGTTTGCCCTCAAACTCTTTGCAAGAAATATGGATCCATTCAATAGTTATCCTAATCTAGCGAAAAATTCTGCAAAATGAAGAATTCATATTTTCATACATACATACTAACTCGATACCACACATGGCCTGATTACGATTAGAGCAGCAAGCTCTCAATACATAGGCGAACGCCGTAAGGTAGTTTGTGGGTGTGTCGGCTATTGCTGCATTTATTAGTTTGTCTCTAGCCATTAGTTCTTATCCCATTGCGCGGCCAGAAAAGGTTTACAAATGAAACGTGTGGAACTTGGCTGTGCTAACTCGGCAATTTTTGTTGCTATAAACACGTGCATAGATATACTCTATATATTTGCATTTGCATTGCCGCTATCGACTTTTATAGGCGAGTTTGTATATGTTTAATGCAACTAAGAACTTGCGAAATTTGAGGCGCATTTCATGCTTGGCACGAAGAGCAATTTAAATTAACATTCTTCGTATTGTGGCTTTGGCCACGATGGAATTCCTATACGTTATTTTACCTCACCAATCTACACCAGACTCAACCCCTTTCGATTTTGAAACGATACACTTAAATCAATTGGGGCCACAACATTGCTGTGGCTCACACACTCGTGTCAAAGGAACTTTCTTTATAGGCGGAGGTACACTGGCCTCACAAACTATGACTCAACCTTATTGTTTAAATAAAACCTATTCTGCGGAATGTTTTCGGGTGTTTCGTGAGCTCTTACGCAGAGAATCGTTTCAGACCAATTCAGTCCGTTTCGTGCCGGGAATCTCATTCTATAAAAAACCAAGAACCCATTCTTTTGGGCCTGATAAACAGCTGTTAAGAATTATATGTGCATCTTTATACGAGAAGTAGAGAAATCTATCAAAATGAAAAATATTAAATATTTGTTAGCACAACACCAACAATTTCAAAACAGTAAGTTCAATTTTTAAAATCCCTCCTTGAAATAAGTTTCCAAAAGTAAGGTCAAAGATAACACTTTTTACTCTCAAATAGTCGAATAGAAGTTCCTTAAGGTCTATAATAGTACCATGTTTTAATTATGAAAGGCTACGTAGGTAGCACTATCCCACCCTGTACTTTTCACAATCCAAACTCCCAAATTGATCCTAAAACAAAAAGTGTCATTTCTTTTCAAACTCTTTTATATTGCTGAATGAAATTTTAAAATAGTACTGAAAAATTTACTTCTTAGCAAAAATATGTAGGTTAGGTAGACTTTGAAATTTTTGATAGTTTCTTTTGTTTACATTCGGTGAAAGTTTATTTATTTTGCTTGAAGTCTAGCGTAAGTTACAAACTCAGGTTTGCTTTCTTAATAGTTTTGCTTAATTTATCCGTGCATATCTTTTGCAGGCCCTACCCAGACTACATTTAATCTCTGAATTTCCTGCCCAATTCACGTACGAGCATACGGCTATTCAATTGCGATCTTAATGAAGAAATTTGCACTAGGACTGTTCTCGTGGCACGCCACCTGTCAGAAGCCATTCAGACGATGAACCAGGCAACGGTGCTTTAATGCACAAATCTTGTCGTTTACGCCGATTCATCAGAAACTGCCAGTTTAACATTTAATTATGCTCTTTATCTTTGTAACACATATGTTTCTTTTAGAAGTTCCCCTGTGGGCTCTCTATACATCTGATAAATAAAATATAAAAAAACCAAATAATATTACTTAAATCCCATAGTTTTATCAAATTTTATTTTAATACCTTTTTTTTTTTTTTGGTTTGTGATACTCCAAATGCGGAGCGAAATGGCCAAGTGTTTAAATCATCTTAAACAGCCAGGTTATCTTTCATTTTAATTGTGTGTTGCCATATTATTTCATTGGTACGACATGTATTTAAATTTTTCATTCTTTTATTCGATATGTTCCGTTTTATTTATTGTTCCGTTATTCGATGTATTCCGTTATTTTCACATATTTTCAATCTCTTTTTTTTTTTTCTTTTCACATTGTTTCGGTTTACAGTATTTTCATTTTACACGAATTTTTCACATTAATTATTATTATTCAGTTCAAAACATTATTTCAATATATAAGCTTAGTACTTTTATAAGTTTAACGATAAAACTATTTTAGAGACATCAATAAATATCCCTAGGGCCCAATAATTTCAACTCAACCAAAAGTACAGTACAGGGATATTTTGATGACTCTACGCGACGACGTCCAAAAGCGAAGTGTTTTAATACCTTTTAAAAAAAAAACATGAAGCAATTTTTCTCCTTTTTCCTCTCCTTCTTAAAAGCAACCATGTTTGCGGAGTGTCACATATGTAAAAACTGTATATACAAAACCTCTGGTAATTGAGTCATGTAATAGTACGAGATATCTTGGCTTCCGGTCCCGAGGAGATATAATTGCAAATTATTCTTTTAAAACAGGGCTTTCCCGTCTATAGAAATACTCTCAGGAAAGAGATGTTCAATTAGGCGGATTTAAAATGATGAATGGAAGAGTGATTTGTGTAGGGATGACTGAATCACGACGACTAGAACATGTTTAGGGGGTACTCACAAAACTGATGGAGTCACATTTTGAGAAATGTTAAAACCTTATAAGCAATTAAGTAACAACTAATTATTCTTACTGATAATTAAGGATGCCAATTTAAGGGAATTTAAAATTCTTTAACAGAAATTGATTCAAGTTCATATTTGCTATCCATAACCGCTTTGAATATTTGAGTTTTAAACTTTTGTCATTGTTTGCCGTAATAAACCCGATGTCTACCTTTTTCTTAAAAAAAAAGCGACCCAAATCAAAATTCGTGTTTCGTACACGAAAAACATGCCAATTCGATGTCAGCAGCGCAAAGTCCAACGCAAAATTACGTTGTATGCAATAAAAATTTGTTATGGTAAAACAAGCAACAACAAACTATTATTGTAGCACAATAATGTCGGAATCATGTTAAAGTGCAACAACGTAAAAAGCACAAAAAAATTAAAAAAAAACAAAGACAAACAGCAATAGCAAAAGTAACGGAAGAGATCAAAACGGGAATGCGACAAACAAACATAACAGGTGGCGCAAAAGTAATCCTCCTATCAGAAAATGCTATAAATTTTGCGATTGGCCCCTAAAGTCAGTTCTGTTTTGACATTTGTGTAGTAAACACATGCGAAATACACGTTAATAAACAATGTTACACTACACTGCTCCAGAACGCGGAATATTGCTGACTATTTATTTGACCAATAATCGGTCGGGGCCAAACGGTTACTGTGAATGGTGAGCTCTACAGAGCAATGATCAACGAGTTCTTTTTGCCACAACTTGATGAATTGGGATTGGAAAACATGTGGTTCAAACAAGACGGTGCAACAGCACACACTGCACGTGCCACAACCGATATGCTAAACATCGGAAGCTTACTTTTGCGCCACCTTGTACAAACATATTACTTACATGTATAATAGAGGCGGTCAAATTGTATGGATGGATTTTTTTTCATCAGGAGTATAGCAAAAGCGTAATCTACAGATGATTCTAAGAAAAATTGCTGCAGACACCATAGCTCTAAGTCCGATTTCGAGTCCCCCACTTTTGCAAAATAGATATTGTATTGTTTGGCCAAAAAATCTTCATAGCTTCTGATAGAATTATAGGAAAAATATCATATTGGGCTTAATTTAAAGGTATTTTATGTACATTTCAGAATCTGTATTAATATCTATAGTGTTTTTGAATTTTAGTAGAGATATCAGGCTTAAATTATGAGAAATTCGCCTAAAATTAGCTTTTAACTACTACATTATCATTTTTAACAAATTTCTTGTGGACAATTTTTTTTTTCGTTACAACTAAAATAAGTTCAGAATATTTCCAACAACTTTCATTCAGACAGTTTTTCTTTTATCAAAATCGTTTTAGTAGAAAAATTGTTGTTTTCTATAACACTTTTGGAAACAGATGTTAACCACTGTACATATTTTTCTGTTGCTTTTATATGCATTGGAATATTAGGATCATCTAGTGTTGGCTCATCATAATCGAAGAATTGTACCAAGTGATCGTACGGAATATTGCTTGTGAATGCTGGTTAAGATAGTAAATTATCGTCATTCAGATCAATCATATCAGTATAATCTGAAGCATTAAAATTGATATTATATATTTTGTAAACTCTGAGTTTAGGTGGATCAAGTATTTTTTCTCGACAGTATAACATTTTTTTGATAGCTCTATCCCGTATGGCTTTTCTATCATCAAATAACATTGTTAATAAAATGTTTTCTGGATGAGCGTGATATAAATTATTTTGGATTACACCATCTACAATATTAAGTAAATTACGTGGTAGGTATCGTGTCCAACGAATAAACTTTGATAAAAGTACACTGCCGTATACAACAGAATTATAGCATTTTACATTGAAATACATTGGCACATAGATTCTAATAACATAAACTGCTAGAGTTTTCAACTTTTCCGATAGTGTATTAGTTGTTGTATATATACGTAATACCCTGCTTGCTTTGGTTAGCCATCGAGAATGTACAACTGGTCCTGGTTTTATGTTAGCTAAATCAACTGAAACAGCACCACTTGAAATTGCTTAGGCCATTTGATATAAATATTCAACATCTGTAGATCATTCTCGTTCTTGTTCATAACTGATCATACCAGGCATATTTTCCAATGCTATTGGTTCAAAATCACTTACAACAGGAAAAATAAATTCTTTAGATCAATTAAAATTAGTATAATTTTCCTATTTTAATTTGATTGAAAAAATATTATAAAATAATTTTAACAAATGCATACCTGAAATTTTTCACAGTCTTGAAAGTCTTTGAATATATTTCCACTTGTTGCTCTTGGTCCACTCGTGACTGTTTTATCTAATGCTCTGAATAAATGACCAAATGGTAATTCATTGAAATGAAGCAAACATGTAAACCAGTGCAGTGGTCTATTTTAATGCTTTTCACAAAGTTTTATAACACCATTTTCTATTCCAGTATAAGCCAGATCTATTGCCAGTTTTTTGCTATTGAAGAATTCATTTAATTTTTTTAATTTGTGTTTTGCATTTTCTTCTTCAGCCAAATTAACATATCCAAGTAATTCAGCATTAGGCTCTTTTTGAACAACTAAATGGGATTCTTTTACCATATTTGCATAAAATTTCTCTCTAGTTAATGAATCATTTTTTCTGCCATCGAAAGAAAATGCAGTTATGTTGGAATCTACATATGTATCGTTTACGAAGCACTTCATCTCTAGCTTCAATTTTTTCTCTTGCAACTTGAGATTTATCCATTATGACGAGTTCAACACGAACATCGCGAAAATTAATATCTTCGAAAAGAGCTGTTGCTAAACATGAAGCAACTCCATCTGAAACACCAAATCTGTCACACATCATAGCAAAATTTATAGCATCTCATCGTTGAGTATAATGTCCTCGTTTTATTGTACAATGTCATCCATATATTCGGGTATTGTGAATTTTCTATCATTATGTTGGTCCATCATAAATTCTTTTAAATGGTTTGGTATTAAACCACATGAGCATTCTGTTGTTTTTAACTTACATTAGCATTTTCCAATGTAAAATAATTCATTTGTTGATTGTACGAATGCGGTAAATTCCTAAACTTTTTTTCTGTGTTTAGGGCTTTCGTGATATTTTTCAATTAAAACACTTAGTTTTCTTGGAATACTACGTCTATGAATCAGTTGAATATTCAATTTATTCCAAATTTCAACCAATTTATCAATTAGATGAGGAGTTAAATTTTTATGCAAAAACATTTTACTTTGAATTGTAGCATGATCACTTAAAAAAAAATAAAATCTTAAAAGGTCACAACTAGACGGTAAATTCAGATTATTTAATTCACTTGAAAAACCAAACGCAATAAAATCGTGTTCTAGGATATGTGATAAAGTGGATCCAGATGATGTAGAAGGTTTTGGTTCATCCATTTTAAATTGAAATAAAAACAAAGAAAAAAAAATTTTTCCATAAGAAATTTGTTAAAAATGATGATGTAGTAGTTAAAAGTTCATGTTAGGCTAATTTCTCATAATTTAAGACTGATATCTACAATTCAAAAACACTATAGATTTTAATACAAATTCTTAAATGTACGTAAAATACCTTTCAAGTAAGCCCAATATGATATTTTTCCTATAATTCTATCAGAAGCTACAGGGTGGCGCAAAAGTAATCCTCCTAT
Source organism: Merzomyia westermanni (assembly GCA_949987695.1). Taxonomy (NCBI): domain Eukaryota; kingdom Metazoa; phylum Arthropoda; class Insecta; order Diptera; family Tephritidae; genus Merzomyia; species Merzomyia westermanni. Next base: position 1,214,421 of record OX465288.1, read on the forward strand.
CAGAAAATGCTATAAATTTTGCGATTGGCCCCTAAAGTCAGTTCTGTTTTGACATTTGTGTAGTAAACACATGAGAAATACACGTTAATAAACAATGTTACGCTACACTGCTCCAGAACGCGGAATATTGCTGACTATTTATTTGACCAATAATCGGTCGGGGCCAAACGGTTACTGTGAATGGTGAGCGCTACAGAGCAATGATCAACGAGTTCTTTTTGCCGCAACTTGATGAATTGGGATTGGAAAACGTATGGTTCCAACAAGACGGTGCAACAGCACACACTGCACGTGCCACAACCGATATGCTGAACATCGGAAGCTTACTTTTGCGCCACCTTGTATGAAGAGTTTTTGGCCGAACAATACAATATCTATTTTGCAAAAGTGGGGGACTCGAAATCGGACTTAGAGCTATGGTGTCTGCAGCAATTTTTCTTAGATTCATCTGTAGATTACGGTTTTGCTATACTCCTGATTGAAAAAAAAATTTTACCGGCTCTAATGTATAAAGAAGACATATAAACATTTACTGAGCAACTCTGGAAAAAAGCGAAGGAGACAAAAATTGTTGCGAAATATTAAGGAAACTAACCAAAACAGAGACAAATCGCACAATGAAAAAGCGCGAGAATCAAAGAAGCAAACAAAGTGACGAGGAATCAATTGAGCTCGCATTTGTCCCAAAACAAAAAGGTCGATTGTTTGCATTATAAACAGCGGACCAATATATCCGTACATACAGATCTACTTTTACGCATAGAACGGAAACATTCAAGTACACGAAAAGTGATGGAACTGTGCAAATCGTAGCGCGAAGTTTGGTGGAGAGCAATCGTTGCTAGGTAAAGAGACAAAACCAGGAAGTGCTGAAACAGCAACAAACATTTTGCCACAGAAATATCACAAATATAGATCGAAGTGGACAAACAAGAAATTATACAAGAGCGCAAAGGTAATACCAAAGCCAAGCTCAATGTAAGATCCAGGGCGTCAAAATTAATAAGGGCTTACTCGCACTGTCTCTCTCAAATGTTCGCGCGCTGCTTGAATTAATAGCGTTTTGCAACATTTCAATTTATTTCACACATTAAACAGCATGCGACAATGTCTGCTCACACAAAAAACTATTGGAGCGCGTGAGTAGCCGCAAATAACACAATGCAAGAACCAACTCATTAGAAATGATTCAGGCCCACATGACACAAAATGTTTTTTCCTTCTCAGGTCCAATTTTCTAAAAAAGTGAACAATATTGGCAGAGGAATGAATACTAATTAGATACAGATATAGAATCAAGTTTCAGAGAACATCATTCTAAGCCAATTCAGGAAATCACCAGAAGGTCAAAATGTTCTAACAAAGCTGCTCTCAGACATCATAACAAATATGATCAAACACGGTAAAGGTCCACGGATAATAAGAATGGGAGATTTCCCGTCTTTAAGTGTGCAACAACTTCTTGTGATTTATTTAATTATGCTTTCTTCTTTACATTGTATACCCAATCAGTTATATAACTTCGCAAAGACGAAAATGACAGTTCGAGTTCTTTAGAAAGTGTTTTGACTATCAATTCGACCCCCTTGAGTTTGTCTGGGAAATTACGAAGGGCATTCAAACTATCAAGAGCTCTCCGAAACAAGCGCACTTACTTTTAAAAAAGCCATGTAAAAAATTGCAAAATTTAAAATTTCGATGCAAAAATAGAGGTTGCATACTGTTATACTCGTATTGTTGGTATACAGGGCGTATGATGAACATTGTGACCAGAGAGGTGAAAAGTTGCGTCGTGCTGCACATTTGCCGCGTGAGAAGCTTAGAACAAAGCATAATTAAGAGGAAATTCTCATGAATTAATTTAAGTTCACTTGTGCACGAAATTTCCATAAAAGTGGCATTTTAATTGCGCTTCAAAAAATATCTCAAACTCTGTCGTTTGCTTGTGTCTGCGCCAAATCGGATTTCTAATAGCCCCACGCCGTGCTCGCATTTATATACCCCACTTTCACGATAAAGAAGTGCCCTTTTGGCTGTTGTTGTTTTAAGTGGACGCAGGTGCTTGGGTCACACCCTCAAGGACAAACATAAGGAAAGTGCCTAAGACGAACCGAAGATCGCAATAAAAATGGGCAGTAGTTGCTTGAGCGGCAACAAAAATTGCGCTTTGGCGTGGCAGCTAAGTACTCGCTACTACTTGGGAATTTTGCTACTTAGCGTGAAGTGGATGCAACTAATTATCTGTAAATATTTATACTAGAAAAAAATGGCTAAGGAAAGGCAATGAAAGCAAAGAGTGTGAAAAATGCTTACCACAATATGAAAAGTAGCAAAAACTAGTATTTGCTACGATGAAGCAGGCGAAAAAGGTGGACGCGCATCAAGAGCAGTTGAGGGACTCGTACACCAACATTATATAACTGACCGGCCGTCCGACAGCCAATGAAGTCGTTTTCACAAAAAACTGTAATTAACTTTGTTCGACACTTAACTCCACACAGCGACTATGCTCGCTCGTATACCATTTATGTCAGGCATTTTAAACGCTACAAGGCGGTTTCATAAATTTGATCAGTTATTTATGAATATTTACATACAAAATTTAGATATTGTATAATAAAGTACTCGTAAAGAGTATTTGATAGATAACACAAGAAGACAAACATTTTTTTAGAAAATTATGATGCTTTATGCGGACTGAAAATCTGAAATATGTTTTTATTTACATTTTCATTCTGTGTAGGGTATACATTGTTATATTGGAAAAAAATAATTTTTTCATGTCAATATTTGGTAATTTCAGTATCAATTCGGTAGAGTGTGCGTTAATTGGTGCAAGTCAGAGATGTCAACCCAAATTACACTATGGGACAAGATAATGATGGTCACAAGAAGTTAATATGAACGAAAATTTGCTATATTAAGGTCTTACGACATCAGTGTTATTTAATTATATTTTATAGGGAAGTAAAATACATTTAAGATTCGTTGTTAATGATATTATGGTCTTCGCCAGTATACAAAGTCAAGGGGCATTCAGGCTTTGAGTGTGGATTGCATTACTTCAGTAAAAAATGTTCACTTTTCACTTCCATCCGCTCACTTCTAGGATACTATTAGTTTCATCGATGCCGGCCCGTTTGGCAGGAATGTCGCCCATCAGCTTTTCTCAGTCATTGAATATATAGAAGGGGCAACCTTGACTTCGCCAGCTCGTAATACCCTAGATTTATAGACATCCCTTCTACTTCAGATTGAGAATTTCACATAGTAAATGCTCATCAGAAGCAAATTATTTTATTTATATAAACGGTTTGAAATTTTTTTTCATTGTTTTTCGCATCAAGAATCAACAGTTTAAAACTCAAAACGAGTAAGGCATGGCGCTACTTAATGCAAACACTTATATTCTATTTATCATTTTCTCTGATGTGAAAAATAAAAAATACATTCCTTATTTACTATAAGTTGCAACCTTCGTCACTTGATATCAACATCTATTGGAATATTTAATATAGTTTCTAAATAATTGCCTTAATCTTATAAAATCTTCCACATTGGCAACACCTTGGCAAAAGAGCTCAGAGTATAGTGGATTTTCCGCGCACAAGGTACTTTCATAACATGTCGTTCCTGCAGCCTTCGACTTAAAAGTGAATATACAAATACACAGGAATAGTTCATTTAAAATTAAAAGAGGGCAAAATTAATTAAACCTTTACAAGAATTTAAATTACTGACACTAGAAGCAGATTTGCTCAAGTAGTAAATACATACATACACTAATATTTACATATACATAAGCTCATATCGAACTCAAATATCTACAAATTTTAGATCCAATCGCAGTCATTGCACAAAATACGCTTAATTAAAGTGCAAATGATAGTTAAGTATTGTATTTGTAGTCATGTTGTCAGGTCATTACTGACAACAACAAGAGGAACGATATCAGCAATAACCTATTTACTTGCACTTGAACACGTTCAATACTGTAGATACTTACAGTGCTGGTACTGAAAGGAGGTGCGGGGGCAAAATACCAGAACCGCATTCTCTTCATAGCTTTTAACTCAGAAAAGCCGGCAGTCTATGATTTCTCATTTTGTGAGGAGCTTCTAACCTCTGTCCTCTTAAATTTCAAGTATATGGTAAATGTTTCTCTCCACAAAATTCTGATCAAAATAGAACTACTTTTCGAACGGTTCTGGTTTAAATCTGACATATATAAATAAACATCGAAACAAATCTGGCGAAAAATAAGATTTTGTGCAATTTGAACTTCTATGAATATAAAATTCTCAGAACTACTTAAATTGAAACAAGTGTGGTCTTCCATTTCAAACAAGCTGTATACGCTTCTTCGGCAGCATACGAATTCATAGCCTGCAAACTTTCCAGAGTTGAAATTTGAAACAGAAAGGAGTATTGCGCTCTGAACTCCAGTTCCCCTTCTACTCCAAAAACATTTTAGAGTAGACATTTGTATGTATATAAAGGGTGGCGCAAAAGTAATCCTCCTATCAGAAAATGCTATAAATTTTGCGATTGGCCCCTAAAGTCAGTTCTGTTTTGACATTTGTGTAGTAAACACATGCGAAATACACGTTAATAAACAATGTTACACTACACTGCTCCAGAACGCGGAATATTGCTGACTATTTATTTGACCAATAATCGGTCGGGGCCAAACGGTTACTGTGAATGGTGAGCGCTACAGAGCAATGATCAATGAGTTCTTTTTGCCACAACTTGATGAATTGGGATTGGAAAACATGTGGTTCCAACAAGACGGTGCAACAGCACACACTGCACGTGCCACAACCGATATGCTGAACATCGGAAGCTTACTTTTGCGCCACCTTGTATGTCACAGGTTTGGCAGATACCTGACACAGTTTTAGTGAAGTATCGAGTGAAGTGTTTAAACGATATTCAAAGTTGTGAGCAATAAACATTTACGGCTATGCATTACATAACGGTCTACAACAACAACTATGGAATTACTATCTTAATTACACTGAATACCAATTGGCTTTGCACAAATCTACAAATTCTGCCGGAGGTATGATTTTGCTTGAAGCATCACTCAACTGGAATAAGAGTACGTGTGTATGTGTCTCTACACTTCCTGACTTCCTTAAGTCGACGGGATGCTAGCACCACAAACGCATGAAATGTCAAATTGATTTAATTACTTGAAACTACATGGAGAACTTAGTGAAAATGACAAAGGAAATTGATTGTAATTGAAATATTTTCGTTGTAGGTAAGAGAAAGCTGAAACCGAATACCTTGTTTTATGTTTTTAGAGCATTGTGTCTTCATGTGCTGTTGCTAGTTGTTGCCAAAATCCCACAAGTCCGGTATCAGTTTTCAATTAAATATAAGTTAATTAATGACTGATAACTTTATATTATTATATGCATGACCAACCCCTTCGTTAACGAAATATAATAATAATAATAAATTTACTAATTAAAACTCAATACTGGTATGAATTTATCACACACCCAGTCATTGCGCACTTTCACAGAAGGCACGAGTTTTGGTTGGTTAGAATTGAGTTAATACTAGGAAACTAAAATTCTAAGAAAGTAAGTAGTATGTTTGAAATCTAAAAACATTTGCCACTTGCCGTATCAGCTTTTAAGCATGAAAAAGTAATATTGGTGATAAGATTGTAAGAAACTTTTCTGAATTATCTAGGCTTCACAACACTTTTCAAAGTAAAATAAAATATTCCTCTTTGATCTTAGTCCGCGACATAAAATCCTCGTTTCCGCTTATTTTTAAAACGTTTCGATAGAAGAAATGAAAATTTAAAATGTTGTTTGAAAACAACTTTGATCAAAGAGGGGGAAACTAATATTTTGCTTCCATATATTTCAACCTGAACTGAAACTAATCATGTCATAGACAATGCCCCTAATGATTATTGCCGTCATCGCAATAAATCAAATATGCAAACAACAGAGAAATATTTCTATTTTTACAGGGACCCGAAAAAAGGTTTGCTTCATTTCTAAGCGCTCATAAGCTGCATAAACAAGTTTTCCATCATGTGGGAGCATCTTTTACCACTTCCCCCGCAGCATATCATGATTAGCGCTTTTGCACATATTGGTTTGTAAAAGCATGTAAGTTCTTTGTTTGTGATAGTAAAAATATTTATTTCTATATTTACCTATATACTCGTATATGTACATAAATACACACATACAGGGTGTTTTTTTTACAGGTTTGTTTTTCGAATAGAGATAAAACTGGCATTTTGTCGTCAAATCTGGCAACTCTAATGTCATTTATGTTCAGTTTGGTTTGCCATTTCATCATGAACAGGTTGACAAAAGAACAACGCTTGCAAATCGTGCAAATTTATTTCGAAAATAATGGTTCAGTTCGCGAAGTTTACCGTGAGCTCCGTCCATTTTATGGTCGACATAATCGTCCATCAGAGCAATTAATTCGGTTAACCATGGATCGTTTTCGCACTACGTTTACTCTATGTGATAATACGCATCCGCAGAGACGTCGAACAGTGCGCACCGAAGAAACAATTGCCGCTGTAGAGCAAAGTGTTGAAGAGGACCCGAATGAATCGATTCGCCACCGTGCACAGCAATTGGAGCTTTGTCCATCAACTTTATGGAAGATTTTGCGCAAAGATCTTGGCTTGCGACCTTACAAGATCCAGCTTGTGCAAGAATTAAAGCCGCGAGACCATGCAATGCGTCGTGATTTTGGTGTATGGGCCGAAAATGAGATTGATTTCGATGCTGATTTTCATCGCAAAATTTTGTTCAGTGATGAGGCTCATTTTTGGTTGAATGGCTACGTCAACAAGCAAAATTGCCGCATTTGGAGTGAAGAGAATCCACATGAGACCCTTGAAACGCCATTACATCCACAAAAACTGACTGTTTGGTGTGCTCTATGGGCTGGTGGAGTCATTGGGCCATACTTCTTCCGCAATAATGCTGGAGAGGCAGCTACCGTTAATGGAGACCGGTATAGAGCCATGATAGCCGACTATTTTGTTCCTGAATTGGATGGCATGAATGTGGATGAGTTGTGGTTCCAACAAGACGGCGCTACATGCCACACAGCGCACGTCACAATCGATTTATTGAAGGAAACATTCGATGAGAGCATAATTTCGCGGAATGGACCTGTCAATTGGCCACCAAGGTCGTGTGATTTGACACCATTGGATTATTTTCTTTGGGGATATGTGAAGTCGCTCGTCTACACCAACAAACCAGAAACGTTAAGGGAATTGGAAGCCAACATTCGTGGCGTTATTGCCGACATACGGCCCCATATGCTCGAAAAAGTGGTTGAAAATTGGACCTGTAGAATTGGCTTTATTCGAGCCAGCCGCGGCGGCCACATGCCCGAAACTATATTTAAACATTAATGGCATAAAATTATCCTTCCAATAAAGTCAAACTGATGGACCTTAAAACGATTTTCTTGTGTTTTATTTCAATTTGAAGTTCTATACCCCTAAAAAAAACACCCTTTATTATCAAAAACAATTAAATTTAGCAGTGACATTACACAAAAAGGCTACTAGCAACATGGGCTACCGGCCTTTGTAAAATTAAAATTAAATAGCATAAAGCCTTTGACTTTCATTCTATTGAATAGTTATTTTTTTCAATATAAAACAATTACCCTTATCATACTATTTTGGAATAATTTAAAAACAGCAGTGATTGTCGAAACGCAGTGAGAAATTCGATTTGATTTTGAGATGTGAAACTTCTTTATTTAGTGATGCGGTTCTACCTTACCAAAAAGCATATTTCGTTATTTACTGAATGCCAGTGTGTAAGTTTACATATATTAGTATCTGCTTAAGAAATGATTTTAATTTTCGCTTATACTCATTAATTCCTTATAAACTTTTTTGTTAAATTTGATGTTACTACGACTAAGTTACTATTTCTTGTTATGTCCTGAAATATTTGTGTAAAATTCCCTTAATTGCTTTTCGTCGTTATGAATATAAAACTCTCCCATCAATATATACAATTGTGCATTAGTAAATCTATTATTTGGAACTCATCAATGACATTAGCAAAATACCAACGCAGCGATTAAACTTCCGCAATTTCGATATCTGTGACAGATAATGTAATGTTGGTGAATTTTTGTTGTGGTTGGATATTGCTGTTTCTGGCACAGCTGTAATACAAAATTCAATAAACTTATGTATTGTAAATGTATTTGTTTCATTTTAGGAACACAAAGAGATTCAGGCTTTGCATCGATGAATGTTTTATGACGCCTTTTTGCACTTTCTCTGTTTCATGAATGAATGTTTGGGTTATAAGCGTACAAAGATATATTGGCCACAAGACAATAGTGCTTATGAACACGTCCATACTCTCGCACAAAAATTTAAAAATTTGACGCGATTTTTTCTAAATAAAAATTTTGCAACACAACGCCTTCATCCATTAGCGTCTGCAGATATTGTTGCATACGAGTAGATAAGTGATTGTCCACTTGATTGATATTGTTGTTGTCTTATTAGTTGTTTAGCAGTGTATTGTAGTATTAATATATTTCTATGTATATATATCTATTGAGAATGTTTCTATTGAAATAACAAAGTGATTTTAGTTTTTGCATTAAACATGACTTTCACTCTTTGTTCACTTCAGGCTGTTTTGTGGATTTATATGTCAGCAAGTTTTCCCAATTGGATAAGATTTGTTATTTCATGTTATTGTCAATATAAAATTACATGTTTACTAAATTATCTTTTCGGTGTAATCACGTATTTAGTTTCAATTGACTCCACGGACTTCACACAGTGGAATCATTAGTTGCCAAGGCCAGTGGGACAAAACTTTTGAGAGCGCTGTGATAGCAATAAAGGATGTTGCAGTACTTTTTATATTATTGTAAAATTTATTCAAAAGAGAAGCAATCCTCTCATATTACCATATTGTTAAAATAGCTTAGACTTTAGTTTCACTGTCCTTCACAAAGCACAAAACAATTTTTGCTTGCTTTGACACCAAAGAACAATATAAACATGAAGGGTTTGTAGAGAGCTTTCATAAAAATAGGTCGCTTTCTTTTAGAGATTTAGTAATTACTAAAGTATGCGAGCAATTTGTTTCAGATCCTTCGTGATCAAGTTGTTTATCTTCTTCCCAAAATACAGAACGACGATATTTTATTTTATTTTATAAAAGCTTACATAATAATACAAATTACCGTATATATTTCCCCCAGATGCCATCAAGATAAACCATTCGAATGCAGACATTTTAACTGAATTTTATCTGCTAGAGCTACAGTGACTCCGGTACGCAGATCCCGCTTTCGTGAGACTTTCCATTTCTCAATATTATGTAAGCTCTATATTTTCTGATTATGTCATTCATTTATTTTTCTTATCCTTAGCATCTTCTCTAATTGGATTTTATAAAACCAACGAGCTTTTAGGAGCTGCAGAATAACACACGCCAGTCATTCTTAGCAATGCTAACTCCTATAGGAAACATCAAGTGTGGCTAAATCATGCTTCACTTATTTAAGTTAAACAGAAGATGGTGACAAGAAAATATTATCAAAAAAACAGCAAACATGCAGCAAAAACAAATAAATAAATGTTTAATCACATCTTGAGCAAGTTTTGTGATCGGATCGCATTAAAAGTCACCATATTCAAAAATGGCATCATTGAAAGCGCCTAATTTTAGTAAATAATTATGAATTTATAAATGAAATTTACAACACAATCAGTAATTCGTGATTCATGAAAAATTCAACAAATCCCATTTTTACTCTTTCTAGCTATATGAAACATGCCGAACTGGTTTGCAATTTAAAACCACTTTTAATTAAATATTTTCCAAGGCCGCAAAAGCTTAGCTGGCCGCACTATTATTCACCACCAATTATTTTGTGCATTTTTACTTTAATCCTTACCACAACCGAGCCATTACTAATACATATTTATATTTCAGCTATGTACGTGCCTTTGGTTTGTCACCAAACACCTCATGTAGGCTAGACTGCGTCCGTCATGAAATTCCGATGGCAGAATCGGATTCAGCACTAAATTCCCTTTAAGAATTTGTGTTTATCCTTTTTCTACATTGATTTTGCGTTTTTGACAAAACTTTCAAGCAAAAACTTGAAATCAGAAAACCGTACCAACGTCTAAAGCTTGATTACCCTGTACCAGTCATTCGGAACTTTCTTTTGTGGAATTCAGTTTCCTATCCAAGCAAATTTTTTGCTTCAACGGATAGTCAGTCGCAAAGCAAAAATGAAATCAGTCCTACAAAATCTAGACAGGCAATAATAGACCTCAAAAAATAATTATTAAGCCTAATAATTTTACTATTTTATATGCCATTCTAAAAAGTAATATCTTTCTATCAATATAATTTTCAAACGGAAGAACTTTTTATGTAGCCATGATCGGAGTCCCTTATACACTATTTGTAAAGTGGATAGTTCCTACAGGGTATGTACCGACAGTATTTAACTTCCACTATTGGGATTTAAATGTACAATTGTAACGGCCCACCGTAGCGGAACTACTTCAATGCTAGAGTGTGGCTTTCGGTGCCAAATGTCATCTATGCAAATGAGATCTATTGAAAATAATCAACATTTCGAGTTGACAGTAACCAATCTGTGGCCATTTGTGTTAGTTTTACTGTTATTAAAACTGATATGGTTTGATACCCAGCTGTCCCAGGTCGAAGCGTGCGTAGTGTAACTTTGCGTAAGTAATGGCAGCGGCGGTATCGAAAATTACATAAAATGATATAATATCATGCAACTGTGAAACTGTTAATTTATTTAGAAGGAAGTTATATAGAACATTGAAAACAAATCACGCCCACTTTTATACATCAGCCTGTTTAAGAGTGGGGTATAGAAATAGAATAAAAATAAAAAATTGGCGCGATTAGGCTAAAGAAAAGCTTCTCTACCAATTTGTGGTGTACTGCTCCTAATTTTTCCTTCAAATTGGCGGGACCTATAGTTTTTTGCCGATTGCGAACGGCGTCTGCTCGGAGAGTTTGCCAAACCACTGCCGAGGGGCGACCCCGTTTTGAAAAACTTTTTCAAACCACTTTTGATGTTACCAGTCCCAGGACTCGATCCTTGGACCTTCGCTGTGGTAGCCTAGCAACACTACCGCCACACCACGGCGGCCCCCAAAGCAATGTCTTTATGACTATCAATGACTCTTAAGATAAAATGGTCGACACCTGCACGAAAATATGTTCAATTTGGAAAATTAGCCAACGAACAAATGATTTTTTTATTTTCCTCAAATAAGCTGAAACTTTACTCACATGATAAGCACAAATTTAGTTATCATTTATTACTTCTTCAAACCTACTTTTTTCCTGCACTGTTGGCAGCGTGTTAAAGTAATTCAACTAATCTCAAGGCGTGAATATCATTTTAAGAAATTTTAATTGCTATGATTTTTTTAATAACATTTATTGATTAGTAATAGTTTGTAATTGAATAGGTATGGGCAAAAATTAAAAACAAACGCGAAAGCTATTTTCTGGATCTATTTTAGCGGATCTTGGTTTAGCTTTTCGATTATCCGTCACCTCGAAGTTGAAAAGTTACTTTAATTGCGATAAAATTAAATCTAAAAAAAATTTAATTGATCTAATTACAGAATGATTATCCGAACGCACATTTGTATTCAGAGCAGATTAATGAGCTTCTAGATATTATACATCGCCAGGGGAATTTCTCTTTCATACTTTATAGAGTTTGAAAAATAGATTCAAATTCAAAAAGTCCATTTATTATAGAATTCTTATCATAAATCAACACAACTTAAGAAGAGGAGGATCTGGATTTCTATACCTAAGCCTTGCATCCTGGTATACAATTTCCCCTTTCACCGAAACTCACACTCCCCTGCTCGTTGCTATAGCCGCATTCATTGACGTTCATTTTGACAAATTGCTATTGCGTTGATTTTCAAATTTATACGAAGATTTTGATAATTTGACTTCGGGAGCAATATAAAGCGTGGGTACCATTACCGTTAGTTTGATAGGCATGTTTGTCAACGATAATGGCATTAGTATTGACAATACAATAGCCAAATGCAAATGAAATTTTCTCACATCACCGAGGTTAATAATATTCACAACAAAACCACAGGCACAGAAAGCGGCTCCCAGAATTTTAAGTACAGCCAAACAATTTTTTTTTAACTTTTTTGTGCGATTAGCGGTCCTGTCTTATATTCATTTATTCAGGATAAAGGAAATCAATGGCTGAAATCAGAAACACGAATTACTTTCAAAATCGTTTCAAGATAAAGAAATACAGAAAACAGTTCCATTTTGCATTGGTTTTTGGTTTGAATAGTATGTATATCAGTAGGATCCAGCTCACCGGTTTTCATTGAAATATAGCTCCAAGTAATTGACTTCGAAAGTAACCGAAATTGTCTAACAAAAAGAAAGCAGTGATACTCCTATTTCCAGAAAATTATTTTATGAAGGGCTCGCCTAGCAAATAACTGTAAATACCGTAATTATGGTTCTTATCTCATAATACGAGAACAAAAACTAAACCTTAACTTTTATTAATTTTTTTTTCTCCGTTGCGTGAGCCATAACTCCTCAAAGAGTTTGTGGTTCACAACAAGATTTTCTTCGACTTTTCCCATATAACAGAAAATATGTTTGAAAAAAATAACAAAATCAACTTATAACCATGCCCTCTTTTTATAACAACTCACAAACATTACCTCAATGAAATTGGAAAAACATATCCAGGTCACTAGTTGGGTCGAAACTTGGAAATTTTGCAGAAACAATAAACTGGGTTGACCTAATACAATCATATAAGGAGAACTAATACCACCCATATTAGAGTTCACACATCCGGCTTCCTCTGCCATTCCAATAATTTTATAATGCTGATTGATGTAAGAAACGAGAAATGTACAAGAATCCATGTTTTTGTACGGTATGATATGACCTCCATGAAACTATCTTTTTAGACTACATATTTCGTCATTAAATGAAGAAAATAATAATTTTTAGAATTATAATTGGCACTGTCAGTTCTTATTTTATCAAGCTGCAGCTGAAGCTGATCCATCTATGGAAGTATAAAAAATATATACACTTGAGTAAATAATGTCCAGTTTCACCAGAGTATTATTATTTCTTCACATAAGCTTTGCTTTTAGTTTTTCCAAACCAAGTATTCTTTGTATCTACATACAGGCATATATATCTATATGTTAAGCAGTGTGGAACCACAGACTTATCGATCTTCTAATGCAGGAAAAATCTGCTGGAAGTGCTTGGAGGTAGTAGCGTTGTGATTGGTTATTACCAGAATAAATCTTCCTAGGTAAGTTAGTAAAAAGTTAATCAAAAGAGCTAAAAAATCTATTATCACCCTACAAGAACTCTCTGATAACTTCTTCTTTTCATTAAAGAGAATATACTTATCTTGAATAAATCTTTGAAAATAATGGAATTCGGCCGCAGTTGGCTTATGAGCGTCAGCGTACTTAATCAAATTACCTCAGCTTATTATACCTTTCATGAACATGAAACGGTATTGTAACTTTGGTCCGATGTTTATAAGTATGAGAAGAAGAAGAGATAAACCCACCAATAAGTATACCGGCTGTCTCTTTGAACGCAAACTAGTCTCTCAGTTTTGAAGATACCTCGCTGAAATTTGCTAAGGGGCCGCCTATTTGCAAAACAATAATCATTTGTCGGAACCCGCAAGATCGGACCAATACAACGCATAGCTCCCATAGAATCGATTTTTCCGGTAAACGGTTTTTGGCCTGTAACTGTTGCAAATAAAAAGCTAGGAAAGTAAGTTTGGTACATATTATATATGTAATGTGTGTAGTGAAAATCACCCAGAGCAGACCAACATAACATATAGCTTCCAATCAATCGATTTTTCCGATAAATGGAATTTGAGCTATGTACGAGTATGTTTAAATTAACGGTTTTGCAGAGTTTGTACTAATTGTGAGTGAGGATCGGACACTTAAAACCGTGATGGGTACTTATTAAGTCTTCGGCACAGTCGTTGACAGCCCTTTCCTTACTTGTTTTTTTATTATTTTTTCCCCTTTTCAAATCTTCACTGCTTTTGCGTACTCTTGTTTGAATTGGAACCGGCTCGCCACAGGTAATTCCATTCATCTAATTTGATATCCCGTAATCCCCTTCAACTTGTTAACATTGCTAAACTATTAGCAAACAATATTTTTCTTTGACTTCCGCCACAGTTTGTTGAATATGAAGAGTTATATTATCCTTAAAGGTAGTATACCGTTAGTTAGTATTGTCATTTATATTACTTAGTGCCACATTTTTCATTTCCTTTGTCGTATATATACATTTACGTATATACATACGCGTGAATAAGTTTTTCACAGCTGTGCTCAAGTTTTCCTCATTTATTTGTCAGCATTGCAGGTTTTGTTCGCTTTCTTTTCAAATGGTTATTCAAAAGTTTTTAATGTCTATTCAAATATTTTTGCATGGACTTTTTCATTCTACTTACCATTCTGGTGTTGGTGTTTTAGTTTTTCTTTTTTTGCTTTTTGTTTTGAAAACTTGTTAATGCGCTTTTAACGTTTTCGAATGCAACTGCCAAAGATTTCAAAGCCGCAACAGCTGCACAACTGAACATGAATAAATGAGAGTTCCTACAATGCGCGCTGAAGCTAAAAACTATTAAACGCTAGGCGTTTGACGCACCGGCCCCTTCATTTGCGACCTGGCTACTACTTTAAACGCAACCACGGGGAACCATAAATAATCTCTTGGTGTCTTTTAGTTCGTATTATATTTTATTCTATACAACCAAATATAATTTCAAATCAACTCAACCGAAAGTTGTGCCACTTACTAAAATATTTCTACTATTATTAAATCTTGAAATTTCAAGCAATAACTATATAATCTCTATAAAACACACAACATGAAGTCGCAGATCCGCTACGGTTTTCAACTCCATGCATGACTAGTCTTCCCAGAAATTATTACGACAAAATGCAACATGGCTTGTGTCAAACAAGTCACCGAGCACGTATCTATGTATGTATGTGTAAGTGGCACAAACCCTGTAGATGAAACATTTAGATCTGACCTGGCGTTCTTCTAGTGCATTCGGAACCACTATTAGTTCGCCCTCAATCTTTTTCAAATGCACTCAACTGGCGAATACAATATGGCTTTGTTCTACGCAGACGAGATTGTCCCTGCTGCATTAATTTTCTGTAGTTCCCCACTAGTAATTAGGTACTATTTCGCTAGATTTCACAACGTGTTATTCTAGCCCTGAACCACCCCATAAATATACGCATTGGAACTAGTATATTTCAACCCAATCATTGGATAGTTTCTATCCAGAACAAAAAACTCGGCATATTACTCTGTATATGTTGTTGTAAGAATTCAGAAACCAGTTCCGTAACCGCATTTATTTATTTGATAATGAACAAATTATACTTTGTTTAACTTCATTCAGGAAACCATGGAACCCAACAGCAAATTCACGTCAATTCAATTCGTTGGGTTGTTATGATCCTAATTTTGAAGCTGCCAGAGAAAGCCTGTTCTAGCTTTTGTATGAATAACTTTTCCACATATTTGTGTTTACTAGAAGCAGTCAGCAAGATTAATTACGACGCTACTGGAGCTCTTAGAGCCAACAGGGTTGAAGATCCTCCACTCAAAGATTTGAAAAATATGAAAAAAACTGCAAGGGGTTTCTACCAAATTTAAATCCAGTTCATAACCAGAAATTTGTTTCACTAGTCACTGAGCTCCCTGCAGGGAATGTAACTGACTGCGCTTGAGAGATATGCAAACTCACATAAGGAAACGGTTCGGGGTGGCGTGCGTCGTGCGTCGGCGCTTGTCGGGTTATGAGTGCGAGTAAAACATGAGAGCGCAACAAATTCAATTCAATTTAATTTGACTTTATATGAATATTTTATGTAAATCACTTCGAAATAAAGGGACCTACTACATGCTGACATCACACAAATACATGGCCAAGAGTACATGGGCCACACACTTTTCCACATGCAAATCGTACGAACTGTGATTTCGCGTATGCATTAATGGTTTGTTTGGTTGAGTAAGTGTGAGTAAGTGTTTGAGTATGCAGTTGCAAGTAGTTAAGAGTTTGCGGCGGCACTTGTTTATTGGAAGAAGCGGGCCTTGTGGGAAGAAAGGGCGTTGTACTGTAAAACACAGCAATGGCACAACATGACAAGGCGAGCTTGCAGCAATTTTTCTTGCTACAGCAACAACAGCAATCAGCATACAACAAAAGCAGCTGCAACTTGTTGCATTTTGCATACCAAAAGTTGCACAACAAAAATGACTGACAAACATACTAGCAAGGCAATGCACCCTGGGCTAGGGACTTGCTTGGTTTGTGTGGATTCTTTAAAAGAAATCGGAAATTCGGAATATAAAGCTGGTTTGAGTTATGATGAAAGCGGCTCATATGTAACTTTTTTCCTGGAAGAAATCAAAACTATGGTCACCCCTGAGGTAATACCGCATAGCTGCTTTTCTTTTTAAGAGCATTTTTCTGAGGCCATAGTCAAAATCTACAGTGCATTTAGCATATTCTGGTTTACGCCTAATTATATAAGAGTTCTAGCTAAAAGAGCCTTATAATCAACACAAACTATGTTGCACACGATTAAATCGCAATTTACACAAAACATACTCAAATTCCACTTGGTATCGGTTTTACTTTCAATTTGGACCGATTTAAGAGCAAAAAGCTTCCCATATCTTTCCATAATATTTGTAAAATGCTCCTTCAATTTTGATGACAAAACCAAGCTTGCTGGCCCGTCGTGGAGTAGAAACGACTGTCCTCAGGACACAATGGATTTAATGTTGAAATGTCAGAGCGAGTACGACAGACAGCTATCGGCGGTGCCACAATAAAATATAACCGATGTTCCGTGCGTTCCTCGTTGTTGGCACTTGTGGCCCCATTTGTATTCATGTCACGTGTGCGTATAAGTGTGGATGTGTTCGGTTGCAGTACATGCACTCAATTATGTTGCAGCAGCTAAATGCTGAGTAAGTACACAATTTTTATATTTTTTAAATTTTATTTTTTATGTCGAACAAATTTTACATCTCCTTCTGCAACTTTTTTGCCAAATTGCGTGTGTGTGCTTTTAACGTTATTCGTGGAGTGATGCGCACATAAATCTTAGGGTAGCTACTCGGCCTTTCAAACGTCCAAGCGCACATACCAGACCCAACTCCTTTTGGCTTTACAATTCTGTACCAAGAATGTTGTACCTGTGTTGGATGTTTTTCTAGCGCTGTGCGTCACTGAATACTCCCCACGACAAATGCTTAAGTATGTACTCGTATGTATGAATAAGTGTGTGATAATTGCAGTTGGTTTTATATTTGGTGGCATTTTTTTTCTTGAGTCGAAATCCGTTTTATTTAGCTAATTAAAATGTCATTTGTCAAAAACTTGCTGCAGCCAGCACATGGTGTCTGTCACACAAATCTCGCAAACACCCAGAAGGAAATTAGGAAGGCACACATATGTAGGTGTGTATGTATGTGTGTTGGCACAACGCCGGTGTAACACAGATGGCCAATATGAAGAAGGTTTATGAATACAAAGCACAAGTTGTTGAAAAGACAGGCACGGCGACAAACTGTGACCTTTTTAAATTTGAATTTCTAAGTTGAAAATTTAAGCATTGCACCCTGGAAAATCTTTATTCTGGAACGCAAACACGTTTTGTTGCTTTTCTGTGGATCTAGTGTAATAGAACGGAAGTTGAAAAGAAAACCGTGACACTTGCCTTATTTGCCATAAAGAAAAGTTACAAATTCGCAACAATGGTGACCATTTTTAGAGCTAAATAAATCTGAAAGATTACAAAAGTCCAAATTAAATAAAGAAAGACAAGTAAAGAGAAAATTTTTGAATGAAAACAAAGCAGTGGTACTACCGGCGGATGGGGCAGATAAAGCAAACCAAATGCAAAGCTGGCAAAAATTGTGTCACAAATATTTATAAGCTTCTAGTTACACTTTGCGCCTTAGATTTTTCAAATAAAACTAAGCTTCCAAAGAATGCATTGATATTCTTCATTCGGAGATTGCTGCTTCATGGAAAACGGTAATGAAATTGTAATAAAAATATTATAATTGTGTACTTTGCACGAGCATGAATTGGTATGGTAACGTTGTTCCAATGTTTGGAAGTTTGAGGACCGAACTGAATCGACTAAGCTGTGTACTTTAAAAAAGTTCGTCAGTTTAGAAATGTCTGGTGTACATGATTGTACTGGATTGTTTAATTGCAACTGCTTTATTTCATATTTTACAGTTGTTTATATACAATTTCTTAAAACTATGTCCCTAAGCTAATTGTGTATGTTGATATGAAGGGACTGATCCTAATCTTATTAAGGTGATCAGTTAGACTCTTTTATTTTATTGCATTTTTATTACTTTTGCGTATTCGATGCACTTGCTTAAGTGCATATACATATATGTATTTCTATTATGGAGATAAAAAATACTCCTTTTGAATTTGAATGTTAGCTGGGTCAATAAATGTCTAGCATGCTATTGATTTAAGATTATGTATGTGTGTTTGTGTGGATATCTTCCCTGTAAAAAACGTTGGACCATCAGAGTACTCCAACACTTATCCTCATTCATATAAAAGAGGTGGTCCAATTTACATAGCGATGTCCGGTGATTGGATCACCTAATCCTATTCGGAGTACCATTTACTTTGCTTCTGAATAGTGAAAATGCTGCCAAAAGATTACTCTGTAGAGTATTCTAGACGAAAGCGAGGAGCGAGTATGTGTCTTTTGAGGACCACCTACTCCCGCTCTCGCTTTGCTGTTGAATACTCTATAGAGTAATCCCATGGGAGAATTTTGAGAGTACTCTCACGTAGGTGGTCTATAGAGTATTCAAAAGGAAAGAAACGGAGTACTCCGAGATATATTAGGTGATTGCCATGTAAATTGGACCACCTTTTTTATATGAATGAGGATATGTGTTGGAGTACTCTGATACTCCTTTATGAGTATTCTATGGAGTATGAAACGGAGTATTTCCGTTTTTTGCAGGGTTTAAGCAAAGTATCCTATTAATGTGTGTATAAATACGTATATCAGCATGTTCAGATACATATCTATTTGAACATATTACCGAGCGAAAATATTTGTTTGTTTACAACATTTTCTTCAATTTTTGTGGACTGTATGAGCTTATGTATAAAATGTTTAAAAATATTCAAAGATATTTGAACATCTCTTTATTAATTATTTGTGGACCAAATCGGCTCAATCTACCACATAACCCCCATATCAGCGTATTCAAAAAAAAAAAGTTAAAATCTGCTAGATCTATTTACAAAACCTTTTCAGTATGAAGAAAAAAACTCGATTGATATATATCTATGGAGGCAACAGCATTTTGGTAAAATCTTTTCTTTAGTAAGTATATTCACCAAAGTCTTGTAATTCACCACGATCTTTGCAGTTTTTTATAATGAAATGATGGCAGAAGATTTAGTCACATGGTCTAAAAATTTGTGAAATGCTGTTACCTCCATAAATTATGTATACAACTACGCTGAATGGAGTTACCAGCTGTTTGGACGTGTTCTTATTTTTACGACTTTTTGCTTGAAAACTTCTAAGCAGACAATTTTGAATGTTTATGAAATTTTCAATTTTCAGTGACCACAGTAGTAAAGAAATTCAATCAGAAATATTCAGCTATTTAATTTTGTTGTGTTAACGAAAGCTAAGTCTATAACTGATTGTGGCTAGTGTTCGTATAAACCATAATTTTCGTCAGGTCGTCAAAAAAAATAAAAATATTTTAAGCTTTGAGTTGGCTTATTGGCATTTATATATGTATACAATCATTTATTTAGTATTGAAAAGTTATTGTCAGTATGTATAAGGCTAAACAGGATATAGAATTATTAAAAATCATGAATTCTTGGAAAGTTTAAACTCTATGAGGCTCACTAAATTTATTTGGCTATTAAATATCATTAATTGCATTAATATTTTCTGAAAATTTGTTTTATTATAAAATTTATATTTTTGTGAAATTGTTTGCTTTTTTTTCTAAAGATTGTAGGATTCTTTTCAACCTTATTTCTTATAAAAATCTTAGTTCTGGAAAATTTTGAGAAAATTGCAAAAAAATTGAGTTTGCGTATTTCATTTACATTGTGATAAATTGATAAAAGCTCGCTGCTCCCGTAAATAATAAATGAGAATACGTACATTCCAAATTTTTGATATCATTAGACATTTCAAAACTGCAATGCAAAATGGAAACCCAACTCATATAACTTTCACTGAAATGGGCTCACACAAAATTTCTGATTTGAAAAGCAAATACGCATATGAAACTAAGTCTACTGGCCTCGTACTGGAGCACACAACTGAAGCGTGGACTGAGAAACATACATAGCTATTGTGAGAAATGTCGGCAACGCTATGAAGAGCAGTTTCCACAATTAGTGCCAAAATCTGACACCAATGAACAAACGAGAAAGAACAGTGGAAATAGAAGTGTAAGTTACATTCAGATACGAATATGGGAACAAAGGGTAAAAAAAATACTGCATATGACATGTTGATGTGTAAGGACTTCTAACCAGTTGCATATACATACATACATACAAGTGGTTGTACATCTGTTTATACAAGGTGGCGCAAAAGTAATCCTCCTATCAGAAAATGCTCTAAATTTTGCGATTGGCCCCTAAAGTCAGTTCTGTTTTGACATTTGTGTAGTAAACACATGCGAAATACACGTTAATAAACAATGTTACGCTACACTGCTCCAGAACGCGGAATATTGCTGACTATTTATTTGACCAATAATAGGTCGGGGCCAAACGGTTACTGTGAATGGTGAGCGCTACAGAGCAATGATCAACGAGTTATTTTTGCCGTAACTTGATGATTTGGGATTGGAAAACATGTGGTGCCAACAAGACGGTGCAACAGCACACACTGCACGTGCCACAACCGACACCCTGTACAAGGTGGTGCAAAAGTAAGCTTCCGATGTTTTTTTGGCTGTAATTAAAAAAAAGAATAAAAAACTTTGATTCTTCTTGTGGATTATTTTTACTTGGTCTTTTAATTTTTTTTACATCAAGTCGAGAATATGATGTCATGTAAATGACCGCCGCCACAGTTGATTGTCATTTGAGCCCTTTTTATGGCATTCTTGACGGATATTATCTTTAAGAGCTGCAAGAGTCTGAGGCTTGTTGACATAAACCCGCGACTTCAAAAAGCCCCACAAAAAGAAGTCTGGAGCGGTCAAATCAGGCGATCTTGCTGGCCAGTGCAAATCGCCAAAACGGGAGATTAGGCGCCCGGGAAATGCATCCTTCAGCATATCGGTTGTGGCACGTGCAGTGTGTGCTGTTGCACCGTCTTGCTGGAACCACATGTTTTCCAATCCCAATTCATCAAGTTGCGGCAAAAAGAACTCGTTGCTCATTGCTCTGTAGCGCTCACCATTCACAGTAACCGTTTGGTCCGCGACGTCTTCGAAGAAAAAAGGTCCGATGAACGTATGTTAGACGCGATTGGCGGTCAGCAGCTAACAGCTGATGCACCGTCTGGACTTTGTACGGAAACATCTTCAAATCTTGTACCAAAATTCGCTGTAAAGACCGTCGACTGATACCCATTTGCGTGGCACGGCGACGGCGCTTCCATGACATCCTCGGCTACAGCAGCAATATTCTCTGCAGAACGGCTACTCCGGGGTCTGCCACGCCTGGCAGAATCTCGTGTTGTGCCAGTCTCTTCGAGGCGAGCGGCTAAACGTCGCAGTGTTTCACCAGTAGGCGTTGGACGGCCAGGAAATCTGCGACGAAATTCACGTTGTGCCAAAGTCACCGACCGATTATTGGTCAAATAAATAGTCAGCAATATTCCGCGTTCTGGAGCAGTGTAGCGTAACATTTTTTATTAACGTGTATTTCGCATGTGTTTACTACACAAATGTCAAAACAGAACTGACTTTAGGGGCCAATCGCAAAATTTAGAGCATTTTCTGATAGGAGGATTACTTTTGCGCCACCTTGTATGTACATACATACCCAAGTTACCATATAAAAATCGAGAAATTGGTGTGGACCATAAAGAGTACTCCAAAACACATTTACAATAAAACGCAGCATGCTCCTGTCCTAAATAGGTTTAACAAAAATGATGACAAAAAGTGTGAATGAGTCATGGTTAGACCGTCCAGAGTACCAAACTCCGTTTCAAGTAAAATTGGGTCTGCTAGTATTCTTAGTGAAAGGATGAATTTAATTTTATTTTTATCTCTAAAAATGCCAATTTATAATAAAATTTAAAAATTGTAACTAAATTAAATCATCTATTCATATTTTAGACAATAAACACACTGCCCTGTATATGTTATGCAACTACAACGAAACCATATGCTTTCCTAAGAATTGTTTACGCTGAGCTCGAAGCCGAACCCAAAAATGCACAACCCAGTGAGTTTTAGAGAAAAGGAGGTGTGAAATCCTGGAATTGGTATAATTTGAACCATCGCCTAGTGATTATTTAATTTAGTTAGAGTTTTTAAATTGTTTTTAAAAATTGGCATTCTAAGAAGAAAAAGCCTTTAACAGAAACAGTATATACCAACGAAACCAAAACAAACTTTTGTCAAGTACCTAAAAAAATGCAACCCTGGGTACTTACAACGAGATGAAGAAGACAAAGAAGAGAACTTAACGAGCCGGGAGTTGACGACGAGAATTCAATCAAATCGGTAGCGTGCGGTGTCCACAAATAATAAATTGAATTAAATACCTGACTTGTAATTTTCTATGTGAAATGTAAATTTGATTGCTTAACTTTCATTAAATATTATTTATATACTTCCTTTTTAAATTAATTGGAAACGAACTCGGTAAGCCCTTGACACTTTGGTTACCAAGTTTGTGTGGTAAAATACATCTTTCACCGAGAAAATGAGCAGACCCGATTTTACTTGAAGTGGATTTTGGTACTCTGGACGGTCTGACCATGCGCACTTTTTGTCGTCATTTTTGTTAAACCTATTTATGCCAGGAGCACGATGTGAAAAGCTGTAGAGACATTTTCGAGACAAAAAACGGAAAGAGGAATATTTTTTCGACATACTCGTATGTTAAAATCACCGAAATAATTTAGAAAGAAGGTAAGGAATGCATTTAAAATGGATGCAGCAAAGTATGCTCTGCATATTTTTTGATTATTGTTTCAATATTTCATCCTTGGGGGCTTAGACTTCGGTAAGTAGGCAAAGTCAAACCGGATGGTCCTATACTCGACTGGGCTAATAATCCGTGAAAACAATGAGCTGGTGTAATTGCAAGAAAAGATCAGGCCCGGGGAGCATTTTGTTAGCACTTCCATAGGATACAAATGAGGAAAAGGGTGCTGCACTCTCTGCAGGACACACACACATATTCACACACAAAACCGAAAAAGGTCCTGTCAACGTGACGCACAGAAAATGAAAAACTAGCAGCGAAATAAAATAAATGAAAGTGAAAGAGAAATAGTTGTGAGTAATCAGACTAAATAAGTGAACGAGAAGATAGAGTGGGGCAAAGTCAAAGTGCTGGACACGCATAATCCATGAAAATTTCGGCAACTGCAACACTTTTCGTTGCTTCTCATAAAAGATTTCTAAGTTGTCCATTTGCTGTTGAAAACTGTGTTAGTTACGTACAACACAAGGCCATACACCCACGCATCTGCACATACATATATATTGTCGGTGACACTGCAAAACCGTGTAACGCAAAAATTCAAAAACTGGGTAAGTGATATCTCAGTTTGGCTGTTTTTCAACTACAAATTGCTTAATTTAAAGACAAATAATAACTTTATGGAAAAAGTTCCCATCAATATCGATTCTTTTCCAAACTTACATGTAGTTTTCTTGGGAATAAATTAATAGATCTTTAGAGCAAGGGCCTATGAAAGGTTTTGAAACAAAAGAAGCTTACGCGGTTTTGCATTTGTGCGTTACGCAGTTTTGCAGTGTCACCGACGATATGTATGTATGTGCAGATGCGTGGGTGCATGGCCTTGTGTTGTACAGAACTAACACAGTTTGCTTGTGTGCATGGGGTGTCACATTGCAAGCGTTGCACGGTATTAAAAACTTCAACCTGACGTGCTGTATTGGAAAAATGGAAGGCAAAAAGCAGAATAAAATAAAATAGGAAGGAAAGAAATTCAGCAAAAAACTACATTAACTGACGCACGAACCAGTTTCAGTTGACAGTTTTATCAAGTCTCATGCATGTGGCGGAATCGTGAAGGTGGACTGCAAGCGGCGAATGCAGCGCCTGTGAAACCCAACTCTTCACAGCTGACGCACTGATCTCTAACTCAATTCACTACATGTGTAAGTACATTTAGGCTAAAGTGGCACAAATTAAATGACGAAGCTACAGAAGTGGCTTTGGTCGAATTTTCATTTGTTTGTTTATAGCAGGAAGTTTGTGGCCAATCTGGGAAGCGCAATAATACCATGTTCCCAAACAAAGGGAAAATAAGCTGAGTTGTACGCAGCGCGAAAGTTCGAAGTAAAGTAAAGAGATTGGCTCTACTCGCCCTACAGGAAATTGATTTCTGAACCAATTTAAGACAAGCACCTTCTAAAAGCAGGGACGTAAAGGCTATTATGAAAATGAGGTAAAAGGTCCTATTTAAATATTAACAATTATGAATGAAAGTATTGGTTATAACTAAAAGTTATCATAAGAAATATTTTTTTGGCCGCCATAACCAATATATATAAGAAATGTTTTCTTTTCGCTTAGTATAACCATTATCAAGATTTTTAATTTTTTTGGTCATTTGTAACTGGAAGTACAGGATTTTTTCGTTAGTTATTATCAAAGCTTTATGGAGGGCGAGTAGTTTTTTTCAATTAATGTTAGTATTATAATTTTTTTTTGTTTTTAGACTCAGACCTAGACGACCGTCTTGCTTAAAAGTTTTATAAATTGTTTCTTCTATATAGAACGGGGAAGCGGGGCACCTGTTACACCTTTTATGTATTATTTGGGGGCGAGCACTTGTAGCTCAGAGGTATTAGCGCGTCATT
This sequence comes from Merzomyia westermanni, assembly GCA_949987695.1. NCBI lineage: Eukaryota > Metazoa > Arthropoda > Insecta > Diptera > Tephritidae > Merzomyia > Merzomyia westermanni. The sequence goes on from OX465288.1 coordinate 1,239,635, forward strand.
GGTATTCTCATTTTCGCTGTGAAACCCCCCATTGAAAACTATATCTTTGGAATATTTCATAAGCTGGTTGCGAATTGCAATAGCATGCAATGCAAATTAAATAAACGAAACAAATTTATACAGCTTATGTTGCTTAAACTATTATGAACTCTTTATAAGCACTTAATACATTTACATTTATTAAATGATAACTTGGTCCTGAACACCAATGTTTGCGTAAAAAATACGGAATATAATGTATCTGATGTTTATATAAAATGACCACAAAATAAGTAATCTTGATAATGGTTATTCTTTACCAAAAAAAAAATTTCTCATTTATATTGGTTATGGCGACGAAAAAAACAAGTTCTTATGAGAATGGGTAACAGTTCTTAAAATATCATAAAGGTAATTTTTGCGTAACCATTTTGCTCAAGAAAAAACCAAAAATGCACAACCAGAGCCTTGGTATTTGCAGCCGCTTGAAATAAGTTAGAGTTCCACTTAGTGGCGTAGCCAGGGGGGGGGATATTGGGGGGACAGTCCCCTCCTCCTCCAATCGTGAATAAACTACCAGTTTTTTACTTTTGATTTAATAACACAATACCAGTTTATACTTCGGATTTATAATTTTCTTATTTTAGGTTAATTGAAAAGTATATTCTTATGAATATATGAAATTATCGGTTAGTGGAATATGCGTTTGAATATTAGGCCTATATCCATACACTAGTCCTTTCAGACCTTTTATGGAATTCACTGGGCTTTCAAGACGATAAAACCGGTTTCGAGGTATGCGTGCACATTAGTTCTGGTAGTAATAAAATAACAGGCCGAAGTGATACCGTAATCTTAGCTGTCTGAAATCGCTCTGCTCCCTTTTCTCTTACGCCTATAAAAATCCGAATTTAGGTGGTCTGACAATACTAGAGTAGGCAGGCTCAATAATTTAATCAAAGCGCACAACGGCGGAAAAATATATAGCGACCAGAATTTTTCACACATTTTTTATAAAAGTATAGCCCATTATCTAATTTAAAACATGCAAGAACAAATTTCAAACTTTGTACAAAACCTAGGTAAATTTAACTAAGTTTCATCAAATTTCCACGCTTTTTTGGATATGCAGTTTTATGACCCATTAAATTTAAGTATTTGTAATAAAGTGTCAGAGTGAAGTTGGGAAAAAAATAGTGCCAATCACGGGCATTTATTGATAAGTTTATAGTGTCAGTTTTTTTATGCGAACGACGCAAAAAAATTTCAACATTTCTCTACTGCTTAGTATTATAAAATTCTTAGGTCAACATTAAAAACAAATTTTTTTTCAAAACATAAACGCAATGTTTTGGCATTTTTGTTAACACAAAACTAAAAATACCCTACTAAAAACTGTGCGTTCTGCCTTTGGGTAATAAACTTCAAGAAATGAAGACTGATTTAGCGTTTGTAGTGGATTCCGCAAAAGAACTTGTGAAAAATATGCAAACGACATGGATATTGAAATCAAAAATAGCCGATACAAATCTATTCAAAATTTTGCAAGCATGTAACCTAGATGTTTATTTCAACATTCCTGTTTTTTTCATTTATTGATCATATAATAATGGAAATAGATACCCGATGCACTTAACATAAAACTGTCTTTACAGCTTTCGCTTCGAGTTTGCAACAAACCACAGTGAAGAAAATGCCACAAATTCATTTAAGCTTGCTGAATTTTATAAACCACTTTTTCAAAACCAAAATATAACTTATACAAATTGCTATGCATTTTTTCAACTCTCCCCGTTTCCACTTTAACAGCAGAACGCACCTTTCTAATTCTTCTTCTGCCTTAAATAACGCTAAACCGTCTCAAGGATTTTGGCCGTCCAACATAGCTCGCCAGTCCTTTCTTCTTTCTGCAACTGGCTTCAAATCGCAAATCGGTCTCCACTTGGTCCTTCCATCGGAGTCTTGATCTCTCCCTTCCTTGCTACCACCGGCGGGAGCCGAAAATAATGCGTTCTGGTCCGGAGCATCTTCATTGATTCACACAACATGGCCAAGCCAACAAATCCACTGGGTTTTAATTCGTTGGACTATGTAGGTGTCTGCACATAGCTCATACAGCCCGTCATTAAATCTTCTTCGGTGTAAATCTTTCGAAAAACTTTCTCTCCAACACTCCCAGAGCCGCCTCATCAGATGTTGTCAGTTGTCAAGCTTCTGCACCATAAACCAGGACCGGTACGATAAGTGAGTTATAAAGAGTTATTTTCGTTCTTCGAGGGAGGACTTTACCTCTCAATTGCCTACTTAGTCCGAAGTAGTACTTGTTTGCAAAAGCGATTCTTCGTTGGACTTCTAGGCTGACATGCTAGTTGTGGCTTATACTCGTTCGCAAGTAAAAAACTCTAAAGATGATAAAAACTTATCTATGTAACTCTACCGGACAAGTATTTAAAATTTTGATATGTACATTATGGTTTACAATTGTTTAATATCCCATCATATTTATCTCTCTATGTGGCCATTATAACACAAAAAGTAATTATAAGATTTTAATAAATCATGATGAGCCCATGAAATAAACGAGTAATATATTACGGTAAAGAAAGCATATGCACATATGAACGAAGAGGCACAGGTGAGGCCTCTAGCCATTGTGTGTCTCAAATTTTAGTTATCGATGCGAATTTTTTCTAATCCCCTCTCTTACCAAAATCCTGGCTACGCCACTGTTACTACTCTGTGTCGATTTAACGAAGTGGGTCCAGCAAAGTTTCTTCTTTTCCCGGACCCTTTCTTGGCAACTGCAAATAATTATCCTGCTGTGTTTTGGTAGGCAGTTGTTGATACATAAAAAGCTCCAACAAATTCCTGGGTCACGTTTCAACCAATATTTATTCCGAGAGGTTAAAGAACTTAAGACAAAAAGGTTTTCATTTTCATACTCGTGATGCGGGCTCCCACTTCTGCTTTAGAAAGTTAACTCAGATCTACCGGTATTTTTCCGCCATCTACTTTCGCTACCCAGTAACGTCGCATTTCATTTCGAACTTAGCGGAGTATCATTAAAAGGACTTTTATAGTGCAATATTATTCTGTTTGAGAAAACCCACCATCTCACAAAGCGGTCAAGATCCTGATTTTTTAAATTTTTTGTAAATTCCTACCGACTTCACAAGCTCAATGCCGTACGTGTGCCTGTAAGTGGCAAATACTATGGCAATTGCATTTGATTGAACTCTAAACTGTATATTCCATACAATTGGCGTTGTGAAGAAAAGTCAGGGTGAAGAGAGCAAGGTGAAAAGGAATAGGTAGAATTCAATTTGCGCGCTGAATCCGTGCAAACACGTCTGGATAAATACACACTGGCTTCAAATTGTTTATGCGTTTCTTGATGGAAACTTCTACACACACACACACACATAATGCAATGCCAGCAGTCACTCACTGGAACAAACATACTTATTGAGGATTGCAATATCTCACAACCTCTACGACGTACCCATAACAGCATTAGCCAAGGAAAGATACAATAACTACTTTTTTATTGGGCATACAAACAACCAGAATGGTATACGAGGTGTGTTCAAAAAGTATCGCGAATTTCGAATTTTTTGTGGCGTTATGTTGGTACTCATGTCTCTCACTTATGCCGACAAGCTCGGCCATTTTTAATGTTCAGTTAATTGTTGACAGCTGCTTTGCTTGCACGTGTTTTGGATCGTCTTCGATTTTTACCTATTCAAAAAAATGGATCAAAGAACCTGTATGAAATTTTGTGTGAAAAACGAAATTAAGTGCGCGGATGCATTCCGAATGTTGACTGTGGCATACGGAGAAGCTACCTTGGACCGAAGCAACGTTTATCGGTGGTACAAAATTTTCTAAGAAGGCCGAGAAGATGTGCAAAGAAGAACAAAAATTGGCTTTTGCACCACGATAACGCCCCTGCTCACGCATCGTTGCTTGTGCGCCACTTTTTGGCCAAAAACAACACACTAATGATGCCGCAGCCACCGTATTCCCCAAATCTGGCCCCCTGTGACTTTTTCTTGTTCCCTAAACTGAAGAGGCCCATGAAAGGACGACGTTACGCTTCTCTTGACGAGATAAAGACGGCATCGAAGGAGGAGCTGAACAAGATACAAAAAAATGATTTTTTGAAGTGCTTCGAAGATTGGAAAAACCGTTGGCACAAGTGTATACTATCTCATGGGGATTACTTTGAAGGGGACAAAATAGATATTCATGAATAAATAAATAATTTTTGAAAAAACACAAAATTCGCGATACTTTTTGAACACACCTCGTATATGGAAACAGAAAATTCCCACAAACACATTGCAACAAAAGAAAAACCGCATAAATACGCATACACTTAAATACATCACTGCCAGGATAAACCAGACAAACCAGAATTAAGCGATAAAAGTGGAAAATTTTCAGAAGATAACAGAACATAGTGAAGAGAAAATATCTCCATTCCGCTGCATATGAGATATATATACTATATATAAGGGTATATATACTCACATAGGGCATATGTATAAACATGATTGCAATAGATACAAGATAATCTAAATAAAGAAACAATGTACCGCTGGCAATTCGCAAGCCAATTCAGTTTCAATTTGATATCAGTAAGCAATTTAGTTGGAAAACATGAGCAGACAAAGGGCCAAAGGAACTCAAAAAATATTAGGATTCATTGATGAAATTATATCGCTATGGATTCAGCACAGCTGCAAGATAAATAAATTGGGGAAAGCAAGATTTTGTTTAAGTTATACAAATAAGAGTTAAGAGAGCTTTACTTTATTAAACTTCAACCAGAGCTTTCCATCCAGCATTTCTGCACACTTTTGTTTAATTTTGAACAGAACTATCGCCACACAGACCAAATAAATATAAAAACCAATTTTTCCGAACTCCAATATGCCTTCATATAAAGCGTATAAGTTTCATATGAAAATGCAAAGCAAAAGCCCTTGGTATAACGCTCAAGCCGGACCGATTTGGCTTGGAAATTTACTAAAAAAAATGAAAAATTTTTAAGATTGAAATACTAAAAAAATCTGAATTGATCTTTCAACACAAGTGGACTCGAAGTTAGTAGAAGAAAGAAAGGAAAACATACCGACACTGATGAGTGGAGCCAGGTTTTGAAAGAAATACAAAAAGGGTTCCAATGCAGAAGACTAAAAAAATATAAAACAAAACGAATCTTAGTTCAAAAAAGTTCTGTTGCTAAAATGCGAAATACTTAACCACAGTACATCTGCAGCGTACACCTTCCTGAGTTTAGACTTACTTGAAGTTGAAATGTCCACGGTTGAACTGTCAACTGATTGAAATGCCTAAAATTTAAATGTTGCATTTAATCTGCCGTCGGAGTAATCTACCTTGCTGGGAAAACTACACTTAATCTGCATAGTTTGAATTTGAATTAAAAATGGATGGACTTTGCAGCTTTTCATAAGTTTTTTAAAATAAGTGTTTATGCACTGGTCTGAAGAAAATTACAAGGAATATCAATAATAATTCAAAGCAATATATCTCCGAGGTGAAAATAAACCTGACCGCCAATTCAATTTCTGGTGTACTACTTTTATTTGGTTCTGCAAATTGGAAGACGGATATCACTCTTTACTCTTTTACTTTACTCTTTTTACTACAGCAATTATCTGCGAAAAAATTCAATATTAAAATCAGAAAACTATTTTTATTTATCATATTTCTTTTCCATGCAAACATAACTTTCAAATGAATAAAAGCTTAAACTCTGTCCCGATCAAGAAGTCAAACGCACAAATCTCCTCAATCATAGCCGTTAAGTTACGGGTCAAGGCTAGGGATCCCCATATCACGGGTTTTTTTAGTTGCCGAAAAGTCCGGAATTCTAGATGGGAAATAGTTGATTGAGAAATTGATTGAGCCATGTCCGTCCGTCCGTCCGTCCTTCTGTGAGCACGATAACTTGAGTAAATTTTAACATATCTTAATGACATTTGGTATGCGGATTCCTTGGCACTCATCCCCGAGCGCTATTTAAAATGGGCGAAATCGGATGATAGCCACGCCCACTTTTTATATATATAATATTTTCGAAAATACGAAAAAAGTGATTACTCTGTACATAATACACCTATAAGGATAAAATTTGGTGAATACATTGAGATTGAGGCATAAAATAAACTTTTCAAGAAATTTTTGAAAATGGGTGTGGCAACGCCCACTTTTGATTAAGTCAAATTTAGAAATAATATTAATCATAAATCAGAAACCGTTCAAGATATCAAAACGAAATTCAGCACGCAGGTTTGCAAGTATGCAAGGTATGTTCCAGGAAAAAATGGGCGGGATCGGTTAAGGTCTACGCCCACTTTTATATGAAAGATTTTGAAAAGGATCGTAGATATATTAAATAGGCAATAACTTTGCGTAAAATAGCTTTACATCATTTATATTTCAGTTTTAAAGTTTCCGTAAACAAAGAAATCCAAAAACTTAAATTTTTCGAAAATGGGCGTCGCCCCGCCCTTTTTATAGTGCACTATTCCACAAAACTTTTTATGCCATAACTCCGCCAAAAATTGATTTGTGGAAACGAAATTTGGTGATAATGTTCTATATATAAAGGTAACTGTTTTCTGTAAAATTGGGCGAAATCGGTTAATGTCCACGCCCAGTTTTTTAACATAGTTTTGAAAATTTTTTTAAAGAGTGATATTTTTTTCGAATTTTTTCAATTTCGAAGAAGTAGGCGTAGCGTCGCCCACTTTTCAGCATAAAATTTCTGCTATTTTCAAAGGCAATCGCTCATAATTCAATCTTGATATTTCAATGAAAATTGGTCAGCTGCTTCTTAGTGGTATGTGTTATACTCCTGCCAAAAATTAGCCAAATCACAAAACACACAAGCGAAATATTCGGGCACGTAGTTAATAGCCCACTGCTATCTTATTTAATTTTCATACCTTTCATAAACATTAAATGTATGTAAGTATAAGAACAAGAAGAGAAAGGTTCTCTAAAATGATCAGCACGATGAGCGGAGTCGATTTAGAAATACGCGTCTCTCCGTCCGTCCGTCTGTCTGTCCGTCTGTCTATTTGAACGCAAACTAGTCTCTCAGTTTAACAAAAGAATGCTGAAATTCGTGATTTGCTTTGGCCGTTTTATAATATGCTAGCAAACCCGATAAACGTTGTTTTGACGTTTTGATATATAGAACACATCTATATGTAAAATGTCATTAACTTGAGCCAAATAAACTCCTATCTATACCGAACTGCAGCTTTTTTATGTAGAACTTTTTAGAATATTCTAATTTTCTGGTTTTAAAAATGTATCAAAAGTGCTGTTTTCTGAACTTAGTCCATATTTATCGGCCTGATAAATACACCTTTTTCATTAACAATTTGTTCATTTAAATGATTCCAGTGTTTTAGAATAAGATGACGCAAATCCCGGGTTAGTTAAAACCGAAAACTTGACGTCCCTAGTTCAGTCGCACCTGCACCAACCCATACCATTAAGCACGTTCGTAACGTACCAAGTTGTTTCTCACTTTTTTTATGTGTTTCATTCATTGCATTTTTGAGTTGTTTGCATTACTTTGAATAAATCGACAATTTCAGTGAAGGTAATCGATTTCCTGGCCTCTGGCAAATGAAAAATGCAAAGAAGGAAAGCGGAAGCAAGAAGTCTCTAAAGTTTGCTTCTTTTGTTTTTTAATCTTCTTTATTTATACTTGATTTTGTTCAAAGCAAATGCTTCAACATGTTTGTTATTGCACCGAGAGAAAAATGCTGATTAAAACTTAAACTAAAAGAGGTCACAGTGAATGTGCATTGACTTTAAAAGATTTCTTAAGACTTTGAGTTCGGAACTATTTACTTAGACTGTTTTTACACGAAAGGTTTTTCAGAAACTCCTAATTGATGAAGAGGAAGTGACGGTGAAATGAGACGGAGCTGCTTGTGCTTGGAATTGCTTTGGGCTACCTTTCTTCAGCTGGCAAACTCTCATAGTTTCGATTTTTACTGGTTCCAATTGATTATGACAACGAACACCAAATCAAAGGCTGCAGATAATTGGTAACAAAAGTTGTTGAGGCAAAGTGGAAATATATTTAATTTTCGTGAAATACAGTAGCTCGGATCTCATTGTAAACGTATTTTAATAACTTTGGTGGTAATAGTTTATACCACCATCCCACTGTTGCTATCAAGAACATTCCTTACTCATCCCTCTTTCTCCACTTCTTCCTCTCAATATAAGTATAAGATTATTTCTGAGAATCGTCAAGATCGTACCAATATAGCATTGGTGACAAGCGATTTTGGGGCTTGACCCTTACATGATTTGAAGCAAACTATCAGAGTATAAATCAGTATGGTAGGCTGGGGACTGTTCCCCACTTTATTGAATTTTGTTGTATAAATTGTTCAACTTTAAATACATAATCAGTGACATTCATAATTAACTCAGCCATTCCCAAACAGGCATTGGTATGCTCTGAGTCAATGAAACTCCACGGGATATCTTTGAGCACACTCTTTTCTCGGTATGAACGTGCATTTGTGCTTTGTGAAAGTGTAAGTGGAAAAGCGATTTTAATGAATGTAATGAAAATGTACTTACAGACATTTAATAAAAGTAATATATACATCGTCCAGGAATACGGTAGAGACTGACATCAAATTATGAAAAAGTCAAAATAAAGAAATTAAAAACAAATGACCAACAAATGTAAGAAGTTCAACCAGGGAGGTAGAACCAGGGATTATCGTTTTATGGAGTACTACCTTGAGAGTGTTGGATTAGTCCCTATTACTCCTTATACTTCAGTTATTACAATATACTGTATACTGTACTCCCTTTTAACATTGGAGGGAGAGTTATAGACAAACTCAATCTCACCTCCCAGAAATTAATAATCTAGTTTTGTTGTATTACTTTTTCATGAATCGCAATTGAGTAATGTGGGAGTTTGGAGAATTTTAGAAAACCATACAGAAGAGTAATGAGGGAGACTTTTTACATTCCTCCTAAACGACCCACGAGAGATCTTTGGATAATCATGCCTCAAGCCTTCTATGGAATCAGATGAAGGAATTGAAGCAATGGAATAGATGTCATAAATACCACACATACCAACCAAAAAAGATAAATTATGGAAAATAGCACAAACAACATTCATTTAAAAAAATTCAACAACTACGAATGGTATTGAATCTGAATTTTTTGTTTTTTTTTTTGTTTTGTTGAAGTTTTTTTCTTTTGTTGACAGAACAATTCGGCTTACTAAAAAGTTGTTAGCCTGGAGTAGAAGCTGGAGAAATCTCCACTTTCCCCCCAAAACTATATAGAAGTAATTACTTATTAATACCTTAAAGAGGACTGCTCTATTGCTCCAAAAATAATAAATTCGGAGGACAGAGTATAGAAATCTATGTTATCGATGAAAAATTACGTAAAAGAGAGTACTCTCTTATTCATCGCTTGGGGAGATCGCGCTTCAAGTACTACTGGGAGGGAAAGTTGTACAATTTAGGTGAAGCTGTTTCATCTGACAATCACAGAAGTATAAACCACACACATTCTGGAAGAGTTTTTATTTATCAAAACATCTACAATGTACATAAGCAACGCCATTGCACAAGCCTGTCTTAGGCTACCAACGTTTTTATACCTGCCATGACATGAAGTTTATAATATTACTTTTATATAGTCCAAAATGAAAAACCTCTCAAATCTTCTCAGATAAAGACAAAAAAAAAGGATTATTGTATTGTTGCCCATTTATGTATAGATTTGAAGGGTAGTGTTATGAACTGCCTTATGCTGTATTTATTTTGATACTCACTATTATTTTTGTTTATATATACTATGAGTATGAGCCAAATCGAACCACAAATACAATATTTCGAGCGTGCTCCAAACAGCGGTATGCCTGCGCTTCATTTCGCATTTTCAGCGGGGGCTGGACAATGCTCCATTCTGATAAATTAACTCCTTGTGCAGAAACTAAGCTACGATCAAGCAGATCAACATTCTGTTTATAATAAATGTATAAAACCGAAAAACTATTTCCTTAATTTCCTTAGTCGGTATATGGGCAAGAGTCCAGCTTTGAAGACTTGCACCGTAGAGGTTTTTATCTGTTTAATGAGAATGTTACTAAAAAACCCAAGCAGACATATAAATATACAGACAAGAAGGAACCTACTCATCTCGTTTCCTGGTTTCCTATTTACAAGTATTTAATCACAGTTAATATAACAACTCACGCTTATGTAGGGTATACAAAAGTATATGCAGTTTTCATTGGCGCTTAGGTCATGCATTTCGAGTTCGGTGAGTGGCAACGTTTTTTTGACGTTATATTGGCCATAAAGGTAACAAAAAAATACACCAACTACATAGCGTACTATTCATACTTTTGAACCCTCAAACCTGCCACAAACGCATAAAAAGTTATCACGAATGGTATAGTATGGTATCTGGGTGTGTACAACTGTGAAAGAAGCTCAGGCGTAAGTAGACAGATGACATGAAAAGACAGAGAGCAAGTGAAGCAGACAATGACCAACATCTTTCATTTCCTAAGCTCATGTTGTTCTTCGCAAGAGGTTGCCGCAATATTCAACTCATTTTTCCTACATGTTATGCGCATGAAAATCAAAATGCAAGGCACACACATTATCACAGCTTAGTCAGTTAGCTTATTTTGAGATGCGATGCACTTACTTTCTATATTTAGGGCGAGATGCAAGCAAAGCTATTAGTGTATGGACTTTTGATAAAACTCGCACGCTTTTTCCTCTTCTCTTTAATATTCCTTTATTCCTCATTTGCAATTTTTATGTATTCTTTGGCATTTGTAGATAATTATGGTCAGTTGAGCAAATTTTCTTCTCCTTTTCCACTCGCAATTGCAGTTGAAGGTCTTTTTGAAAATACCCTGTGATTGAAAGTTGAAAGCATACATGGTAAATTGTTCTTGGATATTTCCACTTCAGGCTAATACGAGTAGCTTAGCAGTACAGAGTGACATACATATGCGCTTCTAATCAGACAACTGCCTTATTTACCAACCGCTTACAACCTGCTTTAGTGCCCAGCTTTCATCAAACTACCAACGCTTTCTACAGCGAAAGCAGCATTTAAGGTCGATGACAAGAGTACTTCGACGAGCCGCTTAAGTAGACGGCAACACAACTTGGTGTGCATTTGATGACTCGGTAGACATTCCCCTACACACTTGTAATTGCTTCTTTTTTTTTTACTTGGGCACACTAAGTGTACGTGGCGTATACGTAACCTCGTTCAAATAAGAGTGACTTGTTTAAGTCGTACAGCAGTTGTCCACCCCCACTATGCAAAGGAACAATAAGCAACTGGAACCACGGGAAGTAGAAGCACCTTCAAACACAGCTTCTCGCATCGCAAATAGAAATAACTTCAATTGACGATATTTCCCTTTCTAATAGTTCTTTATTACATCTTCACGACAGTGCGATATTTACGTCGCGTGATTGTTTATTACGAAATTCTCACTGTATAGTATGATATCTGAAATGATAGTTTTCTAGACTTTTGAAATAGATTTTAAAATATGATTTGAATTTAAAATATTCAAAGGTGTGATTTTCGAAACTATTTAAAAAATCTCAGGCGAAAATTTGGAAAAAAAGTCGCGCGACTTTTAGTTGCAAATTTCCATTTTATAATATCACGTAAATTTTTCATTAGTGCGATTTTTCAAATTATTTAAAAAAGGGCCGAAGATATTTCCTAATTGAAGTGAAAATAGCATCAACGTTGCCTACAGAAATTTACTAAAATGCGCACAATATTTTATGCCAAATTTTAGCATGGCGCTTTTTTAAATAACTTGAAAATCGCACCATTGAAAATTTCACATTATATTATAAAAAGAAAATTTGGATTTAAAAATTGGAGTAATATTTAGTCGATTATGCAGGCAATGTTGGCGCTATATCCATTTGACTTATTTCTCAATTGACGTTATTTCCATTTGCTATGCGAAATAACATCATCTGACGCTATTTCCATTGACATTGTTACCTGTCATCACTTAGTTATTGTTAATTAGGCTCATGACAATGAAAGAACGTGCCTAACAAGCCAATTAATGGCAATGCTATTTGATTGTGTACTACAGATACCTGTTGGCTCATGAGCCTGCAAAATAGATATAATTAGATATGTTATGATATCTGCAATTTTCCTTTATATACTTCGTTTATTTATAGTCTTACCCGCCTACTGACATTGAATGAACTATAATTATTTTTCATTACAAACTACAAAAGTGTATAGTAATATATAAATTAGGCGCTTAAATCTTAATTATAATATCAGATGAGAGTGCTCGGGAGCAGAATGAGTAATAATCTGCATAATCTTCTTTCATGAACAACAGAATTTTGAGGCTCCTGAACCTAATCAAGAAAGTAAAAGTTTTCGCTTGTGGGAAGAGTATAACAAAAGAGTAAATTCTAGTGCCTGCAGTGTCAATTGCCTTCAAAAAACTTTGAATTTAAATTAAGGCATGAGTAGCTCAACAATAAAAATTATGCTGCTCTAGATCGGACATAAATAAATTGCAATAAAATCAAATATCTAAGAAACAAGGTGATTATGTTATACATTTACAACTGTCTTCTGCTAGGTTAGATACGAAAATTTAAAAATTCCGTGTCATATTCGGATTTCATTGACAGAGTTCACTGAAATGCAAAACTATTTAAAGAATAACCAATCTACATACCTGACACTGGCTTAGTGTGCCGATGTTGTACTTAGTTATTTTATTAATGTTTGTACCTACATTAGCGTGCCTCACCAAAACATAATTAATACCGGTACAGATGACACCGAAAAAGGGAATGTATTTCAGCCTTAAGAAAAAAGTAACACCTGATTATACATGTATGAACGTAAAATATGGAAAGGCATAGTGAAGATCTTATTTTTACAAAATTTACAAGGGAACGAGAACACCCGTCTTTAGAAAATATAGAAAAACCTTGTCAAATGGCTTTAATATTTTTTTCAAATATTTTGCTGCAAATAGTTTCAGCTTCAACTAACTTTCATATGATATGATTTTTGGGAGAATAGTTTTTAAAACAACTTTTATTTATAAAAAAAATAAAATTTAAGAAGTACTTTCGAAATGCATACATTTAAACATTTTCCACTCATGACTTCGATCTTAGAATGCAGCGCATTTCGAAAAAGAATCGGTTTTGTGTTCTTTGTTTTTAAGACTAAGGCTTTCTCATGAGCACTAACTTGTTGAAATACTGCTTCCACGCTAATTTATCTATTTCTTTATAATTTTTTGTGTAGCTTAAGCTGCGTAAATAATTTAATTTAATTAGACTTAGAAGCAACTCATTTAAATTCTTTTCGCCATATCCTAAGAGCTAAAAGAAATCGCAACTCATTCCTAATTTAATCAAATAAACTTTCAAATGGGCTTTTAGAGAACAGCAAAAATGTAAGCAAATAAAAATAAAATTAGCTGCGTAAGTTGTTTCTGAAATTTAAATAGTATCAGATTTGATTAGTTTGATTCGGATGGAGGGTTTGTGTTGGATCGTATCTCATTTATTTCAATTCCTGGCCTTTATTTGTTCATTTCCGTGCCTTCATATGTAAATGGCATCTAAACTGACGCATTTGCATTTAAAATTTTTAGTTTGTTTTTGCAAAAGAAACAAGCAGAGACTTATTTCGTTAAGACACTTTTTTGTGTGAGAACGTCCAAGGTAAAATGAAACAAGAAAACACATTTACAACGCAAAACACCCCACAACGTTGCTGGTTACCACCGCCATATCCGCACAAAAGCAAAACGCGAACAACATGAAGTATCATGCATTTCCATATTTGAGTGTCCCAATTCGTTTTCAACTCACGTAATATTGACAAATTATTACCTGGCTTTTTTTTAAATATTGCCGACAAATCAGTGCCGCTTCTACAAATGTGTGATGTGCATGTTTGAACTCCGCCGGAAAAGGTCGCAGCTGGTTTGCTTTTGTTCTGATAATTTATGTCAAAAGTGAAAAAGTTCAAACAGATGGAGGAGTCTGATATTTGGCTTCTGCTATGCATTATTTTTTCTTGAAATATTTTTGAGTGCAGAGCAGGCATGGGACATGAAATTGATATTTTATATTAGGCGTCTATTGTAAATTGTAACTCAATAAAATTACCAACAGAGCATTCAAACTCAATAAATAATATTTTTTTTTTCATAATAAATAAATAAATTTTATGTGTGTAAAGACTGTTTCGTGTTAGTAGCATAAGGCAACATATCATAAACTAAAATTCAAGTCACCAGAAATCTTAGGGTTAAAGTGTTCAATGTTTTATACAAATTTTGCATTACATTTATTTCACGTGCCTTTGCCTACGAAAGTACCTTTCACCTGGTTTATGAAATACTGAAAGACAGCTTATGTCGACTAACCCAAACGACGCAGTCATTCGCAGCGAAAGGGAGACTGATTATTCCTGTGATAATGAGCTAAGAATCATAAGTTCTATCTACATATAGCTATCACCTGGCCACATTCCCTGCTCTTCTTGGAAAAAATATACAACTAATTAAATAATATATTACAATAAGACTTTAAGTTATGACACCCTCCAAACCGCCCATGCTTAGATGGAAATCATTCTTGCAAGCAACAAAACAGTGTTGGATATGTATACATCCAAATTAGCATGTTAAATGTAATAATATTTTCATTGGATTTGTATTTGTGCTTTGTTAACTGTTAACAGCAAGCCATTGGGAGCAAAGTCATTGTGGGCATGCGCTGCTGCACAACAGAAACGACATACTCCCTCCTTGCTCATTTTCTGTTAAAGTCAAAAAATAGAAGCTGTTAAAAATTGAACTAGTACAATTAATTTGACATTAATGAGAAAAAAATGTTCAAAAATTGAAACTAAACGATGTCCCAGCCAGAACTTTTTGAAAATTTTGAACAAAAAGCATTCAAATCTCATTCTACAGATGATTAAAAACGATCAAGTTTAAAAACATTTTCCAATCGAATATTAATGTATCGTCGGGAAAAAATGTATCCTAAACATATATCCACGAATAATCAATAATGGTTCATACTCTTGAACATTTTTCAAACTTTTTACTTCATATTTGATTCATCGGAAGGTCGCATTTAATTTTTTTTGTGATAAAATTTCTCTGATTTTCGCCATAATTTTATGACATAATTAGATTTTTGAAGCATGATGGATGCTTTTTAATAAATAATAATTAATAAATACTTTATAGTTATTTTTTGATAATATTTGATACAATTTTAAAACTACTTTATGATAAGATTTTTAATTTTTTTCGACTCCACTTTGTAATATTTTTCTAATCATATTTGACATAATTTTTTAATGACAATAAATGAATTTCATGATACATTTTTAGACTACTTTCTGCTGCTATTTCGAACAAAGTTGAATGTATGAACTCATTTGAGAGTAAATTAGGCAAACTTTGGTACCAAAAATGGTAATGGTCATAACATCCTTGAAAGTATTTATTTTGATTTTGATTTAAGTCACTCATCGCACCCGTCCTGCTATATGGTGCAGAAGTGTGGACAGTAACAACATCTGATGAGGCGGCTCTGGGAGTATTCGAGATCAAGGTTTTCGAAAGATTTTTGGACCTCTACGCGTTGGCGATGGCGAGTACCGAAGAAGATTCAATGATGAGCTGTGTGAGCTTTACGGAGACGCCGACATAGTTCAGCGAACTAAGACACAGCGGCTTCGCTGGCTAGGCCACGTTGTGCGAATAAGCGCAGATGCTCCAGCCCAGAAGGTATTCTTATCGGCACCCGCCGGTGGAAGCAGAGGAAGAGGGAGACCACCACTCCGATGGAAGGACCAAGTGGAGAAGAAATGACTGCCGAGCTATGTTGGAGGGCCAAAATCGCCCAAGCTATTAGATGACTTACTTAGCCACAATTATTGGTTATTTCAAGAATATGAAAATTATTTAGAGACAGTGGGGAAGCTACTATGCTGAGACATTTTCCATGAAAAAATTGTTCAACGGACGTTTAATACAAATTGCATGGTATCAAAAAATGTGTTGAAATGGGGAAAAATAAACATTTTTTTGTAAAGTATAATTTTATAAGGCACAAAATACTTTGTTATTAGTTTGTGATCATCAAACAAATTTTATTATCCATTTTATTCAATTTAACTTCACAAGCATTTAGTCTCCAGAAGTAATCAAATGTGGTTCAAAAAAGTGATACAAAGAGGATTATCAGTTTTTTATCTTTAAAAGTGCACGTGTTTGATAATCCCCCCTGTTAAATTGTATAGTAATTCTGAATTTTATCATCAGATTGTTTTTGAGCATCAAAAGGTATCATAGTTGATTATACCATATGTTGAATTTGATTAAAACTAAGTTTTTAGTCCCAAAAAACAATCAAAATGCAATCCACTTCAGCCGCTACAATTGAACGCTAAGGTAGACCTGACCTTCACCATACCAGCCAAAGCAAAGGGTAGTTCTATAGCGGAGTGTCCCAAACACTTATTCAGAGCTTATTTGGTATGTGTGCGATGGTATATTGACACCGCATTTAACGTAAAGTTGTCCTAATAGGATGTAATTGTTATCGGCAAAGTAAATTTTCACTAGAAGTTTCTTTAGATCTTCGAAGCCAGTTGATGAAGAAAGGACGTAATTATGTAACTGGTCGTACTTTTTGAGATCGCTTTTTTTTGCGTTAAATTAAGTATCATTTGAAAATGCTTAACATTTATATACAACTCTTGTCGGGAATTATTATTGATGTGTAAGCACCTTTGGACTCGGTAGGGCAGCAAAATTATGCGTGAGACCTGCCTGTGGCTCTGTCTGTGCCTTGTATTTGATGTTTTTTCTGTTCATATCTGAGTTGTAAATGAAATATGGCGTAGTATGCGTGTATAAAATCTTGTTCGTCTGCTTTGCTGATATATATGTGACGCTATGGTTATGTGAGCGCGTGTGTATACAAGTGCTTTGCTGATTGCCTAAACTCGATGAATGCTATCAATCGGCAAAAGACGAAGGCAACTGCGTTTATCATTAATATACAAAGTGTTTACAAAAACAATTAAGTGATTATTTATGTTAAATTAATTTTAGCTCAGAATACTCAAGACGGTAGTTAATTTTTTTGTTTGTGTAACCTTTGTGGTTATGCTTGTGGAATTAAATGCAAGAAAATTTACTAATATAAAGTAAAATTAAATAAAATAAAATAAAATAAAATAAAATAAATAAAATAAAATAAAATAAAATAAAGTAAAATAAAATAAAATAAAATAAAATAAAATAAAATAAAATAAAATAAAATAAAATAAAATAAAATAAAATAAAATAAAATAAAATAAAGTAAAATAAAATAAAATAAAATTAAATAAAATAAAATAAAATAAAATAAAATAAAGTAAAATAAAATAAAATAAAATAAAATAAAATAAAATAAAATAAAATAAAGTAAAATAAAATAAAATAAAATAAAATAAAATAAAATAAAATAAAGTAAAATAAAATAAAATAAAATAAAATAAAATAAAATAAAGTAAAATAAAATAAAATAAAACAAAATGAAATAAGATAGAATAAAGTAGAGAAAATTAAATTTATTAAAAGGAACTATGATAACGGGGGAAGAAAAGAAGAAAGGAAAGAAAAGGAAAGGAAAGGAAAGAAAGAGAAAGGAAAGGAAAGGAAAGGAAAGGAAAGGAAAGGAAAGGAAAGGAAAGGAAAGGAAAGGAAAGGAAAGGAAAGGAAATTAAAAGAAAAAGAAAGGAAATGAGTAAAAGAAAAGAAAATAAAAGAAAAGAAAAAAAAAGAAAAGAAAAAGAAAAAGAAATAAACGAAAATGCAGGAAATTAAATTTTTAACAGGACTTTTTACATGTTTACGCATCAAACTCTACGCCTTTTTTTATTTTAGCTATGGCGCTCTCAGGAAATAACCTTTGAAATATTTGCAAATGTAAAAATTTATTTATTTGTTGATTTTCGACAGGGTGAAAAGTTGATGTACGAGTATATTATAACGATTTTCGGTCATCCCTAGTCAAATTTGGGTTTGTAATAGACAAAGAAATTTAAAAAAAACAGTATAAAATATCAAAGAAAGTAAAAGCCACGTGTGCTATAGTTATGAAACGCACTATTGCTTCATACAAATCCTCGTCTTCATTTGGAAATCTTCACCTTGAACTAGTATCATTTAGTGACTAATTTAATTAAAACGAATTTGTTATTCGCTTAATGGTTTGATTTGGTTGTACAGCTGCATAATTAGCAGCAAGTATTTCGAATAAAACTCATTAGCAGCTGCTTTCGTTAAACAACGATACATCAACATGGTTAACGGCATGCGAATACGAACACAAACCCAGAAGCAACCCAAACAGAGACGATGAGCCAATAGCAATACATTAATTAAGGTTATTAGAGATTCTTATTGATAGAGCTAGAATTTGTTTTAATTAAAAGTTCGATTTCATGGCCCCTGAAGGCAGAGAGTTTGCATGTGTGAAATATGTTATCGGTATAATTTGGAGATTGAAATAAAATGCGTATTAATAAGCATGTGCAACCAGATACACATACAATGGCGGTATAGCTCCAATACGCTTAAATTAAAATACCTGGTAGAGTAAATAAACTTGTCTAGTTATCAAATTTCAAATGTAGAATGTAAGCGGGAAGTCCATTTTATTCAAAACTATACCATTAGCAATCACATTGCACAACCTCTGTCGACCTTTTCGGAATGTAGCTCAGAATTAGAGATGCGCCTAATAAATTAGAAAGGACTTTGGCTAAACTATTTGTTTTTTACAACCATCCGGTCCCGAATATTTTAAAGTGACAATTAATTGTCAATTTTTGGTTTGTTTCTTTGCTTGAGCCCGACAGTCATAACCTGCTAAGTTTATGTAGTATATCATATTTCTTACAGGATGCATCTCGCGAAGGTGAGGGTGACAATTGAATTGCTATTTAGCCATGAAGTTGTCTGTTCTCGTATTAATTGAATGTGAATGTTGTTTGCCCACTACACAGTCTATAGAAGTTTATAAAATGTGCGGAGTAACCTACATTAGATGTTGCAAGCTCGCCACTTGGTACACAGTGCTCGTTTCGAGCAGTTTTCCTTGTGTGAATTGACGCTCGTTTGATTCGGCAATTAATAACTGCCCTAAATGCCCAAGTTTCGGTGAATACTAATTATCTAGTTTAGGTAATTAACGTTTCACGGCCACAACTCACCAAAATAATCGTCTCTTTTGCATTCCCTTTTCCTCATCTCTAGAATAGTACAATTTTCATTAATTATCGACCACTAGCCATATTCGAAATTGTTAGCCATAATTGCAATACAACCAAGCGATTTCGTGCAACATTATCATGCTCCATTTCATTTATGTGCCAGAGATAAACTTGTGGCAAGTGTTGAGTGAAATTAAAAATTTAAATCTTTTCTCTCATTTGCGCTTCTAGTTAGCCGCAAAAATGCAAACCAAAATGCTCGGCATTTTGCCTGGCAATGCAACTAAGTTTATGATGCAACTGGTTAGCCAACTATTTGGTGGCCCTGGTGCTGCCCATGCGGGTGTAAAGACGATAACCCATGATAGGGGCTCAGAAACACACAATCGCAACACAAATTTGCATAAAGCAGATTTAGTTTTCGGAGGTAAATTACAATTTTATTGAAACTAATTTTTGTAATTTGCTTCAATGTAATTGCCACTGGCACACATATTAACTAGTCCAAAAACAAAACAAAAAACTTTTTGAAAAAAATAAATACTTTTGTTGATATGTACCTCTGTACAGATAAGTCTGGTAAGCATAACATTTTGGCAAATATTCGATAGACGTGGCACTTGTGGCGGTATAGGCAAACTAGGACATTTCACAGCAAATGCAGCTTTTTATATAACAAAATGTGGGCTCTTACACACATACAAGCATTGGCATGAATTTCAAATATTTGCGAGCTGTATGTGTAAGCCCCACTTGCCCTTTTAATAATTGTGGATTAAAACCAATGTCAGCCAAGCCTTAGCACATTTTAATTTTTGTTAGTAAGTGCCTGTAAAACATTGGCTAACAATAACCTTTACCAGCGTTGAGCATGCTTTCGTGTTGCCAAATGCCCAGGAACAACAAAATCTATTAAATTAAACTGAAAAATATCAGTTGTTGACTCAGGAAAAATTTTCTTAAAAGGGCCTTCTCCATAGACACGATCCACTCGAATGTGCATAAATGTGTGTGTGTGTGTTCTGACTTTATCTAAGTACATAATTGCATCAAATCATGCCCATGTATTTAAACGCAAATCCACCATCCCTAATAGCCCACCTCTACACACCCACGATAACGATACAGGATTATTTTAGAGTCAAGAGCTTGGCATGTTTAAATTGTGGTATAAAAAAACAAAATGCTATAGCTTTTGTTGAGCTTCATTGCGGAAAAATCTAGCCCCAGGACATGACTGGAAAATACGAAAAGCCAATGCTGCGCTGCTGCCAGTGTACTACATGGCGTACACGTACTTTCATTGATCCAATATTTGCTCATGGCATTTTGTTCTACTATATTAATAAATATTGCTCATATTAAACAAGTAAATATAATATAAATATATTTTGTTGTTGGTTTTACGGTCTGATCATTTTACATATTATTGTAAGTATAACGAGCTCAAGACCAGTTGATAATAATTCTTAGTTAATTATTATTATTTTTGATTAGAGGAAAAATTGAAAGCAACAAACATATACAGGCTATAGTTATAGTACTATTTCGAAAACAGCCACGATTTCTCGTCAGACTAATTCGTATAGTTTTGCTATTTTCAGAGGATCTTGTGGAGATCGAACCCACTCACTCTGCGCTGGCAATCAAGTCTGACGAGAAATCGTGGCTGTTTTCGAAATAGTACTATAACTATAGCCTGTATATGTTTGTTGCTTTCAATTTTTCCTCTAATCAAAAATAATAATAATTAACTAAGAATTATTATCAACTGGTCTTGAGCTCGTTATACTTACAAAAATATATAATATAAATATATTGTTGAAATGTCTTTATAAAATTATGAGTAATTTAATTCGAAAAGACCAGTGTTTTTATACTGAAAAGTGTGCGGTGTCACGCCTATATCAACAAAAAATAAAATTTTTGAGAACTATAAAAAATGGGTGTGGCCCTTCAACGTTACAAAATCACTACTTTCTGGAAATTTTTTGCGACAAATCAACTTTTCGTCGCTTTATGCCATTAAAAATTTAATGGAATAATCCTTTGTAAGAGCAAGGACGCTCATTTTTGAAAATTTATATATTTTTTGGAATTGCATTATATGTGGATACTTTGGAAGTTAAATAGTACAGATATGAAATTATTTTTCGCAGATCTATAATATTCGTTACAATTTTTTTAAAAATCTTTTATTTAAGAATGGGCTTGATCCTTACTCGATTTCGTCTATTTTTGTATAAAAATTCACTGTCTAAGGCGTAATCTGTGTGCTGAATTTTATTAAGATACCTACAGCGGCTGTCGGACTGTTTAAACCGTATGCAAAAAACTCGCCCCGGATATTCCCAGGTTACTTTTTAAAAGTGTACAGAATAGCTTTCTTTAACTTTTGTCTTACTGACAGCTGTCAATAAAAGTAGTAAGTACCAGGGCATTAATCAAATAACAAATCATATTTATATAAGTAAGAAGGGAATCGATTTCAGTATCTTGTTTTGTTATGAAGACATTGTTGAATTAATTAAAAATATTCTCGAAAACTGTTTAATAACTCCCGTCAGCAAAATATATGTATGTCCACAATATAAAATGTCAACCAAATGCACACTAACAAAGACACCTGGAAATAAATATAATCCATGCCAATTGCTTCTTGGAAACCTTATGCTTTCATTTACCAACCAACTGAATAAATAAAAAGACGATGAAAGTTTATGTTAGCTTGAAATAATTGAAAATATGAATGAAAGTATGTATGTATGGCAATTTGTTTATAAGCGGAAGATTCTATTGAAATTTAGAGTCCATTATTTGTCTGAATAATCAGGCTTGCATATGCTATTTGTTACATTTTTTGCAAAACTTGAATTTATGTTTTTGGGATTGGAATATTTTTATATGATTTTAACCAAGAAAGCAAATAAAAAAAAATATATATGCAGGATATTGCTTCTTTCGAAAGTAAAACACTAATAAATCCTTAAAAGGAGGATTCTCTTCATTGTGTAGCTTTTTCTATTTGAACTCTTGAGTATATTTGAGGGTGTTTGTATGAGTAGAGGTCCCATTAGATGAATATTTCTTATGGTGTTTGTGTAACCAAATTTGTGTCAAATAGTTTAAATTATAAAACTTATTTATGGCTTTTGTTGTGCTTTAATCGTGCTATTGTAGTTAAACTGTATAAAAAGGTCATCCTAATGCGCACCAATGAACATGCATACTCATTAAAATAGGCACAGAAGTGGATACATATCAGCACACATCCGCCTAATTTGGAATATCCAGATAATTCCAACACTAACTTCCTGCTTGTGTCTGTATTATTTCCGTTTATATGTCGAAGCATTTCAAACTTTTGTGCTCACGAAACGTTATAAAGAACTTAAAGAAGCATCAATCAAGTTAAGCGGATATTTATAGGTTCAAAATGCTTCGTTCCGCCAGACTCGAGTTTTATGTTTGTTTTCGTATTTGTTTGAAATCAAATTTACATATGGTCATCTATATACACATCTACATATAATTGCACTACTGGCATAGTGTGTGGCATAATAGACTGAAGTTATTCATAAAGTAAATTAAGTCGTCATTAAATATTTATTTGGCTTGGACGGTTTAGTTCTTAATTTCCTTTCAATTTTGTGAAAATGAATTTGCAATATTTGAATATAAAAATTTAACTGCAGAATACTATTCAAAATAGAAAACAAAAAAACGATAAAATAATTTTAAACTTTTGCTAGCACTACCGTTGAATGAAAGGAGGCACATATACCCGATTGATCATACTTTAATATAACAATAAAATTTTTATTTCTAAAAGCAATCTATTATTGGTGCATATAGTAAGGAGAAATGTGGCCTATCTGAAAGTGTCGCTTAGTAGAATGCTCTGCAAATCTATACTGGCTTAAGCTTTGAGTATCAGCTTTTTTTACTCATAAGTTGAAGCTTTAGTTACATTTCTCTACTCAAAATATTAAAGAATAACATATAAAGCCTTCATAAAAGTTATACTCGAATAAGAAAGGACATTATTTCATAATTTTATGTGCCTATTCTTTCGGCAGTTGTTCCTTGAACGGAACTAAGAACAATGAAAATCCGAAATAAACAACTCAAAAATCGAATATTCGGGATGAATAAGGTCAGCAAAAAAACTTATTACGTCGTGAGTCTGTTTTTATTTCCTCCAGTGTATTACACGGCCACATGTGCTTGTCAGCAGCTATCTCTCCGTCTTGTTGTTATTCGTTATTTACTTTGCCGATTTTGCTATGCAACATTCCACTTTGGAACTTGTTGGATGAGTTCAAACCTTTCAGAGGTCAACATAACAAATACGCAAATCACTGCTGCTTGCTTATTAATCAACATATTTAGGGCAGAATTTCGAAGTATTTCCAGCCAAAATAAAAGATTAATGAAAGTAATGGTCGTAAGAGGCGACTAATATGCACCAAGGTAATGACGTGCAACTCGATGGTTGATCTTCGGATATGATGCCTCTCACCTCTCATTACCCATCTCTCCTTCCTTATGGAAGGAGGGCTGATCTGACCTAGAAGGTTCCACTGGTCATACCAAATCGCTACCAAGACAGTCGGGTAGTACCGCAAGGGAGTACCGGAGCGTACCGGACTCATATCCGGCCAAGGACAGCCAGTTCGGCAGGACTCCGAAAAACCGTCGTGGAGTGTTTTTGTCGTTACAACAACAACAACTAATGACCTTTCCTGTTTTCTAAAAGTGCCGTAATATGCTTTATACTTGACATAAAGCACATGTTATGCCATAGCGTTCAACGTTGGGTTTCATCGTCAATACCTGGCATTAAAATAGTCCATTGCTAAATTATATATTGGGTGTATATTGGATTGATGTCCTCTCAAAAATGATCTAATGGCTAAAATTCAAAATGTAGGATGGAGATAAAAGAAACACAGCTACTGTATAAGGTCGGGATTAACTTATTTCATAAAAATCTATATTCGTTTGTCTCATTCGCTTTTAATGCCAATAAATACCCCGTTAAACCGTGATTTTCCAACTACTTGCGTACTTAATGACCTAAAAGTCTCTAATACCTGCTTGCAAACTGTCGAAAAGAGATGTCTTTAACGCTGCTTAATTTGCAGGCCACACCCGTTCTTTGGTTACCGCTTCACACAAAAATGTAATAGTATCAAGGTGAAAAACCCCTGTCCGAAATCCATTGGTGTTCACTAATACCTCACAAGCATTAGTTCTTGAGAAAATTTTGAGGAAACACACCGAATGTATTTCATGCCACGAAAGCCTCCTCAGCAAAACTGACTTAGATCTCTCCAAACACATAAAATTTAGTTCACGCCCACATTTGAACCTATTGCCCGAAATCCTATTAAAGTCCATAAGTGTGTTCATGCTTTGTTTTTCTTTCACACTGCTTTCATATATGTATGTATGTATTAAATGTGTATATAGGCATGAAGATGTTTTCCGATTCTGCAATAAATCAATTCAAGGGGGAGCATTCCATACACACATGAACATATATAATTGTATAAATATTTGTTGTTGTTGTAGGTTAATAAGTAGCGGTAGATATGTTAACGGTATGGCATGCTATCGTTTCGTTTCTCTGCCTTCTGCTTGCGTTCGTAGTGGCGTAAACCAAATTTGATCGCATTATCGTAAATGAAATGTTATGGTAATAATACATTTATTTTTTCATACCGTTATAATGGGCTCTACGTGTGAATTATTCTGATTTATTAAAATGTTGATATTTCTCCCTCTAATCTGAGAGCTAACTTATGGTTTGTGTTTTGTTGGGTCCTTTACGCTGATTTCCTTTTGCTTCATTCACCCACCGAACCGGCTGCCTTGTTCGTGTATGCTTTACAGTTATGTGGGTACCTGTCGAGCTGAAATTAAATGTAGGTGTATTCAACAAGCAAACTGCTCCGCTAACTCTGTGTTATATCGATAAAAGCGGCAAATTGCCGACTGTAGCAAACCTTCGATTTCAATCTTTAAAGACTGCTTCCACATCCATGTAAGAACAAGCACGCATAAATAAATACCAATACGAAGTTTAAATGGCGCACTGAATGTGCATATTTTCCACTAAATATGTTTGCACGTATGCAAGTATAATTTCCCTGCAAAAAAATGTGCGACTAATCTCTAATAGAGTGGTCCACGAATAATACCTCCCGTCTGCAATGGACTATAATTGATCCCACATAGTCCCTTATGGACTTAGTGAGGAGCCCAACATGCAAATCGGATCAGTCCGACTGTTGGGACTCACGCAAGTACAAATTTGTTCCACGAAATAAAGGACGACACTTGGGCTATGTAAAATAATGACTTTACTACATATTTGCACACGATATATTGCAATATAATTTATAAAGTTCGTAATACGAATTTGCAAATGATATGTATTACACACTTGTATTTGATGTCTACTCCTATCTACGTTGAAATCGCAAGTGAATTGAAAAATGGCGCCTTGACTGCCCTTCACCTATATTTTCGTTTTTTATATTGTTATAGCATTCGCCGGCTATTAAAGTGTTGCCACTCATGTTGGAACGAAACAGGGTGATCAACACCGACAGTATCCGTTCAGGCATAAAAGGCATAAAAGTCCTTTCATGGGACAAGCTCAAATATAACTAAACAGTTGCACGAATCATCCCGACCTAGACTAATCGCATTTTTTGCAGGGATTTTATGCATGTTTCTGATTATTCGTTAGAGGCATGTTGCTCATACGCACCCGCCCATCACTACCACCTGTGAATAATTGGCTGTTTGAGCGTACAAACGATGTCGATTTGCATATGTAAACTCGCTTAAAAGAAATTCTTTACCCACTAAGTGAATGCTTACAAATGTATAAATATTTTGCTGAAGATTGGCATTAGGCAAACTCCCACTTAGCTAACTAGAGCTACTACATTTGGCTGAGTTTAAAATGTGGGTGTATCAAAAAGTAGGAGGGAAAAGAGAATTGGAAAAATACTGTTACTTCTCGTTGGGTACCTCGCAATAACTTTTCAGGTGTATCGCCTTGCTGTACCCCACAACTAAAAGGAAATACAATGGAAGCTTATTTGAGCTTAAATCTTCAAGTAAGCCACCTACAAGTGCAATTTCTTATTCCAGTTTCTTCCCTAGCTTACCAGCTTAGAATTAAAAGTGTTGCTGTTGTTGTAGCAGTACTTAACGCTGCTCAAGTGGGACATTCATGAAATGTCTAACATCTCCGCTAACCGCAGTTCCAACTATCTATGGAGCTTGACGCTGCCAGCAGCGGAAAAAAGATCGGAGATGTTGTCGATAACCTTCTGGAGTACTTTTGGATCAAACGCGATTGTTAAATGATGCCGGATCTCCTCATAGGTCTTGCTCAAATCTATCCTTATTAACTGTATTGGAGGCTTAGTGGTAAGAATATATCCGAATGCTGTGGATTGTAACCATTTAGCAGAAACGTCCAGCAATGTTTCTTTACCTTTCCCCAACTACTGCCAGAGTTTTACGTGGAAATTGTTTCTGCAGATTTGTTCTCTCGTAGAAATTGTATGATTGTAGGGTAGTTGACAGTCGGGAGCTTGATATCATCGACTTAAATGTCTAGTATCATCTTCATCTGCGCATTCCACATCGTGAATAGGATGGCCGAGCATCGAGTCGGTAACCATGTCAAGTTTCAGGAGGTAAAAACTGGATAAGATTAGGAAACTCCTTCTGGTGGTAAATTACAAGAAAAATTGTTATAAAGATACCACCATGTGGCACCTCTGAACAGCGCAAATCCAGAAACTTAATTTGTAAAATATTTGTATGTAGTAGTGACAGAGCAAACTGATGCAATTACTCATTTTGCATAAAATTAATATATGTGTGTTTGAAATGTGGTGCTAGTGCATTTAGTGTACTTTCACCACAGTATGAGTGATTAGAAAGTAAAGAGCTCAGACGTAAGCGCGTAAGAAGCTTGTTAGATCACGTAATATGCTTTTAAAGCTAGAATTCTCTGCTTTCAACATACAGTGGGCCAAGCCAATCCACTAACCCATACGCATATTTATATAGTCACTTCTCTATGGATGCTCTTGTACCTAGCAAAAAGAAATGTGCAGTCTAATATGAGTCTTATTTAACTTGATCGTAAGGAATATAATTTAAAGCCAGAAACCTGTAATGCGTAAACAACAATTCTTATTCAAAATTCGCCCACCCCCGCACAGAATTTAGATTTTCCCTGGTGAATTTAAGAAATGTAAAGGTTATATAGACTAAGCACTCTGGGTAATCGTCGGTAATGCTCCGAATGTATTTCTGCCATGAAAAAGTTTATGAGCAAAAATATCCGGTTTTTCTCAAATTCGAAAAAGATTGAGCTTTCGGGAACGTTTCGCGTAATCGTTCTAGCTTCTACCGTTACTGAGAGAGTTTTTCCAAAATGCCCCAAAGCGTGCCGTGAGGAGAAGTCAAACACTTGTAGTTTTCGCCCATTTGTAGGAATAAATGAGAAGCAGCACAACACAAATTAATAGGAAAGCTCGGCCCTTATCTCCTTCGAGCAATGTCTCGCCAAATTATTATAATAATTATAATTACCTGTCACACAACATATCAGCCAAGTAGCGCTTTCGGTCTATTCATAAGATCTTATATAACTACTTACAAAACTTATTGCAGGGTGCATGCCTACAACGTTGCGACTAGAAAATGCACCAAACCATAATCCAAGGCTTACAACAGAAACAATTACAGCAACGAAAACAAGTGACGTTGATGCATTTACCGTGTGACAATACACACATACATAAAAGGCATAAGAGGCAGTGATCCAAAGGATATTGGGGCATTCATACATACACACTGAGTACAACAACAAATGTACCTAGCACTGGCAACATAGAGAACAAGAGAGGAACAGATTTGGAAAAGTAAAGCCGCTTTCGTAAGTATATATCGTCGGTGACACTGGAAAATCGCGTAAGTGAAATTTGTTTCATTGGCCCTTGACATTCAGATCTATTAATTTTTTCTCAAGAAAACAGCATTTTGCTTTGGAAAATAATTAAGACAATCGAGTTTGATGGGCACTTTTCCCGTAAAGTCATTATTCAACTTAAAATTTAGCTAATTAAAATTGAAAAACATCTAAATTGAGATGTCACTTATTCGGTTTTGCAGTGCCATCGATATATAGAAGTGTTTGTGTGTGCGTAAGTGCTCCAGTTTGAGTCGAGGCCTATTCGGAATTGCTTGAAACCCTGGGTATGGCGCTGCAGCATGCTTATGACTCGATTATAATTGCCGCCTGTGCTGCTGCGGGAGCTACTACAGCCATTGCAATTTGTTGTCATTTACTAGAATTGTTGCTAAATGGGCCGTGGGGCTAAAGCAATTGACCATAATCTTTGTTGCGTGTGGCACTTGTAACCATTTAGGAAGTTGCTTGTCAGCAACAACTGGGTAGTCGAGCCAATGCTAACGAAAGTTGGGATAACAACATAAACCACTGATATTGAGAGCGCATGAGGTGAGGGATAGTAGAACAGTTGTGAGTAGTTCAAGTTGCACATGCAAGCCTTTCATCCACATGACATTTACTCGAATGTAAATATGTGCTAGGGGGCATACACATTTTTTGCTCTCATCCACTGCCGGTTTTATTAGTGGAAGCGACTTTTAAGTGTTGGTAAATATTTGCGATTGCTTTCATATAAAATGTTTTGCTTACATCAGTTGGATGCTGCATCTCATTGATTGCTGACCACGTAATTTGTATCGAGATTTTATTAGCTTCAGTTTAATATCAAAAACATATTAGGCCAACTATGTATGTATGTGTGTATAGCATCTACAAAAGTAGTAACCCAAAACCAAATAAATTTTCTCTTCCCTTACAAGGTGGGCACCTGTATCAAATAAAGCTTACTCATTAAGTTTTATTTACAAACTTTTTCATGTCCAATATATCCAACAGACTTGATTTTTAAGTTCCAAACTGGAAACATTCTTTCTAGGTATGAGTAGGAAAATGAAATGCTGAGAGTTTACTGGTTAACGCCACGAAATGAATATCACTCGTAAAATGTCAGACCACAACAATGCATTCCATTTAGTCAACATTAGTTCTGGTGGTTCTATCCATCACTTTTTAACAGAAGGCATATGGTCGTAAATATTTTAATTTGAGATAAATACATTTCAGAGTTTACGCTAACAATTTTGATATCGAAGCAACATTTAGGATATTTGAATTTTCCATTTCTATCGCGAACTTTTCAACAGCGCATTGCGTAAGTTTTTGTTTGCATCGTTTGAATTGAAAAAATGTTTGATCTCTGCAATTTTCCATCAAAAAATGTTTCTTTATAAAAGTTGATGGTTTCGTTTTTTCTTCTTCTTGATAAGCTCTTACTTCCTCCCCCCCCCCGAGCGTAGTTCATGGCTGATATTGCTTCTTCATATATCTTATTTGTTCTTTGTATTTTGCAAAGATTTTTTAACTAAAAACTAAAAGATTTACACTGGCACATTTGATCAAGAGCAATGCATGGAAACAGCGGCTATGAGGCAATAGCAAAAGAAAACTTTTCCTACGACTCGCTGCACGCTCGCTTGCCAATGCATTGCATACTGCACGCCGCTTGCGTTTTGATGGGGCGCCTTAAAGTCGATTCTATGAAATCGAGTACCCTCGCCCTCGCTTGCATTGCTTCCTTTACTCGTTTCGTGGCATTTTTTATCGTTGGTGCTTTTATGGATATTTGTTGGTAGTTGGCGGTTATGTTGACGCTTTAATAATCCAACTCCATAGCTATTCGTGGAAAAATGATTGCAAAATGTTTATTTTGGCTGCTACCCGTTGACTTCTCGGCTGTATGCCTTCGCAGAGTTTCCTTTTTATACTTTTTTGGCGTTAATTTATGCACACAACCATCCATGATTTATGAGTTCTTGTATGCGAAATGGATCAGCGCATTTATGGCTGCTTGAGCGGCAACGATTATCGGCTTGTTTGCGCATTAATTTGTTATATTTGTGTGTGTTTGCATGTGCGCTGTGGTTAAACTATCCGCTTGCAGTTATTTATGTCTGAAATTTTAATCTAAAAGTATCTACATGCCAATGTGGGATTGGGCCAACAGAAGGTTCAAAAGCATACACGTCCTCTTATGAGTTCTTGACAAATAAGATACTCAATTTCTCGTTTCGTAATTATTTTCCAAGTTATATTTATTTGTCTAGATAGCCTTCGGCCAAACAATCGTTTTCTCGGAAACAAAAAGTTCAACTTGGAACCAACATGAGCCTCTAGCATTTCCAACGCTTATAAATTCATGTAAAACAAAGTTAAAAGTTAAGCTATGGATCTGCAAAGAAATATAAATATTCGCAAAACTTTCAGAGAATTTATTTATTGCTTTACAGTTACTGTTACAATTGCTCAAGTATTATTTCATACTATGTATTAACAATGCGATCTTCCTAAGGATAAACGCCATGATTGCGAGATTTATTTCACTTAAGTTCAACAAAAGGATACTAAAACCGTATGAAGTTAACGCGAATGAAAGTTCTGGGTCTTACACATACTTTTCTCCTACGGCACGTTACCCCAGACACCCAAC
Organism: Merzomyia westermanni; assembly: GCA_949987695.1. Classification (NCBI taxonomy): domain Eukaryota; kingdom Metazoa; phylum Arthropoda; class Insecta; order Diptera; family Tephritidae; genus Merzomyia; species Merzomyia westermanni. The sequence goes on from OX465288.1 coordinate 1,270,651, forward strand.
TTCTCTGTTTAACATGCAAATGTGGCCTAACCAAACAAAACCTTGGCACTCATTCGACAGGCGGTCTTTGTCACCATTAAATCTAGGAAGTAGAGACATCTCACTATTTCAGTCACTGTTCTTATCCAAGTGTAAATGTTCACCCCTACTACCAATCGGATTTGTTACCATAAGAATGTGCAAATATATCTAAAAAATATAGAAGTTCAGGTGTGCAAACAGGACTTTTGTTCGCAGGTGAAGTCAAGTAAACAGATATTACTCAAAGCGGTAAGAAAAGTTTTTGCATTTTTCAAGCATACTAACATTGGACAAGGAAGAAGACTAAGACAAGCGTTCCTAAAACTTGTAACCGCAGGAAGAATCCGTTAAACCCACACACACGCTCACGTACATAAACATATCCCAGAATAAATTTCAGAGAATGTGTTATGGTAATTGTGGAGAAAATGTCAAATAAAGTTAGAAATTTTTCAAACGAGTTTATTTGCAGTTCATTAAAGATAAAACTAAACTTCGTCGAACGTTAAATAATTCGATTGCGCCATGATAAACTTTAAGTGATTCACCTTTAAGAAATTTAATGTGTGTACGTTTGCTGCTATCTCATTGACTTCGAAAACTTCAACGATAATCTCTAGATTTTTTGTGGGGCATTACATATTAAATTGCACGTTTTTGATTTTAATAAACATCCCTTACAAATTTTCTGATATCTAATAACCTCAAAGGCTATTAATAAAAAACTTGTAACTCATTCAAATGATCAGCCTTATAGAGAAAAAAGAAAGCAATGTTTGCCCTTTCATTCACCCAAGATAATTTGCCAAATATGTCAGATACCCCTGCGAACTTCATTTGTAGGTTCCCTTGTATTCTGGAGAGCTTTGCTTTACAAGGGTACCCTGTCATAACCTTAGATCGCTAATATGTACTACCGTGAAATATAATAATAAGTAAAACTATCAAACCACATTGCACATTTCCAGAACCCTATTTTCAAATTAATATTCTTCCATATTTCAATACTCATCAGAACATAGCTTAAAGAGATAGATCTAGACTTATAATTATCAAAAAGTTCATAGGTAAAAATGAATTGATGAAGCCATGCCCAAATTTAAACAAGATTACTTAAGCAAAATTTTGAGATACCTCTGTGAAATGCCCGAAATTGGATAGAGCCTCGATTTTTGCATCAAATTTTAAATAAATAAAACACCTATTATCATCAAATTTGGGGTGGAGATTGAATTAGTGGCATGTAGGCTTTCAATATTGGGTACCGCCCCTTTTCTTCACGAAACATATACTAACGTTTCGGTAGTATTTAGTCGAAGATAACTTTGCATATAATTTCAAAATTCGCTATACCTATTTCATGTTTGAACTCGCAATTCATATTTTATCTGCTTTTATCGAAGGTAGTCATTCCTTTAGCTATCCACTTTCACGAAAATTATTAGACGTGTGTCCAGTACTTGCAGCTATTAAACTGCCAAACATGCAACCAATCACAAAGTATTTTTGTCTCACCTTACCTCCCTTTCCTTCACAAAGTTTCTGCCACTATTTCTCCCCACCATTTCTCTCTTTCATTTCCAATTTATTAAAAATGCAGTAAAGGGCTTAAATTTTTCGATTCCAACATTTTTGGTAAATTTTATTGGCACTATTTTTTTTTTAAGGAAATACTATTCATGACCTAGACTTTCTTACGTGTATTGTGTTTTTGCACGAGTCGGGATGGAATGATCCATTTATAAGCAAATATTTGTAAGTAAACGTTTTCCGCAAAAGAAATGTGAAGTATTGAAATTTTATTAGCATTAACGCCAGCATAATGTTGTTGTGCTACAAACTCAAGTGAGCCTAACTGCCAAATAACGACAGCACAACCAATAAAATAAGAAACAAACTGTCAAAACTGTGCTAAAAGAAATCAGCACTGAAAGCGAAATGAAATGAGCTGAAAAGGGAAAAAAATGAAAACGCAAAATCAAGTCAGTGAAACTTTCTCAAATGGCAGCGAGTGAATTGAGCCCATAAACCGTCACCAGCCTGCAACTGAAAGGCAAATGTATGCAACCGGAGTCGTTATAGCCGTCTCCGCAGCGTACGCACAGCACGTCTTCCGTGGAACAATGTCACTGAGTACTTTAAAATATAGCTTGAAAGACTCTATGTGGGTGGGGGCACCGCCATATGCGACTGGATTCTAGCTTACGGACGTTTGTGTCGTACATATGTATGCAGGCCACGCTGTGGGGATTATCGGCGATATCCGGTGTAATGACAAATTAGATTTCCATTGTTTTTGATTGAAACAAATTGTAATGAAGTCAATGTGGCAGGCATGCTGCAAGCCACTCATACGCACGCATAGTGCAGATTATGGTAACAAGTGTGTGGCAGACTGTTAGGCCTGTGTTTTGGATAATAATTTTTGTGCATCACATTAAAATGTGCTAAAAACGTGAAAGTGAATGGTTTCTTTCGAACTGCACTCTTTAGGCCTGGATGTAATCTTCTGCTACTTAAATGTATTTGTTTGCAATTCTTAGAGATTAAGAAGTGTGGAAGCTCTTGTGAACAGGGATGCTAACCCAATTTCGCATTTATTATTCTTTGGAACTTTTATGCGCTATGTGTGAGGGCTTCTGCTTTGCCATGTGCGAAATACAACCGATTGCCACAATCTGCGCTTTTTGTTATTGTCGACCACTTTTCATACCCAAATAAATGTTTTCTTAAAAAATGAATGTTTGAAAATTTCGAAGAAGCGTAGTGTGAGTGTGTGTTTGCTTACCCCTTTTCGAGTTTTTTGCAAAGTGGAAAACTTTTATGTTGACTGCAATTCACTTTTGCTCTGCACTTTTGGCAATTTTAATACGTACAGAGTACATACCAAACAGCAAACTTTCAAATCGTATTTTCATGTGATTTAAATGCATTGGACTGCTTGCTTTTATTTTGGATTTAAAGTAAAATTTCGCATTTATTTTGCCGATTGCTTGGTTCCATCCGCTTTTGCTCTTCTCTCTCTGGCTGTGAGATGCAATTCGCTTTGTTGTTCCATTTTAAGCTTTGTATTATATTTGTCCATTATTTGCTTGATGGCTTATTTTCCTCCTTAGCATGCTTGATCTTGTTTACTTTTGCCTAAAATGTCCACTCCTTCTTTCAATTCGCAGATGTCCAATGCCATAATATTTTTCCTATTTCGCTTTGCTAATGGACTTTAAAGTATGTTGTTTGAACAAAAATTGACATATGGTTGTTGTTTGTATGTAGCCGAGTAGTCATAGATATGTACATTTGTCAATTCCATTTAATTAAAACTCACCCAAGTTGGCGTGGGTTTTGTGGTAACCAGCATAACAGAGTTTACATCCGGCATTTTATACAATCACAAAGACCAAACCAATTTTATTTTAGCTTTTTAAAATAAAAAATTTTAATTTAGTAGGTACAGGGAAACTTTAACATTCAAAAAAGAAATTTTACTGTCGTTTTTCAGTGTTTCTTTAATTAAGCAAGTAATAACAATTTTCTGAAATATTTTAATTCAATATAACCAAGATGTTACTCAATAGCAAGGGAGATGATCGCCTACATCGCTGAGAATTTATTTTAAATAGAAATTTAAGTTTTTGAATTACAAAAGTAGAAACTCGAAAGATGATTTACAATCTGTACCGCTATCTCTGCAGTTGTTGCTTTCATTTATTTACATCAGCGCAATCGACGTGTGGCGCATGTTGAGAATCCATTAAACCCTTCTCATGCCACCATAGTACAGCTTGGTGACATTTTCATATCGTCGGCATGCAACAAAACATATGTATGTACATATATGTATAAGTGAATGGACGAGTGGAAGCGGAGATGACGCGATGCACGATTTGAAAGAGTTTATGAAAAGGATGATATTGTGATATTGTCTGGAAACGGACAGTAGGTGTTCATGCGCAGCTGCTTTGCAACTGTCCCAATGAAGAAGAAGCATTTCATCGTTCAATTGCAACGCAACAATTGGGAATTGCATTTTTGAACTCATGCAGACATACAAAAACAACATAACAGCACCAGCTTGCTTTGATTACATTTTTATTTCAATTATTATTATTTTCAATTTCGATTTTTGGCACTGCTTTCGCTTTGTCGACTTTTTAATTTCCAAACATAATTCCCCAACAGTGCATTATCGTGCGTTTACGTGGCAGTTGCAAGTCTATGTGGCAAGACATACAATTAACCCAATTCGGAAGATTACACAAGCAGCAGCAACAGCAACAACGTCGTCTATGGCGGGTAACACCCAATTCGCAATGAATGCATAAAATTGCAAACGAACGACGAGCAGCAACAAACCAACAATTTATAATGCGAACCTTCAGCGCCTGGGGATATGCAATGCATGGTGCAAACAAGGATTCGCAGAAAAGAGTCAACAAGCAAGCACAACATTAACAACGATAATAATAGAAAATACCAGTGCTTGAAACATTTAGAAAAGCAGCCACTACCGGCACAGCTAATGACGGGTGTGTTGCAAGCTAACTTCGCTGGACGGACATACTTGGCGAAGATGCGTGGATATTAACAAAGCCGGGCTGTGGAAGCCTCCATATGAACTCACAATAGCTATGAAAAATTAGTAAAAGAAAAAATTATAATTACCTTGAGATTTGCCAAGGCATTGGCTAGCATCAACAAAAAATAACTGTAAATACGAACAGCTTATAGCAGCCGCTGAAATGAAAACATGAAGAGCTGCATCAGCGAGTGCGTTGCGAGTTGCAATTTGGGAGCTAACAAGTCCTGTAACACTGCAATTGTGCCATCTTTTGCACATTTAATGGCCGGCTCTCCTTTGTTTTCTTTATGTGTTTTTTTTTTTGGTTCTTCTTCGACTATAAAAAAGAATTTGAGTCAGTGCTAAGGATGCTTGTTGCTGCGTAAACAACGAAATCTAATTTGCTAGATTCCTTTGCTTTCAATCGGTGACTGAAAGAGGCTTTTCAAATTTTCAGCTCAAATTTGAATCTCTCTCATTCAATAATTGCAATAAGAAATCTTAGATTTTCCAGAAGCTAGATAAAGACTAAGCTTTCTCACTTATATGAGTTCGAGATCGCAAAACAATAAATCGTAATGTTAGTTTCCCAGGATGGCAGCTGCCTTAAGTTGACTTTTTGAATAACCTCAAGAAACAAAATTTTAAAACAATGAAATGAAAGAAAGAAATATCTAGTGATTTGGAAACAACAATTGTTTAGATGACTGGCAGAGCTAGTAATTTAATATGTTTCTGGCCCTATTAATTCGATATTTAAACTGGATGTCTTCAAAACTAAGTTGGCTATGGATGTCGAAAGCTTACTCGAAAATAATGCAAGCTTGAACCATTTCTTCTGGCCCTTTCGCCAATCTGCCGTAATCCATTATCGGCGTCCCGGTTCTTTACATTCACGCCATGTTAGTTTGGTAATATAACATGACTCCGTTGAGAACAAAGTAGAAATTATACCAAAAGAGTTGCTGATTCACTTCCTGCGTCCAGCTCCCATATTAGATTCGTTCGATTAACGAGAACAGCTAAAATGGTAAAATTATAAATGGTAATAAAATAACATAGTGAAAAATTTTTAGAGTTTCGACTGTTAATAACTTCAGAGCTATGAATGATAAAATGACGAAACGCAATATAAGCCATACCACCGGTGTGCAAAATAAACCTGGTGAAAACGATCGGACTCGGTTTGCGACCATTCTCACTTTTATACAAATATTTAAAGGCACTCACAGCTGGTTATTTAATTTTCGAATCCACCCGACTTTGTTACTTGCCTAATTTATAAAACTAGTTCTTTGTTGAACCCTGCAGCTATTATATATTATTTAGTAGGTTAAGGATAATATATACATGTTTCAAAGTGGCCGCTGGGTAAGGTATCCAAGCTTGTGGAAATAAAATGTTGTAGTAAGCCAAAACAGAGATTTGGTATAATAAAGAGTAGCGATAAAAAAGAAAGAATAAACATAATATTATTAAAACGTCGTCTTTGAAATCACTTTACGCTGGTTGAGTTGTGTGCTGCTCCTGTTTTGCCAGCTTGCACTCCGGGATATTTTAAGAAAATTTGTCTAAAAGTACTACCTTATAGCAATGAATAAATCTAAAGTGGTGGGCAAACATTGCAGAGTTCATAGGCTAAAATTAGTGAGTTTTAGCTAAGAATATAAAAATTCAATTCAATTATTTCAATACATTTGTTTAACCCGAGGATCCCATTTCTTATACGAGTACATCATAATTATTTCAAAAACCTAGGCTCCACAAGCTCTTCAATTTGACTCTAGTTTTAAAGTGACAAAAGGCCCAAAAACAGCTACAGAACATATATCAAAAACAAAATTTTGATGAACTTTTCAGCCTCGTGATTAAACGGCACAGCAAAAGAAAAGTAAAAAAACTAAGGCGATGTTTCATGCTTGATTCGAACATGTGTTCTTTTGAGCTTTGTTAACGTTGCTGAAGTACTCACACTTTGAAAAAGTTTCGTCGAAATATCCCACTGTGCGTCGTGCCAGATGCTGTTGCCATTAGTAAGAAAGCCATTCCAGCAACTGTTACTCCGCAATTATTGAAACATTTGTAGCTAATTTGCATTTGAATAGAGCTTCTCCAAAAAAAAACAAGAATATTTAGTCAGAGTAAATTAGCAGTTAAAACAAAGCAAAGTCGCTCACACGATTCTCGCTCCACAACCAATTTGGACTCACCGGGTTTCAGCTGCGGCCGTTTTAACTCGATTACTTAGATAGCGTTATTAATTATGCGATTTTCTATTATTTTAATTAACTTAAATGGCGCTGATATTTTGATCGCCTTCCATGCAACAGAGGTTAATTTTACCGTTGGTAACACGTAGAACACTTTTGACTTGCAAAGCTCTAATCGATTGGTCGTTTGACCGGAAAATGGCGTAGGAATTTCGCACTAAGCAAACTCTTATTTACCTCAAAAATATATTTTTGCCTTACCATCGGTTGCATAGGTCATGACTTAACAACATCTGCCACGGAAGTGTCGCAAATATTGCAGGCGGAAGCTTTGGCAAAGCAAAAATCTAACAAAATCTAAAGCGAATGAGCTCGGTCGGGCGTTAATGGGACCAGATCCAGCTTCTGATGTCCACTGCATGCAACGGCTTATTGAATGAACGATGAATCATTTTCTTACAAAAAATTATGCGTTCGTGATATGCCAACAAAAAACTTCAACGACTACAACAACAATTCGGTGGTGGCATTGAAAATTCGCCTCCAGCACCACCGCTAATTTCAAGCAATTTTTTCGCTTTAGTTTGTGTCGCTCACAAAACTTGCTCGCTTCCTGCTTTACTTCAGTTATTTTCTTTCGTGCTTCATTTGGTTAGTTAGTTGGTATCGCCGTCGTACCCCCTTCACATTTACTCTTGCACTGCAAGTGGCAGCTCCAGCTGCGTTCGATTGCGATGTTGGTGAACACTTTTAAGAACTCCTCGGTAAAAGTTTTACGGTTTAACACTGCAGATGAAAAAACTCAAACGTGAACATTGTCTGTTTCATTTGTGTGTGTGTGTGTGTTTGAGTAAGTGTCTGCATTTGGCACTTCAAACTTGCCGCAAAAACACTCGAACGCTTACACGTTCGAGAAGTGTTCACTCGCTGGAGAGCAATGCAAAAATGTAAAATAAATATAAACTACCGTTAGTGAAAGCGGATGTGCATGCATAACCAGCAGGTAATCGAGGAATGGAAAACGCGAAAAGTAGTCGTGAAAAAGTATTTAAAGTGACATCAAGAATATTAAAAAGTCGCTAAATGATTGCACGCCTTGTGGTGGTTTTCAGTTGAAAGATGAAGTGGATGCTGCGCACACCGCTAAGTGCTGCAACAACAATACTGATGAAATCCAAATTAAGTTTGGCAGCGAAAAAATCAGAAAGGGCCATTAAAATAAGTGAAGGTATTGGACATTTCATATGGTTAACGGTATATAGCTTTATATATAAATATTTATGGCAGCTTTACGTCGCATTAACCAACTGTTTCGTAAATATTGAGATCTACACCATGATTGTCTTGAATTTAAGTAGTCATCGTTCACCAATGTTGCGACATCGATGTAATAAGCTCTGACGTGAATACCCCTTTGACGATGTAAACATTTTACGGATGTATTTGGCTACATTCCAGTGCGAAAGCATTTCGAGAGCTTGAAAAACTACCTGATTCAGTAGTTGTTTGACGAACGCCATATCTCAATAAGTGTTTCGAAAAGAAAATACAGTTAATTTATCGACTAGCTTTTTCCTATAATGAAATCATAAAAACAATCAGTTGTTTATAGCTAGTTGCAACTCCATTAAATGTTTTTGTTTCTAAGAGAGTGATGATAATTTTTAGTGGAAATCTGAAAAGCAAGTTGTTTTCCCATGGCTGAGGAACATTTTACAAATAATATATTTTAAAAAATCCAATAAAAAGTTATTTGGATCGTTATAAACCGCTTCCAAAAGTAGAAATTTTTTCCAAACAAATTTTGCAAATTGTTTTCCGCTTCATTCCATATCTTTCTTAACGTCATTTCATTACACATTCAGTGGGTTGCTGGTTGCTACATGGTTTCCGTCGCAAGTACAACAGCATGGTTTAGAATGATTCCTCTCATCAGTGTCGGAACTACTGCTTGTTCGCCATTTCGAGAGGAAACAAATATTTTCCTATTGGTTGACATCGTATTTGGAGCAATAAGATTAATTTGAGAAGGCACCTTGTTTGTAAGTTATTGAAGTAGAAAGAGATGTTGCATGTGGGGTGCAACCTTAATGCTTCGATGTTCGAGCCAAGTTTTCAAACAGTAATTGCGCAGGTCCCAAACGTTTACATCTTGTCAGCCCTTGGAGGAAGTTCGACACAAATTTATTCCATTATTTCATTGATGATAATCTCTGGCCGACCAAACTTTATAAATCACTGCTTCCAAATTTTTCCTTTAAGAAGTTTCTGTAGTCTTTGAAAACTACAAGAATCTTTAAGATGCGATCTGTAGAAAAATGGCTTTGACTGCTTTGATGCTTCCATGTGGGAGTAAGTTTTCTCAACCATACCTTTGTCCGTGATGATATTTCATCATGGTTGATTCTTCCTTCCAGCACTTCACCTTTCTGAGATCTAATTACTGATTATGCTAGCTTGATTTTGAACTAAATGTCACCGTTTATGTGGTCTCCTGCATATGACGAACGTCCACGGATATTTCTGACTTCAATTGTCCAGACATCAAATACATTGCTTTGGACCATCTCAATAATATTTCCCTGACTGTAGAGGGTACAGGAGCTTTGACTATTTGTTCCGGAAGTGTTCAAAACATTAACGAAGGGGCTGATAGTAAGGCGTATAAACCTGACAGACTTATATCGAAAGCAAGTTATTCACGACATTTCTATATTTGCTTCAATGAGCAGCCCCCAATCTGCGAAATACTTTCATCCCCAAAAGAACGAATAAAAATAAGACCTGTCAACTCAACAGATTGAACAAAGAGCTCCCAATTGAGTACACATTTCGACATTTGTAACATTCAGAATAAGTTATAGTCCATTTGAGTCTTAAAAGTTGTTAACAATAATCATTTTCACAGTAAATTGCTGATTTAAGTAACTTGGAAGGCAGGCAACTTTGAATGAACTTCTTGTGCAACTGAAATAGATTTCAAGGTAGATTAATGTTAACAGCTTTTTACCTACTGCACATTAGCGACATATGTGTATGTTTTCAAAAAATGTTCAAAGCAAGGCAATTATCTGAAGAGTAATATACCAACAAACACCCCTTTTGCTCCACCTCTGGATAAACAGCTTATTTAATTCATCGTTAAACATTTCAAAAGGCAGACGTGGCGTATGAGTAACATTTCGTAGGGGAACAGAAAATTGCTCGTAAAGCCAAGCGTAACTGCAGTGCAGCTGGCGGTGTTAAACACCGGTCATAGGTGTCGTTTGGTTGTACATAGTGATGTGTGCCAATACATTAAATTGCTGTTTTTGTTGTGCCATAAAGCTACGAAAATAATTGGAGTATAATTAATCTCATTTAAGTGATTACAGACTGCGGTTGAAGTGAAATGGAACTGAAAGACACCAAAGACATTTTGAGTCCTAGAAAACTTTCTCGATTTATGTCATCTCATATGAAGTGGCATAAGTCAAATGTACTCGCCCTACAAAGTATTGTACGTGAAAGTTTGTCCTTTGAATTTTCGTATCGAATGTCTTTAATGACATAAGATTTAGTGATTTTGTTTAAAAACATTTCGTTTTTCAAGAGAAAAGAAATGAAAATGAAAAATTAAAAGTTTATTTCAAGAACAAGTAACTGCAAGTAAAGTAAGTTCCATGCAAGCTGCATTCATGGCTTCAGTGGTAATGTAAAAGTAGAGTATTTTTAGTTTTAATCCGTTCTGTATTGAAGTTCTTGTGTATTGCCCGCTTAGGTCGCTCCACTCATTTATTTACTTTTTGAAGGCAAGAAAATGATCCATAATTCGAGAAAAGAAGTATTTCGAAGCTTAAGTAAATTGCAGATTAACGGTGCGATTCTGGCTAAAACAGAGGAGTTTTAAGACGATTTGGAAGATATGTGAAAGACACTCCAACTCTCAATTTTGAAACTCACATCATGATTTATAACTGCTAGTACGCTTGGTTGTCAAATTTGAGCAATGTATTTGCTTTTCACTTTATTCCGCTGAATGCGATCATTGGAAATTTATCGACTGTGAACAGGGTAATAAAAAGGCTAATGTGTGTGTTGTAATGCTGGCTCTTATATCGCATCGTGACAGTGCAAGTGACTGCGTGGAATCACATCACAAAATGAGCCCTTTATCTTTTTTCGAGTGTTATTTAGTAAACATCAAATTTTAAGACTGATTCTTTGGATTCTATTGTTTTAATGATGATCCCTCCTATAAATTTTGTTTTTAATATCTGCAATGTACAGATATCGACGAGTTGCAATTTTATTATATTTTATTTTATATATGACGAATTCGATGATTCCTGGATTATTAAGGTACTGGTGGAGTTTAAAGGACCCACCGAAAATTATGTCAATAAAGTCGAATGGGGTATCAAAATTTTGAATCTGAAGTCGGAGTAAAATTTTGTTTAACCGTTCAACAGTTATAAACAAAGCACTGTTTGATCGGAATCACTTTGTTAATACAATTCTTGTGTTACTTTAGAGCACAAAAAACTTCCATTTATATATCTACTATCACTATTTTACACAGTGAAACCGGACTGAAGCTAAACCGACGAGAAAACTTAATAAGTTTAGAGTATTAAAGACAAAAAGTATAGACGAAGCAACCGAATTAGTTGTAGTAAAAATATTGAGCATTGCCACATATAAGGTACTCATAATGATACACTATGATGCCAGCTTGCTTAAAATGTACATTCAATATTGAACAAACACTTGTTGCTGGAATAAAATACTTGTGTTTTAAACACAAATAAATTAGATTGCGTTAATATATACTGCCATTCCACACCACCCGGGAGGTTGCAATGAAAGCGGGTTACCGATTTTTTTTTAGGTGTTCGGTTCCCCTGTAGGCCTATTTTCGCCTTTCAATGGTCACCTAGAGTTTGATGTAAGTGTACGATGTTTGTACACTTACATTAGTAATTAAATTAAAAGACAAAAACCTGTTTAGTTTCTGTTAAATATTGATTATTTATTTAAAATTCACTTTTCAAACGTTTTTTATTAAATATTTTAATTGCTTTAATTTTTAATTGGAATAAGGAATTTATAAGCAAAGTCTGATGAGAGGATAACAGTTATATAGTATGTAATAAATGAGTAGTATATTAAGAAATTAGAAATTGTAGGGTAATGATAAATAGGTAAATTATGTATTGGTATTATAAGTATATGTAGGATCAGGCGTGTGGATACATTTATGTAACTCTAGGGTGGCATGATATTCCCAAGTATGTTTAAGTTTATATGTACAAATTATTGATGTTAAAACGAATAATAAACATATATACTAAACTAACATATGTAAATACCGCATGTTTACAAAAATTAAACATCTGTAATAAAGAATAAAATTTCTTAGATAATTATTTGATTTAAAAATAAATGTCTATATGTCTACTTACATGACATTGTCCTATTCGGTGTGTGGATTGTATAATGAACCAATGGCTTTAAATGTGTGGTGTATGCGCTCCCTTTGCGTAGTGAACTTTTGAAGGGAGGGGAATTCGGCTATGTAGCCCTCGAAATGCTCCTTTACTCTTCCACACCGGGTAACCCTCGGCCCAAGCTCACGCCAATGCCGCTCAATGTTTTGTGTATGAGCACCTGTTGATGGGCCCACAACATTTTCGTTGTGGTTTACATTGGCGTGTATATAACCGTGGTCCTCCAACCGGTCATATGCCTTCCAATAGTCCGTACATATCGTCGCACCCGGTGCGATCTTTAGCTTGATGATCTCAAGCAATGTTTCTCGAGTTCGATCTGCGACCGGGACCACAAACATATTTTTCGACCCGCGCTCTATCCCACAAAAAACCCACTGTCGCTATTAGTAATGGACCATTCCATAAGAACTTCTCTTATGAAGCTGGTCCAGTCATGGTGCGCAATGCCCACCGCTTCTTCCAAATACGCGGTTTTAGGGTGCGGTGTTACCACGAAATATGTGACGAATCGACAAATTTGGTCGACGCTCAAATGGGAACCGGAAAAAAATGTATTATTATATTCACTTTGTTTGAATGAACATTTCTTTTTAATTTTGTTTTTATTTTTCAACACCGTGTTCAACTTACAAGTAAAATTTCTCCCGGTCGCAACGCACTGCCTTTTTACATGTTGGACACATTTTAGAATCACTAATTACACCATGTTTAATTAGAAAATCGTGTAAACGACCTTCGTCCAGTCATAAAAATGTCTTAACATTTTCACAGCAATTTTCACACGAATTCATTTTTAAAACACTTGAAATCACATCCGATACGAACCGCTCGCGGAAAAACTATTAATAATTTGTAACTGTTTTTTTCATAAGCAGTTATTTTCAATTAATATTTACTGTTATTCAAACTAGTGATTGAAAGTATATCTGTCTCTTTCATGGTAATAGTTTCTTAATTAAACTTAAAAGGAGCAACTGATATGAAAAAAGTTGGCAACACTACTTCCTGTCCCAGCGTTGCCAGACCGCTATAAATGGCGGTTACTTCTTTTTAAGTTTAGCTTAGCCTGCGGCGTTTTTAAATAAGACACCGTATGTATCAACATACTTTTATAGCATAGTAAGAAATGAAAAGTTGGAATAAAAAATTAAGCATGGTGTAATTAGTGATTCCAACATGTAAAAAACAGTGCGTTGTGACCGGGATAACTTTTACTTGTCGTAAGTTGAACACGGTCTTGAAAAAAAAAATAAAAAATTTAAAAGAAATGTTCATTCAAACAAAGTGTATATAATAATACATATTTTTCCGGCTTCCATTTGAGCGTCGCCTGCACTTTTACAATTATTAATCTTGGGTTCGATCACTATAAAGTCAAATATACACAGACACAGATTTTGCAACTAATAGCTAGTTTTATTTACTAGTAATAAACGCAATAGAAATTTAAGAGTTTGGTAACTTCACAGTAGTTAACTGAACAACACTTGAAAATAAACTGATCTTGGTCACTGCCTTATATAACTAGTCCGACAGGGTGCTTCCCTACACACCGAGAACTTTCTTGGTTGTTCGCTCTTCGTGCTCTCGAAGGGTCGGTGTTATTTATTGGTATCTCCTCTTTGCCTTGCATTCGCAAACATTCGCGCCATCTCTCTTCCTCTTCCTTGGTACACGCTTGCATGCATAAGCGTAGCCATCGTCAACTCTGTTGTGTTTAACTAGTGGTGGGAGCGTTATTGAGCTAGGGATGGTACATGCTAGAGAATAATCGCCACAATATGTAAGCTGGGTAACCCGAAAGTAGGCGCTGACACAAATTTTAGAATAATTTTAAACTAGTATAATTGGGAAATAAGACTTCTATTTGAAAGTAAAATTTTGGCATTCTGGTTTGCTATCTGATTTTTCCCATTTTAAATAGCGAATATTCGGTAGGCATCTTAATATCGGCTCAAGTTATCGTGCGTTTTGAGGACAAAGCTTAATCGATTCCATTGTTTCAAACATAACTATTCCATTCTCCACATCTGTGTAATACTAAAACGGGCAATTCTCTGTTTGCTGCAAAAAATTTCAATTGATTTTTGCCTTGCTTTTTAATAGCAGTCAGAACTTAAGTACACACATCAGTTGCTTTGACAGTCACCTCAGCCCCAGGGAATGTATATAGATACGCATACTTTCTTACACACACACACATCCAATGGAAAATGCAAATGTTCGTAGAAAACAAAATTTTCAGGAAATTATTTATTTTTCAATTTTTTGTGTGCCAATCAAAATTAGTGGCAACCTTGATTGCAGAGATTTTATAGAACTTTTGACTATCAAAGGTGGGAAATTTCTTTCCAATTTACGTAAATGGGGATCATACACACTTGGGTAATGTGTACAAAAATACAACAACAAAACAGAAATTGAAGGCAAAGGAAGAAAAAATTGTACATTGCATACAATTTGCAGATCTCCTTGGGGAATTTCGATTCAAGCAAAGTAATCAAGGACACAATTTAATTCACCATTCTGACAGCGAGGGTGGTATTTTTCAACGGCATGAAGGCCTAAAGAAAAATTAGATTATACGGAAACACTAGGCCAAAATATACTCAAGGCTCAGGAGGAATCTAGTCTGTAGTCCTCTATGTGTTCGATACTATGTTAATAAAGCAGTATCCTAGCCTTTAAGAAAAATGTTCTGTCGTTAGTATTAAGCATTGTCGAAATAAAATGTTAAGGGCCATACCTCATAAGCAATCGGTATCTTCAGAAGTCCTTAGCTAAAAGGAACTTTCACTAAATATCCAATCATTTTTAAAAAAACATCAATGCACTCACTCAGAATCATTACTTTAAAAGAAGTTTCTAGATGGCGGAGCTTCGTCCAATAGACGACGGTTTGTATTAATAGGTTTGTGGCCGTTAAGTAAAAACTGTCTATTCAAGAGTTCCGCATACTCACGCATATTGAGCATTTTCGTCTTTTGGGTGGTCAGTAGACTTGTAACTTCCTCCAGTTGGGGTTGGCGAGGTTGGACGCTTCGTAATCAATAACCGGTCGGAGAATAGCCTTAAATATAGCAAGCAACGATTCTTTACCTTTTCCCAAAGTGCTGCGGGTAAATGTCTTGAGGATATTGCTTGCGTTTCCACGCCCACATTCTAACTTTTTTTTAAAAAATGCTTAATACAATGATAAAGTTAGTATACGAGTATATACCGAATCTTACCATTTTAACTGATTTTGACAACGAAATATCATATTTTATCATTAATTTGAAAAGGAAAAAAAGACGTAACAGCCACTTTGAGCTCACTAAAAATGTGAATAAAAAAACACATGTACTTACGTCTAAATTGCTTTTGCTCTAAGTTCATAACGGTACGTTAATGAGTGATCGATTTTCATCATAAAGCTAAAATCTAAAATCATGGCTCTTACGTCTTTTTTGGGCATAGGGCTCGATATTGTACCGTGAGTGCCAATTTGACTTTTGCAAATTAAAAAATTGTTGGCCTCTAAATAAATTTTCATAAAGAAAGATAATCAGTTTATGGAAAGAGAAAAATTGAATGTGTTTTCTACATGACAAGTTATTATTAATATTATTACTTGAAATAATTTAGTTAATTAGGTTTTGTGCATATGACACGTGCACACAGTTCAACGGAGCACATAATTGGTGAACAAACATTCTCGGTGAAAATGCGAAACGGCGTATCATGCTTTTGGAAACGATCTAAAAATACATCTAATTACGCAGTTTTGCATCCATATTTCTTCGAAAGTATCTTAAATAAAAAGTGAAATGAACGGAGATGTTGAACTTACTATTTTTTTGGTTAAATATTCTAACATTTTGTCAAAAAAAAAATGTATAAATTTATTATTACATATAACATTTTAGAGTGCCATGTGTTCAATATAATAAAATAATATTCAAACAATAACCACTCCGATATTAATAAAATAATTATTTGAGAATTCTCCGAATTTAAACTTCTGCTCCCTAGCATGTTAGTATTTCTTCTGAGTATTTCCAGTGTCATTAGCTCAGTCGCTGTTGGTGGCAGTTAAATTATGCGAATTAACTAATTTAAAAAGTGTGGTGGTGTAAGATTATTAAATTTGTTATTCCTTTTCTGTAATATACATTTTTAGTTTGATTTGCATAGCCATCAAAGCGATTAACGATGGTGTCTCTCATTGCAGGATTATTTTTCTCTGGGACCTTTGTCCACGTTGTTTTTGATCATCGTCATTCCTTTCTAAATTAATTTGAACCACGTGAATTATGAAACGTACAGAACTGACAACATATTTTATGTTTAAATAAATTAACTACACATGCTCTCACGCAAACATTAGTGGTGTACTTCCAGCCGCACAAACATATTGCCCACAATTTCCTTGAGAGAGCTATTTCTTTGATCTGACAATTCAATCCTAGGCTCTTAGCCCTTAAATGCGATTTTTTTTTGGTTGAAAAGACTACTACTCCTGAAGAAGAACCAAGTGGAGACGGACTTCAGATCTACTGGTGTCAACACAAATTTTGTTGAGATAAAATATTTTTATCGAAGAGAATGATCTCAAAGTTGACATAATAAAAGGGAATTTAGTGTAACTAGAGTTCGCCCAGTGGTTGAAATTCAACCAATAAACTTTATTTTATTTTATTTTTTTGCTGTAGGTATGTTTTATCCGCCTTTTTTTCTTCCTTTCTATGTCGTTCCTTTCCTCTAACATATTTTTATTTTCCTTGATTTCTTTTTTTACTCTCTTATTTTATTTTTTACTTTCCTCAAACTTCTTTTCCTTTCCCTTCCCTTCCCTTCGTTTTCTTACCTTTACTTTAATTCCCTTTCCCTTCCCTTCCTTTCATTTCCTTACCATTCCTTTCTTTCCTTTAATTTTCCTTCCTTTCCTATTCTTTCCATTCCCTTCCCTTTCCTTCTTTTCCTTTCCTTTTCTTTCCTTTCTTTCCTTTAATTTTCCTTCCTTTCAATTCTTTTCCTTTCCTATATTTTCCTTTAATTTTCTTCGGTGTTTAATACTCTTTTTGAGTAATCATTTATTTTATTTTTGTAAACCCTGTTTGTAGGTATCAGCAATGAATTTTACATATTTGCTCATATTTTACATTGCTTGTTTAATGTATCCAACAAAGCAACTTTTCGTGCTCTCAGGAGAGCAGCTGACCCTGGGCATCGTAGCCAGTAATGAATACAATAACAACAACTAAAGCAAAAATGCATGACACAACAGAGTATCTATAGTGCGAATACTTATTTTTCATTGGTCCACTACCAACTCTTCGCACTCACAGTGAGAGCCGACCACACGAATAACACAAAAACATGCATGGAAAGTCTACTCACACTACTACGGCTCTTAATTTTTTCCTACAAAGCAACTCCTCGGCCATGCTCACGATTCAGCATAGTACACAAAAAGCAAGTACACACACACACAGCGTGTCTATAGTGTGAATAAGTAAATGTGTAGTGGTGTAACTTTTATGTTAAATTTTTTATATTAAAATGATTTTTTAAATTTTTTTTATTTACGGATAAAAGTACACCTCAAAATTTCCTATCTATACACATATAATTTGTATACCTTAGAATTATACTTTAGCAGAAAACGGTTCTACATTGCATTCATCTTGTCTATTTATATATAAGATAATGACATGAAAAAAACGATTTACGGTTTTCTTTGTACTTTATATATGGAAAACTATTTAATTGAGTTTACCATTTCAATAATTAGTGAGGCACCCTAACAAAAGCTAGCACATAATAAAAATTCAAAACTAAATAAACATTATTGAATACCAAGCATACTTAAATATCGTCGTTTAATCAATCTATGAATAATAATTGAGGTAATAAAGCTGTGAAATATTTGGATGTTTTCTGAATTCCTGTTATTAGTTTTTTAAACATTTTGAGGTATTTAATACAATTTAATAATTGGAGGTTGAGAACCTAGTTACGCTCATAGACAACAATTTAAGTCCGATTTTAGACGTTATATATGCGAAACCAATTTAGATATGGAACGTAGTCATATCGCTATTGCAGCACTCATTAGCATTTTCGTTTCATACAGATATTGCATTAACACATTTTGGATAACAGTGCTCCACGAAACCGGTAGAGTTATCGCAACAAAGGATATCTTAAGTCATTTTGATTTAATTTTTCTATGACAAAGCACATAATGCAATAACCATTAAAAAGGCCGTTAGTTTTCTTAAAATTTATTTGCAAACCGCATAAACAAAATATCTGGAACTTTTATATATAATCAGTTTTAAAAACATTTATTATGCTTACCTCTATATTCGTACAATAAAAAAAAAGGTTTATAATGTTTCGCAAAATTTTATTTCCATGTAAGTTTGCATATAGAAGATCTTCATAAGCATATTTTTTTTTGGAATATGGGGGTATGACTATTTTTATAATGTAAGCACAAATTTTTAACGGCTTCTGTAGATATATAAAATACACTAAAACACTATTTTATATGTATTATAAGAAGCACATTTATATTAATTTTCCTTTCTAACATTTTTTACAAGATTTGCAATGTAACATTTTTATTTGCTTTTACTTCTTTGAATTTTATTGCACTACTCCCAGAAAGCCAACAATATTATTGCGTTTGATATTGGGTTATGTTTAAGAATAATACAAAATACTGGAACGATATGTAACGATTTTTTAAAATAATATTGTTAAAGTAATTGCCATACATTCATTATATACAAGCAGTTCTGGTGCCTCTTGTGTGCATTGCTCGTATGCAAACACCTATCTCTTGTTGACTTGAAAATCCCCGGCCTGTTGAGAAAGTGGTAGTGGCTTTTGAATCAGTTCTGTTACGGCTATTTGGCTGCGCACTTGTATTGAGTGTTTGATTTTTCGCTATAAATTTCTCTTGTTGCTTCTCACGTTACGTTTAAGTTGTCTAATAATACTTTGTACTTCCCAAAGCCGCTACTAACAATTCACTCAGCAAGTCAACTTTCTCTCTCTTCCATAGTTTCGGATAGTTTCAGCCTTGATGCTGTAATCGGAGGCACATATCTATAGGGAAGAAAAACCAAACCGCTTAATGTATATATGAACGGATCGAAAAAGACATAAACTCAAATAAATTCAAATTATCAGCAATGGAAAAAAAAATTCATTGATCAAATGTATATATTCTCAAATTAAAGCGCTATAAATATGGGCGAAATTAAAGGACAGCAACAGCACACTTTTTCTGTAAAAATTTAAAAAAAAAAAAGTGAAATATGTGATGGGTTATTAGCTGAAAATCGATAATATTTTAACATTCATTGGCCAATTTAAAAAAATGTTTATGACACCTAGTAAATTCGACAAAATTTTCAAGGCTTAACACTTTTTCATACAAATTTACAAATAAGCTGAAGACAAATTTCGTTTCTCAAAATGTCTCATAATGTACAAAGTTCCGAAGTCCTTTCCACTGCTATATTTTTAGTTTCTGTTAAAACGGGCACAATTCAACTCGGTTTTTAACAAGAAGGAAATGACATTTTAAAAGCCTTGGATAAATTCATGTATAATCTACCGAACATACGACACTAGACTTTCCCTATTATCGGGACAACGATTTGTTTGACGTAGACAACGATCTCATCTTGAATAGCGAAATACCTTCGAGGAGATGAAGGCTGAACTTTCCTACCAATTTGTGGTGTGCTGCTTCTAATTTTTTCTACCACGCCAACTGAATATTCAGATGAATTTTTGCTGAGAAGCTCTTTCATGGCAGAAATGCACTCGGAGTGTTGCCAACCACTGCCCAGACGCGACCCTGTTTTTGAAAAAAACTTTTTTGAAACATTTGATGTTACCTTTCCCGTAATTCCAATATGGAAACTTCGGTGTGTATGGCAACCCACTACCGTCACACCATGATGGCCGCATGATGGGAAATAAGTGATCAAAGCTTGAACATTCTGAGGGTGCTATGGTTATGAAACACCCTATATTTGATGGATAAACACATATGCATTTGTGTAAGTACTGACATACATATAAACCGCTTTTGTGACAGTTTATTGGTCAGTTAAATAAATGGTCATTTAGCGATAATAGCATTTTAGCCAGTGCGTCTGTCAAATACATGACCATAGATTTATTTCAAAACAGCTACTGTGTGCTTTACCCATATCATCCGCCATATGTCACTCGCCACAGTCGGCTGAGACAATGACAAAGTGCTGCAGTTAAGGTCATCAGCACACGTAGTGACACCCAATTTCGGGCGGACAACACCAACAAAAATATCCAACGATTTTTCCCAATGAGAAGTAAGTTTTACTAAGCTTTGCCGGGACCACTTCTAGCTCATCCCCAATCTATTTCACTTGCAATCCACTGACAAATTTAACATGGCGATGTCGTAACATGTAAAAGTGCCCATTGCTTGGCTCACTCCGGTGGGATGGATTCAGTGCAATTCAACGCGCACCAGCACATGACAGACAAACTGACGAGGTCATCGTAAACGTTTGGTGTATTGCTGGGTCGAATGTTCGTTGTAGCTCGAGGAAGGACCCGTGTGGGTGTGTCTGTTTGTTGGTTGCTACGCTAATGGGTCAACTGATAGCCCTTGTTCTGTTGTTGTCGTCTATTATATTGTTACCTGTCGCTTCTGAACGATGTCATGATTATTACTATTATCATTTCGAATTGTTTTCTCCACTTATATTTGCAACTGAACGAGCTGAAGCAAATCACATAGGATTTTGAGTAAACCACAAACGCCCTGACCAGTTATAGGTAAAATCTTCTATGCGTGGTACTGCAAAGTGAAAGCCATCTCAGCTGAAGCAACGATCCAGCTTATAATTTTAACAGAGCTAATCTTGTATATTTATATATTATTATATCCACTACTATCTCAGAAACGGCTCAACCTATTTGGGTGAAATTTGGCATCTAGATAGTGTACTAGACCATGACGTTGTTTTTTCACGGCTTCCGCCAACATGAAATATTTTTAAAACTAAATGATGTATACCAATATGGGTATGAAAGAATTTGGCGAAAAACTTTTACCAGGCTTACACCTAGGCTTGCCACCTAGCCCTACTAAAGTTTTATTTTCCAATCCAGTATTATCGCAAAAACGACTTGACACAATTTAATGGAGTTTTGTTGATAGCTTAATAATTCATTTCAATCTCTCCAGCTTTAGTGTTGCCACTTAGAATGTTTTTTACTGAAACTTATCAAAAACGAACAAAGTCATACGGCAAAATTGGAAAAATATCAACTGTTAAAGTGTTGTACGTTGAAGCTTTGGTAGTATTCTTCTGATTTCGCTTTCGTGTTCGATGAAGAAATTTGTCTAGCTGTGCGAAAGTAAGCCAAATTATTTTTGGTTTTGCCTCTACAATAAAATGAAGGTTTAAAAACAAGCAAAATCGTAAATGAAATGAAAAGTTTGCTTTATTTAAAAGGTATTATTAATGTAAATACGATAAAATTTAACAATAAGGCAAAACTATGTTAAAAGAAGTAGCTTCGCTTCCTCTCCATTTCCGCATTCAGCACAAACCTAAAATATAATTATTAGATTTGGCCTGATTACATTCAAGACGGCGACTGCAAACCGCCATCTGTCATATTATTTTTACACACGTTCTTATGTAACGCATTATTTTAAGCGCGTCATAGCTACGTGGCTACAAACCACGATTGCCGCTGTCGCCAGGTTAAATCTATTTCTATTTTTACAAGCGACAGATCGTGGCGTTATTTCTTCTTGTCAATAAAAACGAAATGAAGAGTGAATAACTTGTAATATAAGTTTTATTTATTATTTACACAATTTGTACTTTTTCCATAATTCTTTGCTACTTTTTAAGAGAATTCACACCTGTCGCTGCTACTTTCATGGTAATCAAGTAGCCAATGCTGGACTGCAGTTTGTTTTATTGTAGCTGTGGTTTGCAGCCACCGTATTCAATGTGTTCAACCCTATTTGCTGCATTCCCGAGAGAGTCGAATAAAATATGAGTATTGTTCGGCAATTAACATCATATCTTCCTCGTCACTTTTCCCCTGTTCCACCATCTGATCCGTCATTTCGGCACTGTGTCCTCTCTAATTCCATTATTTACTGCTCATACTTAAGTTGTTTCAAACTTTTTTGGGTAGCTGCTGATAAAACGTTTGCTAAACTTGTAATTGGAAAACCGGTCGCTTATGAAAATAATAATCCGTCAGCTACCAGCATAGCGTTAAACAAATTTACAAAAACTCACTGCCGACTGGTCTACCCGTATTTTATGCTTTACTTTTATTTACAATCGAGGCTGAAAGTTCCTAAATAAGAGGCTTCAAAAGCTACCATCTTGTGAGTTATTTAATCTCTATAACAGTGCGAATAAGCCAATACAAATTTCTTATGAGCTTGCACGCTTCAGCGCACACAAAGGGTTAGCGGAAGATGCTGTACCAGCGCTTAATTACTCCAACTACAATTTTTGCCTTTGGTATAAGGTAAGGTGACCTATATTAATTTTAAAAAATTTACGTTTTAGTGCGCTCTATTTACCCACGACGGGAACCGTGGAAATGTGCGCGTTGATCAAGAATTCCGAGTAAGAGGTCGACATTGTTGAGCTAGAACAAGAGGAGTGAAACAAAAATTAAGGGACGGAGTTCTTTGCAAATAACCATCCAGATAAATCACTTATGAAATTCTAATACATAATGTGCAAGTTCTTCGTAACTAAATTTTTCAAAAAGTGCTATTTTAACCGTGTCGTTATTGTTTATGCCTTTATGCGAAATTTTAGTTAATGAACTATAATGTGTTCCCTCCTTACTTCCGAATATCCTCTTAAACAAACGACGTATGGTCACCGCAGTGTGAGGCGTGCAATGTGTGCGTTTTCGTTTTGCGATTTCCTTTCTTAACTCAAAAGCTGTGATTCATAATTAAAAAAACGAATTGAGCTAAGAAGTGAAAACGAACCATAAAAAGGGTGCGGGGAGCTGAGGAGTGGTAAAAATGCAAAAAATATTATGAATTGCAACAAAGACCCTTAAATGGTGGTTGAGCATGCTGTGCTGCAATGAATCGCCAGCTGTGCAGCGTGGAAGGTTGCATAGCAGTGAATATGCGTCAAAGCATGCCGGGCAGAAAATTCCTGCAAAAAAAATTAACTTCAGGCATTTGCATTTGTCCATGTGCATTTGTAATTGTCTACATGTTGGTATCGATATACATACGTACGTCCATATATTTATGAGTGTGCCTATCGGGTATTCTCACGTTTGTGTACTTTGCTGCGGTAACGGTGATGCTGTGGGCAGTACTTCGTTTGTGCTCCGGATATGGGCCAATGTGGCGTGCAGTCAGAGAAATTGATACTGTAAATACACTGGCTGACATCGGCAACCAACCGAGTAACCGCACATGAACACATTCAAACACTCACCCAGATCAGCGCGCCAAAGTTTGGTGTAGGTGTCATTCATATAACCAACAACAAAAAAACTGGCAAGAGCTTTTACTTCTCTACTTCCGACAGTCGCTCATTTAATTTCTTCCCAAGTGCATCTTCTGTGGCCGAAGTGGAGTAAGAGAGTGGGACAACTTTTTCTTTTTTTTCGAGCCATAAGTCTTCTCTCAAGTTGATGCGAAAAGGATAAAAGATAAAGGATGAAGGATAAAGGAAAATACCATTCACATTTTCCTTTCTTTTCGCCAGATGTTCATAAATAAGTAGTCGACTGTTTATTTCGATTCGCTTTTTACTTTTTATTTCTTTTTTCATTCGCTTTTGGTTGGTTGCTGTTGTATGTTTGCGTGTGCGGGGGCTTGCGTGGCTTTCTCGGTTGTAACTTGGCTGCATTTAAAAGGATTTTGTAAATGATGCGAAAAAGCTCTTTTCAGTTATATTAAAAATACAAACAGTAAATGCTTTCCAAAATATGCACTCCACTGCTAAGTAGTACTTAAGATTGCAACGGCCCTGCGAACAGTACCTAAATGCTTCCAATTCTTTCGGAAAAAACATTTCATTTTCTTTACTCAAACTGATGATTAGTAAAATATATTTCGCAGTTGGAAGATGCCGGAACACAAGCTATGAACGTACCGAAGTCCGATTGGAAGATCACGATATTCCATTATATTTTTCAAAGACTTATTTTGAAATCTAGAACAGGATAGCTCAGAATCATTGAAAGAAATGCTTTGTTTCGAAGAAAGTTCAATACATTTTCAGAGGAGATTTGATTGAATTTTCAATTTAATGCTGAAATAGGGCGCCCGTCAACCAAATTCTGAAATGTGGCGCTGTTGAAAAACTGTAAGGTATAGGGTTTTTTAAAAAATTAACTTAAATAGAGCGATCTACTCTACTTTCGCTATACTTTGCCCTGAATAGTCAAGACAACAAAATGTGAGTCGCATTTTTTATTTGAAATACATACCTATGTGGAGGTTTAGAATATGACAAATGAAAATCGCTGAAATCGAAATTTTGCGATCGATTTTTGAGTAACTTGCAGGTAAGGTAGAGACTTGAAAATGGGCACATGCTTCACAACCCAGTGAAAAAAAATTCGCTAGTTGGAGCACGGATCTACCCATCTTGAAAATTCGTTTGAAATTGGGAATTTTGCGATCCATTTTTAACTAACTTTCTGGTGACCTAGGGACTTAACGCTTAGCAAAACATGTACAAGGTGGCGCAAAAGTAAGCTTCCGATGTTCAGCATATCGGTTGTGGCACGTGCAGTGTGTGCTGTTGCACCGTCTTGTTGGAACCACATGTTTTCCAATCCCAATTCATCAAGTTGCGGCAAAAAGAACTCGTTGATCATTGCTCTGTAGCGCTCACCATTCACAGTAACCGTTTGGCCCCGACCGATTATTGGTCAAATAAATAGTCAAAAATATTCCGCGTTCTGGAGCAGTGTAGCGTAACATTGTTTATTAACGTGTATTTCGCATGTGTTTACTACACAAATGTCAAAACAGAACTGACTTTAGGGGCCAATCGCAAAATTTATAGCATTTTCTGATAGGAGGATTACTTTTGCGCCACCCTGTACATATACAACTAAAACTAAAATAATCAAAATTGCAATTGTCTTTTTGTAGGTAGCTCTGAAAAATAGAAAAAATAAAAAGATGATAAAAAAATTGTAAAAACTACCTTTACTCGTATGTATTTATGAAACGAGCGCAAGGCCAAGAATAATAATTTTTCACTTCTTGAATTTTTTTTTATGAAAATTATTATTGTTTTTATTTTTTTAATAATCATTTTTAATTAATTATTAAAAGTTTGTTAATTGAAACGGGTAGGAAAAATGTTTAGAGACAACCGTAAATCAACAAAAATTGTTGGTATAAAAAGCAATAACTACCTTTATAATTATGTCGCCAGAAAACAGCAGAAAATATGTCCCTAAACATATACTTATCTGTGAGTTTTAGTTTTGAAATTTTAGTGGACGTTTTCAAACTAAGGCAATCAATTTTTAGAATACCAAATGGAAGTTCCGCAACTGACAAAACACTTAAAGTATATTATTTGCACTCAACCTCTATATTTTCAGACCTCAGAAATTGATTACAATTGGTATGATTAAAATTTCAAAACTAAAACTCGAAGGTACCAGCACTCTCTGAGTAAGCTTTGCTTTTTTGTTGGAATGTTTGTTCCGTTTCTGATTCCGTTGATTTATTTTATTTTGCCAATATATTGTAGTGCTACGATACCGCCTTTTTCCGAATTCTCTTAGCCTTTCTTCAGCTGCGGTAAAGTTACCATATTCTGCACTTTTACATACCAACGAGCTCATATTTGCACTTAAACACACAAGTGGGCCCTTTGGTGGAAGGCGTTAAGTATACAAAGTATTTCATCTTTGTATTGTTGTTATTATTGTCTCTTTACTTTCAACTTGTATCTACGCAATTCAATTGGTTATTGCTCATTCCATTTTATTTACATATTTATTTATATGATAACTTATTCAAGCGTAAATAAGAATACACTTATGCGCCCTGTTGATTCGAATGAAAAAATAATAAGACACTGACATGAGGATTAATGCAAACTGGCAGCCGCCTGAGAAATAACTGGTGAAGCTGTAGATATGCAGGGTACAGTGAATCAACACGAGCTTACTAACGCGATTTGTGTTCCATACTATTTACTAGAATGAGTCTGAAAACAAACTGACGCCTTGAGTTCCCTACATGACTTCCCTATTACACTGATCAAGAGAGATTCATTCTAAGAACCAAGCAAGCTAAAAAGCCATTGATAAACACGTAAAATCATCCAGATGAGTGAGACCCAGTTTGATTTATTTATCCCCCTGTTCCCCTTAGGTTTCTGTGTGAAAAGGGACAGCTTTGTTCATGTCAAAGATCAGACTGAATTGGTATTTACACATATATTCTAGTTCAAGCCTCAATTAGTTTGTACAAAAATGTTGCGGTAGGAATTAAATCAAAAACAACATTTCCAAAATAATTGGAGCGACTTTACTATAGACGTGTACAAGGGCTGACAGCACCGCCCTTTAAGAAATGCGATAGAAAGGGTAAGGTATGAAATCAATCTTTCCTTTCGACATACTGCATGAAATTTAGAAATGACTCGAGTCTTTCCAGAGCTACGTGCCTAATAAGTGGAGCAAAGTGTTGTTACGTCAACTACAACAACGTCATCTAAAGTGGCCAGACCATAGAAAAGCTGGGAAGATTTATGATCCTAAAATGTTTAGTGGAGGCGCCAGGGAGAGAGTAGATCATCTCAACGACAACAGACGGCGGACAAGGGAATGTTTGGGAGTACAAACTCAGGTCAGTTTGCTAACATGAAATGTGTTACGCAAGGTCAATCAGTTGAACTGATACGCCACTGTTTTCTTGTTAGCTACTGTACACCAATATGTGAAAAGTTAGAATCCTTTTATCCAAATATCTGCTATCGTTTGCATCATCCATACACACTTACACATATTTACAGTGCACATTGAAAGAAAGAAAGAAAATTTGTCGGCAAACAGCAAAAAGAAAAATATAAATAAAATAATCCAAAGAAAAGTTTAAAGGGAAGAAACTAATTGCAGTAAAGGTACGTTACATTGAATCTAAAAAGTCTAAAACAAACAGAAAATGTTATGCAACAAAGCAGAAACCTAAATGGCAAAGAAATGAGATGTTGTGGGTGCGAGAATTGTGAATGAGGAGGCATATTCGCTGGTCGTAAATCTAATGCCAAGGAAAGCAACATCCCATCTCACACACTGTTTATCCCTCTCAGGCGGGCAATGATAGATTTCGGTTTTTCCAAAATGACTATAGATCATTGCTATAGATAAAAGAGTGAGGAGAGTATGGCAACAATTTCGAGACTGTGCTGTTTGTGTGGCCAAGCGAAAAAGAAGGCAAGAAAAAAACTCACAAAACAGAGATAAACTAAAAGAAGACTTAGCTCGAAATAGAACATAAAACTGTCAAAAAAGAATTGAAATGAATGATTCGACAAAGAGTTGTTGGCACATATTTGACTTCGAGTCCTGCGAATGTTGCTATTTGTTGGTATGCTTATTTGTATGTCTGCTTGTGTTGTGTTGGTGATGAGCCCACTAGGACTTTATGTTAGTACTTGCGAATGTTATTCATACCACTTTGTTAAATTGATCGCAGGTATTGCCTGGTCATGCAAACTTTGAGTACGAAATTCCAACATACTAGAGCGCATTTAAAGTAGGTGGAGCCGAAGTTATCAGATAACAAAGGAAGGCTGTTAGAGGGTGAGAATGGAGCATCTTAATGGTAAGTGCAAGAAACGAAGGGAAAAATGATGATCGTAAAGAATACCGCTACAAAAACCGTACACATTTTTCTGTTTTGATTTTAGGGCGAAAAAATTGTTTCAGTTTATTCCTGTTTTCTGTAGAAATATCTTAAATTTAAAACATAATCCTAAAAAAATATGAAACTAAATGATAACATTACTTCCTTATAATTCCATTTTTTGTTTCAAAAAATTGCTTGTCGGCTTGACTTAAGAACTTATGTTAGTTATGAATTCATAAATATTAGTTTGAGACCATTTCGAATTACATCTTTTTAGTTTAAACTATGTATTACACTTAAGTTTGTTTATACATCTTCTTGAAGTGGAGAATAAAAAATTTGAAGTTAAATAAATCTCTATAAACAAATAGAAATATTTTTATGAAACGAGTTGTCATGCTTTTTTCAGCAATAAAGCAGTCATATAGAGAACTGATTCATAAACGCCCAATTATACCTTCTTTCTGCCTAACCTTTCTATCATAACGACCAGATGAAAAAAGCAGCTCTGTAAGCATGTACTCGTACCTATAGAATTTGTTATGCTCCGCACATGAAAAGTAGGGTTGAAAGTATTAATGATTGACAGCTTCGGCGTCCTACTGGGAGTGTACATTGTATGTATGTTTGTAATTCTAATGTATTTTAATATTTGCAACTTCCCTGCAAAAAACGGAAATACTCCGTTTCATACTCCAAAGAATACTCCTACAGGAGTATCAGAGTACTCCAACACATATCCTCATTCATATAAAAAAGGTGGTCCAATTTACATGGCAATGTCCGGTGATTGGATCACCTAATCCATCTCGGAGTACTCCGTTTCTTTGCTTTTGAATACTCTATAGACCACCTACGTGAGAGTACTCTCAAAATACTCCCATGGGATTACTCTATAGAGTATTCAACAGCAAAGCGAGAGCGGGAGTAGGTGGTCCTCAGAAGAACACATACTCCCATTCTCGCTTTTGTCTAGAGTACTCTATAGAGTAATCTTTTGGCAGCATTTTCAAAGTACTCCAACGTAGGTGCTCTATAGACTATTCAGAAGCAAAGTAAATGGTACTCCGAATAGGATTAGGTGATCCAATCACCGGACATTGCCATGTAAATTGGACCACCTTTTTTATAGGAATGAGGATAAGTCCTGGAGTACTCTGATGCTCCAACGTTTTTCACAGGGTTTACCACGAGCTGTGTAGTTTCACTTTGCTAGCTGTTTCCTAAAATTTTTTTTTGCTTCTATTTCTTTTGTTTCCATATAATATGACGTATTTCCGAGAACAACTTAAATTAATTTAAAACTTATCCATGGCACTGGTGATTATTGGTTTTTCATGTTTTTTTGCTTTTCACTTTCGTTTTTTAGTTTATATCTTAGGAGTTTTTTCATATAAACTCCAAATGTCACTTTCTCCAATCGATACTAAAAAGCACTTCTGTCCACACACCAAATCATTGCAAAAGTTTGTGACCTAAGCTTCTTCTCATTCTTTGCTTCACTTTCACTGACACCGTCGATTTCGAGCCATTACAAATCAAACCTGTATGAACGATCTAATCACGTTTTCAGTTCACATCAACACTGCCCCGCTAGGAAATAGTTTATCGACTGTGGCCAAGGTGTCGGATACGTAATAGCACCTTAGTAGTTTGTTATTGCCTTCGAGTACATTGTTGCCTGTTTTTAGCTTTGTTATTGTAGTTACGTTTTCGTGGCGCAATGAATTCATATCTCGCAGCGTCCTCGATTCGAGAGCGTGACAATGTTATGGCGTGAGTTGTTCCTGGCTCACTGATAAAGGCAATCGGCTAAAGCATTGCATGGAGCCAATATTGGTACAACAAGATGCTAGCTGCTGTGAACAGAACTCTGCAATTCTTCTTCGAACATTTCTTGTAATTTGGGCGTTTTCGCTCATTTCTGTTTAATTAACATTGAAATGTTATGCTTCTAAATGCTCTCGTACCTGTTAGATATGTATGTTAAGGCATTCTTGGAGCCTGTGAGCAATGAAATGTATCCGAGATGAAAATTTTAATTCCGATTTTGTATTTATTTCTTTGATTCCATATCGACGGCAGAGTGGATGATACCCAATTTCAAAATCTTTTTCAAGTACTGCCTATCGCAGATTTTTTCAAAATTTTATGGAAAAAACTATTGAATCTTCGTGTAGATGGAACATACAATTTTAAAAGAACCATTTTAGTAGCTTGTTTTGGTCTAAGAAAAACAGACATTCAAATTGATGGAAATTTAGCCTTATGAATACTGGAACTTGTTGCTTACGCCTCAAACTAATAATACTCCCAGGCAATTTTTGTATATAATGATAATTTTCGAAGGAACTGCAAATTTTACAGGCGGTCGGATAGGTTGCCTTTCAAAAATAAACTCACTATATCTTTATATCCTCGATAAATCCTTACACGCCAGGACCCCTACGTAGATTATATGAGATCTGGAAATATATTGCTAGTTCACCAAAGACATGAAGAAATCTGTTGATCACGCCTAAACCAAAAACATATGCCAAAGTTAAAACTCAACTGTTTTATTAAGATTGCTGTTGAGCGTTAATGTAACGAAAATCATTCTGTAAAACCTTTAAGTGTGACAGTGTCGGCAATTGCGACCTAATTTATTATGCACTGGTCGTGTCGTCTTTTAGTGTTCCCACTCTCTTTCGCTCTATAAAAATCTTGCTCTGTTAGTCTCTCGTGAAAAATATTCTTTAACAGATTACACAATTTCTGAGTTGAACTCTCGTTATAAACTACAATGGCGTGGCACTTTCGAGCTTAGTTGGTATGTCAAGAGACTAGAAATAACGACCCATAGCTCCACAAATCCTCTATGAGTGTTGTAGGCCTAACGCTTATTGGTTTGTCACATCATTGATAATGAGTCCTTGCGCTTGCCGCATGAAAATCAATTGTCGCATTTAAGTACATCCGTGCAGGGAAAATATCTAGTTTGGAACTGCTCCACTTCTAGTGCATATGGAGCCACTAGTATTATGGCGAACTTAACATGACGACGTCCTAGACTGTACAAATTGTCCCAATGCATTATAGGTTCTATAGTTCCGAGCTAGTTAACTATTTTACAATATAATTTACTCTTTTCGTCAGTTCCGAATGAGACCAAAATTCCACGTATTGATTTCACTAAAATTTAGCCGATATTTAACCACTTGAGACGTCTACATTGAAACTAGTGCACTCCGACTATATTTGTCTCGTAGGACATTGACATGCTTGTCATGCATATGACGAGCTAACATATCGCTTGCCTCCTCGCAGTATAAAGGGCACGAATATAGACGAAAACGACATATGCGCAAAGTTACGTTGTCATTCAAATTACTTTCCGAAAATTGCAACAATAAATAAGTTCGAAAAATGCGATAGATCACGGCACTAAAATATGCTTTATGTGGCATTAGATGAGCCGATGCCGCCGACGCCGTAATGGTTAAAAGTGCAAATCGGCGAATTCAAAAAAGAATCTCTTTTCATTGTTGTTTGGCCACTTCTGTGCTTAACCGTTAGTTGCTGTTGGCGTATGTTGCTATCGTTGCACTTGTTGTGGTTAATGCGGCATATTCTGCTCCTGGCATGAACGACTTTCCCCATTAAAACGGTACTGCAGCTCGGCATGCAGAACGAAGCCTTTAAAGTCAAACTGTCGACCGGACATACACTCAACTTCCTCTTTTCCAGCTATGCCACAGCACACACGATTGTATACATATGTTGCACACTTAACAGATTTCATGTCCGTTCATGCATGGATGTATGCGAACCGCTCTGTGGAAAAGAGGCCTAGGAGGTGGGTCTGCACGCGCCACTACAAATAAATTTGAATTAATTGAGCTTATCTTTTGTGGTATGTTGAATATGGTTACGGTGGCAACTGCGGCAATGTGTCGCTTACGGAGAGAAGATAGGACTTGTGCTCATACTTGTCGGTCGCTCTGTATTGTTAGGCCATTAGCTATGTATGGCAATTGTTGTATGTGTCGATGTGATTTTTCGATAGACGATTCATGCTGTAAACACATGCTTGTATTTAAGGTCCATTCTATGGCTAATGATGCATGGGGGGTCATGAGATAAGATGACAATGTATGGACATAAGTTCTGTGCACACAAGCATAACATTCGGGCACTTGCACAGATGCATATCGTCGGTGGCACTCCAAATGCAAAACCGCGTAAGTCATATCTCAGTTTGGCTGTTTTTTAACTACAAATTGCTTAATTTAAAGATGAATAAAGACTTTATGGAAAAATTTCCATCCCACTCGATTCCCTTGATTATTTTACAAACTAAAGTATAGTTTTCTTGAGAGTTAACGCATAGATCCTAGACAGGGGCCTATGAAATTTTTACACAAATATAGCTTACACGGCTCTACAGTGTCACCGACAATATATAAGTTCACTAGACTACTTCGAAAAAATAATTTTCCATCTTCGCTTAAACCTATCCAAAAATGAATAAAAAGAAATGTAAAGCTGGGATATACAGCAGGTATATCATCATACACCTTTGTAGGTTTAAGTGGTGGCAGAGATCCGTTATAATCATTCTCGTTAATGATTTTATTGCAATTTGTAAAAAAAAGGATGTACCTATTACTTTTGTCCGAATAAAATAAAGTTCCAGAAATAAATTTTTTCGATGTACTTTTAATTTGAAAGAAATAAAAGTCCCAGTCCCAGGGTTTTTCGTTCGAGAACTTTTTTTTATGAACTTTTCCATGATTTTCCTCTTCTTTTCGGTGACGGGGGTTATGCGCTATTCATTCATTTACCACACCCAATAAAAAAAGCCAAAAACCCCTGTATGTTTCTTTGTACCATCAATGGGATATATCCATACTTACCAAAAAGAAGAATTTTTAATGGTATGGCATTTAACAAAATTTCATAAAGAGGTAAATATAGTTGTTGGGTATCATAACCAGTGATTTGTATTATAAGATCCTTAAAACACTCATTTGTTGGTTGTTTGTTATTCACTTGAAGTTAAATGGCACTGCAATCACGCCGTCTTAAATTGTTCAAGTCCTTGAATATCTCAGTTCTTTTGTGGGAAAATACCGCAAAACATGGAATATTAATATTTTTGGTAAATTTTTGGCCAATTTTGTATCACCCCAAACTAAAATAAAACCTTAAAATCCTGTATCTGGGTTTTCAACACTTTAAGACACTTAAGTTAGAAGGCGGTATCAGCATTCCTAAATCTGTTGGATTTCAAGCTAAATTTCACATAATAAAATAATGTATTACTCTGATTGGATGCACCGCTCCGCATTTATATAAACACAAATTATCAGTATTCAACCAATATTTTTAAAACATAAACTCAAATTGGATAATGGCAAATATACCAATCAGAGGGCATGAGCATTCAACGCAGAACATACATAGTTGCACCTTTACACCAGTCTCTTCGACCACAAACTTTTTAAGCAAACTTAATTTGTGGAATCATTTAAATTGCAAATTCCTTTTTGCCTGCCAAGAGCTGCCGCTAAATTTTCCCACAAAACAAACACAACAAAAAACATACTTACATACTTGCTAGTAAATGTTTCTGGGCAAAAATGTGCCAACACTGAGCAAAGATCTGAACATAATTTGTAATATTTAGCAGTGGGTAATAACTTAAAGGCAAATCCTGACTAAATTAACAAATTTGACAATTGATTTGACACATACACAGCCCAAACTTAACAGAACAGTTGCAATGAATAAGATCAACTTTAGCCACCACTCAGGGTAAAACTTCAAAAATTTCCATCGCAAATAATCCACTGAAGTATAGTTGGTAGTTTTAGCAATATGCTTACGCTTACTAAGTAAGAGCAGGGTGCTCAGCACACACGTGCACTCACCAATTTGTCCACATAAACACACACGCGAAATAATGCCGAGTTGAGGTAATTGCTCTTTCTAAGAGTACTCGTAGGTCCGTTTTTCAACAAACAATTCATTTTAACGAACCCAAATGCGAGCGGAAAGGAGAATGTTTTGCGCACCAACACTATGACAATGTTATGCTCCACAAAAAATCTGTCTTTGCATATTTGCTTTGCACTTTTTAGACATAAAAAAATCTGGTCAGAATTCCCTATTGGAAATCGTGTCTTCGATTTTTTAACTTTTGTCAAAATTTCCACGTCATGTTAATGATTTGAACGGCCTGAAGCAGGCTAAACCAAATTTTACTTTGTCACATTAAACTCCTCTTTTGGAAATATAACGTATAGTGAAAAGGGCCGGGCGGCCGCCGTGGTGTGAAGGTAGTGTTGCCGGCCTACCACACCGAAGGTCCATGGTTCGAGCCCTGGTACAGGTAACATCAAAAGTGATTTGAAAAAAGTTTTTCAAAACGGGGTCGCCCCTCGGCAGTGGTTTGGCAAACTCTCCGAGTGTATTTCTGCCATGACAGGCTTCTCAGCAAAAATTCGTCTCCTTGTAGATGCCGTTCGGAGTCGGCAAAAAACTGTAGGTCCCACCAATTTGTAGGGAAAATTCAAATCGGCACACCACAAATTGGAAGAGAAGCTTGGCGCAAAAATCTCTAAGGAGGTTTATGATGATATACCTTTGTATATCGCGCCATAGAGAGAGAGAGAGAAAAGGGCCAAAATTGAAAAAAAATAACAAAAATGCGATTAGAAATTGTAGACAAAATCTTATAATTGTTTATATTACATAGTGGACCAAACCAAATTCGATTTGAAGTTATAACTACCGTGCTTTCCGAGAAAACCAGTGATGACAATTGAATTTCCTTATTTGAACCGAGTGCTCTACCCACTTAAAGAGCTAAATGTAACTGAAGCTCTTTTTACTATGTACATTAGTGAGGCCGATACTCGAATACGTTTCAACAGTTTGGCACCCGCATTACGAGGTTTATGCATATCGACTAGAATAAAAAATAAGTTTTAGTTTTTGCCTTAAGCCTCTCATCTTCAAAATCGTGTAGGGCGAATTTTGAATTAAATGAGCCATTTATTTGTTTGCGTCAATATTTGAAATATCTTTCTTACAGATTTGATGTAGATTTTGAAAGAATCATGATTGTATTTTTCATAGAGACCTACTTCCAAAAACATTCTATACAAAAGGGCATATTTTCAAATTCAAAAATTAAAAATATATATATAAGAGATAAGAAAAATTTTTTAAATTGATTTTGAGCCGCTCAGTTTTAGTAATACCACTTAACAACTTTTACTTTTGGTCTGGATTAGATATGGAAATATGACCTTTTAATCTCTCCTCAGTTATGAAACGAACTGTTGTAGCTCTTTGTTCTCCTATTCTTATTTTGGTCTTATTTGTTTATCTGTTTCGGTATAAACTTGCAAATTTACTTTAGTTAACTGAGCAGTTCCAATAGATGCTCCTTTCTTGAAAATTAGGCGAACTATGATTACCTTTAGGTATTATTATTAAAACTGTCAAACAGACAAAGCACGTGGGTGTTTATTATATAAGAGATGCGTTGCACTTTCTAACCTCTAAAAGAGAAATCGTAAACACACATTTTATAAATCCGATTTTCCAGCATTTCCATTTGGGTGCCTACCACTTGACGCTTACACAAGCCTCTGCCTCCGTGGTTATTGTTTTTCTCCATATAAAGATATATTTATGGCTAAGTGAATTTTTATTTTTTTGCACTGCAACACGCTAAAGTGAAAATTGCAGCGAAATTGTAAGAATTTACTTACCCTGGGATTCGCACTTGACAGTCGTGTGAAGTTGGCTGGTAAATCAACAAAAAATGCCAGCTGGCAAGCTCCGTCTGATGGCAAACAAATGCAAAAAATACAATAAAATACAAAGCATGGAATACGTACATCTTATATATAAATAGACAAGATGAATGCAATGTAGAACCGTTTTCTGCTAAACTATAATTCTAAGGTATACAAATTATATATGTATAGATAGGAAATTTTGAGGTGTACTTTTATCCGTAAATAAAAAAAATTTAAAAAATCATTTTAATATAAAAAATTTTACATAAAATTCACACCACTACACATTCACTTATTCACACTATAGACACGCTGTGTGTGTGCGTACTTGCTTTTTGTGTACTATGCTGAATCGTGAGCATGGCCGAGGAGTTGCTTTGTAGGAAAAAATTAAGAGCCGTAGTAGTGTGAGTAGACTTGCCATGCATGTTTTTGTGTTATTCGTGTGGTCGGCTCTCACTGTGAGTGCGAAGAGTTGGTAGTGGACCAATGAAAAATAAGTATTCGCACTATAGATACTCTGTTGTGTCATGCATTTTTGCTTTAGTTGTTGTTATTGTATTCATTACTGGCTACGATGCCCAGTGTGAGCTGCTCTCCTGAGAGCACGAAAAGTTGCTTTGTTGGATACATTAAACAAGCAATGTAAAATATGAGCAAATATGTAAAATTCATTGCTGATACCTACAAACAGGGTTTACAAAAATAAAATAAATGATTATTCATAAAGAGTATTAAACACCGAAGACAATTAAAGGAAAATAGAGGTAAGGAAAAGAATTGAAAGGAAGGAAAATTAAAGGAAAGAAAAGGAAAAGGAAAGGAAAGGTAGGAAAGGGAAGGGAATGGATAGGATAGGAAAGGAAGGAAAGGAATGGTAAAGAAATGAAAGGAAGGAAAACGGAATTAAAGGAAAGGTAAGAAAACGAAAGGGAAAGAAAGAAAATAAAAGGAAGGGAAGGGAAAGGAAAAGAAGTTTGAGGAAAGGAAAAAATAAAATAAGAGAGTAAAAGAAGAAATCAAGGAAAATAAAAATATGTTAGAGGAAAGGAACGACATAGAAAGGAAGAAAAAAAGGCGGATAAAAGATACAGCAAAAAAATAAAATAAAATAAAGTTTACTGGTTGAATTTCAACCACTGGGCGAACTCTAGTTATTATTAAAACTGTCAAACAGACAAAGCACGTGGGTGTTTATTATATAAGAGATGCGTTGCACTTTTTAACCTCTAAAAGAGAAATCGTAAACACACATTTTATAAATCCGATTTTCCAGCATTTCCATTTGGGTGCCTACCACTTGACGCTCACACAAGCCTCTGCCTCCGTGGTTATTGTTTTTCTCCATATAAAGATATATTTATGGCTAAGTGAATTTTATTTTTTTGCACTGCAACACGCTAAAGTGCTAAAGTGAAAATTGCAGCGAAATTGTAAGAATTTACTTACCCTGGGATTCGCACTTGACAGTCGTGTGAAGTTGGCTGGTAAAATCAACAAAAAATGCCAGCTGGCAAGCTTCGTCTGATGGCAAACAAATGCAAAAAATACAATAAAATACAAAGCATAGAATACGTACATACATATAAATAAATAAATACATAAAAAATAGATATTCCATCTAAGAAAGTGGACTCCCATACCACGCGGAGAATGTTAAAACTCTCTCTCTATGGCGCGATATACAACAGGTATATCATCATAAACCTCCTAAGACATTTTTGCGCCAAGCTTCTCTTCCAATTTGTGATGTGCCGATTTTTGAATTTTCCCTACAAATTGGTGGGACCTACAGTTTTTTGCCGACTCCGAACGGCATCTACAAAGGAGACGAATTTTTGCTGAGAAGCCTGTCATGGCAGAAATACACTCGGAGAGTTTGCCAAACCACTGCCGAGGGGCGACCCCGTTTTGAAAAACTTTTTTCAAATCACTTTTGATGTTACCTGTACCAGGGCTCGAACCATGGACCTTCGGTGTGGTAGGCCGGCAACACTACCTTCACACCACGGCGACCGCGGCGAATGTTAAAACTGCACAACTTTAAAATGGTGTTAAGCAAGTCTTTGGTCAGCAATTACAGGGTGGCTAATGAAAGCCGCTACCAAAAAAAAATTAAATAACTTTTTTTCTATTTAATGAATCTGGTTAATTTTTTTTTTATTTTGCAGATTGACTTTTACATTTAACAAAAATTGATAACTGGGACACTGAAACAAGAATTTGGATTGTCCGCCGCTATCACGCACTGGAGTCCGTAGTTTCGGTTCAAAGAGAGTATAGGCGCACGTTTGGCGGCAATCCTCCGAGCAGATGGACAATAATAAGACTTGTAAACAATTTTGCCGAGCATGGGACAGTCAACAGAAGACCTTACCATCGAAACCCTTCAGTTCGAACGGAGGAAACATTCGCTGCTGTAGCTGCTGCCATACAAAACAATCCACGTGTTTCGACAAGAAGCTTATCTGCTCAAATGGGTGTAAGCAGACAGTCAATTATGCGCAAAGATTTGGACTTATTCCCATATAAAATTCAAATGGCCAACAATATGAACGCTGCAGACTTGCCGATTCGCCTGGAATTTTGCCAGAAGATGCTTCAAATGGTGGAAGAGGATGGAAACATGTTGAACTGTCTTTTCATGTCTGACGAGGCCCATTTCGATTTAAACGGCAACATAAACAAACAAAATTGTCAAATATGGAGTGCTTTCAACCCACAGATACTGCATGAGACGGAATTGCATCCACTTCGTGTCACAGTGTGGTGTGCAGTTTCATCACGCTGCATTGTCGGGCCCTACTTCTTCGAAGAAAACGGTCACACCGTTACGGTTACTGGAGACCGTTACTTGAGCATGTTGAGAGAGTTTTTCTATCCAGAATTACGCCGAATGAGAATTTCTTTCAACTCTGTGTGGTTTCAGCAAGATGGTGCAGCTCCTCATATAGCCCAACATGTTATGACAGAATTGCGACGAAAATTTCCCTATAAGCTGATATCCAGAAACTCCACATTCCGTTGGCCACCCAGGTCGCCTGACCTTACTGCACCTGACTTTTTCTTGTGGGGTTATTGCAAACAGGAATTCTTCAAAGCAAAACCAACAAATTTGAATGAACTAAGGCAATCCATTCGAGAAACAATTTTCTGCAAAAACGTACAACAACACAACGCCAGGTTTCCCCATTTAACCATGTATCAAAATTTTATTTTGCAACTTCCGGCTAAATGGTCTATAGAAACTAGTCCTAGCCAAGAGTTTTGTAGGAGCAACGACCCACTTTGAAACTCTTTCCGATTGTTACTTATCCACAACGAAGTGCTATTATACATACGTACATAATATATATGTGGGTACAATAAAACTATGTTAGAGGCTTTAGTAGTGGTCAAGTGGTTGCTTGACCGCTGCCACTCATTTGCTACTTGGGATTAAAAGTGGAATAAAAGTTAAAGTACCACATATTTACATAATACATATGTATGTATGTGGGAAATATGTAGGTTAAATATTTATACCGCAGGTAGAGCATGTACGTCCCGTCAATTTGTGAGAAAATTAGAAGCAGCACAGCACGGAGGTATATTGCGCCAAATTGTTATTATTTAATATGGAATTGAATTAATTAAGTAGTTTAAGATAAACTTTGTTTTATAGCAAAAGTCGTATAAAGTCGTTAAATAAGAATCATCCCACTGCCTGGAACATTTGCCATTTATGAACTTTGGAGCTTTAATAATTAATTTGTAAATACTTTTTAACCAAAGATTATTTTATAACTAGCCAGAATTCTCTTAAACTAATATTTAAATACGTGTACTCGATATTCCGTTGAAAAATATATACTTACATACACATTTTTACTTATATAACTGCATAATTATGATAATATCAACTCTGATACAACAAAAAAATGCTGTTCGCATTTGCTTCTGAACGAAATTCTGCAGATTTTTATACTTTTCAAATATTTCAATGAACAAAATTAACAATCATGGTTGCAACCAGTGCCAACATTTGCCTCAATTGGGAATTCACATCACGTTTACATAGGCTTTGCGTGCGTGTTCGATGCGTAAGTTAACACTCCGATGAATGCCAACCAACGTACAAATCAGCATATATCAATATGGGAGAAAGTATATGCCCACTCATGGGCGTTTTATGAACATTTCTGTAAATTCAAAACAGTTCGTAAACCAAAACCTAAATCACCATATCAACTCGCTTTCACGCTCAGCATCATTTTTCACGCCCACCCGCACACCCATCAGCATTTTTTTTCTTAAAACCATGCAGGCAAACAAACTCGGTGAAACCTAACTCACAACTAGTAGAAACTAACTAATATCTTAGTGGATTTATTAGAGTCTAGTTTTTAGTTTTATAATGCGTCGAAGACCCATAATTACAATCGAGAAGACATCATTTTGCGAATGTTTATTTTCTAAAAACAGATAACACCATTTTAAAATTTTGTGATGTAACTAGACCAAACTTGCTATATATTACCACATTAAAGTGTTGGTGTCAATCAGTCCTAAGTTCTGCTTGTGCCGCTTCGCCAAAGTCGAGCAATTTTCTGATTTACGCCATAGAAAATTACTTAACAAACATCAAGGGCATATCGCAATGGAACCAGCAGATGTCTGGCGAAAATGTCAGCTAATTAATATCGCAAAGGCTGCTGCCTTTCATTGCCATGCGCGAGTACACCCCCAGAAGCTTCTTTTACCACCCATAAGGACTCTCTCCTCGGTTTAGTGACGCACTTTTGCGCAAACATTCGCAACTTGACAGTTCTTAATTGCAAGCTAAAGAAGAAAAGTTACAGCAAGTAAAATGCAGCCACAACATATCGAAGGCAAAATAAATGCAAACAGCATGTTCACAATATTTTTGACAATTGTCATGCGACGAGGCAACGCTGCGAAACGAGGCGATAGAAAGAGTTGAGGACAAGAAGAGGCAGGGCTATGTGCGGTGCATGAGCTGCCAACCTTGGCTGTTGAAGCCAAAGACTTAGGGGGGCGTGCCATTACATGGAACTTTAAATGGAACAAATTGCTCGATGTGTTGACAATTTCTGTAAGAGTATTCATTTTGGTTGGTTGTTGTTGCTGGGCATTCGCTCAGTTGTTATGTGTCAGGCAGCTGTCTGCGTAAAATTTTAATATTTATCAACAAAACAATTTCCCCCACGTATCACAATATAACCAAGTAAAATGGGGCACTTATCAGCAAAGGATTGTTTACGACAGCAAAAGCAGCAACAACCACAAGCACATGGGCACCCAAAAAGCTATATAATACGTTTTTGCAATTATATATGTATGTACTTAGGAAAATTTAGCTGACTTAACAGTAAAGTGGGAAAATTAATTACCATCTCGGTTGTATACTTGCGTAACTACGGTCGTAGCATTGTAATTGGGCGGATGCCAACAGGGAAAAGCACACCTGCTGCTGCAATGATACTTCGCACATATGTACACACATATGCACGTACTTATGTATTTTCCCTCGAATTTGCTGCTTCTTACTTCGAATGCCCTGACAAGAAGTATTTGCATAATTTAATTATCCGAAGTCGATTTCAAAGCCGTTATAA
Source organism: Merzomyia westermanni (assembly GCA_949987695.1). Lineage (NCBI taxonomy): Eukaryota > Metazoa > Arthropoda > Insecta > Diptera > Tephritidae > Merzomyia > Merzomyia westermanni. The sequence continues at coordinate 1,312,244 of OX465288.1, forward strand.
AGAGATTAAAAATCAACATTTATAAAGTTGACGTGCTGTAACATGGAAGTAATCTTAACTAACTGCACTTTAATTACTTCGACAAAAGTAATTTATGGAAATGCAACAGAAGGGAAGAGGCATTCTTCTTCTATTTTGATTTCAGATTGTTTTCGTCATTAAATAAACTGCTTTAGAATTTGTGGATTCCTTTTTTGCTGAGAGGAAACGCACCACTTTATTTAGCATTGAATAAGTTGCTTCGATAAACACTTCGGCAAAAGCGTCTACCTTTACTAAGTGCACGATTTTCAAGAATGATTCTGAAGAAGCAAGTTCCAATTTTTTCTTAATAAAATATGTTTTTATTCGATTTAACCAATAGTAAAGCAATTTGGTTGGTTATTTTCAAAATATCCATAACTAAAAAAACCCTAAAGAAGCCAACAATTTTAAAGCACTGAAGGCTATTTGGGTCTTATATAAATACAATTAAAGATATGAACGCTGCCAAGATTTGCTGTATTATTTGAATGCTTCGGATTGCCAGTAAACCGTGTAACAGTTTGTTTCTATTAGATGCATCGGAATTAGAAAATTTAAAACCTTAAAAACATACTTTCTGAATTTTAATAAGCGGCAGAAAACAACAGCAACAATAAGGATAAACTTGACGAAGCAAATCAAACAACAAACTTAATAAGAGCCGGAACACAAAAGACTGACAAAAAGGCCAAACTAGATGAATGCAATGAAATAAACTGCAACAAGTTCCACCAGAACGCGATATTTTTTCCTTTTTCGGACTTTGTTGCAACCATGCTGTTCCCTTTAGTTTGATTAAATCCTATAAACCGACCAATTTTCCCTAATGTTCGGGTGTTGCCTTTAATGTCCTCTTTGTATTATTCAAAGAAGGCTACACAAATTTAAAACTGAGCTATCCCAACCAACCACATAACGGACTAGTGTTGGTCAATTATAGCCAACTGCATACGAAAGAGGTTATTTGAGGACGAAAAATAAATATCTTCATAATAGACTACGGTTACCTGTATTTTCTTTGTTTATATACTGTTTTGTTTTTGTGGATTGTTTGTTGTGAGCCGCCAAAGTGAAGCCTGTTTGTGGTACCCTAAACTTGAACAGGATATTAGCTATTATTTGACGTGCTGTTATCACTTCTCTGACCCTCTGCCTGTTGACTCGCAAAGGAAATTGCATTTAAAGCACTCTGCTAAGGCAGGAACAACATTTACAACAATGGTTGCGCCTCAGCGAGCGGCATGGTTATGTTTAGTTAAAAGTGACAGCATGAAAAATATGTTGGATGCACAAAGAACTTAAAACAAAAGATGGCAAGGAACACAATATGAACTACATTCACCCAACAATAGAACGGACATGGCAAAGCAGGAAAGTTGGCAAAACAATACTTCACGATGATGACGGCTGCGGCGAAGGACGACAAGTTTTATTTACAACACTAAACACACCGTCTCTCTTCGTCACATTTCTTTACTACGCTCTTTACAATCTCCTGCTTTGTTGTTGTAAATGTTTTCTTTTCTTTCTCTTTTTATCATTGTAATTAATGCATTGCGATAGTCAAGGTAATTTGCGTAAAATCCAAAAGCAATCAAACTAGAATTAAAAATGAAGTTGTTTAACCAGCTCTTGGCTCACTGGGGGCCATTCAAATTAACCATAAATGCTGGCACGGCTGTGGTCGCGTTAGACGTGCCACATGAATTAACGGTCGCCCATAGCTAGAGTCAGCGTGAGAACATAAGTGTTTGATTTCATTTAAAATGCCAACCACGTAAGTAATAAATTAATGGTGATTGGGGCCTTACACCGGAGGATAGCGTGCATATTTAGATCGACTTAAGAGCGATTATGACCATCGTCGTGGTGGGATGTGCTATTTTGAATTTTGAACGCAAATGAGATCGGAACATTGATCTTTCCTTTTCTTTTTAGAGTTGGGTAAACAATAAATCTTTTTCCACTTTTCTATGTTTTCCAAGTGTTAAATTGGGACTTCAACGAACTTTTCCATAAGCGCAAATGTGTGTGTGTGTGTTGCGCGGTGTTGACATTTCTCATTTACTTGAAAAACGTTAGAAACGTTACAATTTACAACCGTTAAATGTTTCCGTTTCATTCTTGTATTTGTTCAAACAAAATTGTCATTCAATTGGGGCCGCTGCGTGCTACAATTCAAAGCTAACGATTGCCATGCAGTGCTGGATTTTGTGCTAAACAAATCAAATCATAAATGCACCACGCAGGAATAGCTAGTTGGGATATCCGATTAATTCACATATTTATGTACGTACTATACTGACTTTTCAAAATTCTTCCAAAAACTATTAAAATTGGGTGGAGTAAACACTTTTCCAGGAGTACAACAATCACCACATTTGCACTTATTAGTTTTCAAATTAGAAAATGATGCATTTATGCACTAGCTCAACAGAATATTGGCCAACCTATTCATATAAATACATAAAGAGAAATACCAAGTTTCCGCTATGCTGTCCTCCAACATACGAGTACAAATCAAATAATCGGCCTACACAATTCAATATTCACGTCACAGATTAGCACATTAGCATGCTTAAGTTTCAAATTATAGCAAATAAAATGGTTTAATCGATATTAGGTAAAATTGCAATGAATTGCATAGCAATGGTATGACATGTTTCGGAATCACCAATTTCTCATCAGATCCCTTCTCAGACACTGGCTTGCGACCCCTAGTGAAGGGGTCATATTTCCGTGAATTTGCCCATGTTTCGAAAATGGTTCTATTTAGTCCTAACATACTTTTTCTCATTGGAATGAGGCGTTGTTTTTTCACTACACTGATCAAAAATATCCACAAATTTGCCATTTGATCCCTCAGGTAAATTCTGTTCCCATATCTTAGTAGAGGATAATATGCTGTCGGAGTCACGACACAACTGTGATGTCGCGAATATTTGCATGTTTTTGGACATTCGCATTTCCAAAATTTCTGCGAACGTTTTGCTAATATGAATATCAGAAAAAAGTATTTTGAAGATAACACCAGATTAATAAGACTAAAATCCATTTATTTCCAATGTTTTGTAATGCATGAAAAAGTAACTCAACTAATAATATATGGTCAAACTAGAAATATATTATTCAACGATAATAACGATAATATATGTATTATGTGTTACTTTGATGATAGAGAAATGCAGATGCGAATTTAAATTAATAACACAAACAAATACGTGCAGACTAAACAAATTAATGCCTTTTCCCCAATGTTTCTTAATGTTTATTGCAACATGAATTATCATGGGCTTGCTTTAAGTTTCGAATGCTCAATTTTAATAAATGTGAATATTGTCTTTGGGTGTGTAAAAGGAAATTACTTTGGAAATGTTGTTAAAAAACCAAAGCTTATACAAGGTGGCGCAAAAGTAATCCTCCTATCAGAATATGCTATAAATTTTGCGATTGGCCCCTAAAGTCAGTTCTGTTTTGACATTTGTGTAGTAAACACATGCGAAATACACGTTAATAAACAATGTTACGCTACACTGCTCCAGAGCGCGGAATATTGCTGACTATTTATTTGACCAATAATCGGTCGAGGCCAAACGGTTACTGTGGTGAGGTGAGCGCTACAGAGCAATGATCAACGAGTTCTTTTTGCCGCAACTTGATGAATTGGGATTGGAAAACATGTGGTTCCAACAAGACGGTGCAACAGCACACACTGCACGTGCCACAACCGATATGCTGAACATCGGAAGCTTACTTTTGCGCCACCTTGTAGTAGGAGTAAACAATGCCCAGGAGTCTTGGCAACATGTCGATTAGCGTACGAAATCGAATCAAACTGCATATCCCTACACAATTATCGACAAATTTGAACAAAAACTGAATATTCGCTTTCGCGAATGTCATTCGTTACATCACTGCTACACAATATATTTGTATACCATATTTCAAGCTTAGACGACATTTAATGTAGTAATTAGTGCGGCCTCAAAATAGGCAGAGTTGCTCAGCAGTTGTGACACTCTCTAAATATCGGGTTGTGAATCCACAGAATAAAAAAAAAATTGCAAATTCTACTTGGGTAGTTTGCGTAAAGTTTTAATTATTAAATGATTCCAAAAGAAAAGCACCAGCTTCAATATTAAAGGCGAATCCCAGATTTCTTGCAAAAATTTGACATTCTTGATTCTAGAAAAAGTGCTTTTAATCCATACTTGCTTATTAGCTAAATTTAAAAGATTCGAATAAAGCCGAAGTAAAGTACACAAGTCGCTTATTAGAGCCGGTATCACCACTCCTTTTTTTCGACTTAAGGCTTTGTTTCTGTAGTTCGATATATGTGGTTGGAAATGCAAAAGTTAAGTTAGCCCCAGATCTTGACTAAATTAAGTCCCAACTTAGCCTTAGCCTAGGTCACTTTGGTAAAGCCGCCCCTTAGTCTATTTGCACATGTAAACACTGCTGCGGCCTGCAGTTCTAAATTGCTGTTACGGTGGAGGTTAAAAGGATATGAGGGCGTGCCGTAGCTGGCATCCAACCAAATTGCTGTTGCACTGTTAGTAGAAGGCGACAAATGCTCACAAATTCAGTCTGCATGCGTGCCAACTATTTGCGTGCGCGTTTATTTGTTTATTTTCTGTGTCTGTGCCTTTCATGTATGTCACTGCTCGATGAGTGAGTTAATGCCAGAAAATGGCACAGGATATTGGTGGGTCAAACCTTTCATACAGTCAATTAATTTGACAACAAATCGAGCAACGAACTGTGCCAGAAATCGTAAAACTTGCAACTGCGTCATATGAAAATGTCATTCACTTCGCTTTTTCGTTTTTAGCTTGGTAATGCTTGCCAAACACTTTTCTTTCCAATTTAAAGAGTCACTCAACACTACGAGTATATCAAGCCGCAACGCCATGAAGTATGCAATGAAAATTTCAAATTTTACCCGCACCCATAAAAAAAATTGGTAACTTTGTGTTGCCCAATAAACCCCCTACTAACCATCCCTACCAACCACTGCTAACCACATTTCCCAAAAATACAAACACATGCACATTTTCTGTTTGAAAAATTTCCTAAATATTGGAAATAGAATAGCAGCTTTGAAAAATTGATTTTTATTTGTCAAACTGCTTTGAAAAAATTAAAATGGGAATAACATAATTTTTAAAAACTTTTTTGATTTTATAGAATCTGTATCTTATTTTGTAGATGATCATTGGTTACAACAACAAAACCACATGCAGCTGGAGAAGAGCAATATTTAAAGATAGGTAAGAGTTCATTAACCATATTATAATACCCGGATTATAATTTTGCCAATGTTGTTGCAGTACTTCGTTTTTTACCGAAATCTGGAGGTCTCAAGTTCGCTGTTGGAGGAGTCTGCTTCCTGCAGGTACTGATTGCGATGGTGTTAACTTAGTGTTGAAGTTGCTGTTAAGGGCCTACATTCATAAATCACCTAGTATGTAGACCTTAAGATGTTTCCTTATTTTCCGTTAAGGCTACTTGGCTTTAGTATGTATTTAATTTTTTGTATAATGTCTAAATATAAAATAAAACTTATAAAACTATTCTATTTATTTGGAAAAATTGGTAGGTATTGTCCATTTGACAATAACCAGTACTACTGGTATTTCATTATTCTAGATAGGGCTCTGACCTAGGGTTGTGCATATATATTTTTTGCGATACCCGCCATTATATCGACAACTAATTGAATACAATCTTCTTTTAAGTAAATTATACGTAAAAACTGCCAGAATACCTTTTCTGATGAATATCAACAAAGGACTAAATTATATGGCAACCTTCCAAAGAATTAAAGAGCTGTTTTCCAAATCATCTTTTAGACTCCTTTGTATAAATCAAGTAATAATTTTCTTTAGCCATCTGCTAGGTCCAGGTTTCGGAATTGGAAAGGAATACACAATATATTTTGTGTAAAAGAACAGTAATCTCTATCTCTATGGCGCGATATACAACAGGTATATCATCATAAACCTCCTAAGAGATTTTTGCGCCAAGCTTCTCTTCCAATTTGTGGTGTGCCGATTTTGAATTTTCCCTACAAATTGGTGGGACCTACAGTTTTTTGCCGACTCCGAACGGCATCTACAAAGGAGACGAATTTTTGCTGAGAAGCCTGTCATGGCAGAAATACACTCGGAGAGTTTGCCAAACCACTGCCGAGGGGCGACCCCGTTTTGAAAAACTTTTTTCAAATCACTTTTGATGTTACCTGTACCAGGGCTCGAACCATGGACCTTCGGTGTGGTAGGCCGGCAACACTACCTTCACACCACGGCGGCCGCCGTTGAAAAACACTCAGCACTGAACATTTAGTGCAGAATAACTCACTGAGTTATTGGTTAATGTCTGACTTCAAACTCGCTTATGTACATACGTCAATCACCCATACGACTAAGCTCCGTCCTACGCTTTCATTTGTTTTACTCTAGTACTAGGCTCGTTTGCTTACCAAAGCACTTACCTTTTTGGTTTTATGTTTTAAAAAGGATTCTTAGAACTTTTGACTTGCTTACTTAACCGCACTTATGTTTTTGAGAAAAGACATATAATTGTACATATGTAAATGAACGTGCAAAAACTGAAACTACTCCCTTCAATCATGTAAAGAGCATCAGATTACTCCACAACTTATCCTCATTCATACAAAAGGGGTTGTACCATTTACATGGCGATGTCCTAGGAAAGGATCACCTACTCCCAATTTCGGAGTACTCCATTTCTTTGGGTGTGAGAAATTGACGAAACTCCTACTGTAGAATACTTTCCTAACACTCCCGAAAAACTACTCCACAGAGCATTCCACACCAAAGCGAATACTCTGATGCTTCCTTGTTTTTTGCAGGATATTTGCGTGTCTTTAGTGCCGCCACTTATGTATCCTTGTGAATGTTATTTTGGTAATCTTTGTTGTTGGCAAGCATGTTTTCCATTCCTGAGCTGAGCAGTGAGTTTTGGTTTTTTCCTCGTTTTATTTTATTATGCTTTTGGGTTTTATTTGATTGTAAGCTTACGGTAGTTATACCCAACAAAAAATGGTGTTTGCTATATTAAGAAGTAAGAAATACAGCAGAAGCGCTGCATCGTGGAGTGATGAACTGGCTGTGATATAAGGAATGTGGAATGAAACTGAACAGCATACAAATGCCAGACCTTGAGTTGTATCTTATTCTTTTGATGACATACATTTGTTTGCTGCTATTTACATTTATACATATTTGGGTGAGTTGTTAGCGGTTTGTTTGTTTGAGGTATTATTTGCAATGTAAATTTGTCAAGCTTATTTATACTCTAATAATTTTTGTGTGTTTGGTTCTTCCTCTGCTCCCCTTGCAGGAATTCAGCACAAAATTGTTTTCTATAATTAAATTTTCGGTTTGGAGTTTTAGCCTTATAATGATGTACTTCTGTGTGCCATAAGGAAAAGAAAATATTTAAGCAGAATTATGCATGCATATTGTTTGTTTTATCGTTTATGATACATCAAAATAACCGACTGATGAGATTGTGCTCAGAGCTATAGATCAAAATTAAGGAAATGGTAGCCATGGATGTCTTTGAATCTCATTTTTGTTTTGTAATTCTATGAAAAAATATCACTTTCTCTGCGTGTTTCCAAAAAATTTTCAATTATACCTGTTTGCAATGAAATGTGCGATACGTACATATGTGCCTAACTAAGTAAATTTTGAAGCATGTTAATGTAACGAAGTGTTTTTGGAGATACAGATATAAGTGCTTAAGTAACTTAATGGATTGATGCAACCATAGGCTCGTGTGTGAGGAATGAAGTCGGAGTGGCTCTGTCATCACATTAATTTAGATTTAGATTCCAAATGTGCAAAAGATCAAACGCTGCTGTAATTAATACAGGCTTAGAAAGTATTATACACATTACACGAAATATTTAAGTGCAAACAGTTGGATTAGTTTCAGATAAGTCCGCGTTTATCGCACAGAAGCATGCCACTCGACAGTTTTGATTTCTTTATATGGGCTTAGGATGTCTTATGAAGAGATCAATTTTAATAGTTTACGTAAGTATATCAACTCCGCTTTACCAGTAAGTGCCAAACTAGACTAAAGAACACTAAGGCCCGGTTTCACCAACTCGACTTAACTTAGTTAAGTAGCGATTTTCACTTTTTCAGTTTCACCACCTAACTTAGCTAAGTCACAACTTAGTCAACTTGCCAGCTTCTCGACTAAGCAGTGTTGCTGTAGTTCAAAACCTAAATGTGAGTAATGTTGCTAATTTGTTTTGTGCAACGCCCCAGTCGGAAACTTCACCATGCTTGACTTTAACAGGGTAAGCGTAGATGCATGTGAACGCTTGTTTTCTAGCATGCAACCATTACGAAACTATCGTTTTCAATTAAGCGCTAATTTTAGTACCTTCCAACTAAAGAGAAATGGGTGTAAGATCAATACATTCCTTCTTGTATGGCCATACATGCCCTTTTCGCACTGGGGTATTGGGATGCGCAGAGTTGTCTGGTATGAAAAAATACTACTATGCATAAAACAGCTGATCGGGTTGTTGTGTTCAAAATTATTTAAGTCGCTCAGTTGGTGAAACCCAAAATTAAGTTTGTCTCGAATCTGTGGTAACTTAAGTCACGACTTAGTTTTAGTCTTAGTCGCGTTGGTGAAACCGGGCCTAAGTGCTTTTTACTTTTACACTTTTTATGCCATAACTCCGCCAAAAATCGATTTGTGGAAACGAAATTTGGTGATAAAGTTCTATGTATAAAGCTAACTGTTTGCTGTAAAAATGGGCGAAATCGGTTAATGTCCACGCCCAGTTTTTAAACATAGTTCTGAAAAATTTTTTTGTAAAATATAAAAAGCGATATTTCTACAACTAAGGAAGTTATACCAATCAGATTTTGCACATATAATAACATTTCTGCTATTTTCAAAGGCAATCGCTTATAATTCAATTTTGATATTTTAACGAAAATTGGTCAGCTACTTCTCAATATTATGTAGTATACTCCTGCCAAAAATTAGCCAAAAAACAAGCAAAATATTATAGTTAATAGCCCACTGCAATAGCGAAGTAATATATCTTTTTTGATTTTCATACCTTTCATAAACATTAAATGTATGTAAGTATGAGAACAAGAAGAGAAAAGTTCACTAAAATGATCAGCACGGTGAGCGGAGTAGATTTAGCCTTGCTCGTCTCTCCGTCCGCCTGTCTGTCTCTCCGTCTGTCTATTTGAACGCAAACTAGTCTCTCAGTTTTACAAAAGAATGCTGAAATTCGTGGTTTGCTTTGGCCGTTTTATAATATACTAGCAAACCCGGTAGACGTTGTTTTGACGTTTTGATATATAGAACACATCTATATATAAAATTGCATTCACTTGAACCAAATAAACTTCTACCTATACCGAACTGCAGTTTTATATAACCTGGGGGCTTTTTCAAAAGCTATATACAGACTGTGTCCTGCCCAGCGAGCTCCTGAACTTATCGTGAAAGTTCAAGAACAAAACAAAACACAAAATATGTGGGCGTGGCACCGCCCACTTTTGAAAAATGATGTAGATATTGACTAAGTGACACATACTCGTATATCCAAATTTCATTAATTTAGACCAAAAAAGTTCGGAATTATGACCAATTGAAACTTTATATAGCCTGGGGGCGTGGCTGCGCCTACTTTTCCAATAATATATATTCTCTATGCTGTACCCAGTGAACCCAAGCATATATTGTGAAAATTTCATAAAGATCGGTTGAGTTCTTTGGCGCCTATAAAAGACACCCTTTTTTTATATCTATTTTTGTTACGGACACAAGGTATATTACTTCATTCGGCATAAACGATTCGAGATATATATTTATTAATGTATATCAAAACCTTCAGGATGAAAAGTAAAATATCCGTGCAAGTAGTTAATACCCCACTGCAAAAGCGAAGTTGTATATCTTTTTTGATATTCATTCCTTTCATGAACATGAAATGTTTGTACGTACACTGAAATGATCAGGAGGATGAGCTGAGTCGATGTAGCCATCCGTCTTTCGATACGTCTGTCTGTCTGTTCGGTCTATGTGAACGCAAGTATTAAAATAGACCTGCGTAAATTGGGATGACATAATAGATCACTACAAGGTGTATAATGTTCGGTTCCACCCGAACTTAGACTTCCTTACTTGTTATCGGTATTTAGTGGCAGGTACACATCATGGCATTGAGTGTATTATTTAAGTAAATTATCTTACGAAATAATTTTCCACGACTGCTCAACTTGTCTGAATACAAAGTCTTTGCTGCTGCAATTTTCCTCCCGATTTTTAGAATCCATCATGTTCTATAGATTTTCTGTTCGGTTAAATAGCACGGGTCACGACAATACGTCAACATTATTAGCCCTAAACTATTGTTTGAAGCAGATCGCTATACGTTTAAGCAGAATGTCTTCCTGATAGATCCACCTTTATGGCATTTCTTCCCCCCAAGAAGTAGGATGGAGATTTTATGAATATTTTGTACACGAGACGACGCAATACCAGTTCAATCGTATGAATTGGACCTACTCCATGACCGGAAAAACGTCTACAAAAACTTGAACAGCCTCTACCGTATTTCACCGATCAAAAAGTATAGTAAAAGGAGTGAGCGTTATACTTTAGGCGTAGGAACGAGCTTCAGAGCGTAGTAATATTTCAGAAAATTTTTATTTGACAGAAAATAAGATTCCTCGTCGTATTGTACTACTCCAATTTAGGTGGAATATTGAAAACCTTATTTCTCTTCTATCTGAAATCAAAGTTGTTTCAAAGCTCCGAAGTGAATTAATCGGTCTTAAAAAGCACGTCTTTAAATGGTCCTTCATGGGGTGGACATCATAAAACTTTTTGTGGAAGCAAGAACAAATATTTTTAATCTTCGAACTATTGCCCGATCGTTACTATTCGGTGTTTTTCGTGCAGTAGCACCTCCCTGTACAGTGCTAAGTGAGCCAGTTGAATGGAAAAACGTTTGTAGTACTCTAAATAATAATACGAAAAATGTTGAAACATTTCGAAATAGTATTCGTGATTCAAGGAAATAATTATTTCCAGCAAATCTTCTGTACTTGAGACCATCCAACCTCGTTTAACGGTTAAATAAAAGAAGGGAACCTTTGTTTGCAATGTTTCGGGTGGTTATTGTGGCTCATTGTTTATTGTTTTTACAACACATTTAAGGAAAAACAAGAACACGCCCATTTTTTTAGTTAGCCTGATTCTGTGCAGAAAACCTGGGGATCGCGAAGTGTTGTTACATCGGTTAAGGGTTATTTTGTATAAGCGCTTCCGAAGGCAGCCCACACAGTAAGGGATTCTGTGCAGAAATACAACGGATAGCCGCCGTGGGATCGAACCAGGCCACATATATCCTTATTTGACTGTGTTTTAATCTCTCAATATTTTGAATTGTCTGTTTTTAGATTTGTAGGTATAAAATAAAATTAAAATTAAAACCCGCTGGTATTATTTCCTTTTTGAAAACGAAATAACGCCCCCGGGCTTTATTTCCCCGGGCGTTATTTCACTGCACCATTAAGTATGGGTCAGAAAGAATTTTTTAAATGTTTACAAAGAGAGGAACTATGCATTTATAGATCTTTCAAAACATATTTATTACTATTTTATTTAGGGCAGAAGCATGGCATTTAATAGGGATGAATAATACAGTACAATTCAATAATAACAAGGCAAGTGCATTTTTTATGAGAAGCTTTTTCATGGCTGGCATAACTTCTTCGAAAGATTTTGATGTTACCGGTCCCGGCAACATACATATATACCAGATATTTACAAAACATACAATAATTGCAGAAAAATAAATAAAGAATCTTCAGAACTAATTCTGTAAGTAATGCGAATTTTGCTTCTTAGTATGACGTGTATGTATATATTTTAATATTTTATTAGAGTACTTTTAAGGAATATTCAACTAAATAACCTGGAAATGTTATTAAGAGTAAATTATTATTCAAAGAATATGAAGTAAAGAATTTCCCAGTTTGATTTTTACTTATGCTTACGGTTTTTGTTTCATTATTAGTTCAGAGAAACAGATTAATTTAACGATTTGATATGTAAGTTACAAAGTGAATCTCATGTTGCTTTGTCGTACTTCAGTATGATGTTGCCATCCAGTATTTATACAGAGGTGATACCACCTCAAACGAATATTATGCTGGGTAGGGTAACTGTACCAGTTTCCGGACAGCGCTAGTGTGCAGACACTTTGTCAGTGTTTTGGGATTAGTAGACAAATTACTAACAAATAGTCTCAAATAACAACACAAATGGAAATGTACATGTTTTCTGAGTGTACGTGAAAAACTTAAGTTGAATCAAAAGCATAGTTTCAAAGTTATACGTAATTTTATTGTTAGAAGTGTGATCATGCGTCAAAATTGCAGGTTTTTGTAAAAAAAAAAATTTATGCCAAACAAGTACTTATTAACATATTACAATAAAAGTTAATAATATTTGTTTAAAATATACTGGAAAAAAGGCGAAAGTTACGAATTACCATTTTAATGCTCCTAATTGATAGTTTATTATATTTGCTTGGTAGATCGTTTATAGCTCTTGACTGCTTTTCAATACTCTCAATCTGATGGGGAGTTCTATGGTATACTTTTCGGGAGACTTTCGCTTCTAGGTGAAGATATCATGCCTTTCGCTTCCATCTGTGCCCATATGACCCATGACCAAGTATAGATGTACGTTCCCTTCTTGTAAATTTTTCTTAGCGCCTGTTGCACTTCAAAACACTTTTATTTGTTGTAATTTACCTCCTTGGAGGATTTGTTTAACTTCGGATAAGCACAGTATAAAGCAGATTTGGGGCAATCGGTGTAAATGTGTATGGTACCAACCGTAACTTTACGTCAACCATTTACATAATCACATCTATTGTAGCTTCAATACCCACACTTGGATTATGACCAATGTCCAAATCAGAGAGACGTGAAGATGATTAAGACGTATTTATTGTATTCAAAATCCTTCTTTATGTTTCAGAAATACTTTCCAAAATTATAGTGTATATACAAATTTCGAATGTCCGGAAACTGAAACCAAAGTGTCCGGAAACTAAATTTTACTGTCCGGAAACTAGAGCAAATCAAACTTTTTTGAGTTTTTAATTTAATAATATTAACAACATTATATTTTTCAATTACACAGACGTTATATTATTAAGCAATATTTATGCTATCGTAAACAGTATATATTTTCACGGTAGCGTTTATAGTGAGAAAATGAGTCGAAGTCAAATTTGAAGGAAGCTTTAGGTGTCTGGAAACTGATACTTTTACCCTATATTCTGCATACATACGAGCACACAAATTCCGATGATCGAAAACGGGTCCTGCTTTCAAAATAATTTGCAAAAAAGTTTGTCATCTTTTGAAAATTACACATCAGTAAAAAAGTTTTTAAAACCAATTACTTCCACAGGAGCTAAACTAATTTTAATTTCTCCTCATTTGCCCACATAAACCAAACACACTCGCACATAGAAAGTGAACCCTTAGAACGGCTAGGCAGAGCACTGTCGTAACTATGTTTGATTGTGGGGCAGTAGCCGCAACTCCGGACCGCCAACTTCAACTGTAACTTACGTGCTGCGGGCGGTGATTTATTCTAAACGGTACGTGCAAAACCACACAGCATCAAACACAACAAGTAAGGAAGTCTGAGTTTTGGTGAAACCAAACATTACCAAACCAAACGAATATACAAAAAGAACAAAGCAGCTCGCTCCATGCACCATCTGATGACACAACTCAACATCAACTAATCACCTTTGGATCTAGGGTACAACTTGTAAGATTTGGCGAACAAATCATTTTACGAATGAGTGGCGTAAGGAAAGTTCAAAAACCACGGGGCTAGGTTAGTTGCGAGTAAAACATGAGAAGACACACAGGGAATATATTTCATTGCATCGAGAGTAAATCTACTCGCACAAATGTACTGACTCTTGCATTCACCGCGTAATCCTCCACAAAAATCGTTACAAATCATTTCATTTTTTGCAGTTTGCCCACAATAAAAGCCACACTGTGACACAACGTTGATAGCCATGATGAATAAAGTCTCGATTCGCAAAACATGAACACAGAAGTCTCTTTACTCTACCGCAGTCTATAAAAACTTGGCTGGACCCTGCATGTATTTTTGTATTTCAGTAAATTCAAAGTTCAGACCACAAAAGTGGCCTACATATGGCAGCCACTAACAGCGTCATCATAGCCATAGTCAAGGTAAGTTGAAATCGTTTCAAACATCAACAACAACAAAGTTGGTGTTGGGCCTGGTGTCGTAGTTGTTTGGAGTTGCGAGAAGTGCGAGAAGAGCTAGATGTAGATAAAATCTACAAACTTAAATAAGGTTATTAATACGTCGCTGTAGCGAATAAAACATGCTCCCACACACAAACGCTACGAAATCCGCTACACACTCTTGCACCCTCCGGATGCTGAAATTATGGGACAATCATGATTTCGGGTTTTCCGGACATTTTGGGGAGGTACGAAACCTACTTTAGCCATATGAGTCAAAATTTAATATTTTAAACTATTTAAGCCTGTCATAATAACAAATATTTATGTTTTAACATATGCAAATCTTAAAGTAATGCGTCAAATTTTATTCAAAACAGAATACACATACATACAGCTGCGATGAAAGTAATAGCAGTGAAATTAGACTGGATATCGGCAGACGAAATAAGTAGAAGCTGTGTTTTTTAATAATTTTCCTTTAAAATAGAGCGAATTGTATAACAGAATCCACATACAAAGAGAAAATTAAGAATAAAAACAATCATAATTTTCATCAAAATTATTATTCTTGGCCTAAAGCTTATTTATAGTCAGGAAATTTGAGAAGCTTACACCAAGTTCAAGAAAGGCAATTAAACATTAAAATATGGATATCAAAATCTACAAAATTTTTGAGTATGCAGTTTTGTAACCCAATCAATTTTAAACATTGTTCATGTGAGAACTAATTTAAAATTTCCCTGAATTTTCAGAGTTCTCAAAATAAGCTCAATCAACTATTTAAAAAGTTAGCTGATTAAATATGTACCACAAAATTATTTTAAAGTAAGCAAAATCTCAATACTAAAAATCATTAATTAATCAAAAATTGGACCGATATTTTTTTTTTTAATTCCACTTATTCTTGTACATAATGAAAAATTTATTAAATTGCAGCATTTTCCATCTAATCAAAAGTAAAGTAGAATGTAGTTAGATATATGAAATTTAAGATTTTCACAATTTCGTGAAACCGCAATCATTGAAAACGTCTTTAATTAAGATAATGTGAATATTATTGAAAACAATGCCAAATTTTTTCCAGGAAGAAAGCGACACGGTTTGCTAGTGAATTTCTCAAGTATTTTCGCAAATTACATTAGACAGGTGATAAACAAATTCTTACATTCAATCCAAGACGATAAGCTTTCGGGATACGTGATCTGAAAAACAGCGCTATGGCGGGATTGGCATCCCTAATGCACACATGTGAAGTCAGCTGCGAAAATGGTTTTTAAGGAGTAAAGTGAAAAAACGATGCAGCGCATCACGCTTACAGCCATGGATAAAATAACACGTTTAGAAAATTTGGGTCAAAGTTGGCAACATTAAATACCGCAAACAACAACAAAACTCAAAACAAAAGGAACAACAATTGTTAGAAAAAGCTGTTGGATCCTGCAAGCTACACGGAGCAAAGTTGAGTTGTTGAGCTAAACGAGCAAACAAGCGAATTCCATTCACTACCGCAAACACAAGAAAGCCAGGTGTGTACAGCTACACCACTAGCTCCAAGCATGTGGCTAAATATTTTAACATTAGACCGTTTTATTTGGGTGTGACGATTAGATTGTTGAGAAGGTCAATCCATATTTTCTCGGAAGATCTCTAAGTGGTTTTAAAGTTCAATCACCCCACCGAAATCCATGACGAATTTACTGGTAGAGAAGACTTTTGCAAGATATTTAGTAAGAAATAAAAAATTTTAATTATTCTTAATTGTTTTGAGAAAAATTGCAACACCCACATACCGCGGGAGGAGAAATCGACGATACCGTACGCATCTATACACGGTTTTGTCTCAAAATGTGTCCTTTATTCCAAAAATGACTTTTAACAATATATCGGTGAAGGGACGATCTAATTCTATGTAGTAGATGTTTGTTTCGCTGGTGTAAAATGGGTCCTAGTTCCACATCTGGCATTACAGAGACGAAAATGGAGTTCAATTGTATACAGTGGGTTTTAAAAGATGAGTGTACAAATAGACAAAAATACTAAAAACCGTTTCGAGTCCGTATTTCGAGTGCAAATTTTTGTACGGGCCTAATGCAGAAACACCTACATACATACATGCAAACATAGAAACATAAATATTTGAACAATTGTTGGGAGCTACAAATATAAAAATACCGCTCGGTATAGTTGCATATTCGTAGATGGATAAGTGCCCTGCAGTCAAACCAACAAATTGTAAAATTCCTCATAAATATTATGAGCCCCAAGCCAACTAGTCAGCCAACTTTCTTTTTCTTATATAGCCAACTGGTACCTAGTTTTAACATGGCGATGTATTACAAGATGGAATTGGTTGATTTTGTCGGAATTACACCAGTCTCATTCTAATTTAAAACAGTTATAATAGTTGACTTAAGACTATCATGTCACGGTGGATAAGTATTCACCTCACATTGGAATTGTGTAAACTAAGACCTTCTCCTGATTTTATCTTGCTCTGCACATTCCAGGGCTCTGATAACTTTGGGTTTGTATAGCTTTCAAGTTTCATCTTTTTCGGATTAGTACTATTTGAGTCAGAAATTGTAAGATATGTTGTTTTTGTTACTGTAGTACTTCGTCCTGTTCCGCGATGGACCAAAGTGGGTTAACCAGTTATTAGCATCCCTTTGCCGGATACTGCCGTTCGAAAATCAGGTCTCTTACCTTTTCCTCAAGTTTCGGTGTTCATTAAAGGGTGACCGAAATCTTAACTGGGTGATGCCAGTACAGAAATTTGAGAAAGTAACTCCTATTGAACCCATTATCCACCAGCAATGGATTACTTGACGCAAACGTCATTTTTGCTCTGCAGTTGTGAAAATATTATTTGTGAAAATTATTATAAGTTTTAAGGTTATACTCTGTGATAAAATTAATTGCGAAAACCAAGTGGTCTACTTTGAAGTTAAAATTTAATTTTTTCCTAGTGTTTTTCATATTATATGAATATAAGTTATTCAATTTAATTTGCTTTTATTTGCATTTGCCGAGTCATTTTGCATTTGTTTTTGGTGCGGTTGATTGGCTTTTGTCATTTCTTGCTTTTGTTTTTGTTTTTTGTGCGCACTTTTTGTTTTCTTGCCTAATTCTTTTATCACAGCTGTTTGCGTTGTGTTTATTGAGTGTCACAATACAGTGTATCTCAAACTGCTCGCTGCTATTGCCTTTCAGTGTTGCCTTCTCTTACTGATTTTCCCTCAATTTTTATTTTCAAAATTTATTTTTTATTTTTTTCCTGATTTGATAATTTAATGATGTCTTGCATATATCAAAAATGTCAAATCAAAAGCTAGTCAGAACGCTATGTGGCATGTTGGTTCTGTGATGGGCTTGCCCATATAAAGTGTGCTGGGTTGACCGGGATAGTCGTGGACCTGGTACATGATGGCAAGGGCCTACGTTTGTCTTGTGTAAAATGTCGCTCAACCGAAGTTGATCTATTTAAAATCTTTAGGGAAATCCGTAATGGGTTTTCCGAAATGGGCAAAGACTTGTCTTTACTAGTAGAAAAGTTTCATAAGTACGAAACAGTTTTAAAAACTTTTAAGTGTTTAGACGAAATCTACCCTGATTCAAACACTGATATTCGTGAAAACAATCCTAGAAGTACTGAGGATTCCTCATGTCCTGTAATCCTAAACACAATTCCAATTCCTAATGCTATCGCACCTTTATCGTTAGAGCTCAATGATTTAGCCTCTCCAAATCCATCAGCCCAGTCATCGACTTCCAAGACAGCCTCGTCGAAGTCAACTTCGAAAAACAAGCCCGAGCCCCAACCTATTAGGTTGGCACCTGAACCAACTATTATGAATCTGGTTGTGGTTCCACGAAATAAATCTATTTTTGTGTTTCGTTCCGAAACTGACACTACGGAAAAGGACTTAAAGTTTTACACTCAATCCAAAAGCAAACCCGATAGTCTGACTATAAAAAAGTTTAAATTTAATTATGAAAGAAACGTCTCCTCTTTCAGAATTGATCTTTCATTGAATGAATTTGATTCAGTTGTCAGCCAGATTTCGTTTTGGCCTTCCGGCGGTTTTGTGCTAGGGTCCCACGTAATAGTGCAGTGTCAGAAAACTAAATGTCAAGTCTGTAAATTTTTGCTATCAAAATGTTAGAGGTTAAAATACCAAACTTACCGAACTTTATTTAAAATCTCTTTGCTGTAATTACAACATTATTTTCTTTACCGAAACGTGGCTAAAACCACATATTTTTAACGCTGAAGTCTTATCTGATGATTATCAGGTATTCAGAAACGATCGCATTAACAGAGTCGGAGGTGGCGTTCTAATAGCTAATTATTCGTCAATGCCCTCTGAGGAGATTAATGTTCCTTGCATCGGGTCATGTGAATTCAAGTGCGTCCGAATACAGCTGGACAACGCTTATATATACTTAGCGGTTTGTTATATTACTAACTCATCTGATATCTCAATCTACATGCAGCTTATCTCATTGCTGAAAACTGTAAATTTAATGACTAAACTTTCCGATTCGATTATCGTTCTGGGCGATTTTAACCTAAGCATCTTAATTCTATCCAAAACGGGGTATAATGACTTTTTGGATGAAATGGCAGACCTTTGTCTTAATCAGATAAATGTTATCCCTAACAGGTCTTGGACTTAGCTTTCGTCGATGATACATATAAATTGTGTTTGAGTATGCGCGATCCTCTGGTTTTACCAGAAGACGTTTACCATCCTTCTTTTGAGATCGTTTACGAAATCATAACTAATGAAGAAGGCAGTGATATGATTTTCTTTTTTTCCGACAGGGTGGATATTAGATGTATATTGGAACGATTTTTCGTCATCCCTTGTCAATTTTTGTTTTGTTACAAGCCGGTTTCGGCGATCCGCCATCTTCAGTGTATTTTTTCGTTCTCAGAACAAAAAAAAAATTGACAAGGGCCCTGCAAAAAACGGAAATACTCCGTTTCATACTCCATAGAATACTCCTATAGGAGTATCAGAGTACTCCAACACATATCCTCATTCATATAAAAAAGGTGGTCCAATTTACATGGCAATGTCCGGTGGTTGGATCACCTAATCCATCTCGGAGTACTCCGTTTCTTTGCTTTTGAATACTCTATAGACCACCTACGTAAGAGTACTCTCAAAATACTCCCATGGGATTCCTCTATAGAGTATTCAACAGCAAAGCGAGAGCGGGAGTAGGTGGTCCTCAGAAGAACACATACTCCCATTCTCGCTTTTGTCTAGAGTACTCTATAGAGTAATCTTTTGGCAGCATTTTCAAAGTACTCCAACGTAGGTGCTCTATAGACTATTCAGAAGCAAAGTAAATGGTACTCCGAATAGGATTAGGTGATCCAATCACCGGACATCGCTATGTAAATTGGACCACCTTTTTTATATGAATGAGGATAAGTGTTGGAGTAGTCTGATGCTCCAACGTTTTTTACAGGGGGATGACGAAAAATCTTTCCAATATACATCTAAGGTAGTGATACTAAACCATGCAATTCTAGTAGTCTCTTTGACTTCGACTTTGTTAAAACCAACTTTAAAAAATTAAATAAAGAGTTGTCTAAATTAACTCGACCTAAATATTATGGCGGTATTGAGCTTAACATTTCACATTTTTATAATACTATTTATAGGCTCTTTGAAAAGCATGTACCTAAATGTAAATATTTATCTGATGAACCAACGCAAGCATAGTTTACTAAAGAACTGAAAGCTTTAAAAAACAAAAAGAGCCATTCATTGAAGCTATACAAGAAATCCGGCTTAAGCAAAGATTGCTTAAAATACTCCATCCTGCGACAGAAATACTTTGAACTGAATAAAAAATGTTACACAGCTTATATCTGTAAAATTAAAAAGAACCTTATCTGTAACGCAAAGTCATTTTATGGCTTCGTAAACTTCAAACGTAATATGAGAGGGTTTCCTTCTGCCATTAAATTCCAAGACTGTACTCGTATATCCAGTTATAATCAAGATATTGCAAATTTCTTTGCTCAATTTTTTAAATCTAATTATTTTACTGCTACCTTTTATCGATTAAACAAATATCCATATTAGTTAAATACAAACAACATCATTAATAGTCCTATAATTTCTCCTCCAAATGTTTTATTCTATCTGAAAACCTTAAAGTAATCATTTAAATGTGGACCTGATATGATCCCGGCATGTTTTCTCAGAAATTGTGCTTACTACATTTACCAGCCACTAACTGATCTATTTAATCTGTCTTTAAAAAGCGGCGTCTTCCCAACTGCTTGGAAAGAATCTCTCCTTATACCACTTTATAAGAGTGGGAGTAGGTCATCTGTAGATAACTACCGCGGCATCGCAAAGCTTCGGCTATTCCCAAATTATTTGAAGCCATTGTTACAAATCAGCTTACAACTTCTATATCCACATAGAATGCAGATTGCCAGCAAGACTTTTGTAAAGGAAAATCAACAAGTACAAACCTACTAGAATTCACAGCCCATGTTTCAAACGCGTTTAGAGAAAAAGTGCACACAGATGTTATATATACAGATTTCAGTAAAGCGTTTGACAAAGTTTGCCATTCGTTACTTATTCATAAACTTGTTCTACTGGGCTTCCAAGCCAGTCTCACCCGCGGGCTATCTTCTTATCTTTTTACAGGACACAAAGAGTAGTTTTTAAGAAAGCGCTATCTAATGTCATCGAAGCATCTTTTGGAGTTCCTCAAGGTAGCCATCTTGGCCCGATTCTGTTCTTGCTGTTCATTAATGATATGTCCAGTACTATCAAGTTTTCAAAAATTTTGATGTACGCTGACGACGTTAAGATTTTTATGTCTTACTTGGGGAGCGAAAATAGAGCTTTACTTCAATCATATCTTGATTGACTGGGTGCATGGCGCGATCTAAACTATATGTCACTCAATCTTAAAAGACTTAAATATATGTGTTTTTCGCGCAGAAATACAAAGCCAGCGATGCATTGTAAACTTAGCTTCAATCTTCATATTAATGCAACTGTCAATAAATCTAGGGGTGTTTTATCATTTGTTTTACAACACTAGTAAGACCGATACTAGAATATGGCTCAATTATTTGGAATCCGAGCTACCAGGTCCACGTTGATCGGATAGAATCGGTTCAAAAATAATTCTTACTTTTCGCTTTAAGAGATCTTTCATGGGATTCCTTGCATAATTCACTTCCATATACTAATCGATTGAAACTTATTAACCTTCCTACCCTTGCTAGTCGTAGAGAAATGCTCCGACCAATATTTATGATTAAGTTATTAAACGGGTTGGTCTCTAGGCCATTTTTGTTGGGAGAAGTGAACTTTAACATTCCTTTTCGGCCATCAAGACATTTTAAACCTCTTTTCATGAAACGGCGTAGGACTAATTTTGAATTAAATGAGCCTTCCCGATGTTTGTGTGACAATTATAACACGGGGCAGTGAAATAACGCCCGAGAAAACAACGCCCGCGGACGATATTTCCTTTAAAAAAGGAATTAACGTCCGTCGAGAAAGGATATAGCGCCCCGGGCTTTATTTAAATATAATAAATATATAAAAATAATTATATAAAGCCGGAAGGGGATTCCGTGCAGAAAAACGCGTGTTGCAAAAAAGAAATATCGTCCGCGGGCGGTATTTCCTTTTTAAGAAGGAAATAGGGCCCACGGGATTTATTTCCTAAAAAACCAAAAAAAAAAGGAAATAACGCCCGTCGACAAAAATAAATCAAGCGGGAATTATTTCCTTATAACACTCACTCCATTACATTTGATATTTCTGGCTCGCTTTTTAGCATTAAAAAATCGATACTATCCTCGCTTAACCCATAGCAACTTTATGAATTTACTCTTTACAATCTATTCTTTCTTCTCTTAATACATTATTTATAATTTTTAATTTCTTGTGTTACTTAGCTGATGAGTTTCCCTCTGTAGCTGAGCAGTTTTAGATCTCGACACTTAACAAACCCCTGCCTTTCAACGACTCGGCAATATATATATAAAAAAAAAGAAGCCGTGCGTTATGCGGATGGTGGGTTATCCGTTGGGAATTACTATTATTATTATTACATTTCCATCTCTCATACAATAGCAGACATCTGCACTGAAACAGCTCTATTTTCCCAGTGCACTTAACTCTACCGACATTCTACATTTGTTATTGTTTTATTTTCACTTGTATGCTGCCTCTCTAGTAAATATCTATGTATGTTTTTATTTTTGTTGCAAATGTCTTTAAACAACATTTGAAGTTCCTTGTTCTAGATTTAGCAATTCTCTCACTTTCATCGTTGCCAGCGCCAACCAGCGTTCCTGTGCACAATCGTTTTCTGTGAGCTCTTGGTATGTCTTTCTGTGTAAATATTTTGCCAATTTGTGGCAAAGGTGCAAATGGTGCTTATTAAGCTGTCACCCGGAGCAAACAATGATATGTTGGACAAACAAAGAGTTAGAAAAAATCTACGAGTAGTTTGGTTATAGAAACAAATTTATGATGTAGTAACGAAGAGTTTTATATTATGCTCCTGCTTTAAATTTATTGCAGGTTGTACACAGTGAAATGAGATTTGGGATAGCATTAGTTGAACTAAAATGCCGCAATTGAGTTTAAGAAGTGGCGAATCCAATCGGCCTTTAGGTGCCCCTGCGGGCAAGGGGCTTAGAATATGCCCGAGGTATGCATACCGGTCATAAGGGGCGACTAGGATGCACAATGCTAATGACGTGCAACTCGATGGTTGAGTTTATTTTATATATCGCATTAACCCTATATACGTAACCTTCGTCGATTCCACGAATACGCTATTGAAAATTTTCTGTCTCTTTTTAAAACTGCCTCTCTAAAAGACTTAAAAAAAATATAGCTGAATTGTTCCAAAATAATAAAAAATGTTTTATTTCGAGGATTAAAACTCGTACGCATATGGGTACAATAAATCAAACCAAAAATTAAATAACTATATTAGAAATAAGTATTTTACAGAATATTAGTCAAATCGACGAATGGTTAGGTTTAATAGGGAGTGAGCGAAGGTAAGCTTTCTAGGGTTATATCTCGAAAAAGAAAAGCTCAATTTAAGTTATTTTAAGACTTGCATAATTAAATTATAATTGATTAAATATTAACAAATAAATCATGATTGCTAAAGATTACTAAAAAATATAAAAGACAGAAGTAACCACAAAAAGAAAAGTCATTATTATTGAAAGTAATGATTATTTTTGAATATTTTACTATCTTTTTTTATTCTCACAAGCTTCTTGCAGCAATACAGTGGACTGATAAAAAAATTCTTCACTTGCGTTCATTTAAACATGTCTGGTTTGAGCAAATTAAATAAAGACGTTAAGTAAATTACTTTGTTCTACAAAATAGAAAAATCTTGTTCAGCAAATAAATAAGACTCTAAATACGGTAACAGCATTTTGATCTGATTTCTAAGAAAAAAAAATCCCAGCCCCCATGCTTATAGCAGTTGATTGCATATCAAAGAGAATCTGGCTCAACTAGGAACTCTTCCGAATGCACTAGAAGGCTTTTAGTAAAGAACTACAGATTTTCCCCACAACCTACATAATACGCAATTACTTGCAAATAGCATACTTTTAGGCGGGACTGGCTTTGTAATAAATCGCTAAATTTCATGCCATCAAAACAAGCATTCGAATCAAATGATATACTCGTACATCTCTTTATCGTTATTGAACATTATAGCGATATTGACAGATGACATGAAAAAACATCAATAATACTATTAACAACAACAATATCATAAAAACTCAATCAAAGTAAAACAATGGCAGGTACAGCTCAGTTGCAAAGGCTTTTCGTCGGTAGACAGTACTAAAGCAATCAGCCACCAAGCTGCCAACTATAGACTTATGTTAAAGTGGGATTTTTGGGATATGGAATGTCATTTCCGATTCTTTTTTTACAAATATTTAACTTTAAAGAGTGCATCGAATATTGTTTGAGAAAATCTTCCGAACATTTCTCCTATAAGACCAATTTTAATGCCTTTTTTATAAATGGAACTTACGTTATAAGGGGGCTAACATTCAATTAAGTTTGCAATAAAATTTGTTATCTGCTAAATATTGATACACTGTAATAATCTCAGAATATTTTGAAAATGCCGGATTGAAGTCACTTGTAAAAGAGAAACACGAATACAGAGATTGCTAACTCTCGTCTTATGTATGCCCATACTAATTTCTAAGCCAGCGAAAAATTCACCAAACGAAAAATTAAAAATTTTATGGAAAATGAAAACTAATCAATTCGTGCACACGCACTAACGCGATACCACACATGCCCTCATTACGAAGATTTGTGGGGGTGTCGGTTATTGCCCGCAATTCTGCATTTATTAATTTGTAGCTTATGGCGATTCAACACATAGGCATTTAGGACCTGCGTTAACAGCCATTCAATTGGCACCACATCAGGTCTATAGCCATTTGTTCTTATCCCATTGGGCGGCCAGAAATGTTTACAAATGAAACGTGCGGAAAATTGCGTGCATTTTGGTTGTGCTAGCTAGGCTACTTTTGTTGCTATAAATACATAAGTAGATATGTTGCTGTTGGCTGGTTTTATACGTGAGTTTGTACTTGTTAAATACTACCCAGAGCTCGCGAATTTTGCGGACTATTTCATGCTTCGCACGTAGAGCCACTTAAATTAACACTCCTCGTAAACAAGTGCGACTTTGGCAATGAGGGAATTCCTATACGTCCTTTTACTTTAAATCAGTTGGGGCCACAACTTTGCTGTGGCTCACACACCCACGTCAAAAGAACCAGCTTTAGTGGCGGAGATACACTGTCCTCTCAAACGATGACTCAGTGATTTGCTTTCTTTTTAATCTTCCCTGTTACAGGTTTTCTTTACGCTCTTCTGCTGATGCCCGGGGCCTGTTACCTAAACTATACTTTGCTGTGCGTTTCATAAAAGATCCATAACAAGTTGAGAAGAAAGATTCATACGACTTTTGAATTAGAATATTATGAGGAAAATATTAAGCTAAACCATATCGCTATATTTATTTCAATTTCCTTTGACATAAGCTGCTCTTATAAAAATCCCCTACAATCATTTCGCATTAGTTTCAGGATAATAGTTTCTCACACCGTGGTGTGAAATACGGAATATTGAGAATTTTATAAAACGCTTTGTTACTAACTCTTTTTACATTAACGCGGAGAAGCGTTACGGATAGGCTTTTGGCAATGTTTACTCAAAGCGAATGCAATTTTTTCCTCCCTTTTTTTTACTGTCGGTCATTTGTGCGGCAAAGTGCGTGTATTAATAGCCCAACGCAGGCATACAACTGCATTCGTACTCAATTATCTTATATATAAATAGACAAGATGAATGCAATGTAGAACCGTTTTCTGCTAAACTATAATTCTAAGGTATACAAATTATATATGTATAAATAGGAAATTTTGAGGTGTACTTTTATCCGTAAATAAAAAAAATTTAAAACATCATTTTAATATAAAAAATTTTACATAAAAGTCACACCACTACACATTCACTTATTCACACTATAGACACGCTGTGTGTGTGTGTATTTGCTTTTTGTGTACTATGCTGAATCGTGAGCATGGCCAAAGAGCTGCTTTGTAGGAAAAAATTAAGAGCCGTAGTAGTGTGAGTAGACTTGCCATGCATGTTTTTGTGTTATTCGTGTGGTCGGCTCTCACTGTGAGTGCGAAGAGTTGGTAGTGGACCAATGAAAAATAAGTATTCGCACTATAGATACTCTGTTGTGTCATGCATTTTTGCTTTAGTTGTTGTTATTGTATTGATTACTGGCTACGATGCCCAGTGTCAGCTGCTCTCATGAGAGCACGACAAGTTGCTTTGTTGGATACATTAAACAAGCAATGTAAAATATGAGCAAATATGTAAAATTCATTGCTGATACCTACAAACAGGGTTTACAAAAATAAAATAAATTATTACTTATAAAGAGTATTAAACACCGAAGAAAATAAAGGAAAATATAGGAAAGGAAAAGAATTGAAAGGAAGGAAAATTAAAGGAAAAAAAGGAAAGAAAAGGAAAGGAAGGAAAGGGAAGGGAATGGAAAGAAAAGGAAATAAAGGAAAATTAAAGGAAATGAAAGGAAGGGAAGGGAAAGGAAAAGAAGTTTGAGGAAAGGAAAAAATAAAATAAGAGAGTAAAAGAAGAAATCAAGGAAAATAAAAATATATTAGAGGAAAGGAACGACATAGAAAGGAAGAAAAAAAGGCGGATAAAAGATACAGCAAAAAAAAAAATTAAATAAAGTTTACTGGTTGAATTTCAACCACTGGGCGAACTCTAGTGCAAATAAATATGGGAAACTTTTTTTTCGTAAAAAGGTTTTCTAGTTGATTTCAGTACTTTCGTAAACGCAAAATGACTTTTACCAAAACAATGTTGCTAACCCAGATAGTCAGCATTTCTCTATAGAAACTCAGCTTCTCACCTGCTGAAAACCACATGATATGTATATGCGGCGTCTTCGTGTTCATTTTGCGTAGCTACTCATAGTTCATAATGGAGCAGTTGAGCATGTCGGCCACTTTTTTATCGAATATAATTTTTGTTCCTGCTTACCATGGTTTGCAGTATCCCCCTACTTGTATGGAGTTATTTGTGGGTTTCTGTGTACGCGGAATTATGTGGCCAACATCCTTGCATATTTATACGAGAAATAGACAAATCTTGAATTAGAGGCATCGGTTGTCTCAATCAAGATGCAAAAATATTAAATAATATTGACGTTAACACCAACAACTTGATGTTGCTTACTATAGTCGCTCCTTGAACTAAGTGTCAAAAGGTAGAGTCAAAGGTAGCATTTCTCACTTTTGAATAGTCTTCTAGAAGTTTCTGAAGGTCTTTAAGGGAACTGGATAGTTCTACAATGATATCTTTTCTTTAGGCTCAAAGGAGATATAATTGCAAATTATCCACTCCACCTTTTTTCCAACAGGAACGACGGGAGGACTGATCTTATCACTAAGCACCTAGTAAGAGGATGTCGAATGATGAACAGCAGAGTGACTTGCGAATGGGTGACTGAATTAAATTAAGTTAATCATGTTTAAGAGACATTCACAAAACTGATAGTTTCAATTTTAAATGGCTTTAAGGTATCTAAAGCTTTGGTTTCCTCGGAAAGCGGTGCCGCAATGTAACGTTCGCTATATAGCGGCCGCTATGCTTACCGTCATTAGCGCCACCGCTTTCCTGTAAAGTTCGATGAGCGTTGCGGTTAATTTGGCCGATTTTTTTTGAACTGTTGGCTGCACGTTTCTTCTGTGTTTTATTTTTATTCCTTTCAAAACAACAGAAATGTTAGAATTGTTGTTTTGTGTAAAAATATTTGATTGAATTCTCACCGTTTTGAATATGACGGTGAAAAAAAAACGTTTACGAAAGATTTGCCACCGTCATGACGGCCGTAATATTTTATGCTTGCTGCTATACTACGTTACGGTGAACTTCACCGTCTTCCTAGTTTACACGTAGGTGCTTTTATATTGCAATGTTTTTGACAACCTATTCTACCGCTATCTGACGGCCGCTATATAGCTGCACCGCTTTCGAAACCACGGCTTAAGTATGTAAATATATGTATGTACACAACAAATTATACTCACTGATCATTTTTTAGGAATTAAAAGATGATAAAACAGAAATTGATTCAAGTTTATAGCTGCTATCCATAACCGAGTTGGATGTTTCAGTGGTAAACTCTTGTCATTGTTTGCCATAATAAAACCGATGTGCCATTTTCTCTTAAAAAGAAAACCGGCTTACAGTCAAATCACGATTCGTCGTACGCGAAAGAACATGTCAAATCGATGCCAGCAGCGCAAAGTCCGACGCAATATTACGATGTATGCAACAATTTTTTGTGGTAAAACAAGCAACAACAAATATTTATTGTACGACAATAATGTCGACATCATGTAAAAGTGCAACAACGGAAAAAAGGACCAGAAACTAAGAAGAAAACTAAGACAAACAGCAATAACAAAAGCCACGGAAGAGCAAAACGGGAATGTCAAGCGATAAAACCGGCTTAAAAGAAAACAAACTGTCGACAGACACACATTCAAACATACTATTTACATGTATAAAAATACATGCAAACATTTACTGAGCAACTCTGGGAAAAAGCGAAGGCGACAAAAATTGTTGCGAAATATTAGGGAAAGTAACCAAAACAGGGACAAATCGCAGAACGAAAAAGCGGGAGAATCAAATGAGCTCACATTTGTCACAAAACAAAAAAGGTCGATTGGTTGCATTATAAACAGCATACAAATATATCCGTACATACAGATCTACATTTACGCATAGAATGAAGGCATTAAAGCACACGAAGAGTAATGGAACAGAGCAGATAGTAGCGCAAAACTTGGATGAAGTGACAAAAGCAAAAAGTGGCAAAAATATCAACAATATTACTCACGCACAAAGGTGGAAGTAGACAAACAAGAAACGATACAAGACAAACTCTAAGGTTATATGAGTTTACTCGCATTAGCTCTCTGACATGCTTACACAGACAGATTAAAAATTATTGTTCCCACCGAAACAAACTATTCAGGCGCGTGAGTAGCGGAATGATTCAAATATATTATGAAGGACTCCTCAGGCCCGCAATGAAAACCACAAAATGCCTTTTCATTCTCTGTTAAAATTTGTAGATTAATCGCATAATATGGGCAGAGGAATACAAAATAGCTATGTAGATAAAGATAAAAAGTAGATTTCCAGAGAAAAACATTTTAAGCCACCAAGCGTTGTGACAGTCCCCTTTAATTATACAACAACCCTTGGGATTTAGTTCTTTAGAAAATATTTTGCCTGTAAATTTGGTCCCCATGAGTTTGTCTGGCTAATTGGTAAGAACAACAATTTTTTGTGCATTTTAACAATCCAGCGGTCTCAGAAACGCCTAATTATTCATTTCTACACTTATTTTTGAAAACCCCAAGTAAGAAACTTAAAATTTCCATACAAAAATAATTTGTCACAAGAACGTTGCATAGTGAAATATTGTTGGGAATACAGGGCGAATGATAAACATTATGAACAGAGAGGTGAAAGTTTGTGTTGAAATGTAGTCGCGTTGCACATTTGCCGAGTGAGCAGTTTAGAACAAAGCATAATGAGGAGAAAATTTTCATTTAGCTTGTGATGGATTAATTTCAGTTCAGTTGTGCACGAAATTTCCATAAAAATGGCATTTTAATTGCGCTTCAAAAATATCCAACTGTCTGTCGTTTGCTGGTGTCTGCGCCAAATCAGATTTGTAAAAGCGCCACCCCATACTCCAAACACCTCTGCATTCATATACTGTACTTTCGAAGAAGTGCTCTTGGCTTTGTTGTTTTAAAAGGAAGCAAGTATTCGGGTCACACCCTCAAGGACAAACATATGGAAGACGCCTAAGACTAACCGAAGATCGCAACAAAAATGGGCAGTAATTGCTTGAGCGGCAATAAAAAAGTGCAATTCGACGAGACAGCTAAGTACTCGCTACAACTTGGAAATTTAGCTGAAGCGGATGAAATAAATTCTCTGCAAATATTTATACTAGAAAAAAGGGCAAAGGAAAGACAATGAAAGCAAAGAGTGTGAAAAATTCTTACCACAATATGAAAAGTAGCAAAAATTAGTATTTGCCACGATGAAGCAGGTGGACGCGCATCAAGAGCAGTTGAGGGACTCGTAGCAACACCATTATATAACTGACCGGCCGTCCGACAGCCAATGAAGTCGTTTTCACAAAAAACTGTAATTAACTTTGTTCGACACTTAACTCCACACAGCGACTATGCTCGCTCATATACCCTTTATGTCAGGCATTTTAAACGCTACAAGACTTGCTCACTTAGTTATACATATTCACTTACGAAACTTAGTAAAGTAAAATAGAATTTTTTGATAACACAAGTAGACAATATTTTTTTTAGAAAATGATGATGCTTTATGCGGACTGATCATTCAGTTAACAACTCAGCCCTACACTTTAATTTTCTATTCAACTAATATTCTGGATTTTAAAATATTCATTTAAATTAGGTCAATCAAAAACTTGCTTGTAAATAATAGTTCTGATAGTAAAATCATATTCCATTTGCGAATTTCGTGGTTTAAATAGTACATTTGGGTTGCAAATCATGTACGTACGTGAATGTCAACAAAATCACCCTTATTTTCGCCATGTCGCTACTGCAATAATGGCGCACTAGCGAATCAGCAACGAATAAGAAATGTTTAATGAAACCCCGAAGAAAAGCAAAAACGGAACGATCATTTGCAAAATCAATTGTGTAAGTAAATAAAATTTATTTTTGGAATAATTTAAGTAACATTTTTCTAATAAAAGAGTTTTCAAAAAATTCACAAAACAACTATTGAATTGTTGTTATTTTTCAGGGTTGACTTAGTGTGATTGTGAAATGCAGTTTTCATAAATAAAATAACAATGAACTTCGAACGGAGTCGTTTAAAAGCTGCAACAACGAAATTGGCGAGCAGAAGCATATACAATAACGAGTTGATTAAAATAGCACTTTTTAAAAAATTTAGTTACGAAGAACTTGCACATTATGTATTAGAATTTTATAAGTGAGTTATCTGGATGGTTATTTGCAAAGAACTCCGAAACTTAAATTTTCGCCATAAAAAGCGAATCTTCCTTGAATTTCCTTAATTTTATGTAAAAATATTTTTACAAGTATGTATTAGATTCTATCTGAGATAATATTTAGATTTTAAAATTTTCCATAAAACAGTTTAAGAAAGTTTAAAGATTTATGCCTGGAAATCAATTATAAAATTCAATCAAAAAAAACTATTATTAAAAAAGAAGAAAATTACTTTTAAGAAATGTTTCCCAGGGTAAACATTGATATGAATAGCGACTATATTTTTATTTAAATTGGTTTCATTTGTTTAATATTGTGATAGATATATTTTTATTCAATTTTCGTGTTTTTTTAAACCAAAAATGAACTAACCTAGTTAGAAGTGGTACAATAGCTGGCATGATAGTGATGCATAGGCTGAGTAGTATGATGGCTGATATGATTCGGATGTATATACAGGAAGGTATTTTGAATGTTATGATATTAATGTATATGATGACTAGTATGTCAAATGGGGACAGTTGCCATCTCGTAGGACATCGCCTTGTTAAAATACCAGTTGCTAATATGGAAAAATTACAGAACTCGAACTAGTAGAACTGATCTGGGGTATTACAATAACTAATTATAATTTATGGGGAAGTAAAATACATTTAATATTCTTTGCTATTGATATTGAAGTGTTCCCCAGTGTACAACGTCAGTGGGCATTGAGGCTTTGAGTGTGGATTGTGTCATCCAAAACAAATTATTTTATTCAAAGAAAAGGTTCAATATTTTTTTCATTGTTTCCCGCTTCGAGTTTATAATGGCGCTACTTAATGGAAACAAGGTAGAGTATCGCGTTTAGTTGGCCTCGGCTTACGGCAAGACACTTCTCTCTATGTATCCTCTTCTCCTATGTGAAACATAAAAAACACATTTCTTATTTGCGATAAGTGGCAACCGTCGTAACTTGATATCAACCAGGGACCCCCGATAATGATTATTTTTATATTTTTAATGAAAAAAATCAAAGGCTTCCCATTATCAAAGGACAGTTTAAAGTATGCTCCACAGAAATCTTCATTGATTGAAGAAAATTTAAGCGAAACCTATATAAATTATCTACATATAATCAATCTTTTTTGAGTTTTATTTTTTTTTTGATGAAAGTAAAACTTATCCCTTAGCGGTATTTTATCCTTCAAGAATAACAATTAAATTTTAAGTCATAATTTTTTTCACAGCTCGAAAAATTCAAAAAGCCTTTACGCATGCCAACCTATGTATATTAGAGTGGGTTGATTTAAAAATTGAAAAATCGCCATGGCGGAAACTGTTCTAGGGGTCATTTTAAGCAACTTTGCTGAAGCAACTATAGGTCTAAAGTTGGCTTTGAACCCCCGGAAATCGCGTTGAAGTTTCATAGTTAGGTAATGAAAATTTTTGTATGCGACCTCTCACGCTGTGTGACAGTGAGGATTAACTTTTTACGGGGCATACCTTAAGTTGTAGTTCTAGGCAAGCACACAAAAACTACACAGCGAGAATTTCAAATACATGGTCAAAATCTGGAAATAGGGGACAAAAACCCCTTTTGTATTGTTTGATGCATACTTTACCAAACACACTGAAAGTTGGTGGAGTTTGTGAGTATTTCATAGTGTGACATCAAATTAAATTGGAACCACTTTTATCGAAGCCTACATATCGCACGTTCTGTTGTAAACGTGAATAGCCGAATGACCTTTGAATTTAATTTTTATAATGGAATTCTATGAAAAAATAAAAGTTTGATTGCGTTTTCCAAAAAATTTAAATTTTGAGTTACATCTGTTTACAATAAAAGTGCGATATGAAGTATAATTGGGATTAACGTTTTAAATGGCATTAGATGTATTTATATTTTCCATTTTTACAAATTATGTATGAACTTAAACTGGATAGAGGAGACAAGGGTCCACTTTTTTGTTTTCACTCGGTAGTTCCACTAAAACGGCACTAATCACAGCGATAATCAGAGTTTTCTCACACTTTTTCAAGTCACAAAAATTTCGCATTTGAGACAAATGTTTCGAGCAACTAAGAATTTATATGATGTATTCACGTAAGCCTACTTATCCAGCTATCTAGTAGTTTATATTATTTATATAAAATGAAATGCCAAAGTAGACCTACGTGAGCCTTACACACTTCCGTTTTTCCGTCTCACATTTTTGGGGATATCTCCGAAACAAGCTGAGATATTGAGATTTATCACATTGACTATGAAAGCACTCGTAAGCACCTTTCGTTTCATACCCATATTGTACTTACACATTTTTGGTTACCCCTGGTCCACTTATTGGTCGATAACTCAGAAACCGGTCGAGTTATTGAAATAAGGGATATCTTAAATTTTAAGTTGAACGTCTACTAATAAATGAGGAAAGATTCATTTAATTCTATTCAGCAGTTTTCGAGTGATACCACCACAAACATTTAGGCAGATAGACAGACAGACAGACGGACAAAAATTCTAAAAACGGTTGATTTGGATTCTATTGGCTTAATAATGATTTACCGTATCAATTTTTTTGGAATCTCTGCAATGTACAGACATCGACCTGTTACAGTTTCAGATATATCCTTCAAACAATTAAAAAGGGGGTTTTGCCCCCTATTTCCAGATGTTGACCATGTATTTGAAATTCTCGCTGTGTAGTTTTTGTGTGCTTGACTAGAACTACAACTTAAGGTATGCCCCGTAAAAAGTTAATGCTCACTGTCACACAGCGTGATGGATCGCATACAAAAATTTTCATTACCTAACTATGAAACTTCAACGCGATTTCCGGGGGTTCCAAGCCAACTTTAGACCTATAGTTGCTTCAGCAAAGTTGCTTAAAATGACCCTTAGAACAGTTTCCGCTATGGCGATTTTTCACTTTTTTCCCTCCCCTACAAATCAACCCACTCTAATGTATATATACGTATGTATGTGTCTATAAATATGTTTTAATTATTAAGTACATATGTATGTTGACGAGATTATGCCAAAAAGTATTTAGGATTTATTACTTGCTAAAAAGGTGGAGCGGCTTTTTAAGTTTTTCGATCCGTGAAGAAAATCAAAACTCAAAACTTATTTTTTATTCTTGAAGGAGTATAATACCGCTCAAGGAATAAGTATTATTTTTGTCAAAAAAATAAAACTAAAAAAAAAAACATTATCCGTAATCAAAAAAAATAAAACTTGAAGATACCTATAGTTGTTGATTTTTATTTAAAAAAAATCTGAAAATAATGATCAATTAGCGAGTTTTATAATCAAACTCAAAACAGCTACGGTCCCTGATATCAACATCTATTGGCATATTTAATATAGGTTATAATTAGGTGGTAGTCCTAAAAGAGCTGAGAGTATAGTGGATTATCGATGCACAAAGTACTTTCATAACATGTAGTTCCTGCAGCCTTCGGGTTAAAAGTGGATATACAGGGTGGCGCAAAAGTAATCCTCCTATAAGAAAATGCTATAAATTTTGCGATTGGCCCCTAAAGTCAGTTCTGTTTTGACATTTGTGTAGTTAACACATGCGAAATAGAAGTTAATAAACAATGTTACGCTACACTGCTCCAGAACGCGGAATATTGCTGACTATTTATTTGACCAATAATCGGTCGGGGCCAAACGGTTACTGTGAATGATGAGCGCTACAGAGCAATGATCAACGAGTTCTTTTTGCCGCAACTTGATGAATTGGGATTGGAAAACATGTGGTTCCAACAAGACGGTGCAACAGCACACACTGCACGTACCACAACCGATATGCTGAACATCGGAAGCTTACTTTTGCGCCACCTTGTACAAATACATAAGAAAAGTTCAATTGAAATTAAAAGAGGGCACAATTCACCTTTGGGCTAGTTAAACCTTTACAAGAATTTAAATTACTGACATTAAAAGCAGATTTGTTCAAGTGGTACATACATACATACACTGATATTTACATATACATAAGCTCATATCGAACTCAAATATCTACAAATTTTAGATCCAATCGCAGTCATTGCACAAAATACGCTTAATTAAAGCGCAAATGGTAGTTAAGTATTGTATTTGTAGTCATGTTGCCAGGTCATTACTGACAACAACAAGAGGAACGATGTCAGCAATAACCTATTTACTTGCGCTCGAGCACGTTCACAGTATATATAGTACAGGTTCTGAAAGGATTTGTGGAGGAAAAATACCAGGACCGCATTCTGTTTATATTTTTGAAATCAGAAAAGCCGACATTCTATAATTTCACATTTTGTGAGGAGCTCCTAGCCTCTGTCCTCTTAAATTTCAATTATATGGTAAATGTTTCTCTCCACAAAATTTGATCAGGAACTACTTTTCTTACGATTCTGGTTCAAATCTGGCACATACAAATAAATATAAATATACATCTAGCAAAAAATAAGATGTTGTGCAATTTGAGCCTCTTTGAACATAAATTTCTCAGAACTACTTAAATTGACACAAGTGTGGTCCTTCCACCTCAAATGAGCTGTATACGCCTTTTCAGTTCAGAATAAAAACAAATTAACCTCGAAACCTCAAATTCATAGCCTGCAAGCTTTCCAGAGGTGAAATTTTTAACAGAAAGGAATCTTGCACTCTAAACTCCAGTTCCCCTTCTACTCCAAAAACATTTTCGAGTAGACATTTGTATGTATATATGTCACAGGCTTGGCAGATACCTGACACAATTCCAATGAAGTGTCGAGTGAAGTGTTTAAACGATATTCAATGTTGTGAGCAATAAGCATTTACGGCTATGCATTACATAACGGTCTACAACAACAGCTATGGAATTACTATCTTAATTACACCGAATACCAATTGGCTTTGCACAAATCTGCAAATTCTGCCGGAGGTATGATTTTGCTTGAAGCATCACTCAACTGGAATAAGAGTACGTGTGTATGTGTCTCCACACTTCCTGACTTCCTTAAGCCGACGGGCTGCCAGCACCACAAACGCATTAAATGTCAAGTTGCTTCAATTACTTGAAACTACAGAAGAACTTAGTGAAAATGGCAAAGGAAATTGATTGTAATTGAAAGATTTTGTTGTAAGTAAGAGAAAGCCGAGACCGAGTACCTCTTCATGTTGCATGTGTTGTTGCTAGTTGTCACTTGCGTACTATTCTCGCAGTTAGAAGCACTAAAATCCAACAAGTCCGGTATCAGTTTTCAATTAAGTATAACTGATAACTCTTTCATTATTTGTAAAGAAATCTTCTGTCTATCGGATAAATAGATAGAGTTCGCATGACGAAACTTTAATCTCTTAGGGGAAGCGTATTTATGACAAGTAGTACATATATAGAACTCCAAAATAGTTTTTGTATTTATTGAGCAATTTTCCTAGCACAACAATTAGCCAAAAATTATTGTAGGAGTATACATTTAGACTTCTTGGGGTTAAGACATAAGCCGTTCTTTGAAGCCCACGCACCAATTTGAATCAAATCATATTTTAAATATTTATACACGAATTGGTACGATCACTAGAACAACACAAATACAATTGGACGTCATCAGCATAAATATGAACATTAGAATACTTAGGGACCTCAGGCAAGTCATTTATGTACAAGACAAATAACAGGGGACCAAGGATTAAGCCTTGTGGGACACCTCTCAAGACACTTAAGAAATCAGACTGACACATGATTAAAGAAATTAAACAGATTTTCCAGCTACAGACAGAGAAGAGTGTGGTCGACCGAGTCAAAGACTTTTGAGTGGTCGAGAAGAGTTAGAAGAGTAGAAGAGTTAGTCCTCTATCACAGACAGAAGCGCTGTTGTACAGCTTCGTTTTGACCTGAAGCCAGACTGGCAATCTGCCAGAAGGTTGTGATCGTGCACATATGAAGTGATTTGTCTATGCAAAATACGTTCAACTACCTTCGAAAGCAAAAGGCAGTATGGCTGTAAGCCTATACTCTTTGTTTTCTTTAGAAGTTGGAATAACCTTAGCAGCTTTCCAACACTTAGGAAACACACAGGTCGTCAGAACCGAGTTGACCAAATATGTAAGGTGGGAAAGGATTTTTTGGAGAATTACTTTTAAAAATTTTGCACATATACCATCAAACCCTATTTCAGTGGACTTCACAGAAAGTATGGCTTGCACAATATCACAATCATCGACACAAACAAACTCAAGAGGACGAACATCCACATTAGCACGAACACAGTAGTTTGCAACACATATATTTTCAGCTGAAAGTGGAAAACTTACAAAATTTTTATTTATCTCGCTTATGTCAACATCGGCGTAGTTAGCGAGGTCGCCTTTGGATTTACCGATCCCTATTTCCTTAATCGAGTTCCAGCTTGCCCTCGAATCCAAAGCAGAACTGAACTTTTCCTTATAGAAACTCTGTTTTGCCTGACTTCGTTACGCCCGCAGACAACGACCATATATTATTTTACAGTCAGGAGTAAAGTATATGTAACCACAGATGCTTATGGGTGATACCTCTATCGCAACAGACCACGCATACAATCGAAGATCAAATAGCAAAGGGAGTCGAAAAAAGTTTTCCGCATTTACTAACCCTCCCATGCTACATACATACATAAGTTTTCCATTACGTGGAAACATATTTTACTACTTCCCCCCACCAACATGATTCCCACTATTGCGGAACGATATTCGGTTGCAAAATAATCTTAGCCCTGTATTTGCAAAAATAAAAAGAATAATTTGAATATTTGTACTATAGAAATATACTTAAATACACACACATGTACACTTATCAACAAGAGAAACTAAATTTAGCAGTGATACTGGAAAGCTTATTGTCAAACTTATAAAAGTAAAAAAATTTGAAACAATATATTACAAAAGAATAAAAGGTTTGACTCCGTAATTCTATTGAATAGCCTTTTCAAATGGCTTTCAATATAAAACAGACTATTTTGAAATAACTAAAATACCCAGCAGGCAATTCAGTTTGATACTGATCTACTATACCAAAAAGCCCATTTTGTTGATTACTGAATGACAGTTTATAAGCTTTTTCAATTTTTGCATCTGTTCCGCTTAAGTTTTGATTTGCGGTCAGATTCTAACATAAACTTTTTGTTAGTTGTTATTTTTTGCTATTTTATGAAATATTTTTACAGAATTCCCTTAGTTGCTCTTCGTTGTTAAAAAATAAAACTTTCATATAAATCAATTAATTGGAACTCAACAATAACATCCTGCAAATACCAACTCAGTGATTCAAACCCATCAAAGTTCGATATATCTGACAGATATTGTACATGTTGGTATTGGTTTCGGTTGTGTTTGGACAGCACTTTTGAACTTTCGCTGTTTTATAGCTCATTTGCATTTTGTTTGACATTTCCTTTAACGGAAACTTCAAAAAATGTCATGTTGTAGCGGCCCAGCGAATTCGAGCAAATGCGACGAAACCAGTCATTTGGGAAATGCGACGCATTTGGATTTTTTTGCCCAAAATGACGCACTTGGTGCAGTGTAAATGTATTATAAGAGAGTTAATGTCCAACCTCTTTCACGAAAATTTCAAAATTTAGATACCATATTTTCGAAATTAAATTTTTGTAACATAACACGTTCATCCATGAACGTCGACAGATATTTTTGCATAGGAATAGATAACTGATTGTCTCTTTGATTGATAATGTATTGTATTTTAATATGTTTATATGTGTATATATGTACGTACGATTATCTATTGAGAATATTTCTATTGAAATAATAAAGTGATTTTAGTTTTTGCATTAAACATGACTTTCACTTTTTGTTCATTTCAGGATGTTTTGTTGATTTATATGTCAGCACGTTTTCCCAATTGGATAACATTTGTGATTTCATGTTAATGTCAATATAAATTTACATGTGTAGCAAATTGTATTTTCTTTATTAGGTTTCAATTGACTTCCCTGACTTCATACAATGGAATCATTAGTTGTTAAGGCCAGTGAGACAAAAGTTTTGGAAGTGCTGCAATAGCAATAAAGGAGGCGGCAGTGATTTTAATATTGATACAAAATTTATTCAAAAGAGAAACCATCCTTTTAGAGAGCTACCCAGAAAGCGATTTAAATTTTGGGGGTAACTTTAGGGGTTTACTAAAACCTCAATGACTTCATCATAAACCTCTTTTATAAGAAGAGGCGCCAGGTTTTAGGATTATGGCTGTTATTAAAGAATAGAAGCATTATCTTTTTTAGTTTTGCTGTTTCCAAAATATTCAGAGTTCCAATTATTTTGGAGCATTGTCGCGATCTTGTATGTTCTTGTCATTACCTTGTTTCATCTTGTCTTCATTATCATCTCTCAGCAGTCATTCTCGGCAAAAACTAACTGCAATAGAGATTACTAAGAATGGCCAAATCATGCTCCGCTTTTTTCCGAATTCAGGAGAGGCCCCCACTTTTCTGATACCAAAACACTTTCATGGCCGGATCATATTTGTCCATTTGTGAAGTTTAGATAAACGCATTTGGCTGACCACAAAGTGTCCGGCTCTCGTTTTTTTTTTTTTTGAAATCAACATAAAATCGGTCATTTACTCCACATTTAGGCAATTTTTAAATGCATTGGGATATTCTAAATCAAAAAAAACAATTAAAAAGTGAATAGCTGAATAACGGAAAAAGTGTTTACTTTAAATAGAAGATGTTAATGTTGACAAAAAAAAAATTAATAGTTGTTTAAACACAATTGCATCATGTTTTGAGTCGAACCGCTTTAAAAATCACCACACGCAAAAACGGCAACATATTTGAAAATTATTGAGTGTGCTTAATTCTGAGTTGAATTTCCTACAAAACTAAATGCAGATAACTTGTTTTCTTCAATGGTTAGGGAGTCTTGATGAGATCAGTCCTACAAAATGTAAGCTAGCAAAAATCGCCTTCTAAGAATATTTACTAAGTTCTGAATCTTTTACAGTATATTTCCTTTCCATTCGGAAAAATAACATCCATCAATATAATTTTCAAAAGCAGGAAAAATGCATCGGGACCTACTTGCTAAAGTATTCTAACAGCGGTTTTGATGCAATCACTTGGGTCCGTATCCCAATGTCCATACCATCGCTGTGCAAATCGTTGTAGTCTTTCTCTAACATCAATTAGCAAGGAACATTTTTTCTTTGGCAGAGTCTAATGCGTATATATATTACAGACACCCAAATTCCCATTGTTATTATATTGATTCCCTTTGCAAGTTCCTTATTTGAATTCCTTAGCTAGATTCGTACGGTATATGAAACAGCTGCCGACCTCTAAAACCGACCTCAATTTTAAACTTACAATTTGAAATTGAGTTTTCTGACCCAGCTCCAAAAAATAACTAAGTTCTAACTAATTACGAAAATATAGCTACTATCCAATTAGGAAGAAGTGGCTAGTTGCTGCAATGTATATACCTATAAATTTAATTTCTACTATTGGGGCTAAATGTACAATTGTAACGACGCACAGTGGCGCCTCTGCCGTTAAAGCATGACAAAAATCAAAAAAATCACGAAAGCGTTCGCTGAATCTAATACATGTTTCTAATAGAGAATTTTCCAGGGATCAAGAATATACAACTGTTTTTTCACAGAAAACTATAGTTTACCAGATAGAGCCGCTCAAAGTTGACCAATTTTCAACATTGGGAAAAATTTTAAATTTTTCTTCTTTTTCGTTGTATATAAAATGCTTTTGTGAGTAAACAAGGCGGCCGGT
Source organism: Merzomyia westermanni (assembly GCA_949987695.1). NCBI lineage: Eukaryota > Metazoa > Arthropoda > Insecta > Diptera > Tephritidae > Merzomyia > Merzomyia westermanni. The sequence goes on from OX465288.1 coordinate 1,353,047, forward strand.
TGTCGTTTTCTTGCATAGCAATTAAAGATAATTTAATTTAGGATTGAAAGAAAAAAAAACTTGTTTTTTTTTGTTAAAAGTTGGCGGATATACCTGTTTTTAGAAATGCCTATTTTTAGGCCCTTTTCAAAACTTTGATGGAAAAAAAAAATGTTAAAATATGTGCTCCGTCAAATTAACAGTAGTTATTTGTGAAATATTCAGTTACCTAAATTCATAAAGTCTACCTGCGTCCAGCTGCAACTTCACTTTTTACATCAAATAAAGTTACACAACCTTGGGCATAAATACGCGCCTGAGCCGGTATATATAATTCAGTACGGCCGTAAGGTCGTTTTTGTTATTGGAACTTGTTAACAGCATACATTTTATTAGTTACGAATTGTATAATTGAAATTCATTTTTATAATTTGAGTAGGTATATAAAGCTATCCATCATACAATGCACATTATCATTCGTCTTTTGGAGATTAAGGAACTTAGTATTCTGTTTACTTAAATAAAGTGAATAGTATTTTTAAATATAGTTCACAGTTTAATATTTAGTCAGATACACTCGAAGCCAATTCTAATATGTATCTAGAAAACTCAAAACTATTTGCGGTGTTTAAATCTACAAAGTCAAGACGGGACTTCGTTGAGGCTATTATGAGAGAATTAGCTAGTGAAACAAGCATTAAAGAAAAGGAAGGCCTGGAAGAAAAATTTGGTTTACAATACATTATGATAGAAAGAAAATGGAAGGACGTCTATCGTATTTCTTAGTAAGCATGAAAAGTGGCTAGCTGACAAAACTTTTTTTGGACAAAGAAACGCCTAGCACGTCAACCAATCCAACTAGAGGGAGACCAACAATCCCCATAGAAGAGTGTTCTACCTACACAAGGAAAAGGAAGCTGTCTGATACCACAAAAGCTATGGCCACGACTCATCTTTCAGAAGCACTGGCTATTAAATATAAAAAAGACGAAGAAAACGTGAAGTCTCATATAACGGAAGCAGTTGCGGTAGCAAGTCCAGTGCGACTGATGAGGATCAAAAACAGCATTCCCACACCACCAAATGCGCTACCTAGGAAATACACTCCCGAAGAAGCTTTGGCGCTGTTTATAGATCTCGGTTTAACGAAGAAAAAATATATTATATTGCGTAAGTCATTACTGCAACGTAATGCCGATATTTTACCTGGATACAAAAAAATTACTCAAGCCAAGAAAGAAGCAGTTCCTCTAAGTCACAAAATAACCGAAGTATCAGCTGAAACTGAGCTACACAACCTGATAGATCATACGTCTACACGACTCCTTCAAAGTTTTACTGAAGTAAAGTTGAACTCACAGTGAGTGATATAAAAAATCAAATTGCCAAATTAGAACCAACAATAATTGAAATTGAAGAGGGGAAAGGCTGTTTAATCTTTAACTCAAATAAAATTTCATTGAACCACTTTCAATAACTTTTAGTTATTAATAAAATACATATTTAGCTTGTAAATTAAAAAAAAATCATGTAAAATTTTACGATGAATTTTGAAGCACCTTGTTATTGTGGCACCAAAAATGGACATTTGAGTTTTATAGGAGTATTGCCATTTAAAAGAAACAATACGTCTATCGATTTTGGTAGTTATTGATTACGTGACTACTTAGATACAACTTTTTGTCATAAGTGGGCAGTGTCACGCTATCTTTTCAAAATCATTAGTTTATCTTATTTAATGCTTAAATACGTCATTAAAAGACAAATCTCATTTTAAATTTTTTATTTTTTACTAAAAACATTTTGTTTTTGCATTTTTCTAAAAACTTTCGACTTTGATGAATTTTTAAGAAGCACCCTGTATCTGTGACATTCTGAGCTTTCACACAATAAAACTTCAAATAATTAGCTTTCATTTGCATTTTAAATTTTTAAAATATCTTCATTGGTTCAAAAGTTATGATTTTTGCAAAGAAAAAACTCAAAAGGCGCCACTGTGCGACGTAGCAAAACGGAACTGTTTCAAAACTCGCATATGGCAAATGAGATTTATTGAAAATAATGAACATTTTATTGTTATTAAAATTGATTTGGCTTTTATAACAGCATATTGTAACTTTGTAATACATCATTTAGGATATTTAAAATAAACCAATCCCACCTTTTTACATCAGCCTTTCTTTATGACTATCAATAATTTTCAGGATAAAATGTTGGACATTGATTGGCTGTAGCAGCAATGTGTAGCGTATTACCGTTAGTTTGATTGGTATATTTGTCAATGATAATGGCATTAGTATTGACAATACGACAACTGAATGCAAATGAAATTTTCTCGCATCACGAAGGTTAATAATATTCACAACAAAAAATTTGGTTTTTGCTCCATGCAGTGCCAGGCATAAAACGCAAATCCCAGGAAATGTACAGCCAACAATTTTTTTTACATTTTTTTCTATTGTTAAAGCAGCATCCGTGGACGTGTGATTCTTTCTCTTCGCAAATAAATTAAAATATACAATGAGTACAAATATGTACAATCATTTATTGCTAATACTGTGTTACTCGTATTGTAGCGTCCAGTTAGTACCGCACTTCAAAGTCGACTGTGTCGGTCGTCGCTCAATTGTCTAGCTCGAGTCTTAAAAGTTCAAGGATGCATTTTAGGGCATCAATGTTTAGAAGTGGTGTCGGCTGATAGTTGTCCTTGGTCCGTCTGTCAATCCCACATGATTTGGTAAGTTTAATTGATACAATGGGCCCCAAGCAATGTGTTGGTTATGTCCTCAGAAGAAATGGTGTTACAGAATGAATCTTTCTAGGTAAGCTGGGAGAAAGTTAATCAAAAAAGGGGAAAGGTGTTTCTACCCCCCTACAAGAACTTCCTGACAACATTTGCTTTTCGTTAAAGAGAATTTACTTATCTCATAATAAATCCTTAAGCACAATACTATTTGACTTCAGGTGGCTAATGAGCATCAGCGTACTTACTAACTAAATCAAATTAACTGCCCTTTTTTATTATATGTTTCCCTTTCAAATCTTCACTACTTTTCCACACTCTAGTTCGACCTAGACACAGATCGCCACAGGTAATTCCATTCATCTAATCCCCTTTAACTTGTTAACATTTCTAAACTATTAGCAAACACAATTTTCTGTGACTTCAGCCACAGTTTGTTGAATATGAAGAGTTCTATTATCCTTAAAGCTAACATTCCGTTACTTAGTATTATAATTTATACTACTAACTAAAAGGGGCATTCTTCAATTCATATAATTAAGAGAAGTTTGTCGTTCACGTATAAACATACTTCCCTTCCTCCATTATTTCTTATTAGAAAGAGCGTGAATAAGTTTTTCGCAGCTAGGTTCAAGTTTCCTCATTTATTTGTCAGCGTTGCAGGCTTGTTCGCTTTCTTTGCAAATCGTTATTCAAAAGTTCTTAATGTCTATTCAAATATTTTTGCATGGACTTTTTCATTCTACTTGCCATTCTGGTGTTGGTGTTTTAGTTTTTTTCTTTTTCCTTTTTGTGTTGAGAACTTGTTAATGCGCTTTTAAGGTTTTCTAATGCAACTGCCAAAGATTTTAATGCCGCAACAGCTGCGCAACTGTGCATGAATAAATGCGAGTTCCTACAATCTGCGCTGAAGCTAAAAACTATTAGAATTCAATAAGTTTTTCCAAGGCATCACAATCACTTTATTGTTGCCAGCGGTTTTAATCACACTCAAGATATTGACTTTATGTAACACGTCTTACTTTGCTCTAATAGATTTTCATAAAAAAGCTCACTTCATCTCAATGGGTAAATGTGCGTTTAAATTAATATTTCACTCAAACCAAAGCTGTTTTGTTAGGCGAATTTCAAGGTCATGCAAGAATGATGTCAAAACGTTTATTTTCTAATTAATACATTTTTTCGATAGGTGAAATCCTCACTAATATATCTATCTACACAAGGAAAAAGAGCATGAGTCTAGTCAAGCAAATGCTGATGTTCTATTCTTTATTGACTTTGTCGTAGAAATCCAACTTAAAATTCAAGCAAAGCCCTTCTTGCCTACAATGACTGTACCACTAGTACAGCCTGCTAAGAGAAGCTAAACTGTGACAGTTGCGAGAGACTTCGACGTGGCCTGAATTCCAAACATACCCGGGTAAAACATCATGTCAAAAAATAGCATGTAAAACAATCAAATCAGTTGCAATGAGTAAACACACTATAGTACTCTGAATAGCTTTTAGTCTCAATACTGAGCACTGAGAACAATTACTTTTCAAATTGCTTAAGAAGGTTTGACCACATACAAAGTGTAGCTCTGCTCCTCCCCAATGAGTCACGACAGGCTTAACTTTAAGGACTTAATGGTCAATATAGAACTCCTAGTGCCGGCTCTCTGCTCTTTGACTCACGGCCAGGCTACTACTTTAAACACAATTTAAAGATTGAATGAAATACAAAGGAAAAATTCTCTTGATACGTTTTAACTATTTTAATAATGGTATTATATTTTATTCTATACAACCAAATATAACTTCAAAGCAACCCAATAGAAATTTGAAATCTTGACATTCCAAGCAATTACTATATAGCATAGTTGGCGCGATATATACCTCCGATGAGATCAAGGCCGAGCTTCTCTACGAATTTGTGGTGTCTGTCTCTAATTTTTCCCAAAAATTGGCGGGACCTACAGTTTCTTGCTGATTCCAAACGGCATCTACAAAGCAGATGAATTTTTGTTGAGAAGCCTTCCATGGCAGAAAAGGTGTGTTCAAAAAGTATCGCGAATTTTGAATTTTCGCTGGTTACGTATATTCGAATTTCGAATTTTTTGTGGCGTTATGTTGGTACTCATGTCTCTCACTTATGCCGACAAGCTCGGCCATTTTGAATGTTCAGTTAATTGTTGACAGCTGCTTTGTTTGCACGTGTTTTGGATCGTCTTCGATTTTTACGCGAAATTCGTACCAAAATTGCTCAATTGTGACCAAAAACAGCATCGCATGAACATTGCTAATGAGATGTTAAACTCTGTCCGCGACGACCCAAATTTGCTCCAGAGGGTCATAACTGGTGACGAATCGTGGGTTTATGGTTATGACGTGGAAACCAAAGCTCAATCATCTCAATGGAAGCTGCCGCACGAACCAAGACCGAAAAAAGCGCGCCAAGTTCGGTCGAATGTGAAAGTTTTGCTGACAGTTTTCTTCGATTGCAGGGGCGTGGTGCATCATGAGTTCTAGCCACAGGAAAGAACGGTCAATAAGGAATATTACCTGCAAGTTATGCGCAATTTGCGCGAAGCAATCCGCCAGAAACGCCCAAATTTGTGGAAGAACAAAAATTGGCTTTTGCACCACGATAACGCCCTGCTCACGCATCGTTGCTTGTGCGCGACTTTTTGGCCAAAAACAACACACTAATGATGCCGCAGCCACCGTATTCCCCAGATCTGGCCCCCTGTGACTTTTTCTTGTTCCCTAAACTGAAGAGGCCCATGAAAGGACGACGTTACGCTTCTCTTGACGAGATAAAGACGGCATCGAAGGAGGAGCTGAACAAGATAAAAAAAATGATTTTTTGAAGTGCTTCGAAGATTGGAAAAACCGTTGGCACAAGTGTATAATATCTCATGGGGATTACTTTGAAGGGGACAAAATAGATATTCATGAATAAATAAATAATTTTTGAAAAAACACAAAATTCGCGATACTTTTTGAACACACCTTGTACACTCGGAGAGTTTGCCAAACCACTGCCGAAGAGCCACCCAGTCTTGAAAAACTTTTCAAACCGCATTTGGTGTTATCTGTAGCAGGGCTCGAGCTTTCGAACTTCGAATTTGAAATTTGCTTGACTCATAAGTGGGCGTTTCCACGCCCACTTTCCAAAAATTTGATAAAATCGTCAATAGGACAACCAAATTAATAAATCTAGCAAATTTAATTATTGTAGCTCCTTTTATTATTGAATTAATCGATTTTATACGTTTTTCTAAATTTTCGATATCGAAAAAAAGGGCGTGGTTATGGTTTGACTTCGCCGATTTCAAATAGCAACCTACCTTGGCCGGAAAGCATCCTGTATGCAAAATTTCATTCAAATATCTCAATTTTTACTCCAGTTATCGTGCCCACGGACGAACGGACGGACATGTCTTAATGGATTCCTCTGTTCATTCGAAGAACTTTTATATATGGAACTATATATCTAACTCCATTATTTTGTACCGTGACAACCACCGTTATATGACCAAAACTATAATATCCTGTGTAATAGTACACGCTGGCTGTAAAAAGAATATTGAAGTAACACACCTTTTTCTTTAAAGGTTCGTTTAAAAATGTTTCTTAAATGTCCTATTTTGACTAGTAAAAATCTAGCTACTTTCGAACTAGTACTGAGGTCCCTGCAGGAAACTCATATAAATGGTTCGGTGGGGTGCGTCGTGCCTCGTCGCATTCTGAGTTATGAGTGCGAGTAAAACATAAAAGCGCAACAAATTCAATTCAATTTAATTTGACTTTATATGAATATTTTATGTAAATCACTTCGAAATATGAGGGACCTGCTACATGGTGACACCACACAGAAACATGGCCAAGAGAACATTGGTGACACACACTTTTCCACAAGCAAATCGTACGAACTGTGATTTCGCATATGCATTAATGGTTTGTTTGGTTGAGTAAGTGTTTGACTATGCAGCCGCAAGCAGTTAAGAGTTTGCGGCATGGTTGCTGGTTGTTTACTGGAAGAAGTGGGCTTTGGGGGAAGAAAGGGCGGTACACAGCAATGGCGCAACATGGTAAGGCGAGTTTGTAACAATTTTTCTGGCTACAACAACAAAACTTGTTGCATTTTGCATAACAAAAGTTGATGCACAACAAAAATAACTGACAAACATACATACATACATAAATACAAGGTACCTGGGTGAGGCGATTTGCTTCGACGATGAGGTTTTTTATGCTATATATCGGGCCATATATTCATTTTTTTAGCTAAGAGAGCAATTGAATCGACGCCTAGCACCGCAACTCATATAAAAAATACTTAGATCCCTCTTCGTATTATGTTTACTTCTATTTTTTACCCATTTAAAATGCGAAAAGTTTTCCATATATCTCCATACCATTGGAAATGAAATGATTTTCTAATTTTAGTCCCAAAACCAAGTTTACTGCCCCATCGTGCGTTGGAAGCGACAGTCGCCAGGACATAATGGATTTAATGTTGAAATGTCAGAGCGAGTAGGACAGACAGCTATCGGCTGTGCCACAATAAAATATAACCGATGTTCCGTGCGTTCGTCGTTGTTGGCGCTTGTGGCCCCATTTGTATTCATGTCACGTGTGCGTATAAGTGTGGATGTGTTCGGCTGCAGTACATGCACTCAATTATGTTGCAGCAGCTAAATGCTGAGTAAGTACACAATTTTTATATTTTTTAAATTTTATTTTTTATGTCGAACAAATTTTACATCTCTTTCTGCAACTTTTTTGCCAAATTGCGTGTGTGTGCTTTTAACGTTATTCGTGGAGTGATGCGCACATAAATCTTAGGGTAGCTACTCGGCCTTTCAAACGTCCAAGCGCACATACCAGACCCAACTCCTTTTGGCTTCAGATTTCTGTACCAAGAATGTTGAGCCTGTGTTGGATGTTTTTCTAGGGCTGTGCATGACTGAATACTCCCCACAACAAATGCTTAAGTATGTATGTATGCATAAATGTGTGATAATTGCAGTTGGTTTTATATTTGGTGGCATTTTTTTTCTTGAGTCAAAATCCGTTTTATTTAGCTAATTAAAATGTCATTTGTCAAAAACTTGCTCCAGCCAGCACATGGTGTCTGTCCCACAAATCTCGCAAACACCCAGAAGGAAATTAGGAATGCACACATATGCAGGTGTGTATGGATGTGTGTTGGCACAACGCCGGTGTAACCCAGATGGCCAATACGAAGAAAGTTTATAAATGCATACAAGTTGTTGAAAAGACAGGCACGGCGACAAACTGTGACCTTTTTAAATTTGAATTTCTAAGTTGAAAATTTACGCATTGCACCCTGGAAAATCTTTATTCCGGACCGCAAACACGTTTTGTTGTTTTTCTGTGGATCTAGTGAAATAGAACGGAAGTTGAAAAGAAAACGGTGACACTTGCCTCATTTGCCATAAAGAAAAGTCACAAATTCGCAACAATGGTGACCATTTTTAGAGCTAAATAAATCTGAAAGATTACAAAAGTCCAAATTAAATAAAGAAAGACAAGTAAAGAGAAAATTTTTGAATGAAAACAAAGCAGTGGCATTACCTGCGGATGGGGCAGATAAAGCAAACCAAAGGCAAAGCTGGAAAAAATTATGTCACAAGTATTGAAAAGTTTCTCACTACACTTTGCGCCTGAGATTTTTCAAAGAAAATTAACTTCTCAAAGGATGAATTCAAATTCTTCAGTTCGGACACTGCAGTTTTGTGAACAATGCTAATGAAATACTTTATTTGTATTCCTTTCACGAATATGAATCGGTATAATAACTTTGGTTCGAATCCTGGCCCTTCAGTTTTATAGTTGTCTGTATATTAATTATTCGTCGACAAAACGGGATCAGTCTTAGGTAAAGCCTTATGTTTCTGAGTGTTTAAGTGAAGAGATAAAATCTGTTAACACCATCCACAAAAATTTTTTGGGACATCTACAATGAGTTTCCAAAATTGCGAGTATAATTTGTATTAATATATCGTCCCATTCCTGCGTTCACGTCGCATATGCAATTCAGAAAAAAATCAGGAAACAAAGAATACCAACTAAAATACTTGTTTGTTGCATTTTAAAATTGTAGTTACGAGGTAAATGATTAAACAAAAAAAAGAAGGATATTTTATCTAAACAAACTGATTATCATCAACTCCCGTTTCCTGGTGTTTCATGAGTATCAAAAACAATTTTTTTCAAAAAGTGTAGCTACGTGGTTAACCCAGAAATGATATATGCAGCTAAGAGCATTTGGATTTTTTTGGAGTTAGATTTTGTTTTGAATAAGTTTGAGGGCCTTGAAGATTAACCACATAATTTTCTTTCACCCCCAAAAGTATGAAAAACTGACTGTAAGTGTAAAATAGGCTTAGCAGCTGTTACGGTCTGGGGTGAAGATATTTTGCATAAATCTTTTCTTATGTAAGCATATTCACCATAGTTTTGTAATTCACCACTGTCCTTAAGATTTATAGATCCCATTATAAGTGTCAATTAGATAATCGTAAAAGCTGCTAGGCTCACTTTTTGCGTGCTTTGAATTTATGTTTTGTTATGGGTATTATTCTGTATTGGTAAAGAAAACTCAGACTAACGGTTACGCTAACCGATTGCGTCTAGTACTCAAATTACTCATAGGTTTCGTCTGGTTTTACATTTCATGCGCTAAATGAGAGATAAACCATGATATCAGCACCAATAACTAGCCCTAATTTGCATCAGGAACAGAGGAATAGTCAAAACAAAGCAGGAAACATATCAAACACATTTCTTATGGGGACTCAGTTGAGTACATGTTTAAAAAATTAAAGAAATAAAAAACGGAATACCATGTTATGCAAAAACGCAGAGCGAATCTGCTAAGAACTGACCGAAAATGGTATTGGTGTTTGCAATCTATTTCATATTCACTAGAGTTCGCCCAGTGGTTGAAATTCAACCAATAAACTTTATTTTATTTTATTTTTTTGCTGTAGGTATGTTTTATCCGCCTTTTTTTCTTCCTTTCTAAGTCGTTCCTTTCCTCTAACATATTTTTATTTTCCTTGATTTCTTTTTTTACTCTCTTATTTTATTTTTTACTTTCCTCAAACTTCTTTTCCTTTTCCTTCCCTTCCTTTTATTTTCTTTCTTTCCCCTTCGTTTCCTTACCTTTCCTTTAATTCGCTTTCCCTTCCCTTCCTTTCATTTCCTTACCATTCCTTTCTTTCCTTTAATTTTCCTTCCTTTCCTATCCTTTCCATTCCTATCCCTTTCCTTTTCTTTCCTTTCTTTCCTTTAATTTTCCTTCCTTTCAATTCTTTTCCTTTCCTCTATTTTCCTTTAATTTTCTTCGGTGTTTAATACTCTTTATAAGTAATCATTTATTTTATTTTTGTAAACCCTGTTTGTAGGCATCAGCTATGAATTTTACATATTTGCTCATATTTTACATTGCTTGCTTAATGTATCCAACAAAGCCACTTTTCGTGCTCTCAGGAGCATCGCAGCCAGTAATCAATACAATAACAACAACTAAAGCAAAAATGCATGACACAACAGAGTATCTATAGTGCGAATACTTATTTTTCATTGGTCCACTACCAACTCTTCGCACTCACAGTGAGAGCCGACCACACGAATAACACAAAAACATGCATGGCAAGTCTACTCACACTACTACGGCTCTTAATTTTTTCCTACAAAGCAACTCCTCGGCCATGCTCACGATTCAGCATAGTACACAAAAAGCAAGTACACACACACAGCGTGTCTATAGTGTGAATAAGTAAATGTGTAGTGGTGTGAATTTTATGTAAATTTTTTATATTAAAATGATTTTCTAAATTTTTTTTATTTACGGATAAAAGTACACCTCAAAATTTCTTATCTATACATATATAATTTGTATACCTTAGAATTATAGTTTAGCAGAAAACGGTTCTACATTGCATTCATCTTGTCTATTTATATATTTCATATTCATATTTCATGGGAAAAGCTTTATAAAACATTTCCTTTCAAAATTTGTATAATGTGTTAAATTAAAAAGCTTCCTGCTCACTTTAATCCGTAACGAGTATAACCAAATTCTTTGTTTTAAATATCATAAGACATTTCAAAACTCCAGTGCCAAATGGGAAACCAACTCATTAAACTTTCAATGGAATGGGCTCACACAAAATTTCTGACATTTCATAAGACATTTCAAAACTCCAGTGCCAAATGGGAAACCAACTCATTAAACTTTCAATGGAATGGGCTCACACAAAATTTCTGATGTGAACAGCAAGTACGCATATGAAACCTAAGTATGCTGTCCTAATACTGGGGCACACAACTGATGCGTGGACTGAGAAACATGCATAGCTATTGTGAGAAATGTCGGCAACGCTGTGAGGACCAGTGTCCCACAATTAGTGCCAGAATCTGACAACAGTGAACAAACGAACCAAAAGAACAGTGGAAATAGTAAAGGGTAAATTACATTCAGATACGAATATGGGAACAAAAGGTAAACAAAAATTGCATATGACATGTTGATGTGCAAGGACTTCTAACCAGTTGCGTATACATACAAACATACGTATGGTTGTACATCAGTTTATATATACATAAATATCCAAGTTACCATATAAAAATCGAGAGATCGGTGTGGGCATTAAAGATTACTCCGAAACGTCATTACAATAAGAGTTAAAAATGTTCACTTTGTGACAAATAAACGGAAGAGCAACATTTTCCGACTATGTATTAATTAAATAATTTCGAACATTTCATCCTTTCTGGTAGCAGACTTCAATAAGCAACAACAAAAAACAAGCCAGATGGTCCGGAGGACTTCTACAAAAGAATCTATCTCGACTGGCCTAATAAGGGTGAGACTGGAGCGAAGAGCACTTTGTAAGCACTTCCATAGGACACATATGAGTATTCGCATACCAAATGCAGGTCCTGTTAACGTGATGCACAGAAAATTAAAAACTACTAGCGAAAGAGGGGATAAAAGGGAAGTGGAATAGGAATAGTTGTGAGAAATCCGATTAAATAAATCAAGAAAGAGAGGACGGAATGGGGATAGTCATAGGGCCGGTTTCACCAACGAGACTAAGACTAAAACTAAGTCGTGACTTAAGTTAGCACAGATTCGAGACTAACTTAATTTTGGGTTTCACCAACTGAGCGACTTAAATAATTTTTAACACAACAACTCGATCAGCTGTTTTATGCATGGTAGTATTTTTTCATACCCGACAACTCTGCGCATCCCAATATCCCAGTGCGAAATGGGCATGTATGACTATAAACGAAGGAATGTATTGATCTTACACCCATTTCTCTTTAGTTGGAAGGTACTAAAATTAGCGCTTAATTGAAGAAGATTGTTTCGCAATGGTTGCATGCTTGAAAATAAGCGTTTGCATGCATCTACGCTTACCCCGTTAAAGTCAAGCATGATCAAGTTTCCGACTGGGACGTTGTACAAAACAAATTAGCAGGATTACTGACATTAAGGTTTCGAACCACAGCAACACTGCTTAGTGGAGAATAAGTCAGCTGGCAAGTTGACTAAGTTGTGACTTAGCTAAGTTAGGTGGTGAAACTGAAAAAGTGAAAATCGCGACTTAACTAAGTTAAGTCGAGTTGGTGAAACCGGGCCTTAGTGTTGCACACGCAAAATTCCATGAAAATATAGGCAACTGCAACATTTTTCGATGGTTCTCATCCAAGATTGCCAAGGCGTCTATTTTATTTTTGCAAACTGTGTTAGTTCCGTACAGGCACAAGGCCATACACCCACGCATCTGCACATACATGTCTATACTATATGGTTTGATTGTGCGCATGAGGTGTCACGTTGCAAGCGGTGCATGGTATTAAAAACTTCAACCTGACGTGCTGTATTGCAAAAGTGTTAGGGAAAAACAAAAGAAAATAGAAAACGGAGAAATTCAGCAAAAACATTACATTAACTGACGCCCGAACAAGTTTCAGTTGACAGTTTTATCAAGTCTCATGCATGTGGCGGAATCGTGAAGGTGGACTGCAAGCGGCAAAAGCAGCGCCTGTGAAACCCAACTCTTCACAGCTGACGCACTGATCTCCAACTCAATTCACTACATGTGTAAGTACATTTAGGCTAAAGTGGCACCAATTGAATGAAGAAGCTGCAAAAGTGGCTTTGGTCGAATTTTCATTTGTTTGTTTATAGCAGGAAATGTGTGGCCAATCTGGGAAGCGCATGTTCCTAAACAATGGGAAAATAAACCGAGTTGTACGCAATGAAGGGCTGGTGGAAAATATATAGATGCGGTTGATGGCCAGTTTCACTATAAATCTTTCTGTATGTATACAGGTGTGAATGTATTAGTTGGTGTATTAGGAGTGAAAGCAGTTGCATTGCCGCTAGCCATTTCCAATCGTTGTTAGGAGCAAACATACGATTACATCCAATAAGCAAAGGATTAACGCGAAAGTTCGAAGTAAAGTAAATAGAATGGCTTGTCTCGCCCTACAGGGAATTGCTTTCTAAAACAGTAGTGTATCCCAAAGCAGTGCACAACCAGTGTTGCTTCGTTAATACATCTTTGCAGCGCCTCTTTCTGCTTTTGGGACCTCTTGGTTGAAACGAAAAATGCTTGGCAACTTCAACCAATTCGTTACGTTTTAAAATAAAATATCATATTTATGACAAACTGCAAAGAATCCCTGGGACATATTTTAGACAAGATTAACTCCGAGATATAATTTAAGACAAAAGGTTTTCATTTTCATACTCGTGGTGCGGACTCTCACTTCTGCTACGGAGAGTTTACTCAGGTTTCCAGATATATTGCCGCCATCTACTTCCGCTGCCCATGCACGTCCCATTTTAATTGGAACCAAGCGGAATATCGTGAAACGGACGTTCATATCGCAGTAATATTCTCTTCGATAAAATCTGCCATCTCACAAAGTGAGCAAGATCCTGATTTCTCGAATTTTTTTTACGTTCCTACCGACTTCACAAGCTCAATGCCGTACGTGCGCCTGCAAGTGGCAAATACTGTGGCAATTGCATTTGATTGAACTCTAAACTGAATATTCCATACAATTGGCGTTGTGAAGAGAAATCAGGATGAAAAGAGAGCAAGGTGAAAAGGAATAGGTAGAATTCAATTTGGGCGCTGAATCCGTGCAAACACGTCTGGCTAAGATACACACTGGCTTCAAATTGCTCATGCGTTCCTTAATGCAAGCTCTTCCAAAATGCACACCCCCACACACATAACAGTATACACAATGCAATGCCAGCAGTCACTCACTGGAACAAACATACTTATTTAGGATTGCAATGTCTCACAACCACTACGACGTACGCATAACGGCATTAGCCAAGGAAAGATACAATAACTACTTTTTTATTGGCCATACAAACAACAAAAATGTTATTTATTGAAACAGAAAATTCAGACAAACTCACTGCAACATCACTGCCAGGATAAACCAAACAAACAAGAATCAACCGATAAAAGTGGGAAAATTTGAGAAAATAACAGAATATTTTGAAGAGAAAAACATCTCTATTCCGCTGCATATGAGCTATATATACTATATAAGGGTATATATACTCACGTAGGGCATAAGCCAACAAATGGGGTGCAATAGATACAAGTTAATCGAAAGAAAGAAACAATGTACCGGCGGCTATTCACAGCCAATTCAATTTCAATTTGTTATCGGTTAGCAATTTATATTGAAAACATGAGTAGACGAAAAATCAAAAGAGCTGGCGGAGTCACGGATTCCTAGAAACAATGTACGAATCGTGCGCAGAGGACAAAGGAACTCAAAAAATATCAGAATTCATTGATGAAATTAAATGGCTATGGACTTGCAAGGATATAGTTAGATTTTGTTTAAATTATATGAAGAAGAGTTTAAGAGAGGTGTACAGTCCATGTACACTCGTAGAACTTTTGTTTTTAGACTAATAAATTGACTTTGAAATACTTAAGTACAGAATAAAAATCTTTTTCAGAATTGATTCTTCAATACAAGTGTTTGCAAAGTTAGTTGATCAAAAGAAGGGAAAACATATAGACAGTGATGTGCGGAACCATATTCCAGGTTTTACAGAAATACAAAAAAGGCACCAATGCTGACAAGTTTTTTTTAAAAACAAATTGTAAAGACACTAATCTTGCATTAAAACGGTTCGTCTTCAAAGGCTGACTAATAGATAAACCTATTCCCACGGTTGCAATAGACAAAGGAACCTCATCGTTGAAGAAGTACCACTCCTAACTTCTATATATGAACAGTTTTATGACAATCAAAATCTCTGATCATTTAGTATCTGAATTTAAATAGTAAATGGGCCTTTAAACAGAATTCACTCAAAGTTCTTGATTTATACATTTGTCTGAAAATGGGTTTAATGATTGCCAATACTGTCTTAAGACAGTCCACCCACACCCGCTTTCTTGATTATTTTCGAAAACTATGCGAATAGCGAATATAAAAATTATATCTGGAGTCGCTATGCTAAAATTGGAAGTACTCCTACGAATATATCTTTCTAAGTTTGGACTTCCTTTAGGTTGAAGTGTCCACGGTTGGACTGTCATCTAGTTGAAATTAAAATTTTGCATTTAATCTGCCGTCGTACTAATCCACCTCGAATAAAGGAATAACAATTTAACGCAACATATCTGCGAGGCGAAGAAAATCTTCCCCGCCAAATCAATTTCTGGTGTACCATTTCCATTTGGTCAGGTGGATTTTTACTGAAAACCTTTTTATGGGAAAAATTCATCCCGTGGGTTAACACCCACTGCTAGGTAGGATATAATCTAACCTACTAATACCTTTTTAAGTAAAGCAGTTAGTTCTACAAAAAAGTGAATTAACACGGATATTTGTCTTATCAAAAGTGATAATCGGTCAAAACGGTCTAATAAATACACCTTTACTTCGCAAACAATGTTTTCACTAAAATATTTCTAGGTTTGTAAAATCAGATGGTGCAGATCTCAGGTTGGTAAACCTCGAAAAAGTGGCATCCCTAGCTGAAACGAACCCACACTGGTAATGGATTTCCTAGCCTCTGGCAAAAGAAAAATGCAAAGACAAAAAGCAAAAGAAGTCCAACGAAGATGAAGCAAGAAGTTTCTAAAGTTTGCTTCTTTTTTTTTGTAATCTTCTTTATTTACACTTAATTTGGTTCGAAGCATTTATTTCAATGTGTTTGTTAGTGCAGCGAAAGAAGAATTCTGATTTAAACTTAAGCCAGCAGAGGTCACAGCAACTGAGCATTGATTTTAGCACGAAAGGTTTTTAAGAAACTCGTTATGGGGTGAAGAAGAAGTGACGGTGAAATTGGATGATCTACTTGTGCTCGGAGATTTGCTTTGAGGTACCTTTCTCTGTTGGTAAATTATCATCCAGCGTTTGGCCGAATACTGTCCCCCACTTCATTGTATTTGTTTGCATCAATTTTTCAACTTTAAAAAAGATTTTCATAATTAACTAAGCCATCCACAAACAGACATTAGTACGATCTGAGGTAATGAAACTCCACGGAATATCTTTGAGCCTAAACTGTTCTCTGCGTGAACGTTCTTTTGTGCTTTACGAAAATGGGAGTGGAATTGGGAAAAGCGATTATAATGAATTTAGTGGAAATGTAGTTACAGGCAACTTAATAGAAGTAATATATACATCACCCAGGAGCACGGTAGAGACTGACATCAAATAATGGAAAAGTTAAAAGAAAGAAATTAAAAACAAACGGGAAACAAATGTAGAAAGTTCAACCAGGGAAAGTTGTACAGTTTAGATTAAGTTGTTTCATCTGACAAACACAGAGATATACACCACACAAACAAAGCTACACAAGCAACGTCATTGCGCAAACCTTATGAAAGCCGGCAGTTTATACCTTTCATGGCATGAAGTTTGTAATACCACTCCTGAGATACGAAGGTGGACCGTAGGGTTTTGTTACTTAAGTTGGTTAGCAATAAGTTTCTTTAAGATTACTGCTTTGTTCAGGGAAAGAACATAACCTTATTTTGGTCTATTTATGTATAGATGTAAAGATAGTCTTTTGAATTGTCATATGATAACATTTACTTTGTTTTTATATAACTTAAATGATCTAAACGATATGAGTATAAGTATGAGCATCGAAACTTAAAACAAAATTTCAAAATGCTCACATCCGTGATCCACCTAGCGTTATGTTTCTCTTTAATTACACATTTTCAGCGGAGGCTGGGCAAGTTCACTGAATTTTGCACTGAAATCGGGAGACCAATAATAAAGTAACCCATTTTAAATTTAGTTTAACGTAATGTACCAAACTATTCTGTAGAAACTTAGCAACGATCAGGAAGATCTTCTTTCTGTTTATAATAAATGTAAAAATTCGAAAAAATATGTTCGTGCTTTCATTGGTCGCTATAAGTTGCAGCAGTCCGGCCTTGACGATTTTCACTGCAAATTTGTTTACTTGTTTAATGACAATGTTACACCAAACCTCTAGCAGACATATAAATACACAGACAAGGAGAAACCTACTTAGCTCATTTCCTAGTTTATTACTTGGAAACATCACATCATCGATAACAGAACTAGTCACGCTTATGTAGGGTATACAAAAGTATATTTAGGTTGTTTTGAGAGTTCCGTGAGTGGCAAAGTTTTTTGAAGTTGTATTGACCATAAAGGTAACAAAAAAATACACCAACTACATAGCATAGATACGCATTCATACTTTTGAACACCTCATGTTACATTAGCCACAGTTCGGCATCTGGGAGTGTACAACTGTGAAAGGAACCCAGGCGTAAGTAGACAGATGACATGCAAAGACAGAAAACAAGTGGTAAGTGAAGCAGACAACGGCCAGCATCTCTTACTAAGCCGTCGCATATGTTGTTCTTCGCTTGAACTCTACAATGGGCTGCCGCAATACCCACCTGATTTTTTTCCAGAATATCAAAATGCAAGACACACACATTTTGAAAGCGTTGTCAGTTAGTATCAGTATAGGGACTTTTGATAAGACTCACAAAGGTAGCTATAGCTCAGAGTTGAAGCTTTTCTCCTCCACTTTAATATTCATGTTTTCAGATGTTGCGCTTTAAATAGTTTATAAGATGAAAAAATTTTCTCGGGTAGTGAAAGGTAAATTGTTGGTGAATATTTCCACTTCAGGCTAATAGCTTAGCAGTACAATATGACATACATATACGCTTCTAATCAGACAACTCCCTTATTTACCAACCGCTTACAACCTGATTTCGTCAATCCAACAAGGCTTCCTACACCTAAATCAGCATTTAAGGCCGATGACAAGGGCACTTCGAGGAGCGGTTAAGTAGACGTCAACTCAACTTGAGGTGTATTTGACAACTCAATAACAGTTCCCGTTCGCACATGTAATTGCAGCTTCTTTATTTACTTAGGCACACTGAGTGTACGTGGCGTATACGTAACCTTGTTCAAATGCGAATGAGGTGCTTTAATCATAGAACAGCTGTCCATTACGACTAACCAAAGCAACAATGATTAACTGGAACCAAGGGAAGTAGAAGCAACGTCAAATACAGCTTTGACGCAGGCTTCTTTGTCTCAACTTTTGGCGATTAGAATTATGAAAATGAAACAGACAAACTAACCAACAAGCCAATGACTGAATACTAATTTGGGATTCCATACTACTGCTACCTGTTGGGTTATGAGCTTGACAAATAATTATAATAATGTTATGATAGCTACAACTTTCTTTTATGTACTTGTTATATTAATAGTCTTACCCGCCCCTTATTATTAAATGAATCATAATTATTTTCCATTACACTTTACAAAGATGCAAAGCAATATACAAATAGGAAAGGACTGAAGGGAAGATAACTTGTACAAGGTTCTTTTATCAACAACATTTTGATATTTGCCTTAGATTAACTAAGAAAGGAAAAGCTTTCGTTAATTTGAACAAATATAACAAAAAAGTAAATTCAAGTTTCTTCAGTACTAATTGAATTCAGAAAATTTTTAAAATATAACTAGAACGTGGCTAGGTTATCAGTTAGGACGTATATTTTCTAAATTAACGAACGTGTAAAACGCCTCAAAGATATACTTAAAATTTCTTCTGAATTGCTTAAAAATTTCATCTGAAGGTACCCTTCCTGAGAAAATAAATATCTAAATAAAATTCTAGAAAATCTTATTTGAAATCTATAACGTTATGGTGCATTTTTCCAGAAACATTTTGCAGAATTTTTACGCAATCAGTCGTGATTTTGTAGATTTTCTGTTTAAGCTGAAATTTCCCGAAATATGAATAGGGAATAAATCCCAAATTATAAAAAAAGGTCTACAGGTCCATTCAGTCAACCAAACTTTTACGATTTCCTTCTTTTTTCAGTCACTCTCCCCGTGAGTTATTAATAAAAAATCTTTCTGGTAAGGCCGTTACTAAATTTATTTAACCATCGTTGTAAATAAAGCAGGCCTGGTAAATTCCCATAAGAATTGAGTAATAAACGAATTGGATAGCTCTTTCAATCATTATTGATTATTTTTAAAGTTTTCAAAAATCTGCAATTACTAATTACTAAAAATGATTTTAAAAAACGTAAACAAACATTGTAACTCTTGTTGATTATTTTTGATTCATGTTCAAGATGTTATCAGCCTCCATGGTATAGGGAAGATTCCATGTTCAAATACCAGACAGGGGACATCAAAATGTTTGCAAAAAGTGGTTGTAAGACAGAGTCACCATCGGCAACCCCCGAGTGATTTCTTCCATTAAAAAGCTTTTCAGAACTTGGTCAAAATCCCCTAGGAGGTCTAAGGATGTACCACAAGTTGGTTAGTCAAGAAGCTAAAGGCATTAGATGAATGCCATTAGCATTGCTGGTGTTATCGTAGCTTTTGTGAACATTCTTGTCAATGGTGACGGAGTTCAGAATTTCATGAGCGTCACAAAGCTGAAATTAACCTACTGTCTAATGGAACTTTTAATAGCTTTCACATCCTTCCTGTTCAACTTACTTCGGCTCCTTCCAGAGTCACTAAATTCGGCTAAAGCTTAAAATAAACTTATGCCTGCTTCTTCTGACGGCTTTGATGCGCTGCTCCATAAAGAGAGTTCACTGAAATGGAAAACTCGTCGAGGAATAACAAATCTACCTGACACTGACTTGGTGTGCCGATGTTGTACTGAATTATTTTATTAATGTTTGTACCTACATTAGCGTGACATCGAAAAATGCAATATATTTCAACTATTAGAAAAAAGTAACCCGTTTCAAATGGCTTTAATATTTATTTCAAATATTTTGTTGGAAGTCTTTTCAGCTTCAACTAACTTTTATATGTGGTGATTTTTTGGGAAAATAGTTTTTAAGACAACTTTTAGAAGTATTTTCAAATTGCATGAATCAAAAAATTTCCACACAAGTTTTAACAAAGATCTTTGAATACAGGACATTTTGTAGAAGGATCTGTTTTGTGCTTTTTGTTTTTTAGAGAGAGGCATTCTAATGTGTACAAACTTGTTGAAATACTGCTTTATCGCTAATTTATCTATTTCTTTATCAAATTTTTGTGTAGATTGAGCTGCGTAAATAATTTAACTTAATTAGACTTAGAAGCAACTCATTTATATTCTTTTCGCCATTCATTGCTAATTTAATCAAATACACTTTGAAATGGGCTTTGGGAGAACAGAAAAAATTTAAGCAAATAAATATAAAATTAGCTGTGTAAGTTCTTTCTGAAATTTAAATAGTCTCACATTTATTTAGTTTGATTCAGATGGAGGATTTGTGTTGGATCGTATCTCATTTATTTCAATTTCTGACCTTTATATGTTCATTTCCGTGCCTTCATACGTAAATGGCATCTAAACTGACGCATTTGCATTTAAAATTTTTAGTTTGTTTTTGCAAAAGAAATAAGCAGAGACTTATTTCGTTAAGACACTTTGTTGTGTGAGAATGTCCAAGGTAAAATGAAACAAGCAAAAACATTGACAACGCTGCTGGTTACCACCGCCATATCCGCATAAAAGCAAAACGCAAACAACATGAAGTACCATGCATTTCCATATCTGAGTGTCTCAATTCGTTTTCGACTCACGTAATATTGACAAATTATTAACTGGCTTTTTTTGTTTTAAATATTGCTGACAAATTAGTGCAGCTTCTACAAGTACGTGATATGTAGCAGATGTTTTGATTTTGCTTTTGTTCTGATGAAAAGTTCAAACAGTTGGAGGAGTCTGATATTTGATTTCTGCTTTTTTCGTGAAATATTTTTGAGTGCAGAGAAGATAAGATATGCAATTTATATTTCCAATTGCTTGAGCTCTATAAAGAATACACGTAGATTGTAAAGTGTAACTCAATAAAATTACCATTAGAACATTCAAGATACTAGAAATATTGATTGTGTTTTCATAATAAATAAACGCTGCAACACATATAATATATAAATGCAGATGCACCAGGTGTCCCACATTCCCTGCTCTACTTGGAACATATACAATTAATTAAAAAATAAAATGTATTACAATAAGACTTTAAGCTATGAGACCCTCCAAACCCCTAATGCTTAGATGGAAATCATTGGAGCAAGCAACAAAACAGTGTGGGATATGTAAATATACAAAAACATAAATATAATAATATTTGCATTTGATTTACGTACCATTTTGAGTGTATGTGCTCTGTTAACTGTTAACAGCAAGCCATTGGGAGCAAAGTCATTGTGGGCATGCGCTGCTGCACAGCAGAACCATATCAAACGACATACTCTCTCCTTGCTCATTTGCTGTTAAAGCCAAAAAGGAGAAACTCTTCAAAGTTGAACTTAGCACAAGCAGAGTAAATTGCGCATACATACATATGTACATATGTGTATGGGCAACATCATTTGAATGGTTTACAAAAATAATTAGTCTTTGATGTGGGAAAAAATCATTAAGCAAATATACATAAATAAGAAGTAATTACCTTTTCAAGAGGAAATGTTAAAGTAGATGTGAAGGTACATATATATGTATGTAGGCAACTTATTATCAAGATTGCTCCGAGTTTGCAAACATTCTTGTTACAAGTGATAAATCAATTAGGTGTAAACGTGGAATGATACGAGTGACAAAAAACGTGAACAAAACCTAAGAGTACATGTGTGTGTCTTTAGAACGTAGGAAATAAATTGTAACAAACCCTTCCCGGCCTGTATCACTTACTTACACAACCTGAATTGAGCCCTTTTCACGAGATGGCAGCATACCAGTTAAAGGAAGTGGCACGGTCTACAGAGGAGTATCACACATACTTAGTCAGGTCTTACTTGGTATGCATGCGAGGCCCTACTTCTTAAGTAGGAAAAATATTGAAATTTAAATAATAGTATATAAATGGTTAAAGCAAGTAAATTCCGAGTGTGATATAGTTATTAAACGCAATTTCCATTCATACAAATCTTTTTCTTCACTTTGAAAACTTAAGTTTGAACTAGTACTATTTAATTTAATTTGTTATTCGCTTAATGGTCTAAATTGGGGTTCACTATGTTCTTGTAATTATAAAGCAGCAAGTATTTCAAATAAAAATCATTAGCAGCCGCTTTCCTTGGACACCGATACATCAACATGGTTAACAGCATGCGAATATGAATACGAATACAAACGTAGAAGCCAACCCCAAATCAACCCAAATAGGGGCGCTGCGCAAATGGCAATACATTAATTAAGATTATTAGAGATTCTTAGAATTGGGGCTGGAATTTATTTTAATTAAAAACTCGTCTCTGTAGGAGAAGTTATATTGGTGTTTGTGTGTGATTTACTACAAGAAACATGTGAAGAAATTATGATCAAAGGAAAATACTAATGCACTCGTGAAATATGCATGTGCAAATATATGCGGCATCAATACGAATTCAAAATTCCAGTAAGGCAATTCAACCCAAATAGTTATTCTTTTCTTTGTTTGAGCGTGAAACTTTGTTTGTCGCATATGCCATTGGCCAACAAAATAGGTGAGAGTTAGGATTTTTTAAATAACTGTAATTGTAAATAATGAATAACTTTAAATTTTTTGAGATTTTTAGAAAACTATAACGTCGGGATGAAAGGTGGAATAAAACTTCGTTTTATTTGCACTAAAAAATTATAGATCTGCTCAGCTTAAAATGTGTACATAAAAGTAATCAAATAGATCGGAAGAAAATCTTATATAAAAATAGTTACTTATACAGGGTGGCGCAAAAGTCATCCTCCTATCAGAAAATGCTATAAATTTTGCGATTGGCCCCTAAAGTCAGTTCTGTTTTGACATTTGTGTAGTAAACACATGCAAAATACACGTTAATAAACAATGTTACGCTACACTGCTCCAGAACGCGGAATATTGCTGACTATTTATTTGACCAATAATCGGTCGGGGCCAAACGGTTACTGTGAATGGTGAGCGCTACAGAGCAATGATCAACGAGTTCTTTTTGCCGCAACTTGATGAATTGGGATTGGAAAACATGTGGTTCCAACAAGACGGTGCAACAGCACACACTGCACGTGCCACAACCGATATGCTGAACATCGGAAGCTTACTTTTGCGCCCCCTTGTATATTAAATTATTCTTAACGTTGTAAATTTTCCTCTAATATCAATTAACAAACAAACATAAAAATTCGAGCTTTGCTCCAACAACCATCACCATTCTTTAAAATTTTAATTTTATTGTGACCGTAGAAAAGTCAAGACTACTTTTTGTTTGTTTCAGCAGAGACGAAAGCTACCCGAGGGTACTAGCACCTTGAGATACAAGACCGACAGTCGTATAAACGGCTTCAAGTAACAACGTCGAACTATCCATCCCAACTTCCACAACCTAGACCGGTAAGTAGTTTTGGTCGCTAGAGCCATGTACGCATATATTTATACAAGGTGGCGCAAAAGTAATCCTCCTATCAGAAAATGCTATAAATTTTGCGATTGGCCCCTAAAGTCAGTTCTGTTTTGACATTTGTGTAGTAAACACATGCGAAATACACGTTAATAAACAATGTTACGCTACACTGCTCCAGACCGCGGAATATTGCTGACTATTTATTTGACCAATAATCGGTCGGGGCCAAACGGTTACTGTGAATGGTGAGCGCTACAGAGCAATGATCAACGAGTTCTTTTTGCCGCAACTTGATGAATTGGGATTGGAAAACATGTGGTTCCAACAAGACGGTGCAACAGCACACACTGCACGTGCTACAACCGATATGCTGAACATCGGAAGCTTATTTTTGCGCCACCTTGTATTATTAACAGGATTCACCTTTCGTACGTGAGGTTGACTATTGGACAGTGGATGATATTAGCCATGAGCTTGTCTATTGCTCTAGTAATAATTGAATGGGAATGTTGTTAGCCTACTCACAGTCCACAGAATTTTATAAAACGTGCAGGTTGTACACTCACCACTTGGTACACAATGCTCGTTTAGGGCAGATTTTAATTTGCTGTGTGTGGTAATCTATTTCGATTATTAGTAAATGCTCTTACTACCCAAATTTCTACGAATCCTAATTTTTATACCTAGTACTACTACGCACACAAGGTATATCAACTTTAGTCGCCTAAATGCAGAATGTAACGGCATAAACAGATCGAGATAGATATTGACTTATATATATCAAAATGTTCAGGAGGAAAAAAAAAGTTGATTAAGCCATGTCCGTCCGTCCGTCTGTTAGCACGATTACTTTAGTAAATTTTGAGATACTTAATGAAATTTGGTATGCACTCATCTCTGAGCGCAATTTAAAATGGGCTAACTCAGCTGAAAGCTACACCCACTTTTATATATATAATATTTTTGAAGATACAAAAAAAGTGATTATTCAGTACCCAATACACTTTTAAGGATAAAATTTGGTGTGTACCTTAATGTTAAGGCAGAAAATACATTTTTCAAGAAATTTTTGAAAATGGGAGTGGCACCGCCCACTTTTGAATAAGTCAAATTTAGAAATAATATTAATCACAAATCAAAAACTGTTCAAGATATCGAAACGAAATTTGGCAGAAATTTGTCCTTGAAGGAATGTTTCGGAAAAAATGGGCGAAATCGGTGAAGGTCCACTTTTATACGAAAGATTTTGAAAGGGATCATAGATATATTTAATAGGCAATAACTTTGCGTACAAAAGCTTGTATCATTTCTGTTTCACTTTCAAAGGGTCCGTAAACAAAGAAAGTCGAAAACTATAAATTTTTGAAAATGGGATGGCCCCGCCCCTTTTGTATTTTGTATTTATTTGGCAATTCATCCTAGCACAACAATTTGACAAAAATTATTTAATAGTGCAAGTCGGTAAAGGCATACAAATAGGAACATTTTAAAGTTGATACTTAATTCTAATGAATATGACTAAGAAAAAGGTTACAACATTGAAAATTTATAACAACAAATAGATATGAGTAGATAGATAAGTACATAAATAGATAGAAAGATAGATAGATATGAAGAGCTTCAAGCCAAAATGCAACAAGTGTACACTGGATTAGCGCACACATGTTGCGCTTTGGTTATATGTAAATCAGCAATAGAAAAGTAGAGAGAGAACAAAAAATAACGAGCGTTAGAGTGCATTTAATTAGTCAGAAATTAACATCTTAATTGTCTTGGTTGTTATAGAAACTTGTTAATTCTTTATTGAAGTGCAGTGCATTGCTTATAAGCCTTAGTCTGGCATGGAGTGAGTTTCAAAGACGTATGGAGATTTTATAGTGGATTATTCCACAAAACTTTTTATGCCATAACTCGAGAAAAAATTGATTTATCGAAACGATATCTGGCGAAAATGTTGAACATATAAAGGTAAATGCTTGTAAAAATGGGCGAAATCGGTCATCTGCCACGCTCACTTTTTTAAAATAGTTCTGAAAAATTTGTTTGTAAAATGTAAAAGCCGATTTGTCTTTAACTATGCAAGCCATATCAATAAGATCGCAAAAAAATGTTGTGGATTTTGGGAAAGTAGGCGTGGCGTCGGCCACTTTTCAGCATACAAATTCTGGTATTTTCAAAGGCGATTGCTTGTAGTTTCAACTAGCTATTTCAATCAAAATTCGTCAGCTGCTTCCCAATAGGATGTAGTATACTCCTGCCAAAAATAGGCAAATCGCATAACTCTCTCTCTTTATGGCGCGATATACAACAGGTATATCATCATAAACCTCCTAAGAGATTTTTGCGCCAAGCTTCTCTTCCAATTTGTGGTGTGCCGATTTGAATTTTCCCTACAAATTGGTGGGACCTACAGTTTTTTTGCCGACTCCGAACGGCATCTACAAAGGAGACGAATTTTTGCTGAGAAGCCTGTCATGGCAGAAATACACTCGGAGAGTTTGCAAAACCTTCATTATGCCATGGAAGGTTTCTCAGCAAAAATGCATATCCTTTGAGATGCCGTTCGAAGTCGGCAAAAATCTGTAGGTCCCACCAATTTGTAGGAAAAAATTCAAAACACCACACATTGGAAGGGAAGCTCGGTGCAAAAATTCCTTAGGAGGTTTATGATGATATACCTTTTGTATATCGGGCCATACATTTTTATATTTTTTTTAGTTAATTTACCCGTCAAAACTCATGACAGAAGTGTTTTTATTGAAAACCATCAGCTGGCTTTATAATACGAGCTGAAAGGTATTAAAATAGACCGGCGTAAATTAGTATGCCATAATACATCACTACTAGGTATATAATGTTTGGTTCCACCCGAACTTAGACTTCCTTACTTGCTTAATTTAAGTTATTAGCGTTTTACGCGCCCAACTCAATAAACTAATCGTCTCCCTTACATTCGCTTTCCCTCTTCTCTTGTAGCTAAACAATTTTCAATAATTATCGACCACTAGCCATATTCGAATTTGTTGGCGATAATTGCAATACAACAAAGCGATCCCAGCAACATTATCATGCTCCACTTCGTTTATGTGCCAGAGATAAGCTTGTGGCAAGTGTTGAGTGAAATTAAAAATTTTATTTTTTCTTTCCTTTGCGCTTCGAGTTAGCCACAAAACTGCAAACTAATTGTCTGGTGTAACTGGTTAGCTAGATGATTGGTTAGCCAACTACTTGATTGGCCATTTTAGATGGAGTGCCTGCTGGTGTTGCCGATGCGGGTGTAAAGGCGCTCACCAATGATAGGGGTTCACATACACCGCAACAAAAAGTTGCATAAACTAGACATTTAGTTTTCGGAGCGAAATTATAATTTGATTGAAACTAATTTTTGTAATTTGCTTCAGTGTAATTGCCACTGGCACACATATTAACTTGTCCAAAAATAAAAATAAAATATGTGAAACACTGCACTCTTGTCCATGTGGCTAAATTAGGTCAAAGCACAATAGATGCAGCTTTGTATATTACAAAATTTTGGCTCTACCACTCACATTGGCATGAGCTTTATATATTTGCGACCTGTATGTGTAAGCCCGCCTTGCCCTTTTAGTGATTGCGGATGAAATCCAGCGTTGGTGAAGCCTAAGTACATGTTCACTTGGATTAGAAGTGCCTGTAAAGTTTTGGTTAACTATAACCTTTTTCAACTACGAACGTGCCTTGATGTGGTTCAAATGCCCATCAGCTACAAAATATATTAAGTTTAACTGAAAAATATCCGTTGTTTACCCAGCAATAATTTTGTTAAAATGCTGTATTTATGTGTGTTCCTGCTTTATCTAAGTACATAATTGTATCAAATCATGCCCGAATGGTTTTTGTTTTTGTGAGCTATCTGCATATATTTTGACGCAATTCTAGCAGCTCTCACAGCCCACCTGCGCACGAACATTAACGGTACACAGATAATTTTAAATATTTATTAGCTACTTTTATGAAATTAATAAATGCCCTTTGGAGTCAAGAGCTTTGCCCGTTTCAGTTGTGGTGGAAAAAAATAAAATGCTATAATAGCCTTTGTTGAGTTTCATTCGGAAAAATCTAGCCCCAGGAGATGACTGGAAAGTACGAAATGCCAATACTGAGCTTCTGCCAGTGTACTACATGGCGTATACGTACATTCATTGATCCAATAATTGCTCATGGCATTTTGTTTTACTACATACATGAATATTGCTTATACTAAAATAGGAAGAAATGCTGGAACCATACATACCTAGTAGTCATCTATGATGACATCCCACTTTTTCTTTCAAATAAAAAAATAAAATAAGATATATAAGCTCCATTTTGCAATAGGTACTAACTTCTTTTCCGAATATTTTGCTTTTTTTTCATCCGATTTGCATAAATTTTAGAATTAATATGCTAAGTTTCTATTAAGAAGCTGCCTGTAAGTATTCATTGCAATATCTTTAGAGAATTACAAGTGATTTCATTAGAGCAGCAGTGTTTCTGTACAAAAAAATTGGCTGCGCCACGGCTACTTCCACAAAACCCACTAAATTTATTTGTGGTAATTTTTTTTTTCAATCTCACTACCTATGCAACATCTTATTGATACAAAATTCACAATTGCAAATATCCCTCGTTTAAATTTATAAAGTGCAAATTTTTTAGAACTATGTACATTTTCGCCAAATTGTGTTAGGACAAATCATTTTTTATGCGTCTTATGTCAGCAAAAGCTCGGTTTTTTTTGAGCTACTTGAGCCCCATGCAAGAGAATCGCTCCGGGTATTCCCAGGTTAATGGCGGTCAGAAACTTTACCCACCTGCGTGGCTTATAATATGCAGCTAACTATTTACAAGTCTATAAAATAGCTTACTTTACCATTTGTGTAAAGATAGTAAGTGAAAGGGCATTACTCAAATAAAAAATCACATTTTTATAAATTAAAAAGGGATTAGAATTCATATAATATCTTCTTCTAAAGAGCATTGTTGAATTAATTTAAAATACTCTCGAAAATTGCTTAATTCATTAATGTCCACAATAAATCTCTAAAGGTATGTTCAACCTCAATTCATACTAATAAAAATACCTGCACATAAATATCGGTAATGGCGAGTGCTTCTTGCAGTAAAACAACAACAAAATCTTTCACTTTCATGGACCAATCAACTGAATAAATAAATAAACGATCAAAGTTTATTTTAGCTTGATAGGATTTAAAATATGAATAAAAGTATGTATGTATAGCAATTTGTTTGTAATTGGAAGATTATATTTAACTTTGGAATCCATTATTTGTCTGAATAATCTGGCTTGTATATCCTATCTGTTACATTTTTGCGAAACATGAATTTATGTTTTTGGGATTGTAATATTATTATATACTTTAAACCAAAAATGCAAACCAATAAAATATATATTTACAGGATATTGTTCCTCTCGAATGTAAAACACTAACAAATCCTTAAACGGAGGGTTTTCTTGATTGTGTAGCTATTTTCTATTTGAACTCTTGAGTATATTTGAGGGTGTTTGTATGAGTAAAGGCCGCATTAGCTAAATATTTATTATGGTGTTTGTATAGTCGATTTTGTGTCAAATAGTTTAAATTATAAAACTTATTTATGGCTTTTGTTGTGCTTTAATCGTGCTATTGTAGTTAAACTGTATAAAAAGGTCATCCTAATGCGCACCAATGAACATGCATACTCATTAAAATAGACACAGAAGTGTCCGCCTAATTTGGAATTCCAACACTAACTTGCTTGTATGTGTGTTATCTCCATTTATATGTCAAAGTATTTCAAACTTTTGTGCTCACAAAACGTCATAAAGAACTTAAAGAATCATCAATCAAGTTAAGCGGATATTTATAGGTTCAAAATGCTTCGTTCCGCCCGACTCGAGTTTTATGTTTGTTTTCGTATTTGTTTGAAATCAAATTTACATATGGTCCCACAAACACACATCTACATACACATTCATAATTACACTAGTGGCATAGCGTGTGGCATAATAGACTGAAGTTATTCATAAAGTAAATTAAGTCGTCATTAAATATTTATTTGGCTTGGACGATTTAGTTTTTAATTTCCTTTAAATTTTGTGAAAACTAATTTGCATCATTTGAGTTTAAAAATTTAACTGCAAAATATTATCCAAAATAGACAACAAAAAAACATGACAAAATAATTTGAAACTTTTGCTAGCTCTACCGATGAATGAAAGGAGGCACAGATATACCTGATTGATCAATCGAAAAATCTAATTTTTATTTCTAAAACCAATCTATTATTTGTGCATATAGTTAAAAGAAATCTATTTTACTCAAGTTATTGTTCGAACGGGCAGGCAGATATGGCCTATCCGAAAGTGTCGGGAAGTTGGACGCTCTGCAACTGTTTATAGGCTTAAACTTTGACTATCAGCTTTGATTACTCATAAATTAAAGCTTTAATTACATTTCTCTACTCTACACCTCCGGGCGGCTATTCTTAGTAAATGCCATTCGTACTTGGAACTCTATTCCAGTATCCATTAGTAGTAGTTTAAATAAAAGCAACTTTAAAAACGTTCTATATACTCATTTTAGTTAAGCTTGTTAAAAACCTGTGATTTTGCCTATTGACCACCTAAGAGCTACATATATTTTTTCTATTTTTATATTATATTGTTTCTAAGCTTAAGTTTGTAATTTCTGTTATATCAGTTAATCTTCCATAATCATAACTCTACCATTGCCGGGTGGGGCTGCTGATCCTACTAACCTTATGGAAATCAATGTAATCGATTGCTGGTGCCATACCACAACGCCATATCGAATGCATTGATTTCTGTAAGGTTGTTGGATCGGCTGTCTTACTTGGTTGTGTTACGGTTTGCGTTATGGAAGATTGATTTAACTTTAAGTCTTGCCTTAATGATGGTTAATTTTTGTTAATCCTTGTTCTTATATACATATACATATATGTTTTTGTTATTTTTCTTTTTATTACGATTATTATTATTTTTTTTTTTTTTTCAAATGTACCTTATTTAATTGTAACTTTTGTTGTACTATAAAAGATCTTAGATCTTATTGTACTAATGCCTTGCCAATAAATGATGATGATGATGATGAAGTGATGATGATGAAAATATTATTGAGTAACATATAAAGTGTTCATAAAAGCTCTACTCGAATAAGAAAGAACATTATTTCAAACTTTTATGAGCCTATTCTTTCGGAAGTTGTTCCTTGAACGGAACTAAGAACAATGAAAATCCGAAATAAAAAACTAAAAAATCAAATATTCCAGATGAAAAAGGTCCGCAAAAAAAAAGTATTACGTCGTGAGTCTGTTTTTATTTCCTCCAGTGTATTACACGACCACATGTGCTTGTCAGCAGCTATCTCTCTGTCTTGTTGTTATTCATGACTTAATTTGCCGATTTTGTTATGCAACATTGAACTTTGGAACTTGTTAGATGAGTGAAAACATATTGATCAACATATTTAGGGCAGAATTTCATGTATTTCCAGCCCGAAATGAAAGATTAATGACCTTTCGTGTTTTCTAAAAGTGCCGTAATATGATTTATACTTGACATATGACACATTTTCTGTCATTACGTTCAACGTTGGGTTTCATTCTCAATACCTGGCATTAAAGTAGGTCATTACTAAATTACTTTATTGGGTCTTTGATGCCCTCTCAAAAATCATCTTATGGCAAAAGCTCAAAAATGTGGGATTGAGACAAAAGCAACACAGCGAATGTATGTGGCCGGGATAAACTTATTTCATAAAAATCTATATTCGTTTGTGTCATTCGTTCCAATGGTAACATAATATCCCGTTAAACCGTGAAAGCCATTGGTGTTCATTAATACCTCACAAGCGTTAGTTCTTGAGAAAATTTTGAGGAAACACACCGAATGTATTTCATGCCACGAAAGCCTTCTCAGCAAAACTTCGACTGCCTTAGATCTCTCCAAACACATAAAATTTAATTCACGCCCACATTTGAACCTATTGCGCGAAATCCTATTAAAGTCCATAAGCGTGTTCATGCTTTGTTTTTCCTCCACACTGCTTTCATATATGTATGTATGTATTAAATGTGTATATAGGTATATAGAAGGCTTCCGATTCTGCAATAAATCAATTCAAGGGGGAGCATACCACACACATGAACATATATAATTGTATAAATATTTGTTGTTGTTGTAGGTTAATAAGTAGCGGTAGATATGTTAACGGTATGGCATGCTATCGTTTCGTTTCTCTGCCCTCTGCTTGCGTTCGTAGTGGCGTACACCGAATTTGATCGCATTATCGTAAATGAAATGTTATGGTAATAATAAATTTATTTTTTCATACCGTTATAATGGGCTCTACGTGTGAATTATTCTGATTTATTAAAATGTTGATATTTCTCCCTCTAATCTGAGAGCTAACTTATGGTTTGTGTTTTGTTGGGTCCTTTACGCTGATTTCCTTTTGCTTCATTCACCCACCGAACCGGCTGCCTTGTTCCTGTATGCTTTACAGTTATGTGGGTACCTGTCGAGTTGAAATTAAATGTAGGTGTATTCAACGAGCAAACTGCTCCGCTAACTCTGTGTTATATCGATAAAAGCGGCAAATTGCCGGCTGTAGCAAACCTTCGATTTCAATCTTTAAAGACTGCTTCCACATCCATGTAAGAACAAGCACGCATAAATAAATACCAATACGAAGTTTAAATGGCGCACTGAATGTGCATATTTTCCACTAAATATGTTTGCACGTATGCAAGTATAATTTCCCTGCAAAAAAATGTGCGACTAATCTCTAATAGAGTGGTCCACGAGAAATACCTCCCGTCTGCAATGGACTATAATTGATCCCACATAGTCCCTTATGGACTTAGTGAGGAGCCCAACATGCAAATCGGATCAGTCCGACTATTGGGACTCACGCAAGTACAAATTTGTTCCACGAAATAAAGGACGACACTTGGGCTATGTAAAATAATGACTTTACTAGTGCATATTTGCACACGATATATTGCAATATAATTTATAAAGTTCGTAATACGAATTTTCAAATGATATGTATTGCACACTTGTATTTGATGCCCACTTCTATCTACGTTGAAATCGCAAGTGAATTGAAAAATGGCGCCTTGACTGCCCTTCACCTATATTTTCGTTTTTTACATTGTTATATCATTCGCCGGCTATTAAAGTGTTGCCACTCAAGTTGGAACGAAACAGGGTGATCAACACCGACAGTATCCGTTCAGGCATAAAAGACATAAAAGTCCTTTCATGGGACAAGCTCAAATATAACGAAACAGTTGCACGAATCATCCCGAACTCATCCTAGACTACTCGCGTGTTTTGCAGGGATTTTATGCATGTTTCTGATTATTCGTTAGAGGCATGTTGCTCATACGCACCCGCCCGTCACTACCACCTGTGAATAATTGGCTGTTTGAGCGTACAAACGATGTCGATTTGCATATGTAAACTCGCTTAAAAGAAATTCTTTACCCACTAAGTGAATGCTTACAAATGTATAAATATTTTGCTGAAGATTGGCATTAGGCAAACTCCCACTTAGCTAACTAGAGCTACTACATTTGGCTGAGTTTAAAATGTGGGAGTATCAAAAAGTAGGAGGGAAAAGAGAATTGGAAAAATACTGTTACTTCTAGTTGGGTACATCGCATTCAGTTGTATCGCCTTGTTGTAGCCCATAACTAAAAGGAAAATACAACGGAAGCTTATTTGAGCTTAAATCTTCAAGTAAGCCACCTACAAGTGCAATTTCTTATTCCAGTTTCTTCCCTAGCTTACCAGCTAAGAATTAAAAGTGTTGCTGTTGTTGTAGCAGTACTTAACGCTGCTCAAGTGGGACATTCATGAAATGTCTAACATCTCTGCTAACCGCTTTCTATGGAGCTTGACGCTGCCAGAAGATCGGAGATGTTGTCGATAACCTTCTGGAGTACTTTTGGATCAAACGCGATTGTTAAATGATGCCGGATCTCCTCATAGGTCTTGCTCAAATCTATCCTTATTAACTGTATTGGAGGCTTAATGGTAGGAATATATCCGAATGCTGTGGATTGTAACCATTTAGCAGAAACGTCCAGCAATGTTTCTTTACCTTTCCCCAACTACTGCCAGAGTTTAACGTGGAAATTGTTTCTGCAGATTTGTTCTCTCGTAGAAATTGTATAATTGTAGGGTAGTTGACAGTCGGGAGCTTGATATCATCGACTTAAATGTCTAGTATCATCTTCATCTGCGCATTCCACATCGTCAATAGGATGGCCGAGCATCGAGTCGGTAACCATGTCAAGTTTCAGGAGGTAAAAACTGGATAAGATTAGGAAACTCCTTCTGGTGGTAAATTACAAGAAAAATTGTTATAAAGATACCACCATGTGGCACCTCTGACCAGCGCAAATCCAGAAACTTAATTTGTAAAATATTTGTATGTAGTAGTGACAAAGCAAACTGATGCAATTACTCATTTTGCATAAAATTAATATATGTGTGTTTGAAATGTGGTGCTAGTGCATTTAGTGTACTTTCACCACAGTATGAGTGATTAGAAAGTAAAGAGCTCAGACGTAAGCGCGTAAGAAGCTTGTTAGATCACGTAATATGCTTTTAAAGCTAGAATTCTCTGCTTTCAACATACAGAGGGCCAAGGCAATCTACTAACCCATACGCATATTTATATAGTCACTTCTCTATGGATGCTCTTGTACCTAGCAAAAAGAAATGTGCAGTCTAATATAAGTCTTATTTAACTTGATCGTAAGGAATATAATTTAAAGCCAGAAACCTGTAATGCGTAAACAACAATTCTTATTCAAAATTCGCCCACCCCCGCACAGAATTTAGATTTTCCCTGGTGAATTTAAGAAATGTAAAGGTTATATAGACTAAGCACTCTGGGTAATCGTCGGTAATGCTCCGAATGTATTTCTGCCATGAAAAAGTTTATGAGCAAAAATATCCGGTTTTTCTCAAATTCGAAAATGATTGAGCTTTCGGGAACGTTTCGCGTAATCGTTCTAGCTTCTACCGTTACTGAGAGAGTTTTTCCAAAATGCCCCAAAGCGTGCCGTGAGGAGAAGTCAAACACTTGTAGTTTTCGCCCATTTGTAGGAATAAATTAGAAGCAGCACAACACAAATTAATAGGAAAGCTCGGCCCTTATCTCCTCCGAGCAATGTCTCGCCAAATTATTATAATAATTATAATTACCTGTCACACGACATATCAGCCAAGTAGCGCTTTCGGTCTATTCATAAGATCTTATATATAACTACTTACAAAACTTATTGCAGGGTGCATGCCTACAACGTTGCGACTAGAAAATGCACCAAACCATAATCCAAGGCTTACAACAGAAACAATTACAGCAACGAAAACAAGTGACGTTGATGCATTTACCGTGTGACAATACACACATACATAAAAGGCATGCAAGAGGCAGTGATCCAAAGCATATTGGGACATTCGTACATACACACTGAGTACAACAACAAATGTACCTAGCACTGGCAACATAGAGAACAAGAGAGGAACAGATTTGGTAAAGTAAAGCCGCTTTCGTAAGTATATATCGTAGGTGACACTGAAAACCGCGTAAGTGAAATTTGTTTCATTGGCCCTTGGCATTCAGATCTCTTAATTTTTTCTCAAGAAAACAGCATTTTGCTTTGGAAAATAATTAAGAGAATCGAGTTTGATTGGCACTTTTCCCGTAAAGTCATTATTCAACTTAAAATTTAGCAAATTAAAATTGAAAAACATCTAAATTGAGATGTCACTTATGCGGTTTTGCAGTGCCATCGATATATAGAAGTGTTTGTGTGTGCGTAAGTGCTCCAGTTTGAGTCGAGGCCTATTCGGAATTGCTTGAAACCCTGGGTATGGCGCTGCAGCATGCTTATGACTCGATTATAATTGCCGCCTGTGCTGCTGCGGTAGCTACTACAGCCATTGCAATTTGTCTGGTGTGCGTAGTTTTTGTTGTTGTCATTTACAAGAATTGTTGCTCAATGGGCCGTGGGGCTAAAGCATTTGACCATAATCTTTGTTGCGTGTGGCACTTGTAATCATTTAGGAAGTTGCTTGTCAGCAACAACTGGGTAGTCGAGCCAATGCTAACGAAAGTTGGGATAGCAACATAAACCACTGATATTGAGAGCGCATGAGGTGAGGGATAGTAGAACAGTTGTGAGTAGTTCAAGTTGCACATGCAAGCCTTTCATCCACATGACATTTACTCGAATGTAAATATGTGCTAGGGGGTATACACATTTTTTGCTCTCTAAAGTACCTCATCCACTGCCGGTTTTATTAGTGGAAGCGACTTTTAAGTGGTGGTAAATATTTGCGATTGCTTTCGTACAAAATGTATTGCTTACAGCAGTTGCATGTAGGGATGCAAATTTTGAGGAGCAACATCGATACATCGATACATCGATGTTCGATGTATCGAAAAAATTAACATCGATTCTTAGAAAACATCGGAAGAAAAACATCGGTACATCGATATTTTTCGATGTTTTTTTATAGCGAAATTGTGTCGAGTATGAAATTGTTAGCAGCAGAAGCCAAATTATCCATTGGAGAAACGAAATGAGCCCAGCCAATTTCTTGAACAACTGCCCAATACACTGCACCAATTCTTTTATGGATCTGTTTTTGCAACTCATCTCTGAGTCGAGTTGTGCAATTATGTTTTGGAGCTTGAGTTCGAAGCACGTCTCTAACACAGTGTACTAGTGGTATTACTTTACTTACAGTCACATAATTTTCAGCGGACAACCCCTTTGTTATTGTTTCAAAAGGCTGCAATAATTTAATCGTTTCTTTTATAACGTCTAATTCATTTCCAGAAACCATGGGGGGTGCGTCTGATCGGGAAAGAAATATATCGGTTATAAATCCAGCTAGCTCAACGAATCGTTGAAGCATGTAAAAGCACGAGTTCCATCTCGTCTTCACATCCAGAATCATTTTTTTAATTTTACCTTCGGACACTCCAGCTTTATTTTTGCTTCTTTCTCAGCTCATCACTAGCATTAACGGAACGTTTTATATATTTCACAATACTCCTAACATGTGTTATTACAGAAGATACATCGACCGAGTTATCAATAGCATTTATTACAACCAGATTAGTAGAATGTGCAAAACATGAAATTATTTTCTTTTCCCCAAAGAGTTCTCTACTGAATTTCAGCATTGTGCTATCATTGTCGGATACCACAGCCATAACTTTTTTATAGCATATTCCCCGCTCGTTAAATATATGTGTCAACTCTTTTTTGAGGTACTCCGCAGTATGACTTTCTGTTAATTCAAAGATTCCGATCGTTCCACTTACATGTTTAACGTTTTCTAAGAAATGTATTGTGACAGCAACAAACGACTTTGTTTGCATTTCTTCGGTCCACACATCATAAGTGAGAGATTAATAATCAATTTTCTAGAGCAACTGCTTAAAAAGGCTTGAAATTACCATGTATTTTTCATCTATTCGAGATTTAAATGTTTCTCTAGTGGGAACTTTGTAAAGTGGCACTGTTTGTTTCATGAGCTGTAAGAAGCCTTTGCCTTCCACAACTGAGAAAGGTTTGTTATCAAGTACAATAAAGTAAACGATTGCTTCGGTTATTTTTTGATGTCGCGCACCATCTTTGCTAGAAGTGCTCTTAATTTTTTCGAACATGGAATTTACAGTGGGTTGATCAAACTCTGTACATATAACATTTTCAGATGTTGGTTGACTTTCTTTCCTTGAATTTTCAGATGTTGTAGGGATGTTTGGCTCCTGGACTTCAGAAAGACAATTCGTATTTTCAGCGCCGAATTCAAAATTGTTTGTTTGCCTTCTTGTAGGCTGAGGGTCTTGTTCCGACTCTTGAGTTAATTCCTGACAGTGTATCTTATCTAAGTGACAACGTAAATTCGATGTATTGCCTGAAGTGCGTAGAATTTTGTTGCATAGTTGACACCTAGCTGAGCTGGAACTAAATTTTTTATAATATCGCCACACTTTACTTCTATTTGGCATATTGATTTTGGAAAAACTGTCGAAAAGAGAAGTAATAAATGCTACTTTTTTTTAACTTATATCTTTTGAGCCACTTACTCTTTGTAAGTCGATTTGGTGCAACTTTACAAAATAAAAATGAATACAAATACAAACTGGCGCCAATCAAAGAAACTTTGGAGATGGCGATGTTGAAACATCGTCAAGATTGACATCGATGTAATTTTCAAACATCGATGCTAAAATCGACTTTTCGTCCGATAACATCGATGTATCGTTTTTTTATCGTTGTTTATTAGTTTCAGTTGAATATCAGAAACATATTAAGCTATCTACGTACGTATGTGTGTATAGCAACTACAAAAGCACTAACAACAAACAAAATGTAATCTATACAAACACAATCGAATATTTTAAAATCATGGTACAGTAATTTTTTGTTCCAAAATTCTAATACAAAAGACGTTATTACTCTGATCTGCAAGGTAACCCAAGAACAAACTGTGGTATCTCAATAAATTTGGGTTTAAGGTTTCTTTTCTATACAAGATGGGCAATTGCATTAAATGGCTGCCCGCTTCTTTCTTAACAAAAATTTTCAAAAACCTAGTACCTCACAAAGCACGAAAACTTACTCATTAAGTTTCACCGACAAACTTTTTAATTTTAGGGTTGCCCACCGCTGTGGAGAGGCGCTCAAGTGTTTGAAAATACTTTTTCAAGAGACTTTTGATTTTTGTGTGATATTTTTAAAATTTTACTAGTTCCAAACTACAAATATTCTTTCTAGGTATGATTAGGAAAATGAAATGCTAAGAATTTACTGGTTGACGGCACGAAATGAATATCACTCGTAAAATGTCAGACCACAACAATGCATTCCATTTAGTCAACATTAGTTCTGGTGGTGCTATCCATCACTTTTTAACAGAAGGTCGTAAATATTTTAATTTGAGATAAATACATTTCAGAGTTTACGCTCACAATTTTCATATCGAAACAAGATTTAGGATATTTGAATTTTCCATTTCTATCGCGAACTTTTCAACAGCGCATTGCGTCAGTTTTTGTTTGCATCGTTTGAATTGAAAAAATGTTTGATCTCTGCAATTTTTCATCAAAAAATGTTTCTTTATACAAGTTGATGGTTGCGTTTTTTCTTCTTCTTGATAAGCTCTTACTTCCTCCCCCCCCGAGCGTAGTTCATGGCTGATATTGCTTCTTCATATATCTTATTTGTTCTTTGTATTTTCCAAAGATTTTTTAACTAAAAACTAAAAGATTTACACTGCCACGTTTGATCAAGAGCAATGCATGGAAACAGCGGCAATGAGGCAACAGCAAAAGAAAACTTTTCCTACGACTCGCTGCACGCTGCATTGCATACTGCACGGCGCTTGAGCTTTGATGGTGAGTCTTAAAGTCGATTCTATGAAATCGAGTGCCCTCGCCCTCGCTTGCATTGCTTCCTTTACTCGTTTCGTTTCATTTTTTATCGTTGGTGCGTTTGTGGATATTTGTTGGTAGTTGGCGGTTATGTTGACGCTTTAATAATCCAACTTCATAGCTGTTCGTGGAAAAATTATTGCAAAATGTTTATTTTGGCTGCTACCCGTTGACTTCTCGGCTGTGTGCCTTCGCAGAGTTTCCTTTTTTTTGGCGTTAATTTATGCACACAACCATCCATGATTTATGAGTTCT
This sequence comes from Merzomyia westermanni, assembly GCA_949987695.1. Lineage (NCBI taxonomy): Eukaryota > Metazoa > Arthropoda > Insecta > Diptera > Tephritidae > Merzomyia > Merzomyia westermanni. The sequence goes on from OX465288.1 coordinate 1,392,460, forward strand.
TGTATGCGAAATGGATCAGCGCATTTATGGCTGCTTGAGCGGCAACGATTATCGGCTTGTTTGAACATCAACTGACTGTATTTATGTGTATGTGTGTCTATCGAAATCTGTGATTAAACTATCCAAGAAAAATGGTTGGTACAAAACAGCTATCCGCATGCAGTTATTTGTGTGCGAAATTTTAATTTTCAAATTGTCTACATGCCAATGTTGCAAGGGGCCAACAGAAGGGTCAAAACCACACACTTCCTCTTATGACTTCTTGACAAATACGATACTCAATTTCTGGTTTCGTAATTATTTGCCAAGTCATATTTATTTGTCTAGATAGCCTTTGCCCAAACAATTGTTTTCCAGGAAACGAGAATTTCAATTGCAAACCAGCAGGAGCCTCTAGCATTTCCAAAGCTTATAAATTCATGAAAAACAAACTTGGTAGTGAATTTATGGCTCGGCAAAGAAACCGAAATCCTTACAAACTTTCAAAGAATTTTTTCATTGTTTTACAGTTACTGCTTAAAGTATTCAAGCCTTCTTATTATACATACATACATTTATGAAGATTAACCTCATAATTGGGAATTTTAAAAGGATTGATTTCTCAACCGGTTGAGGGTTGGCGACCCATATTTAAAATTTGGCGTAAAAATAAATTCATTCAAAGTTATGTTTTAGCCTCTTTTAAGCACGTTAGCACTAAGCGACTTACGAATAAAATAACAAAATAATTGCTTTTTTTTTAAGTGAAATTTCCTTTGAAAATCCAATGTCACCTTGTCGCTTGAGAGGAGTGAGCCCCGATAATTATTATTTTTATATTTTTAAGGAAAAAAATCTGAGGCTTCCCAGTATCGAAGGACAGTTTAAAGTATATGAACATGCATGTCCCGTCATGCTCAACGGAAATCTGCATTGATTGAAGAAAATATAAGCGAAACCTATATAAATTACCAATAATCAATCTTTTTTGAGTTTTATTTTTTTGATCAGCAATAATCATAATTTTTTGAGTTCTATTTTTTATGATGAATGTAAAACTTATTCCTGATGCGGTATTTTATCCTTCAAGAATAAAAATTTAATTTTAAGTTTTAATTTTTTTCACAGTACGAAAAACTCAAAAAGCCTTTTTTAATTATTGAGTGCATATGTTGACGAGATTATCCAACCAATATTTATGATCAATTACTAGCCAAAAAGGGGCAGCGGCTTTTTAGGGGTTTCGATCCGTGAAAAAAAAAATTTTAGCTCAAAATTAAATTTTTATTTTTGAAGGATAAAATATCGCTCAAAAAAAAGTACTATTTTTTGTCAAAAAAATAAAACTTAAAAAATAAACCTTATCCTTAACCAAAAAAATAAAACTTGAAGATACCTATTATTGTTGATTTTTATTAAAAAAAAATTGGAAAAAAAATAATCAAATAGCGACATAGTAGCTGAACATTTCCCACTGCCTCGACAAGCCGCCTTTGTTATCATCAAATCCAGGAAGTGGATACATCTCACTTTTTGAATCACTGTTCTTATCCAAGTGGAAATGTTCACCCCTACTACCAATCGAATTTGTTACCATATGAATGTGCAAATATATATACAAATGTGGAAGTTCAGGTGTGTAAACAAGACTTTTGTTAGCAGGTGAAGTCAAATAAAAAGTTATTACTCAAAATGGTAAGAAAATTTTTTGCATTTGTCAAGCATTCAAATATTGGACAAGGAAGGAGACTGACAAAGCTTTTCTAAAACTTCTAATCTAGAGACGAATCGGTTAATCCCTCACATACATTAACATAAGCCACGATTCGATATATTCGGAAAATGTGTTGTGGTAATGGTGGAGGAAATGGAAAGTAAAGTTCGAAATTTTCAAAACGATGTTATTCGCATTTCATTAAAGACATAACTGAATTTCGTCGAATGTTAAATATTTCGATTTCCCATGATAAAGTTTAAGTGATTCACTTTTAAGACATTTAATGTGTGAACGTTGGTTGATATCCCATTGACTCCGAGAGAACATCAACGATAATTTATGGATTTTATGTGGGTCGTTCCACCTCAAATTGCACGTGTATTAAAAGGATATATGGAGCCCTAACAGCAATTTAAGTGTAACTAACAAAAATAAAATTTTACAGGAGAAAGTTTCTTAGTTCACATATACAAAATGTTAAGGCAAAATGTTACTTACATCATACTTGCCTTTGCTTTATTTTTATAATGGTACATATTACAGTTGAAATTTTTTTTGAGATGGTTTAAAATAAACAGACCTATCGAAATCCGTCAAAATACGGATTTTCAAAACTTTGTTGGTTACGCCAAAATAGCGTTTAGGGCTATATATATATATATATATACAAACTTATTCGATATCCAATCTACGACTCGCTTAGAGGCTGCTAACAAAAAACTTCCCTCGCGTAGCACACTAAACGTGACAAAAGTATTATTCTTACTTTTTCGGGATCGTTTAAGGGACCATCCTTTTGGGAATGATCCTAAAATAGTCCGAAATAAATACTAAAAAATTCAAGAAAATAGTCCAGAAATCAGTCCCGAAATTATTCTGGAATGATCCCGAAAGTTCCAAAAGCCCGGAATCAATACCGAATTTATCTTCAAAAAGTCCCGAAAGGTCCTAAAAAAGTCGAGGAAACAATTATGCTGAAACACCCCTGAAATAGTCCAGAAAACAATACCGATATGTTCCCGAAAAAGTCACGAAATTCCACTTTTTTGGATTTTCTTTACCTCCCTCTCTTTCACTTAGCTGCTGTCACTATTTTTCTTCATTGTCCTTCTCTTTCACCTCCTGGAAGCCTAACCATTTCTTGCTGTTGTTGTAGTTTGTAACGAAAGATTTGGGGAGTGTTGTCGAAAGTAACAGTACAGATACAAAATTCTGTTACTTTATTGACACAATTTTTTCAAAGTAAAATTACTCATGACTGGATTATCTTATATGTATCGTTTTTTGTTCGGCTTAATATGGAATCACCCATTTATAAGCATATATTTGTAAGCAAACTTTTTTCGCAAAAGAAATGTGAAGTGTTGAAATTTTATTAGCATTAACGCCAGCATAATGTTGTTGTGCTACAAACTCAAGTGAGCCTAACTGCCAAATAACGACAGCACAACCAATAAAATAAGAAACAAACTGTCAAAACTGTGCTAAAAGAAATCAGCACTGAAAGCGAAATGAAATGAGCTGAAAAGGAAAAAACATGAAAACGCAAAATCAAGTCAGTGAAACTTTTTCAAACGTCGGCGAGTGGATTGAGCCCATAAACCGCCACCAGCCTGTAACTGAAAGGCAAATGTACGCAATCGGAGTCGTTATAGCCGTCTCCGCAGCGTACGCACAGCACGTCTTCTGTGGAACAATGTCACTGAGTACTTTAAAATATAGCTTGAAAGACTCTATGTGGGTGGGGGCACCGCCATATGCGACTGGATTCTAGCTTACGGACGTTTGTGTCGTACATATGTATGCAGGCCACGCTGTGAGGATTATCGGCGATATCCGGTGTAATGACAAATTAGATTTCCATCGTTTTTGATTGAAACAAATTGTAATGAAGCCAATGTGGCAGGCATGCTGCAAGCCACTCATACACACGCATAGTGCAGATTATGGTAACAAGTGTGTGGCAGACTGTTAGGCCTGTGTTTTGGATAATAATTTTTGTGCATCACATTAAAATGTGCTAAAAACGTGAAAGTGAATGGTTTCTTTCGAACTGCACTCTTTAGGCCAGGATGTAATCTTCTGCTACTTAAATGTATTTGTTTGCAATTCTTAGAGATTAAGAAGTGTGGAAGCTCTTGTGAACAGAGATGGTAACCCAAATTTGAATTTATTATTCTTTGCAACTTTCATGCGCTATGTGCGGTCCTTGCTTCTTTTACATGAGCGAAGTACAACCGATTGCCACAATCTGCACTTTTTGTTATTGTCGACCACTTTTCATACCCAAAGAAAGGTTTTCTTAAAAAATTTAGGTTTGATATTTTTGAAGAAGCGTAGTGTGTGTGTGTTTGCTTACCCCTTTTCGAGTTTCTTGCAAAGTGGAAAACTTTTATGTTGACTTCAATTCACTTTTGCTCTGCACTTTTGTGTTTTGGTGGGGCGGTTCTAATACACATTCGCATACAGAGTGCATACCCACCCAGCAAACTTAAACTTTCAAAAGCGTATTATCATGTAGTTTCGTTTTTGATTTCATTTAAAACTTCACATTTTTTACCAATGGCTTCATTCCATCCGCTTTTGCTGTTCCCCTCTGGTTGCAAGACGCAACTCGCTTTCTTATTGCATTTTACGCTTTGTATTATATTTGTCCATTATTTGCTTGATGGCTTATTTTCCTCTTAGCATTCTTCATCTTGTTTACTTTTGCTTAAAATGTCCACTCCTTCTTTCAATTCGCACATGTCAAATGCCATAATATTTTTCCTATTTCGCTTTGCTAATGGACTTTAAAGTATGTTTTTTGAACAAAAATTGACATATGGTTGTTGTTTGTATGTAGCCGAGTAGTCATACATCTGTACATTTGTCGCTTCCATTTAAATTTCTACTCAGCCAAATTGGCGGGGGCTTTGTGACAACCAATATACGGTAGTTTACGCCCGCCATTTTATAAAATCACAAATAGCAGGTTTATTCCCTTCTGGCTATTTCTTTTTCCCGTTCCTCAGCCTTGTATTTAATTTGTAATGGTTAATGAAAGCCGACATTCTTGTTTGCAATATTTAATTCACAATTTAAATGGCGGTATTGATTGATTCATAACTTTCTCGCCCATAAAGCCCTCTGAAGCTCCGTGAATAAACCTAAACCGCTTATGTCCAGGCATTCTTGAAAGCTTTGGAATCAAGACTTCGAGGAAAAGTGTATGATAACAATTGTGATCACTAAAGAATAAGAGACAAAATAAGAACCAGCTCTGCTGTTACCAGTTAAATAAATGTTTAGGTCTGCACCGTAATGCGCTTTTGCCACTTGAAGGTGTCGCTGTTGAGCGAGCAGGTACCGGGTACTCGATACTGTAATTACTACTGAATTCCTTTGCAATTCTTGTGCCGAGTGCCGTTGCCCGAATCGGTTGATCGGTTTCGCCTTAACCACAAACGGAGTAAGTACTTGTCATCACATCATATTATTAATTTGTACATATACTCGTATATATGTATATATCTATACCATTGCCCTTGTTTACTTGCGTGAATAAAACTCTTTGAATTACTAATTAACTTTCGGAGTTAATTCAATTATATAAAGGGTTTAGTGTTTCAGCCTCGAAGGACTTTGGGATTCGGCACCTCGGCATTCATGAGGAATTTCCGGCCCCCACCTCAACCCGTCCCGAACAATGAAAGAGAATCTTTCTGATACTGGCCTAAGTGTTCACCTGAAGCAGCTCCTCCAACCTAACCTGAATAAAAGACCTCCATTTTTGTCGGTTGCGTAGGCATATTGAACACACTTCCCCTGAATAGTCAGGTTTAACAAATAACATCGGTCATACTTGTTCTGATACACTATAGCTCCAAGGCCACAAAATGTCGTAGCTCGCCGTCATCCCTTAGGAGTCTGATTATATTAACCACAGTGACACTTTTCGTCGCAGCCACTCACATTCACCAATTTCCAACAAGTGCACATAGCAACTTCCATTAAGTACCAGTCACTACAGTGAGTATATAATATGAACTTTTCTAAAAACGGGTCAAATTGCCTAGGGCTCTGTTTAACAAAAGGGGCCCGTTCTGCCCGAGGAAGATATTAAAGTGATTTAAGTGAATACAACTGTTTCCGAACTTCTTTAGGTGATGCCATTAGCAAGATTTAATACAAAAACCAAACGGGATCATTGAGTATATTGATCCAAAAGCAAGTCTATACCACTGTGGTTTCGCCGTTTTCTTTTTCCCTTTCACCTCCTGACTACTGCCCTCGTCGGTGCTCTTCTCATCTTTCTTTATTTTTGATATACACCAGTGGGCGCGTCTTTCTCACGGAAGGATCTAGTCGTTAACCCCCAGTCCAGCAGTATTCCGTATTAAATAAAAGTGAACAATTCAAAGAGCCACCGTGGTGTGTTGGCCTACCACACTAAAGGTCTCAGGCCAGGTAAGATCAAAATATTCTAAAAAGTTTTTCCAAAGCAGGGTAGGCCCTTTGGCAGTGGTCAACCTCCGAGTGTATTTATGCCATTGAAATGCTTCCCATCCATTTCCAAATTGGAAAGAGGAGCTTGGCTTTAAGCTCCTCGGAGGTATATGGAGCCAAATTATTATAATTAAACCGTACAAACTCAAAATATTATTTACAATCTGTATCGCTGTCTCTGAAGTTGTTGCTTTCATTTATTTTTATCAGCGCAATCGAGGTGTGGCGCATGTTGAGAATCCATTAAACCCTTCGCATGTCACCACAGCAAAACTTGTTGACAATTTTACAGCGGTGGCATGCAACAACACGCATGGACATATATATATATATATGACTAAAAGAACGAGTGGAAGCTGAGATCAGCCGATGCACAATTTGAAGGAGACATGAAGCGCAACAAAGCTTAGGAAAAGAGTCATATTGCGAGTGCTCCGCTTAATGCGTCGTGCCATATATTGCCCTGCGCAGCTGCTCTGCAACTGTCACAATGAAGAAGAAGCAGTAGATGTACTTGCTTTATTATTTCATTGTTCGATATTAACGCAACAATTGGGAATTGTATTCTTAAACTCATACAGACATACAAAAACAACAAAACCAACATAACAACACCAGCTTGCTTTGATCACATTTTTATTTCAATTTCGATTTTTGGCACTGCTTTTGCTTTGTCGACTTTTTCATTTCCAAACATAATTCCCAAACAGTGCATTATCGTGCGTTTACGTGGCAGTTGCAAGTGGCAAGAAATGCAATTAACCCAATTCGGAAGATTACACAAGCAGCAGCAGCAACAACAACATCGTCTATGGCGGGTAACACCTAATTCGCAATGAATGCATAAAATTGCAAACGAACGACGAGCAGCAACAAACCAACAATTTATAATGCGAACCTTCAGCGCCTGGGGATATGCAATGCATGGTGCAAACAAGGATTCGCAGAAAAGAGGCAACAAGCAAGCACAACATTAGCAACGATAATAATAGAAAATACCAGTGCTTGAAACATTTAGAAAAGCAGCCACTACCGGCACAGCTAATGACGGGCGTGTTGCAACCTAACTTCGCTGGACGGACATACTTGGCGAAGATGCGAGGATATTAACAAAGCCGGGCTGTGGAAGCCTCCATATGAACTCACAAATGCTATGAACAAATAGTAAAAGGAAAATATTATAATTACCTTGGGATTTGCCAAAAAATAACGGTAAATACGAACAGCTAATAGCAGCTGCCGAAATGAAAACATGAAAAGCTGCATCAGCGAGTGAGTTGCAAGTTGCAATTTGGGAGCTAACAAGTGCTGTAACACTGCAATTGTGCCATCTTTTGCACATTTGATTGCCGGTCTCGCTCGTTTGTTTTCTTTTCTTTTTTCCAGCTGCGTTTTTAAAATACAAAAAGAATTTTATCATGGCATCGGCTACTCTCTGCTGCGTAAGCCCCAAAATTCTAATTTGATAGACTCATCGGCTTTCAATCCTTGGCTGAGTGCGGCTTTTGAAATTTTCTACTCAAGCTTAGATCTGTGTCATTCTGGAATTTCAAGAAGAACTCTTAGGTTTTCCTGAAGTTGGATAGAAATTCAGCTCCCTGTGAGCAGATTTATTGTAGCAACTTTTTCATATGAGTTGGACTCCTGATGAAGCCTTTTTGATCATCCTGTTGGACTACCAGCGCTATATGCAGAATAACTCTTTAATTAGCATCCCAAGTTAAGAGTGAATATACCGAGGTCGAAAAAGCCGTGAATTAAAAGTTATACTGCAACGGGACACTAAATATTCCCCCTCTGCCAGCATGGAACTGCCAACCGGAAAAGAAAGAAAAGTACGTTGCCCCAACCGCACACCTCGGTGCACCTGCATTATCTATATATTACCAAGTTCAAATTAACATCCGAAAAACGAAGTGCAAGAGACCATTTATGTGAGCTCAGCTTCTTTAAGAATGCTGAAGAAAGTTTTCTTAATTGAAAAAATTAACGCCACCGACGTTTTTGTACACGAGATTGTGGGATATGACAATCCGATCATATCTAAACTTGCTGAATGAGTAATTTTAGTTTTTGTGCATTAAGTATGTATGTACCTAGGCAACTTTCCACAGCCCTCAGCAGACTACTTAGCTCTGTCATCATTTTATATACATCTCGGCTGTACCCAGCTGTCAGTACTGAATTTATGGACGTTCAGGCCAGTGATCGAAGAAAAAAGCCTCAAAATTAACATATTCTGTACAAAAACCATTTAACCTGGTGGTGGTAGACCACATCATAGGCTTACATAACCTGTTTTATTCAAAAAGTGTAATTTAACGCGAGTCGGTTAATGTTTCAATTAAACTAAATAAAACTGGTTTCTTCTTCTCGTTGGTTTGTATAATGGAATAATCTAATTGTCTAATTGTGAGGCACGTTCCCCAGGACGGCAGCTGCCTTAAGTTGAGTTTTTGAATAACCTTCAAAAAATAAAATTAGTTAAAACATTGGCAGAAGAATAAGTATCTAGTGATTTTAAAATAAATTGGTTGGATGCCTGGCAGAGCAAGTAGTTCAATGAGTTTCTCACTCTTTTAGTTCGATGTTTAACCTCGTTGTAGCCAAACCAATGTTGGTTTGAGATGTCGGAAATTTACTCGATAGTAATGCAAACTTGGACCATTTCTTTTATATATCTCCTCGGACTTTACCGGGATCTCTGTTCTTTACTTTTACTCACCCCAAGTTAGTTTGGTAATATTACAGGGCTCATGTATTTTTATTGCTCCACGTAGACTATGTAGCTGACTCGCTTTTCGTTACCGTTGGTATTCTTGCTTCCAGCTACCCAGATCAGAGTAATGTTCTTTGAGCTGCCTGCCAAATAAATATAGACGGCTTTAGAGCATTTAAATAGAGCACAGCTGAAATACTACAGTTATAAATGGTTATAAAATGGTTATACAGTGAAAACCTTTCGAGTTTTGGCTGTTAGGAACCTCAAAACCATAAACGATGGAATGTTGTTTGTTGATTGATATTAGAGAAAAATTACAACGATATGCACATGTTTCGAAGTGCCCAACTTCTCATCAGACCCCTTCTCGGACCCCTGACGAAACCTACTACAAAGCATACAACGGTTGAGCAGAATGAATCCAGACCAAGCTCACTTTTATATACAAGGGCTTGAAAGTAGTCACAGATACAGCTGGTTATGTAATGTTCGGTTTCACCCGAACTTGGACTTTCTTACTTGCCTATTTTTTAAAACACGTTTTTTCTTGAACCCTGCAGTTGTTATAATATGAGTTAAGTTGGGTAAAGATAACATATACATATATATAGTGGTCTGTTTCAAAGTAACAGACTTGGTAAGGTAAGGAAGCTGGTGGATATACAATGTTTTGCTAACCCAATCAGAGATTTGGCAAAATAAAGAGTAGAGATAAAAAAACGAAGAATAATCATCATGTTATTTAATTACATTATCTTGAACATCACTGTGCTTCTGGTGGGTTTTTCCAGCTGCATTGCGCTTTTTGAGAAAATTTATCTAAAAATACAATCTAATAGCAACGAAGGAGACCTAGATGGTGCGCAAGCATTCCAGAGTTCAAAGACTAAAATGAGTGAGTTTTAGCTAAGAACACAAAAATGAGAACTGCTATTCAATTTTTGAAAATGATGACTTAATGCAGATATTTTTAGATGCACTAAAGAAATACAGAAATCAATCCTGTTTAATCCTATTTCTTGCATATTTTAAGATACTGAACTCAAATACATAAGCTCAACAAATGGTTCAATTAGGCCAAAAATCATACCATCAATAGTTTCAAAATCCGAGAGCACTTTACAAACAATTGAAGAATGTATCACAATACATTCATGGGTTTGGCAGACAAATATACAAGCTAATCTGTCAGTGGCGTAGTAAGTTTAACTCACGCCCGGTGCACAATGCGTTTTTAGCGTCCCCTCCCCATATGTAAAAGGCAATAACCACAAAGCTACAGACCCGCTTATTGCAGCACTCATTAACACATTTTGTTTGAGGCCCACATTGGGTCAGCTTGGCCCACATATTGGGCGATAACTCCGAAACCGCGCGAGATATCGAATTGAAGGATATCTGAAATTTGGATTCTATTAACTCAATAATGATACCTCCCAAAAAGTTTTCTTGAATATCTGCAATGTACAGACATCGACCTCTTACAATTTTATTATAAGTAGATATTAACACTAATCATATTACTCTGGACTAAATTTAAAATCAAATTGAATCAACCAATTATAATCAAAATATAAACCATTCAGCCATTTCTTGTTTTTCTGACCATTTCGCGCCCCTTAATGAATAGCGTTTGAGGCATGATAACCATCCACCTCCGGCCCCCTCACTACGCTACTGTAATCTGTTGTTCATGCCTAAGCCCCGTGGACTTAAACGAAGTCATGTTATAAAAATCAATGAACGCTTTTCATATTTTAATTGAAATAATGCTCGTACAATAGAGGTAGGAAAAATAGCAAGGCAAATATTTTATTTTGAACAAAAATTAATGGGTACATAGGTTTCATGGACATCCAGAGTCCTCACCAGGTCTTGATGAAATTTTCAGCCTAAAGATAAAAGGGCACAGCAAGGGATACTAAAAAATCCAAAAAAAATTAAGGCAATGTTTCATGCTTGATTAAATTATGTGTTCTTTTGAACTTTGTATTCGTTTTTGAACTACTAACACTTGGAAAAAGTTTCATCCAAATACCCCACTGTGCATCGTGCCAGATGCTGTTGCCAACTTTTACTCAGCAATTATTGAAACATTTGTAGCTAATTTGCATTTGAATAGAGCTTCTCCAAAAAAAGAAAAACAGAATATTAAACAAAAAATAATTAGCAGTTAAAACAAAGCAAAGTTGTCACACAATTATCGCTTCACAACCAACTTGGACACACCGGGCTTTCAAAGCTTTAGCAACGATTTTCATCTGTTGCAGCTGCAGTGTTTTAACTCGATTGCTGGCGGAGCTAGTTGGTGCGTTATTAATTATGCACTTTGCTGTTATTTTAACTTACTTAAATGGCGCTGACATTTTCATTGCCATCCTTGCAACCGAGCTTGTTTTTGCCGTTGGTGACACGTAAAACACTTTGGCTTGCAAATCTCTAGCCGATTGGTCGTTTGACCGGACATGGCGCAGGAATTTTGCACTAAGCAAACTGTTATTTACCTCAAAAATATATTTTTGCCTTACCATCGGTTGCATAGGTCATGACTTAACAACATCTGCCACGGAAGTGTCGCGAATATTGCAGGCGGAAGATTTGGCAAAGCAAAAATTTAACAAAATCTTAAGCGAATGAGCTCGGTCGGGTGTTAATGGGACCAGACCCAGCTTCTGATGTCCACTGCCGGCAACGGCTTATTGAATGAACGATGAATCATTTTCTTGCAAAAAATTATGCGTTCGTGATATGCCAACAAAAAACTTCAACAACTACACCAACAATTCGGTTGAAAATTCGCCTACACCACCACCGCTAATTTCAAGCAATTTTTTCGCTTTAGTTTGTGTCGCTCACAAAACTTGCTCGCTTCCTGCTTTACTTCAGTGATTTTCTTTCGTGCTTCATTTGGTTAGTTAGTTGGTATCGCCGTCGTACCCCCTTCACATTTACTCTTGCACTGCAAGTGGCAGCTCCAGCTGCGTTCGATTGCGATGTTGGTGAACACTTTTAAGAACTCCTCGGCAAAAGTTTTACGGTTTAACACTGCAGATGAAAAAGTTCAAACGTGAACATTGTCTGTTTCATTTGTGTGTGTGTGTGTGTGTGAGTAAGTGTCTGCATTTGGCACTTCAAACTTGCCGCAAAAACACTCTAACGCTTACACATTCGCGAAGTGTTCACTCGCTGGAGAGCAATGCAAAAATGTAAAATAAATATAAACTACCGTTAGTGAAAGCGGATGTGCATGCCTATCCAGCAGGCAATCGAGGATTGGAAAACACGAAAAGTAGTCGTGAAAAAGTATTTAAAGTGACATCAAAAATATTAAAAGGTCGCTAAATGATTGCACGCCTTGTGGTGTTTTTCAGTTGAAAGATGAAGTGGATGCTGAGCACACCGCTAAGTACTGCAACAACACTACTGACGAAATTCAAAATTAAGCTTTTCAGAGAAAAAATCAGAAAGGGCCATTAAAATAAGTAAATGTATTGGACATTTGGTATGGTTAACGGCATGCAGTTTTATATATATAAGTAAAGGACTGAAGGTCCTTGGGAGTTAAAAAAATTAAAGGGCCAACTCGCCCTGGAAATGAAAGACCGAATTTAACGTTATAATCTTAAAAGCTTTATTCAAATATTAGTTCACACACGTACTGGTTTCGGCACCGCGCTGCAACTGCCCTTGCATGCGCGCTTGACTCCCCTTTATAGGCTGTTGCTCTGCTACCCGTAACCATCGGCGATCGGCTGAGGCCCTTGCTTCCCACGGTAGGCATGCATTGCTGGCCATTGCATTGATTTCATAATCAGTTGAAACGCAAATATGCTAACGATTATGCTGACGCTGAATTGCACTTGTTGCGCAAGTGTTAGCCCGTGGTACTAACTGTGCATTTGATTTCCCATAGGTGTTCAATTGCGTAGCATGGTGAAATACAATTGACCCTGAATTGAGGTGTAGGGTTTCAGCGTTCGTTACCGTTATGATCTGCTGACTTGGCGGCACGTGTATCGGTAGACTGTGGGAATGTTGCATTCTGAGTGCCGCGCAGTGTCTTAACTCCTCCCCCTTCAAAGATCTGCGTCCCGCAGATTTGGCGTTTGAGGTTTGGCTTCAGCCTGCCGACCTCGGAAGCTCCTGTTTAGCAATGATATGTTTAGTTGAGGAATTTGGACTCCTGACGTTATCTTCCTCCAGATTATCCAGATAAGTATTACTACCAGTATGAAAATTGAAATTTCGGAAGTGATAAGTAGATTCGTTTTTCTGCCAAGAAACCTCAAGAGCTGGATGTTGCCTGTGGTCATTTCATGGACAAGGTTGATATCAACAGCCAACGTTCTGTTTCTGACGTTGGTGAGTACAGGTGGTAATAGCTGTACTTCTGAGCTACTCGTGCTCCAGTAGGTTTGGTTGTTGATGACGACTGACTCGTTGTTCATCTGTAATACGAAAGAGCCAAGGAATTGATTAGAGATTTTACCTGACCCTATCGTTCCACTAAAATTGTTTAGGTAGATCGTGTCCTCTTTAATCACTTCTATTGTGGATTCTTTGCAGGAAACGTATCGGCAACTGGCTTCTCCACCTTTTATGAGTCGTGGCAAGCAATCTTCTTCAGCCAACGGATCAAGGGATTTTTCTTCGCAAATCAAGGCTGATGTTAGGTGTAGGCAATTTCCTTTGATACCGTATGTCTCCTTTTGGTTTACCAGTATAGTTGAATAATTTAGTTCTACTCTATTTCCGTTTTGGATAACGGGCCGCGCAATCAGGTGGTTGTACCTTGTTTCTTTCACCTTTGGCATTGCCAACACGTAGATCAGGAGGGAGCCATTGGTGAATACTGAAGGCTTGCTGTATTCGATGGCCTCGATGACGTTGGTATATGGAAGGACCTCAATCTCACTGATAAGTCGGTTAACTTCCTCCTTGCTTAAGAGATTTGTGTTAACCACGCCAGCCTTAGCCATTTGGCAAGCGCGGACGAGCTCGTAAACATCTTCCTTGAGGATCATGACCTTTCCCTGAATTTCTCGTGTGATCTGTTCCCGCCTGGTATATCCTTTAACATCGTTAGTCACAGACACTGCCGTGTTGATGGCCTGTAACAGCTCGTTAGTTTTCTTGAATATTTCAGAATTTACCTGGTATTGTTGGTCATTATTATCAATAAGGATGTCCTGTGTTTTGAGGACACTATCCCAGTCGGTGGCATCAGGCGAGCCGGCAATCCATTTCCATGCCGAGCCGATCCAGTTGATTGAGCGTTTCGATCTGGAGGTTTCGGGGCCTTTGAGCTCTCTCAGGTGCGCCTTTATTTTCGCCAGATGGTAATTTAGCATATCTGTAGTCGAATCGGTTTCGTTCAAGTTGGTGATAGCATATTCAAGTCTACTAATAATTTTGTCACATTTTTCCAAATCGATGCTGTGGATGAGTTTGAAATGTCCATCTATAATCCAGCCGTATCCATCTCGTATCGTTACAATCGGTGAATCGATGTTAAATAGATCAAAAGAGCGCACAGTTGCGCAAAGGCAGATGCTATAGGTTAGATTAATTTATGTGTTAGTATAATTTGTTATTCTACCCTCGACCATTAGTAATGATTTTATACAATTCAAAGGATTTAAAATAACTTATCTTAAATTGTAGTTTAAATGATTTTTAACATTTTAAAGGCTTATTCCTAGATTTCATCTTACTTTTGTACTCTAATTTTTGGTTGTTTAAGTAATTAGCCTAGGTGTCTTATACTAATTTGAGTTGCAACGGGTTAGTATTGGTTGATAGAATTCGGAGAACTTTTTTATATTTGTTTTTAGACCAGTAGTGAAATAGCTTGTTATGTTAGTATTAAGGATTGTTAGATATGGTTAAGTGGTTAGTGTTGGAAGCGGAAGTGGTTAGTTTTTGTAATTTTCCTTTATTTCGTGAGAAGTTCTCATTTTCTTTTTTCCTTTTTTTTTTTTCTTTTTTTGGAAGTTATGTGCATCTGCATAAACTTTGCAGTTTGTTTTGGAAATAATTCCTGTGGTTTGACATACGCCAATTTCAAAGGTATATGTTTGGGTTTTTTTGCATCGGAATATAGGTATCATTTGACTGTGGAAGGCCCGCGTTGATCCCTTTTAGTCATAAGCGTTTATAATTGCAAATGACCTACTCATGGCACGGGTGGCTTCACGCAAATAAGCAGAAGATTATCGTGGAGGAGTTGAACCACCTCGAATCTGCCATCTCACACCAGTGAGCAAGGTGGAATTGAACCACAATGACCTCATCGAATACAGACGTAGACGTTTGCATCCCGGACCGCCGGGTTCTGATAATCTTAGGCTTCTTATTTACCTTTTGACCAATGTTCTCTTAGACGTTTTTCACGTCAGTTTTGTGGAATTTTTTTCCACTCTGGGTAACGATTGTTGCGTTTCTATTTTCCGCAACTATTTCTGATTTGTATATAGGCTTATGTTTGCCTTTTATTTGTTTGTTGGCGATAAACAAACCATCACCAGAATCAAAATTTCGAGGTGTAGTGCGACGAGCATTGATTCTAGCGTTTCTAACCTCTTGGTCATGCAGCAATAAGGCTTTTATATTGTCGTGAGTTGCTTCCCTAAAATTTGCCAAATTCTGGTAGTTAATTCTAGACGTCCTATTAAAGAAAATATCCACTGGTTTCTTTCGAGTTATGGAATGTATGGTGTTATTGTATTTATCTACCGCTATTTTTACACGCTCCTTTGGAGGTAACCTACTGAAATCGCCTGTAATGCAGCGATAAATTTCAATAAGGGTAGAATGCAGCCTTTCAACCTGGCCGTTTGCTTCACTTCGCTGTGTGGGTGTTTGGTATATTTCTATACCAAGAGACCTAATGTAATTTAGAACGAGCGGAGTTAGGAATCCCCTCTCGTTGTCCATTACTACCATTTTTGGAACAGAGAAATAATGTAGGACGTCAGTGAGTTTCCTTCGGAGATAAAGTGAGGACTTGTTCTTAATAGGGAATAATTTGGCAAACTTAGAGAATTTATCAATGCAGCTCAAAAACTTCTGCTTTTCAATTTCAAAGAGATCAATGTGTAGGATCTCGCAGGGGTAAGATGGTATTGGGGTTGGTTGGATATGAGGCTTTGCCGGGTGTCGGTCGTACTTATTCAATTTACAGACATCGCACTGGGCAATGTAGTCTCTAATTTGGCGTGCCATGGCTGGGAAGTAATATTTTTCCAGAATTTGTTCCCTGTTTTCTTTGCAATTTCTGTGGGCTCGTCGATGTTCCTCTTCGATTATTGTGAACATTCTGTCCCCAATCGTTACATCCTCTACGACTCTTTGCGTTACCCTAATCCTGTAGCGGTGGAAGTTATTTACATAAACATTCTGTAATATTGGAATAATTTCTTCAGGGATTTTTATGCCGTTTATTACGTTAGGGTTTAAACATTCTTTCAGTATGGAGACAAGATTGCTAGCATCAAAGTTGGGCAGAGATACAAAATGTCTACGGTAGCCATGATGTGGTTCCTCATGGCATCGAGACTCTCGCCCTACCCTTAGAATGATTTGATTACGGAAAACGTTTATCGGGGCTTCCACATGAGGGATAAGATCGGAGCTGTCCTGTTGGGCTGAATGCATTGTAGCCGCAGAAGAGGCGACCTCATCCGCGTCACCCAACTCGGTACTCGCGGGTTGAGCTACAACGGAATCCGTGAGGACATTAACTTCAGTTTTTAGTCGTGAGAGGGCATCCGCAACCACATTGGCTTTGCCTGGTTTATATACGATTTCGCAGTTGTACTCCTCAATCCGAGCCTTCCATCGTTTCAATTTGGCATTGTAATTTCGACAGCTTAAGGAGAAAGTTAACGGCTGGTGATCCGTGAATATCTTGATTTTCTTCGCCCCGTACAAATAGGATCTTAGGTTATCAAGAGCCCATACAATCGAAAGCATCTCCTTCTCGTTCGTTGCATAGTTCTCCTCCGCCGTGTTAAGAGAACGGGAAATGAATGCGATGGGTTTATCCTTACCAATATCTCCTTGGGACAGTACTGCGCCGATAGCATAATTTGAGGCATCTGTAGTTAAGTTAAAGGGTTTTTCGAAGTCTGGGAAAGCCAGGACATCGGCTGAAGTAAGCATCGCTTTGAGATCTACGAAGGCCTGCAAGGCCGAACTATCGAGTTGTATAGCTACCTTTCTTGATGCATTTGCTTTGACTTGCGCATTTTCTCCACGAGTTAGATTTGTCAAGGGCTTCGCTATTTTCGCGTAATCGCGAATAAACTTGCGATAATAGGACGTCATACCTAGAAAACTTTTTAGATCTTTTAAATTGGAAGGGGGCAAAATCGAGTTCATTGCTTCGACCTTTTTCGGGTCAGGGCGTACGCCCTCGGGAGTGATGATGTACCCCAAGAACTCAACCTCAGTCTGGAGAAAGCATGTCTTTTCTAAGTTCACCTTTAGGTTAGCTTCCATTAACCTGGAAAATACCGTTTCAACATTTTGCAAATGATCGTCAGCATCTTTCCCAAAGACGATTATGTCGTCTATGTACACGTAACAGATTTTTCCGATATACTGCTTCAGTACATCGTCAATCATACGTTGGAATATGGCTGGAGCGTTCTTCAGACCGAAGGGTAGTCTCAGGAATTCATATTTCCCGTTCATTGTAGAAAAGGCGGTCTTGGGTACGTCGGATTCCTTCATGGGGATTTGGTGGAACCCGGATGTCAGATCGATAGTCGTGTAGTAACGAGATTTCCCAAGGCTGCACAGAGTAGCGTTGATATCAGGAATAGGGTAAGTATCTGATATGGTCACTGCGTTAAGCCTTTTGTAATCAATTACCATGCGGTATTGCTTTTCCCCGTTAGGTTTAGGTTTCTTCGGAACCACCCAGATGGGAGAGTTATACGGACTTTTTGATGGTCGTATGACGCCTTCTTCTAAAAGCTCATTTACCTGTCTGTCGACTTCCTCTCTCATACAGGACGGATAGGGATAGCTTTTGCTATAAATGGGGTCAGATGTTGACGTTTTTATTTCCGCGCGCACGCAGGTGTCAACGAGTTCTCTTCCATTGATGGGCAGGAAAAGGTCACTAAACTTTTCAATTATCTTTTTTACCTTACCCTCCGTTTCGACTGATACATTTTTGGACATGGTGTAATTCACTTGGCTGGATACCCGTGCTTTAAGAGGAATTTTGTATTCGTTGACAGTCAGAATGTTGGACTTCCTGTCGATCACGGCACCAATATCCTTCAAGGTATCGTCGCCGATAATGCCGTCGAAAGAACTCAATCCTGGCAATACAAAAAATGTTATCTCAGATTCGACGCCTATTTCCCTAAATAAGTTTAAACAAATTTTTTCATTAATTTCTACATTGCCCCCCGCTGAACGAACGGAGAACGATCTTTCGACCGGCTTGCTTCGCTGGATGAGTGTTTTTTTAATAAAATTTTTGTTAGCCCCGGTATCTACAAGAAAATCTAATTTGCGGCCGTCGGGAAGCACGTACTCTAGGTATGGTACGCTAGATGGCCGCTGGAAAGAAAATCCCCTTCCTGCACAGTCTCTAAATAATCTACCTCATCATCCTGTCCCTGGACAGCCTCTAAGTGGTCTGTATCCTCGTCCTTGCTGGACTCTGTCTCTATATTATACAGCTTCTGCTGCTTCCTAGGAAAATTTTCGGATTTCGTTCCTCGCTTGAAGGGGTTAGGCCTATTCATATAGTTCACTTTCCTTGACTGTATGGACTGATTGCCATCGCTCTTCTCGGCAGTTGAGTGCGAAGTCGAAGGTATATCCCGCTTGGGAGTAAACGGCCGATCTCGTTTCTCGAAAGGGGGTCGTCGATCCTGTGAACGCCATGTCCTTGGAGGAATTGGGGGTGGCTTGTTCGTGGCAAGGCCATGCATGCGCTCTGGAATCGAATTCATTGGCGCGGCGATACGATTATTGGCACGCGGCGTATGAATAGTAAAGTTCCTGTAATTCGTGTTCTGTATTTCAAGACACGCAGAGTATGCCTCAGGTAAGGTTTTTGGGCGTTGGATTAGAAGCATTTTCGAAAGCTCCCCATTCAATCCACGGACGAACACGTCCAGAGCACGATTCCTATATGTCTCGATCAATACCTTGGTCGTCTCTTCGGAGTACGACTCCGTCTTTAATTTGTTTATTATCAGTGAAAACTGGTGGTACACAGCGGCATAAAACTCATCGACCCGAGACTCTCTTTGCGCTAACTGGTGGAGTTGGTACTCCAAAGTGCGTATGTCACGCTTGTCAGCGTAATGGAGTGATAGGCACTCCTTTATGGCGCCCCAATCGGCGTCGAAGATGTTGTGAGATATAAGGGCAGAATCAGCTGCGCCTCGTACCTTTTGTCGGATGTGTTGCAGTATCGCAATGTATATCGGCTTATCTTTTACAGCCTTAAAATTCTTGAGGACAGACTCGACCGAGTGTACCCATGACACGTATCGGACGGGGTTGCCGTCGAATGGCTGTAATTCCTTCACGGAATCCGGGAGCCTCGAAATTTCTCTAACGTCAGCCTCCGTCGATGGCTCTCGTGGCCGTGGCTCATTTGCTTGCCTAGCTTCAGCGCGCAAGCCACCAGTCTCCAGGATGGCTATCCTATCGCTGAGTGCGTTTAATGAGGACATACACCTGTCCACCCCACTCATCTTTTCCATTAGGATATTGACGGCGTTCGTCAATCCTGACACAGTCTCTTGTAGGCTTTCCATATCTGCAAATATAAATAAAACAATCGAAATATATGGGAGTCGTTAGCCTACTTACAACACAAACAGAATCATATGTCTTCGCAAGTTGCGCTTATTTAGATGCTTTTACTGTACAGGCTTCTACAAAAGTCTCCAAGCCAAATTATTCTCACAAGCGGTTTTTCATTCACTCTCGCTTTTGTATTTTTTTCTAAATTTTACATTCACTTTCACTTTTAGTACTTTCACTATTATAATTTTGTTATTTGCACTATTTCACTACTGGTCCCTGCTCGGGCGCCAGTAAAGGACTGAAGGTCCTTGGGAGTTAAAAAAATTAAAGGGCCAACTCGCCCTGGAAATGAAAGACCGAATTTAACGTTATAATCTTAAAAGCTTTATTCAAATATTAGTTCACACACGTACTGGTTTCGGCACCGCGCTGCAACTGCCCTTGCATGCGCGCTTGACTCCCCTTTATAGGCTGTTGCTCTGCTACCCGTAACCATCGGCGATCGGCTGAGGCCCTTGCTTCCCACGGTAGGCATGCATTGCTGGCCATTGCATTGATTTCATAATCAGTTGAAACGCAAATATGCTAACGATTATGCTGACGCTGAATTGCACTTGTTGCGCAAGTGTTAGCCCGTGGTACTAACTGTGCATTTGATTTCCCATAGGTGTTCAATTGCGTAGCATGGTGAAATACAATTGACCCTGAATTGAGGTGTAGGGTTTCAGCGTTCGTTACCGTTATGATCTGCTGACTTGGCGGCACGTGTATCGGTAGACTGTGGGAATGTTGCATTCTGAGTGCCGCGCAGTGTCTTAACTTATATATAAATATTTATGGCAGTTTTACGTCGCATTGGCCATCTGTTTCGTAAATAATGAGATATATTTTAAGCTTTTCTTACACTTATGTAGTCCTTCAGGCCAGAGAATGTAACCGAAAAGTCACAAAACAAAGTTTCGCCCCAATTGAAGAACAAACTTCGAAATTTGCATACTGACGTACAAAAGTAATCCTCCTATCAGAAAATGCTATAAATTTTGCGATTGGCCCCTAAAGTCAGTTCTGTTTTGACATTTGTGTAGTAAACACATGCGAAATACACGTTAATAAACAATGTTACGCTACACTGCTCCAGAACGCGGAATATTGCTGACTATTTATTTGACCAATAATCGGTCGGGGCTAAACGGTTACTGTGAATGGTGAGCGCTACAGAGCAATGATCAACGAGTTCTTTTTGCCGCAACTTGATGAATTGGGATTGGAAAACATGTGGTTCCAACAAGACGGTGCAACAGCACACACTGCACGTGCCACAACCGATATGCTGAACATCGGAAGCTTACTTTTGCGCCACCTTGTAAATATTCGTTCACCAATATTGCGACATTGATGGAATAAGCGGTGACGTGAATGTCACTTTGATGAGCAGGATGCCAATGTAAGCATTTAACTATTGAATATGGCTTCATGGCAGTGCCCTCACTGATGTCCTCGAACGAATAACCAGTGGTGTTATGGCGGGCATATATTTCGAAAACATTTCGATGGCTTCAAAAACTTTCTGCCTCAGTGTTTGTTTAAGGAACTCAGTATATTTGTAACTGAGATAGGAACTGCTTCAAAAATATTTCGAAATATCGTGGTGTTCCACTCAGCCGTCGATTTACTTTTTAGCTTTTGAAATCGAATTGAAAATACAACTTATTTATAGATAAGATGGTTATAGTTGGTAAAGAAACCATACAATCCATTACAGTTTCATTTAATTTGATAAATATGCCTCCAACAAACTGATGCCGATTTTAGGAGAGAAGCTTTAAAATATAGTTTTCCTAAAAAATGTTTGTTAAGGAAAATATTATAAACTATGTTTTACAAAATCCAGTTTTATTATAATTATTTTAAACAAATTATAGTACTTGCAAACAGATTGTGCAAATCTTCTCCTGCTTCACTGAGTTTCACATCTTTGAGACCCTCATTGCATTAAGCTTCAAACAATTTCTTACTAAACGGTTCCATTCACAAGTACTACAGACTGGCTTCGAATGATTCCTCTCGTCAGTACGGAAACTACTGCTCTTGTTTGGATTACTTATGCGTGTACTTGTACTAGAGTGAGCAAAGATTTTCCTCTTGGTTAGCATCGTGATTGGCCCAATCAGCTTCATTTGGGAAGGCAGCTTGTTTGTAAGTGCCTGAAGTAGAAAGAGTTTTATTATCTGCATCTCTAAAATTTCACGACATATTTTTTCGGTTTTTCTAGGAATATTAACATCTATCTTGAGAAGCTTTGTCGGACAAGTTGAACATTGGTGAAGGGTTTTAAGTTCTGTGACGGATCTATAAAGGAATATTTTAATAATATAAAGCATACTTTTGTCCGTGATCCGGTTTCACCACGACTGCTACTTCCTTCCAGCACTTCACTACTGTATAGTAGCGACGTTGTATATTTGTTTTCGAACCATTTTTACACATTTTTCAAAGTAAAAATCAACCACAAACTCCCCTCATGCTCCAACCTTGCATGAACTACTTACTTAATTCAGCGTTAAACAGTTTGACACGCAGACGGTGCGTATGAGTAACATTTCGTAGTGGAAAATGAAATTGCTCGTAAAGCCAAGAGTAACTGCGGTGCAGCTGTTGGTATTAACTCTTTATCGGGCATAAACTGTGCTTTGTTCTACATATTCACACGTGTCAACACATCAAATTGTTGTAAATAAATTGAGTACATTTCCTCTCAGTTAAATTATTGAAAGATTGTGGTTGGAGTGAAGCGCAAGAGAAAGACAATATGATATACATATTTTTAATCCAAGAAAACTTTTTCGATTAATGCCAGCTGATGCGATGTGGCATACGAGTACATCAGAAATGAATTCGTCTTACATAAAACTCAATGATACTGTTTGAAATTTTTAATCTTTTATGAGCTAAAGTTTTGCTAATAAGTAGCAGAAAACTTTGCTCCGTGTATTAAGAGGCTTGTGTATTTTTTACTAAAGCCTTTTGAAAGACAAAAAGGTAATTCAGCAATTTCAGTCATATCAATTTGATGTCAACACTGCAATAGAGTATAAAATGATTGAAGATTTTTCTTTAGAATTTAGCTAATAATCGCATAGAGGCTGGAATCAGACCTAAACATAAAATTATGATTATTTCTTTTATATCAATCAAAAAACTTTTAATAATTAATTAAAAATGATTATTAAAAAATAAAAACAATCATAATTTTCGTAAAAATTCAAAAAGTGAAAAATTATTATTCTTGGCCTTGAGCTCGTTTCAAGAATACGTAAAAAATATATTTAAAAAATAATAAAAAAAAAAACAAAAAAAAATGGTTAGACGATATTGATTTTTTTTTTGATTATTTTGTGGTACAGTAAAAAATATGTCCCAATCAAAAAATAAAAAATTTGTAGAATTTCTTTCAATAATCGTAAAATTATTATTATTATTTTTTAAATCATTGGAAAATAATCTCTGCAAATGAAAAAGAATGGTAACATTTAAATGCAGTCTCAATCAAATAATCCATTAAACAGTTAATCATTAGATAGGATTAGTAATGATTATTTTCAAATATCTGGCTGGAACTATAAAAATCTCACAAAACCAACATTTATGCTACCCCTATAGATATGTGTACGAGTATACGATAGTTCAATACATGTATACTATTCACTTATCAACTTTATAGTTTGATTGTCAAATTCTAACAAACTATTTATTTTCTACTTTATTCTCTTATTCACCCATTTAGCTTTGTATGCCAAATAGGGTCCTTGGAAATTTATCGACTGTGAACAAAGTAATAAAAAGGCGAATGTGTGTTGAAATGCTGTTTCTCATCTCACAACTTGACAGTGCAATCGACTGCGAGGAATCACATCACGAAATGAAAAATTATAAACCATTTACAACTTGGTGTAGTCGTTCTCTGTTTGATGATAAATCAGTTATCGCAGTAAGATGTGTGGGTGTGTAAGTGAATGCATACAAACATTTTTGTGAAACTGAACAAAAAGTCAAAGGCACTTTAGAGTTTCAGTGACTTGCATTGAAAGCAATTACAGTCACATCATACTTTTATATATTTTTTTAGAAATGCCAATCCCGGGATTCCGTATTTTTTTAGGGATTTTCAATACGTTAGTAAAGACTTAATATGTGTGAACTTATTTATGAATCATATCTTAATGTTGTTGTTATTTAAATTCTCTTTTCCAGCAACTAAAAAGAAACTGTAGGTCACAAAAGTCGTGTTTATCAAAATGATCCATTTTACTACATAAAACCTTCCCGTAAAACAATTAGAAAAGTTTGTTTAAAAATCCAAAACTATGGGAAAAAAAGTTGGGTATCTACTAGAGCTCTTGATGATCGACTAATCGAATAGTTGATAAATCGATTTGAAGTAGTTGTTTGAAAAAAATAATCGATTATCACTAATCGACTAGTCGTCTAGTTGTTTGCATTCGACTATTGGCGTTTTTTATTGACTGAGGTCCATCATCTACATAAACACGCTTTACAACTATAGAAAATGTTGAGATTTTTATTTTTATCGTAAAAGTTGTATTTATTAACCGGCAATATTCGATTAGTCGAAATCGAAAATTTGCTATTCGATTTTCAAACATCTCAGTAATATTTCAAGTTGTTTTCATAAAAGTTATACTACTTCACTACATAATGCACCAAATGAGTCATTTTGGGCGAAAAAATAGAAATGCGTCGCATTTTGCCATACAAATCGCATTTCCAAAATGGCTGATTTCATCGCATTCGCTCGCATTTGGGCCGCTACAACATGACATTTTTTTCGAACGCATTGTGTTTGAAGTTTCGGTTAAGGGAAATGTCAAACAAAATGCAAATGGTTTTGAAGTGACTCATTTGAGTTTTTCAAATGCGGTGTAGTGTAAATGCAGTATTATCGAGTTTCTCAAGCAATTTCCAAATTTTTTTCATACTACCCTGTTGGGAACAATGAATACCGAAATCCTGATACTAATACCTAGATTTGGGCTTTATTAAACGTATCTAGCAAATATGTATGTATATACTAAATGTTTTAGTTCTCTTTTCACATTTCATAAGAACACTTGATTTGAAATGCATGACTCAAGTGTGTCTTCAAATGAGCAATTACCTGTGATGCGTGAAAATGCTTTTCAATTCATCCAAATTCTGAAACCATATACAAATAGAAAATTATATACCAAATATATTTATGTTTGTATATATGTATGTAGTTATGTACCTTAGGGCGTGTCAAATTGTCGGAGACAACATTGTGGCAATGAGAATACTATAAATTGGAATATTCGGGAAAGTAATTATGAGCATTACCGCTACCCAGCTCCATTACACTGATATGATCAGTATCACCAGAAAAAAAAGGGTTGATACTACAACTATTTCAACATTGGTTAAGCTGGTTCATTCGGCTCATTTGAATTCATTCGGCTTACTTATGTTTCATCACATCAGTTTTTGTTGACTCAATTTTATTTAATGCAAATAGTCTGGCTAAAAGAGTTCACATCCGGACCTTTGTTTGTTTTATTTGTGTTTTTACTATAAGTCTCTCATTATACCAGGCCTAAACTATGGAGGACGAGGGACACTCCTAACCCAGACTGAGGACTACTGCACCTACCTTCTGCAATTCTGTTGACCTAAAATTCATCACAATGTGTTTTTTCTATACCCCAAAAGTTTACTCACCCGTATGTACATACTCGTATATGGGAGTAGGTATTCACTGTAAAATAATCGAATAAGAGTAATTTGTTTGGAATGATGTGAGTTATATGTCAATACATCCTATTGTTCTCAGTAAAGCTGTATGTGTAGTTTTGAAATTAATTTTCATTTATACATACCATGGTACAATGAACAGGTAGAATTAGAAGTACTCGTATAAAAGGAACCTTGTTGTGTATTTTGCTGGTAGCTGAGGTCTATCAAATGTCAAAAGTTGTGTACAGTTCCCTGTGTCAAACCCATATCGTCGGCTTAGAGCGCAAAGGTGCTAAGTCCACAAATTCAAAATTTACAGAAGAGACAAAAACCAATATAAAAATATAAATTTAAATTAGGAGTTTCTGATTTTTACGCAATGTTACTTAATTTTGGAGATAAAAGGTAGGCGCTCTTATAAAAATAAAAGTTAACAATTTCCGCCGATTTATGTATATCTTTGTGATTTAACACATTTTTCGCAGCCACTTTTAATTTTTCACTGGTTTTAGCACCTTTTCCAAAAGCAAAGTTTCTTTTTAATAAAAAAAACCATAGCTTTACTCAACATTTTTCTAACTCTTAGTTTTTATTTTATTTCGAAAACAAATAATTCATATTCATTTAAACAAAATGTTTAAAGCAAATGGAATTAAACAATGCGGTTTTCCTGTTTCCGCTCCCCATCGCTCCTGCTGGTGATCTTTCTTCGTTGTGGTAGGCTAGCCTCACCACTGCGCCTGCCAATTTATCGTGAGTTATCCATCCGGTGTATTTTATTAATTTCCCTTTTATCCATTCTCGTTACTGGCATAGCCAGGATTTCGGGAAGCGGTGGGCTGAAGAAATTTTTGAATCGAAACCTGAAATTTGAGACAAACAATAAATTTTCATTAAAAAAATGTACGCGAAATTCGCGAAGATTCAAAGCAATTTTGTCAAAGTCTTACATTTTTTCAGAATTTTGGGAATTTTTCGGAGTATGCAGTTTTGTAGTTCATTAAATTCAGTCAATTTTAAGGTCTTGACACATTTCGCCGATTTCTGGAAATTTTTTTTCCGAGGAGCTAAAGTGTTTTGTTTTATATCAAAAAAATTGCCTTCATAACCTAATTTGAGGAAAATAAAGAAGTCCCGAAGAAAATATTATTACTTTTAAAGCGAGTTTTAATCTTCTCGTATAAAGAGAAGCGATAAATAAGATAGGATAATGTACACATCAATATTTTAATTACTTATCCGGTAGAGTGACGTAGATAAATTTTGAACCTCTTTAAAGTTTTTTATCTGGGAACCAGCATTAACACCAACAATAATGTCAGCCTAGAAATCCAACCATGAATCACTCATGCAAACAAGTTCTACTTCTAACTGAGTTGGCAATTGAGAAGTAAAGTCCTCTCTCGAAGAACGGAAAAAAAAGGTTTATGGGGCAGAAGCTTGGACACTGACATCACCTGAGTATTCGAGAAAAAGGTTCTTCGAAAGATTTACGGACCCTTACGCATTGGCGACGGCGAGTACCAAAGAAGATTAAATGTCATTTTTTTCTCTGTGGTTTGTCGAAAAACCGAAACGAAATCTCTAAAGATAGTGTTATGTTGAGTGAATCGACTATATATTTCCATTATTATATGATCAAAAAATGGATAAAAAACAGAAATGTTGAAATAAACATCTAGGTTACATGCTTGCAGACTTTGACTAGATTTAAATCGGTTCTATTTGATTTCAATATCCATGTCACAAGTTCTGCACCATTTTTTCGAAGTCAAGTTCGTCGGAACGAATACGTCGTAACTTCAGTACTAAGGGCCGGTTTCACCTTTTCAGTTTCACCATCTAACTTAACTAAGTCACAACTTATAGTCCAATTACCCACCGACGTGTGTAACGTACGTTTACGTATCCCGTACGTACGTACGTTTGAGGGAATCTTATGCCCGTGGCGCCAACGGAGAAATCACTCATTTTCTGTTGTTTACATTCAATACAATGTTGCCATTGATCAGTTTTCATGCATGCTAACTCAAACGTGTACTTTTGAAACAATTATTTTTCATTTTATGAGTGTCCGAAATAAATATTAAACAATTATAGCCAGTCATTTTATTTAAAAGCAACAACTTAATATCGTAATTTCAGGTTATTTCAACATTATTACGAAAATTTAAAAGGTACTTTAGGTATTTTTGTAAAGCAACTGCAAGTGATCCATAACCAGCAAACACACGTCTGAATAGGCAACACTGTCATATGAGAGAGCAATCAGCTGACACGTTCTTACGGAAAAAAATCAAAATATCTTTGATTTCTACGGAACGTTCTACGTATACGAAAAAATTGAAAATCGGTGAGTGTTCGTTTACATGGCATTCTCATTAGTCAGCCTGCCAGCTGACTTTTTCTCGACTAAGTCAGTGTTGCTGTCCTTCAAAACCTAAATGCCAGTAGTGCTCGTTATTTGGTTTGTATAATGTCCCAGCCGGAAAATTCGTCAAGCATGACTTTAACGGCGTGTGCGTAGATGCATGTGAACGCTTGTTTTCCAGCATGCAACCATTACGAAACTATCGTTTTAAATCATGCGATAAATTTAGTACCTTCCAACTAAAGAGAAATGGGTATAAGATCAATACATTCCCTTCGTGTATGGCCATACATGCCCATTTCGCACTGGGGTATTGGGATGCGCAGAGTTTTCTGGTATGAAAAAATACTACTGTGCATAAAACAGCTGATAGGGTTGTTGTGTTCAAAAGTATTTAAGTCGCGCAGTTGGTGAAACCCAAAACTAAGTTAGTCTCGAATCTGTGCTAATTTATGTCACGACTTAGTTTTAGTCTTAGTCGCGTTGGTGAAACCGGCCCTAAGCCTTTTGCGAATTCCACTACAAGCGCTAAGCGTATCTTTATTTGTTAAAGTTTATTACACAAAGGCAGAACGCATTGTATTATTTTTAATGTTGACCTAAGAATTTTATATTGCCACTTCACTCCACAATTCGAGAATGGTTTGTGAAGGCATGTACAACGTTGGGTGAAAGGGAAGGGAACACACTAAGCTTTTTATCACCTAAGATTTGGTTAGATATTTCCATTACATCTTCAATCATCGATTTCAATCCATTGCTTGTGAGCTTTTTCGTTTGCAATCAACTCAGAGACGTGATCAAACACTGTGATTTGGAACTCAACGGTCTTGGCCACGAAAGCATTAGTAAAAACTAATCATCTTTTTGGATGCTGAAATGCAATGCACCATTGCACCCTTTTACTGCTGCAGAAGGTCTGTTTTTCGATTGCTGGGCTATGGAATTCCTCACGATACAAAGACCCACCAATTTTAAACATTCATTTGTTCCAAGCTCACACTGCGCAATCCTATCGCGGTTTTTTGCACGAAACTGTCGTTTTTTCACCTTAGCCATTGAAGCTAACTTCACAAAAAACTCAAATGATTGCTTTCCGGATTGATTGCAATCAAAATGATTTTACAATCAATAATTATAGCTAAAAAGTCGATTCAATCAATGATTGTAGGTGGACCGTCATTGCAATTAAATTACTTAAAGTCAACCGTGCGAACAGTGAAAATGCATTTTCAGTGTGCCATCCACAGTTCAGTATAATAGAACTTCAAAAAATTCAAAACAATTTTTGCTTTCCTTTTCAAAACCAGTCGGGGCGTAAATACACACTCCAATGGCTTTGATAGTCACTTCAGTTCAAGGGAATGCACATAGATACGCAAAGCAGCATACATACAGACACACATTTGAATGTGCAAAAATGCAGGATGTGATACACATTTTTCCAATTTTACTTTGTGTGCCATTCAAAATTATTGGCAACCTTCATTGAATAGATTTCATAGAATTTTCGAAATAAAAATAAAATTTGTAGTAAAATCTGGGGATGGAACATATGTTTGTCAAATAAACCTAGCAATGCGCACGTCTTTCATATATTGGGCCAACAACAAGTCTAGGTCCCAGGTATTAGACGCCCCACACTATTGATAGGTGGAAAGGCTGCACCATGTTAAAGTTATTGTTATTGTTGTTGTGGTAACGACAAAAACACTCCATGAAGGGGAGTACGCTCCGGTACTCCCTGGCAGTACTGCCCGACTGTCGTGGTAGCGATTTATGACCAGTGAAGCCTTCTAGGTCATGTCAACCCTCCTTCCGTAAGGAAGGATAAGATGGGTAATGAAAGGTCTGTAGATCAACCATCGAATTGCACGTCATTACCTTTGTGCATATTAGTCGCCTCTTACGACCGGTATGCCTACCTGGGCATATTCTAAACCCCTAACCCGCAGGGGCTACCATGTTAAAGTCGAATTCATTAACTTAAAGGAAGGCAGTCTTCATTAGTCGACTTAAACAAGATTGATTGGGCGGAATAATGTGCTCTTGGTGAAGTAAGGTAACCAAAACGGTGTCATTGAATGTGCGATATTGAACGTCGGAAACCCAGCCCTTGATTGGGTATAACCAGAGTCATTCTCTTCCAACAGCAAACTCACTACGGTTTACTTAGTTGAATATGCGTTTTTCCTGGGAACACTTGGCAGAGTGAAGTACTTCTACAACAACGACAAACTACATTAGACTAACTGCAGTATTCACTGGGCTTTGGATGAATATTCACCAAGCTTGTCACAAGAATGTTCAATAAAGAAGCACGATATGGAAAAAAAGAATTTTAATAGATTACGAATTCCAATGTGCAAACATTTTATGAGCGCCAGATTTTGCTAAGATCGTGTTGAAAATGTTTAAAACCAAATTTCGTTTTATTTGTCCAACAATGTCGGATTATTGAACAACAAAAGGTTTCTGCAAAATCTAACAGAACCCTTCCATTGGGACTCTAGGCTATTATTAGTAGAACTTCCATTCTCACAAACTTATAACTCATACGCCATAGCAACCTCCCGCCAATAGTCACTTACTCAGGAAATATTCAAATGTTAAAACTTGCATATTAAATACCAAGGCAAATTAAACAGCGTGGAATTGACAACTGAAATATTTTGTTTTTTTAGGAATTCTTACTTCAAAAAAATATAAACAAGCATATTAACACATTAACATTAAATTTTTGTAATTAAAACAAGTAAGAAGAGCGCTTTGTATCTTTCATGAAAACGCGTCAAGGCTTTAAGTGTCCGGTATTTCAGTACAAATTGTGGAAAACTTGGCGGACTTACCTCGTTAATTGAAGGATATATAGCGCAAACCCCTTTCATAGGGAAAATGGGTTGTATGGGGGATATACCGTTTATTAGTCCAATCTTAATGATTCTTAATATAGCCATAACATAGGTAGTAAGTACAGAAGCTGCAAAATGTTATGTTCCTCAGCAAGAGTTATTGCCAAAACCCCGTTTATCGGAGCAATCGATTGTATGCAGGCTATGCGTTGTGTTGGTCCAATCTTGTTGGTTCCGAAAATGGCGGCAAAATACTTAATGTCAGTGAGATATCTGCAAAACTGAGAGACTATTTTGCGTTCAAACGGACGGGCATTGAAAAAAAAGACTCAGCTTATCGCCCTGATCATATCGGTATACTTATTGGTGGGTCCATCTTTTCTTTTTCTCAAACTTACAAACATCAAAAAAAAGTTATAATATCATTTCATGAAAGGTATAAAAACTAGATGAGATTTCTTGATGCCAAATGATTAAAGGAAGGGAAAAGGAAAATTCGCTTTTTCAAACAACAATTTCTACTTTCTAGGATTTCGCTTATTTGGAAACCAACATTCCCAATCAAAAACGGAGTTACTTCTGCCACCAAGTGTTACTTTGGAATCTACGTCTTTAAAGACCTTCGTATTATGACAATGGCGAGACATGGAAGAGACACCGCTCCCTGCCGGCCTTAAAAGGTGGACCGCTAATTACCTCAATGGTCGACAGGCATCAGTCAAATTCAGGAACAAGAAATCTAGGCCACGAAGAACAAAACAAGGGGTGCCGCAAGGTGGTGTTCTCTCTCTCCTTTTCTTTAATTTCTATATTTCGAGAGACTTCCCTCCCCACCAGAAGGAGTGTCCATTGTTTCCTACGCTGACGACTGCACGATAATGGCCTCGGTCAAGCGTCCCTCCATTGACGAACTCTGTACGAGGATCAACAGTTACCTCAGTGGCCTTTCCAGTGGTCTTTTAACCACTATGTTACATCCAATTCCAAATTTCCTTTTCCACTTAGTTTCTCGATATTTCATGCTAACATAAAATGTGTCTTACAACAAATATTTCCTGTCACTCTTGATAAAAATAAAAAAAATTTAAACATAATGGGTTAGTGTTTTTTTCATCTGAAGCAAGAATTATTAAAGAAAAGAGAGAACTGTCAAGTTTACTACTACTTTGTTCAATAAACTTTGGTGAATTTTTCACAATTTTTCACATTTCATCATTTTGTTTCACCGCCAACTGCAGAAATCTCCCACCTTTCCAGCAGTGTAAAAGTCGTTTCGTGTGAAAAATTTACTTGGCAGCTTATCGCGGGATAATGCTGCCACGTTTAGTTTTAAAACCTTTAAGGCAGCTTAACTTTTAGTAGTTTGCCCTTACGCCTTTCAAAGCTCTTCTCATCTTACTCTCATAAAACTGAATGTAAAAGTGATGGGGAAAGGTGTCAAAGTCAATGGGATTGTAATATGATGGCAGCTTACAGTTTAGGCTTAGATTTAAAACCTAACTCAATAAGAAGTTTAAAACCTTGAAATAAATCTTTGCATCGAATCCTGCCTACTGAAATTGCTTTTAACTTTTAGGACATTGTGGGTCAAAATTTATTTCTTTTTATTTTCCTCACACTAACTTTCTCGATAAGTAGAACAAGTTCACCGAAACGTCGGGATGCAGCTCGAAGCAGAAAATGTACGAATGTACTAGTTTTACTTTTGCACTAGGGATAAATTCGACCAAATCTTCATAGGCGTCTTTCATAGGCGTCCAAAGTAGGCAACCCATCTTTATGAAATTTTCACGGTTTATTATGGGGTTCACTGGGTACAGCAAAGGTGCCACATCCCCAGGCTATATGAAATTTCAATTCGTCATAACCAGGGTTGGGCATTTTTGCACTACCACTAAATTGCACTACCACTAAATATTTAGTGATAGTGAAAATCTAATACCACTCCTTTTAGTTATAGTGAAAAAAAATTCCATTGCCACTAAATAGTGGTAATGATAGTGGAAATGCAATAGCACTATCACTATGATAGTGAAAAAAATTGCATTATAACTAAAGGGACAACAAATTTTGTAGTGAATCATGACCTCTATCTAAGAATATTTAAATGTGTTAATGATGTCTGATATTAGTTATCAGCTGGTAATAGTGCTACTGTTACAGACAAAACAAAAATTTTATTAGGTCGCCATAGTATATAGCATACAATTCTACATACATACCTACGATTCAGTTAAGATCAATAATATTTAAGTACATACGTACATACATGCAATGTATTGAAAAACAATAGCTTTGCATGTACATATTCAAAGTTGTTTTGCTATTTTTTGTTTGTACCTGTGGATGATTTAACAGTAATATCGCACCAATTTATGTACACTAGGGTGTCCGTTATTTACTAAGTTGTCTTTTTTGCAAATGCTCCCCAAATTTTGAAGCTATGACCTAAAAAGAAATATAAGGCCAAAATGAACCCTTAACATTCTCAGTATTTTATTTGTTTTCAGTGGAATAAATGAAGTAAAAAAACAAATTATCGGCCTACCGGATGTAATGAATTTTTTTTCCACTATCACTAAAAGGATAGTGGTAGTGGTATTGGATTTTCACTATCACTAAAGGTTTAGTGAAAGTGAATTTTTTTATTCACTATCATTAATATTTAGTGTTAGTTAAACTCATGTTTTAACTATCACTCATGTTTTAACTATCACTAAAGAAATAGTGGTAGTGAAACGCGTAGTGCATTAAATTTTTAGTGCACTATGCCCAACCCTGGTCATAACTCTGAACTTGTTTGGTCTAAATTAATAATATTGGGTGCGTCCTTTAGTCAAGATTTACACAATTTTAGAAAAGTGGGCGGTGCCACACCCACATATTTTTATGTATTGTTTGTCTTTCAGTCATGTCCAAAATTTATTGTCGACCTCGTTGAAACTTCCAAAGTGCGTTCAGAAGTTCGCTGGGTCCGACAGTTTTTGGTTATACGAGTATAAAGTTGCAATTCGGCTTAGCTAAGAATTTTTTAGATCAAAGATATATTATATATATAGGTTTGTGTTCTATATATCAAAAATAAAACGTGGAAAAAGTTATCATTACCAAGACCAAAAAAAAGTTGTCTAACTATATCTTAGAAACTACTTACATATCAGTACCTGCAGGGGAAAAGGGAGAAGGTGATTAGGAACAGAAAATATGAGATGTAGAGGTGTTAGAAGAAAACGAAAAGGGTTAAAAAATAACGGGACATGGCGGTGGGGGGAAAGCAAAAGTAGAAAGAAAAGGGAAGATATATGGATAAAGGAGAGGAAGCGCCGAGTGGGGTGGGAAGAGAGTACCATTTTTTAAAAGTAGGCAAGTCAAATTTCAGGCAAGACAACGTATGCCGGGTCAGCTAGTTTTAAATAAAAGCATAAATAAGAACAGTTGAAATGTTAAACCAAATTTGGGTTAGTCATGTCAAAAAATTTTGGGTAAAATTTCTATATACCACCACAGTAGTACTAAGGCAAAGAAATCATGAAAGCGGGTATATACGAGTACAACGATATTGGAACGTATTTCTCTGAAATCAACAAATTGCTGAAGACATCACGGCATGGCGCTCACGTTATCTACCTTCGCCTTAGAATTTATAAGCGAGTGCAATTGCACTTGCGGCGTCGCTTTTGTTTTGGTCCGCATATTCAGGGCCACTTAGCCACATTGACAGCCAACAGTTTGCAAGACATTTAGTTTAACCGCGGCCACGACAGGGTCTTTGTAGAAGTGGCAATGCCAAGGGAAAGCATTTGTTTTCATCATTGATGGCCAATTATAATGTTTTCTTTCCATTTATATTTTGGGTTGCCTATTGAATCTTTTTTTTTTGTCATGCGTTGTTGCATTATTTTTGAAATTGTCTAATCTTCTACCACGCTTTGCGTTTTGCATTCATTCATTCTCTCGATTTCCGTGGGACAATTGGTCTTGAAAATATTTATGAAATTTTCACAATTTGCATTTCCTTTTAGTTGCATTTTCGAAACAGAAGCATCAAAACGAGTCGCTGTGGTTTGGAAAACGATTGACGTCTAGTGCTGGGAAATTTTTAATAACCCCCACCCAAAAAGCTAAACTTCCACAAAAATATTGTTCTTATAAGACGGTAGCAATGGGTAAAAATAAGAGTGGTGGTGGCGGCGGTAGTGGTGGCGGCGGCGGTGGTGGTGGCGGCGGGGGAAATGTAAGCAAAATTTGTGTTATGCAAGCGAAATAATTATTGTGCTCGTAAGTAAATACAAATATAGGCGGATTTTAATGCATGATCTGGCTTAGTCTGAACTATGTCGCAGACATCGAATTTTTCATTGAGGTTACGCATACACCAGCGAAGTGCTTTTTGCTTTATATCTGAACTAGTTAGAGAACATATGTATAAACTTACCCCCATTTCGTTGATACTTGAACTACCTTCGCTTAAAAAAAGATATGCGACGAGACCCCCTCCCCCCAGCTGTCAATATGAAAAACACGGCAATCATGTTTATTAATTCGTGCAATGGACTTCAAGTTGGAGGTTGAACTATACAAATTTAATACCGCAGTGAACCATATAAATAAATAAATTGGCAGACAAGCTTTCAACGTCTTAAGGCATAAGCCTCACAAATTTCGTTTCAACCCGCATTAATTACAAAATCTAAGCCTTAAGAATACAAGCGGATTGTTGTACATAATAACCATTAAAATAAATTTAGCAGCGAATGACAAAAAAAATATTCAGGCCTATTACGTTATCCGACGAATGCATTGCGGAGGGAGTGCGATCGATTCGCGACAAAATACTTGCGGATTTAATCTTCAAAACTAAAAAATGGGCATTGCAAAGATATTTTCTTATATGTTTTGTGTTGACTAGGCAAGTAAATTTAAAGGAAATCGATAAAATTGATTTTACTAAGTTTTTTTCACGAGTCGACCAGCACTCCCCGCGAATGACATCCGCCGGCTATCGGAATAGGAATGATTTGCTTAGAAAGTTCCTACAAGTATAACTCAATCAATCCTGCATGAAGTTAAATTCAGTCTTAACTAAGGCACAACATACATACAATTTAGGATCAGTTTCCCCGCTGCTCCTGTATTTATCGCTTCGGTTTGGATGCTTAGCTAAGGGTGGCACTATATCTAAAAAACCGATGCTAATGACTATCAGGAGCTTGAGAATGATTATGTGTATTCTTTGGCTGGCTTGCCAGAATCTCGAAATAGTTATAACTAAAATTTATTAGCCTATAAATGGCTAGATCTAACATACATAATCTGACTTGTTGACACATTTCGTTTTTTTCGTCTACTTTCCAGAAAAAAAGTGGTGGCGGTGCTGACAAAGGCGGAGGCAAAAACAAAGCAGGAGGTGGCGGTGGTGGTGCTGATAAGGGCGGAGGCAAAAAAGTGCAGGAGCAGAAGGGGGGTGGAGGAGGCAAAAAGGGAGGAAAAAAGTAGAAGTCCTCCAAACTTAACAAATCTCATTTAATTAAAATGCCTTCAGGTTAGGAATATAAATGTGACTATTCTTTCATATTGATAACAACAAAATACCTGTATAGTAATTAAGTGCCGAGAGTGCAATGCAAAAGATAATAAGGAATATATGTTCAGATACATATTTACGAGTATATGTAAAAATCATTAGAATATTAAAAGAAATCTGTGTCAACTAGCAACAAAGGCCAAAGTCGACCTTACACGAAGTTAAGTTATTAGTAGCATCGTAAGCTCCGTCCTAAGATCTACTCAATATTGGTCATTCCAAAAATTGGTAATAACAACCAAAGTAAAATTTAACCCCATAGTAATATTTTATTCCTTCTAGAACTTTTCAAGTTTATAATGAGAAAATGTATGTTTCATATGCTGGAAAGCACATAGTACATTCCCCAATATCAGAGTGCAGAAATATAGAAAATAGAATGAGAGATCTTATATTCGAATGTACCTAAAATTACAGCTTTACTTTGAAAAATACATGAGCGTATCAAATCGTCATTAAAAAAAAAAAATGAACATTCGTATGCTATCAACAAATAAATAAAATAAAAAAAAATTTTGAAAAATTTAAATAAACCTATTTACAAAGAAGTAATTGCTCAGATACGATTTTGCCGTGCCTTACATAAAGATATTAGCAGTTTAGGAGGTACTTTGTAACGCAAAACGGATTTCGAAGATTCCATGCAAGGGACCGGTTTCTTCATATAGGCTTCAGCCGCTCGTGTTTTTGTTTGTTTTTGCGTTACAAATATTCACGTATACTACTACAAGCTCAAAATATGATGTAGGCTGTCCTCTTTTGATTTCGAATTGGAAACGCATTGCCGGAATATTGCACCCGCGATATAGAAGTATTACATATATGGTATGTTTATATTGAGAAAACAGAAGTTGACAATCAGACACGTAAGTTTATATTGATGAAGTAAAACTTAATAATCGGACATGTTAATTGATATTCAGAAAGTAGAGAACGACAATTAGAAAATATAAATTCATAATGAGAAATACACTCACAATACAAGATAAAACTACGTTTCACGCGGATGTGCTCAACTTAATTGATATGCAAGTAAGAGGGTGAATATGGTGTAACATTGATTATATATTGCAGTGAGCACTACAATGTACCTTATGTGGCACTTTTGAGGTACTGCAGCCTGGGCACGCAGACTTCAAATCAGTTTTCTTGTAACACAATTATAACTTATTTGTTTATGTCCTTATTAAAAAGTTCAATATACCCACTATTACCTTACATATCCTCATACTCAATTTACATATTCTCAATATAAATTAACATTTCTCATTATTAAATTGCATTTTCTGAATATCAAGTTATATTTCTCATTATAAGCTTTTTTTCGCAATATAATTATGAAAACGTGTAGTATAAAGAAATATCCTAAAATAAGCTACAACAAATATTGCGGTATAAGGGCTGGAGAATGAGTGGTTAGTAAATATTCAAAAAAGTATTTGCTTACACTGATTTTCAAAGCTCTCTTCCTACAAACTTTTGAAAATACACTTTGGCTGTTACTACCTGTTGGCACAAATATGTATATTAAGAGATCAAGAATCAAAACCTGGCTTTACACGCGATTATTTTATTTTATTTTATAATTAATTTACTTGTACATAATATAATCGTGAATATACTGAGTGAAATTATACTGTTCTCTTTTGTTGTGGATTCTTCAGTAAAGTGTGCAACATTTTAAAAATGATAAATTACAATTATAACATTTTCAACACTAAAATAAATGACTAACTTAAATATGTAAGAATTTGTATGCACTATGGAACTATGCTTGCATACTATACATGAATACTTTTTGACCGTACAGACGTTCCTTACTACCGAAACCAGTCCTGTGACATTGCGCCGAAAAATGAGGCCGCGCCAGATTTCGATTTAGATTCACTTTTATTTTTCGTGCCAGTATTCACCATGGATGAAGTCGACGCATGGGCTTTGCGTGTGGGTGTGCTCTGTAGGTGCAGGTAGATAGAAACAAAATCAAATTATGTTTTCTTATTTATATATATAATTCATTATATAAAAATATTAGTTGCAATAAACTTGTTTAGGTTTGCGTTATGTTAGCTGAATTTGTGAAAATGGTTTAAGTCCAGTTCTATTCTTTTTTTGACACAAGGTTGCAGGGTGAATTTCAGGTTTCTTTTCTGAGAACCCTTTTGAGCCTCTTTGCTAGTTTTGAAAAAGTTCAGGGTGCAAATTCGCCCTTTTAGGATATGACATGTATTATTCAAATTGTTTCCCAAAGATGAACTTACACCACTTTCAAACTTATTGGCTCGTATGTTAAACAAAGCGGAATGAAGCTAGGCGCATTAGTTTCAGCGACAAAAAATTAATACAAGCATATAACGCTAAGTTTTAGTAAACATTTGGTTTGGGCTGGATGCATCGAAAGGCATGCATACATCGATATACCGATGTTTAAGGAGCAGACTACGTTTCTGACCAAACTAGTAGAAGCACTATCAATTTTTTGTTCAGTGCACTTATTTTTCAGGTATAGTTTAAAAGTTGGATTGGGGATGGCAGTTGCATCGAATCAAATTTTTTTGTTTCATCGAAGTAAAACATTGTTCTTGTGATACATAATTGCTCTCTGACAATGCCCACATTTAAAATGAATACCACATTAATTTAGAAGCAAGCATGTTTATGAGTCAAAAGGTCGTTATTTGGCATAATAGGGAAAAGGTAAAGTGAATTGTTGAGTCCATAATAAACTTTTTTATGTTAGCGGTACATTTCTATTACAAATTTCTGAAAACAACTAAAGCTCTAGCGCAACAATATGTATACTTATCAGTTCCAAAATAGGTTAAGCTTACGAGTGTTTAGCTACAAGTCAAAGAAAATATTCTTGAAGAAAATTCAAAGCATACAATTTCTGGTATTTGAGAAATCCATGAAACCTTTGCTTCTTTGATACTGAGTTAACTGCGCGAAAAATTCATTAGAACCATACATAAAGCAAGCATTATTTACGTCGGTTAGCCAATCTGGTGACGTGTCCCACCTAGTTCTAATCAGTAGTCAACTATGCGTTAAAAAATTTTTGATTTTAGAAATCCGTGATATTGGAGTTATATATGGAGATTGTTGTTGTTGTTGTTGTTGTTAACAGTGCTTCGCCCTGCCCAATGGGCTCGATCACTCTAAATTGTCATCAGGCTCTTCTAACGGAAGTCCGAGGAAATGCGCAGTTTCCACAGGGTTGGACCAGAGTGATGTGGGTGTTAGAAGAGTGGGTTCAACTGAACAGAAAAAGAGATGTATGGTATCATGAGGGGTCATACCACATGCAGGGCATGTATTTGGTATGTTGGGGTTCAGTCTGCATAAGTAAGAGTTTAACCTATTACAATATCCAGAGCGAAGTTGTGCTAGTATGACGCTAGTCTCCCTCGGAAGTACACGCTCCTCTTCAGCCAATTCAGGTGGTTGAGTATTAATAACGGGATTCACAGGCCGAGATCTGAGGGATCTGTCTACCGACTCAGTGTGGAGGTCATTTAGAGCCCGTCTATGGTTCCGCAGATCAAACGGCAAAGAGATATGATGCCGGATCTCATCGTAATGCTTACGGAGATGTCTCCTTATGTCTCTGGGGGGCGGTGCTACATCCAAAAGATGTCGGTTTGGATGACTAGGTTTGTGACAGTTCAGAAGGAACTGTCTACTCAAGAGTTCCGCGTGCTCTTGAACATTGAGCAATTTCGCCTCTTGATGGAGGTGAGACTCAGATGACATAAGCAGGCATCCCGTAGCAGTTCTGATGGCAGTGTTTTGGCAGACTTGCAATTTCCTCCAATTGGTGTCAGAAAGATTGGGCGACCATATAGGCGCAGCATAGTCAATAACCGGCCGGCC
The DNA here is from genome assembly GCA_949987695.1 of Merzomyia westermanni. Classification (NCBI taxonomy): domain Eukaryota; kingdom Metazoa; phylum Arthropoda; class Insecta; order Diptera; family Tephritidae; genus Merzomyia; species Merzomyia westermanni. The sequence continues at coordinate 1,432,600 of OX465288.1, forward strand.
AATAGCCTTATATGTAGCAAGCAATGTTTCTTTGTCTTTTCCCCAAGTACTGCCGGCCAGTGACTTGAGGATCTTATTGCGGCTCTGTACCTTTGAGGCTATTGCGGTGGCGTGACCAGCGAAGGTGAGGCCGTTGTCAAATGTCACGCCCAAGATTTTTGGGTGGTTGACAGTAGGTAGAGGTACTCCATCTACGTGGACATTTAACTCTTGCCCCATCTGCGCATTCCATGTGGTAAACAGGGTCGCCGTAGATTTAGTCGGAGACAGGGTCAGATTACGCTCGGTGAAGAAGCTGGAAAGGTCACGGAGGTAACTGTTGATTCTTATACAGAGTTCATCAATGGAGGGACCCTTGCCCGAGGCCATTATCGTGCAGTCGTCAGCGTAGGAAACAATGGAGACTCCCTCTGGTGGGGGGGGAAGTCTCGAAATATAGAAATTAAACAAGAGGGGAGAGAGAACACCACCTTGCGGCACCCCTTGTTTTATTCTTCGTGGTCTAGATTTCTTGTTCCTAAATTTGACTGTTGCCTGTCGACCATTGAGGTAATTAGCGGTCCACCTCTTAAGGCCGGCAGGGAGCGGTGTCTCATCCAGGTCTCGGAGGAGAGTGGCGTGATTGACCGTGTCGAATGCATTTGACAGATCAAGTGCCACGAGAACCGTCCTATGGTTTGGTGGATTTTGATTCAAACCGTTGTTAATCTGCGTTGTAATGGCGTTCAAAGCGGATGTCGTGCTGTGATTTTTGCGAAAACCATGTTGATGATCGGCCAATTTTAGATTTGTAACGAAGTAAGGAAGCAGAATGGACTCTAGCAATTTCGCTACCGGCGAAAGGAGGGATATCGGACGATAGGACTCTCCTAGGTTCGCCGGCTTCCCTGGTTTTAATAGGGGAACTACAATCGCTTGTTTCCATATCTCAGGTATAACGAAGGTAGTTAGAGAGAGATTGAAGAGAGCCGCTAAATAATTCTGTCCTTCATGGCCAAGGTGTTTGATCATCTTCATGGCAATTCCGTCGGGTCCGATGGATTTTGAGGGTTTGGCCTTCATTATGGCTCCCTTAACCTCTGCGGCTGAGACGGCAATGGGCGCAGTTGAGTGTTTGTGTTTGCGCGCACGTCGGAAGGCTCTTCTCTTAGTCCTATCCGCAGGTGGATGCATTATAAACAGCCGGCAAAAGGAGCTCGCGCATTTCCTGGCGTCCGATTTGACACTGTCGCCGAAAGCAATGGCGACCTTGTCTTTGTGTTTGGTCGGATTGGATAGGGCCTTGACAGTCGACCATAGTTTGCCGACTCCGCCGGAGAGGTTGCATGTCTCAAGGTGTTGTTTCCACTTGGTCAGCTTGTGTTCGTTGACAATCCTACGGATTTCAGCATTGAGATCTTTTATTCTGGGATCTGCGGGATTGATAAGTCTCACTTGGTCACGTTCTCTTGCCATCGCCGCAGCTTCTGCCGGGAAATTCGGACGAATTACTGGTATTCTGCCAGCAGGAATAAAGCGGCTTGAGGCTGAATCGATGATCTTGCGAAACTCTCGTTCGCCTTTGCGTACGTCCGTTGGAGTGGGTAAGGCAGCGAAGGAGCGCTCTGTATATTCAGTAAAGCGGTCCCAGTCCGCTTTGGTGAAGTTGATGTATGTTATTTTATCAGTCGTTATGAAGTCGGTCGGTCGTTCAACAGAGAGTAAGATGGGTAGGTGGTCTGAAGCTAATGTAAGCATCGGTCGCCAGATGACAAAGTTAATAAGGCCCGCGCTCGTTATGGAGATGTCTGGCGAGCTGTGACAGTTGCCTGCCACCCTGGTGGGGGCATCTCCATTGACTGTACAGAATGCTGAGTTATCTATTTGGTCTGCAATTGCCTGTCCTCTACTGTCTGCTGGCAAGTTGGAGTGCCAGAGATCGTGATGTGCGTTGAAGTCGCCTAGGATTAGGCGGTTATCGCCCCTTAGCAACGCACTAATGTCGGGATGATAATCTCTAGGGCAACACGTGACAGGAGGAATATAGATGTTTATGATTTGCAGGTCGGCGTCTCCTGACCGGACTGCTATGCCTTGGCATTCTAAGGTAGAGTCCCTGGGGTCGACGTCAGGGGAAAATAGATTGTATTGTACAGAGTGATGTGTAATGAACGCAAGGCCACCCCCAAGACCGCTGGGACGGTCTTTACGATGTACATTATACCCATCACAAGTTCGTAAGTCCGATCTCGTGTTCAGTTTTGTCTCTTGTATCGCGGCGATTTTGATGTTGTGCGTCTTCATAAAGTCAGTTATCTCCGCGATCTTTCCAGCTAATCCGTTACAGTTCAGCTGCAGAATTTTGAAGTGTGTAGGAGGGGAGGCGGGGGACATACTAGGCGTGAGGGACGGATGCGTTTGCCTAGGTGGAGGTAGGCTAAGGCCTAAACTATGTCGCAGTCTAGAGTTGACAGCGCCATGGCCGATGTTGTCTGGCGTGGAGGGCGGCTGTGTACTGCAACAGGGGGCTATGAACGAATCCGTCCAAAGGTTGCCGTTTGCGAGCCCAGAGCACATAAGGGTGTGACACAGGCCAAGGCAACTGTTGCACTTGACCGATGTCGCAGGCGTATACAATCTTTGCCGACAAACGGTGCACGTAGTGAAAGGTACTAGGAGGTGGTGTTCCTGACCCACGTGCAGGCTGGAAGCAGGGGGGGGGGCATTAGGGGCAGAGACAGAGGGGACTGACGCTCGGCGATGCTCATATCTGACCTATTCCGGGGGGAATAGGAGTGTTGAGCGGCAGTGTGAGATGGAGACGCTGGCGTGCGTGAGCGACAGTCGGGAGTGGGTGAGGCAGGGATGGCAGCGGTGCTGCCAGTCGTGTAGACTGAGCCACTATTGTGACTATTGGAAGTTGTTAGAGGCGGTAAGGGAGTGCCAGAGCGGCGACTACCGCGGGACGTCCTAGGACGTGTACAGCAAGGTGCCTCAAAAGTACTAAAGAAAGTACGGGGTCTGTGGATGGCAGGGTTAAGCCCTGAACATCCAGATTTATGTAACCATCTCTTACACTTGGCGCATTGTACCGAATACGACCGTTTAATATAAATTTTCTTCCAGCAAACGCAGCAGATCCAGTCTCTTGGTCCAGGGTTGGGTTCGACCCCAGCCCGTAACAAGAGACAATGGAGCAACCCAGCTGCAAGGGTTTGCTCCGAGGACGACAATTTAAGGGTGGGACGGGACAGATTGGACAGGGTTACACTGAAATAACAGCCCTTGGCCGGGTGAGAAAACCCGGGTCATTCCGGTGCGATAGAACCGGCTGTTGTGGGAATGTATATGGAGATTATTATCCTTTACCTCGAAAATACCAACCACCAAAATTTTGTTTTGGAAAAATATAGCCGCTTCATGCGTTATGAAAAACTGACTTAGGCCCAGTTTTCAGTCCTTGGTTAAGTTCAGTTTAAACTAAGTTTGCTTAAACTCGGCATAAATTTAAACTCCAGTTAAACTGCAGAGCGGTTTTTGTGTGAGAGTTTAAGGCCGCTTTTAAGATTTGCTCTTTATACGGCAACATTGGTTTTTTTTTTTAATCTAGATACGGAAACAGATAGCATTTGTTTACATATTCAACGCCATTGCTTCTCCTCAATATTGTAATAGTTAGGATTTCGCTAATTTCTGCATCACTATAATCACTTTCGTCAGATGATATATCCAGTATTTAATTAAATATAATAATATCGTCCTTTTTTAATTGCGTTCAGTTTATTGTTTCACAACCAAAACCATCAAATATGCAAACAGCTGACAGGTTAACTAGAGTTTAATCCTGCCAAATTGGCCGCTTAAACTACGTTTAAACTTCGTTAAAGTTGACTGAAAAACTGCGTAACAAGTTTAAGCTTAGTTTAACTGACAAACTGAGTTGAAATTGTACTGAAAAACCGGGCCCTAATGTAAAAAAGATGAGGATCCAGTTGTTTGTTTGTTCGTTTTTTTACAAAACAAATAGACAAGGAACCAGTTTCTGACTTAAACGTTTACAGCAGGGATTCTGTACTTTGTCGACTATATTTTTTAACAAAAACATAATATTCAACCTGAAGTGTATCGCCATTCTATTCCTTACTGAAGTGTCAATGTACAACATTTTTAGGTCGATCGCAATGTGATAGTACCGGAGTATTCGGGGTCCACCCCCGCCAAAGGACTGTCAACATCAGTATAAGTTCAAAGGTTTCTTGAAATCTCCCACATACATGTACTCGAACTGAGCTGGTTTGGAGTATAATGGATATAATAATTTACCTTTTCAGTATCTTGAACAGTATTAGTTTTACGCTCTGCATTGCCCGTAGAGGAGGCAGATATAACCGGCAGCAACGGAAACCACAGCGTTGTTGAGCCACTTGAACTCAAACTCATTACATTGGGATCTTTTTCTTGCACTATTCCTGCTGTAGTCATATGCGTAGGCAATGTTGGTGTCAATACACCAAATTCACAATTAAATCTTTTAACAGACCTCTTCACATTAAACGAAATGTGTTCAGCAAATAATTCAAAATCGAAAGGATCAATCATTTCTTTTAAAGAGTTTTGTAAAGCAGTAAATTGTTCATTTAAGTTGCGATCATCACGTGTTATGCCGAATATGCTTTGTATAAATTTCAAATCAAAATATAATTGCAAGGCGATATTTTGATTTATCAACAGCTTTTCATTTGCCAAATGTTGATAATGCTGCAGTATTTGTGTAAGCAATTGCTGATTAAAGTAATGCAGCACTTTTGCGGGTAAAGTTTGTGGCACAATTGCGTTTAGTGCGCCTATCAAAGTGAACAAATATGTTTGTAGTGATATGCACGGCTGGTTAGGAATACGAAAAGTGGAATGTATGATGGTCTCCTTCTCATCCTTTTGCTCCAGTTTAACAGTTTCCCAGTTCTACGATAAAAAACAGTTTAATAAATTAAAGAATAAAATATGTTTCATTACCATGTGACACTTACTGCGAATTCTTCAAGAATATTATTATGTGTTATAGCATTGGGAAGCATTTTCTCACAATTGTACTCTTCGTGTATGCCATTTGCAACTTGCTCCCAGAAATGAAAGGCTTCTTTCTCAAGTAGCGTACACACGCGATTCCAGTGCTCAACACTATTTGCAGCTACATTTCCTACCCACTGTCGCCAACCGCTACGCTGGCAAAAGCAGACCTTCAAGTTTGGACAAAGTTCGACCAGCGCTACACAACACCGTGCCACAAATAGTAGTTCGCACCGTTGCGTGGGTACGAGGTGTAAACTTTTAGCTCGACTTAAAAAGTGTCTCAACTGTGCTTCAGCAGTCTCACGCAAAAATACTATCATAGCTATCTTGTCTTCGGCGCGTGTTGCCTGCTCCTCGAGCAATACATTCATTTCAGAAACTATACCTTCCAATTGAGAATCGAATTCAGCGCATAGAGTAATTATGTCCACATCATAACCTTTTGTTTTCATTAACAGTTTCTTAACTTTGAGATCCTCATTTAAGGCAACTGCTAAACTAGGCGGCAGTTCCGATGAATACTCACTCCATATGTCCAAAGTATTTGCAGCTACGTCTGGCAATGTTCTTTCCAATGATTCAAACGCTATTTGCATTGCCTTTCCCCAACTGTCGTGGATTATGTCATGAATACGCTGATTAATGAGTGGCACGTATTTAAGTTCAAAAAAGTCCAGTGTGTGGGAGAGTTGTAGCCTTTTGACCATTTTATCGAAATTCAAATGTTTTCTGTAGGTATTTCCTTCAGTTTTTATTTCTTTAATGGTACTCATCGTCGAAACAAAGTCAAAGAGTTTTTTTAAATCGGTCGTAGCAATGCGTCTAGTATCAACCAGCCACTGTTCTAACGAAGCACGTAATTCCGTCTCATCTAGTGATTGGAGCTCGATTTTAGGACGAAAATTTGAAATAATTTCCGGCAGCAGATATGAAAATTGTGCATCAGTTCGATGCATCAACGTTATTGTGGGTGGTGCATTTGCATTGTTGAGCTCAGCTAATTTTCGAAAAAGCAAACTGTCTTCTGTAACAAAAATAGATGTATAAGTTGGTTTTTCTAAGTAATTGAGGACTACAAACCCAAGAAACATTTAATTATTAGCTCGATTGTACCATATAGTATACGTAAACTAGCTAATATCCGATCCTTAACGCGTCTTCGTTCACCCTTAGGAAATATTGTACCCTCGCTGAGGCAGCCGGCAAAAGCGTTGCATCGCAAGTTGAGAAATGTTTTAAAAATGTTATTTATAGTATTCTTTTCTAGCAACAGCAGGCTGAGTAAACAATCCAACGCCACATCAGCGCTCAAATCTTCACGCTCCAATGCCATTAAAACGTGTTGCTTTATCGTCGCATTGAAAGGCTTCAATATTTCCCATTGTTTCTTCGCAACAGGCAGATGCTGCATCAATGAGTTATTCGAATCCAATTGCAATCCTGTGCTTATGTGTCTGCTATATATAAACAGTTCACTCGCAGTATGGAAGCGCTCCTCATCGATTTGTGTCCAAATTAATTCAGGCAGCGCTGTAAGTAGCTTAATCTGAACCATAGTATTGAAATAATTGTTTAGCTGTTTATTCGCATTTCGATTCCTTAGCATATTATCTGGTGCACTAGTTTTAAAGCCCAATAGCTGTTGTTCGTTAAGTTTTCGGCAACTCGTACTTATGGAGTCTACTTGCTCAATGAGTTTAGCGGATGAATCCTTCATAGCAGCAATTGTGTCAGCAGCTTGCAATAGGTCACGATAACGTTCGCTATGCAACAAAAATTTATTATGAAACTATTACTAAACTTTTTTGTGCAAACTGCAAAGCACAACTTACCCGACCATCAAACGCAATTCTTCTCTCTTGTTTTCGACAACGGATTGGATTTTCTTATGTACAACATCGATTTCTGGAACATTGTGCTGCTCGAAGAGATTGTCCACATCCAAATTTAACAGGTTAGCGGCATCCATTGCGCATAGCTTATTTTTTTTTTGTAATTGCAATACTCCAAAAATTTTATCCGATGCGGCTACCAAATGAAAACAAAATTTTGACACGTCGCTAACAGCTGATGGGACTTCGCGACATCTACCGGCTGCTAGCAAAAAATATGTTAATGATATTAGGTATGTTCGTGTAAAAGTTCAATAACAATTATCCAGCGACGAGATTTTTTCGAATTTTTAATGATTCTCTCACGCTGAAAGATGATTGCAAACTTTTCCACGAACGCTAATTTGCAAAAATTGGCAAGCTTGAGCGCCAGCTAATCGCCACAGTGCAGCAGACAAACAAAATTGCAACATTGTGAGAATTAAAATATTTTTTGCATGTTAGAGTTCTATATTTTAACTAAACTATGCACAAAAAATTAGAAACATACGCAAATTAAAACATGGAATTGAACTCATTTGTGGAATAAAACACAACCATGTGTCACAATCAGCTGATTTCCTTGATTGCAAATTCTTGTTGGCTGAAATTTATTCAGCAAGAACTCGTAACTTCTCCCAAAATCAAGTCGTTTTGCTCTATCAATTTGCTCTCACTTGCAATTTTTTTGACATCACGAACGCGATATAGACACAAATAATGATAATTCGTACCAATTTGTAACAATTATTTGCATCACGAACGGACCTATTGTTGCGGGTTAGTTGAGGAATTTATAATAGGGCTGCCACTACAAATCGAACTATTTTGTTATACCTAGTAGCAAAGAGGGAATATAATTATAGCTATATATTTCTACACATTTCTTGTTTGTGCTATGTGTGTATGTAAATTTTGTTTGCCTAACAAGCCCTACAACTAGCGTTATATATATATTGGTTTGGTAATTTTTTTAAACCAGGCACCGACTGCTAACACACGTTGAAAGACGCGTCTCGGTCACAGGAGAATTGTATATACATTGTATGGAAATAATGTATATAGATTATTGACCATTTACAGAGCAACAGCTTTATTTTTTTAAAGATGGGGTCGCCTATGCAGAAAGGGGTTCTGCCCATTTATCATACGAAAGATTTCATTATAGATGTAGCGCTAAATAGTCAATATAATTTTTAGGTCACATATTAAGGCCCGGGTTTTCAGTGCAAGTTCAACTTGTTTGCATAAACGTTAAGTACAGCATTTGGAAGCGTCGTTATACTGGTGGCAGTGGCACAGGTGATACGCATCTCGACCACAACGTGTGCGTCGCAGGAACCAGGAATTCACCAATCTCTCTAGGGTTCCAAAGTCCCCAAGTGGGCCCACAAGAACAATGCAGACCCTACACGGGTCCGATTAGCGTTAATCGGCTCTTTAATTGACAAGTTCCTCCGTTATCTGTCAAACAAATTGCCAGCTAGTTTGTTAAATGATTTTGGACTTTTGTTTTGTTTTTTTTTTCATGTTTTAATTGCAAATATTTTTTAAAATATATATTATCACTAATTTATTATTTCCGCCATTTTTTAAAGTACAACGTCGACCTGTAAACAAATGTCATCTCTTGTCTTAGCTGGGTGCATAAAAACCAGTGCTACCGTACAAGAGAGGCATTTAAACGCTCACTGAAAACCCCATTCGCAGTTTAACTGAAGTTTCAATTTCATCTGAGTTTAACTAAGGACTGAAAAACAGGGCCTAAGTATTTAAAGAAATAAAAGCAAGTGCACAGAAAGTGCGCGGTATTGGTCGAACTCTACATTTACAGAAATTAAATGGCACAGCAGCCATCACTTAAAATTTTTTTATTAGTTTCTTGAAAAAAAAATAAATAAAAAAGTATTAAAAAATCATGATTCGGATGGAATTATTCAGAGCTAAGAAAATTTCATTTTACACAAATTCTAGACTTTCCTTAAACAAATGTTCTGCTTTTTTGCCAAAGCTTTGAGCTTGTCGGACACAATCCGAAGCTCGGTAGTCCTCCCTCAAGCCAACAGAGACGGTTTTACTTAACACGCCGACGCTGTTCAGGAGAGCACCCAAATTATTTTCCTGGAGGGGAATAGCTTTACTTAATGCGCTAGATCGTTTAAAATAGGCTAATGAACCCCCATTAATGTTACAGATATAATACATCCGAGTTTTTAAAAACAACATAGACCCCGCCTTATAAATATTTGAAACAAAATGTCAAAATAAAACTTCTACAACATTTTTCACAAAAAACCAGAAATTTTATATTTTTATCAGAAATCTAAAGAGCAACCGACAATGAATTATCTTATTCAACGCGGAAAGGTTCGTAACCAGATGATCAATGTGCCGAAAGGCCTCCCGGAATTGTTGTCGGACATTACACGCGAGGTGCTGCGCTGTCAGCCAACCTCAGAGTGCCTCTGCCAATTCATTATTGATTATCTACATTCAGTAATCGTGACCCGCGATAAAGCCAGAGGTAAATGATGAATTACCGCCATACGGAGGTCAAAAGTTTAACTTGTACATATTTCGCACACAGTGGCCAAGGGAATCATCGATCGGGCATTATCTGTCGTAGATGAAATAATTGCTGATATGTGTGTTTGCGATATTAGCAAACACAAGGCTCAAGAGATGGCTCTGCATATGGAACAATGCTTCCGCCGCTTCCTTACCCGCATGCGCTGCGAGCAGAGGAAAGACATTGAAGTTATAAGCTTTGATGAAACCGATATGCTAGACGCGATGATTGAACGGTGCAAATTCACTGAACAAGAATTGAAAATTTCCAAACCAATGATCGAGGCGGCATATCGGCGCTTTGTCAATGCCTATATGAAGGCGCATGAGGTAAGATTTTGCTGGTATCCAAATGTTTCTTAAATGCATTCAATTTCCTATTAAAATATCAAGGACTTTGAGGGCACCGAGGAGCTCTATCAATACTTTAAGCAACGAGAGCTCAATCGCTTAGAAGCGGAGAAAGAGAAGAAAGCTGCAACCAGAATTCAGGTTACTCAGTTGATTTTCAAGCTGTAAAAGTAAAATGTATATATCGATACTTTAGGCTACATATCGCGGTTATAAAGTGAGGAGGGGTTTGACCAAGCCTGAAGCTAAAATGGAAACTGAAGAAGAGGTACGCATTCAAGAGCCTTCTTTCAAATTCATCAAACTTGGCGTATTTCAAGTATTCCCTTTTTGTCATTATATGTAGATCGACCCAGACCTCCTAGAAGTGCAAAATCAAGCTGCTGTGACGATCCAAAAAGCTATGCGTCGCTACATGGCTAGTTTGGACTCACAAAAAGAGCAAAAGGTATGCGAATTAAAATCTGAGTAATTTAATATTTGTATTTTTGTAGGATCCAGAAGTCTGTGAACCTGCCTCAGATATCAAAGTTGTAAGCTTATTATATTATGAACCGTTTAGATTAGAAGCTCACTTGACGTTTCTTCTTCTAGGCTGTCCCTGGCACAGTTGAGGAGTTACCTGCTGAGGTCCCAGAACACGAAATGGTAGGCTTTTTAACGTACAAATTGAAGGTGATTGCTGAAATAACCCGGGCACGGACTTGGGTGGCAAAGTTATACAAATTATAAAAGATAAGTAAAAAGCTAAACAGCTTAAATTGTATAAACAAACATTGGGAACAAGTTTCATAAAATGAAACCGTCCGAGTCGTTTTCTGCCCCGAAAAGCTGATGCAAAATGGCAATCTGTCTTAGCAAATTAAGTTTCACCACAAATTTGCAGAGAAGCTTGGTCTAAAACTCTTCGGAAGTATATTCAACCAAATAATATTTATTCTTAAAATAAACTCGGTGGCAGATCGGCAGGGAGTTGTCTATTAACCTCTATAGTTGACAAAACAATCCACTCATTCTGTGTTCAGCACATTACGGGATCCGAAATAAATTTTTTAAACTCATACTAATTGCAGGACTTCTTTTATTAATAGCAATTTTCAAAATTCTTTACAATCAGACCTGTTTTCTCCAATTATTTATAGGAAGAAGACATCCCAGCAGAAATCGAACCGGAAGTGGCTCCAGAACAAGAACCTGAGCCTGAAATGGACATCGTTTTGGAGCCCGAACCTGTTATCGACCAAGAGGCTGGACGTGCGACTGCAACTGCCGCATTGGATCCGGAATTGGAGCCAGTATCAGATACAGGAAATGAAGTAGTGGAGGAAGCTGCAGAAGCAGAGGGCAATCCAAATGAAGCCGAAGCAACCGCAGAAGGTTAAATCTACGTTAAGATAATTTCTTTTTGCAACAAAAATGTCTATGATGGGATGTATGTATGTACCGATTGACAAGCCCATGTGCCTGCGGCTATAAAATAAAATTCGAGCATCCTTCACAATGGGCGAGTAAAAATATCCTGTAATATCGTATAATAGACGGGAATTAATCCGTTTGGCTCATAACGCTTCCAATGACTCATTCCACTGGATTTTTTTTAAAGAAATTTTGCTTCACTTTTCCTCGATTATATTTATGCCGGTAAAAAATCATATTCATATGGGATGGCATAAAAATCCGGTCGACTTGTTTTATGAACCGTGTTATTAAATTGTCCGCAAGCACATTACAACAACCCTAAAAGCGCAGTCTGGGCGCGCGCCAAAATTGCTTGGGAGAGACGATAAAGTAAGCAGTTTAAATTGTATGTCCTTGAAAATAGTACAAGTATGTGTCTTTATATCAGCATTCGAGCAAAGTACTTAAATGAAGGATACTATGAAAAACTGAGTACATTCAATAGATTCATAATTTAAGTTTATTGCAAGGATAACAACCCAATTGGGGCGCCGTACATGAAGCACTTTTTTGCGTGATGCCAAGCGCAGTGGAAGAATAACAAAAAAAATAATATACGAGTTTTAACTTATGACATATACATATTATACTGGGGGCATGCCACATGCGGATTACATACATACACGCTTACGCTAAATAAAGAAAATACCAGAGATTACTGCATACGCGCCCTTATCCAGTCGTCGAACACGGACACTCTGGTGTACACGTCCGGTATAACGCTGAATACACCACAAACAAAGAGTCCATAAGAAACAATACCGACTTGATGTAAGCCTGAATCGGTTTGCATTACGAGCGGGCCACCAGAATCACCTGAGCAAGCTCCTTTCAATATTGCACCACGCGCGCAAATCTCCGTCTCTGTCAGATCTTCCATGCCGCTATTTTTACATTCCTGATTTGTTATTGTGTGATAGTTCATAGTTTGCAGCGTATTTGGGTAGTTAACATTGTCAAACTCCGGTGGCAGGAAAGGAAAAGGTACGGGCAAACGCAGACCCCAGCCAGTTAAAGTAACTGGTAGACCACCCCCCACATGCTCAGAACCCAACACAGCAATTGCCGCCATTCGTGTGCCATCAAGTGCCAGAGGTTCCGTTAGTGTTAAAATTGCTATATCACTCGTCACCAATTCCTCGTAGTTCTCGTGTATTTCATATGAAGCGACTTGCACTCGTGTACCATCTGAATCGTTGAGGTCACGAACACCCGCCAAGACTATCATACGTGCCACATCAAAATCCTTACAGCAGTGAGCGGCGGTTAGAACGCGGCTTGGTGCTATGATGGAACCACCGCAGAAGTGCCGGTATTTATTTTTTCGGGTGAAGTACTGCAGAGAAACTTGATAGGGCACATGTTGCCCCGGAGGCACATCGTTGCCACCAACAATACGTGTTGAGTTCGAGCAGCTCGTCAAAGATACTGAAGAAAAAAAAGAGGACGAATAGAGAGGATAACGTGTAAAGAAGGGATAAAATAAGCTTACCGTTACTCAAATACAAAAAGACGCCCAGGACATTGAAAGCATTGAGGCTAGACATTCTGTTGACAATTTGTGGTTGAATTATGCTTTGCATTGGTATCAATCCGGCGTTTAGTATTTATAGTGACAAACGCTTTACTTTGTTTTAAATGCTATCAGCCATGAGTTTTAAGTTCACTCAGGCATATTTGCATAGCTATCAGACAGTTCAACGAATCGGAGCTGCACTTGAAATCCAATGGAACCTTCACTGGGTTCTCGAAGCGAAAATAATGCTGGTTGGAGTTTGTTAGAAAAATGAGTTGCATTTTTTTTATTAGCTAGTGTGCATGACCCAGTAGGCCGAACGTGGAAGAACTAACATTACCAAAGAACGTTCAACGTGATTAATAGTGAGAAACACTAAACCCTCAAATCGCGGGTAGGTAATTCACCACTAGGGAAATTTTCGTTTAAATCGCGAGTGTTAAGGTTATAAGCACTTTTATTTTTATTCAATATTCACAATAAAACGTTTTTGTAACTCCAACTATAATTTTTTGTGTGAATATTCAATTAAAACACTGTGAATTCGAGCATTTTACACGTAGGTACAGTGGTGAATTACCCACCATCGATTTGACAGCGGCCACTTGCATTCGCTGTTGGACCTGCTTATGGTTATAGGTACTTTGGCATTACTTATTATTATTGACGGTGTAAATTTTTCTGACCCTAGGAAATGGGGAGAAAAGTGTTCTTCAATATTGACGATAATTAGCTGCCAAACAAATTTCCGCCACCTTACCAAAAGCCATTTGGTGTAGGCATACAAATTATAGGTCCTTTCGAAATATAAAAAAGTGTAGTAATTGGAAAAGCTCGGCAGAAAATGCTTGTAGTTTTATCGTGCTGAAAGCATTACTGAGAAAAAATTGAAAATAAATTATGCTAGGTCGGTGTTCAGAGATATTTATATATATTACATATATTAATATACATAAGTGATTTTATTATGATCTATTTCTCGTATTTCAATTTAAGCCAGACGTTCCCTGATCCACGCATCAAACATGGACACCCGAGTATAAACATCTGGACTATTCGATGCACAGAGAGCGGTCCCATACGAGACTACGCCAACTTGTTTGAAATTGTCACCATTCTTCATCACCAATGGGCCACCGGAATCTCCCTAAAATAAACAAAAGCAATAATGTTCAAACAAAACTAATCTGAAAATTGACACACATACATTGCACGCGCCTTTGCCGAACCTTTCCAAAGCGCAGATCTCTGTGTCCGTCAGTTGTACCATCACTTCTTTGCACTGATCGTTTGTGATGGTCTTGTATGACATACGTTGTAATAATGTCGGATAAACAGCCAAAGGTCCCTGACCCACATGCCACATAGCGCCCCAGCCAGTGAGGGTAACAGCCTGACCGCCATCCACTTGATCAGTGCCGCTCACATCAATCTTGTCTACCTTGATGCCATCCAATTGGAATGCAGGCTCAATTTTCAAAATGGCAATATCGCTGGTAACCAATTCCTCATAATTGTCATGAATTTCGTAGGACATAACTTGGGAACGAATGCCGGTGCTGTCGTTAAGATCGCGTATTCCTGCCAAAACTGAAATGCGCTTCGCATCCTGTCCATTAACGCAATGTGCTGCGGTGAGTATGCGATTGGGTGCAATAATTGAGCCACCACAGAAATGTCGGTCTTTGCCACTGCGTGTGCGATACTGCATGGACACCTGATAGGGTATATATTCGCCATCAGGCACGGCAGCGCCGCCTACAACACGCTCCTGCGAATCGAAGTCGTGTGCATCGAAATAGGCATCCACTAAATATTTAGAAATTTCGTTTCGGTATGGTATTTGTTATAAGACATTTGGTAACTCTATAAATATATATTTTTGAACTTACAGTCTAAAACTCCGCGCTGGTAGCGATTGGGACTACTCTTCGCAATTTGTAGTAGGTTCAGCCAAAGCAATATTGTCACTATAATAGGTCCCATTCTATCACGGAGTTTCAACTACGACTTGTTCTACTTGTCTCAAATATACAACGTTTATATAGCGAAATTCACAAGGAGGGAATTTCGAGGCGGGCTTGCGTTGCATTTTAATCGCTCGCAGTGGGCGGTAACACATTTGCATACGTTCCAGTTTGTAAGCCAGAAATATAAAATTGAAAGCTGGCCTCCATAAAACAAGTATATATTAATAAGGGTTGTTTTTAATATCGCATTTGTGAAAATATATATTTTATGAGGTCGTTTGACTGATAACTAGTTATTACATTACAAAGGGCGTTAAAAACAACCGTGTACAATATATACATACAATAGCTGTATTCGGTGAGGATAAAATTTGTAAAAATTTTATAAAATTTCGTGTTCGGTGACACAAAACATTTGCAGCGAGAGAGCGCATTTTGACATTTTATGGAGAGAGAGAGTTGCAAGTTTCTGCTCAGTAAAACTTACAAGTGATAACAGCTGATCGTGACATAGCAAAACAAAAGCAAAGGCTTAAAAATTTTAGCTATTAAGCAAAGAAAAAGCAACAGCAAAAACTAAAGTTTTCGCCCAACAGGAGTCAGTAAAAACTTGCAACCAAAACAGCTGTTGCGGAGTGGAAAAAATGGGTTTCGTAGTGAACGAGGGTAAAACGAAGTATACGCTGTAAGGCGTTTCTGTTTCGTTATTGTTCTACAGGTAAGTAACATGTAAAACGAACAAAACTAATAACAATTTCTTTGAAACGGTTTAGCAGAAACAAAACCTGTACCGAAACTGTCCCAACGATGGTATTAAAAAAAAAAACATGGAAGAAAAATCTCAGGAACGTTATCAAAATAATAATAGTGACAGTATACTATATGCAGTAAATGTCTAATATTTCACTACAGTAGTGACCAGGCGGAAGGGGAATAAAAAGTCCAAACGTAGATAGGAAATAAGTATTTTAATTCATAGACATAGGGCTTCGGAGTGTGAAACATTTACATTAGGTTTGTTCATTTACTTTGCCAGTAAATACTTTAAATAAGAGTAATTTCTTTCGAAGAGAAAAATTTTACACAAAAGTAAATGAACAACAATTGGTAAGTAAAAAAACGATTGACATATTTCAAAAATTAATTTAAAAAATAACCACTTTTTATTTTTTGATTAGGGAAACAAATTGTTCTTCTGGCACTGCGCTACGTTTTCTAGCTGTTGTAGCGTCCTTCTGCAAGCAAGCATGTAAAGATTTTACAAATACACCGAATTGTATCACATAATTTAGTACTTACGCATTGAAGGTGTTCTATTTCCCCCTTTTCTATCCATTAATATTAAAATTTATTTTATTTTTTGAAATATTAATTTTATTTCAGTTCGAGTTTGACAGCGAATTCTTTCAGTTTACAAATTTTTACTAGCAAGAAATTTACCAGTAAAGATTAGTAAGTCTCTCAAACTCTTACGGTCAAGATCGGTTTTTCTCTTACAAATTTTTTGAGTTAATGAACACTTGATAGAAAAAGTTAGTAAGAATTCGTAACTTCCAGTAATAATTTTTTGTTATTGAACAGACCTATTAACTAAAATCATTATCAATAGAAATTCAAGCGTCGATTTGATTTTTTAGAAAGAATATTTCAATCGCTGTTTTTCAAAATGTTTCACAAAACTCTACATTTAATTTACTTAATATAAGTTCACAATGTTTAGAATTTGTAGTCAAATTGCATATGTATACTTACATAATTATAAATAACAACTAATCAGTATAAACCGTATAGGGTTTTCTTACGGTTTCGTTACATAGATACCTTTTCCGTTTTCGTTTCTGTGCAGTGTTTCGTGCTTGCTTAAGGTTCCGGCATTTTTGTTAAGTAGAGTTTCATTACTCTGCTGTTACTCATTGCGAACTGTTCCAATCATTCAGTTTAGAATTCTCTTTCAATATTAATATATATGAAAAACTTGGATCTTAAACAATAGAATCGAAGTATCGTTTCTATACAAGTCTCTGTTTTAATGCGAAGTCCGTTAACATCTCATCAAGGCGAATTTATACCAGGTGATATCACGGCGAATTTGTTGCTGTATACACACACATACTTCATACTTTGTTTTTCCTTTGGCGCTTCTCCTGTCAGATTGCACAGAATTTTTTAATTTTGACAGAAGAAGCCACTGCTCATATGTTCTTATAAGATCACCTGTAAGTAAAATCGCCTTGCATCTCATTTTTAAATTCAAGAAGCTTGTTGCCTACAATACTTGTTTAATTACAAAATTTGTGGAATAAATTAAAGTAGCCCACTAAAATTTGTAAGTAATGCTCGGCCCAGGCCATTATTTAGGAAGAGTTGTCATCTGGCGAAATGAGGCGACATTCCATAGATATGAAAAGCAAAAGCTTTCAAAAGCTCAAGGAAGTGAGACCACAGTTTGGTTTTTTTACCAAACCGACCCGAAACTAAGGCTAAGAAAATGCCCAGTTGGTCGTTCCCTTTTATTGAAGCTTGAAAGCTTGCTTATGTAAACTTCGACTATTCAGGTTGTAGAGAACGAAAAATCAAAATTTTGAGCGTCGCAGGTTGTGACATTGTTCGCACTGATTAAAGCACGTGGAAAGTAAAAAAAAGAGGAAAAGAGCGAAGATGGCGAATTTGATTGTGAGCGGGTATTGTCGTAGAGCAGTAATCACCAACTGCTGCACCGCTAACAAAGTTGGGCCGAAGTTATTGTTATCTAAGTGTTGTAACCTTTAAACTTCGAATGTGCCACACGCTGAGCGACGTATCAAGCTGTCCGCAAAACCACAAAAACAAAGAATGAAATGAAATAAAACTGAAAAACTTCGTTGCATAAAGACAAAAAAATATGAGGGAGAACGCTTTTTGCACTGCACTCTTAAGTTGAATCTTTCGGTTTGATTAAATGTAGGGGCGACAGTGGCGACGCCAGTCGAATTTTGAGGTACGCAATTACAATGACAAGCGGGAAAATGATTTAGGTTCACACTTTTACAATCACTAAAGGTACAAGTAATCGGGCTCTCCCATACATAGCCACACAAAATAAAATTAACTTCCCACTGACACCACAACAACAAAGCGATTTCGTGAGCTAACTAGAAGCGAATTAAGTAATTAAAGAAACATGCCGATTAAATCCGCTGCAGTCAATGTTTTCAAACCCACATTGCCAGTTAAGGCTTGATTGCAGGCAGAGAAGTCATAAGAAACTCACTGTACCAATACCAACAAATACAACAAGTAGCAATGGCATATTTTTCATTTTCGGGTGGCATATCAATTGCAATTTCCTGGGAATGACACCTACTCACAACACGGCCACCACCAGCAGCAACACCTCAAACGACCACCTCAGTTGTTCCAGTAACTAAAACTTTGACCGACAACAACAAAGAGACACAGTTGTACACACACATTAGACTGGACGGTTTAGTAAGAACGAAGACGCCTACCATTCATATAGATATTCAGCGACCGCGGCCATATCAATGACGTTGCTTATGAAGGCGTTGGTGTTGTTGCCGATCGATGCACTGCTGCCCAATTGAACAACATCGAAATTTTAATCAGTGAAGAATTTAAATATTCTGATCTGGAGTGAAGGCAGGCAACACCAGACGTTGGATGAGTCGCTTGGCAAATTCAAAGCAGCAGAGGTGTTGCTTCTGTGGATGGGTTTGGAGTTTTTGTGAGATGGATCGAATTAATTCATTCATTCATTCACGTTGAAATACAAACCGGTGGCGAATGAGTGGATGCTGCGTCAGCGGGTCAGGAAGTTTAAGCCGCTGATGCAAATCAACATCCAAAAGCCACACATTCATTCATATAATTCATGTTGTGTACGTGCTACGGACGACACATTCAAACAGCGAGAAAGTGTGCGCAAGTTGCATGCAACATCGGTTGCTCCTTGTTAATGAATAATTTTTTTATGGTTTTGCTGTTAAATGATGTGCTGCGGCTACTGCCGACTGCTTTGATTATTGCTACCGTTTTTTATTTAGTGCACTGGAGGATCACTGTTGGCGGCCAAAATAGAGTCCGACGAGTTGACGTGTATTTTTGCGAATTAATTATGCACACCTTTGTTTACCAAAGCTCAACTTCGTTTTGCTTATCTTCCAATGGCACATGCGCAGCGACGGTGGGGGTCTTGATCTCTGCACTGCCATGTTAATTGTTGACTTGGTCTGCCCGCCACCGGTCCATTTCGATTATGCGATTATCGCTACTGCTGGCACACAACCATGACCCAAGCACAGACTCAGTCGCAGATAAACACAATTTGAATGGCTTTATTTAGCTTGAAATTTTTTAGATTTTACTCTGCAGTTCAATACTCTTGCATTCATTCATTCGTTCTAAAGTCCTATCTGGTACTTGTAGATGGTGAATGAAGTACATATCAGCGTCAGTATTCTTAAGCCCTTAGAGCGTAATTGGGCCACACAAAGCTGTGTTAACAGCGGCAACTTAATGAAATTCAAATAATTTGCATATTCAAAAAAAACAAAAAAAAAAGAATTCTGAAATGATTAACAATTGCATTAAATAGTGGCCATGCAAGGGCTAATGAATGAAGTGGCCACACGCACACAAGCGGCAAAGATAAGGAAGAGCCTTTGAGGTGATACCGGGTAAAGGCCACAGGCTCGTTTAGTCAATTAAAAGATATGTGGCTGTATGTGTGTGTGCAGGCTGTCGTCTTTGTATTCAATAATTTGAACATATTTCCCATCAGACAAAGTACCAAGTAACCATCTAGACATTAGACTGAACAGTGCATATCTAAAATAGATAACCAACTAAGTTTATCGGGAGTTCGCTCTGAAAGTTATCGGGATTACCTATAAAAAAAATTGTCAGTAATTGCGAATCAGCTAGTTAGTCCGGACTAACCTATGAAGCCTATTAAAAATTTTTTAAAATAAATTAAATAGAACTGACCTGGCTGATCGATGGATATGACATCTTTCATCTTTTCACTTCCACAACGAATTTACCAATGGCTTTTGGCTACTAGCCTGGTCCCCTCCTTGCAAAGGAAGTCGGTAACACAACAGAACCTCCCTTTTTCGGGGTTGGTTTAAGATCAGAATTTTAAAAGTGGGTACTTGTAGGTCCAAATTTGTGACACGCACATCGTCATCATTAATTGGCTTTTAATCGTACCGGCGATTTCGCCAGTTACTTATTTCAATACATACATACGTACAGAATAAATATTTCCTATGAGCAAGCTGATGGTATTTAAAAATTATTACATTAAATAAACAAAAACAAAATCTGTATCTTAACTGCGTACTCAAGTGACTTACAGAAAACGTGTCAGTATGCCATGTCGCTACATCCAGTAATTAAAGTTAAATAAATAGGCTAAATTCTTTCGACATTGCGCTAGTGTTTTTCAGTCACTCTTAATTAAAATGTGGAAACTAGAGCTACTCTATTTAATCTTCTGCATAGCGTTTTGTAACTGTAAGACTATAGAGTCTGTGGAGGATTACATAAATGAAGCGATTAACGCAACCGCCCCTCTTGCTATTAGATGGATTGACCAAGACTTCTATGATTGGAATACGGAAACTCCTGGCAGTAACGAAACATCCATGGAATTGGAAGGCCCAGACAGACGAATCAACGGTGGTCGTCCCGCCCAACAAATAGTTCCATATCAGGTCTCAATACAGCGGATTCTCCTAGATCGTAACGACCACGTGTGTGGCGGATCAATTATCACTCCTACTCACGTACTCACTGCCGCACATTGCTTAGTGCATGTGCCCATGCGTGACATGTTCGTAGTCGTTGGTACCGTCTTCTGGCGTCGAGGAGGCGATCGTCATAGGGTTGTAAACATGCGCTGGCACCCAGGGTTCTCTTGACGTCCTCTTATAATTAACGACATAGCTGTATTGAAAGTATGGCCACCATTCGATTTCAACAAACCTACCATAAGCATCATTCCGCTGGCTGGCCAGGCATTTGTTGGTTGCGAACGTACCTGTCCGGGTGACAGGCTGGGGTTCCATGATTCCCAACTCGATTCAATTACCGGAGCAACTGCTAGTCTTAGATTATACCACCATCTCCAACCACGAATGTGTTCAACGTGGTGCTCGCATAACTGTAAATGAGCTCTGCGCGCTTGCCGAGCGTGGGTTGAGTACTTGTTATGCAAGTATCATGATCATTTCTAATAATGTGATACTTTGATTGCATATTTTCAAAAGTGCTATTCATGAAAACTCGCAAAATCTCTCGCAAAGCTCGTAAATGGATTTACATTGTAGAGAGGTATTTTCTGAATAGCCCTAATGTGAGTTATTTTAAAAAAACTTAAGTCAATGTTAACTAGCAGTTTTAATTTAATAACAATGTCATGTTTTTACTTTCAGCACGATTCTGGAGGGCCACTTGTAACATTGTACGGCCCACCACTATTGGTCGGAATAGTTTCCTGTGGCAGCCCGGTTTGCGCTCAGGGTGAACCTAACATTTACACACGAGTGTCAAGCTTTATGCCATTCATTGATAGAGCAATAACAATCGAAATACCGTAAAATTATATAAAACAAGTACAGGAGGCCAAGTTCAGGGGAACCCAAGCATTACGGATCCAGCTTTGGACTTACCTACAGCGTCCACATTATGTGCAAATAGTAAGATTTCGATGAGATACTAAACTGATTTAATTAATTAAAGTCAATATGTTTCTATTAAGTTTGCTGGAAAGGAGTTACCGGTTTCCAAAGTACTGGAAAATAACACATTGGAAGCGACGATAAATCCAGATATTTTTAGAAATTCTGAATAAAGTATGATAACAAACCATCAATTATCTATTCAATTAATTTCTTTTAAAACGAAGTTCCAAGGAAACTTGTTAGTAAGAGATGTAGAGAACGAAAACCTCCACAGCTTTTCATTTATAAATATTTTAAACATATAATAGCGAATAAGGTGGGCATTGTGAGCTACACTGAGACATATATTTGTTGCTTTACACCACTATATCTATATCTAAATTGCTTTCGAATACCCGATTTCCAGCAGAACCGTTTTCGTGCTGTGACATTTTCGTGAACTAAAAAGGAGAATACCAATAACACGTAGACCTGATATTGGCTTTTGAATACGTAAAGGGAACTATATTTAGGTGATTGGTGCTATAAAACACTTTGTACCAGGGTAAACATATTGCCCAACAATAAGGCTAAGTCTACGACAAGCTGAGCTCCACGCTGTTTCCAGCTTTGGTATGGAGACACAACACTTTGATCTTTTAAACATTTACTTTAGAATATAATAGTTAACATGTTACACTAAAGGAAATGCTTGTAAGTATGTATTGATATAAAAATATTTACATACATATCATAAACACGCTTATCAAGTTTTAATATGCATATTACCCTTTATTTCAAAGTTTTTAATATGTACATGCTACATTCCTTTGAGGACTTAAGTCATAAGTTGACATACGCGTTAATCCTTAGCTTATATAAAACACATTTAGAAACATATAGAAATGTGATGTATGTATGCACCCGCTCATCCGCTAGCTTCTCTTTGTAGCCTTTTTTCATATTTCACTTTATGCCTTTTTGTTTGACTTAAGAAAACAAATTAATATGACTTGTGTGTACATAGCTCTTAGGCATGCCAATGAATACCGTGTTATTTTGCAAAAAAATCCCGACATTCGGGATCTTTGTTTGTCTAAGCAAAATCTTTATTTTCTTTGTAAACACTTAATGAAGGCAATGGACGGCACTGATTGCGATTATTCATCAGATCAGAAGTATCTTCATAGGAAATAGACCAGGGAGAAACATAAGATTTCTCTAAATTGTTTTGAGAGGCTTGGAAAGTCTTGATTTCCCTTTTCAGATGTTTAAACTAAATTTTTATTGTATTATTAAACTTCAATACTGGCTCAAAAGGGGTTCCTTTCTCACTGTTGTACCCGCCCAAATAGTTATTCGGGATCACGAAATTGCCATACTCCATTTCGTCAATCCCGAAACACTCTCGTACCTAATATTTATGTCTATGCAGTCCTTTAAGTCCTAACGTTAACTTGTTGGTCCACTTTGTGCTACTCATTTGTTTACTTGCCTATTTACGTTGACAACTGGAAGCCAATCTCTCCGACATGTTGTTTGAGGTTTCGTTTCCTTTGTGATCTTATGGCGCTTAGCTAATATGCGCCTGTACAAAGTTAATGAATGATAAAACTGATTTTGTTAATATTAATAAACATTTTTTTTTAAAGAATTTAACTTTGAATTGCGACTGCGATGATGACAAGGATATTGCTCACTGGTTATTAAATTTTTGTCATATGGTTAATGTCTTAAACTTTAAGTAATAGGAGTATTCTATAGTCAGAGCACATTCGGGTAATGGTTCGGCAGAATAGTGGAAAAGCCCAAACGTTCCTTTAGGTTTGAAAATAAAAAACGAGAACACAAGTCTGTGAACAAAAAAATGTATTAAGTTTATTACTTAGCTACAAAATTCTAGTGATTTAAGAAATCGGAATTGGAAAGAGGGGTTGTCATTAAATTCAATAGCTTATAGGTCACTAAAAAATTAACAAGTTAAAAATGTGTTTAATCGGTTTCGTTTTCGATTTGAGTACTTGTTTATTATTGTGTATACTTATGCAATATTTATTTTACCACAAATTCTACTCATTGTGAACTACTATTGAGTAAATAAAATTTAAAATTGATGGTGAACTATTCAAGTCAATTAAATCTAAAGCGGTTGAAAATTTTTTCAAAAAACACCGGTTTCGCTGTAAATAAGTGTGCAAAACTTGAACATTAACGGATTTTTCCAATTTGTTAAGACTTTCTGAGCAAAAAACTTATGTTATCAGAAAATAGCTTTTCTTTCCACAAGGACTTGATAAACACCTCTTAGTATTCGGTACTGGACTTGGCATCACAAACATGTTTCTGAATGATAATGAAGAATAAGTCGATATTCATAAATTGACGTAGTATATTGCAGAAAGCCGCATCCTTTATACCATCTCTCGATATATAGACACACAAACATCCGCAAAGGGGGCATTGTCACATCGCTAGACATTCTTTCAATCGCACAATGTACAGCATCCATCGTTAAACTCCTCCATTAGTTAGAGATTGCGACATTCAACTGGGTCGATTTTAATTTGTTTAAATGAAATACTCATTTAAATTTTATTGACAAACAAATTGAATTGATTGATTTAAATGAATTTATGTGCACGCAGTGGTGAGTAAACCGTTTTGATGGCGATGCCACAGACAGCGCCTCGCAGCGATCTCAAAGCAGTTGAGAGCAAAAAACTGAATGCGCGACTATGATGAAATTGCCATAGAAAGCTGAAAATATGATTTTTCTATTGTAAAGTTTTTTTTTTTTGTATCAGGTGCCAAGTGCAAAGTTCCTTGTGTTTGCAATGGTTCAGTAGAAAATTGAATTTGCCACAAATGTTTATAGCTTAGAGGCGCGCAGACGCAATATTGCGCATATCGAGCATTTCTTTTACTTTGAAATGGCTCATCCTGAAATGCGTCAAACGTAAAATATCTTGGATTTGTTGCGCGTAAAATTTGAATTTGAAGTTGCTTTGATATTTTAGTGTAACGCGTCGATGTCTTGGCCCTAAGTACACAAGACTCAGACAGACGCCTCTAATACCCATGAACATAAACTAAAGTGTGTACGTACAAATGTACATTAGACTGTCTGACTCTCCATGCAAAAAAATTTCTCCCTTTTTTCATCCAAAATTATAAAATTTGTGTTTCAGACTTGTTTTCAGAGCACAAAAGTGTGATAACTAATTCTGAGGAATTTCTACAAAAATTTTAATAAAAATTTTGGATAAAATAAAGGGTACTTCCCAAAACGGTATAGGTAACTTTTCTCTGAAAAGCCTGGAAAGCCTTTTTGTTATCGAACAGACATGGTCGACGTTTATGATTTGTTGGGTACATTCACTGAGCTTATTATACCAAATAAGCACTTTGAAGAGCGGAGTGTTCACAGAATACGTAATTCGACCCCAGAGAACGGTTGTTGTTGGATTGTATTAGTATTTTTCCTGAATCCCTATATATAATAAAATTGTATCAGGTCGATGCCTGTAAACTGCAGATATTAAGGAAGAATTGATAGGAGATGTCATTGCTGAGCGAATAGAATCCAAATAAAAAGTTTTAGAATTTGCGTCTGGCTGTCTGTCTATATGTTTGGTCGCGCATCACTCAGAAACTGCTGAATGGAACTTTCACCATTGCATTATTAGGCGTCTGACTTGAAATTAGATATCGACCAATATTTGGACCAAGGGGACCCAAAACGTGGTAATATGTGAATAAGTTCCATGTGTAAAAGGGCTTCAGAGATGCGCTGATTAATATCGCACTCAGTATACGAGGTGTGTTCAAAAAGTATCGCGAATTTTGAATTTTCGCTGGTTACGTATATTCGAATTTCGAATTTTTTGTGGCGTTATGTTGGTACTCATGTCTCTCACTTATGCCGACCAGCTCGGCCATTTTGAATGTTCAGTTAATTGTTGACAGCTGCTTTGCTTGCACGTGTTTTGGATCGTCTTCGATTTTTACGCAAAATTCGTACCAAAATTGCTCAATTCTGACCAAAAACAGCATCGCATGAACATTGCTAATGAGATGTTAAACTCTGTCCGCGACGACCCAAATTTGCTCCAGAGGGTCATAACTGGTGACGAATCGTGGGTTTATGGTTATGACGTGGAAACCAAAGCTCAATCATCTCAATGGAAGCTGCCGCACGAACCAAGACCGAAAAAAGCGCGCCAAGTTCGGTCGAATGTGAAAGTTTTGCTGACAGTTTTCTTCGATTGCAGGGGCGTGGTCCATCATGAGTTCTTGCCACAGGGAAGAACGGTCAATAAGGAATATTATTTGGCTTTTGCACCACGATAACGCCCCTGCTCACGCATCGTTGCTTGTGCGCGACTTTTTGGCCAAAAACACCACACTAATGATGCCGCAGCCACCGTATTCCCCAGATCTGGCCCCCTGTGACTTTTTCTTGTTCCCTAAACTGAAGAGGCCCATGAAAGGACGACGTTACGCTTCTCTTGACGAGATAAAGACGGCATCGAAGGAGGAGCTGAACAAGATACAAAAAAATGATTTTTTGAAGTGCTTCGAAGATTGGAAAAACCGTTGGCACAAGTGTATAATATCTCATGGGTATTACTTTGAAGGGGACAAAATAGATATTCATGAATAAATAAATAATTTTTGAAAAAACACAAAATTCGCGATACTTTTTGAACACACCTCGTATTACAAGTTCTGTAACGCACTGAAGCGTGCCCGGTTCTCTTGTTTTTTCAATAGATATCAATACTACAAACACTTAGAAGTATTATAAGCTTAAATAAAGGTTTTAAAGTGCAAGGATGAACAATGAACAATTAATAACTTTGCAGTCGAAATGAATGGGCCCATGTAAAACCGACCTTAGAGGACAATACCGCTAGATCAAGACAAAATTAGCTCTGTGTGCTTGTCTCAGCCAAAAGTATTGTCGAATTCTGCTCAGTAGGGGATATATTTTGGCAGAAATCTAAGCGCAAAAAAATTTGTAATTTCAGTGGGAAATCGCTGATCAATTTAAAAGGGCCTCCTAATGTGCAATGCGGCTGACTTGAATCATTTCACTCATTTGACTTTTGGGACCTGAGACGACCAGACGCACTTTAAAACTGCGACAAATTTGCGATAAATAGTTTTCTTAGCATTAGATCTGGTTACGACAGCATTGGACCACTCGCGCATTGTTATTTCGTTGTTGTTGTTGGAGCTAAATTACTTGAACATATCTCATGCTTAGCGCCGCCTCGCTCTCAAGCAATAAAGCTGGCCCAACTGACCATGCAAATGGACAAATCTTCGAAAATGTAATACAATCTGAAGTCCACACACAACAACGATATTTTGAATGCAATGCAGGGTGCGCGGTGAGCGGGGAAAGAGACAGATTGCCTGTAGCGAATATTGGACAAGATTTTTTAATTAGCCGTTGTGCAAACACAAAGCATTTTTATAGATGTTCAAGTCAAGTTTATTAATTTACCAACGAAATAGCTGACTTGCTTTCAGGCGCGGATACAGGTCTCTAGTTGAGGAGGGGCGATCATGGCAGAAAGCTCAAAATCCAAACTGCCATGAAAGTCAGTAATATAAATGAATGGTTAATTTCAGAACACCATTTCGACATAATTACGAATAAACGTAACGAATTTTTCTTTAAGCACTCAAATTAGCTTTCGAACAAAAAGCAATCAGGAAATGATTTTATACAGGTCAAAGGTAGAAATTAGTTCTTTCTGTTAAGCGAGTTTCAATTGCGTCTTTAACTAAGTGGAGTTATCTTGAATCTATATGTACTGGAGCAATGAAAAAAAAAGAGATGAATAATATTGTTTAGTGAGATTAAGTACATTTCAATCTATTCGTCGACAGAATAAACACATGTGTAGTTTTGTTACAAAGATGTTTTTGAAACAGTATACTCGTACATTATTTACGTAATTCTTCCGATCAGTTAATTTTACTATTTATTTGGTAAGCTGGTCTGATCTATTTATGTGGGGTGCGAATAAAACAAGGCTTTTTCCACCTTACAGCCCAACGTTTCGCTAAGATTTTCTTAGCATCTTCAGAGACGTCACTGTTTTTATTTGAAAACAAAAATACAAAACAGTATTATTTTTCATAAATTAGCGTCAAGCTGTTATGATACAATTCTATATCATAAAATCAATGTTTCGCTTCCCTTTTTTTTCGATTCTTTCTATAATGTTTTCAACGTCGATTTTAATATCATAATTTACGTGTAAAAGTGCTAAGCCAATGAGCTCTCTTCAGTCATAGTTGTTCGTAACCATGTGTTTAATCGTCGAGGGGTAGAAAAACTTCTTTCTGGAGAAGCATTACTGACTTGCAGTGTAGCCAGAATGTGCAATAGCATCCTTATGAGTGGAAAAGCATTTCCGTCGCAGTGATCTAAAACTTTTGGTATTGATTTTTTGTCGGGCTTTTTCGAGAGAATATGCTTATTATACATTTACATTTAATGCTAGACAAGCAGACAAAAGAAGATAAGAAAGATTTCATTCGATCTCAATTTTACCGAATATCGGACAAATTAAGCACGTCCAATATTTCTTTAGGTCTTGGGGGGCGTTCGCCCTCATCGGCCTCCCTGTATCCGCTACTGCTTGCTTTACAGCCGAGTGCTGGTTGGTGTCGTGGAAGTCGGTATTGCGCTTGTTTCGTGTTTAAACGAGCAAGAGGTAACATAAAAAGCGAAAGAAGGGCGCCGTTTTAGTGATGGCGTCAAAGAGCACAACGCTGGGCAAAGAAAATATCAACATTCACCGACTGATCTGCTCCAGGATTTTTTTGTACACTTGCTTGTCTGTTTGTGAGTGTGCACAAGCCTAGCTTTGTTTGCCGATGCACCATTTCAAAGGTGGGCCATCTTACGTGTCACTCGGTGTGAATGAAATTTCTCGTTGGTTTATATGTGGTTTTTTGTTGTTGCAGTCGTTGTCAACGTCATTACTGCCGTCATTGTTTAGTCATAAGTTTTGCTTGTTTTCTGTTTTTAATGCCCTTTCGTGGAGTGTCTGAGTCTGTGCGGTTTGAATAACAATTTCAAGCTTTAATTTTTACAATAGCCATTTTTTTGTTTACAACTTCACGGCATTTCAATGGTTATTACTCTATTAATATATGGCAAAAAGCTTGACACTCTTGTATAAACATCGGGTTGACCCTGAGCACATGTGGGGCTGCCATAGGAAACGATTCCGACCAGCTGTGGTGTGCCATACAATGTTATAAGTGGACCTCCGGAGTCACCCTGAAAATATGAAGGAAGATATCAGCATGACGATTTTTTGTTGTAGTGGTGTAGTATAATGTCCACATATGTAGACAAAAGTTTTCATAGTTAAATATTTTTTCTCTCAAACATTATCACAATTTAGTTTCTCTGTTTACTTCTTCTGTCGCTTTCATTTCATGTACGATTGTAACATGCACTAAAAAATGCAACCTTAGATCATAATATGTCACAAGTAACTGAATATTTTTTTTGTGAACACATGAACACCTTTACTTTCTTTTAAATATAGTTATTTAAAAAAAAAAAACCAATGAATTAGATTTTTCTTTGAATTATAAAATCATATCTTATTTTCAATTAGATTAAAAATCTTGTTTTTTTTAGTACCAGTTATTACAAACAAGTAAAGAGGTAAAGGATAGGTTTAGATATTCTGTTACAAAAATAAAATTTTGATAGCTTATTCCATCTTCTTCCAAGCCAAAAGCATTTGACCGCTATGTCTAAACAAGTTGTTGGAAGTTTGTGATAGTAGGAAAGCTAGGTATAGACCTATAAGCAAGTGAATAAATAAGATCATGAAATATAAAGCAAACCCAAGCTCGACTAAAAAATTGTTCGTTTGCTGCTTGAACTTGTCATGACCAGGTATAGCGCAGGAAACGTATTGAATCCATTTGACATACATTTTTAATATAATAAATCGACAGATCCAAATAGATAGATCGCAACTCAATGCTTTTGTTAGGTTACTCAGCTATCGTTTCAAAATTTTGCAAATTTAAGATTTTTATAGGGGAGATATGTACATTTAAATACAATAAAATTAATCGGACCAATTTTTGGTAATGATATGCTGCTGGGATCAAATTGTTCTGGCAACCATACAATCTTTACTTTCTATCGTTTTTCATACTTGTTTTTTTACGAGGTTTCTGTAATCTTGAATCATTTCATTGTCAGATTGGAGGAAAAAATTTTGCAATAAAAGGAGCATTGACAACTTTCTGATAGTCAAAACAAGCGACGCTGACATTTGCGTTCTTTGGAAAAGCGTCATCAGACGTCTTAATATTTCCACCTTTTCCTTTGTTTAAGTTAGTATTGTTTTAGGCTTGCGTATGCCTCTTCCAGATTTAGCTTCGGATAGTGGCCAAGAAGTGACGGGATCAAACATTTAAGCACTACCAAACTTAGTTGAGAACATTATTAAAAATGCTTTTCGTACAAAGACTTAAACTACTACTAAGACCAACTGTCATTCATCAAATTACCTACCATACAAGCACCCTGACCACGCTCCGCCTGCGCGCACAGCTCATTGGCAGTTATGCGAAATCCTCTTTGAGCACAATCCCTGTTGGAAATAGTGTGATAATCTAACATTTGGAGTTGATCTGGTAAAGCGACTCCGGCAGGCGTCATAGAGCCCCAGCCCGTCAAACGAACAGGTACATTCTCACCAATGCGTGTCCTTCCACCCAACACCAAAATGCTTACTGAGGATTTTCCTAAATTGAATGGTGGCCATACTTTCAAAATCGCTATATCGTTCATAATAATTGGATGCAACGAGAAGGCATGATGTTTGCGCATGTCTAAAACACGATGACGATCGCCACCTTGACGCCATGAGATGCTGCCTACGGTTACGCTGATATCATTCACATTCAAACTGTTTAGGCAATGAGCAGCTGTGAGCACATGATTAGCTGTGATAATGCAACCGCCACACATGTGCTGATAGCGACCTCGTCTATATCTCTGCAGCGACACCTGATATGGAATTAATTGTTCGACGGGTCGACCACCGTTGATACGTGGGTGAGGTTCCCCTAAGTTCACCGACGTTTCATTACTTCCAAAAGATTCCGAAGACCACTCCACCAAATAGTTGTCAGTTGGTGTGGGAGGAAGAGTTGAGTTAATATCCTCAGTTTTGTTCTCCTCTCCAGGCTCTAGGGTCTTACAGTTGCTAAGAGCCACACTGACCAATATGCAGCAGAGTTTCAGTCCCAACATTTTAATTGCAAATATCTCAAAAACACTACTGCAGTGGACGAAAATATTGGCCTATTTATTTCATTTTAATTACTTGCCGCAGTAGCTTGCCGCTTGGCTACACTTTCTGTAAATCTTTACCGGCGCCTAGTTAAGTGACAGATTAAGGTTTTGTTTATTTAAGTTGATCTCATTTTAAAACCGAAATTCGCACAACTTGCTGATAAGACACCGAGCATGTACTGCATTAGACTGCCTCACTCTTCATACAAAAATTAATGTGTCCTATATTTCTGTCTGAGTATTATTCGCTGTGCTAAAACTGGTATAACTGCTAGCGAGGTTTAAACTTTTGCACAGATTTAAAAATTAACTGACCTTATCTTCGCTAAAAAAGTGTACCACAGTTTCAGCAACTCTTGAATATAAAAAGGTTGCATATAATTGACTTTACACAGATAATATTGTTTGTATCACCGGGGTCAAAGTATCTTAATATTATTTTCAATTCAAATAAGTTTAAATAATGAAGTTTGAGATTTTCTCTAACTCAATATCAAAGGTACTAATTTTTTTTACATATCAAATAGGTAATAGTGAGTTAACTAATCACTAAACCAGAAAGAGCTGTATTATTATTTAAAACTAGTTGACCCGGCAGACGTTGTTTTGCCTAAAATTTTACTTGCCTACATTTATTAAATTGCACTCTTTTTCCTCCCCACTTGGCGCGTCTTCTAAAGGTATCCTTATATCTTCCTTTTTCTTTCTACCTTTGCTTTCCCCAACCCCCATAAACCGTTACTCTTCTTTACCCTCTAATTTTTCTCTAACACCACCTCTATATTTCAAAATTCTATTCCTACTTCCCTTCTTCTCCCATTTCCTCTGCGGGTACTGATATGTCCATAGTTCCGAAGATATATCGAATTAACTTTTATTTGATCCTGTATAGAACACATATCTAAAAAAAATATAATGTGGGAGTGGTACCTCCCACTTTTCCAAAATTATGTACATCTTGACTAAAGACACATACATCCAAATATCATTTATTAAACCAAATACGGTCAGAGTTATGACGAATTGAAATTTTATATAGCATATATAGTCTAGGCATTACACCAGTGATTCCAAGAATATACTGTGAAAATTTCATAAAAATCGGTTGAGTACTTTGGACGCCTATAAAGGACACACAGACACACATTCATTTTAATTTATAAGATAAAAAAACTATAAGTTCTTAAATGGGTTAAAAATAAATTCAATTAAAAAATCAAAATTGTCAAACTGTTTATTGTTTGCCAAGATCGAGGCGATAGCAATTTTTTTTGGTTGAAGGCCACCACAATTGCTGGAGTCATGTCAACCAGGGAGCATAGTTTTTTTTGTGTTAAGATTCTCTCGCTCCTGACGATTTAGAAATGTGATTCATGGAAACTTTTAAACAAACACACTGATTATTTTCATGATTCTAGAAGGCTGCCTACAAATATATAACAATTCTATGCTCGCTGTATCGAAGAATTTAAAAAACCTTTTTTTTGGGGAATCATCCTAATGTTCAACATATGTACATATTTACCTGTTAGGCTCTATTAACTAGCAGTAGGTACATCAATTCTTCTTTTACTCGTACGTACGAATTCAATTGCCAATTAGTTAATCTAGTATACCTACTTTACTGCGGTAGCTTGAACTCCAGAACATATTGCTGCAAGCCATAACCTTATACAACATCAAAAAAAAAATTGTAATAGAAACTGAAGATGCTTAAATGCATTGCTTGTTCTTCATAATCAGCAAATTGGTCATTTATTTTAATACCTAATTTGTTTACACTGCCACAAGTTACCACAAACTGTGTTTTGTACGTACACCAGCTCCCCGACACAGTGGGACATAAATTATGATCCAACCAGATGTATCGCATTCGTACAGTCGGTGCTTCCGACAACGCACACAATATACTTTAAATGGAGGAATAATATCATTTAGATATAAAATATACTTTTTTTCCAATAAAGGAGGCCTTTACTCACATGATTTTATATAACCACGTGGTAGGACTTTGCCCTGCTTAGTCGAAAACTGGATGAAGATTTGACATCGTTACCCTTAGTTATAGTTGTCGTTAGTAATACGACATAGATCCCCATACTTAGAGCCGGTTGCCGTGGAAATTGTGAAATTCGAGTTATTTCAACAACTACAAAATAAGCTCATAAAATCATACTAAATTAATAGCCCTTGGTCGGGTAAAATCCGAGACTATCCTGGAAATGTTGTATGTGGATAGAATTCATTAGTGCTAGAAAAACCCAAAAGCCCATCATTTTATGCGTAGCTCAAAAAGTCACCAAGAAATTTAGCATTTCGTTTTGTGTTGTGGCTATTTGTGGTTGCTCTTGGCTTAAATCTGATAAAGTTTGTTTGCGCTTGTCGAAGGCACACATTTATGCAGAAGATGTGTGTATGTGTGTATGCTTTAATCTGCATAGATATATCTTTTAATCCATGGGTTTCGTTTTTGCAATATTTATAGGTCGCGTGTGCTTGTTACTTAATTGATGACAACAAGAAGGCGCTTCTGCTGGCTCGGAACAACTTTGCTACAAGAAAGTTATTCGTATCAATTCGAGTACATATTCTCCAAGGATGCCTTAGAAGCACTCAGTTGAAGTCCACAGGTCGACGACTTCTACAAATTAGCATCACTTGAAAATAAAGACAACTCGTCTTGAATTATGGCTAAAAGTTGCTACAGCTAAAGTGTGCAGTGGTTGCAGTGGTTGTATAACGAAAGGTCCCTGTCAACTGCCGCGGAAGATTTCAAAAATAGTTTAGTGCTACCTTAATTACCTCGGAGGTATAGCGAAACAAAATATTGAACATGGTGCGTTAATATATAATACACTAATCAACTAATTTAGTCATATTCATAAATTCCGGCAGTACAACATCCTTACCGTCTTTGGAAGAATAAACACTGCAATTAGAAATCAATTAGAAGTGAATTGTGGTTGTTGTTGTTTTTAATGACAAAAATACTCCCCGAAGGTTTTAGGGAGTGTTGTCGAAAGTGACAGTCCTTTGCCGGCTATGAACCCGGTACGCAACCTTGCGGTACATGCGCGACTGGCGAGGGAGTGATTTGGTATGACCAGTGCAACGCTATAGTTCATATCAGAAGATGAGTCATGATAGGCATCATATCCGTAGATCAACTATCGAGTTGCACGCCATTACCTTTGTGCATTTTAGTCGCCACTTACGACCGGTATGTCTACCTCGGGCAGGGTTTAAATAACTTGACACATTCTCTATCGTTAGAGGACGACTTGAGAGACAAATTTGTAGTGTTGTTCTTCCGCTGATGTGAAATCAGAATTTCTCTATGGTTAGATGCTTTGTTTGTCTGAAGTTCATTTGAAGCTGTCTGAAGCCCACTTGGAAAAGGTGTAATATAAACTCATCGCCTCAACAACACTTGTGGCTATTACTCGTATGTGTAAACCTTTTATTTAATTTCTTCTTATTTCATTTTACACTTTCCATATTCTCTACCAGGCCACCAATATTTTCAAATGCTCGTCTATCCAGTTCACTAAACGGAACAAACTGGTATAAACATATATATGATTCTTCTTGCAAATGGATTTTCCATAGGACAACAATCCATACTGCTTGGTTAGATTGGCGCTTAACAATGCCCCTCCAGAGTCACCCTATATTAAGATAAAGTACTTTAGTAAAATTAATTATAATTATCTTACTTACATCACAAGCGCCACGCCCATATTTACTATACGCACATAGATCAGTACCGGAAACATACGAAAACCCCAATCGTCGACACTCTTTTGAACCAGTAGTTGTAAAATCAATGACCTCTAGCTGCTGTCCTTGCTTTTCCCAGCCGAGCAAATATGCCTCCTTATTTGATTCCACATTTTCCGTGAGGCGGTAGTCCACCGTATCCAAATTTTTACCGTCAATAGGCAATGGTTCCTTTACTTTCACTAACGCAATGTCACATCCTCGCAAGGGCGCAAAGAATTTGTGCTTCACAACCCGTGCCACCTGATAGCGAGGTTTAGGCGCTAATGATAATTTCCGGACACCAGCCACAATGCTCAATGTGTTTATCGGACGATTTTCAAAGAAACAGTGCGCAGCCGTCAGGATGACTTGATCATGAATTATGCTACCACCACACAAGTGCTTGTATGAGTTGTCAAACTCTTTGGCTTGTAAGGAGACATGGAATGGAACCGCAAACGGCAGTACTCCATTCAGAGTTTCATTGGAGGAGCGCAGTTTGTGGACATCTGCAGTTTTTGAATTTTGAAATATATTTTCATGCATTTTTCATTTGATGTGTTTGTATATTTGTACCTTCGATGAACTGTTTATTGCTACTAATAAGGGCATTAGAAGACATTGAAAGTGTTCCAACAATAAATCCTATAAGAATCCTTCCTCTCATGTCTACGATTGTGCTAATTTCCAAAAACTATCTCGATATATGGGCAGCTAACACCTTACTACAACCTACGACTTTGATTTATTGAATATGTGGAAGTAGTTGGCATTGAGACTTGACGTAAACTAAAAACTTTAATTAGCATTTCAAAGCGTGGACGCTACGCTTGACGACACCACGTGTGCTACCTTTGGGGCTAAAGGGTCATTCATTATACCACAGGTAGTATGGGTCAATTACAAATTGTTCTTCGGATACGAAGGTATGAACTATATACTACAACTGTCAATTTCCCTGTAAGTTTCACTTCAAAAGATATACAGTTATCTTTGGTGTTTCCGCATTCCGACAAGCTCAACAGTTTTAGTGCCGCTATCAAAGTCAACTCTACAAAAGTAGTTGAGATACAAAATTTTCTAAAAATAAAAGTTAAACGAAATGCGGTGTTCAACAACAACAAGGACCTCAAGCCAATATAATAAGGACGAATAGGATAAGCTCGAAAATTAGGTATATAAAAGAAGGACGGGATAAGGAATAGTGAAAGAAACTTATTCGAAAGTCGATTTTTGTCAACAAGTGGAATTCAAATGGCTAGTCGATTAAAAACATTTGGGGTTTTTCCTCGATTAAATAATTCGTCCATTGACAAGCTGTAAAATAGGGTAACTATGAGAATGCATAGAGAATCAGCAACTCAAACTAAATTGACCTTAGACCACGACTTTTATTTTCCAAGTAATTTTCATGAGACATCCAAGCCTCATGTTTAGGCACCCGTTATGTATCTATATATATATATATATGGCTATATATGAACACTGAACTAAATCGGTAGCGCATCGAATCAATTTTGAATATTAACAAGTGCCGTTTATTTACTACTCACATAATTACACATCTTTCCGATACAACACGGATATATCATTAGGTTGTGGCAATGCTGTGCTTGGTGTAAGAAATTATGAAAATTAATAATCAAATATTTTAAGAACAGATGCACTTATCTTTCATCATTATTTCAAAAAAGTTGCATCCATTTCCGTCCTGTAGTGTCCGAGATCTTGTCGTTCAAAGATCTTACACTTTGTTTTATAATATATATAGAAATAGATATAGATATATACATACATAGATATAGATATACATAGATAAGAAAATGACAACAAATTACATATTGTTGAAGATGTAGGGATTTCATAATTTCACTACAGTTCACAACCTTCTTTTGTACGAACATACATGACTCATTTACCAGAGCTCTGTGTTTCTATCATTGGGGAGTACAGTGTAAAAATTTAACTTTTCATAATAAAATTTAATATTACGAGAAGAAAGTAAAAGTGACGGAGAAATTAGTGACAAATAGCTACTGCCTAAATTTTGGGAAGAAAATTACAAAATAACCACATTTAACCGGTGGAAAACCCGGCAGCTGTATCATTGTCTACCATGCCCTGCGTGTTTTTGTTACCGAACAAAACAATTTTCTTTTTTTTTGGGGGATTTTACTAAAATAATTTTGACTTTATTATTTTTCGACCGACTCTCAAATCAAACCGACTCGGCTATCAAAATAAGGCCACAAATCTGCATGATATGGGAATAAATAAAATTATTCACGGATTTACATGTGAAAACAGGACCTTATTTCTTTATACCTATATATTCTGCTAAAAAATCCATCATGATCACACTACTAACTGTCAGATGACGGAAGTGGTTTATGCATATGGTAAAAGAAGAATAGAATTAGGAGTTTAGATGACATCAAAGCTTAACGGTTAGCAATGCGTGTCAAAATTTCTCTATGAAGAAGCCTAGCAGCTTTCGAAAAAAGCTTGGCGATTGTCTCTAAAATGTTTCCTTCTCTTTTCAAATTAACAAATTATAATAATTAATTAAAAAAATTATTATTAAAAAAATAAAAACAATAATAATATTCATAAAAATTAAAAAGTGAAAAATTATTATTCTTGACCTCGAGCTCGTTTCATGAATACATTATAGTAAATTGTTGTATTATGAACCCATGTCCAACATGGCTTATCCATCATTCGCTACAAAATGTTTTTGTTTTTTGCTTTTAACGGCGCAGCACACGAAGTAAGCAATTTAAAAAATATTGTCAATAGATAAAAGAGACTGAAAGCTGGATAATGCGGAATTATAAAACATGCGACAATGATTTCCGACGGTTTGTGGGGCCAAAACAGTCGACTCGACGCAAAAGAAATCAGTGCCATTGGTGATAATTTTAAGTGCGTTTAAAGCTTGAATGTTGTCAACAAAAATAATGAATAACAAAGTAAACAGCAGCCACACACATGCGCACATAGCGCACATTATGCTGACAGAATCTATGCGTATGCGCGTCTAGGTGCCTAGGTACCTGTTGGTAATTGATTTGGCCAAAGGTGTGGTATGGACGTGTGCACTCAGTCACTGCTGATTTTCGACTGGATTGGGGCAGGTGGCTGGGGAGTTTGGGGGCCAGGTAGCTGCAGGCGCTAGTTGTCTAAAGAATATTGTTAAATCGGAGCTTAAATAGCGGTTGGTGCAATTGCTGCTGTTGTCATACGATGTTGGCTTGTGCTGGCCATAGTGCACCACGATAGGTTGTGTTGTTGTTTTTCATTGGTGGCATTGCGTGTGTAACTGCATGTGGACAGCGATAAGCAGATAAGCAACATTAGCAAGCAATTTTCAATTAACACGAAAACCTGTGAATAGATATAAACGGACATAGCAAACAACACAATACAACAAAAATAGCAGCACACATTTGGACAGCGACATCGACTTGGACATCGACAGCGTCAATATGCACTACACAACAGGTCTTCGGCATTGGCCACTGGCAGCGTGTGGTGTTAGGCAGCTGCCACCAAAGTGGCGCTTCAAGCGCCTCAATAAAACAAATTGTACATCTAATGCTTTCGACGCGCCGCAAGGCTACGCCACATTATACTGTCGAGAGCTTGAGACAACGCAGAGTTTTTATTCGCCCCGCCAACACCGGCCGCCGATAACAATGTCTCAGTAGCAAGAGTTTTCGCAACAGCGGTTGAACGTTTAGAATTTACTCAATGATAATGGCAACAGTAAACATACAACAACAACAACAGAACCATGCTCGATGGAGCTGAAAAATATCGACAACTTCGTATTGGCAACATTCAACAATTTATCATTTTAATGCTTTTGAGCGTATTGGCCATAAAATGTTTCATGATCGGCATTACCAGCACCACCGCTGACAAAACTCACGAACTACCCATCCAAAGCCACGCGTTCCACTCCAACTAAAAATGCTTTTAGGCCATGCGAAAAGCTCTATTGCCGATTTGTTATTTACTATCGTGGCCATTTATGTGAGTTTTGGTGAAGTTTCGTCTGCTGTCCGCTGTCCAACGGGTTATTTGCTTAAATCGTTATGGGCGACTGTCATTTGGCAGCTTACCTTTCCACAGTCAACGCATGGGAGCGGATTCCCTTGGCTTGCCGTTAGACGCGCCGATGACGCTGCGTTGATGTTGTCATGGATTTTGCGGATGTAGTTGTTGTTGGTGTTGCTGGCGTTTGTAACCTCTAGCACAGATGGACGACTTTCGAGGCACTGCCATTACGCAGCTGACACTTTACGGTCCGCCGTTGATTTGTGACCACCCATGTAAGCGCGTAAGTACCTCCAAATGATGATATATGAACACAAGACTCTGGATGAAGAATTGTCTTAAGGGAAACTAACGGTCACCATAATGAAAAATAAACAAGAAAAAACTGAGTTGTGGATACCTTCATGAGTATCTCATATACATATGCAAATGTAGGTCATCTCAAATGCATCTGTACATATGAATGTATGTAACTTTTTCCGTATGTATATAGAGTCATTGACGATGTGGAGTAGGAAGGTTTTCCTGCAAAAAATTATTCGAGGCTGTGATATATATCACCCACATAGCGACGAACCCGCAAATGTTCCGATTTTTTGTTGATAAGTCTCTTACAAAACGTTATCTTTCAGAGAAGTCATAAAGCTCTAGAGTTTCATAGTTTTCAAAAGGAGCACATATGTATTCGTTTATTAAAATTAAATTGAAAAGAAAACTTACTTGGTACTTTCACATATCAGCTCTAATTTATTCGGAGCGCTCTTTCTACTTGCAAGCGATGAGCATTTACGTTTGTATATGTATAGCGGTTATGTACACTGTACATTGTACACCCAATAAACACAAAGGTGATGATCCGTCTCGAATTCGAGGCGAAATCGCGAAACCAGGTTTTCACGAGTAAATTTCACCGACATGAAGAAAAATAAAATTTTGTTTACTAATGTAATCTCTTCCAGGATGATATTGTAACGAATTTGCGGCGTAATTTCTCAGACATCCAAACCTATACGAACTAGAAAAGAAAACTTCCAAGGGCCACTTTCATAAAAGCCGAGTAACGCTAACCGGCGGTTAATTTTACACCCAACCGTACGGCTTACGTCAATTTGAGCTAATCGAAAACTGTGAAAACGGACCTAAGCATTTTAACTTATTGCCAAACAATCAAATCTAAATTTTCCAGCGATCCGAGAATCGCCAAAGAGCTAATCTCGAATTGTTGACGATCCAAAAAAGTAACAATTCTCGAATCGCTAATGATAAGTGACTCAACGCGAAGTATTGCCGCGATAATATTAGTAGAGAAAGCGAGCTCGCCCGCATTCGCGCGGAATCCGTTTCGCTTATTGGGCATATGTTTATGCGATTAGTGACAACACAATAAAATATTGGAAGAACATTTTATACCGTCAATTTTTTCAATGACACGTGAGTTCAAAATGTCAAAGCATATATTACTCGTACGCTCTGTATGTTAGTGTGTGTGTGTATTCTTACACTGCGTCCAGTCAGCAGTGATTTTTGCGCTTGCGCAGAGGCACAAAGTCAATAGCGAAATGTGAGCAATCCGCTTTGATGACTGCTGCTTTGCAATTTTGGGGCAACAGCCGGACGACGTGCTGGAAGCTACTGACTTCGCCACCGTCACTCAAAACTCCACATTTTTCTTTTGGTGCTGCATGACGCTGAATCGCGGCATTTTACTACCGCCAAAGCGCATAGCTTTTATGATTTGTTGTCTTAGTTAAAATGCCAACGAACTGGTAGTGAGCATAAACAAAATGAGGACTACGCAGCACGTTCTTCAACCATGAACTCTGCCGCAAAATAATCGCATTTTCCCAAATGTCTTTTACCATCACTTATTCCTTTTTCAACGGTAAATGTACATCGGTTATTGATTGTTTGTTGTTGTAAAATGCTGATTTTTTTTGTTTTCTTATTTTAAATATCAATTTGTTTTTGAGTTGGAAGGTAGGTATGTGATCCGACAATTCACATAGGCCTGGATATGTTGCAAGTAACTTGCCGCAGCTGCAAGAGATGCACTACTTTCAACTTGGCACAGAGGCAAATTTGCCTCAACGAATTTTTCCGCGATTCTTTATTCAGATTTGTGTAGCGCAGCTAATTTTTCGGAGTAATTTGAACACCTGCACCATTTTGCTGATCGATGAATAATTTCACTTGTAAAATTATATGCAAATTTTCAATATTTTTTCACTTTTATAAAATTTGATATATTATGTCCATATGAAGATAGGTATGTACTTGCGCATTAAATGTTCCAAGACACCACGGGCGGTTTGTTCTGCTGAGTTTTAAATGTTATCAAAGTCATATGTTTTAATTTTTGAGTTTAATGTAATTTTTTAAACAAACTATTTTCCGGAATGCTTCATCCAAAAACTTTTATTTATTGACCCATCTCAGATTCTTTTTGAAAAACCAACTTTCCCTGGACTTTTTTTTTCAAAGAAGGCATACTACCTTTTTTTTGAAAAACGATCTATGTATGGTTTTGAGGATTTTTTTCCCAAGAAGAACTATCTCAGAAATTGTTAAACTCCATATTTCAGAATTTTCCTAAAACATGCACAAAGTAAAAAAATTTTTTTTAAATGATTTTTATTAAAAAATGTCTCCTACCCGATCTGATTTTGTTCAAATGCCCTTTTTCAGGAACGCTTTCAGAAGTGTTTTAAATTCCCAGGTTTTTTTTTGTTTTTTTTTTCAAAAACAGGAATTTTTTTTTTTTTGCTCTAATATTTTTTTTTTAAATGGCTTATCCAGAATATTTTTGAAAAAGTCCCTTTATCTGAATATTAAAAAAAAACATACTTTGTTTTTAAAAGACCTAGTATACATTTATAACAGGAGTTTTTTTAGCTCCCTAGCTCAGAACTAAAAAAAGCGTTTAAACTCAAATATTTTTATAATGATTTTTTTTTTTGCGAGATATCTTAGAACTTTTTTGAGCTCCCTACTATTATTTTGTTACCGATTTGCTTTCTAGGAGCAGAGTGCTTATGACCCAGCATATTACACACATTATTCTGCGGTGAAAATACTTAAGTCTTAAAACTCAAGAGCTAATCGGAAATGTAAAATGTAGTTTTTACCATCCCATATAGATAGCATTTGGTTTTGCTACACGGTGTAATTACATTTTTTGACTGCCACCAAGCCTCATACTTTTCCCAAAATAGTATATCCTGAGCCACCTTATCAAACCAACACGACATCTTCTAACATCTGTATACAAATTAATTTTCAATTAGAATTCTAAACATTTCAATTATTTACACTACCCACATTATTTACGAATTTGCATATTCTTTCTTGTGTGATAACAACAACAATTATAATTTCAGGCGCGTATCCTTAGTATCTTCCAAACTTTCGACAACAGTTGAATGCGGAATGTACTTATTTTTGTGATTATTATTTACACGCTTGTTAAAATATAATAATTCGCGTCTGCAACATGGAGCATTTATGTGAGACCACATATTTTCGCCACCGCGGTAAAAGCCGCTAACTACAGTAAATGGTACAGCAAAAAAAGAAAAATTAAATTGAGCAAAAAATGCATTTAACTTGGATTAGCTGAACATAAAAGAAACTAATGAAACCATTTGCGTCAATACGAAATCTTGCAAAATTAAACGGTAAAATATAACGGTAACGAAGTAATTGTTTGATCATCCTAAAAATTAAGATGGATAAATGGCGTTAAAGA
Organism: Merzomyia westermanni; assembly: GCA_949987695.1. Lineage (NCBI taxonomy): Eukaryota > Metazoa > Arthropoda > Insecta > Diptera > Tephritidae > Merzomyia > Merzomyia westermanni. Next base: position 1,474,972 of record OX465288.1, read on the forward strand.
AAGGAATACCAAAATGGCACCGAAATAATCCCTAAACCCGTTTGCCAGCTGGATTGCATTAGAAGGACACACATGCCCTGCTCCATTTTAGACTTATTGCCACCTCGATTGTAAGTATTAAAATTAAGTGTGAGTCGCATAATCTCTTAAATGCGTCGTTAAAGACGAACATTTATATTCAAATATCTATATTTACGCGATTGACACAGTTGCAAGGCTTTTAAATTTCTTTACTAAACTTACCTCTTCTTATTTGTTTTAATTTTCCCTTTCTTCTCTCTATCTCCCTCGTGCCTTAATGCCCCTTCATATCTACTTGCCCAATATTAAATATTAAATATTAAAGATTTGGCTAATGTGGGCGGCGTCACGCTCTTTAATGTAAAATAGTTTCGATATGCCTATATGCTTCTTGTAACTGCAAGGAATAAATTTAAGTACTACTTCAATCCGATGAATAGCTTGATAACTTTTCAAATACGTACAAACAGACAGGCATTGCTTTGCAGATATAAGACATTATTTTAAATATTGAATGGTATAAAATACAAATAAATAATAAATTAGTCTGTTTTGTTACCACACAAATCTTTGTCTTTCCGGCAAGTACCAAAAATTGAATTTGACTTAAAAGTAGTGTCGACGTCTTTAACCGCGGCGCCGGCCATGCCAGCCATTCATTCTAATCGCTGGCATCTAAAATGGTAGATAGAAATACATAGACATATTGGACGAATGTTGTTGCTTGTTTTGCTCTGTCATGTCCCGCATCCTTCCTCCAAATGTAATGAATTTAAATTTTAATCGCTCAACCATATCATGTTGTGTGGCATTGTTGTTTCGTATTTGACTTTCATTATGCTGCTAAGCGTATGTCAACTTATACCACACATGGCAAAAACAATAAAACGACTTAATGGTTAATAACTTCCCGCTTTCCACCCACTCTACCTTCATGAAATCACGCCACAGTCTCGTAAAAAGGAGAATTCCTTTATTCAAAGGCTCCTTATCCAGCTCCTTAAAATATGCTTCATTTTTCGTATATTTAGCTCATACAACACATAGACACATGCACACATCCTTACACTCAAAGCACATATGTAAACGAGGTTGTGCTTCCTTCCATATGCAAAGCAGGGTGCCATCGACATACAAGGAATATCACTCCCAAAGCCAACATTAGCGATTAACTTCCTTCTTAGCGGTTTTATATGATACATAAATACATATATATGTATGTGAGATGTAAAAATGTGGGTGATTTGGGGGATCCAGGAGCTGTGGTGTCGGTTAAACAATAAAAGTGACACACTATTGCATATCCTTTGCAACCATATTTCCATTAACGCGGTGCCATTTAACTCATTACGGAAATATTCCCATTGCAATTTACATGTTTGTTTGACAGACTTTGCTTGCCGTGAGTGTGTGAGACTTTTATTGCTCATATTCCTTACTTCCGGCTTTATCCTTTTGTCGGGCTAGGCAGCTTTCGCACTCAGTGTGTCATCCAACTCGCGTCTTTATGTGGCAAAGTGCTCGGCATTGCAGCTGCTAAATTCAAAATCTTCAACTTCCATGGCATTTAAGCTCGCGTTGTAAGAGAATACTACAGTGTGCAGCCTGTTTTTCACAGACCTAGTTAAGTACAACTAAAATAAGAAGTTGAAACACCTACAAAAATGGTATTGTAGATTGTCGTACTCATAGTAAATGCCTTAGTTAAGAAATCTCTGGATATGGGTGAGTTTTGCCCAGTAAGCGGAAACGTTTTGTCACTTTTTCGAGTTCTTTTTGATTTGGCGTTGATGTTTCACATTTTCATATAAAACCCATGGCAAGACTAGAGTCTTCAATTGCCTCAGACGTAATGTTTATATTAAATTTCAGCTATCAGACCTGTACTTGAGCTTATTTGGTACTAGTAAAAGGATATACTCAGTACCTCACAGGCCTGTCAACTATCTTTCCCAGGAATTCCTATCTTTGTATTTTTTTTAGCTCTGCGCCATATTTGTACATATTAGGGCCGGGTTAGACATTGGATAATAAATCTGACTCCTATTTGTAGTACATATTAGACCAAGTTCTGCTTTAAATTGCATCAGGGCTTTATTAAGGCAGAAATGATCTATAATGGCGTCAGACTAAATCAGATAGTTCATGGCACAACATTGGCTAATTCCACTATTTAACCAATCAGCGATCCTAATTAAACGAAATCACAAAACTTGAAAGTCACAGAGCAACGGCTTTAGTGTCTTCTGTTTGCCGTCGTCCCTAAACCTCTTGTAACATCCATGACGCAATCTATCAGTCATCCAGTCCTTTTAAAATTTTCTTTGAATCTTTGTTTCTTTTTTCTTTGTGCGTGCAACTATTTATTGTGGCCCTCAGTAGGGAAACAAAATTAAGCTCAGCAAGTTTTTTAAAAATGCAAATGTGGTTGTGGATGGGTTCGCTCCATTTTAGACAGGCGTTAGTATAGTTGTAAACATCTTGCAACGACCCTTCAACTATTACTCCATGTTCAGCTCCAACGTTTGATTAAATACCACTCCCATTTTTTTTTATTTATACATTTTTTTACTTATGGCTCCAATTTTAGTCTCTGTAGAAAGTTTTAGCGGATTTTCCGGTCTTCCGATCTGTAGCTCAGAAACGGTGTTTGTGTTTATTTTTACCCATTTTTAATTGATGTAACCTTTTTATGTGGAAAAGCTCTCATGTTTTAATGCACTCTAACCCAAGTGGAATCCAAAGCACACATGCCAAAACTAAAACTTTGAAGTTACAAATATTTCAATATTTGCGACCCACGCAGTCGCGAGACTCGAGTTATAAAGAGTAACCCCTGTGAGTTAGGGGTTTAGAATATGCCCGAGGGAGGCATACCGGTCATAAGAGGCGACTAAAATGCACAAAGGTAATGACGTGCAACTCGATGGTTGATCTACGGATAAGCTTCTCACCTCTCATTACACATTTTCTCCTGGGTGAATCGCCCTAAAACGCTGCACTGGTTATACGAAATTCGCTCCCGCCATAGTCGGATACCACTCCCCAAAACTTTCGGAGAGTGTTTTTGTCGTTGCAAACAACAGAAACAACAGCTATAAATTGACGTTCAATTGGTTGCAAGATAAAATGGCTATAACTTTAAAAACTGTGGCAACCAAAAAATTATAAAAGCGAAGAAAAAGGAGAAAAAGGAGAAAGTCAAAAATTTTGATGCACCCTAAAAAATGTCTACCCAAAATAAAAATGTTAGGAAATGAAGTTCAAAGGTTTCCTCGAACATTCAATTGTTAATCTAGTCTGACTGTTATCTCAAAACCTGAAAATGTTCACATTCATATATCTTGAAAGAGGACTGCGAGGGAATTTTTAGAATAATGGTAATTTTGTGTGTTTGAAATTATAAGAACAATAACAACAACAACGTTTGGTAAACTACATACAAATAGTATGCATGTCCGTAAACATTTTTTTAAAGAATTTCTTAAGACAAATTAGGAGGACGTCATTCATAGAGCTCGATTACACTAGCTTAACAGTGAATTGAATGGAACATGATCAGGCATGAGCAAAAATGTATAAACGTGAGTCTGCCGCACACTGAGTGGGAGTGTGAAATAGGACTATCCTCGAGCTATTCTGTGCTACTTTGGCAGGCGGGAGACTGAAGACGAGCAAAGCAAAGCGCCAGCAATTACTGCAGCCGATGCTTTTAGATGTGCAGCTCCTTGGCCGTTTGGGCAGTGCGTGCACGTATCGATCGCTTAGTCTATTCTAGCTGAATGGGCGCGTTGTATGGTTTTGTGTGTATTATATCTCGTCCTCGATTTCGTTTTGATATTTTACGATAATAACGGAAATAATTACAATGACGATCATGATGAACATAACAATCTTAATAGTCGAAATGTCCCAAAAAGATGCCAAAAACCATTTACCGTTCATTTTAGTTATACACCAAGCAGGTAAATATATCAAATATAAACAAAACTTGAAATAAAGACTAAAAGCGAAGCGATCCCGAGCTCAATTTTAGTATGTGTATGACGTTGTTTAGATGAGCGTGTGTCTGAGGTGGCCATAGTCCATCAGTTGGTGGCGAGTGCGATTAGCCAGTACCACACCATTCGCATGCATAGTTGTTGTTACTGCCATTGGTGTGCGGTTGCAGTTGCGGGTCAATTGTTTTGTGCAAAGTGCATCGTTGCATCGCATTGCACGCGCTACCTCACCACAGCCGCACCACCAGTTTTGGTACAAGCACCCCCCGCACCCACCCATTGCATTCACGTGGCTAGAGATGACCGCATTCCTTACTTGCCTTCTAGCTGTATTTTCTCTTCAGCCTCCTTGAAACATTTTCCCTTGTTGCTATTTCATGGGCAATTTCAACTAAGTACATAGTCAGAGATGATGGCTATGGTTGTATGTAGCAGTCGTAGACCAAGAAGTTGGCTCATCGCACTGGCTGTCGGTGCAGTGTTGGCGTAGGCGAAGTCGCAGATTAATTGAAGTCATAAGCTCTTGTAAAGTTATGACCAGCGCTAAGTTTCATATTCTTTTTCAACGTTCCTCCACCCTCATAGTCGTCTTTACTTCTTTGTTCTCTATTTTAGCTTGAGGTTTGATTGCTACGCCACTTGGCTGCACATGCCGGCTGTGGGATTCCTAAGATAACTTATGGTCTAATGATGTGCGCTTCGTATTTATTTTACTAATAATTTCTGTGAGTTCCAATGAGTATGCAGCCGTTTTAAGATTTCCTTTTTATACTCAGCTGACCCTAGCTTCCGAAGTATATTCATTTTATTCGCCAAAAGGTAGGTCGGAAAAGCATAAACTGTGTGTAATGTTCCCATAATCGGATATCTTAATTAACCGAACAAAAATCTAATGATCATTTGTGTACGGGTGTATACATCCAAATTTGCACATAAACGTCATAAAGCAAGTCACTTACTAAATGTTTGTATGTACACAAATATGTATGAATAATCATGCAATTTTTCGTTCTTTGTCTTTTCAAAATTTTATCTGCTCTGTCACAACATGACGACGCTTAGCTACCTGTGTTACAGAATTCGCTACTGGCAAATAAATCTTAGACTTAATAAGACAACTAAAATATTTATCAGACTGTAGGACATACCGAAATCGATAAACACAATAAATGCATACATATCTACCTTAGAAAGCCTCATTGCCAACACGAAAAATACTCTACGCTCGGACTACTCACTGACTAGTTAGCCCGCCATAGCTCATTACACGTCTGTACAAACATAGAAACAAATGCGTAGATAATACTCTGACAGACAACGAGAAAACATGCCTTCAATGTCGTTCAATGGGGCTCAAGTTAATTGCAATTTTGTTTGAACAAAACCAAATGTCTGTCCGGCCACAGCAAATATAGCGCTCCACGCTAATGTAACCGATATGAAGACAAGCGTGCGTGTGTGTGTGCCGACATTTCTTATTTTGCTTATGCTATGGCATCTGCACCCATCCAAAGTGTAATAATCGATGGTTTCCACTTGTGCAGCTTCGATAAAAGTCGCGAGCAAGTGAACGAGCTGTAAATACCAGAGCGTTGCAATGTGGACGAATAGCAAACGTAAAACACCAAGTACAAATTCTGAGCTGCGCTGCCACTGGAAAATTTATATTGAAATTACTTGGCTTCGATTTTGGTACTTTTCAATTAAAAGCTGAGGCCTTTCCATGTAAAGCACATACACTAGGGTAAACGCGCCAGAAATAAGAATGGATATGGAATGAATAGAATTGTCAACACCATTGGATGCTCTCTCAGATATGCTGAATGGAATTTAACGGAGAAGGGAGAACTACAGGCATAGCACCAGCGTTTTAAAGGTTGACATGCTACGAGCTCTAATATTGACTCTGACCATCATCTTGTCGCAGCAAAAGAGAAATTTCGTACTCCCTAAACCAACTCGGTATGATATTTTAGTAGCTGAAAAATATGTGAGTGGCAACACTGATGGCTTAGCTTTGCGCACATGCGCCGTAGTGGATGGCTGCGCTCGGACTATTTGAACTTGCTGCTAATGTGCAACACCTCACATCCGCACAACAACACCAATTGTTGTGGTTCAAATGTTGGTTATTAGCCTTTTTATGACCAGCAATTTTTCTATTTGGGGTAATGAAAATTTTCTGTACGCCGTATGTAATGCATGCGCTCTCGTTTCGAAGCGAACTCAGGCAAATGGCTCAGTCTGAAGAAAATTTCACGCACTACACTCGGAAAACTAAATTAAGAAACTTCAAAATCGAATCGATTTAGAGCGGTGTCAGTGGAAAGATGTGCTTCATCCTTTGCATTGATTTCTGAATGTTGCGTAGGCAATGATATTCCTTCAGTCCTAGTGGAATTCTATCTTCGCATTCCTTCACATCAAATTTGCTCTGCGCTCGAGCTGCGCACCAAATGCGAACATCAAAACGGCAATTAGCCATTGCAAGGAGGAAAATACCAACTAAAACATTTCAGTTGCCTTCCCACACTTTGCCCCTTCATTCACCGTTCTCACAGATATACATACATACTTATAGCGGTATGTGCTACCCGCTGTTGTTGCGTTATAATTAATGATGTACTAGCAAATATTGGCAAATTACCGACTGCACCCAGTCGGTCCGCCTGTGTTTACACTTTTAATGCTGTCATGACTTTGTTGTTGCTGCTGCCGCAAATGTCAACTTTGTAGATTTGTTTCATTCCTTTTCGGCATCTTAACTGACTGTTGTCAAATGTATTTTGGTGCTGCTGCTACGTCAACCCTCACCGGCAACAAGCTAAGCGCCAGCTTCTTCATGCCTTGGGGTGCTAATGATATGCCGTCAACGAATCTTCATTCATGGCTTTCAGCTTGACAACCGACAGTTGTTGTTGCAATTTCGTCTTCTTTGCTTGGTTAACATTTTCCCACTCGGCAAATATTTGCACTTTTCGATTCGCTTTGAGCGCGTTTTAATTGATGTCAACCAGCAGCGCAGGCACCCAACCAGAAACCGTTAAACGGCAACAGTAATTAAAAACACCTTTTAGTTAAATTCTATGGGGGGACGGGGAATGTGCAATAAGAAAATTTGTCAGTTGTCTTGTCAATGAAATCATTTTTTTCCATTTATCAAAAATTTGTGTATAAATCTCCATTGAACTGTGCTAATGATCTTTGATTTTATGTTTGGTTAGTTGAATCTTTTGGTTTGGCTGAATTTAGAAACTTTTTCAGATTTACCGAGGTCGCCCATCGATTTATAAATCGATGAGGCTTGGCCTGTCATTTCGTCAGCTGTGCAAATATTGGGCAATGAATACTTTGTACTGGAAATCTTTGTGTTCTCATTGGAGTATTTGGATTGCAACACTCATTAGACAAATTATAACAAACGTTATACATATTTACATACAGGAGAGCATACCTATGGAGTGTCTTGAGACGACTTACACAATATTTAAATAAATAAGTCTACTCCTTGTTCTTCTTATTGGCGTTTAACCGTGTTTGTCCAAAAAAGGGCGAAAGTAATTTTTTTTTCGTGATAGCCGATGGTCGCAGACCGTTTCGAGGCCAGAACTTTTTCAGAGGGGTTTTTTAAATATATAATTAAATTTTATTTTAACGTGTTTTCATTAAAAAATTCTGATTGAAACGAAATTTTTCACACAAACAACAAAAACCAAATGTAATCCTTAAGCTGTAATTCAAATACAAAAGTCTGATATTAAAAACTTTCAAAGTTATTAGACGGAGTCCGATATTAATTATCGTATTTCTGAAACTAGTTGAGACATAGAACTTATTCACATCGCTCATTTCAGCACCTTTCGTTTGATGCCCGTACTGTACTAACACGTTTTGGGTCACCCTGGTGCACATTTTGCTAAATTTATCGAAATAAGGGATATCCTAAGATAGATACCTATTAGTGCAACGGCTAAAATTCAGTTTAATTTTATTTAGCAGTTTTTGATTGATGCGCGCCCAAACGTACAGACACACAAAAATTCAAAAAATTTGGATTTTAATGGCTTACTAATAATTCCTCCTCAAGTTTTCTTGAATATCTGCAATGCGCAGACATCGTTAATTTTATTATATGTGGAGATAAAGTTACGTCGACTACATTTTTCATCTAAACCATTTATCACTTCTTCGGTGTCCAGTCTACACCTTCGATGAGTGCTAAGCCATTCAGTTTGTCTACGCCGATCTAGTACATCCAACAGGTTTTGGGATACATTTTTAACAAATGGAAAATGTGTGGGAGGAGTTGATTTTGACACTAATTTTCCCATGAATACCTTCCTTTTTATAACTCATGAGGTTCCCTCACCCTGGAGAATATTGGTCAGGTATTCATTAAGGGTTAGCGGACCTTAGCAGAAATTACCAGGCGACTTTTAACACTACCCTGCAAAATTACTCCCAAGAAATCCACTTTTGTTTAATAAAAATGTGTCCAATTTGCATGACGATTTCCTAGGATAGGATCACCTACTCCATCTTGGAGTAACACATTTATTTGCTGCTGAGTACTTAATAGAGCACCTACGTGAAATTACACCCAAGGTATTCAAAACCAAAGCCACAGAGTGATGTCATATGCAGAAATGTTCGTTTCAGTTTAACTAAGAGTTTTCTACTTGTGTTTTTTCTTTTTTTTTTTGAAGAGATCTAAAGGAAGTGAACTTAACAGGAAATAATGCAATAGGGAGGATTTGTCATAAAGAAAATGAATGTGGCTTATTATTAAATGAAATTTGATTTACAAATTTTCTAAAATTTTTCTAAATAATTTGTTTTTAAATTTTCGTGTACTCGAACATTTATTTACTGTGTATCTAATAACAGGGCATAACAGCATTCAACTCTGCTAAACTTATAAGAATGAAGTCTTTAACGAAACTCAATATTTGAGTGTTTCAGCATAACATTACACTACTCAAGCAAGCCGCAAAATCACCAGCCAAGCGCTCACTCACCCATAAACTCACTCACACACACGTACTCTCTAAAACTGTTAAAATAAATGGTCACGCCCCTTTTGCTTTACTTGCCAAACTCAACGAAACACAAAAACTCAATCACTCAAATGTTGAGTGAGTTGCGAAGAATGAATCTTTGAGTGTAACCACTCTCCTGTTTGTGTATGTGTTGCTGTCGTTGAACATGGTTTGTGTGTTTGTGAATTGTTGGATATTGTAAACTGGGTGTAGTGATGGCGTTGTTGTTGTTTTGGCGCAAATACGCCCAATACATTTTGCCACTGGTGGGGCGCTGTTTAGAAATTACTTTGGAGCAAAAGTGACGGCGCTAATCTGAATCATTTTACCATTTAAATATTTCTCTCCACTCGCTGCACTTCAAACTAAAATTTTGAAAATTTCTGAAAAAAGTGTGAAAGTGCGAAACTTTAAATTTTAAATGTTTGCGACATTAGCCGTGTTTTTTTTTTCTCCGCATCTGCGTTTGCGCTTAATAATTGTACTAATTCATAGTTGCAGATAAAGTTGTGCGCTTAGCAGTCCATACAAATATTAAGCGCAAACGCAGATGCGGATGAAAAAAACACGGCTATTGTACCACTTTTAAATATGTTTGGCGTTACATATCTAAGGGACCAAATAGTAAGGGCATAGAAATGTTCAATTAATCTGACTTATCTCTAAGACCATAAATTAGCAACAACAACCACATGAACTCCAATGCACACCAAGCCCTTTCCCACTTACCCTCTGCTCTCACCTGCTGCTGGCGATATGAATACATTCTGAACATGATTTTGCCACTGAGGCCACTGGAATTGTATTTTCTGAACTAAACTATTGCCGGCCATCAAAACTCCATAAATTTTTCAGATCACTTCTTTCTCATCCTGTCCGATGTATAATATAATGAGCCGAATTGGTTCTCGGACCCTGGCGAAGGTGCTAAACGCTAAACATTATATATTTCTTCCCCAAAGGCTCCTTCGATCTTCATAAAAAAAATGGCTCTTCTGATGTTTACAAAATAACAATCCAAAAAGACTCAAATTACGGAATCCTTTAGGATCATTATTTTGGAGCGTTCCGGCTTTCGTTAGCTGGGTCACCCCACATCAGTGCTGGGGCGTCTCTATGGTCTCTGTAGTTGTCGTAAGGGCCGATTAGTGTCACGCCTTGGGTCATTCATCGACTTTCATTATCATAAAATGATTTTTATTTAGGAAGCCAGCCAGTTAGTGGGCCTTGATCTTATTATTATTGTTATTATTATTATTATTAGTTGTTGTAAAATGGTAAACATGTATTTAAAAATCGGCCTAATTAATTAAAACTTCCTTCAACACAGGAAAATGTAATTCTTATCACGCACGAATTTAACTTGACTTCAGCTAAGAAGGTTAAATTCCTCATCCCTTTTGCTCTCTAAATCTTTTGTTTTTTAATGGCAAATCATCAACAAAATAATTCTTTTTAAGGCGATGCCAATTTGAAGGTAATTGAAGTGTTAGTTAGCCTTAAGAAGTTCGAAGGTTATTTAACTGGAAAAATCTTGTGATCAATTTGATCCTCAAAACAACAAACTTTCCCTTTTTTCGGCTTTTTTCGTTTTCAATTAAATTCAGTGTCATGCCACAGCATCACGCAACCACATCGCAACCCTATCCCTCAACCCCTGCACTCAACCCCATTAACGTGATCTCGTCCTGCCTTTGGCTCTCGGTTGATCCTTTACATATGAATCGTATCTTAAGATGCTGTTGCAATTTTTAGAGCAAAAAATCACCCTTTTTGGTGTGACAATATACTCTACTTTGACCCTTTTTTGTTTAACTGCTTTATAATAATGTTTTTTTTTAATCTTTTTTTTTTTATATCGTGATCTGGTTTTTTAGTCTTCTACACTGAAGTCGTTGTGAAGAAGTTGACATTTTTAGCCTGATCTGTGTTAATTTCTTACACTTTCCGGTATTTTATGAAGGCTTTTTGAGGTGTGTCCCTTGCTCTTCTCATTATTAGTGTAGTCTTGTTATGACAACAATGTTGAAAATATCTGGTTCAAAGGGTGAAGCTGAGTGGTCCAGTTTGTTGCTGACATTTGCACATTTCAGTTCAAATAAATGAGTTTTGATAGTTTTTTATGAGTTTTTGTCATTTATTTGATGGACATTTGACCGTTAGAATTACAGGTTTTCTTTGTACTTAATCAAATTATAAAGATTTCCCCTAAATATTTCATTATTTAAACGGACGAAATGATCTTAGCTCCTGGAGAAATCAGCTGCTTATGGCTTATCGTGAGAAATAAATCTAAAATACTTAGTGAAATTTGTTTGTTTGTATGAGGGAAAGCGGGAAAATTTAGAAGCAAATGTGTATGCCACTGGTAGCTGAAATTATGATTCGAAATCCCTTTCCTTCACTCAGAGTAACTGATTAGCCAGTTTCCAGCACACACAAGTCTACTTTATAAGTATGTGTGCGAGTAAATATATCTATTATTGTGTAAATATGTATATAGATGTCAAATTGCATTGTATTTTTTATTACTTTGTAAATATTTTCCGTTAAAAAATGTTTGAGTACGTAAGCAATCTTCTTATTTCTCCCTCAAAGACCTCCCTGCCACTTAGAACAAAGCAAATTCGAAGTAAATCTTAATTTTTGTTACGAAAATTTCAAAGACCTTTCAATTGTGAACACGAGGAACATGCAAAAATATTTGCTAAAAAATTTAAAAAAAAATTGTGAAAACTGACTTGAGTAGGTCAAAGGTGAACATGCTGCAAGCATTAGACGACTGCTCAAGAGAAAATACTACATACCTAGAAATGAGTAAAATAACAAATAAAAGCAAGAAGCAGACGTAGGCTGCATTTGTGCAATCATTAACACCTAAAATGCAAAAGGCAACAACAAAAATGTAGATTAATGCAGAGCAAGCATAAGGCCAATTTGACAAATACAAGGCACATTCATTGCTACATACATGTCTCATATATTTTTGGAATGCAACAATTTTCCATGCCACCAATTTTTTGTTGCGTTCCAACGTTCGTCCCCTGCCAATGTGTGCGAATTATGCAAAATTTACAGTAACAAATTTGTGCAACGGCACAAATACATGGAGGGGATGATTTTCAAATATTTTTTCTTTTAATCTCGAAACTTCGAACGATTTTCAGCTTTGCGAAATATCCTGGTCACGCTACGCTTCACACTTCCTTTTTCTGTGTCGCACGATTTTGCTCGTATTTTTCATGATTTTTCTCCTAAAAATTTCGAATTTTCATCAAATTGATTTCTGTGACTCTTTTTTAATGTTGTTTTTGCCGACTTGGTGTGTTTCTGTTTGTGTTTATTGCAATGATAATGCAGAAATACGTTTGATATGTGAGCATGTGTGTAGTTTGCTTCGAAGTAGCTAAAAATATTCGTGATTTACTGTGTTTATTGTCATGTTTTTGGGTTGATTTTTGGTGGTGAGGCGCATTGTAAAACTAACATGACCAGTCGACCCGTTCTTCCTCTCCTTGTTAATTGTTTAAATTATCTGTTACTGTGACTAATTCAGTTTTTATGACTTGCAACGATTTCATTTCTCTACTTTCGACAAAATAGACGGTTTTTTTCAGTTATGTAAAATATATAGAGATTCACATGCTATATACATATGCAGATATATACATACATATGTTCTAATTTTAATAAGGCAACAGAAAGTATATCAAAGGTTTCGAAAAATGTTAGCGCTCGATCATAGTGGAATGCTATGGTGAAATGAATAGAAAGGTAAATAATAATAATCTCACAGAGTTGTTATCGCTTTTTATAAGAAAAGAACAGATTAAATTACTTTCTAGGTTTAAAAGTATGAGTTGTGTTTTTGGAAGGACTCTGTCCTGCCATCTGAGTTGACCAGCAAACATGGTTTCACCAATGCATAGAAAAGAAATAGCGGAAAGAATTTAAAAGTTCCATTTCGCAGTTGGTAATAACTACTTGAACCGATATTTTGTTTGTTTGTTATTGGATTTGCGAGAACTTGTTTGTGACTTTTTATTAACTATTCAAATTTTAGCCTATTTCCAAGCATTGTCAAAGATGTCAAAAGCTTTTTTTGATGCAATCGTCGGATATTTCCTGTTGTTTCATTGTCATTGCATTCAATAGGTTCCCAGTTACACTCTTTAACTTTAAAAGTAGGGAATTCAAGTGAAATTTAACAAAAATAAAAAATAAACACACTTCTTCACATTCATATTAAGGTTTCTTTGTAGTCTCCCTCAACTGATTTCGCCCACTTTCACAACAGATAGTCGTTTTCAAATCATTGTTTGTTCTAAAATTAATATTTTTGAATTTTCTACATATACGGACATTTTTAAAATAAAATATAATTGATATAAGAGTGGTCGTCGTCCTTACCTGATTCGCTCCAGTTTTTTCCAGAACATTCCTTGTGAAAAGGGTAATTTTTGTGCTTTCAAGCGTTTTTGATTTATAATGACTGATATTTGCAAAGTTCACTCAGCCAATAGAAGGCAAATTTTAAGAAATCTACAAAGAAACGAATTTAAACAACAAATTTGGTTCCTATAGTTCTATATTGTATTGAAAATTCCCTTTTTTTTCAAAATATTCGGCTAATAAAAAGTGAGCGATTTCGCCCATATTAAATAGAGAAGAGTGGCAAGTAGCCTGCATAAAAAATTTAAATAAGTTATCTTAAAATTTGCTCAAGTTATCGTGTTCATAGATGGAAGGACGCAAATGGCTAAACAACTTCTCTTTTCCTCTTGAACATTACAGCGTTGTCAGAAAAATATAGATAGCGTTCTGCGGTTATCAAAGTTGCGCTGAATATGCAGCTCGAAGCTAAGTGGAAAGGAGTTTGGGTATCTCTATATCGAAAAAGTATTTATGAATACTAAAACTTAACGCAAATTAGTTGTAGTATGTTACTCATACGTAAGAACTCTGTTAATTAAGTGAGTTTATGATGTATCTAAATCCATATACCAAATAAAGTATAAAGGAAAATAGATAACCAGAATAATTTTTCTTTCCTAATTGCGAACAAACGTGAAACTTTTCACATTTAAAAGTGACACTAATGAAGTATAACTGATCGTTAAACCAACTGTCAATCGTGCAGGAAAGAGCTGATTGACCATTGCGCAAATCAAATGAAAAGAACAAAATATCGGAATCCCTTTGTGAATATCACACTTTCATAAAATCACAACTGACCCACACAACACAGCGCAAGGAAGCCTGATACCAAGGATCTCCTACCAATTCGCTCTAAATACCTCAATGGCAAACGATTTGAATTGAATTGAGCAGGCTGTGGTAATGAAGAAATTATGACAGGCTGCCTGCCACTCTCTTCAATCTCCATTGTTGCATTGTTTTGATACGCGCCATAAAAACTAGCACAGAAAATCGATGGAACACATGATACATGAGACACTTAACAAAACTCATCAGACATCTCAAGAGCTCAATGTTAATTGCATAAGTTTTAGTGTTGCAAGTTGTTTTGCACGCCTGCCACACTGATATGTTACATGCAACGAATGCCACTGAAATGCGACTTTGCACTAAAATTGAATAAGAACAAATCAAATGAAATAGAGCATCTGCTTCTGGTTATTTATGTTTGTAGTCTCCATACAATCAAAAATCGAACGCATACACAACTCTTTACAAACACACATACATACAGTAAGTGATTTCACATAAACCTACAAATACAGAAGGACATAGCCATGGTCACGCATCATAACAGTCATTTTGCGATTTCATTCTGATGACTTGAAACAGATTTTCATATGAATCTTAAGGATTAATCTTGAATAACCGCACAAAGCCTAGAACCGCACCTGGACAGTGCGTTGTGTCTTGGCGGCTTTTCGCTTGGCGATAGGCACCCTTTTTTATTTTGTTGCATGACAACGCTATGTTGTGAAAAAATTACCGGTAATGACCTTTGATGACCCCGAGATACTTTTTCTTGTTTTTGGGATATTTTTCCTTTAGTTTTTTTCCAAGCAATTTGCATATCTTTGTGTATTTGGGTATGGAAACGCACACTCTCCTTCTTAATCTTTATGCATTCTAGTGGCAGCTAAATGAATTTCGACAATTGAAATTAGAACGGTAAACTGGATAAAGAACTAGGAAAAGTATGTATTTTGGATAACAATGAAATCTTGATTTCTTATGGACACAAAATTAATTTAAAATTTGTGTTGGTCACGTTCAAAGAGCGGAGAACCATACCATGATTGCCTATCTAACTTAGATTGTTTCAAAAACACTTTGAAATACACTTCATCCTTACATTGAACCATATAGTATAGGCCGAAGATTTTTCTTCTCTGAGAAAAAAAATTCTCATAACAATCTATATTGGTAGGGCCACATCACTTAGGAAGAGAATGGGAAAGGCAAAGAAGGTAAAGCAGAGGGTGATTAAGCGTAAGAGGTAGAGAAGTAGGAAGAATAAAGATAAAAGAGAAAAAAAGAGAGATAAAAATAGCAATGGAAAGTGGATATGGGTCCTCCCTAGGAGCAAAACGGGAGATATACTGGTAGAAGTAGAAGATGTTGCCTATGTTTTTTTTTCTGTAAGATTCTCACGACGCCGCTTAGTTGAAATAAATTTTGCAGGCGCTCATCACCCAAGAGTCATTTTCATCCCTAACTGAAAATGGAACTGTCGAAAAGTTTTCTTGTAAGAAAACACTGTCTTAGAGACTCAACTGGCGTAGTGAGCTTAACTCGCGTCCGGTGCACAATACTTTTTAGCGCCCCCTCCCCTAAATTTAAAACCATATAATATTACATGAGACAACAACTACAAAGCTACAGGCCCGCAAGTCACTCGAATAATGCAATTAAGGGGAAAATAATCAAACGGTGCTAGATAAATACGGACCTATTAAATAATGATTAATAATCGTAATGATTACCGGTTTGATTAGTTACTTTCTTAAGATACTATTGATTGCCAATTACTTTCAATTTTTAATGATTATTTTCCAATTAATTTAAAAATATACAAAATAGACATCGACCTGCTACAATTTTATTACATGTAGAGATTAACACTCATTATATTGTTCTGGGACTAAATTTAAAATCAAATTAAATCAATCATTTGTAATAAAAATAAAAACCATTCAGCTTTTTATTGTTTTGCGGTTGTTGGCGGCCAGTTGGCGCCACTTTGCGAACAGCGCCCGGGGCATGATGACGCCATCCACCCCCCTCCTCTCCCCCTCTACGCCACTGGCAAGAACCGTAATATAATATACCTCTCTAGAGCTTTTTTCTTGTACTTTGGATTGAAAATTGTTTCTTACTCAGAGGCTTTTAAAAAAACATTTCTTTACTTCATTTGCCCTTTAAATAATCAGTGCGTGTAAATAATTCACTACCGATAAGTACTAGGGTGTCTAATTTCCAGATGGAAGGTTTATTGATAATAGTCAGTAAGTCCTGTTATGTAATGATTACCGGACTACAAGATAATCAAAAAATTATAAAAAAAATAAAAAAAAATCAGAAATAAACAAAAATAATCAAATATTTTTTTCTGATTGTTTTTGATTACCTTCGATTTTTTTTTGATTTTTCCGAATGGTAATCAACTAGCAATTGTGGATTTTTAAACACAATTTAAATAATCACTATCCAATCAATTGATTATTTCATTATAATGGTTTACACAAATTTCATAAAGAAAATTTCATTATTGATTTAATTTGATTTTTGGTTTTAGGACATGCAATTTACCAAAAAAGAGCTTTGGGAAATAAAATTATTATTTGATGTATGTTATATGAGCTTTACGGCCGTTTTGGTTTTTAAGGCAAAACAAAATTTTCCTTCTTCCTCCTACGCGTTTCGGTGCTATTTTGCACCTTCCTCAGGGAGTCTGTAAATTTTTTATTCAACAAACACCTCTTAAGAGATTTTTGCGCCAAGCTTCTCTTCCAATTTGTGGTGTGCCGATTTTGAATTTTCCCTACAAATTGGTGGGACCTACAGTTTTTTGCCGACTCCGAACGGCATCTACAAAGGAGACGAATTTTTTGCTGAGAAGCCTGTCATGGCAGAAATACACTCGGAGAGTTTGCCAAACCACTGCCGAGGGGCGACCCCGTTTTGAAAAACTGTTTTTCAAATCACTTTTGATGTTACCTGTACCAGGGCTCGAACCATGGACCTTCGGTGTGGTAGGCCCGCAACACTACCTTCACACCACGGCGGCCGCCACATCAGACATACAAATTATTGGCCTAACAAAAAATATTCTAAAATTATTATTTACCGAATTCAGCTGAAAAGAAAACACACTAATGTGCATACTTTAGAATTCCTCACTCTCCACAAAATAACCGTATGCTTTTTTATCGCAACTAATCGCTCTGCCAAAGTATCTCCGAAGTCCTTTGATATTTATATAAGTTGGACCTATTTTAAAATAATATTTTGGGTGTGTTTTTATATTTTTTCTCGGAAGAAGTTTTCCAGGAAAACTTCAGTAACTTAGTGATCTTGGTCGATTTAAGTACTTCTTACCTTGCCATTCTCAATATTTTGACAAGCCCATTAGAACCCACTAAATTTTATGAATTTCTTAGAAAAGGTGATATTTTTTTTTTTTTTGAGCCACCCGATTGCTCATAAAAACATCTACGCTTGCTATTTAACCGTTACATTTTCTAATCCTAACAACGTTCAGAGGTGCAACTCGCACCAGCGTCAGCTCAAGTCACGCTAAATTGTGATTGACATTTTTATTTCTATGAACTATTTCAGTTTTTTCAATCAAAAGTCTTTGTTCTCAACTTGGCAGAAAAATGTTTCTTAATTGTTTTACAAACTAGCAAATCAACAATAATAATTTTACCACGGCAACGAGGGTTGAGCTCTACGGAAGCTGGCAATAGTTTTTTTTTGTTTGGGATTTTGTGTGTTCTGATGCAATCAAAATTGTTGTTGGTCAAGTTATTTAATGCAAAATGTTGTGATGGACCAAAAACTGCTTTCGTTGACATTTGACCATTCAGCTGTGTCAAAGGGTAAATGGGGTGAAATAACGAGATGCTGTGTTTGGCATGTACCAAAGAATTGATGCTGACAAGTTAAAGGGTTAAAATAATTTTCACCTGAAGTCGGGTTATTAAAAAATTACGAGTTTTTGTTGTTAATAAACACTAGCTTTTGTTAGGACTATAGGGGAAAATATGTTAATGGTTAAAATTATTAGGATTTTTTTTGAGGTTGAGGAACTTTGGGCTGAATATAACATTTACAAATAACTGTTTGGCAACATAATTAATGTGCGTTTGTCAGTGATATTTTAGAAAAATAACAAAACTTTTGAGGGCGACAGTTGCAATGGCGTCTTGCGGAGTTTCACAACTTTCTCATCAGATTGCAGCTCGGACACTGGCGTTAAGGTCAACGATTTAACTTTCTACTAGCCATTGGACACCCCGCGCCCCATTTGCCTTCTACTCTTCCTTCAGAGAATGTGAAATGCCAGTAATATTTATTAAAGGGATGGTCATTCCGGATCAACATGGCCAACGGTGAAACAAATAAATATTATAAAATGTCCTGCCTCAGTTTTTATATCTTTGCTCTTGAGCTGAAATCTTAAGGAAGAGTGAAATGCATTGATGAATCGTAAATTTTTCTAAAGAATAAACCAAAAATAATGTCTCGTTTTTGTTCACTTATCTTGTTAGGTGTAAAAAGGAACAGAAAATTTTACTTTGGAACATTCAAAATTGATTTGAAATAGTTTTAGGATTTTGCACGGTTAAGAATTGTGCCCCAAATTTGGAACTCTTTACTTTTGTAGCTCAAAAAATAAATTCCCTTTTTAGTATCGTCTGAACAAAAATTTTAATTGCTTAAGTACGGATCAACAATACTGCTTCAAATCTTCAAATCTCTACATATAATAAAATTGTAGCAGGTCGATAGGAGGGATCATTATTAAGCCTCTATATCAAAAGTTTTTAAAACTTTTGTCTGTCGGTCTGTATGTTTGAGCGCGCATCAGAAACCGCTGAATAGAATTAAATGGAACTGCCACCATTAGATTACTAGACGTCTAACTTAAAATTGAAGATATCCATTATTTCGATAACCAAACCAGTTTCGGAGATATTGCCCATTATGCTGGCCAAGGTGACCCAAAACGTGTTAGCACATTGGCATCAAACTAAACCTGGTAGCGTGTGCTGCAATAAGCGTTGTGAATAAGTTCCATGTGTCAACAGATTTCAAAAATACGATGATTAATATCTGACTCAGTCCATTACCTTAAACGCATATTCTAGAAACTATTGAATATTAAATGAACATATGCATATGAACAAACCAGGTTTGTTTTTAAATTTCTATTATTTCTAACTGTTTTAGTTTTCGAGAAAACGAGTGTGAGGAAATAGGTTTCAATTTTAACCCAAAAAGCTCCTAGCGTGATCAGCATCACACTCGAAATGAACTTGGGGAAAAAATGTTTTCTGTTTTAATATCCAGCACGCTAAAACTTTAAGGTTTAGTTAAAAACGGTTTAGCACTTTTTATTTTCTTAGGTTTCAAATCTACACCGAAACAAATTAAAAGCCATAGTTACTGGTAAATCGAAATTATTGTAGTACAAAAAGTGTGAAAAATTGCTTAAACTGATGTATGATTCCAAATCTAAACCGACATTTTTTGCCGTATAGGTTTGACATGGAATGAACCATTTATGGTATAAACAAAGAGCATCGAATAAGAAAAGGAAACATCGCGAACTATCGCTCGCTATCAAATCACATGCCACCGTCGTGTGGCGGTAGTGTTGCTGGAGGTCCAAGGTTCGAGTCCTGGTACAGGTAACATCAAAAGTGGTTTTTCAAAACGTGGTTGCCATTTGGCAGTGGTTTGGCAAACTCTTCGAGTGTATTTCTGCCAAGAAAGGCTTCTCAGCAAAAATGCATCTCCTTTGTAGATACCGTTCGGAATCGGCAAAAAACTTTTGTATGCAAAATTAGAAGCAGCACACCACCATTTATTGCGCCAATAATTTTGTGCGTGCGTTAATGCGAGTTGATTCCTCTTCTTATTCGATGCTCACGCCAATAAGATGTAACCGATTTCACACCTTCGTACTTCCGAGCTCATTTACTCGTCCACATCTGCTTCTTAATTCTGAACAAAATCCCTTCCAGATAAAGATATTATGAATAAAAGAGAAGAGAGATCGCATGCGCCACTGCCAGAACCCATCCATCATACCTTAATAGAAGTTATAGCCCAAGAAACAAAAAACTATTGTAACCGCCCACAATGCAATTTGAGGCATTTAACAGCCACAAAACGAGCATGAAATTGCTTTCGGAAGTTCAGATGCTAACCAAACTACAAATACAAATCTTCCACACAAAAACAATTGCCAACAAATGAGAAGAAAAACATGCGACAATTGTGTTAATAAATTTACAAAATTACAGTAAAAAAGATGACCAAAACGATTGACGCCTCAATTCCTACCAACTTCGTCAATGCTCACAAAGACGCAACGAAATAGTTTTTGAATGACCGTCGCAAAAGCGGACAGAACCAGAAGCAGCACCAACAGCAGGTGACAAGCTGTGAGTTGAACAAAAGCTGGCGGCGCACCAGAAAGGAAAGGATATACGCCCATTATTGCACACCACCACGTCCAACAGAAGCAACGATAGCCAATATCAACAACAACAACAACAATAAGCAAAAACTAAAATTGTCTGGAAGACACAAAAAGGTTAAAATGTCCAATAAATATGGTCAATGGCAGTTGTGTCCACAAAACTAACAAAACTAAAACGGAAAGTGAGAGCGCATAAGAATATGGTCGTGGCAAGGACATAAAGTCCTTTCAGCAGAACACAAATCACCTTATTGAAATTATTTGTATTAAGGTGGCGAAAAAGACGAACTAAATACATATACTCGTATCTATATAAAGAGAAGACAACACGAAACTCCAGAAAAACAACAAAAATAATACAATTAACACATTACATACTTCGTAGGTGGTGCTGATGACCATTCATTTTACAGGGCAATTTTAGTACAACAAAGGAATCTACATACATTCACATGCAACGCTGACCCAAGGCTGTGACCAGTAGCAGTCGACATTGTAAGTCAAAACTGCCCCTCACACAGCACAGGTTAAGGAACATCCGCTTAAGGAAGTTGTGGTCAGGATATCGATACTTCGCTCACATCCATGTCTGCATTCCATACTAGATATGCGACCAAAATATATGGTCGACTTTAAAAGGACGAAAGGGGCATGGATTCAAGGAAAAGTAATTTCTTCTTTAAGTATAGCCCAAAATACAAAAGTTGTGAGTGAATTTTGTTAGTAAACAGGTGCAAGTTGTGGCTTGCAATGAATTTACGAACATGTGGACTAGATACACAGTCGTGTGCCACAGTTATGGCTCTGTGTCACCGATGACTTTTGTGGTTTAATATTGATTCATCAGCCGGGTGAGTAAGTGCCACATGCCAAAGAAACCGAATAGTTCGCGATTTTTCGGCCTTTAACTGTTTTGGTGTACTTGGCGTCACTCTGAAGGTGGCAATTAGAAGCGTTTGATTGAATCTAGAACGGTTTGCCCCTGCTGCTCAATTATCTTCTCGAGAATCATACTCTAGAAATTGTTCTACCGAAAGCACCTTGTTTGGAACCTAGAATATTTCCGAAATTCCGCACTTTGGTCTGCTAGACATAAATGTAGGGTTGTAGTATGCAGATAGTTATACATCGCACATACAAATCAGACCTGTTAAATAATGATTACTAATCGTAATGGTTACCGGGTTGATTAATTATTTTCTTGAGAATCCATTTAACGAATGGTTACCATTACTCTCAATTTTGTATGATTATTTCCCAATTAATTAAAAAAATTATTTAAAAAAACATGATATTTTATGATTATAAAAAAAAAAACAAAAAAATAATCAGAAAAAAAAAAGTTGTTTTGATTATTTTTTATTTTTTTTTTATTATATTTGATTTTTTTCAGTACTGTTGTAGAAACACTTAAATATATACATCAACAATACTGAAAAAAATGAAAATTAATCAAAAAAAGCAAAACAA
This sequence comes from Merzomyia westermanni, assembly GCA_949987695.1. Lineage (NCBI taxonomy): Eukaryota > Metazoa > Arthropoda > Insecta > Diptera > Tephritidae > Merzomyia > Merzomyia westermanni. The sequence goes on from OX465288.1 coordinate 1,497,195, forward strand.
ATCAAAATTTATGAAAAGTAATCAAAACCACTTTTTTGATAAATTTTTCTGATTTTTTCTAATTGTAATCAACAAATAATTGCCTTTTCTTGAAAAACAATTAAAATAATCATTACCAACTAAAAAAGCCTTCTAATTTATTGATTACTAATTACTCATCAAATTTACCAGGTCTCAAACTGCTCGCTGCTATGGCTATATAGTGTTGTCTTTATTTTATTACTGATTTTCCTTCAAATCTTTCTGTTTTTCTTAATTTCATAATAAGTGATGTCTTTAGATATCAAAGCTTTGAGATAGAAAGCGAATCAGAACGCTATGTTTCAGGCGGCTCTGTAATGGGCTTGCCCGCATTAAGTGTGGTGGGTTTACCGGTGGTGTTACATGATAGCAAGGGCCTACGTTGGCCTTGTTTAAAATGACATTCAATAGAATTTGATTTATTGAAAATCTTCAGGCTAATCCGTAATGGGTTTCCCGAAATCAGTAATGACCTGGATTACTATAAGAAAAATTTCAGAAGTACGAAACAGGATTTAAACTTTTAAGTGCTTGGACGAAATCTCACCCGATTAGTAGTCCCTCTGACTTTGACTTTGCTAAAACCAACTTTAAGAAGTTAAATAAAGAGTTGTCTAAATTACCTTGGATTGAATATTATGGCGATATTGAGCTTACTGTTTCACAATTTAATAATACTATTTATAGGCTCTTCGATAAGCATGTACCTAAATGTAAATCTTTATATGACGAACCAACGCAAGCATGTTTCACTAAAGAGTTGAAAGCCTTAAAAAATAAAAAATAAAAACGTCCATTTAAGTTATACAAGCAATCTGGTTTAAACAACCTCCGAAATCAGTAGAGTTATTTAAATAAGGGATATCTTAAATTGTAAGTAAGACGTCTTCTAATGTAACGGTGAAAGTGGCATACAATTCTATTCCGCATTTTTTGAATGATACGCGACAGACAGACAAAAATTCTAAAAACTGTTGCTCTGGATTTTATTGGCTCAGTATTGATCGCTCTATTGAATATGGACCGATTACAATTTTATTATATATAGGGAAGAGTTTAGAGACTTTAAGGAAGCCTGCACTTGTAATCTTACACCATAACCTGTCAGAGTAGCATTGATACCCAACCCAAAAGTCCATCAGAACCAAAGAGCTTTTTTTCCATATTTTCATTATACCGTATTTCATTTTAAAAAACTTCCATTTGTTTCTTTGTATTTTCAGAATCGCTCACACCACCTCTGATATTCATATTTAATCATTAAAAATAGCAGACAAAAGCTTTAGAAACACCAATAGCTCACATAAATTTGCTTGGTGGATAGCATCTGCTTATTTTGAAATGTTTCTTTGAATGAAAATTGATAAATATCTGCGCCCATTGACCAAATGTTAACCCATCGTATTGGCATCGTCATACGCAAATTTTAACTCTCAAGTATCTTCTCATTGATATCAATGATCAACGGCACGCGACTCTAACGTTCTACAAACCCTTGCAGCATGTTTCGAAAAAAAAAATTAATAACAATGTATCTCGTTTATTTTTTGTTTGCTATTTTTACTTTTTATGAGATGAAATTTGATTTTGATTACGTTATTAGCCACAACTTTTTGACATTGCAATGCCACAAGATTTCCATCTAAATAGATATACATACATCCATGCATATTGGGTTCCTCTCGCTGCTGGATGATTGTAATCTGAGCTGACTCGTATCCTACCTCCGAGCATAAAACGTCAACAGTGTGATGTGGAAAAGATATTTAATGCGATACAACAACAACCAGAGCAAAGATTTAGTAGCAATTGGTAGCAAATGTGTAGCACTTACCAGCATCCCTTTGAGGATGCTGCAAAATGCCACCCTGAAATGCGTAGCTTTGGACTGGCGTAGGCCGCAGAAATCAACAATGTGGCCTCATTTGCGACAAATGAGTTTGATGTACTGCAGCCACTGCGCTCAGTTAAAGGGGTAATTAAAAATGTTTGTGGCGATCATAAAAAACCTCCGTGTAGTCGATTAATTGGGTCGCGAATGGAAGATTTTGATATTGAGAAGTTTGCACTTCATCGGCAGGAGATGTGAAATGCAAGAAGCCAAGTGGCTTAGCAAAAATATAGCTGTATGAAACCTTAATAAATGCTTTAGTAAGGAATATCGTTTCAGGATTTGATGTGAATGAAATACTTTAACAAATACCAATTACGAAGCTAAGCAATTCCAATTGCGTCACTTCCAGCTGTCCTTTGAAGGTTCACATGTGTGCTACTTTCAGCTGTTAAGGAAATCAAGCGATGTTCTAAATTTTCTTAAAAACTCGTCGTCAAAAGACATTGCGATGTGCTCTATTTTAAGTAAAATTTTAGCAGAGGTCAAAGGTGAAATTAAAAGTTCTGCCTAAAATTAAAGCTGAAAAAACACCAATTTGAATATCCAGTTTTGGTCTTTTACTCAGAAATCCTTTTCTCATACCAAAATAGCTTGAGAAATTTTCGGACACTTTGACCTCTGACCCGGCCAATAGGAAACCATTTCGCGGTGGTAACTTTAAAATGCGTTTTTCCACCCTAAAATGAAATACAAGCAAACTCAAGCGCAAACCCATACAGCTACATTCATAGGTATCAAGGCTTGAGCGTGAAATGACCCAAAGGAAGTATGAGCTTTGGATTTCATTTCTTGGCCATTTTTTAATGCTCGCGCACGACATACGTATGTTCATACAAGTAAATATATACATACATATAACAGGTATGTAGAATTGCACAACCTTAGCTTGTAAGTCTGATCCGTTCTTCGGGCGTAATTGACGTCCTTCTTCCGTTAACTGATAGTTGAATTTAACCTTTTGATCCAAGTTTGAGCTGCAACTCTACAAACCGCCGGAAATTACTGCAAAATGCTATTGCAGATGTTTGCTAATTTTCTTCTTTATTACAGTTATGTCAAAGTCATAAAATTATTATTCTAACTGTACATTGCTTGAGTGGTTGGATTAGCTTAGCGCCTTTCACAAATTTTTGCAACTTGGACAAAATTAATCTGAACGTAACTTCATATTAGGGATGACCAATTATTTTATTTCAACTAAGAAATTATCTAGAAGTATGTAATTGGGAAGAAGATAGTCAGCATGGCCTTGAAATGGTGTTCATAACTATCGATCCCAATAAAATCAAAATTTATTGGGATAGAGTAATGCTTCCATGGATTGTTTTGTTCCGATCTATGTGTGGCATACTTATACCAGATCGGTGCTTTTGTGGAGGTATATTCCCATTATCGTACTTTTAAAAAACCAAATTAAAACAAAAAAGGAAGTCTAAGTTCGGGTGAAACCGAACATTATATACCTAGTAGTGATCTATTATGTCATCCCAATTTACGCAGGTCTATTTTAATACTTTCAGTTCGTATTTGCGTTCAAATAGGCAGACGGACAGACAGATAGACGTATCGAGAGACGGGCATGGCTACATCGACTCAGCTCATCTTCCTGATCATTTCAGTATACTTTTTGATGGGACTATCTCTTCTTCTTCTCATACGTACAAACATCTCATGGTCATGCAAGGTATGAAAATCAAAGAAGATATATAACTTCGCTATTGTAGTGGGCTATTACCTACGTGCCTGAATATTTTGCTTGTGTGTTTCCCGATTTGGCTAGTTTTTGGCAGGATTTTCATTGAAATATCAAGATTGAATTATAAGCGATTGCCTTTGAAAATAGCAGAAATTTTATGCTGAAAAGTGGGTGGCGCCACGCCTACTTCTTCAAAATTGACAAAATTGTTTAGCGGCCGAGTTTTTCTTAAAAAGCTTATTATGTGCGCAAAATCAAACTAACCGATTTCGCCCCATTTTTACAGCAAACAGTTTCCTTTATATATAGAACATTATCACCAAATTTCGTTTCGACAAATCAATTTATGGCGGAGTTATGGCATAAAAAGTTTTGTGGAATAGCCCTCTATAAAAGGCGCGGGCCACGCCCATTTTCGAACATTTTAAGTTTTTGGATTTCTTTGTTTACGGAAACTTTAAAACTGAAATATAAATGATATAAAGCTCTTTTACGCAAAGTTATTGCCTATTTAATATATCTAACATCCTCTTCAAAATCTTTCATATAAAAGTGAGCCGCCCCGCCCATTTTTTCCTGGAACATTCCTTGCATTCTTGGAAACCTGCGTGCTGAATTTTGTTTTGATATCTTGAACGGTTTTTGATTTATGATTAATAATATTTCTAAGTTTGACTTAATCAAAAGTGGGCGGTGCCACTCCCATTTTAAAAAATTTCTTGAAAAATTGATTTTATGCCTTAATCTCAATATATTCACCTAATATTATCCTTATAGGTGTATTATGTGCTGAATAATCAGTTTTTTTGTGTTTTCGAAAATATTCTATATATAAAAAGTGGGCGTGCCTATAATCCGATGTAGCCCATTTTAAATAGCGCTCGGTGATGAGTGCCAAGGAACCCGCATACCAAATTTCATTAAGATATCTCAAAATTTACTCAAGTTATCGTGTTCACAGACGGACGGACGGACGGATGGACATGGCTTAATCAATTTCTCTTCTCGTCCTGGACATTTTGATATATATAAGTCAATATCTATCTCGATCCGTTTATGCCGTTACGTACTGCCGTTAGGCGACTTGTGAGCAAAGCACTACTAGGTATAAAAATCTGGGTGCGGTTATTCTCTTTCCTTGCAACAGGCCTGCACTTGATTCGGTCTTCACCTGGGGCCTTCGGCATGCTTGGCTAAAATTTGCTTAAATAAAAATGGCCCCTACTAATATTCAATCACATCAACATATTCGAAGAGAAATGAACATAAAGAAAGTGACAAACGTTAAACGCCGAATTAGAAAATCGTTAAACACGTAAACATGAAAATCACTAAACATTGGCTAAGGTGTTATAGGTCTCCTTCGCTTTGTCTCAACAAATATTTATCTCTCAATTATGACGTAAGCCATACAAAGCATAGAATCATTGCCACAGAATTCACATTTTCAGCTAGCATTTATGTATGTTTGATTTCAATTCTTTCGTCAGTAAGAACATCTTTTCTACTCCTTCTTCTTCTTTTTACTTTAATTTAGTAGACAAAACAATTTATCCCATTATTCTCAATGCTAAACCAATTAGTTATCCGAAGACTGTATGATTCACTGAAAATGCTTAGAAATAAAATTGAGTCTAAATAATCGGATATTTTCCGAAGCGCACCAGTATTTGCCACAAAAACAAGTTCAAGAGGTCAGCGCATCACTTAGGACTCATTTGAAATAGAACAAAAATAAGTACATACATCCAACGCATACGATCACTTCTTGTGAAGCAACCAAGAACAACTAACCTCATACAATACTATCAATGAGAAACGGAAAAGAGAGCTCCATGCTCAGATCTCATAATCAAAAGCTTTTAGTTTATGAATGAATTTTGAATGCGCCGTGTGTAGTCAGTACATGATCACGCCAAGCAGTGGATCAGCATGAAGTTGCGGTGGTCAAAGCTTCCCTGTCGATAAACGAAATTAACCCCTTTCTTCTTTTATTAGATATTCTCATAAAATTTATATCTTATTGCAACATTTTCGGTTTTTACTCTTTAGCTTTCCTTCACTGATGAGTCGGACATAAGGGCTTCGTTGTTGGCGTAGTCTCAGAGCACTCTTAATTTGTTGCGATCACTTCCTTCCTTCTTTTTTTTTTGCTTATAAAACGCGCGTGTGTGTGCGTGTTAAAAGTCAATTCGTTAGTCGGTAAATTGTGGCGGGAATCTTTCATAATTAAATGTCGCTCATTTTGAACTGTTTGAATAAAATCATTACATTTTGATTTGCAATGTACGTCCGCTGTTGTGACCCGCCGACGATCGGTAGACGTCATGAATGGACGTGTGTGTTTATGTGCCCTCTGCATATTACGCCCAGTTACTTAATGAGCGGTGTGTTTGACGTCGTTGACAAGAGTCTCACCGATCACCTCGATTGGGTGGTCTATCCAAAGCTTTAGTAGATAACCGATCGAGCGCAGCATTGTTTAGGACCCATCGGGGGGCGTATCAGACAAGTGTTGATCTTTGTTGCTCTAAGTAGAGAAATCGATTTTTTTCTGAACATTTCGAATGCGTTGTGATCGCCTGCGGTGCGTTTAATCATCTTCTTTTTCACACAATCGTTCATTCATTTATTAAATGATTTCCGATCAATGGACAGCAGTTGTGGATATGATAATTAGCGAATTGAATTTCAATTGATTAAGAAATAATTAATGGAATTACCAGCATGAATGATTATGTTAAGTTGTCTGGATTAGTGTTTATTGATGGTTATGGCACACTGACAACAATAATGGAATTACAATGAACGCATCTCTTAAAGACAAGACAAAATATGAGTAGTTGCAAGTATAAGCTTGGCCTCTCATCGGAGGTACCGCCCCAAATATTATTATTATAAGTACGTGAAACCTCCCTTGGGCGGATAATCAACGGCAGTAATTTTTTGTCCGCCTAAAGAAGGTGTCCGTCTAATAGAGGTGTCCGTTAGGAGAGGTTTCTCTGTATACGTAAGAAGTTCACGCTTTTTTAATTCTCAGCAAACATAAATACATGTTCACATAAGTATTACACCTTTTATTTCAAAAACGCATGTGTGTATGTATATAAATTCATGAAATGCACCACAAATTTCCTCGTAAATCATTCATATCCTCCTCGAAAACTCGGCAACCGGAAAATCATTCTTTAAGCAACCAGAACAACTAATAAAACCAACAAAAAACATGAGTGTTTACAGTCCTGCAATAAGAACTCAATATCGAATTTAGTAAAAATCACAAATTAGTCTTTCAAGTGTGAGAAAAAATGCCGAACCTCACATATTTAAATACTCGCTAAGGCGTATGACTAAAAATAACCTGAATGCAATAACAACATTATGTAAACACGAAACGCGACACATCTGGACCAAAATTACTCCCAAGATCAATAATTTTCTAGACGGAGATTACACACAAACACATCTACCATGTTCGAGTATATTAGACCGATTAAAAAAAAAGGATGGTTTCGTTTTTCTTTCCCTCAGCTAAAATATGAAATGTGTTCGACATAAAAATGTCAAAATACGCTCTCCCCTTCCAAGGTTTTTGTGTCGCCGAACACTGTTTGTGCTCGATTTTCAATAGATTCAAATGTACTATCAAATAGTATGCCATTATATTTATACGGTTTTCTATAAGGAGAGGTCTTCGAAGAATCCTTAGAAAAATATACCATCAGTGTAAGTTAAATTTCGTGTTTAATACTAGTCGGTAGGAAGGCGTTTTTTGAAAGTTACCCTTAGTACAGATGTTTCAGCTCAAGTATTAATTATCACTTTTATAAACAAAAAGGAAACTTTTGCTCCTCTTTGGATTAAAATCAAATTTTGAAGTTACCTTCATAGGCGGCGCTGCAAAGTTTTTATTGAGAGTGAAATTTGAGTTTATTGGAAGTAGATGGACTTCTATTTGGGATGCAACGAAAATAAAGCAGAGTATTGTGGTAGAATTTAGGTAATGTAGAACTTGAAAAAAACTAGTTGGAGCAGAATTAGGCAGGACTATGCAGGGATCATTTCGGGGTTGCTTCTGAATTTTCACGGAATAATCATCATTTCGGAAGTTTTCCGGTATCAGTTCAGGATAATTTCGGGATTTTTTCAGAGTTTTCGGGACCTATCCGGAATTGTTTTCAGCACCATTTTCGGAATAATTTCGGGACCATTTCGGGACGCTTTGAGAATATTAAGTTAACTTGTCCAGTCTAATGTATTATTTTTGTTCTGTCTTGACATATTAAAGCCAATGTGGTTGTTGCAACACCAAAGGCGAGGAATTATTTAAGGACATCTCTTTTTTACATATTTCACTTCAGCGACATGTAAATGCGAGGTTTGTTATGGTTTTCTATTTTCGATTTATTATGTTAAATTTCCGTGAGAACATTATAAATCCGAATGATTCTGATGTAGAGATCGAGCAGTTGTGTGTAAGCTGGAGATATGCTTCAATTTAAAAATTTCCGCTAAAAGTAACGAAATTAGTTTCAAAACGATATCGGAAATAATTTTATAATTCCCTATGACTTGAGTTCAAAAAGTGGGTTTATTTTGCTAGTACCCAATTTCGTTAGGTTCAGTTTACCGCTGCAACTGCTTCGTCTCTATGTAGAAGAGTTCAAAGTGCATTGAACTCTCGTTGGTTGTATCTCAAATTACAAAAATTGTTCACTTTAGTGACTCTTATCGCTTCTTTACTTTCGGTGGTCCAACAAAAAAAATGTACTAAACCGAAGGTCCATATATCACTTTATGCGTAATTTTCAGTCGTCCCAAATGCATGTTATCACAAGAACCGAAACTGTTGGTCGCAACGTTGACATATTTATGGCTAAAAAATTTGTTTTTCAATGTGGCTTGGGTCTCGCAGCCAATAATTGCCCACTTATCTGTGTTCTAGTAGTTACGCTCTCAAATAAAATTGGTTGCTTATCTCTGAACAAAGATTCTTAAATTACAAAACAAGAAAATATTTTATGACTATTTTAGTTGGTATTGGAAATATAAAATTAAAATCATCTTTTTTCATAAATGTTTATATGAAATGATAATAAATTTTTCTAGGAATGAAATACATACATATACATGTTTATTAGATTGTATGGTAATTCTCAGATTATATAGCGGTTTTTCGGAATTTTGGCGTTTTGCAGCATTCTAAAGCGAAAAAAATTAAAATAGGCAATCAAAAATATAGATCTGAAGAGCACAGCAGGGGTCGTTCAAAATTTAAGTTTGTAAAACTTCATTAAAATTTTTGAGTATTACAATTGAATTTTTAGTCTAACTCGTAGCTACGAAAAGGGAAACCCCCTGCGGGTTAGGGGTTTAGAATATGCCCGATGTAGGCATACCGGTCCTAAGAGGCGACTAATATGCACAAAGGTAATGACGTGCAACTCGATGGTTGATTTACGGATATGATGCCTCTCACCTGACCTAGAAGGTTTCAGTCGGGTAGTACCGCAAAGGAGTACCAGAGCTTACCGGGTTCAAATCCGGCCAAGGACTGTTAATTCGACAACACTCCCCAAAACCTTCGGGGAGTGTTTTTGTCGGTACCACAACAACAACAACAGGGAAACTGCATAAGGGACAGCTGAGAGTTAGTTCTAATTTTTCCTACAAATTGGTGGGATCTCCAACCATTGCCTCGCCCTACATACATTTTGATGTTACTTTCTTGGCACTGAAACTCGGGAGCCTCGGTGGCACCTCACTCATATCCGAATATATATATATTTTTTTTTGGGGCTTCTCAAAACTTGAAATTCTAGAAATTCGCCAACTAATATGGCCCTGATTGAGTTCAACAAAATCTCTAGAAATGTTTGGATCAATTTTCCGTTTTCAAAAAAATCGCTTCATGGATATGTTAAATCTATTTTGTAAGTAATACTCGTTTTTATTATCGTTTGGTTTTAGTTTTGGTTCTAAATACTTAGCTTATTTTAATTTTGTATTGTATTCATAGCTTCAGTTTGCCGTTACTACAACAACACTAAAGTGCCTTTTCATACCTCGAAATCATTCGCTTTATAATTTCACCTTCTTCCCCACGGCGCAATTGTAACAATTCTCAAAATATAAACACTCACGAAATCTGAGGCTATTTCTTATTTTCCTTCCATGCCCATAGCCCGAATCACTTTCACACGCAACAAACATCAATGAAATATCAATTACTGTTTAATAATAATTCACATATTTATTTATAAATTGTTATTAAATATTATTGGACAAACATGTACGCAGTCCTTCGCGTTAACAGGAACAACCCTCTCACACCGTTCCCCAAACATGACATTCAATTGGCTTCGAACCCTTCGCTACTACCTAATCACAAACTTACTTCCGTACCAGCCGTCGGTGTCATTTCACCCTTTTGTCAATTCGATACGACTTTTACTTGAGTTCGATTTTATTTGTTGATATCGAATTACGTGCTAATAAGTGTTTTGCTTCTCCTCGTTTCCCAACACGCAAGGTAAAGAAACAAATCAATCGTTTTCGTGGTGGCATATTAAACCGCGAAGTAATCGGTGTAAATGAAACCTAAGAATATCCAAACAACAAAACGCAATTCGAGTATGAAATCTGGACTTAAGTGGTTACTTCGATTGATCTTCTTTGGAACGAAAGGGTTCCCTGACATTGATCCATACATCCATATGTTTCATTGAAACAACAAAAACGCAATCATGCAACCTGATGACGAATATACTCTGGGCCGGAACGTGACTTTCACATATCAGATTTCATTTGGATTCGAAGCAGTTTGAGCGTACAGCTAACGCTTTTTGGGCCAACTTTAAACTCATTTCTACAAAAGTAATTTTTTCAAATATGTAGCATAGTATTCTATACCTAATTTCATTGTATTTAGTCTTATGATAATCTTTTGTTTGTTATACAATATCCCAGAGAACAGCTCGCCTATCTCGAATTATGCGGCTGATAAGAAAACTTGCACTGTGTATTTAGCGGCAAAATTTGTTTGAGAATAAACTCACCTGCGTCGGTAGGCGTCTTTCAGTGACGAGTTTCTTATCCCCTCCAGTTGACTGTAAGCCGTGAATGATTTCAAAATTCACGTTGCATGCAACAAGTGGCCTATGGATAAGTTCTCGAAATGGTAATTTTTATGAATGAACTCATTATTTAAATATTCAGCTACTAATCAGAGGAAGTGCGAGTATGCGTAACGCGGTAAAAATGCAAACAAATCTTGCTGTCAACTGCAGAGCGATTAAATATTTATCTTTCTTTTATAAATGACTTTTTTCAGATTAAAAATGTGTCTTGCATGAAACAATGAGAAGAGTAGCTGCGAGTAAAAGATTTGATGAGAATATTTTAAAGTTTTATCAGATCACTTGTATATAAGCATTAGGTTGTGTCAATTTTATACCATAAAAGTTATGTTTTTTGCCTTAATCCTAGATAGTTCGTCGAGGTGATTACAATAATCAGACCCCATGTACTTCAGTCTTTTACCCCACAGTGCAGGGCATTCACAAAGAAGATGCTTCACTGTTTCAGTTAGGTCTTCGTCATTACAGCTTCTACAAAGTCATTGAAGGGAGTACCAGCATTTTGATGTGTTTGAATAATCTAACCTACCCTGTCTCATTGAGAGATTTGCTTCAGCACTCCACAGTCCTGGAGTTGAATGTGAAAGCTCCCAGCGCCCTTTACATAACCGTAACTAATGATACCTGAATTCAGTATTTCGACAGAAAGATATTACGGTCGCCACGCAGGCGAAAGCCTATATTCAGTTCCAGTTCAGCAGCGTTAACCTCGCCACCCATCTTCTGAGTAAAACAACGTAGTCCATAAATGAAGCAGCCTAATACAAATATATTATTGAAAGTGTAAATAAGGAAGATCAACACCAAGTAGGTAGCTGACCTTAGAGTAAATAAAGTAATTCATTACCTTGTTGCAACCAGAAACAACTTAAAAAACATAGTTTTTTACTAACTTTATTCATTTTAGCGATTGAGGGTCATTCCCCCTTCACTGACTCAAAATAGAATAACTGTCACAAGCTGACACTCGATAATAGCTAGAGAGTAACACTCGAAAGTACGACCCCTGCGGGTTAGGGGTTTAGCATATGCCCGAGGTAGGCATACCGGTCGTAAGAGGCGACTAATATACACAAAGGTAATGACGTGCAACTCGACGGTTGATCTGCGGATATGATGCCTTTCACCTCTCACTACCCATCTTATCCTTCCTTACGGAAGGATGGGTGACATGACCTAGAAGGTTTCACTGATCGCAATTCGCTACCACGACAGTCGGGCAGTACGGCAAGGGAGTACCGGAGCGTACCGGGTTCAAATCCGGCCAAGGACTGTTAATTCGACAACAATCCCCAAAACCTTCGGGGAGTGTTTTTGTCGTTACCACAACTCGAAAGTATTTCAATAAATGGCGGAAAATTAAATCACATCACAATCGAATTAAAAATAATATATATTCTTTTATCAAATAATCCCACGCATACGAGTATATTCAAACAAATCTCAGTTAAATATGAGTCAGCACTTAGGCTCAATTATCATATCCTTTTTCCTGTACGCTTAATCGTATGTAGTTCGTAAAGGAAAAAATACCTGCCAATTGAAAACAAAGCCCCACAAGTTGTTGTGCCTACTTTGACTTTGTTATAGGGAGAATCACACCATAGGATTTGCTGCAATGCAACGCATCGCATTCAAAATCGACGTTTACTTAAATACGCATTTGAAACGTAATCCAAAAGCTAAGCTTACTGCGCTTATGCTGCCTGTTAAGAAGCCTTATGCAACTGCTTCGAAAGTGGAATGTGTGTCGAATGAAAAAGAGGAAAGGCAATACTGTGGTGTGGGCCTAGCGACTAATAACCCCCAGCACCCGAATTGGCGGCCACGGGAGACGAGCTAAGAGTAGGAAACAGAAGTTGAAACTTCACCCTCTTCAATGTAAATTCAATCTTAGTTTCACAAAACGCTAGAGTAAGTTAGTGGATCGATTTGCATGGCCGTCATTTAAAATTGCAGCCGAGGGAAGAAACAGCGTATACCGCAGGTTTTTGCGATGGATACCGAGTTTAAACGAATAGAGGTCACTTATATTTTTAAATCTGACACAACACAGATCTTAGAGAGAACTCCCTAGTAACCTGTCATATTGAATATATGCAAAGGGCCGTAGTCAGCCTTCCACTTCCTAACTTACGCTGTCCCCACGAAACTACGAGTGCAACAGGCAGTGGACGTAAGTAAATATGTTCTCATTCAAATAAGAGATTTTCATTTAATCCGTTGTACCAAATTAAGTAATTAAGACAAAAGCATATGATTTCATCTCAAACAAACAGCATCCTTTCAGGTCATCACCCCAAACCATAGTTGAGTTCGCAGCACAGTTCAAATGGGCTTCGTAAAATGCGCAACGGACGCATCGCCACTAATGAATTGTGTTGCTTACAGAGTTTCCATCCTTTTAAGTAGAAAAACAAACTGAATCCCAAGCAAGGCACATACACCTTTTATTATTTTTCAGGGCTGCATAAAGGCCAAGTAGTGGACACAGCATTGAGACCCAACTGACCACTACTCCACCCCAATCACTGAGTAGAGCTACACACAGCTCAGCAAGCGCAGCAGATGTCTCTTGTACATGCAACGTCTGTCCCATTAAGGTATTCACATTCACATAATTATGAAATCCTTTTTGTTACACGCTCCTTTTGTTGTTGCTTTTGTTTAGTAATTTTTTGTTGTTGTTGCGGATTGTTTTCTTCAATTTGACTACAAACCATAATTTATCTTTGCAAACGTGCTAAAATCGTTGGTCAGTTGGACAATAAACGTTGCGTCAAGGATTATTGATTATGCAAAGTGCTGGCACCACAAAAGGATATCTTCTGAAACAGGACAACCCGTCATCAAGCTTAGACGTTAGCGATGGCGAGGCGAATCTGTCGCTGCAAGCGCACGCTCATAGGCAAGACGTTAAACGCCACAGAAGGGTTCGAACGAGCGCTGGTGGTTGATATTTCTGAAGGAGATGACACTACAAAGGAAAATATTGGCGTCGCTTAAGTAGTGACGAGCATCAAAAAGACGTAGAATGCAAGAAACGCCAGTTTGTCTTTGGTTTTTTACCTGAAGTAAGACAACTTCTCAAATTACAATTAACGGGCTGTGGCGTTGCAGTTCGCATTGTCTAACCGGCCACTGGCGATCGTTGCTTATGGGCTGCGCTTGCACTTCGTCAAAGCGTGTGTTTTGAGTTATTAGAAGGATAATAGTTTTTGACATTTGCCGTTAAGGTAGGACTATATTTTTGATCCCTTGAGAATTTGTAAAACTGACCAATACGTATGCCTATGTGTGTGTGTGTATTTATGTGTCTTCGCGTTAATGGTCATTTTTGCATGGTTAATTATTTTCATTTTTTCTTCTTCCGAAAAATCCCTGCATCCTGAACTGGTTGTGGCATGGTATTCTGTGAGAAAATTCGTTTTTATAGTGATCCAAAGGTGCGATCATTTATTTGGAATTTTATGCAAACTGGCCATGCATTGCTGGCGTTAATCAAAACCCTGGGCGTTGATTGATGTCTTCTCGTATTAAGCCGATAATTGATGAATTTCGTCACATGTTTGCTGTGAAATTGCAAAGGATTCGTTAATACTTGAGGCGAGTTACTAAAAGGCTTAGGATACATATACGAATTGTTGTAGAGCAACGTTAGCTAAAGTTGTAAGAGATAACCTATGAAAAACTTAATCTCAATCGGAAGCTAGAAATGGTAAAGAACAATGCCGAGGTCACCCTGAGATTGTAAATTTATATTAAAAAGGCAAACACAGGATCACAACAAAATATTGCACAAACCTAAATAAATAAAAACACAAAAATTGTATAGGAGATTTAATGTTTGGTCCATCCCATCATACGAAGGATATAGTAAGCAATTATTACAGCCCAAAACTTAATTAGCGGTGTAGCGAATAACAGCCGAGTTCGGAAAACTTTGCTTTTGGGATTTTATTCTAATTAAAACCGCTGCACGATCAATATTTTTTTTGGGCTGCATCCTACAAACTTCTAAAAAACTCACAAAAGGAGTAGTTTGCTTAAAGCCCGCCTTATTTATTGCAATCCAAAATCGCTGTGGCCATGGAAAACCTTGTTCGGCTGAATCTTTTATTAACTTAAACAGATGAACTCCGGACTTGGCAGGCAGAAGACGTAGAATTTGTTCCTAGACACAGAAACCGAGCATATTAGTGTTTGAAGATCACACCAATACCGAGCTTCCACAAGATCTCTATGGTCTTGCTGCTCTCTATCTAATCGAAATGGTCTGTTTCGTAGCCTGTGTTGAAGCGTACAGTCAGACGAAAGAGAGGGGATTCACTTAAGACACCTGCAACAAACCGCAGTTAGGAGGCACTTCTGATTAATTATAGGTCATCCATACCGAAGGTCAGTCGTTGAACTCTCTATTTAAATAGCAAGTAAAACTAAATTGTCTAAGCTTTATGGAGGGCGAGTAGTTTTATTTATTTCTTACAGCTTAAACTTAGCCTAGCTTATACTTATTTCCAGTATTTCATTTATAATCTAACTTAGATTATAAATGGAAAAATTACAGTAACAATTTTGTTGCCACTTTGTAGTGCTAAGCATGGCAGTCCTTCGGAACATACCCAAGGGTAGAACCAGTTGGATGCAGATAACAGGCCGTCTACGCAAGTAAAGCGCGAAGACAATATATGAACGGCGAAGCACTGATGGAATAGTGATGCGTTTCAGTATAAGTTTCGGCAACTTTCTGCACGTGAGCATGTGGCTGTACATCTGGAAGTACTTGGTTCGCACGCACTTTGCACGATATTTTGAAGGGCTGCCCATTCTGCACTAAATTGGTAGTGTTTTACAGTAATCATACAGTTTCTGTTTGAATTGATTCATATTACATAATTTTACATCATTTGGAAGTTCGTTGTAACATTTTAGGCCTTTATAATATAAGTTACATTTATCTGATTCTGTTCTATAAGAAGGTAAATTGAAATCATTTCTATTTCGAGTGTCTACGGAATGCATATTTCTGACATATTTAATGTTATTTTTCAAATAATCGGGCAGGTTGCCCTCTATTATATTCTTAATGAACGTCATGGTATAGTAAAAAAGCTGTTGTTTAACGCTTAGCCAATTTAGAGCCGCAAGCATATCTCGTATAGGTGTATCATTGCGTTTAATAAGAATAAATCTCATTGCCCGGTTTTGTTGCTTTTGCAATTTATAAATTTGACTATCTCTCATAATAAAAAATATAGTTGGACAGTAGATAAAGTGAGGCTCGATAATTGATCTGCAGACCATTACTTTGTACCTTTTATTTAAGTATCTACAGGTTCTTTGTGTGAAAAACAATTTTTTAGCAATTTTCCCGACCGTGTAATCAACGTGCTCGTTAAAATTTAATTTTTCATCGATTATTATTCCTAGGTATTTGAATTGGTTGACTCTTTCTATAGATTCATTGCTTATACTTAATGGGTGCAAGTCTGTGTTACTAAAATTGCGTCTTGATATAACCATGAATTTTGTTTTCTTCACGTTTAATTTCAGTTTGTCTAAGCATAACCAATCGTTGACTCTATTTAAGTCATTTTGAAACTTTGCGTACATTTCATTGACATTTTCGCCACTAATCATCATTCTGCGAATAATTTAATGTCACTATACTGCATGTGTTTTGCGATATCATTGATATAAATGTTAAACAATATAGGAGCCAATACGGAGCCTTGTGGTAGTCCAACAGGTACCTGTCTTTGATATCTGTTTTTAACAAAGTTTTCAAACCAGTTCAGCTCGGTTCCAGAAATACCTATGTTGTTTAATTTTCTAAAAAGCAAATTTTGGTCAATTGTCTCAAAGGCTCGCTTTAAATCCAGGAATACGGCTATAATATGTTTGTCCCTGCTCAAGTCTTCTTTCCAGTTAGCAATAACTACATTTAGGGCACTTTCACATGAATGCTTTTTACGAAATCCAGACTGCTGCGGTATAATAATTTTATTATCTTCTAAATATTTTACTAGTTGGGTTTTTACCACTGTTTCAAGTATATTTTCGTCACATGGTAGCGTATTAATGGGCCTAATCTCATCAGCTCTCAGAGTATTTTTGACTTTCTCAATTGGCACTACTACAGAAGTTTTCCAGGGGTCTGGTACTATGCCTTTCTCTAGACTTTCATTGACGATTTGAGTATAAAAGTATCCAGTATATGTAATGGAGTCTTTGACAACTCCTTCAGATAACAGTTTCTTCCCTCCTATTTTATTTTGAATTTTTTAACTATATCCAGTATATCGGTTGTAGTGACTTTTCGAAACTGAAATGCGATACTACTTTGTTCAATGCCCATACTGACATCATTACTAGCAGTAATACTTAGGCTAATTTCTATGATACTGTCAATGAAATAGTTATTAAAAGACTCCGCTATTTTACTGTCCGTGTGAAAAGTCGATCTTTGATCCATATTTTGTTAATAATATTGCACTCCTTAGACAATGATATGCAATTTTTTAAGTTCTTCCACATTCCCCTGCTGTCACCTATATTATTTGTAATTTTATGCTCCATGTATTTGGCCTTTTTGACCTTAATTAACTTTTTATATTTATGTCGGGTAGTCTGATAATCATCCCATATACCTGTCTCTAGAGCGATGTTATAAGGCCTTAGCTTAAGTTTATTAAGATTTGCCAGATCTGCGTCGTACCACTTATTCATAAGCTTAACGCAGACTTCTTTTGGGTGTGTCAGATAGCTCATAGCACTTGATATATTGTTTTGTAATAACACAACCTTATTTTCAATACTCAGGTTCTCAAACTTAATATAATTACACTGTCGCAATTGGCTAACGAGATTATCACTTGTATAGTTTTCCCAAGACGTTAAGATTTGTTTGACTCTGTTAAGTAAGTCAGTACTTTTTTTCAATTCATTGGATACATCTTTTATTAAGTCATATTTCATTGTGTTAATTTTACCTCAATGTTGTGCTCCACTAGAGCATTGAAATCAGTTATGATACTAGTTTTTATATAGGAGAATTTACTATTAAATACTTGTTCAACTATTTCTTTGACATCAGATATTTTCATTTTGTTTCTTCATATTTTTTAATCGAATGTTTAATCTCTACAAACTTTGTATTGGTATCTGATAACGAACATTGATTGCAGAACCATTTTAAATTTAAATTTTCTTTTATTGTTTTAACATCACTTTTTTTAATTTCACTGCACGTTACGCAGAAGTTACAGCCAGTTTTTAAGTTAATTTATTGTATATTATTTAATTATTTGTCCAGAGAGTAGAACGGGGGGTGCGGAGCACATTTTACACCTTTGATGTATTAATTGGGGGCGATCACTGTTGGCTCTGAGGCATTGCGTTGTATTGGCTTCCTCATTCTCGTTGTAAAAAAACCCCATTTGGGATTGTAAAGCTTAAGCTATATCTTTCGAATATTTCATTAGCTGATTGCGAATTGCATGCAATGCAAATTAAATAAACGAAAGAAATGACTACAGCTTATGTCGCTTAAACAAAAATGATTGAAAAAATCTATTTCACCGAGGCTCACCACAAACAAGCCATTCGTATATTGCTGATTAAATGTGAATGGAAAACTTGAATGAGCTTTTAGGAGTTAAACCTATTTCTACTCCAAAAGTACAGAAAGAAATATATTGCACGACTGAGGTTTTGAGAAAAGAATGGCACAGGAATTAAAGTCGATAAAACTAGCTTTTCAGGATTCCTATTTAAACAAAAACTTCAGAAAATACTAATATTTGACAATGGTTGTGGGATCGCAGCTGCAAGTCTATCTTGTTATATTATGTAGTCGCAAACTGCCATTGTTTTCTGTGTGACGAACAAGCTTCTTACTTAGACTAGTGAAATCAAGTTGGATCTCAAAACGCCACACCCACTGTTTTTCCCCCACCGCATTACTTCTTTTATACCACAGCTCAAATTCATGATGCGTATCTTGGCCGAGCACTGTACCTAATATATTACGGTGACCGTTATTGGTATAAAAAACTTTGAAATTTAAGCAAAGCAACTTTACTACTCGGGCTGCCATTAAATGCATATCCTGCGTCTCCTTGTAGAACCAATTGACCTTTGCACGGCGCCCTTATAAGTTTATCTTGAGAGAATAGTTTATGATGTTGTGTTCAAAAGTCTCTAAGCAGCTGCACAAATGTCAAGAAGAAAGTGTCAAAATTATCATTAATAATCGGCGTAAATGAGCGTTGCTATAGTGCATGGCTCTCGTGCTTCCCAGGATAACGAACAAACACTTTTTGCTTTGTATTCATTGGAATGTGTGTGTGTGTGTGTGTGTGCATGGATTCATCCTTAGAAGGAAAGTGTAAACAATTCGTTGGCAGTTTGAAAGATGCATCGATAGCAAATGCAAAATTGTGCAAACAAGTCAACAAAACTGGACATTGATAGCCTTGGCTGGTCCTGTCGGGGTGAAAGACGAAAAATAACTTGCAATCATCGGCAACATATCAATCGTCGAACTGTGTGTGTTGAGCGTGTGTGAGCTTGTTATTGTGCGTTGTTTGAGGAGCAACGGTAAATTGAAAAATTATGATAAATAGCATAACAAAAGCAGTAGCCGGAGGGGGGAAATAGCAGAGCAAGCGACAGCAGAAACGCTCATAAAGCCAAAAGGATATTAATACGCTTGTATTACCAGTTGGACGCTTGTTTGGTTCTAAATATGCTGGTGTATCGAGATGCCTGCGGCTCAAGTTCATCAACACCAACATAACTAAAATCGACACTGTGGCTAGAGACGACGCATCACACACGGCAACAGGACATCAGACTCATCACACAAGTGTGTAGGTAATAAAAGGTGCCACCGCAGTGACAAAGGGTTGCTCCTGCTGCTGCGTGTGTTGTAGTTGTGATTAAGGCATTATTTACATAAAGGTAATTTATATCTGTGTGCGCGCGAATGTCCCGATGAGTACAAAAACAAAAGCAAGATAATGCCGCAATGCAAGGAACTATAAAAGAGCTGAAAGGAATCCTTTCGCCACGGGATATCATTTACGATTTGTGTGCTGAAGAATTTGAAACGCGCGTCACGATACACAAAGAATGAAGCGCGAGCTATGCGAAAGTGGAATATAGAGCTTTACTAGTAGTCAAATATTTTCACTATACCCAGTATTCCTCTTCAAAATAACTACGTGTTGTACCCGCGAAAGAAAGTGGTATAAATATTTTAACATTTTGAAAAATCTAATGAGAAGCGAAATGCCAGCTCAGATTATTAGGAGCCAAATGGATGAAATCGGTATATGGTCATTCCTAATCTTAACGGAAAGTGGTTTTTAATGATCCAAACCAATTTTGAAGTGTTCCACAAGGCGGTTTTATGACAAAGGAAGATCTGAGTTGACTAGAAAGTCCTTTGTATACTTTTTTTTTTGGAAATTCTTGTTAATATTACAAAGTATACTGAGGAGAATGTAAGTTTTTACTTTTTGGAAACAAGATATAAGGCAAAATTGCATTAGTTTCTCAGCAATTGAGCTCTATTGGAACGCGAACGAAGTAGGTATATTGGTTGAATATAATACACCCAACTTCAAAATTTTTATCGCAAAATAATAAGTTCTTTATTATTCATGTGCTGGAATACACAACACTAAAAGGTAAATACCAGTACCTCAGTACTTAAGAAGAATAAGTACAAATAAAACTGCTTAAGTA
The DNA here is from genome assembly GCA_949987695.1 of Merzomyia westermanni. NCBI lineage: Eukaryota > Metazoa > Arthropoda > Insecta > Diptera > Tephritidae > Merzomyia > Merzomyia westermanni. Next base: position 1,517,698 of record OX465288.1, read on the forward strand.
CTTGTATTCGAATTATTCAAGTTCAATTACGGTCCTTCACAAAAAATTCATATTTGTTTTTTCTTTTTAAAGAGTGCACAAGTAAGATAAATTAAAAAGAAAATATTCCACCACAAAACATTTCTTTTCCTATCAAGAAGTATTTTCAAATAATTGATGTACTTGTACTTTTTTACTTGGTCTTTTAATACTTGAGTACTTGTACTTGAAACTAGTAAAAGTATATACTCAGTACTTTATTGGTCTTGATTTACCCCCTTAACATTTTCGATTATGAAGTTCCATAACATTTGAATCGAATATAAAAATAAATTTCCGGACACCTTTATAGAATAGTTAAAAATTTAAAAAATCCATAAGATTAGATAAGTATCGACACAAGCAAACAACTTTTAAATCAAGAAAATAGATAAATCAATAGAAATAATAGAACCATATAACACTTAAAATTTGAATTGAAAATTTTCGATTCGATGACACTCCGACTCGATTTAAAATTTAAAAAACCTTTTGCTGTCACCACCTCAAAAGCAAGTGAGAAAAAGGTCGGTCCAATCGATCGAGTAGAGGCACAGAATCGGTATGAATATGTTGATTGATTATCTCAATCTATACAGGCGAATCTATCTATATATGGGCCATTTTTTTTATTGGAATCATCAGCTTCTTTCTTTTGGATTCCCGCTAACAACGTTTCAAATTTGAGCGTGCTGAACCAATTGAAATTTTACGTTTTCCTATATAAAATAGCTTTTTGGATCCTTTTTTGAGCCAAAAATCGAAATAGAAGCGCTGAAGCTTAAAGAGTTGGACTAGAACGTTAATCAGCTTATCTACTATTTGAAAGTATTTGAAAGTACTTTTTTATTAAGAAAACAAAATTTATGTGAAATTGTTTCAAAATTTAGTTTTATGGTGTATGTTTTACAAAAAAAAACCCAGTTGGAAACATTTAAAAGCGCTAAATTTCCTGGTAAAATTTGGATTCCTTCGATTCCATCTTGTGCAACCAACTTCATGGCGAAGCAATCTGTCAAAATAGAAAATTCCAATTGGTCAGCGCTAGCGACGCACTATTTGGGGACGGCAGTATGGCCGATGAATTCTTCCAATAAGTTGTCAACGGCAGGCAATAAGAAATATGGCGTAAGTAATGTCCGGAAAATCCATTCGATTATGGAATATTCCCGCATACGCTTTATTTAAAAAATTTTAATAAATTTTTTCAACACAAAATGAATAACTTTTTGCTGATACAGCTTTGCGTACTGCAAGCGTACAAATGACTGATTCAGCAAGCATACTTTATTTGTGAATAAATCTTTCCAATTTAAAGTTACTCATTTTACATACTTCTTTGTACATATGTCATGCATGCATACCTATTAAATTTGATTAGTAATTAGTAATCAATTAATTAGACGGCTCTTTTAATTGGTAATGATTAGTTTATTTGTTTTTCAAGAAAAGGCAATTATTAATTGATTAAGATTAGAAAAAAGTAGTTTTGATTACTTTTGATAATTTTTGATTTTTTTTAATAATCAAAAACAATCATAGTGTTTTTTTATAATTTTTTTTTTTAAATAGTCATTAAAATTTGAAAGTAATGGTAATCAATCATTAAATAGATTCTCAAAAAAATAATTAATCAAATCGGTAATCATTACGATTAATAATCATAATTTAACAGGTCTGCATGCATGCTTCATTTATGCATACAACTTTATTCCAGCTGGGACAATATAAAGTGGTTTGTGGAGCGCAATACTTACGTAATACTTACAAGTGCCGTACTTGTACTTCACCAATGCAAGTACAAGTATTTCAGTACTTCATTACTTGTACTTGTACACATCTCTTCGAAGTACTAAGGTACTGGTACTTGTACTTGTACTGATACTTACTTTTTACAGGTCTGCTGTATAGATTCACCCTGATATCAAAATAGCTTATTGCCATTAAAATGAATATATCCAGACTTTATTGCATTGCTTTTAACTCACCACTGGGTATATAATGCTTTCCCCCAAACTATAATACCTTAACACAAGCTAGTTTGACCATAGAAAGGACTCATAGGGATATCACAGATGCGCGTGTTTGCAAATTTCCTAACTTCTTGCATTCCAACTACATATTTCTACACAATAATCCTTTCATGCTTTTTATTTCTCTCTCGTTTTTTAGCAACTGTTTATCTGCTTTGCAATAGTTCACAATGGCTTATCGTTCGCTCACCCTCCAACAGCAAACAGCGCCACTAGGATATGCTACCCGCATAGTTGGATTGTGTGTGCTTCGGGCATCATGCAAGGATATGTGCAAACATATCTATTCCTTCGTAAATATTCCTCCAACCACGCATATTTGATGGTTTCTCGGCGAAAGGGTTCACCGTTGTAATGTTGACAAATGTCGAAAGTTTGGCTTTGCGTTAGCCTTAGCGTGATATGTGTGCGGGAGGTGTGTTTGGAGCGAGGAGGTGGGCGGGTCAACACACTGGCCGGATATCCGTGGCTTAGTGCTGTAATGTGTTGGTTACACTTTGGATGTGTAAATTATATTGTTTTAGGACTTATCAGTAAAGGGACATCACCCAACACTGAACGGTGAATACACATACAAACATAACGGTTTAAGTTTTTTGGTGAATAGGAACGAGTTTGAATGGAGCTGGCATGGATTAGGACTGGCACGTTTGTTAGAATATCTACATGTTTATTTGATTTGGGACGTGGCAAGATATGAGACGCAATGATAAGATCTGTGAATTAAGTGTTTTGCCAAAATTTCTTAAATTACTTCGAGCTAGCTATTTCCAATCTAAAGGTACGAACTCTTTTCTAGCAAAAATTGCCCATTGCTCTCTCTGCGTCCCCCTTAAGTGTCAAAACTGAGCATTCGCTTTAACTTTTCACTTGATCATATTCGACCACAAAAGTCAACGAAATCAAAAGTTCCCAAACAATTAAAAAACGAGAAGAAAACATTTTCCCATAAGCATCTGTCAAGGATTACAAATGCTCCCTCGCCACATCGCCCGTCATAGCAAATGTAACTGCACGCTGCATCCTGTCATAATATGCAGGAAATGATCTTTGATCCGGAAACAATAAAATTACTAGTCACACTGCACACACACACATACACATGCAAAAGCAAAGTTTAAAAAATCTTTTGTTTTTAATGTCACGCAGGCGCGCAGCAATGCAGGCAAAGGACCTCGTAATAAATATTGAAAAAGTGAAATAAACCACCTGCAACACGATTACTCGCTTTCAAAAGGCACTGACAAATATAATAATTAGATCGTTGCTGCACGAAATGTTGCACCGTATTGTTGAGGGTTTTGGATTAGGGGAGGAAATTTGTATTTGAATAAGGACATATATTGTAACAGCCACATGAAACGTTTTATAAAATTCATAGAAATCAACTACCTCTTTCACCCTGTGAAACCACTCCAGGACATTCTGCCACTGAACTTATGAGGTTTTGCTATAGAACAAGGTAAGTTTCCGCTTAAGTTAGTTAGAATTCATTGCAAGGGGCCAAAGTAAGAACGACTTTTCCAAAAGATTGTCCAGACTTCACATATGTACATATATTTCTTAAATGCTGATTGAATCTACAATAATATTTTGAGTCTCTGGTCCTCTTTATCTCAAAATACGAATACCAAATATTTAGCTATATGAGCATATCGGCCACTATCAAATAATGATAATAATAATTCCCAACGGATAACCCACCATCCAGCCCAACCGACACGAGGGGCGCATCCGCATAACGCATGACTTTTTTTTTTTTTTTTTATTTTTTTTATATAAATATATTGCCGAGCCGTTGAAAGGCAGAGGTTTGTTAAGTGTCGAGATCTAAAACTGCTCGGCTACAGAGGAAAACTCATCAGCTAAGTAACACAAGAAATTAAAACTTATAAATAATGTATTAGAGAAGAAAGAATCAGTTAGATTGTAAAGAGTAAATTCATAAAGTTGCTATGGGTAAAGCGAGGATAGTATCGATTTTCTAATGCTAAAAAGCGGGCAGAAATATCAAATGTACTGGAGTGAGTGTTATAATTGTCACACAAACATCGGGAAGGCTCATTTAATTCAAAATTAGTCCTACGCCGTTTCATGAAAAGAGGTTTAAAATGTCTTGATGGCCGAAAAGGAATGTTAAAGTTCACTTCTCCCAACAAAAATGGGCTAGAGACCAACCCGTTTAATAATTTAATCATAAATATTGTTCCGAGCATTCCTCTACGACTAGCAAAGGTAGGAAGATTGATACGTTTTAATCGATTAGTATATGGAAGTGAATTATGCAAGGAATCCCATGAAAGATCACTTAAAGCGAAAAGTAAGAATTATTTTTGAACCGATTCTATCCGATCAACGTGGACCTGGTAGCTCGGATTCCAAATAATTGAGCCATATTCTAATATCGGTCTTACTAATGTTGTAAAGCAAATGATAAAACACCCCTAGATTTATTGACAGTTGCATTAATATGGAGATTGAAGCTAAGTTTACAATCCATCGCAATTCCCAAGTCCACAAAATCATGGACTTGTTCAAGACTGTGATCGTTGATTATGTAGAAAGCTGGCTTTGTATTTCTGAGCGAAAAACACATATATTTGAGTTTTTTAAGATTAAGTGACATATAGTTTAGATCGCGCCAAGCACCCAGTCAATCATTTTCGCTCACCAAGTAAGACATAAAAATCTTAACATCGTCAGCGTACATCAAAATTTTTGAAAACTTGATAGTACTGGATATATCATTAATGAACAGCAAAAACAGAATCGGGCCAAGATGGCTACCTTGAGGCACTCCAGAAGACACATCCATGACATTAGATAGCGCTTTATTAAAAGCTACTCTTTTTGTCCTGCAAAGAAGATAAGAAGATATCCAGCGGGTGAGACTGGGTTGAAAGCCCAGTAGAACAAGTTCATGAATGGCAAATGTTGTCAAACGCTTTACTGAAATCTGTATATATAACATCTGTGTGCACTTTTTCTCTAAACGCGTTTGAAACATGGGCTGTGAATTCTAGTAGGTTTGTACTTGTTGATTTTCCTTTACAAAAGTCGTGCTGGCAATCTGCATTCTATGTGGATATAGAAGTTGTAAGCTGATTTGTAACAATGGCTTCAAATAATTTGGGAATAGCCGAAGCTTTGCGATGCCGCGGTAGTTATCTACGGATGACCTGCTCCCACTCTTATAAAGTGGTATAAGGAGAGATTCTTTCCTAGCAGTTGGGAATACGCCGCTTTTTAAAGACAGATTAAATAGATCAGTTAGTGGCTGGTAAATGTAGTTAGCACAATTTGTGAGAAAACATGCCGGGATCATATCAGGTCCACATTTAAAGGATTCCTTCAGAGTTTTCAGATAGAATAAAACATTTGGAGGAGAAATTATAGGACTATTAATGATGTTGTTTGTATTTAACTGATATAGATATTTGTTTAATCGAGGAAAGGTAGCAGTAGAATAATTAAATTTAAAAAATTGGGCTAAGAAATTCGCAATATCTTCATTAGCGCTGGATATGCAGTCTTGGAATTTCATGGCAGAAGGAAACCCTCTTATATTACGTTTAGAGTTTACGAAACCATAAAATGACTTTGGGTTACCGATAAGGTTTTTTTTTTAATTTTACAGATATAAGCTGTGTAAATTTATTCAGTTCATAATAGTTCTGTCGTAGGTTGGAGTACTTTGAGTAATCTTTGTTTAAACCGGATTTCTCGTATAGCTTGAATGAACGCTTATTTTTATTTTTTAAAGCTTTTCTTTAGTAGATTATGCATGCGCTGGTTCGTCAGAGTAAGATTAACATTTAGGTACAAGCTTTTCAAAGAGCCTATAAATAGTATTATTAAGATGTGAAACAGTAAGCTCAATATCGCCATAATATTCAGGCCAAGTTAATTTAGACAACTCTTTATTTAACTTCTTAAAGTTGGTTTTAGCAAAGTCAAAGTCAGAGGGACTACTAGAATCGCATGTCTTTGTATCACAGCCTTCTACATTTTGCAATTTCCAACAGACCCTACTCGTTGCACTGATTTCGAAATTTGGTTTTTTGTTTACTACCATTCATCATGCTAGTCTGGTTAAATCAGTATCTTCTTATATATAATTTTTTTTAGGAACAAGATAAATCATTCCACTTTTCTTAGGTTGACGTAAGCTGGTACTGCTTACGACTACAGATATAGAATCTTTGATTGAATAGCTTTTTTGGTGTTAGACCCATACAACACCCTTCAAGAAATGCTGAGTACTTCGGTACTTTGGACACATTTACGAAATTCCGTTTTGGTTTCTACCACATACAAATTAATTTTGTTTTGCGCATTCTTTAATATACAAAAGAGAAATATGGACGGCATTATCTCTATTAAAAAATGTGTTTGATAGAACCACGGTTTACTTGTGAAAGGTTTCGTAAGGAGCACATCTCTCCGAAAAAGAAGAAGAGATATTTCTTTTCAAATTCCTTTTAGAATGTTGAAGTGCACTTATTTGGTTTTGATAATTTCATGGTTCACACTCGCTAAAAATTAGTTCATCTTGTTGCCAATATTCGTGATGTTAGAAAGTAAATTGCATTTCTTTTAATAGTTCTGATTAATTCATCCAGCGCATCGAAGTTGTTTTCCATCTTTCGCAAACTCGTTCCCCTCCATACTCGTCAACTCGTCTAAGTTTCACGCTATAAATACCCAAACAAAAATAGCTTTATGACGCTTCAGCTGCTTAGTCAAATATAAACACTTAATGACACCAACAACGCGCATAGTTTTCAATCACATTCTCATATAATTTAATTCGACATTTCCCAAAAATTTCACAAACACGCCCGGTTACCATTCAATACCTGCTTCTTGCTAGAAAATGGATCGTTGAGAGGGCCTAATTTACGACACAAAATGGTGATCAAATTTCCTTCGAATTTTTAAGTCAATGAAAAGGGGAACTACTAGCACGAGGGTGGGTGTGAACAAACGTGGTACAAAGGTGTGACGTGTCCAATCCATCATTAATGTTGATATAGAAGTGTTATTTCGGAATTTTATTTTATTTTAGAGTTCTATTCGAACCACTTTTAGGCCCATCGAGTTCATTTTAAAGTTAAAATGTTTTTCGGTAGACAAAGCATTAAATACCCTAACTGGTTGTGGGCTTAAAATATAACCGAATTCAGGTATGCCTGTCTTAAGAGTCAACTAGAAACCACGCGGAAGGTCCGAAGGAGGCATACAGGTCATTCCAGCGGCAGTCGCCCTAGTACCAGAAGCTGTTAGTGCTGGATGCATTTCTGCAAAGGACCGCCTATATCCATTCACCTAAACTTTCGGGGCGCGTTCCGGTGTTTACAACAACAACAACAAAGTATATAACAAAGCTTTGGATACGAATAATGGAAAATATCTGGAAATTAAACCAGGATTCCAGAGTTCCAAATGAATAGCCAAGTTGAAAAGACGAAATTAAGCAATATATGCTGTTCAAAAGAAGAAATTAAGAAAAAAAAGGTATGGAGTTTTTTTCTTGGAACTGGTTGCAGCCCTTCACGGGATACAATCGTCAGATTCTATCACTGATCGAAAACTATACGAAAGAAAACACGAAAGTTACGTCAGGCGTATAAGCTGAGTGTTTCTAAGATACGAGCGGATTGTGATTTTTTTGAATCATAATATCTTTTGCGATCGGAAATAAGTTCGATCGTAGTTGTAAGACTCAGTCTGTGTGGCTAGAGGGCGACCATATGTCCCTTTGTATAACTGGAGCACACGCTTCTAAAACCGCAACTGGACACATGGCGAAATACCGCAGACCTGCTGTCTGGCACGGCTGCAACCCTCTGTTAGCACTTGAGATTATCAGTCATCAAGGGCCCATTTGGAATTACCATCATTCATTCTGTATCTTTACAAATTGCACCTACAACGCAGGCAATAGAACCAACCAACTTACAAAGCGAACGAATTACACAGCTCGACTCATTGAGTTTTGGTAATTCAACACCCGGCTACGCATCGCTAAGCCTGCGCACAAATGGACAATCATATTGTGTGGTGACCTCGGCTGATGAGTGTGTGCAGTGCACTGTATGCACCCAGGAAGTCTTCGGCAGGCACTTGTCGTTGTCCTCGTTTTGTTTTCATTTGAGTTTAATTGCTACCGCTTTTGTTTGTTTTGTTTGCTGTTGTTGTACTTAACTTCTGTTTAAATTTCATATTGCATGTCCTGCGGAAGGCGTGATTTTTAAGGTTTTCTACATGCAATTAGTCGATTGGCAGGTTGAGAAAACAAAATTCCCAGGAAAACCACAGCATGCGTTCTCCGTTCTTTCAGTGAACGAAACCAAAAAACGGCAAAAGGCAAAGGGCAAAACTCCAGGTGTATCCGACAATTGGTAAGTGATATTTCTGCGGATTTGTGAAAGAAAGAAAAGAAAATCAATGCAATGTTTATTACAAAAATTCTTTTAATTCTAAACGGATCTCGGAAGTTTTTAGGCTAAGACTTCGTTTTTATTTCGTGCATCCATTGAGTCGCCATTCTCATTCTCAACTTCAATATTACGCATGCATTCCATTTGAACCACATTCACTTCCTGCGTTATTCATTCGTCTTCATCAAATTTCGTGCTTGAGTAACTTTCCACGATAGTTCATTGTATTCAAAAGTATCTTTTGCTGGGGATGTAAGTCGATACCTTCAAAGGCCACCAAATACTAATTAAGCGTAAATCTTCTAATTTCTTCCCCCAACGGTGTCAACAAATAAATGTTTGTACTAAAAATAAAGGAAGCTGCTCAAAACACTAAAGGAAACATGTTTCATATTAAAAGCAGCAACGCAACCACATTCCGACTAGTTTGACGAGTGTGGGAACGATTTTCTTGTTCTTGAAAAAAATTACTCAAAACCAATTTGAAAAATCATTTGCCAAGGAAAGTATGATTAGTGCCGCTATATTTCCCCCCAAGGACTTGACAGTGTTGCTATGAAAGCGATGCTCTTGATTTGCTGGAAAATTATCCGAAATTCTCTCGCGGTGTTCAAATTACCCAACAACAATAACGATTGGCGTTGACGAAACGCGCATGTGCAATGCATGGAGTTGTATCGGCGTAGGCGGCTAAAACGGAGGGAATACTAAGCACAGCAGTAAGACGCTAATCAATTTGTTGTAGCTACTGCTTATATAATTAAAAAAATGCGGCAAAAAGAGCAGTTCGCTTAAACCAGAAACCGTGTATGAACTTAATAGATCCTCGACCTAGTGAGGCCGAAAGCTGATTTTAAGCAACTTTATGTGAGTTTCAGACAATCAGAGAGGCTTATTTCGTTATCGGTTGAGTCATCGATGTAGATGTCAAAGACAGGAAACGAGAATTAACTGCCTACATCCGAAGGACTAAAGAGCGCTTAAACTAGTCGGGTTGCAAAGACAAAGGCCCTTTCATTCGTCTGAAATATACCTGTAAATTCGAATCGGCCCAGGATTGCCTGGATAGCATAGAACAGTGCCCGAAAAAAGGAGATACTTCAATATCAGAACGTATTGGTTTGCTATGAACCCTTTAAATGAGTCTGTGTTCGGGTTGTATACGTGTAAAAGGCCGATTGTATTCGTGGAAATACGGAACAAACTTCGACTGCTTAAAGGTATTTATAGCCTTAAAACAAACCCCCTTCAATCAATTAACCATGAAGTTTTTTATGCACAAGGCTTTTTGTGGTTAAATTGATTCAGACCAGAATATTTAGTTGACTTCATCACTCATGATTTACCGTCATTACTCATATTAAACCACTGCGAAGGTTACCTTTGAATACAGTTGGATCGACGTTTTCCTGTTTTTATTTCTGAAATCTAATACATACATCACAAGTCACATGTTTTATTTCCTTTCAACGTCGACTTTCCCATATTGAAGAACCCTTTAAATTAATCTCCATGTAATGTTTTTAGCTCACAAAACAGCAAGAACTCAGCGATAGCTCAGAATTATAAAGAAGCTTCATCGCAGTAATCAGCATTTTATTATGAAGAGGTCAGATGACCTCTTTTTAATCTATTTCTCATGTGGGAATGAAGTAAATAAGCGACGCTTTAAGGTATTCCTTATTTAGTGAGAATTATTTTAAACTAGTTTATTATAGGCTCAGACCAAAAAGTGAATAAGTTGCTTTTGGGTATTTAGGAGGCAAGTCTTAACAAGTTGCAGTAGTATATAGAGTTTTAGGTTAAGTTGAACCGATTTTAAGAAGGCTCGACAAATTTAGTGTTTGAAAATACAATATACAATGTATGTGTAGCATCCAGCAATAACCACTAAAGTCGCCTTTAGACGATTTAGAGTTAGGGATGCTACAGTGTTCCTAAATCAAAGCTGCTCATATGAGCGCAGCGCCTAGTCCTCTATGCAAATTTATGGAATATTTTTGAAATAGTCCTATAACTATAGCCTGTATATATTTGTTGCTTTCAATTTTTCCTTTAATCAAAAATAATAATAATAATTGACTTAGAACTATTATCAACTGGTCTTGAGCTCGTAAAACTTATAAAAATTTATGGAAAAGTTATTAGCAAGTGAATACTCGCCGTAATCGGAATTGAAGCAATTTACCTTTGTTTAAAACGGGTATATCGGCTTAAGCACCATTGGGTTCTCAAGAAATATTAAGGCCCTTTATAACACTTATACTTACCTATCGTTCTCATTACCTTATGTTTATGTACTTGCCTTTACATTTTTAAACCTTTGAACAGAAAAATTGATTTATTGAAAACTTCCAATTATGACTTAAGCTATTATTGGAAAACGGCACAGAAATTATTTAAGCACTTTTTTTATTCGGGAAGATGCTTTGTGTAAAAAATATATTTACTTTCAAACACTTGCTTTTTTTAAAAAAAACCCATTTATGAAATATTTTCAAATTGGTCCGGAAGAAATGGACGGGTTCAATAAATGAGGAATCCCAATGTGCACTATAAAAAATAACAATAATTTGGCGCGAGTCCTTAGTAGAGATGAGGGCTGAGCTTCTACTCCAATTTTTAAATTTTTGCTTAGAAGACGAACTTTTGCTTGGAAGGACTGCTCTCTACTGCAAAAGGGCGAATACGTTTGGAAACAACATTTTTGGGACATTAGGTGTGGTAGACCAACCGTACCCCCTCTACCACAGCGAGTTGAGTAAACTGTTTTTTTAATTTTAGATCATATTAGTACTGTTCGGCAAGACTGGTGTCCGGTTTCACCGATAGAACTCAAGTCTTGATATTTTAGCAAACACTGCTAAGCTGAGATTAAAACTTAAGTAGGATACGTGCTTTATAAGACTTGATCATTGATCTTTTTCGTTTTCAATATTTTGCTAATGAAAACTCAACACTTATGATTTTTCCATGAACCGAATGCGACTCACAATGTGCTATAGCCATTTAGGAATGTTTAATATGATCGCATCAATATTATACTATATGTTTACGAGCTTTTGAACATACCTACTTATACGAGTATATGAACAACGCAATGCAATTCGAAATGTGTAAATGATTTTCGAATCGTTTGCAAATCTTATTTATAAATAAGTGCTAATTTTTGCACACATAAGACAAATGCGCTTATTATTGTTGTTGTTGTTGTCATAATTTTTAATCTCACTAACAAACGCATTTATTTATTTATATAAACAACTTGCTGTCGATTAATAAAAAAGTGTGAAAGACAATGAATTTGTGATGCCCCCGATCAACGTCGATTCGCTTGATCGCTTCAAGTTATTTGTTAAATTACATTTACTGATGTGCAATTGAACTTTTGTCCTTTTGCTGAACTTAATGCTGAACTCAGCCCACCGCACGGTGGTCAGGCAAAACGAATTGTTGGCGCGCAATGCTGATCTTCGGTGACATCAATTTTTAGGGTGAATTGGTGGCAATTAGAGGTGCTCGATCTCCTACTAGCGATTACTTCGAAGACATATAGGTAACATATATGTAGCTATGTTTGTTTGTATATAGAATATTTATGTTTCGAGTTAAATCATCCATGTTTTTGTACTTTGGATGGACGATTAAGCGAAAATATGCTTTATCAGTGAGTTTGTTTTTATTTGGTCTTGTAGATGTGTCATTCATTTGATTTATATGAAAGAAGTGGCATGCGATTAGCGCGTGATTAAGATTTTGAGGTTTAAGACTGGTATGTTCCTGTTACAGTTTATTTGTTGATGAAGAGTAGTTGGAATGTTTCCCAGCGGGTTAAGATTTACTATAACTATAACACATTTTAGAAGGTTTAGAGGCGTTTGGAACGGTTATAACTAAGTTTTAAGATTTGAGTTTTGTGGGACAAAAGCATTATTTAGAATTATTTGTTGATAATGGGTTTAGTAAACAAACTTTATAAAGTTCGCTACTAAAGAATACATTTTGATTTTTGAAAATTATCCCGAGCTTAACCCGGACGGGTAGAATTTATAATGTATATTTTATCCCGCTCAGATACTCAGGGGTGCATACCACCTGAAACTTTTCCCTCTTGGTCTTTTTGCATGGATAACGAGCATTTTCTCTTCTGAATAACCTAACTCTTTGTAGAAAATTATGTTCGTAAATTATTTATAATTTCGCAATCACGGTGACCTAAAAACCAAATCCAAATTATTGCACATCTTCCCAAAACCGAGCACTAAAAGCTCGTTGCAAGACGTTAGCACAGATTGAGTTTCAATTGTCTTACGAGTATTTTGCACAATTCAGCACATATTCTTACGCCAGTAACAAATTACAACAAAAAGTATAATAAGAACCACAATGACCACTTAAAATTTATGTACCAACAAGGCGTGTGGGAGTGGGAGCTTCTTTCCTCACAAAGCAAAGTGCATTGATGGGTCTCAAGTACTTAAGTATTATCCTTTTTATAGACACTTCCGGCGACGAGACGAATGTTCTGCTCTGTTGTTTTTGTTGTTGTGCGATTTTGCCTAATGCTTTATGGTTTTTGCACTTTGCTACCACTTTTTATCAAACATTCATACTCTTTTCCCCTATTAAGTACTTTCAACTTTTTATTTAGTCCGCTGTGCTAAGATATTCAGCAGAAATTTTCTGAACGAAAGTTCGTCGACTTTTGCAACGTTTTGTGGCATGCAGAGTAGCAACTGGAAATGAAAAGGACATTATCATCATTATCCTTAGCTCAGTAACACTTGAGCGTGTGCATAGAGGCGTTCAAATGTGATTTTGCTTACAGCCATCCATTGGCCGACGACAAGTGAAGTTTGCGGGGATTGTTGTAATTCGAATTTGGGTAGCAGAGGGATGGAGGGGATGAGGTTCGTGGCATACTAAATACATGAAACCAAGTTAAAAGTGATGCTTACCATTTATAGCATTATTTTCTTCATATGTCAGCAAGTGAATGACGGAATCTTTCAATGGGTGCTTGGTTCATATGCATTATGAGGTAAGTATTCGAGGCTTTAAAGGATTTAGCCCATAATGATGAGCTTAAAGGGTCGTGGATATTTTTAACGAAATTGCGCTGATGGCAATCACATCGGTTTTTATACCTAGCTGCACTGGCGCATAGGATCTTATGATGTTGGCTAAAAATGAAAATGTAAATAGTGCTAACAAACCAAATAAACACCTGGGCAATTAACTCGATAACAACTTTATTGACTTTATTTACAACCTGCGGGTTAGGGGTTTAGAATATGCCCGAGGTAGGCATACCGGTCGTAAGAGGCAACTCGATGGTTGATCTACGGATATGATGCCTCTCATTACCCATCTTATCCTTCCTTACGGAAGGAGAGGTGACATGACCTAGAAGGTTTCACTGGTCATAAATCGCTACCACGACAGTGGGGCAGTACTGCAAGGGAGTACCGGAGCGTACCGAGTTCAAATCCGGCCAAGGACTGTTAATTCGACAGCAACAACAACAACATGAGCTGAGTCGATTTAGCCATGTCCGCCTGTCTGTTTGTACGCAAACTAGTCCCTCAGTTTCTGAGGTATCTTGATGAAATTTGGTATGCGGCCGCCATTTTGCATGAGATTAATCATTTTTCGGAATCAGCAAGATCGGAGCAATACAATGCATAGCTCCCATACAATCGATAGTTTCGATAAATGGGTTTTGGACTATAAATTTTGCAATTAAAAAGCTAGGAACGTAAAACTTTGCAGGTTTGGTACATATTATATATGTAATGTACGTAGTGAAAATCACAAAGATCGGACCAACAAAACATATAGCTCCCATACAATCGATTGTTCCGATAAATGGGGTTTGGGCTATGTATCTTTAAATTATCAGTTTTGCAGAGTTTTTACTAATTGTAAGTAGGGATCGGACACTTAACACAGTGATGCGTATTCATGAAAGGTATAAAGTCTTCGGCACAGTCGAAGACAGCCCTTTCCTTACTTGTTTTTTTCCTCATACATGTTTGATAAGAATCGTACTGAAAGTTATGCCATAAGAATGAGAAAGATAGTTGGGACCCTTATAGTTTCGAGACTGAAATTGCATGGAATGTTAAAAATAAAAAAGTCTGTTTCCAAAGTTAATGCGATTTGTTCATTTCCAGAGCTAGACGCAGAAATATGAAACCACAAGCGATCAATTGATAATAAGTTTTTTCGTTGGCATATTCACAGCTTCATTTTCAAGAAAGATTTTGTGGATTTAACACATATAAAATGCACAGCTGGGTATACAATATTCACTTTTCTTCGAAAACAGACCTTTGTGTGAACTTGTTATTGGTCCATTTGCTGGCTTTTGTGGCGCAAACGCTGTGGGAGCATTTATTGCTGTTAAATTAGATTTGTATGCAAAAACACTTTGACTTTATCCTTAAGCAGATTTACCCCACATCAGTGCATCAAAGGGAATCTGAATCTGCTAAGTAAAGCTGGAGTTTTCGCTATTTTTTCCCAGGTTTCAATTTCTGTTATTTTCAAAAGCAGTGTCCGTCATTATTTCGAACAATAAAAGAGAATTAATTTTAAATGTAAGACGTATGTATATTGCTAACCAATTCGGACATAAATATCCTTTCTTATTACACTTCGGCCGACGGAAGTACATAAATCTCATAAAAGGCAAAGAGAGAAAAAAAAAGAAAAAGTTATATTTTGGGTTGTAAATCCCACATAAAAGAAATATTTAAAAAAAAAAAAGAAATCGAGTTCATATCATAACAAATCTAGTCGCATCTATTTGTAGCCGCCTGCGTGATGCGCAAAGGCGGCAGGATAATAGGACGCATCAACTTCAGCCGCAACCGCAATTGAAGGATACTTGAAAATTGTCCTCATCAATGTGGCGTGTGTAGGATCGTAGACGGCAGAGATGGCGCTCCATTCAAGCTGTGAGCACTCATTAAATGGTATTTTTGTGACCATTTATAGCCACTTAACGGGCACACAATCATACCAACAATTGCACAGGCAGCGGCAACCAAGAGTCCAAGTGGTAGGTTGAAGTAGCCAAAAGTCTTTTGTGTCACATGAATATCTCTCACAGATATCGATCTTGTAGAAAGGCACCAGTACATTGACTGTGGCGCTTCTTGCTTTCTTCTTTGGCTTTGTTGTGGTGATCCTGCTGTTCGTCTTGTTACAACAACAATATGCAATATGTCATTATTTTTGTTCTTGTTCTTGTTGTTGGTGGTGGTGGTAGTGTGAGCGACGGTTTCCACACATCCTACGCAGCGCACATTGTCGTCTTGCATCATTTGCGGTTGACTTGGTTGCACAACACAAACAGCAAAAGCTGCATAAGAACAAAAGCAAGAAGAAGAACGATATAAGAAAACAAAAAAAAATCATCTTCAAATTTTCATTTGCAGCGTCCTGTTCTGTCAACTCTGAAGTACTCAGCAACACTGCATTGCGCATTGATTGCAAACAAAAGCCGCTTTTGTTGTTGCCTCGCTTTTTGCCGTGCAGCGGTTGTTGCAACTGTTTTGCTGCACATTCGTTTTGCACATCTTGCGGCGCGCACTGTGGCGTCTATTGTTCGTGTGAGTGGGTTCTAATGAGTTTCTAATGCTCCCTACTCGGGCGAGTGAACGGCAGTGAAGTGGATACAGTGGGTAAGGCTACTCGTCAAAACGAAAAAGCAAAGGTGTGCAGCACCGTTGATGAGCGTGGGATTTTTTCCCAGTCTCAAAATCATGTTTAGTAAGTAGGATACATATCTACATATGTCTTTTATTAGCGAGCATGGTATGAAGTAGGCTGTAATTTATGACGTGGGATGCATTGAATACGAAATATTTATTGGGGTCCGTACCCTCAACGAGATGGGCCAAATAAGTATCAAGAAGCCTTAGGTTATTATACCTAGTAATGCTACGCACACAAGGTATATTAACTTTAGTCGCATAACGGCGGTATATAACGGCATAAACGGATTTTGAGATATCTTAATGAAATTTGGTATGCAGGATCCTTGGAACTCATCTCCGAGCGCTATTTAAAATGGTCGAAATTTGACTCAAGCCACGCCCACTTTTTATATATAGAATATTTTCGAAAATACAAAAAGGTGATTATTCAGTACGTAGTACTCGTATACTTATAAGGATAAAATTTGGTGTGTACCATAACGTTAAGGTAGAAAGTAAAGTTTTCAAGAAATTTTAGAAAATGGGCTTGGCACCGCCCTCTTTTGATTAGGTCAAATTTAGAAATATTATTAATCATAAATCAAAAACCGTTCAACATATCGAAACGAAATTAAGCACACATATTTATATTAACAGAAGGAATGTTCCGGAAAAAATCGGTTAAGAACCACGCCCACTTTCATACGAAAGGCTTTGAAAAGGATCATAGATATATTTAATAGGCAATAACTTTGCATACAAAAGCTTTATATCATTTCTTTTTCAGTTTCAAAGCGTTTGTGAACGACGAAAATCGAAAAATACAAATTTTTGAAAATGGGAGTGCCTTGCCCCTTTTATAGTGGATTATTCCACAAAACTTTTTATGCCATAACTCCGGTAAACATTGATTTATCGAAACGATGTTTGGCAAAAATGTTGAATATATAAAGGGAAATATTTGTTGTAAAAATGGGCGAAATCGGTCAACGGCCACGCCGAGTTTTTGAACATAGTTCTGAAAAATTTGTTTTTAAAATGTAAAACGCGATATTTTTATAACCATGCAAGCTATATCAATAAGATCTTGCACACATAATAAGCTTGTTAAGCAAAACTCAAGCGCAGCAAACTTTGTGAATTTTGGAAAAGTAGGCGTGGTCCCGCCCACTTTTCAGCATAAAAATTCTGCAATTTTCAAAGGCTATTGCTTGTAGTTTCAACTAGATATTTCAATCGAAATTGGTCAGCTGCTACTCAATACTATGTAGTATAGTATACTCCTGGTAAAAATTAGGCAAATCGGATAACACACAAGTAAAATATCGGGGAAAGTTGTTAATACCCACTGCAATAGGGAAGTTATATACCTTTTTTGATTTTCATACCTTTAATGAACATGAAATGTTTGTAAGTATGAGAAGAAGAAGAGGTGGGGCCATCAATAAATAAACTGAAATAATAAGGACGATGAGCTGAGTCGATTTAGCAATGTGCGTCTCTCCGTCCTTCTTTCTGTTCGTCTGTCTATTTGACCGCACATTTTTCAAACATTGAATGCACATGTATTGGTATTTTGAAAAAAAGTGGTTAGCAGTTGTTGGTAGGGAAGCTATTTATACAAGGTGGCGCAAAAGTAATCCTCCTATCAGAAAATGCTATAAATTTTGCGATTGGCCCCTAATGTCAGTTCTGTTTTGACATTTGTGTAGTAAACACATGCAAAATACACGTTAATAAACAATGTTACGCTACACTGCTCCAGAACGCGGAATATTGCTGACTATTTATTTGACCAATAATCGGTCGGGTCCAAACGGTTACTGTGAATGGTGAGCGCTACAGAGCAATGATCAACGAGTTCTTTTTGCCGCAACTTGATGAATTGGGATTGGAAAACATGTGGTTCCAACAAGACGGTGCAACAGCACACACTGCACGTGCCACAACCGATATGCTGAAAATCGGAAGCTTACTTTTGCGCCAAATTGTATATCCCGCCATACATTTCTATTTTTTTTTAAATTAATTTATCAATCAGCTGGCTTTATAATACGAACTGAAAATTATTAAAATAGACCTGCATAAATTGGTATGCCATAATAGATCACTACTAGGTATATAATGTTCGGTTCCACCAGAACTTAGACTTCCTTACTTGTTTTTAAATATTACTAAAGAGGTCGGCGAAGTATAGCATATAAACCATTGCCATAGAACCGAAATTCGATTCTAAGATCAGCCAACCCCAAAAGTGGAATTGTTTTAGAAAAAGTTTTCAATTTACCCTAGTGAGCTGCAGTAGAGAGGATAGGGCGCTCCGATTCTGAGGTCTAAATTCCGATTGTTTTAAATACTATCCCTAATAGTTCACTTCGACTCATATCACAATATAGATATATTTCAACCAACATACAAGCGTCGAAGGGGTGATAGAAGCATTCACAATAGATAACAGCCGTGATCACCTGAGTTGCATTTGGTTGTTCCAAAATTCTACCCAAGTTAATAAAAAAATTTTATTCACCAACACAAACGTAGTTATGGTTAACTTATAAATTACCGGTCCTTGTGGAGCAATATCAGCTTATAAGTAAGAAAAATGTTTAGTGTTAGCCAAGCTCTTGATTTTTTGAAAAAATTTATAACACTTTTTCCCGAATGTCTTGGGGAGTGCTTCCGATGTGACAGTCCTGAGCTGCATGTCCAACTAAAACCTGAAACCATTAAATTTACTAATTTTAAGCGGTTGTCATGGTATATTGCTGGCGCCCCACCCAGTATTTTGGAATTAATGTCATCATGTAGGCTTGGATCATCGCTTCCCTATTTTAGATTGAGAGGTTATCTACAAATATTATAGTCACTAAATGCCTCTTCTCAGCATACGCTGACCCTCTGCCCTGCAACTGAATTCCAGAAATTACCGTGTATCCCGACACCCAGTGTTGTTAAGCGAGTTATCATCGCCAACATAATTAACTAGGAGCTTACATAATCGACGCAATTTTGAAGTAATTAGAAGAAGTTGGAAGTTGAAAAGAAAATATTTATCTATTATATATATGTATATCGATACTTATATATATGTATATCGCTACATTCATGTCTGTACATATAACCATATTAAATACTTTGCTTATTAGGCACTTCAAACATCAATTAAAACAGCATCATAACAGCAATTGACACGAATTCAGCAAATGGCGGTGTGATCACTTTGAACTTTCCGTAAAATGAGCCAAGATAAATGTATACATAAATAAATATGTCAAAAGTAGTCGATGCCCAAATAAATAAATAAATACTTAAATTAATAGCAGTGCAGTGACTACGCAAGCGTTTGAAAGCTTCCATAGACACTTCACGATCAGACAAATGTTCGTATCGTATTTTGTGCCGCTAATGCCGCTGCTAATCTCTTAAGAAAACTGCTCTCGTTGGTATTGTTGTTGCTGTTTTTGTAAATTGCCACATTAGCACGCATAGAATTTATTGCACGCGCTAGCATTTGAGGTGGGGGCGACAGATCAACCCAAGAGCCACCCATCATCATGAACTGTTGCCGTTAATCGCATGCGATAAATTTTAGACGCCGGAGAATATATTCTAAATAGTTGTAAATATGCTGTAGCTACAATATAGAGTATGAACAACGACCTTAAATAAAAAATAACGAAAATTCTTTTAATTTCTGAGGTAAGCTAACAATTTGAAAAACGATTTAAGGCTTGTGCGTGAGGTTAATGAAAATGGGCTACTCTGAACCATGCCATGAATTTCAGAGCAAAAACAATCTAAGTAAGCAATCAAATGAATGCAACAGTTGTTTGATTTAAAATCGTCTTAGAATTTTCCTTTTCTTACATTCTGTAAATTTCAAGATATTTTAAACACGTGGCAAAAGTTGAAAAACAGTTTGTTTTCATCAGATTTCAACCCAAATTGGCTGCATCTAACAATTACTACTCTCGATTTACACAGACCCAGCGTCAAAGTCAAACTCGATTAGCAGCATCCCATTTCAGAACAATGCCGAAAGAATACAAATACAAAAACCTTGGTTTAAAGAAAATGAATCAACCCTTCTTGTGTAAACATTGTGATCAGCCTCTCATTGTGATATGATCAACTGCTCGTGTTGTCGGCTTGGCCACACAAAAGTGGTAGGCACATACATGACCTCAATAATTTAACAAACCAATGATTGCCCTAATTCAGAATGTCGACGAAACCGAGTAACAAGATCAAACCCTCAACGAGTTAAACATTAACTCAGCATAAGATCAGCGCCAAAGATCAGGCTGGCAGTCGTTCACTCGAGTGGTAAATGGACCATGAGAAGAAGCTGTCGTCTGTGTTGTTAGCACTGTTGAAGAGTGCAAAAGCGAGAAGTTGAAGAGTTGAGGGCACAGTGAAAAACAAAAATTTAGCAAAATCCGAATATGACAAATGTGCTTAGCGAAAGGGATGTGAATGAAGACTGAAGAGCAAAAAACAAACAAAGCCCATACAAATAAATGAGAGCAATGAATGAACGGTTCTGAATGGGACTTCAGCTTCCACGCATGATCGGCTTAAGTGGTGCAGTGAAAGGATTATTATCACGATTATCATGCATTACAAATATAGTAAAAACACAATAGGAAGAAGAAGCAGCAGCAGTAGATGACGAATTGTGGTGTGTCTCTTTTGGTGTTTGAGTGTGCTTGTGTTCGGCCTCATGCTGCGTGTGCGTAACTGCGTTGTTTTCTTGTTGTTGTTATAGCGTACCTTTTCGAAACAGTAGTTGAATACATTTTTTAGCATATTTGTTATTGTAATAGTATTCTTTGTTTTGGCTTTTTTTTTCTCTGAATCCGAGAGTCCTCGTCACGCCACATTCATTGCCTTTGTTGCACAGCGCATTACCGTTATACACAACATATTGTTATTGTTGTTGTGCGCGTCTACTGTTTGTTGTCTATTTTATAGCGCAAACAAAACGAGCGATTAGCATTCATTGACGACAATCCGATTGAAATGATTTGCTCATTCAGACGAATTCGATTTTTTAGCGTTCCGTAAACGATTTAACAGCTTACCTCTTTGATTTGCTGTAGTCGTGCCTGTTTCCTGCCGCCGCCAATGAGGGTGTTAAACGGTAAGTAGCAACAACAATGCGAGCGTTTCGTTGGCCTTGTTGCCACTGCCAACAAATTTCCCACATTTAATGCGCCCAAGTTGACACTTGTCGCCGCCGCAATATTGCACGCGAGCACAATGGGAATCCGTTGTAATTATGTGCATGTGCGCGGGTGCAAGTGTGTGCACTTTATGTGTTGTTGTCTTTAAGTGGCATTTTGGGCGCGTTGAAGCGCAAGTTTTTTGTTAAACATCATTTATTATTAGCAACACTAAAGGCGCCCATCTGTGAAGCGGAGGGTGGAAGCGCTCAACGGATTATGCTCATTGTTTTTGCACAAAAATAGCTGTAAATTTACACTTTAAAGAAAATGTGTTAGTGTGTGAAATTTTTGGAAGTGTTCTCAATAGCTTTATCTCGACGAAATGATGCAGGATTATGTTCCGAAAGCTTCTCCTGTGCAACAATAATTGTCTTCGCAATAGACCCTAGAACAAGACTTTGCAGGTTTTTTGATAAATCAAAATTGAAACTAGTTTAATCACAAGCTAAGTACCGGGCCAATTATTTTCGCACTGCTTTTCCCGAGAAGCAATCTGGTAAGAAAAGTTGGGTGGCTTCAAAACAAGTCATTGTCTCCCATCCCCGTGTAAAGGTTTGCGATCTTCTGCAATACAACAATCGAAACAAACACTGTAATACATTTTTTAAAATTAGATATTGACCGTTTTTTATTCGTCATTTCGAGCTAGACTGTCATACTTAAAAAGTTTGTATTGAAAACAACAGAAAATAAGTAGGCAGAAATTATAAGCCCTTACAATTTGGGTTGCTATTTTGCAAGCCACAAATTCACATTTGATTTTCAGAGCAAATTTCAAATTTATTTATTTAATTTTTTATTTATTTAGAAAAATATTTGGTTATTTTATTTAAAAAAAGCATTAATGTTATCCTTGAGTTCAATTGCGTTTTTTAAGGGCCGCTTGGATTCGATTTTTGCTACTACAATAAAAATTATAGTTGAATGATAATGATACGCTAGTTTTAATAAAATAAAATGTTCAGCGATGAAAATGAAGTTCCACTCTGATGTAATTGGTAGTGGAGCCCTCCCATGTCTGGTTTTCGGCAGATGCTCGTAGATTGCCTTTAGTATAACATTAAAATGGAACGCTAAACAGGAATAAAAAAAATAGAATGCATCACGCTTTCACTAAGCGATTCCTCTTTCTAAATGCAAACGGACGTGCGCTGAACTCTGCAGGATTTGAAATATTCCAAGGAGTGACTAAAAAGATGTTACCAATAAAATTTACTTCAATGGTTTATTTTATATTTTTTAGCACACACAAGTACTTGGGACATCAAATCATTTTGAAGCAGAATAGCGTTCAGTCCCACCATAAGAATTTGTTTGACACTAAGAGCGCCGTTGCCAACATGCTGTGTATACTGACCATTAAGCTAGTGTCCTGTTTCCGATCATATTTTGATTTCATGGGAGAGTTCAACTCGAATTAGAAACATAACGCACACACAACGCAGAGCGCAGAATAACAAAGCAGTGGCAATTATCCTGCCGCAGCTTTTGTCATTTCCGCGGTTGTTGCACCTCAGCGCACACAAACGAAGCAATCAAGAAGTGAGGAAGTCAAGATCCGGCATCTAACCAGTGCAAATACAAACAACCAAAGTCACCCGCGCAAGTGCAATGAAATCAAACAAATAATTTCCGTGGAAACCGCAGTAGGGAAATTCCCATGCAAGGTGCGTACCCGCTGCACTCGTCATGTTGCAACATGCGCCCTCTAATTGGTATGTACGCAAGTATTTGTTGGTGTGCGGGCGGTTGGCCTTTCGTGCATTTTACGTCAGCCGGGCGTCACCGTCATTTGGTCACTTTTGCGGTCGATGCGGCAATGTCCTTGCTCTGGGTTGCTGATTGACTAACTGAATGAGTGACTGCGTCAAGTGATTGCGTGACAATTAAGTGACATGCAGCGGAAAAATAGTTGACAGCATTCCAACAACAACCGGACATGAGTCCTGTACAGTTGTGCTGTTTTGGTTTATTCGTTTGTGTGTGTGTGTGTGTGTGTGTGGGAAATATGACTTTGTAGTTTTCTTTGCCGTCTTTGCTGCTGGTGCTGCTGCTCACCCTCGATTGCTTATCGTGATTATGAGTTCTGCTGTTTGCTACCGGAAGATATTGTTTTGGTTGCAGGAAATATGATTTTTCAATTTTTAAGCAGCGCCGTGCTTGTTATGTAACAATCAAATCGGACGTGTTTGCGGTTTCCTGCAGTTGGTCAATAAACACTTATCCCTGCTGAGGGAAGGTGGCTGCAGCGAGTGATTTACTTGCTCTGAATAGCAGTGAGATACAGCTGCCTGAACAGGTGAAAAGAAATTTGTTTAGTTTTAGTGATGTGGAATAAAATCAGATGGGGTGCTTTGGTGATATATATGATAACTTAATTTTGTGTATCCAATTTTGGTCCGGACTCTCTCCAACAGTATGCTAACTGCGTGCACCGGTCTCTGTTCCGGTTAAAAGTTTTTCGACTTATATTCCCGCACGGGACTAGTTGGTTGCGAAGAACTCATCGGGAGATCATCACGGATGGGCCAAAGCTGGATGGGATAGTTTGGGGGGCGGTGTTTTCTGTCCAGAACTCCAAGTTAGGAAAACGTTTAGGCTACCCGACCATTTTAGTGTCTTCCAAGCAGAGGTCGCCGCCATTAAGGATTCAGCGGTATTTGGAATCGCTCATGATTTCGTGTTCCTTATTTCGAAATAAAAATTGTATGGGTGCCAGGCCATAATAGCAGAGAGGGTAATTTTGAAACGGACGTGGCTGATCTCAGGACACTGGGAATTGCTCTCTCTACCTGTAATGTACTTGTGGGAAAATGTGCTTCTGCCAGATTTTGATGCCAGGCGATCATCGAAGGTACAAGGGTTCTCTAATGGGACATCTTTCCATGATGTTTGGGATGTTGAAGGGGCACTGTGGCTGAATATCCTGGACAATCCCAGCTGTGTGAGCTGCATGGAGGATGACCTCACACCCAACTTCCCAGCTTTTGCTAGGACTAGGAGCAAAGAGCTCGGTTCGGATGTTCTTCGATCTCCATAGGATATATCTGCCTTATACGAAGTTTTATTGTCGCTAATGCCATACCGCAAACTAAAATTATTTTGCCGTAACGAAATTTATGGAAAACGTAGACTTTATAATTCCCACTGTTTATTGTGAAAAGGGGCGAAATAAGTCCAGGGCCACGCCCACTATTTTAATGTATGCAGTTCTGAAGGTTATTTTTTGTAAAATATAAAACGCAATATTTATGTGACTGTTGTATCAATTAAATTTACGTTACGCGTATAGAGATTTTTAAGCGAATTTTGACAGCAAAAAAATAAATAAGGCATGGCATCGCCCCCTTGCTATTATATCAACTCTCCACTTTTAGATATCAATTACTTAATTTTAAAGATATTTCAATGCAAATTTGTAAGTTGGTATGTAGTATAATCGTGGTAAAAATTAAGCTAATTGGATAGCAAACAAATAAATCCCGCCGAGTAGTTAGTATCTACTGCAAAATGGAACTTGTTTTGCTATTTCTTTATGTTAAGGTAAAACGTTAATTCCAATATAATGTTCGGCTTCACCCGAACTTAGACTTCCTTAATTGTTAAATCTTTTATATATTTTTCTATCTTTGGTTTAAAAAAACGGTTACTTTTTCCATTTTTTACAGAGTTGAAACGGAATGGCCCAATGGCATTGGACTATGTATTCAAAAACTTTTGAAAATGGTGCCCAACAGCTAACTTCCTTCATCCATAAGTAAATTGTTTAACACCAGGAATCCATTCGCTGTTTATGTATGCACTTATATTCTCAGTAGATACTTTTGTGTTGTACGATTAAGGATTGACCCTTCGCATAAGGCAGTAATTGAAAAAAGTTCAGGACAAATGCCATTTTCTGCAAAAAGGGTCAACTGAAAAGGGCACTCCCTGCAATTACGCGCAGAACTATATATTTATTTATTTGAATATATAGATATATACTCTTAACATAGTAAGCAACCATATGCCATATTATATACATAAATAGTATGTATTAGTACATAAACTTATGCTTACATATGTGCGTATCAAAGGATTCAACAAGCTGCGAAGGACATCCACTTTCAATACATTCAAGACATTATGGGACCCGTTCGTCAGTTTAAGTAAGGCGCGCCAAGCTAATTTAAATATAAAAATCATTAAAATTCAACGAAAAAGAGAACCACATTTACATTTTGCATGTCCTGCTGGTTTATCCTTTTTTGCTTGCGACTGGTCGCCTCTTCAGCTGAACTATGTAGTGGATATTGGTGAGAAGAAATTACCAAAAGTACGGTGATGACCTCTGATCTCTGTTGGCCGAGTGTCCGGTTAAAGGATATTCATGAATCTACTCACAAATACATACGCATGCGCCCTTTTTCAAAGCTTATGTCCAAAAGAATTACGTGCGTGACTGACCAATGGACAGTTGAATTTGATCGCTGTGTGAGTCGCATTGCCGTTTTGTATGTAGTGCGCGCAACCCTTCAAGTGGTACCACCACATTTATGATTTTATATTTTTATCCTTTGTTATGTGGGGTCACACATTCGCACATGAAAGTAAATTCCCTAGTGTCCAGTTCACGACTACGCCATCACAGTTTCTTTAAGTAATCTTCATAGCTGTCGTCTTAATAATTAATTTAGTGTAATTTATGAAAATAATCTCTTTGCATACAAATCGTGTTTTTTAATAAATCTACATACATATATACTACACACCCATGCATACATATATCATCTGGCTGTGTATTTAGCTTTATTAAAATAGAAATCAAATGTTTTGTTTGGCGCGCTAAATCCAGGTGTAATTTGAAGCTACTCGGCGTGTTGCCTGTTTAAATTTAAAACTCATTCAATTGGCCAATGAATGAACGCATGAATAAATGAATGTACAAATAATTTTCATGCAACAGTGACGAACAATAACCGACAATGGACAACAATGCTGCTATCAATCATAAATCATATAACCAAAACAAGAGAATGCGAATTTGTTTTTGAATGCCTGCGAAAATGATGTCTAATCAGTGTTGGGGATACAAAGAATTAAAAACCAGAATTATCTATATATGAATATCATATCTAAAAACCATTTTTGATAATTATTATTACGCATGAATTCACGCTGCTTTCTCTAAACAAAATATTCACAAGCTCAAGATAATAATAATTATTTTATTTTAAAAATAAACAAACATATCGAGCCCTGTGCGCAAAGAAGACGTAAGAGCCAATAAGAAAATTTTATAGGAGAAGGTTTTTTTTTTAAAAAGTTTTAGCATTCAGTTTATATATTGCCATGAAATTACGTGTTTAGCCTTTCTTTAACCCAACCTATTTAATGCAATCAGTTTTATTTTATATATGTAATATAAGCATAATTTTTGGCGCATACTCGTATATCTTTTTTGCCCTCACCATATCAGTCTACTAATTTGGCTGTTACGTGAAAAATTTTCTTTAACAAAGGTTGGTTTTCTGCACTTTTCTTTCGTTATTTCATATTATATGTCCTCACATATGTAAAAAGCAGGGGGTACTGATGGATTGCCTGAAGAGCTATTTGAGCACGGCGACGAGAAGCTTATAAAACGCATGCAAGTATTGGAAAGAAATGTTCTTGGAAACATTTATGGACAGAGGTCCCGTTGGCAAAGTCCAAAAAGGTTTAATGATGAGCGATATGCAAACATCGACATAGTTCAACGAATTAAACCAATGTGGAAGTATTTCCGGTCCTGAATGTATTCTTATCGGCAACCGGCTGTGGAAGCGGAGGGAGACCACCACTCCAAAGGAAGGGCCAAGTGGAGACCGATTTACGATCCCGTGGTGTTTCCAATTGGCGCCAGTTTGCAAATCAAAGAAATGACTGGAGCGATAGATATATTGGACAGACAAAACCCTTTAAACAGTTACATTCCATTTAAGTTAGTAAGTAAGTAATTTCACAAATCAATATATTTCTTGCTTATTTTAACAATATCAACTTGGAAATAGTATAGCAACAGATTAAAATAGATATTTGTTAATCGATATTAGAGAAAAATTACAACGGTTTGCTCAGCGATGGTATGGGATGACGCATTTCCCGAGGTATGGGATGGGGTCTGATGGGAAGTTGGTGACCTCGAAACATGCCCTCCCTTACTATTCCTGTGCAAGTCGTTGTAAAATTTCTTTAATATCGATTAACAAATAAAACTTAAAAACGGCCACTACTCCGACAGCAATTACCTTAACTAAAATTGATATCATCAAAGATTTTACAAATCCTGTATTTCTATCTATCTCCTTTTCAGTAAACGTTTATGTAAAATTTGCGTGATCGAAATACGATTTAGTTAAATTTCACTGGGCATACTCTCCGTAACAATGATATGTTTAGTACCGAGTTACATTATTCAATTGATTGTGATTGCCGTGTAACGCCCATTTTCCCAAGTTTTTGCAGAAAGCAATAATAGGACGAAAAGGCCAAGCTCTGAAGCTTTCGCATTCTATCTGCATAAGTCATTGAGATAGAGCTTGCTCTGCATTTCTACCTACTTTTCAGTAAACTTTTATGAACTTTTATGTGACCATGGTCGATTGAACTTATTTTCAGTGGGTGTACTTTTCCCAACAATCATTATTAAAGTTATTAACACTCGAAATTTGAAAATTTGTTTATTCATATGTGGCCGGTGCCACACCCACAATCAATAAAAAATATATTAAAAAAATCCTTAATAATAAAGTTAGTATATATACCGAATCTTACCATTTTAAATGCTTTTGACAATGAAGTGTCATATTTTATAATTAATTTGAAAGGGAAAAATAGACGTAACAGCCACTTTGCGCTCACTGAAAATGTGAATAAAAAAACACATTTACTTACGATTAAATAGCTTTTTCTCTAAATTCCAAGGCGAATTTATACCAGGTGATATCACGGCGAATTTGTTGCTGTATACTCGTACACATACATACTTCATGTGTTTTATTTTTCCTTTGGCGGCTTCTCCTGTCAGATTGCATAGAATGTTTTTATTTTTACAGAAGAAGCCACTGTTCATATGTTCTTATGAGATAACCTATAAGTGAATTCGCCTTGCTAAATTCATAACGCTACGTTTCACAGCTATGAAACTTTGGGAGCTTATGTGTGTGATAATAAGTGATCGATTTTCAGCTAAAAATTTATTGAATTTTCGTTCAGATAGGGCGCTCTTAAAATTTGAGGTGGGGCGTTCTTAAAAGTAATTCTGAGATAGTTCGTTTTTGAAAAATATTTTGCAACAGGGTGATCTTCCACTCAGGCGTCGATATAAAGGCTTTACCTGTAGTACCATCTGGAAAAGAACCAGGATTTCTCATCAGACTACTCACTATAGCTCTACTATTTCGGAAAATCCTACTGGGAGTCGAACTTGAAAACTTCTTAAAGAAAAAGTTGCATTTAAGCTGCATACAACAACACGCGGCGTAGCCTACTGCTATTGGGAATCATAAGTTTTCGGACACCCTTCAGGCTTTTTCAAAAACTGGTTGAATTATTATAAGTTCAGTTCATTTTCAGTACGGGATTGTTTTCTAGTAACCTCTGTCTATTTTTGACTGCCTCTGGCTTGTAAGAAAACAGAACTAAATTGACAGGTGGTAGTGCTATCCTAGCGCCCCAGCAAACAGATAAGGCAACACAATTTCCGCTAGCAAGTCACCGCTTTCCAGAATCGCAATCAAGCGAGATCGCCTAATATTCTGAGAGTTTCTTTGCTTTAGCATTTAGACGATGGCGATGCCTGGAATGTTGCTGTTGGTTGCAATATTTATTTGTTTCAAAAGTGGCCTTCAGCGTTTCAGCATCCACCACCAGGATATGTTTTTCGGCCCACAACGCTGCTTTCCAGTTAGTCCATAAAGCAGAACCTAATTAAATTCATTAAGTAAAACAAAACCTGGGCAATGTTTAGATAACGCTTTACAGCTCATAGAAACTACGAGCAAAAGGGTTAAAAGGGTGCTTATCATGCAGCTCGCTCGGCTGGTTAGGTTTTGTGTTCTTTCAGTAATTTATGCATATCGAGTATCCGGTACAATGACACCGCGACAGAGATTCATTTGCATCATCAGTCAACTTGATGAGGTAATTATGGAAATTTTCGTACGAAGCAACAAAAGTAACCAAAAACAACAATAACAACGCCGATGTATATAAGCGAGAATATCAAAATTTATAAATTGTAACTTAAGAAATGTCAACGCAATATGAAGTCTTACCCCAACCCAGCAGCGTTTCTGTTTTGTGAGCAGGATTCTCCAGCTATGATTACATTGATCAGGATACGCCGACTTGTAGCCTATTAATTTAATTGTCACATTTTGTGCGCTCTTTGACAGCTCATTTCATACAGCTTACAATCCGAGCACAACCAAAACGCTTTGCTATGTGCCTCCAGCTTCGTGTCAAAAGGTGAAATTTCATACCAAAATATTATCTGTAAAATTATGTTAATTAAATTGTAGCGGTTTAGGCGAATAACATTAGTTGAGTTGTTGTTGCTGCTATTTGTTGTATTTGTGGAGTGTTTCAAATTAATCTTAATTTAAGGATTTGTTTGTTTATTGTTTTGCTTTTCTCGTTTTAGAAGAGCATCCTCATTTACACTTGTTTTACGAAATCTCAGCCCTCTCCTATTCTCCTGCAAAAATTTTTTATCAATTTGCATTCGAGTAAGTGATAAACATTTGAATGAAAGTGGTACTTCTAATTGTACTTATTATGCTTCTTCTATTTTCAACACTAGACCTTTGCCGTGCGGGTTTAAGAGCGGTGAAGGTGAATTTCGCGAAAAACAATTCTTTCGGTAAGGACGTCTAAGTTCGGGTGGAACCGAAAATTAAATACCTAGTAGTGATCTATTATGACATCCCAATTTATGCAGGTCTATTTTAATACTTTGCAGTTCGTATTATGAGTCCAGCTAATTGTTTTCAATAAAAACACTTGTGTCATGAGTTCTGAGTGGTAAATTAATTTATTTGTATATAAATAGGTTCCCTACCAACCGCTCCCAATAAAAAATTTGCGTTCAAAAAGACAGACGGACAGACAGACAGACGGACGGAGAGACGGACATTGCTAAATCAACTCAGCTCATCGTCCTTATTATTTCAGTTTACTTATTGATGGCCCCACCTCTTCTTCTTCTCATACTTACAAACATTTCATGTTCATTAAAGGTATGAAAATCAAAAAAGTTTTATAACTTCCCTATTGCAGTGGGGTATTAACACCTTTCCCGGATATTTTACTTGTGTGTTATCCGATTTGCCTAATTTTTAGCAGGAATATACTACATAGTATTGAGTAGCAGTTGACCAATTTCGATTGAAATATCTAGTTGAAACTACAAGCAATCGCCTTTGAAAATAGCAGAATTTTTATGCTGAAAAGTGGGTGGGGCCACGCCTACTTCCCCAAAATCCACAACATTTTTTTAAGGTCGAGCTTTGCTTAAAAAGCTTATTATGTGTGCAAGATCTCATTATCAGAGCTTGAATGGTTATAGAAATATCGCGTTTTACATTTTACAAACAAGTTTTTCAGAACTATGTTAAAAAACTGGGCGTGGCCGTTGACCGATTTCGCCCATTTTTACAACAAACATTAACCTTTATACGTACAACATCTTCGCCAAATATCTTTTCGAGAAATCAATTTTTGCCGGAGTTATGGCATAAAAAGTTTTCTGGAAAAATTCACTATAAAAAGGGCGGGCCACGCCTATTTTTAAAAATGTATATTTTTCGACTTTTTTCATTCACGAACACTTTAAAAGTGAAATAGAAATTATATAAAGCTGTGTACGTAAAGTTATTGCCTCTTAAATATATCTATGATCCTTTTCAAAATCTTTCGTACAAAAGTGGGAGTGGTTCTTAACCGATTACGCCCATTTTTTGCCCTCACATACCTTGTATTAATATAAATATGTATGTGTGCTAAATTTCGTTTCGTTATCTTGAACGCTTTTTAATTTATGATTAATAATATTTGACTTAATCAAAAGTGGGCGGTGCCACACCCATTTTCAAAAACTTTTTGAAAACTTTATTTTCTGCCTTAACGTTAAGGTGCACACCAAATTTTATCCTTATAAGTGTATTACGACATGGCTTAATCAATTTCTCTTTTCCTATATCTATCGCCGTTATGCGACTAAAGTTAATATACCTTGTGTGCGTAGCACTCCTGGGTATAAAATGATTTAGAAATAAATTATCGCAGGGATTGCAAGCCCACAATTTTCGGTCTCCTGACATAAGAAGAAAGTTCCCCCTGCCACGGCAGCATCCTTAGAGCGATCTTAGTAAATTTTTTTGGACTCTCTCTATTTTATATGGGTGTGGGCTCAAATTAATGAAGAATACTGAAGGCGACTTCTTACCAGGGATAAGTAAAGCGATTTAAGAGTGAAGGGGTCTCTGCACTCCATTGAGTGTCTTCTTATGAAGCCGACCATAGAAAATGATTTGGATCGAATGAAGTCAATATGTGGCGAAACGCCAGCTTAGAGTCGAAAATAACTCTTAAATTTTTCAGTGTATCGAGTTATATCAAAATGATCGATGTTGTAATCATAGACCGTATTGTTAGGCTTCCTGGAGAAAGTGGCAACAAAGCACTTGGTAGTGTTTAGTTTCAGACAATTTAGTGTGCACCACTGAGTGAGGGAATTGAGGTCAAGTTGCAGATTAAGACTATCCCAAGCATCTGTACCGTGCAAAAAGGTTTGACGTCATTCGCAAACATTAGGCACTTAGCTAGCTTAAGGCAATTTGGTAAGTCGTTAATAAATAGAAGAAACAAAAGTGGTCCATGGTGAGTTCCCTGCGGTATACCAGACCAAGCGTCAATGCACACCGCTGAAGTTACGTTCCCTAGTTTAACAAACAATTATCTGCCAGATAGAAAACTGGCGAAGAAGTCGATAAGGAAGCACCCTACTCCGCTATTCCTCAATTTTTGCAAAAAAAATTGAGTGACAAACTTTATCGACTGCTTTGGAAAAATTTGCGTAGATTACATAAATTTGTGCCAGCTTTGGGAAGGCGGTCACTATTTGGTTCGTCAATAGAACCAGGTTCGAACAGGTTGATCTTCCCGGAAAAACTCTTGTAAAATTGAGATATTGCATCTTAAACAAAGCTTAGATTGGATTATAGAATCGAACAATTTAGCAACCGTTCCCTATATAACCATAGCTCTGTAATTCCAGACATCATTGCGATCGCCAGATTTAAAGACTGGATCAATGTAGCAAAACTTACACTGTTCCAAAAAAGGTCCATGGTTTATACAGTCCTGGAAAAGACTGGATAATAGAAGTGCTAACGTGTAGCGACAAAGCTTGAAAACCATAGGGGAGAATCCCTCGGAGCCAGGTTTAGAAGTGGACTTTAACGAAGAGATAACAGAGAAGACATCTTCTTCATTGATTAAAAATGATGTTGTAGAAGGTAATGACACAGCAGGAAAGGTGGGCGGTGAGAGGATGCTATGATCCTTATAAACTCTCTGTAAAAGTTTGTCAAACAAGTCGCAGAAGTCAACCGTATTGCGAGGTCCAAGTGCATTCCCACGGCAACCGGGAATATGCACCGGAATGGGTCAGAATGGATTTTCCTGCAAAGGCTGAGAAATCAGTATACACCTATATAACCGCCATCCATTAGTGGACATGGAATGTAAGCAGTACTGTTACTACACCAATAGCAACAAAATAGGGTGATTATTCCTAGGAATGTCCAACACCGAATTTTCTCATTAGAATCTTATACGATGCAGGCCATTTTACAAATTTTTACCATTTACATTGGTATAATCTCGTTACCCCATGAGTGGAAAATATAATGGATTTAATATGTGATAGTACACAGTTTCAATGGTGTTCCATATAGGGCGGAATGAATATGACCATTGCACTCTTCCTCACGCATTTGACCTATCAAATCACAATAACTGTAACTGACCCTTCGGTTTAGGGGATTATAACATGCCCGAGGTAGGTATGCCCGTTGTAAGAGGCAACTAAAATCCAAATAAACTCCCACATAGCTCCCGGGTTCAACGAAATCGTCCACAAGGCAGTCGGCCTAGTACCACAAGGTGCTAGTACCGGAACTTACCGGATTTATTCCCGGCCAATATTAGCGTAGTTCTGCTAAAACAACAACAACAACTACATTTTAAATTCAATTCAGTCAAGTTCCTTTCAAGACATTGAAGAGCTCGGTTAAAAGCACATTGGTGTTTCTTTGCAATGAGTAAACCAGCTCTAGATACTCAAAAAAACTTCAAATCTTTACTATTCACCACACAACCAAATTCCTTGCCTTCTTCTGAAATTACATATTTTTGTAAGTGAAAAAAATGTCAGACCTGGAATTCGGAAGTAGTCACTGCGAAAGCATAAAAACTCTTAGAGTGAATGCAGTTTGCAGCATTTAAGACTAACAACCATCTATGTGGCATGCCGCATGCATGTAGTGCACGTTGCAATTGCACTTACAAAAACAATAAAAAATAAGGTAATAAAATATGTGGTAACAGTAACAAGTGGCTGCGACAAAGACCATTCCGAGCGGTAAAGATAAAACAATTGGGAAAAATTATGACACAAGTGCCGGTACACATAGCATCAGGTACATAACAGTCAGGTACACACAGCCATTCACTGAAACTACCGAAACCCTCGGGAATGTGAATGGGAAGCGCAAGAAATCTTTGAAAGAATCAGATGCGCAAGTGATACCCAACCAACAAACAACAACAAAAGGCCAAGAATAATGTCAACCGCTTGTACTTGGCCGAGATGATGGCAAGCAAAGAGCAAGCGCGGCAGCCACAGGGCGCAGAGGTGTATTAGCTGTACAGGGTGGCTAATGAAAGCCGCTACCAAAAAAAAATTAAATAACTTTTTTTCTATTTAATGAATCTGGTTAATTTTTTTTTTATTTTGCAGATTGACTTTTACATTTAACAAAAATGGATAACTGGGACAGTGAAACAAGAATTTGGATTGTCCGCCGCTATCACGCACTGGAGTCCGTAGTTTCGGTTCAAAGAGAGTATAGGCGCACGTTTGGCGGCAATCCTCCGAGCAGATGGACCATAATAAGACTTGTAAACAATTTTGCCGAGCATGGGACAGTCAACAGAAGACCTTACCATCGAAACCCTTCAGTTCGAAAGGAGGAAACAATCGCTGCTGTAGCTGCTGCCATACAAAACAATCCACGTGTTTCGACAAGAAGCTTATCTGCTCAAATGGGTGTAAGCAGACAGTCATTACAGTCAATTATGCACAAAGATTTGGACTTATTCCCATATAAAATTCAAATGGCCAACAAACTGAACGCTGCAGACTTGCCGATTCGCTTGGAATTTTGCCAGAAGATGCTTCAAATGGTGGAAGAGGATGGAAACATGTTGAACTGTCTTTTCATGTCTGACGAGGCCCATTTCGATTTAAACGGCAACATAAACAAACGAAATTGTCGAATATGGAGTGCTTCCAACCCACAGATACTCCATGAGACGGAATTGCATCCACTTCGTGTCACAGTGTGGTGTGCAGTTTCATCACGCTGCATTGTCGGGCCCTACTTCTTCGAAGAAAACGGTCACACCGTTACGGTTACTGGAGACCGTTACTTGAGCATGTTGAGAGAGTTTTTCTATCCAGAATTACGCCGAATGAGAATTTCTTTCAACTCTGTGTGGTTTCAGCAAGATGGTGCAGCTCCTCATATAGCCCAACCTGTTATGACAGAATTGCGACGAAAATTTCCCAATAAGCTGATATCCAGAAACTCCACATTCCGTTGGCCACCCAGGTCGCCTGACCTTACTTCAACCTGACTTTTTCTTGTGGGGTTATTGCAAACAGGAAGTCTTCAAAGCAAAACCAACAAATTTGAATGAACTAAGGCAATCCATTCGAGAAACAATTGCGGCTATTCCTGTCTCAACTCTCCAAGCAGTAATGAACAACTTTTTGGTAAGATGCCGCACATGCATCGACGAGCAGGGGGGGCATTTAAATTCCATTATTTTTAAAACTAATTAACCTATATTTAATAAAATTTAATGAGCTTTAACACGAATAAAAGAAAAATGAATTCCATACACTGAAAAAAAAAATTATTTGAGTTTCTTAATGTAGCAAAATTCATCAGCCACCCTGTATGCAGAACGCAAGTGGCGGTGACTTGAGCAAATCAGTCATAAGACAGTTAAGAGTTAACTCACTTGACTGCCATATTTACTGACGAACCCTATGGCTGGGCGGAGTACGAGACGCAGCGCGTTAACGTGGCAAATGTGTGAACGTAGAAACCAATTCAGGCCGCCAAAGCTGTAGGTCTGACATGTGACATGCTCAGGGTCAGCTGCTATTTGCAAATGCATTGTCTTTGTCGAACGCCGAGAAAATCTTTGCGTGCCGACGTTGAAGACAACGTGAGAAAATTAGCAAATCATCAAGAGTGGAGAATAATTGTGCAAACTTTTAACTGCTCAAATGGCTGTTGGTAGCGGCCTGCCTATTAGAGATCGTCTGAGGCAAACCAATGGCGCACGGGATGCTGTGCGCTATAAAAACTCCAAAATACCAATTAAGTGCTTCTTCTCATAAAATAATTGTGTTCTAGTTTACTTGTCATCTTAAAAAAGAAAAAAATGGGAGCAATAACTTTTATCACCTTTGAGTGAGTTGGTGTTCTTGGTTTTTCGGAACTACGCAACATTTTTATTAAGATCAAAAGTTAAATATCTCATTTCTAACTAGGCGAGCCATAAAATAGGAAAGTAACCGGATGTGTCACTTAATTACTCGACATCGCCCATAAAAGCGCACGCGTCCACTGAAGACAACATAATTTAGTTGAACAATTTTTCTTAGAGGCTGCGAGGGCCACATAATATTCTGTTGAAAGCAATAATAAAAAACATTTAAAAATAGCGGAGATTTGAAGCAAAGTGAAGTAATTTAAATGTTCCGTAAGCCTAATAACTTTAAGCCTAGAAGTCTTTCAAATGCACTAAACTCGAACCAATTCGTTATTTTTCCCAGCCACCATTGCAGACCGCCTGTCCTTAAATGGACATAAGCACCTTAAGGGCTAGACAATTGCGACCGCTTTTCGCAGCCTTGAAAGGTGCTTTAACATACATATATGAGACTAGAAGCCATAACGAATAAAGTTCCGTTATGATAGTTACGGTATCGTGGGTTTTTTTTTTTTGGAATTCACCGAAACTCTTTATGAACTGGCCAGTCTTAAGGACTCGTTTGCTAAATGCTCTAATGGTGGGATTCTCAGAATGAGACTCCTTTCTTCGTTTGAATAACTACCCACTAAAAACGAATTGGCTCAACCTCCGTCTTCCCGTTTCAGACGTGGTACGTTCTTTGCGTATCTGCCGAACACATCCTAACCCAGTTTCACATTGCAGTTAACTCCAAAACTGCCAGTGATAACACCGAAAATAGTGTCAGCCGAGAAATTCAAAGGAGAATCTCTTTTCTTTGCCAACAAATGTTACTTTGAACGGAGGAAGTAAAATTCTTTCTCGGCGAACAAAGATCAGAATTGTGGACAGTGTCGAAAGAATACCATTGCAGTATTCGAGACAAAGGGTTGAAGGAATATTTATAGTCCTTTCCCCGGTGCCGACTCCAAGTATCGAGTGAAATTTAACAACGCGCTCTTTTAGGCCAAGAATAGTTGGGAAAGAAAATTAACTTGTAAAGAGGTGAACTGAGATATTCTCGTTTTCTAGATACATTCCTACCAGATCGGTGCAAATTCTACTCTGAAGATCAATTGTGTCCACAAGAGCATTCCCCGGGATCTTGTAATTTTAACTTTGACGTTGAATATTCTCGTGCTTGCCACACATTATATTTTTCACATAATTTAAAAGCGTAGCAGAAGCCACATTTGCAAGGAAATACATGTATTTTTTCCATTTCCGATTCTCTTCACGCGCCGCCCGAAGCTGTGCCTCACTTCAAGGGTGGGAGTAGACATTTTTTTAATTTTGTTGACATTTCGCTTTGAAATGGCAACATGAAACGATGCGTTCCTTCAACTGTTGAGGACTGAGTATGTCCCTCTATCTTTTTACAACTACTCCGCACTTCCCCCCTGCCCTCTACCCGTTTTGACATTTTTCGCAAATATTTCGCACATGCCAACGGGTTTCGAATCAAAAGCGGAAGCTCGCGCCAAATCCTTTGTGCGCGGGCGTTGGCTTGACGACTCAATGTTGGGTTGACTGCTCAAATGGCGGGCGCATACGTTCGTGTCATGAAATCAGCGCACTCACACACACACACGGCCATAACCAAACATATTTGATTGCGTACATCTGTGCAAATGCATAATCAAGTTTTATCAAAAGGACACGAAAGGACGACTTTGTTGACAAACAAATTGAAAATGGAAAAAAGAATGCTCCCAATGCGAGCGAAAACAGTATGCAGTAGCAAAAAAGGAGCAGCAGCAGCCGCCAACCTGGCTGCTTTTGTTGAAATTTCAATTTAATTTTGCCGCTACTTTCATACATTACAAATAATCACATAAGCACACACGCACACACGCACACAGACAGACATCTGCGAGTCTTCTCATTCATTCACAAGTATGTAGATATGAAATTTCTGACGCGCGTCTGACATTTGTTGTCGTTTGTGTTGTCTTTTAATGCGTTGTTGTTTTACTTGCACCTCAGACGATGGAACGTCGCAAAGAACGAATTATAAGCGAAGGTGTGTGCGTCAAAGGATCTTGTGCGTGTGGCTGTGTATCCTGTCTAGGCACCGTTTTCACATCATTGTGGAGCGGTGAAAAAAATTGAACTGTCAAAATTTTTGACATTTCGATTGTCGCATGACAGATCACTTTACGCACACTTCTTAAGTATTCATGGGCTGCTGGCGCTTTGAAGGCGCAAAGAAAATGCAAAAGTCATTACAGATGGAAGTTATTTAAGTGGATTATGGCATTAGAAAAATTAAAAGAAAAAATGTTTTTTGAACCAAATCTTAGGCCATA
Source organism: Merzomyia westermanni (assembly GCA_949987695.1). Lineage (NCBI taxonomy): Eukaryota > Metazoa > Arthropoda > Insecta > Diptera > Tephritidae > Merzomyia > Merzomyia westermanni. The sequence goes on from OX465288.1 coordinate 1,556,270, forward strand.
GAGCCATGCAAGATAGAGCCAAGCTTGGCTGTAAATCTACATTTGCGAATAGTTTAAGGGGCATTCCATTTTAATTTGTGATGCCATTTACTAGAGCATCTTAATATTTAAAAATAAAAGCTGACGCAGCGAAGTCTATGAAATTATTATTCGTAACTTATGAAGTTGCTAAACACATATATAACGATTTTTAAAATGACATTTCCACAAAGATTTTAATTATAAGGCCCTTATGCACATATTTTATGTTTTATGCATATTTAGGTGTGCTAATTTGTGAAAAAGTTCCCGTGAAAATTTCTTGAAATATATTATTGGTTGAATTTGTGAGTCGTTCTAGTAAGATTTTATATATTTCAAGGCGCTTTTACCCAGCCGTCTACAAATCGCACAGATGGAAAACACAAGGCAAATCAACTTGAAAGTCTCATTTCATTTCACATCTTCAATAATAACGTGGTGCCAACTAAAATTTTACTTCAAATAATTTACAAATAAATCAGAGATCAAGTAATTTGCTCAATAATAAGACTCTATCCGTTACCTAAACTGGAATCTCGCCGGAAACGTTTCAAAATCCGAAACAGCTCCAAATGGTTTTGACGTTTTTTTTTAATTTTCTACTTCATTTTGTCGACACATATTTTATTTTACAATATGGTACCCTGGATATTAGATAAAAGTATTCTGAGTATATTTACAAATATATCAAATTGGCCAGAACGGATTAGGTCAAACTAGTAAGTAAAACTCTCTGCAGGGATAATTAGTATTATTTTCTTTTATTTTTTTCCTACCGATTTCTTAAAAAGCCTGAAATAAAATATGATGAATTCTCATGACGGATAGGTACACATCTACTGAATATAAAAAAAAAGAAAAAAATTCTAAAAAATCTAACCTATTTTAAGCCACTCGAATTTTGTACCTTGTTATTAGTTATCCGCTTTATGTAGAATGCCCCTTACGAAAAATCTAAGGACAAGTACTTTAAATGTTTATTAAATTAACTAATTTCTAACTAAAAATATGAATTATTATTTAAGCAGCTTAAAATAGAATTTTTTTGTTTTCTTAGTAGTTTTGAATTTGGCTTTTCATTATAACGAGCCTTTTGTATTCAAATATATGTATGTACATATGTATTTACCTACTTCCATACAAAGATCTTTGCATCTTTCACTACCCCAGTTGTCGCCAGCAATTGCAAAACTCCCGCTTTGTTGACAAATAAATCAAGCATTTTCAAATCTTTTTGTTGCCTTTTGAAATTGATTTTATTCGATTTTTGCATTTTGAAAATGAACAAAATACCAAAAAAATATACGAATTCACAGTTTCTAATTTGAATGCATTAACAAGAAATTCTAATTTCATGGGAACCAAAAATGCAAAAAATTAAATCAACAAAAGTTCCCCTTTTCAATGCCTCGATTTCTTCAAGAAAAATGCCCGCTGCACTACTTGCAACAATTGTCGCAGTGCCGTGTCTAATTAAAATCGTTGGCATCACCTTCAACAGTTACACCCAGGAAGTAACAGAAAGTGTCACCAACCCCTCCCAAATCGAACACCCAAAGCAGAACAACAATAGAAAATTCAAATTTACAATTTTTATTATAATTTATTGAAATGCAAACGCAACGAACGGCCAGCCGAAATGCAAATAGAGTGGAACGCAGTCAAAGCACAATCGCCGCATTTACGCAAAGAATAAAAGGAGTTTGCTTTTATTGTTTTTATAAGGGACATTTTTAAGTTTGTGTAGGGTCGATTTTCGCACGTTGCATCTCCGGCACGTTTGCTCTACTTTTTCGATTTGCAAACGCTGCAAGGCAACTCAGGTAAAAGGTAAGTGATGAACGTTAAGAAAATGCGCCGCTCGGACACGGACCCACACAGCTGGACATTTGCTAGTTTTGGTAAGTAAATAGATTGGGCTAAGCAGGGGAGAGGGATGCAAAAGGATCGGTCTATGGGTGTGAGTGTGTGCGTGCGTGCTTATTGCGTAGAGTATTGGGAGGAAAGGATCGTCCGCTTTTCTTAGATTTTATTTCAACATAAATTTCCGAAGACCAATTTTTATTGCATCCTGCTTCTTCTTTTTTACTTTTATGTTGTAGTATGTTAGCAAATTTTTTAAGGTTTTTTGGGTTTCGGTAAAAAATACTTTTATCTCATGCAACTTATTCACGGCTTGTCACAATAAGGCGTTTTGTGTGTGGCTTTCTCAATTTTTTCTGCAATTTTTCACACATTTGTTTGGTCCTGATCTTAATTAGTTTGGACAGAGTTGCATAAATATGTATTTTTTAATAACAAAAGAACAAAGATTTGTGAAAAAAAATCAGAAGTGAAATATTCAAAGTACTGGCAAATATTTTCTGGGCTGAATTTGTGTTTATTTACATGTACATATGTAAGTACTTATGTATGCACTCGTGCTATTTACTTAAACTTATGTACTTAATCTCTTATCTACTAATATTCGTGCTACAAACAGAAAGTGCACTAAAGTGCTTGTACCCTGCAAAAAACGGAAATACTCCGTTTCATACTCCATAGAATACTCCTATAGGAGTATCAGAGTACTCCAACACATATCCTCATTCATATAAAAAAGGTGGTCCAATTTACATGGCAATGTCCGGTGATTGGATCACCTAATCCATCTCGGAGTACTCCGTTTCTTTGCTTTTGAATACTCTATAGACCACCTACGTGAGAGTACTCCCAAAATACTCCCATGGGATTACTCTATAGAGTATTCAACAGCAAAGCGAGAGCGGGAGTAGGTGGTCCTCAGAAGAACACATACTCCCATTCTCGCTTTTGTCTAGAGTACTCTATAGAGTAATCTTTTGGCAGCATTTTCAAAGTACTCCAACGTAGGTGCTCTATAGACTATTCAGAAGCAAAGTAAATGGTACTCCGAATAGGATTAGGTGATCCAATCACCGGACATCGCTATGTAAATTGGACCACCTTTTATATGAATGAGGATAAGTGTTGGAGTACTCTGATGCTCCAACGTTTTTTACAGGGTAATCTTATAAATAAAAATTAATGTGTGTGTGTGTCTTTTATAGGATATATGTGTCCTTCAGTCAAGATTTACACACAAACATTTTTACATCTTGTTTTTCCTTCATTAATGTCCAAAGTTTATTGTCGATCTCTGTGACACGACACAGGCCACATATAGTTTTTGGAAAATCCCCCATGTTATATAAAGTTGCAATTCGGCATAGCCATGAATATTTGATACATAGAGAGGTGTTCTGTATATCAAAAAACCTTGGAAAAAGTAAGCGGTACCAGGACCAAAAAAATCTTTGTTCGCTATATCTTCGAAATTATGTACATATCAGTACCCGCAGTTAAAGGGAAGTTGGAATAGAAATTTTAAATGTAGAGGAGGTGTTAGAGGAAAAAGAAGAGTTACGAGATATGATGGTGGGGGGAAAGAAAAAGTAGAAATAAAAAAGAAGATATAGGGATAAATGAAGAGGAAGCGGGAGAGAAGAGAGTAAAATTTGTTAAATGTAGGCAAGTCAAATTTTAGGCAGAACAACGTCTGCCGGTTCTGCTAGTTTATTATATTTGCTAATCGTAAGTCACAATGACAAAGCCCAAGCAGTTGGTTGACTATGGGCTTCAATCTTAAAAACGTTAAATGGACCCTTAAATGCACTTTTAAGTTGACTAAATCTGCTGTAGTTCGCGAGGTTTATTGGCTATCTTTCTTTCATAATGTTTTCCATGTGAGTTTATGCCAACGAATTAAAGAGCAGGAAGTATATGCACACACCGGACTGCCACTCCGTAAGGGCCAAGTGGAGAACGTTTTTGAGATCGTTCGGTACTTTTAACTAAGTTAGCGAAGTTGAAGCGATGTTTCTAACCTTTCCCGAAATTAATTCAAAGTATTAATTTGACTTTGTCGCGAAGGACTTAAGTGTTCTATCATTGACACAGATCGACATTACCATCTCGAAGGCCTAAAATACTTTAGGAAAATGTTTTCCAAAAACTGAGTCACCTTCCGTCGTGTTAGACAGCCACACGAATGTATTTCTGTCATGGAAAGTCCCGCTAGTTTGTAATGAATAATTGGAAGCACCGAACAGAAATTGAAAAGGAATCTGTAACTTAATACCCTCTGAGGTATTGCGCTCTTATTCTATTTATGAAATTGTTGTTAGAAACTGTTATATAAAATTCTTTTTCCAAAAAATTTATATTATTAACTGACAAAGTTGAGTCGACTAAGTAGTGGTGAAGGAGGTACTTCGTCTTAAACTTTTCAATAACATATGAGTTGTTTTATTTCTATGCAAAGAATCTAAAATTTAATTGTTTTATCGATGTTGAACAAAGCGATATATCTCCTCTGAAAAACGCCATATTCTGTTTGTTAGAATTTTCACTATTTCTATAATTAAGGTTTAGACAATAGCCCGATAGTTCGTGGTAAAAACAAAAAATGAATGAGTTGATCGAATTTCACACATGGACGCTAATGGCTATAATGAAGTCATTTCTCTTGGCTCTTTAACAAAACTGAGGTCTAACACCAACGTGGCATGTCATTTCGAAGCAATCAAGCTCATAATTTAACGTCATTAATCATACAGAAAATAACGAAACAAACGAATATTGCCAAAAAGTACATTACAATATAGAATATTGTGTAAAGTAGAAGGCCGAGCATGTAAGATACAGATGAATGAAAGAATTGGTAGCAGGGCAGTGGAACAGCAAGAAATTGGTCTTGCTCGTTATCGCTTGTGGTCCGTTTTGTGTGGGAACCAAAGGAATTGCGAGTATTTTTTAGCGCTTTAACCGCAAGCTAATAGTTTCTGCGATGTCGATTTATGTTCTTAACAAAACCAGTATATCAATTTTAATAAAAATTTAGCTGTATGAGGAAACAGGCGCATAAACATTTCGTACTTAAAAAATAATTTATTTCACTGCACTACCTGATTCAAAAAAAAATCTGGCGAAGTGACGCGCTGACGAGCACCGACATTCGACACCTACTGATGAGATCATTCATCAAAAACAACAAGAGGCTAAATGAGTTGGCATTGTTGAACTTCAATCCTCACAACTTGCCATCAACAATCGCCAATCGCAGGTTATTAAGTTGTTCTTCTGTTCGCGTTCGTTGACGCCTCATCGTGGCATTGCGCGCAGACGCAGAAGTACTTGGCTGTTTTGTGCCAAAAGTGCCTGGAGAAACCTATATCATCTGAACAATTTTAACATCTCTTTAGAATTTTTTTTCGATGAGTTAAGGTTTTACAACCCTTTTTGTTATTACTTTAACTTTACAAATGTTGTTTGGTGAAAATGCCGTTTTATGAAAAAAATTCTTTGGAGATATAGAGCCAAACATATAAGCCCTTTAAAAGATAAATACTTGAAAAACGGAATTTGTATTTTCATTAGATAAAAAAAATCGTTGACATACTGACTTAAATTTTTAAATTTGATTAATGTAAACTCTAACATTTTTTCTGGCCAGAATAAGTCCGATCCATAACTTGAAACTTTGGTATAGTTCGATTCTTTTTAAAATCTGAGATAATTGTCAACTGGTCTTGAGTACCAGGAATTTTACGAATTACTGAAAATTAACAGATGGTAGAACATAAACACAAATAATACATAATTGTTGTTTTTAAACCTTTAATCTCCTTCTTTTTCCCCCCTGAAGTAGCTTATTGTTTTTGTTCAAATTTTTCCAGATAACAGAGTGCGTAAAAAGTTGTATAAATGTATGAGTTTGATCTCATTCTGTGATTTCAAAAGGTTAGTATAAATTTATTTTTAATTGGGCCTATATTTTAGTTTTTGATTGGAGATCGGCCTTAACTGTGCAGATTAAGTTAAAATTTTTAAGCTTTTTCCCAAAACCTCTACAAACAAAAGTAAGTTCCGATATCTGCTGAGACAGTCTTGAGGATCACCTGCTTCGAAGGTTTTGTATCAAGATAAAAATTTGGCCGACCGGCACTTTTAACTTTAGTCCAGGGTCCGCACCCCTACTGACTACCTTTGACACAAAAAAGGGCGCTATTTGCCTACTTATGAATTTATAGTCCTTTCTTCTGTCTGTTCCCTTCCCTATTTCCCTATCTCCCTTCTATAAAAGAGTAGAGTAAAATCCCACATTAAAAAGAAAGCTTTCAAAATATGTTAGACACGGACGCTTGATTGATCGCCCTCTGCAAACATTAAAAACTTGATGTTCAGATGTTCCAGAAAATACTATCTGCAATTAAAAATGCCAATAAAAATGATACCAAAAAAATCCATTTACGTACAAACCATAAATTAAACACTTCGTAAAACAATAAAAACCTCAACTCTTAATTAGCCATGTAATATTTTGTTGACAGATGGTAAACTCCAAAACTACAAAACCTCAGGTGTTGGGGTGCGAGTGATCCACTAGAAAGATCACTTATTATGTACTCTTCGAAATTATCAATTTTATGGCACAATGGCACGTGAACCCTTTTAACGCAACAACGATTTTCGAATAAATGAATGCAACACGCGCCGCAAACACTTCACACAGTTTGAAGACCTATCGACAGAACGCATTTTGTCTGTTGAAGTATGAGAACAATTCGTACCCGTTATATGAAATTTTATGGATGTCAAAATGATGTTGTCAAGTGGCATCAAAACGTATTACAATCAAATATAAACAAACAAATTGCCGAAAAGGTAAATGACAAACAACATAAATACATATCACACAAACACACATACAGTGTAGGCATCTTAGGGACCCCTTTTCCATTTAGGCTTCATTTGGAGAGGGTTAAAATTTATTTGAACTAAGTAGCTATGTTCCTGCGTGAAATGCCGAGGCAACACTCAGGCTGCGTAGGAGTGACTGCTGTGGCATTGAGTGCAGCACGAGCTATACGGCACTCAGACAGATGTTATGTAAGTCGACTGGTGGACGGAAGCTTGTATTTTCTTGGTTACTTACATACATATTTAGTTATTACAGTAATGCATTTCGGCAATGATATATCCCTCCAGTAAAACTGCGAACAGTCTCTAACCACCAATGGCAACGCTATGTAAAAGTGCACAGTTGAAAGCACTACTTGGGTGTTGAGCTAGAGCTGGTGATGTCAAACAGTGCAGCTCAGGGTTAATTTCTGAGTTAGTCCAATTTTCTGCAGGGATTATTTGGAATCGTCGTTGTTGATGTCTACTGTAGTATTACCGAAGCTTACAGCCCTTTGCTGGTTATGAAGGTTGTAGCAGCTTACTTACAACTGCAAACGCCTCGAATAAGAAAAGGAACCAACGCGAAAAATAGCACTCTATCAATTCGAGGGTATGGAATTGACCACGTGGTAATTAAAGTTGATCGAATGTAACTCTTATTGAGTCGAATTTTGGTACGGCATGTTGAATTCCTTCCTCTTCTTATTCGATGCCCCTTGCCAACTGTCCCGTAGTATATTCTAGCCGCCTCTTACCGTGGGTATATTATAAGCCTCGCTGGGGTGTAAGGAGCGCCGTATTGGCCTCGTGCTACAATGTTTGGCCCAGTGGCTATATGCCCCAAATACAAATACACAAATTTAAGAGAACTTCATTTAGACAAACTTCGAAGTTAAATTCAACAGAGCACACAAAGTGGAAGTGCAACCTTAATATAATTCAACGACGTGAGAATGACAGTAATACGTTTTGGGGTTTTTAAAATTAAGACTTTTTATTTTATTATATTTAGACCCTTCTTTGAAATTTTTACAAAAGACACGAGCATCTGAATGTAATCAATATGTCTCTGAAATACACCATTCACGATTCTTTTTAATATTGTTAATTTTAGTTTAGTTTTAGGAGAATCATAGAATTGTTCCCATAAACAACCCTGTCCTTTGATATCATATTCAATAAAAATCAATTATTCGGCTTATTTGCTTATCAAAGTGGCACATCCATGTTTCAACAACGAAGGCATATTGATAGCCAAAATAGGTTCGTAAGGCATGCATCCGTACTTTCATCAGCCTAGGAGCAGACTCCACAGACCTTGTCCTACCCGAAATCTGTATTGCAAATTGTAGACTCTTTTCTTCTTATATCTCGCTTCCTTTTCCTGAGCCCCTCAATTTTTCCTCTAAGTCCCTCTTTTCTTCTCCATTTAATTTTCTCATCGCTGTATAGCGGCTATTTGACTATCGCAAATCGGCTGCAAAGGCTGAAAAAGCCAAAATAAAATGGTCGTAGGTTTTTGGCAGTCTTCTCATTTCAAATCGCTGCCATCCTATCCTCTTCGGGTATAATGTCCACATACTCGTATGTGGACAAAGGTTTTCTTTGTGAAATAACTGTCAATGTTTAATTGTTTTTCTCAAACAATATTACAATTTATTGAGAACATATTCGCCCGCTTTTCTACATTTTTAGTTTTTCTCTTTAGTTCTTCTGTTGCGTTCTTTTCTTACGATATTTTCAAATGGACTGAAATATGCAAGTTTGGATCACAAGTGAGTCAATATTTTTTTTGTATACACATAAACACTTTTACTTTTTTTAATATATATTTATTTATTTGTAATAAAAAAAACATTGAATTAGCTTTTATTTGAATTACAATTTCGAAAAACTGTTTTTTAGTATTAAAAAAGAAAATAAAAAAAATAAATTTTGTTTGAAATGAACTCTTTCGACACCAGTTATTAAAAATAAGTCATAAACACTTATTTTTCGAGCGCATTTTCGGTGCGGGATTGAAAAGGCTATAGAAGCTTACACTTCAAAAAACCAATGCAGCAAACAGAATGTGTCTATTAGGGAGAGATGCACTTAATTATCGAACGTCATCTCCCCACAGCAACACGTGTTGCAGTCCGCATTTCAGTTTGTCCAAATTGGAAAGCACTTAGATCGCACAGCGCCGCCTATCGAAGCGCCGAATAGTTGGTAATGCTACATTAATTACAATCGCTTGCGCTTCCCTCAAAGTCAGCTCCTACATCACGACAAAATTCCATCTGCCCAAGAATCTGTATGCAGTACATGCCACTAAACGGTACTTTTCCCGCGCATGCGATAATTTCTTTTAATTCTTTCGAAAATTTATTTCAGTTGCAGTGATTCTGGATATTTATTAGCACATTAAGATTAAATGAAGTTGTCGTTGAATGACGTTACGCCAGAGTTTGACGACAGAAAATTTAATGCCGTTCCGCATAGGGAAAGAAGAATCTCACAAATGTTAACGAACAAATAAATTTATATATTTCTAACTGTATACGTATTTGAAAAATGTACTTAGACATTCATTTAGTTCCACATCTGAGTTTTTGTCAAGTATGTAAAAGATGCCGCATTTCAAATATTTGAGATGGTTTTGTAGTACAAGCTCTTAGCGGCAGGTGAGAACTCTCAGTAATAATTCGTTAAAAAAACTTAGGAATTTTGATGAACGTTTGTGATTAGAGGTGACAGGATTCTACAGTTGTTTAGAGAGATAATGCTAAGCCTTACAATTTGATCTTAAGTCCTGGTGAGTGATAAATCTTTCTGGTGGTTTTTTCCTCTCCCTCAAGTCTTCTACTTGATAATTAAAATCCCGGCTTTTTTATTATTTTATTATTTTATAGTTCAGTTAAACCGCAACATCAATAATTTGTATTTGACATTGACGAAGATAAATATATTAAATAAGTCAGAGCTGTGTAACTGCAATACATTTGAACTCGAAATGCACATTAAGCCCAGATCGTAATATTCCGCCCTCGAATAGACAGCTGCAACTCAGTCGAGTTCTGCCTTCTCTGGCTGAGTAAGGCGAGGAAAAATGCTAGCTGCTCTAAAAGATCTGAGCTAGTCCGATTGTCTGTCTTTGCACTGAGTACTGTGTAGTACTCGAATGGGATTATCAATTGTCAAGACCAGTTATTAGAGAGAAAAGCTTTTAAAACCATAAAATAACAAATAAGTGCAAGCTTCCAAGGATATGGGGATGATTATTAACTGAATAATTTATGGCAAATGTATACGCGCCTGACCTAAAGCTTTTGGGAAGCAATCATTTTCCACCAAATATTTTTTTAAATTTTGTAATATTTTTAATACTATCGACCGAGTGGAAGTGAGAGCGATGCTATAAAATATATGCCCATAGCAACTAATTAGGTTTGGACTGAAGTTGTTAATTAGCGTATTTCTCATATGTCAAAGGTTCTTTTTCACCACCATCTCGTCTTGAAAATCATAGCGTTCTTCTTTTAATTCCGTCTCTCAAGCTTAAAAAAGAGTTAGTATGACTGCGATACTGAAAATCAAACATGTTATAATTATTCATTTATTTGTAAATGACTTTAAATTTAAAACCCCATAAATAAATTTATTTCATTAATTAATTTTTTTTTCTTAGAAATAAGCTAGATATCAATCTCGAGAACTTTTGATATCTCAAAATATTTCAACGGCTGGAGAGTAATTGGGGAATGACGTTGCATATCAACTTGAGAATTATAAATTTTCTCAAAGGTTGGAGAAATATGTTTTCGATGTTTGCTGGGTAATCAGTTCCATTTTAGGTATAAAATTCTTAAATGAAAGTAATTTAGTATCTGAAGTAATCTTTACCACCTTACTTACTCTGTGTAATTTTTCGAAAATTATCTAGATGAACGCTACAAAATCTCACAAGGGGTCAGTATGCTATTTTCAGAATTCCCCTTTTTATTCGGTAAATATTTCTCATTTCGCAGCAGAGTTCGTAGTTAGTTCAATAGAAGGCTTTGCCATTGACAAAACCACTTCTCGTCCTACATCCCGCTCTCCCTCACAATGCTTGCTCTGTCACGTGCTTTTTAAGCTAATCCTGGCTCGCACAAAAACTTGAACTTCTTAAAGTTTAAATTGAAATTTTGTAATATGCACAAATCTATTTTCAGTACAAAATGTTCACCGACAAAAGCAACGCCGATTACTTGGCAGCGCATATCAATTATCAACTTTGAAATTATGAATTATGCCCCTGGGGCTCAATTCCTAATATCGGTTACACAAATCGCATACAAAAATGGACAATAACCCATTCTTCCACTTAAACCTCCCGGACGCCATGCTGCTTCCTTCCACACGCCAACACACCTTCGTACAAAGCCAACGAAATCAAATGAAAGATTGGGCTGGCGACTTAACCATATCACATGTGTGGTTAATTATAATTACGTAATTTTAATATCATATCCGGCCACAAACACATACAACAAGAACAACACTAGCACATACAACAAGTAACATGTGTAAGACAGTGAAGATATAACTTTAAACCCAGCAGTAAATTTGATTATAATCAGACAAACTTTGAAGGTTTTTCTGTCTGTCTTTTTGTTTGGACGCGTATCACTCAGAAATTGCTGAATAGAGGTTAATGCAACGTTCACAGCTACTTTGCCAGATGTCTAATTTAATATTTTAGATATCCCTCATTTCGATACCTGGACCGGTTTCGGAGTTACCAAAATGTGTGCTATTGAGCGCTGCAATAAGCGATGTGCATAACTTTCATATATCACCTGATTCCAAAGATGATTAAAGTCGGACTTACGGGTCAATTCTGTGCGTAACCGGTAATTGTGTACCTGGAAAATTGTCTAACTGAAAATCGTAACCGTTGGCAATGCAGTTCATGTACATGGCAACGTTGCGTACAACGCAACCGCGAACGAAACTTCGTGTAAAAACTGCTTATATTGTTTATTAATTCTTGTGAACTAGTATGCGTACAAAATTTATAATTTTAAAATATTTACAAAACACGTGTAGTATTTCACGGTTACGCCACGTTACCACCTATTTTGGTGGTTACGAAATCGAACTGCAACCTATGCCGGTAGAATACCAAAAGGGTGTAAAAGTTTTCAAATTATTTATTTACCAGTAAAGCGAATGTTGTTATCACACTGGAATTATGGCGTGTATTAGAAGTCCTGAGAAGCAACAAAGCGTTGCAGGAAGTTCTCGAATAAATACGTAGATTCAACATTCAAAATCACAGCGCAAACCAACCAAACCCCATGCTAGCCTTGTATCCGTTTTAGCAGTTTGTAGGCAGTCCTTGGTGAAAAGCATTCTGAATTTTTGATGTTGGGTACGCATTCGCATGTTTGTACGACATGTTTATCGGATGGCAGGTATGTTGACGTTCGGTTTAATTTGTGCACGCAATTGCGGTTTATTGGCTTGACTTAGAAGCCGGCGTACAGCAGACAAGCCCTGGGAGGGTTGCTTGGAGCAAAGCTATTGTATTAAGGGCAGTGGGAGTCGTGGAAAGAAATGATGAATGAAATGTGATTTCCACTGACAACAACAAACCACCCTCTAAGTTGGCAAGCTTGAGTGTCTCACACCATAGCTTTGCATGGAACTTTGATTGAGAATATCCGGTGGGATTAGTGAGAATGTTTTTGTCAATGTCTGGTAACACCAATTGTGGGTGTGAGTGCGATTGGGCCGAGATGCCAGCAGAATGGATGGTGCAGTCGACTAGAAAATATTGGCTTTTACGCTGCCATTAATATCGCAAAGAATTTTATGTCTATTGACAATTAAACAATGCGAGCGTAACTTAAGGCGCGCGCATACGCCGCGCGGAGTAGACGGTGAGCCGACACTCTAATTGCTCGTACTCTGAATCCCGCTTCAGATTTGGTTGGTTGCAGGGTTGAACTTTTGTAGCTGATTGCCGAATTGGCTTGTTGTTCCGATAGAAATTTTGAGGGCAAATTTGTGTAATTTGCGAGATTTCTTGTGTTTATTAGCTGGATTAGTGATTTAAGCGATGGGTAATGAAATAAAATTGATGGCAGGTGGTGTGAAGTAGTCGGGAAAGTATTTAGCAGATTTCATATAATCACTTAAATACTTTTATGTTCCCTTCACAACTCCCTTCACAGATATCATTTGAGTTCTTTTTTGTTCAAATCCAATTGTAAATAGCTAACATAATGCCAGCAATTACTGTTATCACTTGTTGCCTCACAAAAAAGAAAGGAAAAAGCCACAATAACAATCTTCCAATCAAATATAGAAATTCCTCAAGTCCAACGGAATGTGTAGATGTTTTCGAAGACTTTGAAAAGTGGAGATCCATTCGTGAGCGGCAATGAATTGGGCGAATGCGAAGCCAACGCGTTGCCATTAGTTAACTTCACTTTTGATTGATTTCAATTAATCTTTGGTGCGTGTAATTAATCATTGAACACTTTAATATGGTTAACAACTTCTGGCCAAACAACGGTTAAAAAGGTTCAACCAACAAATGAGGAATAGGCCAATGTGAGTGCATGGCACAAAGCAGTTGAAGCGAGCGAGCAGTCACAGCTACGCCGACGTACGGCCGTTGTTCGCTGATGTTAATTTATAAAAATAAATAGAAACAAGGAAAAAAAGCCTCGTAACTAAGGCGAGGAAAAACGCATTTGGTACCGCACATTCACTTTTCTCGAAAGATTCAGCGCTCCACAAGCTCGATGGCGGCAGCATGTGTAGGAACGCGTTGGTGTTGCGCACCCAAGTGAAATAAACGTTCGACGGACAACGCTTTGCTGTGTAGCTTCAAACATGAATTATGACTATGATACTAACGCATAAGAATCAGAGCTTAGCCGTTAAGCAATTGCTGCACCAATTCTTGTCTTCTGCCGACTGACTGCCAGTAGAATTGAAAGCGTTCGCTGCAGAGTGTAAATAAACAAATAGTGCCAATATATCCACAAAAGTTAATCAAAAGCTGGACACTAATTGTAATGTGTATACTCACACGCGGTTTCCAAGTTCTTCTTCCAATCACAGTGGCCGTTCAGAGGAGCCGCGAATGTGCCACAGCAGCAAAAAACCTATGCATTTGGTTAGGTGGGCAAGGTGGGAGAGCTGTGCATTACGATTGATGGCTATCAATGCCTTGAATGCTGTTACAACATCCCACCCGCCCAGCTCAATGGGCCAACCGTAGAAGAATCAGACATTTGCGAGTGTTCATGTGTACCTGATTTGTAGCATGTTGCTCTCAGCTTTGGAATACTGATTTTCCCATGGTTCACTGCTCGGTAAATAAAAAAATGATCTAAAGGGTTTTATGTTTTAAAATAAAACAAAATATGGAAGAAAGCGTTCTTTAAGTTCGCTTGAAGAGGCGTTGGAGTATTTGATCTCATAGTTGATCGCTTATTAAGCAATAAATAATGGTAATAAAAACTTTGCATTATCTAAAATAATCTACCGATAAAGACATGATAGCCTTTGTTTAGATTAAAAACCTTAACTCTGCTACAAGTAAAGACAACATTGATTCGTTTCTTTCTAGACTACTGTACCCGAGACAACTGGGTTTAATCCGACTGTAGGACTGTCAAACATGACGCACTCTTCATAAACTTCGAAAAAGTTTCTGCTGCTTAAATCGTAGATTTTCTTATATGAAGCCAAAAAGTTTACCTTTAGGCAAATGTTTAATCACCATTTTGGAAGAGCCAATAACATCGATAACAAATTTCCTTTTCAAGTACGACATTTCCCACATCAACGTTCCGAACACAACGAAAAGATCTCTGAAACACACCCTGCAGGAAATGCGAACGGTTTTCACTAGTACCAGTACCTATCCCTAACGCTGCCAATCCCTTATGCTTTAGAAATTTTACTTAAAACGCCTTAGTCAAGGTCTTAGTGAAGCACATAAAGACAGCTATATGCTATGGCCTATGTTGTACTCAGGAAACTTTGGACAATTTTTTGGCACTGTTACAATTGGACCAAATAAGCGGTGACCTTCCATGAGCTTTAAACAAATAAAGTTTTCTAATGTTTTCCATCAAAAACAAAAAATTAAGTCATAAAAGTTTGACCCAAAAACAGTGTGAAGGTAAATATTCAACCTTGAAATATTCCCCTGTCAGGAGGAAAGCTCACAAAATCATTTAAAATTTTTACGAAAAAATCGATTTGACTAAAACCAAATTAACGACGTTCAATATGACATAGCCACTTTTTTAGGTGTCATTCACTATCGGCTCCGCGCCCGCAAAAGTAAATTTGACCCATCAACACAATGACACTCTAAATTAGTGCACTTTGGCTAAGTTTGAGCTGCAAACAAAAGTTGAAATGATTGTGACCAAACAAAACGAAACCACCAACTGGTCATCCACAAGCTTACGAAATAAGGCTAACAAAACTGTTATATATCCGCTTAAGTACATACTTATGTACATATATACCTACATGTATATGTACGTGTTACCTCCACCAAGCCATCCAAGAGCTCTTTGGCCAAAAGCCAATGTGAACATTCATCCCACGCCATTTTGGTATGCTCCATTTAGGCAGGAACCGCGCGCATATGGTTTGGTGCTGAATATTGGCAACGCTGAACGGTATTTGGTTGTAGGTTTGTGCGTGTGTAAAGGCAATCACTTGTAGCCAAATTGACGGTGTCCAATACCCACAACGGTTGGTTGATGTGCTGACATTTCAGCTGTCACCTGCTGGCAGCGAACAAAAGCAATGGAGACTAAACACAAAAAAAAACTTTGCTGGAGGTGTGAGATTGCGTGTGCGAAGGCGGAAATATATGAACAAAAGCACTGATGGGCATGCACACACTTGCAAACATACAAATACTTAAGCTTCATTTTCAATAATTTACTTGCTCATTTTTACCAGCGCACATATACTAACACGCACACAAACATGTGTGAGTGTGTTGGTGCGTGGGCTCTTTTATTTGCTGACAATGACCAGAGCGCCATTAATTTTATATGAATTGTTGAAGTAGCAATTTAGTGTTGTAAATAATAGCAACAAATTTACAACTCAACATTGACAGTCAGTTTTCACAATTGATAAGTGTGTTTGTATGTATTTATGTATGTATGTATGTGTGTGTGTTGATGTCAAAGGTAATAATATTCATATTGAAACCATTATCAAATTGACCATTGCAGCAGCGTGTCACGTCCGAATATAATGGATTTATGGTGTTAATATGACAATAATTAACGGTTTCTTTTTAGGCCAATTAGTTAGTTTGTTTTCAATCTAATAGATGTATATTGGGGTGGCTCTAAAACCTTCCAGTCGGAAGTTTTTTAGCTAATGCTCATATATAGTCAACATCCTAGACACGTCCAAGCCAACCAACGCTGAAAGTATTTAAAGACTTTCCACTTTTTTCTTGGTTTTTTCTTTCAACTGTATAACTATCTGCATTTTCTTCAGTTATCGTTTGAGCCACATTTGTGATAATGGGCTGTAGCTGTTATGACTTTAAACCAAAAATTAGCATTAAAAATTTAAAAACAATTAAAGTGGAAGTGTTGGCATCCAAAAAGAAGATGTGAAAATTTAGCTTTTTTTATATTTCTCCCAGTAAAAAGTAAAGCAAGATTCTATGGCAAAGATTTTCAGTCAAGGCTAATGATGTATGTATATGAAACATGCTATGTTTAACCGATGAACTGCTCGGCCAATCAGAGGTACGTCTTTTAATCATTATAAGTTATCGAAATAAAAATTATTTGATGCGATGTAGCACAGAGAAGATTAAGGTCTCTCATTTCTTTCACTTCCTTTTAAATGTTTTATGCTGATGTCGAAAGGGAAGCTTTAGAGGGCAGAAATACACTCGCAAGGTTAAAAAAGTATTTTATGAACTATTCGTGATGTTAATTGTCACGGTCAGCATACTCACTACACTAACTGAAAGAGTAACCTATCATATTGTTGTTTTGTTGTTGTAGCAGTACTTCGCCCTGCTTAGTCAGAACATGCATTCATGGAATTAGATGTGACGAACCAAACAGGGTTATACTGCTAGTAACTGTCCTTTGCCGAATATAAACTCGGTACTATTCGGTATTAGCCTGACTGCCTTGGGAACGATTTCAAACTATCTTTTCATATTTTTAAAGCTATTTTTGTCACATTTATGATTTTTTGGGAGTGTAGCATATAACTATCCAAAGCTTCTTTTCAATTTTTGTTATTTTCACGATAACTGCTGCTGAATGGAAAATACAGGTCAACGACCCAGTCACTTAATCCTGTGTGCCTTCACATACCTACATAAGGATACATTTTCTTAGAAATGAGTTAGCAATACATAAACAAATAGAGAGGAATTGGTTTGAAATTCAATATTCTTAAAAAATCCCAATCCACTGTGAAACCAATTTCGTTTACCCACAAAAATTCATAATCACCTTGCGCTTTCATTTCTTTATCTGGCTTATTCCTTGTTACAAATCGAAGTTTTGGCTCCTTCAACTTGCAAAAGAACAAGTAACTATTCTAACTTCTATGTAAGTACATCCGAGCCAGCAAAGTAAAAAAACTACCAAATTAAACATTAAGGCCCACTTGTGCAAGTACAAAGATTTATATTTTTAATTTAGAGTTAATGTCAAATGAGGGGTTATGACCAAATTAGCCTAGACTTGTATGTAGAAACTCGGAATACTTCGGGTTTTGATTTCCAAGAAGTGTTGTGCCATAAAACTTTTTTCAGTATTTTTAATAAAATTCCTTCGTATTTTTTTTAGCATATTGAATTTTTTAATGAATCAAATTCATATGACAGTTCGTTCAGGCACAATTTTTTTTTGTGTTAATTTTTACAATACAAGTTGACAAATGGAATTCAATGACACCTTGAATAATCGACTCTCAGTTCTTTTGTAAACTAAGTCAAGTCAATTCAAAACTTTAACACAGAAAATGTTTATTCGAGCAATCTGACCATAAGTAATTATTAAAAGACTTTACAGAAATGCTTGTTGGGATATGTATGATTCCAAACTTTTCTTTTGAAAATCTCATATACGAGTTGTTGGTAAAAAGTAGAGGTATTTGACATTAGAAAAGTTCGCCGTGACAATGCACTTGAAAAATGCATACATTTGTGTGTGTACATGAAGCCACAAAAGTTTTAAAGCTCAAATAATTTCTATTATTTTTCCTAAAGCTTTTTGCCAAATATAATTCGAGTCGCTTATCTTATAAGGCTTCACAAGCCCAGCGATTTTCTTAATATGCAAATCTTTTGTTTAACTTGTTGCTCGTAGAAGCTTATATTATATTTTAAATTACCTACTTATCTTTGCTGTTTATTAATAAATAATTAAGGCTCTTAAAAATAGGAAAACGCGATCATTTAATTTATATAAGAAATCCGGATTAAATAAACATTACCTACTGTATTCCATTCTACGTCAGAAGTACATAGATTTAAATAAAAAGTGCTATAAAGCTTATATCTCTAAAACGAAAAGAGACATTATTCTCAATCCTAAGTCATTTTATGGTTTCGTAAATTCTAAACGTAAAGTATCAGGGTTTCCCTCAGCCATGAAATATCAAGACATTATATCTAGCGATAATCAATGTATCGCAAATTTTTTTGCTCAATTTTTCACTTCTAACTATTCTGCTGTCACCAATTCAAACTTTCAAAACTATCCCTATAAGCTACACGGGACAAATTCAATTAATTCACCAATTATATGCGCCAAAGATGTTCTAATTTACCTTAAAACCTTAAAAGAATCTTTTAAATATGGTCCTGATAGGATTCCTACATGTTTCTTGAAAAAGTGTGCGAACCATATTTACCAACCCCTTACCAATTTGTTCAATCTATCACTAAAGTGTGGTGTTTTTCCAACTGCGTGGAAAGAATCGTTTCTTCTACCGCTGCATAAAAGCGGGAGTAGGTCTTCTATAGAGAACTATCGTGGCATCGCAAAGCTTTCTGCCATCCCAAAATTGTTTGAAGCTATTGTTACAAATCAACTTACGGGTCCGATCTCTACTTTGATAGCTGACTGCCAACACGGGTTCAGTAAGGGAAAGTCCACAGCTACGAATTTACTTGAGTTTACCAGTCATGTCTCAAATGGATTTAGAAAAAATCTGCACACCGACGTTATTTATACGGATTTCAGCAAAGCTTTTGACAAAGTGTGTCACTCATTACTTATTCATAAACTCGATCAGTTGGGCTTCCAGCCGGGTCTCAATCGCTGGATCTCTTCTTACCTTAGTGACAGGACACAAAGAGTAATGTTTAAAAATTTAGTATCCGATGTCATTTATGTCTCTTCGGGGGTTCCTCAAGGAAGCCATCTTGGCCCGATTCTGTTCTTGTTGTTTATAAATGATATTTCTACAATAATAAAATTTTCAAAAATGTTAATGTATGCCGACGACGTAAAGCTTTTCATGTCATTCGCGTCATTTGAAGATAGAAATAAGCTACAATCAGATCTAGATGCACTAGTTACTTGGTGCGATTTAAATTATATGCCACTTAACCTTAAAAAATGTAAACACATGGGTTTTTCGCGTGGAATTTCTCAGCCGGCTTCCTATACAATTAAAAATTATAGTCTTGAGCAAGTGTATGATTTTGTTGACCTGGGGGTTACTATGGACTATAAACTCAGTTTCAACCGCCATATTAATACAACAGTCAATAAGGCTAGAGGTGTCCTAGCATTCGTTAAACGATGGTCTAAAGAATTTAGCGACCCTTATGTAACTAAAGCCCTCTTCACTACATTAGTCAGACCGATACTTGAATACGGTTCTATAATTTGGAACCCGCGTTACCAGGTTCATGTAGATCGCCTTGAATCAGTTCAAAAACAATTTTTACTATTTGCCTTAAGAGATTTTCATTGGGATCCCTCGTACAATCTGCCACCCTATACGAATCGTTTAAAACTCATTAATCTACACACACTTTCTAGTCGGAGGGAAATGCTTGGAATTATTTTTATGATTAAATTGCTAAATGGTTCACTATCCAGCCCATTTCTTCTAAGTGAAGTGAACTTCAATGTACCGTCTCGTCCTTCAAGGCATTTTAAACCTCTAGTCTTAAAACAGTGCCGAACCAATTTTCAGTTAAATGAGCCTTTTCGCTGTTTGTGTCAAGATTATAACTCTCTTTCTGGTAGATTTGATATTTCAGACTCGCTTTTCAGCATAAAAAAATCAATTCTTTCTGTCCTAACTTCATAGATACTAATTGTTTTTTATTCTTTGACTTCTATTTTAACTTTTAACAATAATTTTATTCTGTTAACTCGTTATTTCTTAATGTATAATCTATCCTATATCTACTTTACTTAGCTGATGAGGTTTTTTCTGTAGCTGAGCAGTTTTAGATCTCGACGATTAACAAACCAAAGCCTTTCAACGACTCGGCACGAACGAATAATCCGCGCGTTATGCGGATGCACCCCTCGCGCCGGTCGGGCGGGATATGGTGGGTAATCCGTTGGGAATTATTATTATTATTATTATTGTTAAAAATAAGCGAACTATTATTTATTTTGATGATTTAAATAATAAAGTTAAAGTATATATGGGTCATTCCATAAATTGTTTACAATCCAAAACATAGATTTGCCCGAAACAATTTTTTTATGATCTGGATGAAAAACAAATCGACACGTATTTTTATATTTTACCGTATTATTCGAAATTTTCGAGTAATAATTTTTCAAACTTTTGGAAAACGAAAAAATACGGCAGTTAGAACATATGTTTTGCTGGTTTAAAACGAGTTGTGCTACAAAAACGAATTTTACAGGTTATCTTAATAATCGTTCACACTTTTTAAATATAAATAAATAAAATTTTTTAAACTCTTTTTTCATACAAAATAAATTTAATTTTTTTTAAATAAACAAAAGTCAATAGCGAATGCACTATTTCAACATCTATAACGAATAAAAGCTGTAAGTAAAAAACATTAATTTGTTTAACCAAAAACCGAACAAAATTTAAAAATTTTTTTAGAAAAGGTTTTATCCAGCTTTGGTTTGTGTGAGGTGGGCAAAGTTTTAAAATCGAAAATTATGGTTAAAGAAAAATTAATAAAAGTTAAAGTTAATGACAATTATGAGGGGGGAAAACATAATAAAATAAATCACAACATGATGGTTCATTTTTGGTTCCGTGGAACCTGCTTCGTGATAAAAAGATTTATTTGAATGAGAAGCCATTTATCACTCACAAATAAGATCACCACCAACCAAACGCGGAAAATCGCCGAGCTTCAACGATATAGAATTACCGAAATAAAGCATATCTTGTATGAACTCAAAATAAAGGAAATCAAAAATTCGAAGATATTCGTAGAGATAATGAAACATTTGAAAAATATGAAGGCAATGGAAATTATATCGACCGCTTATCTCAACGCATTCAACGGGAAAGTAATAAACTAGCGAAAATCATCACGGCCGATAAACTAAGATGCTTAAAGCTGCTATGTGCGCTTACGTGAGTGCCAAACGCCCATGAAAAGCGCTTAGCGTCACATGAGGCATGCAACGTATGGATACGATCGATACGAAGCATAAATCAGTGGCAAACACTTTAGTTATAAGAGCCAAGTATGAGCATATACTATTTATGTAAGATAGTCAATGAGGATAGCGGATGAACGCAAACATTCGTGCGCCACATTTATCGCGCAACACCAGCGCCCCTTCGATGGTCCATCACACAACCATCCAGCCAGCCAGCGGTGACAGTGGCAGTGACAGTCGCGTTGCGGTGCTGCAAATGTGTCACATGTGCTTCCCTCTTACAAATGTTGTCTGCTCAATACAGCTCCTTGTTGTCAAACTAACTTTCAACTTTACATACTACATAAGTATATTACGAAATACATATGTACACGTAAGTATGTATATCTTATCTTTGATGTATTTGCTCGTACTTCCTTTCACACACTCGGCGATCACTGCATTCACATTCATCTGCTGTGTTGATGTTTCCATTAAAATGCTATTTTTCTTGGGTTCCGTAAATCACGTTCTTGTCTAATTTCAGAAAATATTCACCAGCCATTCAAATTCTTGGCATACTTGTTAAGTCAATGGAATTGCGATCAGCACTTTGCGCTTTTTGCAAAACGATCATGACAATAAATAACACACATACAAGCACAATTGAACACTTGCTTGATATATGGACGAATGTAGCAGTGCATGCGTGGTTTGGGACCTCCTCTGCAGCTGGTGAATATCGAAATATTTACTACTTTCAACAAATACTTGGTACCACTTTTTATTCAAATTCAGAAAGTTTTCACGAAACGAGCTTTGCATTCTAAAAGCTAGTGTCACATTTGCAAATAAGTGAAATTACCAGCTAGTTGTAGGAACTTACACACCTCAGGAACACTGAATTTAATAAATAAATGAGCAAAGTTTCTTCAGAGCACCCCTTCAAGTGATTTCGCCCCATTGCAATTCTTCCGAAGACACTTGCGCTCAATAATCAATCGTCATACATGAAAATTCTCAGACAATTCCACAATACTGATCGGAATTTCCTCTGCGATCGATCTTGTTAAGTTTTTTGCATTTGCATTCCTTAGTGTCTGCAATCGACTGTTTTAATTTTAGTTGGTTTGCAATCAAATCACAAGTGAGGCAATTATTTTCAATAAAACGGATTTATAAGGAAAAAACTCAAGGGCATATTTTTGTATTTTTGAGATTCTTCTCAGTAAAAAAAGAGGAGAAGTGAAAATTAATTACTTAAATCCTAAATATATTACGAGCTGTGTTATTGTTGTAGCAGACTGTTGATTACATAGTAAGCAGGGTTTCGCGAAGAAGCAGCCCTTGGTTGTGAAAACCCCGTCATTTTGAACGCTGTAGGTGGAATAGAGAAGACGCGTTCCTGAGACAGGCTTTAAAGAAGAAGAAGTGGGTCTGTAAAACTTGGGTACGAGTCGTATCCCCTCAAGCAACATTTTTTTTAATAACAGAAAGGGTGGAGCTCTAAGCTTTTAAAATATCAAACAAAAGGTATCCCAGACATACATACATTCCTTCGTGTGCGGCCATTTCCAATGCTTCAGTTCTGACCATATATCAGTTAAGATATGGAAATTAATCGCATCGCTTATCGCAGTCCTAATTAGCACCTTTCGTTGGATACCAATATTGTACTAACACAATTTGGGCCACCCTTGTCCCCATATTGATCGAAAACTCCCCAATTTTAAGGTATATGCCTAATAATGTATCGGTGAAAAACGCATACAAATCTACGTAGCATTTCTCAAACAATCAATTTTTTTTTAAAAATGTACGCAAAATTCGCGAAAATACAAAGAAATTTCATCAAAATTTTAAATTTTTTTACACAATTTTTTGAATTTTTTGGAGATGCAGTGAGTGAGTGACACATTTCTCTGAATTTTTGCAATTTTTTTCCGAGGAGCTAAAGTGTTTCCTTTCATATAAAAGAAATTGCTTTCATAACCTTGTATTGAGCAAAATGCAGAAATCGCAACGAAAATATTAGAGTTTTTAACCTGGGAACCAGCATTAACACCAACAATAACTGACTGAGTTGGCAATTGAGAAGTAAAATCCTCTCTCGAAGAACGAAAATAAATAAGTCACTTATCGTACCCGTCCAGGTTTATGGTGCAGAAGCTTGCACTGACATCTGATGAGGCGTCTCTGGGAGTATTCGAGAGAAAGATTATTCGAAAGATTTACGGACCCTTACGCGTTGTGGACGACGAGTACCAAAGAAGATTTAATGATGAGCTGCAGCAGGGGAAGAGGGAGACCACCACTCCGATGGAAGGACGAAGCGGAGACCAATTTGTGACCCGTGGTGTTTCCAATTGGCAGAAAGCCGTAACGAGTGACGAGCTATGGTAAAGGGCTAAAATCGCTTAGACGATTAAGCAGAATTTAAAGAAGAAGAAGGTTTGAAGAGGTGAGTTCTACTGTAGACGCGGAAACCGGCAGAGTTGCAAAAATTTTTTTCAATTTGTATAAGTTATGAAACGACGTTTTGTCGCAGCTGTAAAGTGTGTAAAATTCAGTTTTTGGCGGAAGATTATATCAATTTTAAGAACCTTTTCCATAAATTGGTTTCGGCCACTTTATTTTGGTTTTGAACAAGTGGTTCCCAAAATTCAGCAAGCTTAAATAAATTTTTGTTATTTTCTTCTCTGTGTTTTGTTGAAAAACTGAAGCGAAATCTCTGAAGATCGTTTTATATTCAGTGAATCGACTATCTATTTCCATTCCATGACAAATACATAAATGGATAAAAACAGAAATCTTGAAATGAACATCTAGGTAGCATGCTTGCAGACTTTGACTAAATTTGAATCGGTTTGATTTCAATATTCACGTCACAAGTTTTGAACAATTTTTCAAAGTCATGTTCGTCGGAACGAATACGTCGTAACTCCAGTACTAAGTCTTTTGCAAAATCCACTGCACGCCCTAAGTCTATCTTTATTGGTTGACGTTTATTACACAAAGGCAGAACGCATTGTGTTAACAAATATGCTAAAAGACTGCGTTTATTTTTTAAAAAAAAATAATGTTTAATGTTGACCTAAGAATTTTATAATACTAAGCAATAGAGAAAATGTTGAAATTTTTTAAATCCTGCGCCTTTCGCATAACAAAACTGACACCATAAATTTATCAATAAATGAATATAATTGGCACTCTTTTCTACCAACTTCACCCTGGCACTTTATTAAAAACCTTAACTTACATACATAGGTCATACAACTGCAAATCCAATTTTTTTATAAAAATTCGGATTAAAAAGTGTAGAATTTTGATAAAACTTGGTTAAATTTTCCTTGGTTTTGAACAAAGTTTGAAATTTGTTCTTAAATGTTTTTTATTAGATAATGGGCTATACTTTTATAAAAAAACATATCCCCCCATTCCTCCCCCCCTGGCTTCGCCACTGTACCCCACATTTCTATACAAAATATTCCAGTTGCCACGCTTCCTTTTTCGTTATCCTCAGTTTTCAAGCATGTCATCTAAACACCTAGTTCTATTCCTCTTTACCATATGCATGAACCACTTCCCCCATTTGACAGTTAGTAGTGTGATCATGATGGATTTTTTGACAGATCTGTTTTATCAGCAGAACTGCCTTACCGCGTGCTCTCGGTTTTGTTATTGCTTTTTTATACCAACAATTTTTGTTGATTTACGGCCTAGATGACATCAAAACCAGGGTTAGCAATGCGTGCCAAAATTTCTCTGATGAAGAAACTTAGCAGCTTCCGAAATGCATCTTTAAGAAAGCTATGGCGGTTGTCTCTACACATTTTTCCTACTCTATTCAATTAAAAACTTTTTATAATTAATTAAAAATGATTATTAAAAAAATAAAAACAATAATAATTTTCATAAAAATTCAAGGAGTGAAAAATTATTATTCTTGGCCTTGAACTCGTTTCATGAATACTTGAAAATGTACAGGCCGCAAATCAACAAAAATTGTTGGTTTAAAAAAGCGATATGATATTTGATTGTATGTAGTTGCGTGTCTTATGACTTAGCGCCCTTAAGCGGAGCAGTGAGGCTTTTTTCTAGAAGAACTTAGACCAGAAATGCTCATCAGGTGGTTTGGATGTTTTTGGGCTACAATCTTCGGTGCAGCAATGTGAATGAGAAAGCTGACTTAAGCGCTGACCTAGCTAGTAGGTAAGACTGTACTAGCTTACTCGATTGGAATTGGAATTTTAAGGGCTATCTACTTTTCATGAAAATACTTTTACAAAGATGTATAGTATCAGGAATTCACCTTGAACCCCCTCCTAGAACGTTAAAATCTCACCCTTCCCGAATTGCTGCCAATCATGACAACAAGGTCATTGCAAATTAAGGCGTCTCGGTTCAATCATAAAAATGGGCTATCGAACAAAACAGTTCAACTTAATTAAAGGTGGGGCTTATACAATTTAATGATTAAAAATCTTAGCTCCTCCCATTCGAAGGAGTATTTATTGCTTTTGCCATTGTGTTATGTAAGTAAACAATTCAAGTACACTTTGATAAAAAAAAATGCAGATGCAACATACATACAAACTCAAGTGCACATGCGAACATGAAGACATATACAAATTTGCATATTTAATTATCAGCGAAGAATGAAAAAAGTAGCAATGAAGTAGGAAAGTCGTCATAAATATTGCAGCGATAAGTGACGCGATGGAAAAATTCCATAATAACATTTAATCTTGAAAACATCTCAATCACAGTGTGCGCATAGGCACATTAGCACGCCCAAATTTGCATGCATAGCCTACACCTTTCAAATACCGCAAATGATATAGCCGCACAGTGGGTTAAACGAAATTAGTTTGTCGCAAAATTTAAAGGCTGAAAGTATTGAAAGAAAACAGGTTTTAAAAAATGCTAAACTCTAAGTAAGGGTATTCATCATATTGGTACCTTTAAACCCACTGTTAGATAAACGCGCCTTGAAAATACTTGTGAAGTTATGATTGCCCTGCAGTCAATTCTACAAGTCTTATACTAGTAATATACTAGTTTGTCAAACCGGCTCAACTAGTTGAGTTCTGTAATTTTCCATATATTAGCAACTGGTATTTTTAACAAGGCGATGTCCTACGAGATCGCAATTGTCCGCTTCTGCATCAGCACCATACTAGTTGACATAATAATCAGCCTCTGCATCAGTAACATACCAGTTGACATACTAGTCAGTATGTACAGCAGTATCATACCAGTTGACATACTAGTCAGTACATACACCAGTATCATATCAGCCGTCATACTAGTCAGCTTATGCATCAGTATCAAACCGTTACTGTACCACTTCATAGTAGGTTAGTACTTTTTGGTTTAAAAAATACAAGAAAAATCCAAAATTACATTACAAACCACTTTATTGAAAATTCAGTCATCAGATATAAAATGTGTATCAAAATAAATATTTCTTCTCTACATTGAACAATGAAATTGAAATTTCAATCAAAATATAGTCGCTGTTCATAGCAATTTTACCCTTGCAAAATATTTCAAAAAACAATTTTCTTTTTTTTCCTTAATAGTCCTTTTATGAATGAATTTTATAATTGATTTCACAGGCATAGATCTTTAAAAAATTTTTGAAACATTTTGTGAAAAACTTTAAAATTTATATATTATTCTTATAATAATAAGTTTCGGAGTTCTTTATTCTAGTACATAATGTGCAAGTTCTTAGTAACTAAATTTTTTAAGAAGTGCTATTTTAGCCACTTTGTTATCATGTGTCCCTGCTCCCCATTTTTGTTGTTGCAGCTTCTAAACGATTCCGCTGGAGATTCATTGTTATTTTATTTATGAAAACTGCATTTTACAATCACTATAAGTCAACCCTGAAAATAACAACAATTCCATATTTCTTTTATGCATTTTTTGAAAACTTTTTCTTCAGAAAAAGGTTACTTTGATTATTCCAAAAATTAATGTTATTTACCTACACAATTGCTTTGACAAATGATAGTTTTGTTTCCACTTTTCTCGTGGCTTCATTTTAGCACTGCTTACTTGTTTTTGCTTCGCTGCTGCGCCTCTATTGCAGTAGCGACATCGAAAAAAAATAAGGGTGATTTTGTTGACATTCACGTACGTACATGATCTGCAACCCAAATGTACTATTTGAACACGAAATTCTCAAAAGAATTATGATATCACTACAAAAACTATTATTTATTTAATTTAAATAAATTAATATTTGAAAACTAAGAATATTAGTTAAACAGAAAATTAATATGTTGTTAACTTAACGATTGCGGCCGAATACTGAATGGTTTTCTTTTTCGCTCGTGTGCATGTATCGACAAATTTAGAGGGTTGTTGCTGCTTATGATAACGGAAACGTTGCAGTACTTAAACTGGTATATAGTATACGAACTAGAATGTTTACTAACCAGTTTGGCAGTTGACTGCAGGGTGGCTAGTAAGCCCGGACAGAACTAATAAAGACTGATTTTAATCCTTATATCCCATACCAGATAAGATATGGAACTGAACTACACCGCTTACTGCAGCACTCATTATCACCTTTTATTTAATACCCTAATGTACCTACATATTTTGACGATGGTACACATATTGGTCGATAACTTCGAAACCGTGATTAGGTTCCATAACTCAACGTAAACTCAAATAAAGTTCTTCGATCACCGATCTAACGAAGCCTGGCTCCGTTAATAACTCCAGTTCCCAAAAATGTTGGTAATAATTAGTTATAGTTTTATTTTAAATGATAGACAATCCTTTTGAGAACTTTTCCGAACTTTGCTCAGAATTTTGAATTACATGCAAAACAAGAATAAACAGTTTTATGGGTTCACGAAATATTTAATTTCATGGGAAATATCTGCTGAGCTTCCCACTGTTTGGCACATATAAACGCTCACAAATGTTTACAATCGAAAATCAAATGTTGACAAGCGCAACAAATACGGCAAGCCAACTGATAGACGGACAAACGGTTCGCTGAGGCAGCCTTCACAATGATGACATACACTGAATGTAGCTTTAAATGATAAAATGCACATATTAAACGATAATTATGACAATAGTACGTGATGATTGGCTCATATTGCGTTGCAACAAATTAAAAACAAGCAACCCAGAGAAATCCTGCATTAATCACACGGCATCACGGCACGGTGGGGCGCTTTTATGCTGATGCCGCTGGGGCACACTACTATTTATTAAGTTGTAATGGGAAATGCGAGCTCATCAGACATTTGCTTCTATGTGTCTTACATTGGTAAGTGCGTTTGTGTGTGTTCGGTTTCCAGGTTGCGGCATTACAAACGTCAAAAACTGACATTGGCAACAACAAAAACAACAACTGCTCCAACTCATATTTTTATGAGCGAGATGAAGCAACAGCACATGCCGCAGGCCCCCACAACTACACCCAGGAAACTCAAGACTGCATATGTATCTTCATTGTGCGGATGCAACCGTGGCCAAAGTGGCTCATGTCAGATTATAGCAGTAATTAGCTGGTAGTAGGTGGGGAGCATCAGCAGCAGGGAAACAACATTGCCAGTGTCACTAAGTGATTTGCAGCTATCGGCAGCAGCAAGACGAAGTAAGAACATACAATCAAAAAAACTAACTAAATATCAGGCAAGTACTAAGAGCTGAGTAGAAAATCCCAAAAATAAACAAAAATATTTATTTTTGAAATATTTACTTTTCCGATTTGTTATGGAGGAAGAAGTTTGAGCAATGTTACTACAACTTAAGTACGCTCACAAACGAGCATTCAAACAAAAACTGAAATTAATTCATTTGAGGTCACTCATTTTCTATTGTCGAGGTCAAGTTTCGACCCATTTTCCGTTGTCTGAACCTATTAAAGATTTGAGTGAATGAATGCGTTTACATGACGCATAGAGAGAGGCATGTTCGAATGCTTCATTAGGCACGCACTTCGGATGAGTATCTACAGATTTTGTAATTTACATTTGGTTGTTATGATTAGCATGTGCTGCCTGTGTTTTTCTTGTAAAAAATTATTAAATATGAAATTGTGGAAATTATGCAGCTTAATGAACAACCATTTCCAGTAAACCGCAAAAGGGGGGAAAAATAAAAGGATTTAGTAAATGTGAGACAAGAGGAGAAAAAAATCAGAAGTTGTTTGGCAAAGGTATGTAAAAGCTAAGCAAATTACTAAACATTGTAATAGTTAAAATCGTATTATCTGTGGGTGTGTTCTTTATAAACGCCCTGACCCCTAAAGCGTTGTCTTTGAAACATTTCCAGTACGTTGATGTGGTCGCTATAAAAATAACATTTCAATTCTTTAAAACTTAGAATACATCGACGTCCTATCTCGGGAATCATTATTCTAATAACGACCTAGAAAGAATATTCAGCTGAAATAGGGCATTTTTAAATCAAATGCTGGCATAGGGCGTTGTTGAAAAAAGTCCTGAGATGGGGCCTTTTTCAACCAAATTTTAACATAAGGCAACTTTATAAAAAAAAGGTATAAAGCCTTTAGCATAGCCAGACAGCGCCTCCTTACTTTTTCAGCTTTTTTCTATTCCTGTTCGAACCCCTCAGTCTTATCCTCATATACAATGTTTCGAAATAATTTTGGTTTTGATTATATCACTTAGCCACTATTAGAGGTTGAAGATTAACCTCATATAACTTCTTGTGAATTTTCAGTATTCTACCATGACTACTTCCAGCGATTATGCCACGACGCCCTTCTACCACATCATCCAGTGGTGCGGATTGTAAATATAAACCATTCCCAAGGCCACTTGAATACACATCCAAAATTTCATAAGCAGAATCCAAGAATTGATATCCATATTAGATTATCTGATATGATTTTTGTAAAGGGAGTTCTGTGCAAAAAAGCTGTTGATAGCGAGGCCGGTGCTGGATTGGGATACTAACTGTAGGGGGACTATGCCAAGGTAATTGGCGGGACCTGCATGTTCAATGGCGACTGCGAACGGCATCTGTCAAGGCAGATGAATTTTTGCGATTTTTTCGTGGCAGAAATTTAGACTGAAACAGTTTTAAAACTATTTCGATGTGACCTGAACCGGGACTCGAGTCTGACACCTATGGTATGTATGGCAGCGTACTACCACCAAGATATAAGATTAAAGAATTTATCCTTGTCTGCATATACGATCTTTTCCAAGTCGAAAAGTCAATTTAAGAAAAATGCGTAAAAAAAAAACAAAGCGCGAACTGATTCCTCTGTTGTCAGAGCACGTTATTTTCTGAATATGCTTGACAGAAACTAGGATTAGCGGCCTTCCGCTTGGGACATATATATTTTGTGCGAATTCGGCATACGATGTTTGAGAACCTCTGGCGGCCTCATAAGCAAACTGGAACGTTTACCCAATTGGAATGTATAAAACGTCGAAATGAACGGTTGTTTGCTATAAAAGTAAAAATATATAATGTTGATGATAGAATTTTTCGCCTCGGTTACTACAACTGCCAATAAAATATGCCAATGTAGTCCTTAAATACTTTCAATAATGTTTATGACGAAATTCGCTAAATAAGCAAACACAACAACAATAAGTTTGTGACAGTCTGTTAATGTTGCATAATGAGCAGCATTCATTTGCATTAATTACTAGACTATTTGGTTCAATATACAAGCAAATAAAAACTAGTACTCACATAAGTATGCATTTGTTATGCTAATATATAGTGAGTTTCATACTTATAGCACGCTTAAAAATTACACTTTTACACCATGTGCACAAAGTTTAGAAGAAATATTTTAACTCCTCTGCTTGATAAGATATTTTCTGCTTGAATAAGAACATTGTTTGAAGTGAAAGCAACAAAATAAAATTGGCTTTTAAATTTCTTCATACAAATCTTGAAATATAAGAGCTTTATAAACATTTTTAATTTTAAAGAATATGGGGTTAGCATGCAAACAAAACTCAAGCACCTAGAATTTCGATTGCTAGCATGCAAGCGACAAGTTCACAACTGGATATTCAAAAGTTGAAAAAAAGTATTCTTTACCCTCATTTATAGTCATGGATACTTTTAGAAAAATTAAGACTTTCATTTTATTAATATGTTGCTAAGTGCTTACGAATAAAAATAGGCTACAAATGATGAAAAACATGCCAATTGGATGTGTGCTATATTTATTAAAATAGATACATATTTCAACCAGGAAACTGAAAATACAGTAGCCCATCAAGTGCTAATAGAATAAAGCATACATTTTTAAACTTTTGGATAATCGCCCAGAATTTTAAGAAAATTTTTGGGGGCAATTTTGTCCATATAAAGTGTGAAAAACGTATATTTTTATGTGCAACAAAACACAAAATGACTCTAGAAAAAATATTCTTCAAATTATATATGATTTTTAAAACAAAAACATTACACTTCATGACAATGGAATTTGATGGGCTACAAAAGTGTATTTTACTACCTTTATATTTTTGTTTTCTGATTGAAAATACGTAGAATTTTTTTATTTTGAAACCTTTCACGAACATGAAATGGTATTATAACTTTGGTCCGATGTTTGTAAGTACAAGGTGGCGCAAAAGTAAGCTTCCGATGCTCTGCATATCGGTTGTGGCACGTGCAGTGTGTGCTGTTGCACCGTCTTGTTGGAACCACATGTTTTCCAATCCCAATTCATCAAGTTGCGGCAAAAAGAACTCGTTGATCATTGCTCTGTAGCGCTCACCATTCACAGTAACCGTTTGGCCCCGACCGATTATTGGTCAAATAAATAGTCAGCAATATTCCGCGTTCTGGAGCAGTGTAGCGTAACATTGTTTATTAACGTGTATTTCGCATGTGTTTACTACACAAATGTAAAAACAGAACTGACTTTAGGGGCCAATCGCAAAATTTAAAGCATTTTCTGATAGGAGGATGACTTTTGCGCCACCCTGTATGAGAAGAAGAAGTTTGTCCTTTTGCTGCCACATCTGGTGTCCCACAAGGGAGTATCTTAGGCCCGCTTTTATTTATTATTTTTATTAATGACATAAAAAGTTGTTTCTCATTTGCGAAGTGTTTCCTATATGCCTGCGATTTAAAGATATTCTCTTCCATTAAGTCCCCAGATGATACAATAAAATTACAAGATGTCATTAATAGACTTCACTTTTGGTGCCTCAATTCCCGACTCTCTTTGAATCCTGCCAAATATTTTCAAATGACCTATTCCAAGTCTAGTAAAATATTGGCTACATAATATAGTATATCTTGTTCTGAGCTTGAATGTGTTAATGAGATTAGGGATCTTGGTGTTATCTTTGATTGTAAGTTCTCTTTTAGTAACCACATGAACTACATACTCGTACATATAACTTCTAAATCATACTCTCTGATCGGTTTTGTGAGGCGAAATGCTATTAAGTTTTCCGACCCCTACACTCTCAAACTACTATATACGTCCTTTGTTAGGTCTCATCTTGAATATGCCCTGTTTATTTGGAGACCAAGTTAAATAACTGATATAAATAGAACTGAGCGAACACAGAAAGTCTTTCGCAAATATACTCTTCAAATATTAAACTTCTCTGATCCGATACAATCCTACTCTGCTCGTCATATGCTTTTGAATCTTAAAACTTTGGAAAATCGTAGATCTGTACGTGTGCCTATCATTCACTTATAATATTATCAATGTTTTTGTTGACTGTCCATACTTGTTGGAAAGAATTCGATTTAATGTTCCAATGAGGTCTCTCCGGAATTATTATCCTTCCTATTGGGATAATCTAAGACCAAATTATACCTGTAATGTTCCCATTATTCGTGCTCTTCGGGAGTTTAACTCCGTAATTAGTTAAGTAGCTTTGGACTTTTCTGTAGCCATGGTTGATTTTATGATTGTTTTAAGTCTAGCTTTTTAGAATTTTAAGATATTTACGCTAATTATATTGTATCATAGTCTGTAAGGATTGTCTATGGATTAGACTTAAATAAATAAATAAATAATAAGAATACCGAAATGATCAGGGCGATGAGCTTAGTTGATTTAGCCATGCCATTTTGTAATTTTGCATCAATCATTTGTCGGAACCAGCATGATCGGACCAACACAATGCATAGCTCCCATACAATCGATTGTTCCGATAAACGGGTTTCGGCCTATAACTGTTGCAATTAAAAAGCTGGGAACGTAAAATTTTGCAAGTTTGGTACCTATTACATATGTAATGTGTGTAGTAAAAATCAGCCAAATCACCTACATAACACATAACTCCCATACAATCGATTATTCCGCTAAATGGGGTTTGGGCTATGTATCTTCAAATTAACAGTTTTGCGCTTAAAACCGTGATGCATATTCATGAAAGGTATAAAGTCTTCGGCACAGTCGAAGACAGCCCTTTCCTTACTTGTTTTTAAACTAAATTTATTTTATAAATCAATTTAACTTTTCATGAATAAGGAGGTTGGAATATAGATTAATACGTCTTTTAAATTAGAAATCTACAAAAAAAGATCGAAGTTTAAATACTGATATTATAGATGTTTTTAAAACATGTGAAAGCCTAGTGTGATATAGTTATGAAACGTTGGTTGTGTAAAATTAAAAAAAAAAAATTGTACAGTGAAACCTTGATACAACGAACATTGACAATTGGATAATGATTGCAAAAACTCCACTGATACGAAAAAGTCTATGAAACTATTTTTCAGTAACGTGTATAACGAATAAAATTCGAGCATGCGACAAAAACAATAAAGGTATCTCTAAACTTAACTCGCCATCCAAAAAACAAATAAGAAATAACTCGGATATCATTTAGTTAAATAATATATTGAAAGGGCTCTGAAAACAAAAACATACCAAACTTTGGAAACTGTATTTGTATTTGTATTTTTTAATATTAATCAAAATTGTTTAATTAATTAGTTAAAGAAACTAAGACTATATTCAAAAATGGAGAATATAAAATAATTTAAATAAATAAGATACCTGAAAATAAATAATTAGCTAATTTTAATAATTTTTTGCTTTTAGTTTTATTATTATTAGAATTATTTTGTTATTTTTAAGTATTATATATATGTATATATCTCGTTTTAATATTGTATTTTGGCTAACCTTATATTCACCTCTTTGCCATGTTTATAAGTCAGTCATAAAGATCAGCAAGTTGAAATGAAGAAAAAATAACAATTTCAAATAACTAAAATATCAGTAATTAAAACAGACTAATTACATACCAAACATAATCATAGTAAAAAAATTGATTAATCATGAAATTAAAGTATTAAAAAAATAGTGGCAATTTAATTAAAAAATTCTAATTTGTTATGGCTTTTTTTAAAGGAATCAATAAAATTGGCTGAAAATGCAAGCGTGATAAAAAATTCACAAATAAACAAAGATCTTGACCTCGTAAAACTTAAATAAATATGTAACAAGATTTTAAATCATTATTTAATAGGTATGCTATGAAGAGGTGTAGACTATAACTTATTGCTCTGTATATAGTTTGTATTTGAAGGTTGACCTCTGCATAATGTGGTGCTTTTAAGGCAGTATACTTATAACCTTCCCCATTTTTTAGTTATTTAATAATCTTCGTTACTTCTATATTTCATGTACACAATTTTATCGAGGTCGCACTGTAGGCATGTAAACGCATAGTACTAGTTTGGAGCCCGTGCGTTTGATACATTTAATGTTATGAGTACTCAGTAGAGTTGACTGGACGGCTGGCTGTTTGTTCGGCTCTTCGTATGTGTATTTTGTGTATGTAAAACTCGATTTGTGCGCGCATGTCAAGAGGTCAAGCAGAATACGAAAGCATTACCCCACTTAACGCCGACAACATTGGCCATAAAAGCACTCGGAGCGAGCGACAAGAACGCCCAACTTTATTTATGAGCTGTCAATAGTCACACACACGCAGCTACAAACACGCACACACATACATGAATATGCATAACAATAGAACAATATGGCGTTTTTGTTAATTTTCACGGGGGCATGAATAAAACATGTGTACAAACAGATAGACAAAGAGACATATTTGGGGACAAGGAAGCACAATTTGGTAGGGAAATTATTAAAAAAATATTTGCAAGTTTAAAATTGTTCGATCGGTTCTAGACATCACATCTGGCTGAAATAAGTTTGGCAACCAAAAAATATTCCCAGAAACCGAAAGACTAAGTTGACCGAATCATCACATGTGACAGTTGTAACAAACGATTTAATTGACTATCCGATTCGTCGAATGTATGCAGATCCTACACACACACATGTACATGTTTATGTGTGTTCTAACATTTATGCTCTCACCTGAGGTCAGACAAGCCCATTCCCATAGTTCAAGCCTCACGCAACCGACAATACGCAAAGATCATGCGCAAACGATCGCACTGCATTAACGACTCGATCGAGCCAACTCACAGCATCACACAAATCTCAAATGCAAATTCATGTTTTCGAGATGCAAAAATAGCCACTGAATTGACCTTTTGGGCACAAAAAATTGTGCCAAAGAATAAAATCAAATTAACCTCTACCCTCGGTTGGACTGTAAGAAATCGCCACAAAAATGATGCTGCCAAAGATCTCACAAGCAGGATTTTCAACCCCATTCGCTTCTTTGTATTTATATGCGCCCATCTACATACCTCCATACAGCCGGACATTGCAGCTGGCCCTTCCTCGTTCACGCACAGTTTGCTTGCACTTTATAAATCACCACAATGAAGGTATTAAAACTGAGCCAAAGACATTTTTCTTTAAATTTTCCGCTTGATATTCGAAATTTTACACATTTTAATGAAATTTGTGTTCGTAAAAGTTGTTTTGTTGTTGTTGCTGGTTTATGATTTTGTCATTTTAATTCTAAATCTAATTCTTTATCTACTCGTACGTGTGGATGTTTGCATTTACAAGGCAACCCTCTTTGGGTACGTGATCGTCGCTTTGGTCAGCTTATCGTTTGGTCACCGTGAGAAAATTGTGGTACTTTGGGCTGCGCCTTACATATTTTCTTGCTGTTCAAAGCGGATTAATCCTTATTTAATAAGCGCGACGATTTGCGGTAAAGTTTTTTTTTGTTCAATAAATTGCAAATTTGTAACAAAAACATTAGCGAACTGCACAAGGCTAGACGTAACCACAACGAACAGAATGAAGCCAACAATCAGACCATATAAGACTAATTACCTCCAAGCTCATGGTACAGTACCTTGGAATTTTTCTTAGTCCCTATCTCTGGAAGTATTTGGGTTAAACCACTGAAATTTAGTGATGGATTATATGAGACTAATTCCTAACACCTGCATGAAAACTGATGATAACTAAAAATTTGGGGTGAAACCCACGGGTATAAGCTAGTACCAAATATTTGCCCCGCATGTGGTATGTGATATTAAACATACTTTAAACCGTTCAATAGAACCTAATTTTCTAACACCAATCTCGATCAGGTCCAACCCTGTTGAAACTGCATGTTTCCTTGGACTTCGTTAGGCAGGGCCAAGCACTCTTAACAAAATGGCAACAACGTTGAGCAACACTATGGCTACACTCGCTGGGGACGAAAGAGGTATTATTAACTTCAAGTGGAGAAGGACTTGGCTTGCTCTGGTGATTGTAGAAAAAAGAAGCTAAAAATAAAATATAAAAGTTCGTATTACTCTTTGAAGGGCTTTCAATCATATTCTCGGTCGATGTCCAAAACGGATCGAAATTGAATTGAGGCAAAGTAGCCCACCTCCACCTACGTACAAATCATATCCATCAGCAAGATGAATTCATCAAATCATCTTGTTTGAGGTTTCACTTTGTTGTCGTTGACATATCCTCGTACATACTCCTACACACACACAACCACACACACACTTACAAACATACACACATACATAAAAAACTGAAAGTACCAAACGGTCCAACACTAATCCAACAAGCATGCACAGACACTATTCTGCATATTTCTCATTTCCCATGCCATCCATTTCCCCAAACCCAAACATTTCCAGCATAAGCCGCCCACTTTTGAAAGGCAAATCACATTGAATAGGAGCAACAAAGAATTCAGAATTCAGAAGGACGCCAACAGCTGATCCTCCCTCACCGACGAACAAGGTTGTATGTCGTCCAATGAATCATCTGCAAAGCCGCAACAATGTGAATGAATGGAAAAAAGAATTTTAAATAAAAAAAGAGCTTCCGTGGCAGAATAAAATCAACAATGAAGTAACAAACAAAAACTACAACAACACTCTTACTCGCAACCCGCAGTGGCCATCAGTTTAACCAGAATGACATGGCCTGGTCCATGCGGTCCTGGACTCTGGCATTTAAGCACTTATTCATAAAGTTGGACGACACAAGGACACGCCACTTGGTTGGTTGGCAAGATGGCTTGTTTAGTTCGTGTTAGATTGGTAACGTTTTAAAAAGTTTTCTATTTATGAACATACGAGATGAAAGGTGTTTGGAAAAAAAGTTTATACATATGTACATAAGAAAAGCTCTGAGTGGTAGTGTGTGGACAACCAAAATTCTGATCGATGCGATTAGGAATGTGGTGGGAACACACTAAATCTTCTGCCTTAAAATTTCGAAGTTTCGTGAAACAAGCATGAAGCATAAAATAATTTTAAGGAGAAGCAACGACGGCACAATTTGTCATAGTTAGTAGTTATTAGTGATGTGCGCCAAGCCGACAAATTCTATTATTTACGTAATATCTATTTTGTCCCAAAATGGGGCCTTAGCAATTTCACTATACATTTAAACAAAATATTTTCTAGCTGTAAGAAATGTCCTAAACTTTAGGCTAGACATCTAGCAACACTTATGTGATAACTTTATTCAATTCCATGCAGCAGTTTTTGAGTGATGCGCTTTCAAACATGCAGACAGCCAGACATTCTAAAATATGTTGTTTTCGCTTCTGCTACTATAATTAAGATCCCAAGTGCTAATTTTTCTTTGATATATATAATGTACGGAGATCGGGCTATTCAAATTTTCTTATGTCTATTATTTACTAGCTGATCTGGAAGACGTTGTCTTGCCGGGTCATTTTCTTAGGCATATTTGGAAAATTGTTCACTCTCCCTATCCTGCTCTTCTCGATCACATTCTCAGTCTCTTCGCCTTCCTCGTCTATTTCCTAAAGGAACAATATTTCTTCTTAATTTTCCTCACCTTCTTCGTCTCTCGATCGGTGGATTCGTTCCAGTTAAAGACAATTTATGCAAAAAAATCACCAGAGCTGTTTTTGATAAAACCGCGCAATATCCTTGTAATGATAACATATTCCGTAGAATCCGAATCTGTCATTAAATGTCTTGTCTCACACAATCCGGACCCGATATCCTGTTTCTTTGCATTACTTTGACTCCGAAACTTAGTAAGTTGATGTAATATGTGTTCTTTCGCTGAAGAACACGAAATAAGATCACTTTCCATTTGATACCCAGGTCGATATCTTCAAAACGGGTTCGCATGTTACCCTAAAACCCACTGCTAATAAAGGAACCAGCACGTTAAATTTGACTTCCATATCGTAAACATATTTTCTAGGGTCATATCTTGTCCACAACTTGGCCGCATTCCTTTCCCTTTCAAATTGTCTTTCCTTTTACTGTCAGGCTCCTCTACCTTTACCGCTACCTCTTTTTCTAACTATACAAACGTTTTCTTCTCCTCCCTCAGTGTCTACCACATTCCTATCTCGATGGCAGCTTTAGCTATGGTCCCTTTTTTGACAATATCTTGCAAAAAAATAGATATTCTGAAGTGAAACCCGTACTATATTATACCCACGTCGGTACCTCTACCTACACCTCCAACACTTCTATATCTATAAACCATTTCCCCTTCCCTCTACCTCAACTACCTTTATATCTACCTCATTGCCATCCTTTTTTTTTTGATACCCATAACTTTAAAACACATTCTAGTGTGAATACCACATTTTGGTGGTTATCCCCGAAACGGTTTAAGACATCGCATGTATTTAGTATGAAATTCACACTCATCTTTTTCGTCGCGATATTATGCGACCAATTTACTTCGAGCTTGAGCAATTTCCAGGCGGTCAACCGAGTTTTGATCTTATTTCATATACAAGCACTTAGTTAAATCTACTTTGGTTTTATTGCGTATCATTTCCTTTAAAGAAATGTTAAGGTATCAAAGTCGAACTCCGCTAAATTTAAATTCCTATTTTAACCCAATCACTTCCGAGGTATTCCGAAATTTAAGAGTGCAAATAAACGAAACAAAATTCATTAAATCGATGCCATGTTCAGTCTTCCTCGACCAACAGCAATCAAACACAGCCTCAGAACTCTTGGCACAGCTACTGGTGCACTCTGCCCTTTTTTTAAAGAGGAATGGACGTTGTAGAGGCATTACCGCCCACAACAATGGCGTCGAACTGCCTTCCGTTATGTTTGTGGTTGGGGGTTTACTCGTAATGTATGGTTGATGGTTCGTCGTCTGACTCCGACTGTTCATGAAGTGCAAAAAGGCGCTCAAATAGGGTTGTCAGTATTTAACCCGAAAGGGTGGAGGTGCAGTGCATCGAAGCGCACGAACTCTGAGCACCGACAACCACATCCATTGAGACAGAAAGAGGCAACTACAAACAAAAATAACAAATGCTGAATAGCAACTGGATACAAACTGCTCAAAAGGATGTTGGGAAGAAGTCGGGCAGCTGTTGGTGGATAGGTGACAAGAGATTTCAGAGGTGATGGGGGCGCTGC
Source organism: Merzomyia westermanni (assembly GCA_949987695.1). Classification (NCBI taxonomy): domain Eukaryota; kingdom Metazoa; phylum Arthropoda; class Insecta; order Diptera; family Tephritidae; genus Merzomyia; species Merzomyia westermanni. The sequence goes on from OX465288.1 coordinate 1,596,415, forward strand.
GATTAGGTTCAATTGCAATGAAAACGCACAGCAAGAACAACAGCCAGCAAAATACCCGAATCAAATGAAATAAACAAAACAGTTCAAAGCAATAGCAACAACAATATTGGTTCGCATATGGAGCACATCGCGGTCCATACAAAGGTTATGCTCCAGCAATTGGAGCAAAAGAGACCTCTAGCGGTAGAGATATCACAACTTGTCCACACATTCCTATACAGCGGTGCTGGCTAAGTACGCAAATGTGCACGAATGAAACCGCTGTGGTGTAAGAGCGAGAGCTGAACTAACATGGCCAATAAGGGCGTACACCAAAACTAAGCATGCAAGCACACACATTCACACACACAAGCGCATTCATTCAAAATTGAGTTAAATTGGTTTGTTGAGAAACTCAACGAAAGAGCGTAACTTGTGTGGAGAGTAAACTCACTTAAGCGGATGTGTGTCTGTGTGAGTAACTTTGTGCAGTTGGAAATAGTTAAAGCGTTAGCGAGTGAGTTTCTCATTTGGTTTAATGCCAATTGGTATTTCGTGCAAATAAGAAAAAAACTAAACTAATTCCAATAAGAAAATGAAGCATCAAGCATAGAGTTCAGATGGTGTGGCCTGACGTGTGCGCTGCCGTATTGAGGTTGCTTGTAGAGCGAGAAAAGTGCAGACTCTTGTGCCCTCGTGCCCCCGGAGCGCAATTCATCTAGTCGTTGTCGGTTCATGTGGGTTGGCATATATTAGCACCTCTTTTTTGCACACACATTACCGCTGCCAAGCGAACCTCGTACACAGATGTGTGTATGTATGGCACAGCGGTAGGGTGGCGAAAATAGGGGACGACAAAATGTACCGCGTAAGCAAAAAAAAAAATTAAGAAAAAGAAAGCTTTTAATCAGCCAACCCTGTTCATGATACCCGCTCGTTTATCATCCAATTGTACTTTTGCTCCCCGAGCCAATACCTTCCATGGCGCAAACTAGCGATGCGAGTACATTCAAGAATCTTGAAAATAGTAAAAAATAAGTTTTAGTTCTGGCAATCTTTTTTCTTAGACATTTTCTGACATTTTCATTTGACTTTGTCGGCTGCGTGCGACGTGTGGTATGAGCAACTTTTGCTGTCCACCAAGCCAACCCAGCACTTACAAACTAACTTGCTGTTACTGTAGTTGTTGTTGTCACTTTTAAATGTAGTGCAAAGTACTATCACCAGTATTTGCCCTTCTGCGCTTTCAACTGGACTCGAATGCCCGCTCCAACACCACAAGTCAGACCAATGAGTGGCCGAGCACAACGATGGCCAACAATAACATTTGGGGCATTTGCGACACATTGAAGACCGCCTGTTGGCAAAGTGGTATGACCGTTTGCAATTTCATTGATATTTTTCAAAGAGTGTATGAGGTCGAGATGAATTATGAAATCTTTTTGCTTGGGCTATGGTTTAAGTCTAGGAATCTTAAATTCGCTCTTCGTTGTAATGAACACAAGTGCTGAAGTCTTGTAATTTTCAATATTTAGATAAAATGTTTTATGAACTGTCTCAATGTATGGAAGTAGGAATAGGAAGCTCAGTGTTTCTCAATAGAAAGTGTGAGTTCTTTAAGAGGCATGCTCAATGCAGAATATGTGTCTAATGGTTTCACTCTGAATATGAATTTTCTCGATTTTGGGAGAACTCAAACTCGAGCTACATGGATCAAAATTCACTGCGGTTTTTGAACGATCTTTATAAGGAAATCATGAGTATTGTAATCTTTTCCAAAAGTTTATTTACTTTTAATGGTATCTCAATAATTTGTATGACTCCATACCTTTTCTTTAAATGATCATCTAACCTCCTGGGCGACTTGGATCGTCCAACATAGCTACAGCTACAGCTGGCGCCAATTGGAGAAACCGCGGGATGGATAATAAACCGGTCTCTACTTGGTCTTTCCATCAAAGCGATTATCTCCCTCTTCCTGATTCCACCGGCGGGTGCCGATAAGAAGAACACCTTCCAGGGTTTAGCATCTTCGTTTATTCGCACAAGATCATCAGATGTTGTCAGTGTTCATGCTTCTTCCCCATATTATAAGACGGGTGCCATGAGTGACTTATAACGTATTATTTTCGTTCGTCGAAAGAGGACTTTACTTTTGCCTACTCAGTCCGAAGGAGCATTTGCTTGCAAGAGGGATTCTTCGTTGGCTCTTCAGTGAATCTCCATTTTGTCCTAAACGATATCAAGGCATCTACGGATGGTCCTGCTCCTGGAATTAAATAACAGCGGCTTTCGTGTGAAAAACATTTTCGATCTGCTATACCTTTTTTGGAAGCACCTAATATTCCCACATGTAGTTCGGCCGCCGTGGTGTGAAGGTAGTGTTGCCGGCCTACCACACCGAAGGTCCATGGTTCGAGCCCTGGTACAGGTAACATCAAAAGTGATTTGAAAAAAGTTTTTCAAAACGGGGTCGCCCCTCGGGAGTGGTTTGGCAAACTCTCCGAGTGTATTTCTGCCATGACAGGCTTCTCAGCAAAAATTCGTCTCCTTTGTAGATGCCGTTCGGAGTCGGCAAAAAACTGTAGGTCCCACCAATTTGTAGGGAAAATTCAAATCGGCACACCACAAATTGGAAGAGAAGCTTGGCGCAAAAATCTCTTAGGAGGGTTGTATATCGCGCCATAGAGATAGATAGTTCGGATAAAAATACTCTGAAAATTTCGGACCTTGATATTAATTTGTTTAGGTCTAGTTTCAATTTCTTAGGCCTGACTTCAAAACTGATAAACCATTGAAATAAAATAATTTGCAGCTAAGTTTGTTTCGTTTGAAAGTTTTGCATGAAATTGAATGCCCCACAAAAAAATGTGTGGATTAAAATTTTCTTCAAGGGAGCCGTTCCAGAGTAATCACGCTTCAAACATTTTTAAAGTTATCTCTTTTCACATTTTCACTTTCGAAATTTACTAAAAATGCAGAAATCAATATGGAGAAAACCTAAACAGATATATATAAAGAGTGGCTATGGATATAACAATTGCACCACTACGAACACAGCATTTCACACGCCTAAGTAGTTGTGCTAGATGTCACAGTCAGTATTAACGTTGTGGCACACAGAAGCCTTAGATGTCAATTTAGCCAAATTGTAGGTACACGACTTCCCTTCATATTTTGTAATATTAAATTAGTTAGAGCGTGAAAAATTGTAAGCTAATAGGATTTACGCCCAACAAACTAAGTGATAAAAAAAATGGCGAAACCCAAAAAAAATACAACTGACTACACAGGTTTTATATATAAAGGGAATGTATATATCACATACATATGTATGTACATAAATTTAAATGCAAATATGTGTTTGAAAAAATCAAGAACTTTGAAATGATAGATTGCTTTGAAAGCAAAATGATGGCAGAATATATTTTTATGGATTTATGTACACACGCTTACACGCTTATAAGCTGATAAGCTCTAGCTATTTACATATTTATGAACATATGTATATAAGTAAATATGCGTCTCTTTAAAAACAAGAAACAATGAAATGATAATCAATTTCGAAGTGAATTAGTAAATAAAGAATAATTCTATATTAATGTGTGAAATCCATATTTTTCAGGGTTACTATTTGTTTAAACAAAAAAAGCTTATTAAAGGGCCTTGTTATGCAGAAGTGCTTAATGTTTTTTTGAGGTTACAAGTTAGTCGTCCTTTCAACATATTTTATATAATTTTTTTTTAGCTTTGTCATCCCGTTTTATCAAATTCCATGGTTAAGAGCTTGGCTGCCGACATAAGAAGAAAATGATTTTCTATTTCAGTTTCCTTTGGAAATAACCACGATTCGCCTGGGAATTCTAAATACACAAATTAAAGGTGTATGCAAAAAGTAATCCAAAAACACTCTGTGGCAGTTGTTATATATATAATTACAGTTTCTACAAAATGATTTCAAATACGCTACAAATGTTTGTCAATAATCCAAAGTTAACTGATAGAGGGCCCTAGCGAAACTAGAATAACTCTCTGGATAATTTAAATCCCCGTCGAGTTGTCAAATTTATTTCCAAAAGTGATTTTCCGAAAGACATAGCTACTAGTTTAGTGAAACAGAAAAAACTTTTAAGCGTTTAATGGCCAGAAAATGATTTAAAGTAAAAGTTAGTAGAAAAGTACATATCGTCGGTGACTTGCAAAACCGCGCAACGCACAAATGCAAAACCGTGTAAGTAACTTTTATGTCGAAAACTTATATAGGCACCTGCCATTCAGATCTTTTAAGAAAACTACATGTTGACTTGGGAAATTATCAAAAAAAAAAAAAAAAATCCCTAATGGGAACTTTTCCCTATTCATCTTAAAATTAAGCAATTTATATTTTTTTTTATGCATATATTTTAAGCTGAGCAGATCTATAATTTTTTTAGTGCAAATAAATAGTTCAAAAACAACTAAACTAGGATATCACTTCCGCGGTTTTGCATTTGTGATTTAAGCTGTTTTGCAGTGTCACCGAAAATATGTAGGAATGGTTTAGCTTGGCTACACAAAGTAACCCATTGTTTCGGGTAAAACTAAAACGTTTTATTGTTGTTTTTACGGGATGGGCATTTAAAGGTATCCAGACTACAAGTGAGCTAAAAGCCAAGAATACAAACTGTTCCTCCCTGCGGGTTAGAGGTTTAGAATGTGGCCGAGGTAGGCATATCGGTCGTAAGAGGCGACTAATATGCACAAAGGTAATGACGTGCAACTCGATGGTTGATTTACGGATATGATGCCTCTCACCTGACCTAGAAGGTTTCAGTCGGGCAGTACCGCAAAGGAGTATCGGAGCGGACCGGATTCATATCCGGCCAAGGACTGTCAATTCGACAGCACTCCCCAAAACCTTCGGGAACAACAATAAAAAAATATAAGGAAACTACTATTGTTTTTATTTGTTAATAATTTCTATTCTTTCACTAAAACCTGACAGGAGTCCATGGTTCTGATAGTTTAAGGATTAACAGAACGTGCCGGAATTTCTCTGATGTAGAAGTCTACCAGCTGCAGATTAAAAGATTTCAATTATTAATAAAATTGATTTAAAAAGAAAAACCATACATTTTTTTTTCTTAGCAGTTATAATCATTGGTATTTTTATTTATAATTAGCTCATCAATTTTGACATAGCTTTAATTTTTGTGTTGTTTGCGAAGTTTTTGCTTTGGCTTGGTTGTTGTTGCTTTTGTATTTGTATTTATTGTTGAGATTAATTTTACAATAAGTACGCTAAAGCAAAGAAAAATTGCTTGAACGGTAGTTCTGTGGTGAGAGGCTTCGCCATGCGCCTAAATCGAAACGGCACAGTGTCGGAGGCCATATTTCACTGTTCAAATTGAATGTTTTAAATTGAAAGCTGCAATTGATTGTAGTTTTTGAGTAATACACGTGTAAACAAAACATACATACATACATTTTTTGCTCGTTTCTGGGCTCCCCAAAATTTGTATTCTTAAGGGTTATGTTGAGAAGAAAATATAAAAGGTTACCTTGAATGGCAATAAAAATTCTAATTGGACTGCTGATGTTCATGTTGGACTCTTGATTGAGTTTTTAACTACCTCAATCCACTCGAAAATAATTACAATGCCATTCTGATTAGATATTCAACTTAAATTAACTGAGTAGTATACTCATAACCATTTACGAGTGTCTGTATGTGAGTGCTTTCGATAAGAACATAATAATATATATGTAGTATATACCTATGATATATTTTTGTTTGTTGTTGCTGTATTCCTTTAATCAGATTGTTGCTTTCCTGCTCTAAATCTGTGCAAACCATTTTAAATTGATTTCAGTATGATACAGCCATACACATTGAGCATGATTATAAGTGGATACTCATACTAATGGATATGGTACATATGTATATATATATAGTTATGTATGTACGTACGGATCTCCATCTGGGTACCAGCATTTACATAAATTAACCAACCAAAAGCGCGCTACCAGCGATTGTTGCTTAAAAAATCATTACCAGAAATGAGCGCATGGAAAGGTAGAAACAAGAAGATAAATACAAATCTTTAAAGTTAAAGCACAAAATAAATGTACAAAAATAACAAAGAAAGCCATTAAAAATTTTTGGGGAGGGATTTAGTGAAGATATGCGATTTAAGTGGCTTTTCTGCTCTTTCTCCAGCGGGCGCTACTTTTCGCTTATCTTTTTTCTTTGGCTCTTTTGTTGCGATTAAAGTATTGTACAGTGCTTCAAAGTTAAGAATTGGGGAAACGACAGACAAAGTAGCAAGCAGCAACAACAAAAGCAATAGCAACAATGTAAGCAAGAATTCAAATGAAAGTAACAACAACGCGATATTGGCGTGCGTTGAAAACGCAAAACGACTACCAACAACAGTTACGAAGTATCTGGCAGATATATTAAATACACTAATAAGAAAAACGAGTTCAATGTGTGCCATACTCTTTGCACCGATCTAAAGTTAAACGAGCACACACATACACACACATTCACATAAATCCAACAAACTAATATATTCACTGCCGGCGCCTCGCTCTCCAACAAATGAACAAATGATACAAACAGAATATGAGAACTCTTTTACAATTTTGAGTAGTGTGAGTGGAGTAGAAGAATCCAAATTCTCCCAACTGCCATTGAACCACACACAACACAAACATATTTTGAGGCGCTGTCAGTGAGTGAGTATGTTTTCGTCGCGGCGGCTCTCAACCAAACACGCTGAAGGTCTTGCCCCGCCATAGAGCTCAGACATAGGCCAAACAATCGCATGTACACCACTACAAACACAACCACCACTACCACCATCATCACCACCACCACTGCGACACGACTACACCGCCAAGGTTAAAAGCATGAGAGCGAGCGAGTCAGCGCCTCTTCCACTCAAATGCGCCCACCATTTGGGGCTGAACGTGTGAACGGTACAGACGAATGAATGAACGATTTAGATTTCAGGGTGGCTGGCTACGTTGAACTACACTGCTGAGACTGCCTTATTACGATTGTACATGGTGCAGTTGTTTGTGCTATGCACTCTCGTTGTTGTGTTGTTGTTAGCCACGTGACGGTGTTTGTGTGTTGTCGGGTGCTTGTAGTGGCAATCTGTGGGATTTGAGTGGTGGAATGAGAGATTTGTGTGATGTGTCGTTAGGTCGAAACGGTCGAGTCGGGTCGGGTCGTGTACCTTTTGCCACGAATGTTTTGCCAGTCAGGCTCTAAAAGGCCTTACGAAAACAGCTGCGATTTTCTTACTCGCATGACGCGCAGTTTTTCCAAATCTTTTAATACACTTATTTTTTGTTTGTACTTGCGTAGTAGATATGCCAAGCAGCAGAATTATTAAATTTTTGCAAAGTGTGTGAAGTATTGAAATTAAAGCATTCCGTGGCAACGCACGAACATAAATTTAGAAAAAAAAATTAATTCTTGGAAACAACTTAAATGAGAAAAATATATATTGAATTTAGCAAATAAAATTCTAAAGTGCTGTATAAAATTTAAATACAAATTTTGATATTTTTTCCAGCGTGGCAACGCGATCGCCAAAAAAGAAACGTGTGTGCAAGAAATTTTCGCTCATTGAAAAATTATGCAAAAGTGAAAAATATTGATTTTGAGTGTTTTGAAAGTAAATTTATTTCACTGAAAATGAGTACTGGTTAATAGAGATCTACAAATAATACCAATCAAATAAATTAAAGCAAAATATTTTAACTTTTATGCAACACAAATTACGAGTAAAAGAGATTTTGGTGACGGAAAGTGTAAACTTACGCGAAATCGTAAACGCAAATAAACGTCGCCTTTTAAGGCCCCAATAAACGGCATTATCCCGTTACACGTTTAACGGGATACCCATCAAAGTGCATACTTCATTTCCCTCCTACGCCCCGCAAGCCGCCAAAATGATCACCCACAATTCGCTGAGCGTGTACGGTGGCGGCGTCATGTGTGCCTCCCCGTCCACAGCTCCCGGTTTCTTCAATCCGAGACCACAATCCGGCGCCGAATTATCTGCCTTCGATCTTGGTCTACCGCGTTCCATGGCGCTTGGGGTGCCACCACCCTCCGCGTGGCACGATCCCAATCTTGGTGGTCATTTGCATGCTTCCGCCGGTCCTGGTTCACTGCCCGGTACAGCAGGCGGTAGCTCTGTTGGTACCGGCGGTGGCACAACACCTTCCAGCGTCGCTAGCCAACAATCGGGTGGCATCAAGCAAGATCTATCAGGTATGGGTGGTGCTGGTCAGTCGAATTCACACAACCAAAGCGGGCATCACACAATCAAAGAGGATCTCTCCAGCTTAACAGCAGCTTCGGCGGCGGCTAGTGCAGCTGCACATCATGCGGCGGCAGCACATCATGTCGCGGCTGCACAACAAAATCATGGGCAAGAATTGGGTGTTATGATCAAAGGCCAACAGACAACGTCGAGCTGTTTGGGAAGCGCGTCGGGTGGCGGTGGCGGCGGTGGCGGTAGTACAACGCCCAGTTCGCAGGCGAATAGCCTACACTCGCAGAGTAGTAACAGCGACTCAAAGCAAAATATGGATTGCAAGCAGAATATAGAATGTGTAGTCTGCGGAGACAAAAGTTCCGGCAAACATTACGGGCAATTCACCTGCGAAGGTAAGTTAGGGCATGGCTCATTTGTGTAAAGCTGTTATCTAAAAGAAAACATTGACAATAAGAGTGGGCTTTTTTTGAGAGGAGAGTAAACTAGTAATAGGACATTTCGAAAGAAGTGATCTTGGTAATTGTTTCCTTTAGGAGACAACTGCTAAAACACGTCCAAAAATATCGGGAGGGGTATCAAACAACGCATTTTGACTTCGGTATCAACAATCCGAAAGCGGATTTTCAATTTTTTGTTTTAGTGAAAAGTTATTCGCAAAAGCTCCAAAAATGGCCCAGGTTCGATCCCAAATAGGGGGCTTGATCCAAGGTATCTATGTGCAGAACACGTTTCTGCGTAGCCGGCCTTCGGCCGCGCTTCAAAAAAACAACCCTTAGCCGGTCCAACACCGGCTACGCGGTCCACGGTATTTCTGCGCAGAACACACTTTTTGCACTTTTCGATCCACCCTAATCTGTGATTACAACAACCACATGAAAATGACAGAAAATGTTCAACTTTAATGGCAAATATCTCTTCACTAAAACAAAAACTCGAAAATTCGCTTCCGGATTATTGTTACCGAGCTCAAAACGCGTCTTTTGATACCTTTCCCGATAATTTCCGAAGTGTTTTAACAGTTGTCTCCTAAAGGAAACAATTACCGTGATCTTTACTTTCGGCGGAGTTGTGAGATCGTAAGGAGCGGAATTTTATTAAAAACAACAAATTTAACGGATGGAAAAATTTTAAATAATCCGTGAACAAAATTATATGAAAGCTGAACAAACTCGAAGTGAAAAATTATTAATAATTGTTCTGATTAGAATCTTTTGGGTTTCACTAGAGTTCAACACTTTTTGCTCAATCAAAATTTATTATAGGAAATCAAAAATAAAAATTCAGATGGAGAAGCAGAGTGGTTAGTTTTCCTCGAAAGCTGCTTCCCATAATTAGGGTAAAACACGCCTTTCACGGGAACATGAGAGAAAAGTGCTTTAAAACCTATGAGATTAATGTTTTTTTTTATTAAATGGTTAATTGTCAAGAGGGAAATCAAACTCAAAGGTAAATACAAAAAATTGTATCAGGTCGATGTCTGTACCTTGTAGATAGTCCAGAAAAATTGATAAGAAGGATAATATTGATCCAATAGAAGTCAAAGCAACTGTTTTTAGAAATTTTGTCTGTCTGCTTGTATGTTTGATCGCACATCACTCATAACCTGCTGAATGGAATTGAAAGCAACTTTCATCGTTGCACATCGAGGCTCTTACATAAAATTTTAAACATCCCGTATGTCGTTTAATTAACTCGTTTCGGAGCTATCGTCGAATTTGTGGACCATGGATGCTCCGAAATGCGTTACGTATGGATATCATACGAAAGGTGCTACAGAGTAGTACGTTAAGCGATCTCACTAAGTTCCATATCTCAACTGTTTTCGGAGATATCAAGATTGAAATCGAGCTCAGTCTATTGAAGGTTCTGGCACGTAGCGAAAGTTCGAAAGGTTTATAAGTATAATTTATTATTTAAAGTATCAGAAATACTTTTAATAGGAGCTCCTGTTATTTAATAAAGTAATTGTAGCCGAGGCGAATCCAAATTCGTTTCCAATGTGTTTTGTTTTTGTGATTGGTAGCTCTTACGTCAAACTCGTACTGCGGAAAAATCAGTAATATCAAAATTCAAGAAAAAGTAACTATTATTTTACTCTCCTAAAGAAAAATAAATTTTCGATACATTTTTTTAAGTCAGAGTTGGGCAAGGTTCGTTTAAAATTAATTTGTGTAAACTTCCAAAGCATATGAAAACCAATTAATTCTCAAAGCTACTTTTTTCGTGACGCTTTTGCAAAGTGGTAATGGCTTGCCCTAATATATACTATTCAAAAGTTTGCGCATCATTGAGCAACTTACCGCTGTAGAAACATTTTTTCCCCATCATCAGGCACAGCCACAGTACCGTTGTTAAGCAGTGCACGGCGTCTATGGCTTATAAATAGTGTTCAACGCCACTTTTTTTATTAAGTAAAAAATTTTTTGGTTTTCATAAACACTTTTTATTTAACTTCGTAATTTTGCTGAACAAATTTAGTTTCTTATTCAAAATTTATTAAAATTTAATTTTTGATCATCCGTCATTATCACTTTCAATATGAGCGACAGGTGTAATTGTTGGAGTCTGGTTATGATAACATGCAAATACCTGCCCAAATTCAATGAACGATTACGCACACATACATACTTACATATCAACTTAGACACACGTATGGATGTTTGTAAGTATGTGTTTGTAAAGAATCACTAGTGACCTCTCATGCCAACAATCCAATTGCAAGCATCACCTCGTAGCACCCCGATAGCGCGCGAGTATCGAACCTTACAATATACAACGAGGTCTAAAAACTAAAAACAAAAACAAAACAAAAAAAGATTTTATCAACTTTTTCGTAACCGCAAATCAAGAAGTGCCAATCAATATGTCAAATATATGCATACAATGTAACTCAACCATGTTTCAATAGACCACAAGTTCAATAGATTTGCAAAAGCGCGCGCTAGGGGCGAAAACCAAAAAACAACAATAATAAAAAAATAAACATCCGCAGAGCGGGAAGTGAGCGAATACCCTACGCGTCTAAAAGTCCGATTATCTAAAATCTAGCGAACCATCAGAGTTTAGATGTTTTTATTAGAGATGCTGCGAATGTAGATTTTCAGTCCTTCGTGGATGCGAAAACGGATGCGGATATCATTGGAAGGTCAAGTTTTACGAGAAATAATTTCGCATAGAGCAGCGCTTCCATCGGATGTTCGCGTGCAACAAAAAACAGTGGCGCTCAATCCAAATCTAAAGCCTATCTCTTTTGTTTTTGTAATACAATTTTTTAACTTATTTCTCTATGTAGCATAGTACATTTTACAGAAGATATATATGTACCAAATGCAATTATTCCTGAGCTAAGTACTCGTCAAAAGCGATACCTTCAATTATTAAGCTCACCTATGTACTTAAATAATTGCGCCGAAGGATCAGCATCTTTCGCAGCTAAATCAATGTGATCCTTCATAAAATGTGAGTAAATTTCTAACTGCAGCCTCGTGTATGGTTGCTTAACTCTTTCTGCGACAAAAACTAATTTTTTTAATGTAAAAAACCACTAATTACCTTATTAAAATCATAAGAACTTAGGTTTCTGTGGATCTCCGTTTGCTAAATTGTTGTCGGTTAGAATTTTCCAATATTCGACTTTTGTTTCGGAAAAAGGGAGAACCAGATTTTCTACAATCGAAAGTTGATACAACAAATCCGAAGGGAACAGAAAAAAATTCGAACATCGAATCTGTTCTACTCGACAATTTCTTACAGAGTACGAATCACTCGAAAGCGAACAAATTCTCTTTCGAATAAAACAACAGAGTAAGGGCCCTGTTATTCAACAGTTTCACAGGTTTTTCCCAACATCCGTATTCACAGATTTTTTGCGGCTTCGGAGCAGCCCTATAGTTTATGTGACTTTGTATTTGTTTGTGTGTGTGAGTTTAAGGGTAAATGCGCAGTCATTATTGTCGTGCACACACGATCCATAACACTGATTTGCTCACTTTTGGCTTTTTATTTGCCTTTTAAGTTTATGATTTTGACTTATTTGGCTAACTATTTTAAAATAAAAGGTTCATAAGCCACAATAACAACAACAAAAATTTGAAACGCGCAGCAAAGTGACTTAAACTGAAAAGTGCTAGAAGGCGGGCGGACGCCTAGTGGCTGGTGGTTTGGTTCGTGGCATGCAGCATATGAGATGCCACGCCAAGCGATGATGAACATACAAAAACACAGCCGACGGACGGACGAAAACTGGACGTTTCCCTAGTTTGATAGGTCTATGCTTAGTTTCAGTTAGCAAATGGTAGTTGATCTGCATGCTCTCCGTGCTGAGGGGCGCTGAGGTGGTTATCAGGTCATTGTTGTTGTTGTTGCAGTTGCTGCTGCTGAGAAGCGTGTCTGCTGCGTTTGGTGATTTTTGACAGTTCAGGTGAATTATGAGAGTTTGATGAGTTGGCGAAAGCAATCGAAGGCGAAACTCCAAAACAATTCAAAACAGAAATACAACCAACAAAGAAACGAATAATAGTAAGCTGAATGATTGAGTAACTGCTGAGTTGCCATGCAAATGCAGACTGGCTTGTTTCATGAAGCACGACTAACGAATTTAGAATGTAGAATGAGACGAAACATGGAAATAGTTTGGGTTGTGGCATGTCAAGTGGTGTTAAACTGGCGTGACCTTAACCACAAAACATTTTGATGTGGACTCAAATAGAGTTGGCAAGTCAATGAAAAATTGTCAGAATTCCATTATGATGAATTGCGCGATTCAAGTGCATAGCTAAGCTAGAGTCACCATGACAAAAAGTACCAGCTCTGCACACAAAGCAAGAACTCAAAGTTGGCTGATTATCTCAGATACAATGGGAATTGAAAGCACAGATTCGCTCTATACATATGTATAGATACTAACGTATGTATATAGGTATATTGCCGTTATCTTGGCTAATTCACACACTACCAACTGATTAGCCGATAAGATAACAAAGTCACAAGTCATTTACAGGGAGGCGCGCATTACTTTATAGGCAGTTTGCAGCTCGCAAAGCTTCTAAGCGAGCTCTACCCCGCAACGAGCGCCCCTTTGCATTTTGCGGGTATCTCACATTCATATCTAGCTAGATATGAGAAATTTTTCAAAAGCAATTATTGTGCAAACATGCAAATTATGCACTTAAATGTGCAGCTTTGTTTTAATAGCGATGCGACGTCGCGAAGTAGCGGCCAAAGGTAGAGCAGTTGAGCACAGCACCTAGCTAAACACGATTGTTGATCTGTTTGTAAATAGAGATGCAGATAGATTTAACGCTAGCTGCACGCCACTTGTCTTACGCCGCTGCTGGGTAAGTGCAAAAGATACTCCAAGAACCGCAATCGGATAATGACAGCGGGAGTAGTTTTTTGTTTTATATGACTGCCACTTAGCTGCAGGTGAATACATATCCATATATACAGTGACTCAAGCAATTATTCGTACAATATTTCTTGCACTAATATGCAAAGCAAATGGTATCAGAGACTAGCAATACGAGTTTCTTCACTCCACGAGCTGACAGACTATCGAATATGTGTAATGTCGACTGAAATAATGAGTTCTCTATTAAAACTCTTTAAAATAAAACTCTTGGAAAACAAAGAGTATTGCTGCGGGTACTTTACAAAAACCCCAGCACAAACATAAGAAAAAAAATACCCTGCCTGTTATGTACTTCGCTTAAAATGGACAACAAAATTAAGAAGAAACAAACGAGTGCAGAAATTCCCCCAACTCAGTCGAACTCAAATCCACAGAAAATGTTTATAATACATAAACAAAGCTCATTAAGTTAGGTTAGATACAGTGGCAGTTGCCTCAGGGGGAAGCCCACTAGGCCACTTTTGCTGTTCGTTGTGATACCACGTTCACTAACGGTAAACTGATTTCTAGTTATTATATTATAGTCAAGCTCATTACTTCCATGAATTAATATTTCATAAAGTCGAAATCAGTCTTCTGACCAATATGGCATTGAACCAAATAACAACTAATAGTTTTTTTCAAAACCAAATAACAACTAATAGTATTTTTTGCTAACCAATTTTACAACACATATTTATTTGGCAAATGAACTTTCTCTTTGAATTTTCATTTTTGTATTCAGATGAGATGCAAAATCGGTTACAGGGTATACTTTGTCGCTGTCCTTTGGAGTCTACAATAACCGGATTGTACTGTATATTGTCTTATAATCTATTCCAGAAGATGGAAGAGCTTTTGGAAGTACTTTCGCTTTACTTTAATTTGTTTTTTTTCCTTTCTTTGAGTTGCCTTCATTGCTCGGAAAGAGAAAATTATTGGATGCTTAAAATTTACCTCCAAGAATAAACCTAAATTTACCAGGTTTATTTTGCGAATATCCTTAACCCTTATCGAACTAAACATTCTTGCCTTTTCCCAAAAAATAATATAGCGAATTATAAAGCAAACTATAAATCAATAAATATTTAAAAAAAATAAAAATTAACCTATATTTTAAGAAAATGTTTAGTTTAGAAACACTTCCAAAATAGAACATTTTTAGGCAATTTTCGAGATATCCACACAAAAAAATTGATCAGAAATTTTCACATCGGAAAATCGCAAAAAATATTCAGCGTATAACTATTTGAGTTACTGTATGTATATATGTACAAAGCAGGGGGTTATGTGTTAATAAATTTAATAAATTTCCAAAGTAAATACCTTAAAGCAGAAAATCATATCAATGTTTAAAGCTTGATTACTCTGCAACGGCCAATCTGACTAAAATTTCCGTTTAAACTTTTTCGTGGAGATTTCAATTTGCAACCAAAGCGTATGCTTTAATGGTTTGGCAGGTTTACACCAAAAATTACATTAGTGCTACAAAATGTAGCTAGCAATGATAGAACTCTAGCAATTAATTCAATAATTACTTTTAGAGTTTTTTTTTTTTGAAAAGTAATATCAACACAGTTTTCAAAATTAAACATATGTATTGGACCCCGTCTAATACACATTCATACATCCCATATAAAAACACAAGAAATTGATAAATTTGTTATAAGTTATTGCTGAAGGTGAGCGAAAGAAGACAAGTGAGGGAGTAGAGAAAAAGGATGTAAATAAAAACAAAATAAATAAAAAGATTTTAAAGGAAATATTAAAAAATAAAAAATAGAAAAAAAAAATGTTTTAAAAACGTAATCCCAAGGTGTCACCAAACTTTAGGCCCGAGTACGCAATGTGGGAGCTGTCAGTTGCAAGATTACGAGCTACAATGCAATGCCTAAATATTATAAACATAATTTATAATAAAAAAAAAAGAAAACTCTGCAGCACAACAAAGAATTTTGAACGTTTCGTCTGCTATATGGCTTCACAGTTGCTCATATCTCTTGCGGTTTGTTGTTGTTGCTGTTACGAGGCTCTTCAAGATACTATAGTAAAAGTTGATAGCGATCAACTTTTTCTTTCTTTACATACATATTTCTGTGCTTGTATCTCAAAAGCGCAACATACTCTAGCGCACAGCACGTACTCACAGATACTCAATTCTAAGCGACTCTATTCAACCTGAGAAGAAGAAGAAGATTAAGCAGCAAAAGCGAAGATTTGCTTGTGGACGATGGGCACAGCAATGCTTGGCACTCATAAAGCGAAGCCCACAATGAGATCTGCAAATGATAGCAGGGAATTTAAGATTGTTGTTGCTTTTGGTAGATTTTTGTTGCAACCATTTATTTTTTACGGAAATACTTATAGAAGCTTAGAAGGTTTTCGCAACATTGTTTCTACAGAATGCATTATATTTTCAATTCAAAATCATTGTTCTCGATATGGAAATGTCTTAAAAAATGTTGCTCCTTCGTTTGCATTTTGATCGGCCTCGGTTGAAATCGTCACAGAAATTATTTAAAAAAAATCCATTCTTTCCAAATCTAATAATTTAGACTGCGCATAATTTTTTCCGTTGCATCAAAAATAAAGAAATCTAAAAAATCATTGAATGACATCGTCGCTAAGCCATATCGGCAGTGTTTTTGTTGTTTTTTCTAGCTGCAAAAACACTCCCCGAAGGTTTTGGGGAGTGTTGTCGGAATTTGCCAGTCCTTTGCCAGATATGAACCCCGTACGCTGCGGTACTTCCTTGCGATACTGCCCGACTGTCGTGGTAGGGATTTGGTATGACCAGTGGAGCCTTCTAGGGCATGGCACCCGTCCTTCCGTAAGGAAGAAAAAGATGGGTAATGAAAGGTGAGAGGCATCATATCCGTAGATCAACCATCGAGTTGCACGTCATTACCTTTGTGCATATTAGTAGCCTCTTACGACCGGTATGCCTACATCGGGCATATTCTAACCCCCTAAGCCGCAGGGTTCCCATATCGGCCATCTCGAGATTTTGCTTTTTCGCTTATTAACGACACACACACACACCCTTGTATTATAGACACTACAGAAATTCGCGGGCTATTCTCTGGCAATGGTCTAATAAAAATTCATGTGTTTCGTTCGAACTCCTCGCGATTTGCACAGAAAGTACAAAATGAGTCACCAGGCGAGTAAAATTAGTAAAGAGTTCTACAACCAAAAATATTTTAAATGATCTCAGAAATCAGCAAATTCTTAGAAAATCCGTCCATAGCAATGCCTTATTATGATTGAGTAGCTCCACCGAAAGCCAAGCAATGAATGGAATCCAAACTTTTCTCCTTCGGTAAAAAGTTATAACAACAGTACGATGGATGAGGGCCTGAAAAAGCATTTTTTTTTTAATTTTCCGATACTCATTCAACGAAATTAGTATTTACCAGTTGTAAGAAATACTGAAAAACTTGGAAAACGTATTTTTGGTAAAATGGCATGACAGTTTAAAAAAAAATTTATTTATTTCCTTTGCAGAATTTATAATTACAAAAGCACAATTTAAATCAAATTTCGCCCAAGTCGTAATGATAGATTTCCATACGAGTTCGTCTTGACGTAGAGCAACCCATGACTATATTTTAATATATTAAGTTTCTCTCGCTTTTGCGCTTTAAGAACTTAGCCATTTCATATTTTCATTGCATCTCCGCCTCAGAAGGTATTCCCTCACCTATGCCAACAACTTAAAATTCCCAGATTATAAATGCTTTGTGCGCTGCGCCGTTTAATGTTGACTGGTATTGTTGTGGTTGTTGTTGATTCCTTATCTGTTGCTCGTTGCTTGCGTCTGGCCTAGTCATGACTAGATATGTTTGTAAATATGTATGTACGCGCTCTTCTTCAAATATCCATATAACACACGATTTTTACTTGGCTTTGTCCGTTACTCTTCTTATTTTTGTTGTTTATCCTGTTGTTGTAGCTATGCTGTTCATATATCTGCTGCTTGCACACCTCAACTGTTGCCAGTTCCAGCGTCATCCCCCATTCTAAGCTGAGGAACTTTACTACTGCCTTCTTGTCGCTTTCCCTGCCTCACAGTGCAACTGGCTTTTAACATATGTAGTACCTTCCTCCTCTCTATCTATTATGTTTGGATGCATGTTGTATGTTTGTTTGTTCGAAGGTGCATGCCGACATACTCGTACAAGAAGATTAATTGTGGCAAACGCGATTTCTTTTAAAAGTACTCACAGATAAATGAGGCACACACAAGCGAATGGAAATAGTTACGCTGATGGATATGATCGCATGAAAGTGCGCTGAGAAGCCAAGTTGAGTAGCAACGCTGGACACGCTGTTTGTACGATATGTTGCGAAAGGACATGTACTCGTATGAATAGATGGATGGACGTGCTGTTGTTCACCTATGAAGATAAACGTATGAGTATTTTTCGCCTTCTTTGATTTTTTTGCACTAAGAATTCTTACTTTTTTTTATATTTTTATGCGGAAAGAATAAAGCAAGAAGCTCAATATGCATTAACCATAAGCCACGAGCTATCGCTTATTGAAATCCAAAATGCGGCGTAAAGGGCTAGAAATAACATTTTTTCATTCTCCTATTAAAATCTTAGCTAATCAGTTAGTTTTAGGAGTTTCTTATACAACTGCGGCCCAAATTCTTCTTCGTATAATAATTTAGATCTTAAAAGTTTTTTCGCGATTTCCCCACACTTCCTTAGCAAAAAAATCAAAAATTTATAACGCCAAACCTTTTAACACTTCCTTTTTTTAGCGAGTGACGCCAAATAGGTTCCGCAAGCGTGGCTGCGTGTAAATGCAACTCAACGCTATCATGCCATTAGGAAATTTCTCTTTGATTTAATTCTATGATAATATTAATGATGAGCGCATATTGCACCACAGTTATGTGTGTATGTATGTTGCACAAGCATTTGGGTAAGTGTACCGGAATCTTATATATAAATAGACAAGATGAATGCAATGTAGAACCGTTTTCTGCTAAACTATAATTCTAAGGTATACAAATTATATATGTATAGATAAGAAATTTTGAGGTGTACTTTTATCCGTAAATAAAAAAAATTTTAAAAATCATTTTAATATAAAAAATTTAACATAAAAGTCACACCACTACACATTTACTTATTCACAATATAGACACGCTGTGTGTGTGTACTTGCTTTCTGTGTACTATGCTGAATCGTGAGCATGGCCGAGGAGTTGCTTTGTAGGAAAAAATTAAGAGCCGTAGTAGTGTGAGTAGACTTGCCATGCATGTTTTTGTGTTATTCGCGTGGTCGGCTCTCACTGTGAGTGCGAAGAGTTGGTAGTGGACCAATGAAAAATAAGTATTCGCACTATAGATACTCTGTTGTGTCATCCATTTTTGCTTTAGTTGTTGTTATTGTATTGATTACTGGCTACGATGCCCAGTGTCAGCAATGTAAAATATGAGCAAATATGTAAAATTCATTGCTGATACCTACAAACAGAGTTTACAAAAATAAAATAAATGATTACTCATAAAGAGTATTAAACACCGAAGAAAATTAAAGGAAAATAGAGGAAAGGAAAAGAATTGAAAGGAAGGAAAATTAAAGGAAAGAAAAGGAAAAGGAAAGGGAAGGGAATGGAAAGGATAGGAAAGGAAGGAAAATTAAAGGAAAGAAAGGAATGGTAAGGAAATGAAAGGAAGGGAAGGGAAAGGAAAAGAAGTTTGAGAAAAGTAAAAATTAAAATAAGATAGTAAAAAAAGAAATCAAGGAAAATAAAAATATGTTAGAGGAAAGCAACGACATAGAAAGGAAGAAAAAAAGGCGGATAAAACATACCTACAGCAAAAAAATAAAATAAAATAAAGTTTATTGGTTGAATTTCAACCACTGGGCGAACTCTAGTACTCTTGAATAGACAATATGTGAACTACAGATGTGTTGAAAAAGTCGTACTTTCTTAGTATTTTTCATTTCTTACATTTCTTACAACAGTTACTTAGATAACCTTTTGGGTAACATCAAATCCTGAGCAAAGCAAAATGAATTTTCATTCCAAAATTGTCTCTAAAATTACAGAATATTTGTTAATAGAGCAATGACACTATTCGCCGAAAACCCCATTATCATCGGTCATTTTGTAGTGGTTTAGGGCAGTGAACTGACCTACTATACGGAAGGCCCCAAAGCTAAAAAAAGGAAAAGGCAGTGCTGAAATTACTTCAAAAAAGTGTTTTAGAAAAATAAAATCTTCATCTGCCTATTAGATAACGCATGGAGTCGGCATAAACTTGCAGATCCTACCCATTTGTAGGAAAAATTTACAATAGCACACCCCAAATAACAAGACAAGACTTAAAAACCTACAAATTATGTAAAATGGACAAACCATAAAAGCAATAACAAAAAATAAAAACCGGAGCACTAGGTACACGCACAAGAACCATCTTCTAAAAAATAGATAGAAGAATATAAAATAACCAAAAGTCCAGCAGACAAGACCTACATATAGACAGAAATTCTGAAAAATCTTGTACGCTTGTTAACAGATAACAACAACTATTAAAGACAAAGTTGTTTTAGGCAGTAAACTACTGCACTTGCGACTCAGGACTATTGGTATTAGTCTGACGAGATATCGTGGCTGGTGTCGAAATAGTACTATAACTATAGCCTGTATATGTTTGTTGCTTTTTGATTTTTCGATTAAAATAAACAATAACAATTGCATAAGAATTATCATAAACTAGTCTCAAACTTACAAAATATTATCAAAGAACTTTTTGCAATGATTTTATTTTTTAGAAAAATTATAATTTCTTGAATATGCTGCTAACCAAAGCTCTTATCGACTTTCCATAAAAAGTATTACAAATCTTAAATGCAAATTTTTCAACCCTAACTAATCATTTTTTATTTATTTATTTTTTCACGGATATAAGAGCCCTTCAACAACAACGCGACTTGCATGAAAGGGGGTCTAGTGGAGAGTTTTGAGGTTATTATTGTGAGCTGATTCTTTTGCGCTCGTAACTTTGAGACTCTTAGATAATAAATGCTAATATCAGGAAAAATTGTTTTTTGGATTACATATTTGTATCTTGGTATGTTAGCGCTAGAACCTAGTCAAGCCATATACACTGAGGTGCAAACTTGAGTCAATGAGAAAAAAAATTACTATTTAGGAAAAAACATAATTTGCTCAATTTTTTTAAGCGATGTTATTTCGCTATTTCTTAGAATATAGCTTAAGTTACTAGAATCCACCTCAAAAATTTAAACATTGTGCAAAGGTATACAATTTTCATAAATTTTTGTAAATTACCTCATTGACTCAATTTTACACCCACGTAAATTCAATAAAAGAAAATCAGTTTTATTTAGTATTTTATCCAAAATCCTTTATTTAATTTTAATTCAACTGTTCTTTTTGGCATACTTTTATAAAGCTTTGTAACAAATTCAGGTGATATGGCATACCATTCCTCCTCCGCTGCATACCAGAGGTCATTTTGGCCTTTGGGAAAAGACCGCTTCGCCATTTGTTTCTTTAAGGAATCCCAAAGATTTTCAATCGGATTAAGATCTAGACTTTGGGGAAGCCACTGCATTATATCAAAAATTATCAAAAAAGAATTAGGCAACATGTTTTTTCTCAAATAGTCTCTTTTTTTCATTGACTTAATTTTGCACCTCAGTGTATATTTTCTTTGTAAACTAACTAGGCCACTGAATAACTAGCATGGTGATAAGTAACGAGGTGTCCTAAAATAACTGCCCATGTATGCGAGTCATCTCCATTCTCTTGGTAAAACCGCTACACGGTATTCAAAACTGTTCTCCTATAGAAGAACGCTTTACCATATTTAATTCCTTAGATGCAGCTCCTACTTCGTAGTTCACCTATCTAATCTGGTATCTACACATACAAATCGGGGTCTTCCATTCTTGCCTCTGTTTTTGCATTTCTGTAGAATAGTCTAATATCAAATATCTCTCTGATTTTAGGGAGGTGACAAAGCCTAAAGGGGCAAAACTTTTCCACCAAGTTCAGAGCAGTTAGAAACACTGATGCCACTTGGTGTTTAAAAAAAATGCAACTTTTATTTCCCCTTTCCCCTCTGCCCTGCAAATATTATCGATTTTATTTTAATTCCTAGTTTTAGCAATTACATATAGCATCAATTATTTACCAATTAACGTCAATTCCCACGGCGTTTCGTTGGTGTTCAAAATCGCATTAATGAAACCAACATGCCACAAAGTATTTGATTTGTAGTGAGCAGCACTGACGCACACATCACTGCACCAACTTGAGAATGTTCGTAGCACATCACACGCCCACTCCTACATATGTGTGCACTTTGATTTTTTACACTAAATTTTGTTGGTTTCAAATTTTTTAAACGCAAAAATCGTGTAACATTAATAATAGCCAAATTGCTTAAAATTAAAAAAAAAGAATAATAATAATATTTTTTTCAATCCATTTTGGCGCCTTTGTAGGACATGCAACGTCAGTTTACAGTTGCAGAGTTTTTGCTGTTGAAAATACCACTTCGAAGATATTTGTTGAGCTTTTGTAAAATAGCAAATAAATCATTTTTATATGAACAAATAAATTTCGGGTACAAGCAAATACAACTCAGGCGTAATATCTGATCATGTGCGAAATATACTCATATGAACACACACACGAGCTCAATCGTTTAGTTATAACAAAGCAAATAAATAAGAAAAGAAATGAATGGCATGAAAGCAAGGGGCTGACTTAAAGTAAACAATGTAAAAGAAAAAAATTACAATAAAACGCCCCCTTTACTGTATCAGATTTGGTGGCAAGCCATCGTCTCCATGTACAAATGCATGTGCATATTATCGCTCATGGGCGGTGCTGTGAAAATTTATGACAACGCAGATCCCTTTCCATTCAATTTGGTACGAAAATCAGGCGAAGGTGAGGTTCAACGAAAAGTGCAAAGTTTTTTCAATTAGCACTCGAAAAGAAATATTTTTGAATTGTAACTTAATTGAAATAAAATAATATGGGCGCATGAACGTTGTTTTTTAATTTTGGAAGTGCTTGTGGCATTCGCAGCTTTCTACCTGCAATCAAATAACGTTTCATTTCATTATTTACAAAGCTTAAAACTTAATAGTTGATGCAACGGATTATGCAGGATTACAAATGAAACCAGCCGTACTCTTTGATCACCACATAAATTTATTCCTTTTTTTTTGGAAGTCGCCAATGACTACGTGACTATCCAAAGGCCAGTGCTTCCAATCATTTCAGTGTGGCCGAGTAATGAAAGTACCATGGCCCAACAGCACAGGGTTGCTCAAATGTAGTTTTCAACTTATTGATAGATTATATTTTCATGAAATAACGTGAAGTTATCAGGGGCTTAACTACATCTCTCGGGGGAACTCTTAGAACAATAAACATTTGGTATTTCCATGCGATTTCCCTCCGTTTCCGAATTCATAGAATCGAGAGCGTCTCTTTTGGTTCCAAACACAAGTAGTGTAGATAAGTATAAAAATATATATGTATGTATGTGCATATGCAAATAGATAAATTCGCATTTTTACATGCGTCAAACAGCCCTCTAAACGCAAAACAAATGAACTTTGATCGCCATCGTAATTTATGTAATCACAACTTATGGTTTGCATGAGCATAACTAATTTTGACAAATGATTATAGCAAAATATTTCTGATTCACTAACTTAAAGCGGGGACAGTTTTTTCAACAAAATATGAAAACTAAAGACGGAAAACGTAGTAGTTCATGATATGCGCATTTTGCATTTTTTTATACGAAAACACAAAAAAACTTAAATGGTGCTATAGTATGAGCAGCCAAACAAACAGACAAACACAAAAAAAATATATTTAAGCAAACCTGCGAGCATTTGTGGAGCGCAACGAAAGGAGTCACATACTTACATAAGTGAAGTGGGCGGGGCAGCATTGTCATGAGCAAAATGTTAACGACCAAATAATAAGTCACTGAAGAAGCACAAAAATATATTTATATCGCCTGCAGAAAATAAATCCAGGAAATAATAAAAACAGAAAATAAAAGAAATTTTTGGAAACTATGCAAAAGGGCGCAGGAAAACAAAAGTCGTCTGGAGCAAAAGTCGGCTGTGGCAAGTTCTGCGTGCATCTGTTTGAACATGTTTGGAGTTGTATGTTTCTGCTGTATTCGCTTGACGGACGTGAGTGAGTTCACTTAAAGACTCAGTCCTACTAACTGTCCGGGCGTGTGGGTGCTTAGAAGTTCTTTGCTATTTGAAAAAAAAAAAAACAGAAAAAATGTCATTACATTCTGCTAGCTTAATTTGTCATGAAAAATATTTGCCCTCACTATATTCAAATTCAAGTGCAGCTCATTCATATAACATAAGTAATGAAAGGAAATGTGGTATTGAGTTTACCAGTGCACATATAGAAGATTCTGCAGTTAACGGGACATTCAAGTTCCCAGACTTTAATGCTAAACAAAAATGGTTTGTTGGTAATTTGGGAAATGTCTTGAAACGAGCTGCAATCTTATACTTCGCAGGATATTTTGTTTGAATATCAAAAGAATTTGTATTGAACAAAAGATTTTAAAAAGCGATGAATGAGTTGGAGACATTTTCCAAAATGTCTTATTGCCACAGATTTAAATGGGATGTTGTCTGAACCTTTGATTCTTACAATGGGATTGAGCTACCCTAAGTCGAATTTTGAAGTTAACGTAAAGGAATCCTTCTGGCTGCATAGACACAGATATAGATGTTAGATCTGCATCTCCTAATAATCGTCTTGATTTCGACTTTTTCCATCGATATGTTCGTGTCGACATTTCATAACAATAGCTGATTCGCTACATCAATATTAGCACCCCTCCAAAGATTAAAATTGATTAACTTCCTAATTTGTTATCTTCTCTGATAGCAGAGTTGCAAAACTAACCCTTTTCTGAGTAGATGAGACGTATGCGTTGTTGTTGTTATTATGTTATTTGAAACATATCCCCCGTGCATTCAAAATATTCGTGCCAAACGATTTGCCCACAAGCAAGTGGGTAAACGAAAAACACGAAAAACACGAAATTAACAAATATCGCTCATAATGGATTTAATTAAAATGCCACACAAGTTGTTTTGGTAATTTCCGAATTAAGCTGACTATAAACCATATTAACTCGCAAATGGTTAGTTGTAGTTTTTGCTCATTCACAGTCTCATAGTTCATGCGAGCGCTTCACTTCCGTTCAACTCAACGGTCCACACCCGGAACCGTGGGTCCATACAAACACTACAAAAACGAGTAGCCCTGCTGGTGACCGCATGATCTGTTTGACAACTCGAAAACAGTTCAACGAATTCTCATTCCTTACAAGACGTTGCATTTTAAAGTGACGATCCATTTTGCGGCACAGTGGCAGTGGCATTGCACGTTTTTGTGTGTTGCATGTGATTAAATTAGCCGTACCGTGTTCCCCACATCACCGTCCCAATGCGCAGGAGCGCTTTAATTGTCGAACGTGGGAACATAATGCCGTTCGTGGTTGATATTTTCTTTGCTGCTTCTTTAATTTTATCTCATTTTTTACTTTATTTTATTATAACCCTTTTTAAAGTTTCAAAGCTAAGTGAGTGTGTTGTTGCTGCATGCCTACGCCTCGTTTTGCCTTGTGGGCTTGCTTAGCATGTTTCTTTTGCTAATTTCTTTGCATTAAATATTTGATGTCTTGTTGGTTGCTTATTGCTTTTATTGTGCTTATTAAGTTTAAAAAATTATTTGCTTTGTACGACAATTTATAGTTAATGGCTGCGTTTTTTTTTTGTTTTTGTTGCTTTGCGTGGCGCCTTTTATTTCATTTTTGCATTGTGCTCAACTAATTTCAAATGCATAAAATGTTAATGCTAATTCCAGAAACATAAACATCATGTTGCAGTTGCAGCGGTAAACAATTGTTGGTACATTCACGCGCGCAGACAAATTCTCATTGCCGGCGCGTCACAAATAATAAAGTCGCAAGAAACTAATGGATTTCGTCTGCGCCGGTTGACAATTTTTCCCGGGACTGACAGCGCCGCATGCGCCACTGACACTGGCGTACATGTGGCGCTGTCACCTGGGTTCGCGCAGCGGTAAAAGCCTCAAGCCCACTAAGTAGCTGATTTATTGTTTGAAATAATTTCGTGTGACGTGCGCGTACATCTTTCGTACGTTGGTTCGTGAATAGATTCTCACTCTTTATAAAATAGATCGCGATCGGGCACATTCACAGCGGATAATTGGACCGCATGTAAATAGTTATTCCATGTTTGTTATTAGTACACCTTTGGTTGCCTGCAATGCGACAATATTTCAGGAGCTTTCATTATCTAAATAAACTGTTCGCAGTTTTTTGTTGTTGCTGTCGTTGCGTTCCTCAAAATATTCCATTCCAATTTTTAATGATTGTTTGCATTTTTTATTATTTTTAATTACAGCCTACAAGCTTGCTTAAATGATGAGCTTATTTTTATGTAAGAAATGTCGATAAACTGAGTTGAGTTTCACGAAAATTACGCTGTTCTTTTAGGTTTGAGCAAGTCATATTGGGCAGACTGCTTTTAAAACCAATCCTGGGGGCTGTTTCCAAGTCCTTCAAGCAATGAAATATTTATCTAAGAGTTGCTTCGCTCCCAATCAAAATCCATATAACAAGCTGATACTGGGACTAAAAGGCATACTTGCAACTACACTCAGAACTCCTTTTACCGGGCATTTAGTTCTAGTAGTAAGTATAAGTAGTTAGTACTCGGCATATGCATAAGCCCTAGTTGCCATCGGCATTTCCGTATCGTCGCCATTATTCGATCTAAATCGTTCCAGTGCTCAGTCTCAACTGTGCCGCACGTTCGCTTAAGTGCAAAGGTCACAATAAATTATATGTAACCCATTTGCAAAAGTTGCTTTATATTCTTAAGTTGCTTTTAACGATTGTAGGTAATCATACATATCACTTCTGCTGTTTGTTGTTGTGTAAATTCGTTATACTGCTGGGACTTAGTTCGTAAACGCAAACAGTCGTCCTCCAAATTGATTTCCTTATAGTGTCTCTATTCAATCGCGTTTAATTTAAATTTTGTTTTTGTATTCTATACATGAGAATTTTAATTAGGCTAAGACATTTAGGCTAAGACATTTTTAAATTTACGGTTTTTATCCGAATTGATATTTTTAATTTGTAAGATTTTCATCCAGAAATATTGCTGTTTTGTAGGTTTTCTAGATTTCTTCTTCTTCTTTAAATGGTCATCTAACCGCCTGGGCGATTTTGACCGTCCAACATAGCTCGCCAGTCGTTTCTTCGTTGCGCGAACTGCCGCCAATTGGAAACACCGCGGGATCGCAAATCGGTCTCCACTTGGTCTTTCCATCGGAGTGGTGGTCTCCCTCTTCCTCTTCTTCCACCGGCGGGTGCCGATAAGAATACCTTCTGGGCTGGAGCATCTTCGCTCATTCGCTGAACTATGTCGGCATCTGCGTTAAGTTCATACAGCCCATCATTAAATCTTCTTCGGTACTCGCCAACGCGTAGAGGTCCACAAATCTTTCGAAGAACCTTTCTCTCGAATACTCCCACAGCCGCCTCATCAGATGTTGTTAGTGTCCACGCTTCTGCACCATATAGCAGGACGGGTGCGATGAGGGACTTGTAGAGTGTTGTCTTCGTTCGTCGAGAGAGGACTTTACTTTTCAATTGCCTACTCAGTCCGAAGTAGCATTTGTTTGCAAGAGTAATTCTTCATCGGATTTCTAGGCTAACATTATTGTTGGTGTTAATGCTGATTCGCAGGTAAACGAAGTACTTTACTATTTCGAAATTATTGCTGAAACCAGTGGCTTGGTTGCCAAGGCGCGAATGCGCTGACTCTTTGCATGATGACAGAAGGTACTTCGTTTTGCCCTCGTTCACCACCAATCCCATATTCCCTGCGTTTTTTTTCTAATTTGGAGAAAGCAGAAGTTACGGCGCGGTTGTTAATGCCAATGATATCATTATCGTTTTTTAGATTTCAATGATAGAAAATCCTCATGAAAGACTCTCAGGACAATTTTAGGTGACGCCTTAATTAAAAAAAAAAGACTTTTAGTAGTAATCTTTTGTTACCGAGTTGCAGAAATTCGCCTTTCTTAAAGTTTTTCAGCTCTGTTTCCCAAGAAAATGCTTTGAGTATCCGAAGGAGCGTTGCAAAAGATTGTGTTAAACTTTAGCTTTCGTTATTGTAAGTCACAGTATTCACGATTTTTTATTTTTTTGCGAATAAAGTACCTCATTTACTTCGGCTTCTTGATTGAGTTCTTCCCGCACAAACGAACTACCGCAAGCGTGGGAAAATGTTTTAGTTGGTTTAACAATAGCAACACCATTAATTAAATGTTGGACACAACTACCAATATTAGCAATAATCATTGGTTTGTAGACAGGAGCAGTACACAAATCAGTTAAACAGCAAAGCCGAATTGCGCCCTGTGACAAGTCCAACCCTCGCCATTGAAGCAAATCATAGAAATTTTCTATTTTGATTGCATTCCGGAAAAAAGGGAGAAAATTAATTGCTTAGCTTGGTCTGGAAAATAATAACTAACCTAAATATATTGCGCATTGTTGACAAGAAATGGTAACAGCACCAACAACAAATACAGCAATACCAAGCAACACAACAAAAAGAACTAAAGCGAACAGCGACAACGGCAAAGCAATGACAGTAACAACAAGAGGAACAGCAGGGATAACAGCGACGCCAAGCAACAACAGCAAAACTAGCAATATTGAGTAGCAAAAAAGCAACACAAACAACAACAATAACTAGAAATGAAATCAAAATAATATAAATAACAACAAAACGACGTTGTCCTAGTCATTAAAGTGAGCTGGTAAAACAAATAGCACAGCAACAACAACAATGACAAAAAATACGCAAAAAGCGTCCCACCCATCCTGCAAGCGGGCTCAAGCCCATAACTTACTGTATTTTGTTGTTGTTGGATGCATTTCAACTGAACGCGGCGTTACAAATGCTCCAGGGCACGATTCGCAGCCATCACTGCCACCTCCCAAAATGTGATGCTGCTTTTGGCTTACTTTGTTGCTCATTTCAAATTAAAAGCTTCGCTGGAGTGTGTGCGAAGCTGGCAATGCGAGTTTTGGTTAAACAAAAAAGAAGCAAACTCGACCATACACCACTCTTCGAGGGCACTGAATCGTGATCATTTACTTGCTTAAGCTACTCCTGAATTTCCACACAGACTTTTGTGTAATGTAACGGTTTAATTAATTACTGCACGTTAGGTCGTCGCATTGCACGAGCGGTAAGCGCTGGCAACAATAACAAAAATAACAAAGCTGCTACCACTTAGCCATTCTACTTAACGCTAGATATATTTACAGTTACCATCGGACGCGGCTGACGACTGGCGACTTTTCCAGACCAGAACTTGCAACTGGAGTTTTGTTTTTGTTTCTTTAACTAAAAAGTTTCTAATGAATTGGTGAAACAGTTCGCTGCCAAGTGATAGCGCACTTTTGTGCTGGCCACGTTTTCGCTTCCAAAGCTTGAGCTTTTTTCTTAGCTTTCCATCTTGTCATGATTCATTAACTGTATATTTTTGAGTAAGGTTTTGCGTCTATTAGCTGCATTTGCTGCCTAATTATGGCACAATTTTAATTCAGAGAATTTTGTGTGCCTTTTACGTCTGCATTTACTACTTGTTGTATAGTCCCTTTCCAAAGGGAAAGTATTACCAAAAAGCTCTGAAAGCATAAACATCTGATGCTTATAGCGCTTTAAATTGATGAAAGCTTCCTTGTGTGAATTCCAAAGTTTTAAAAAGCTCTCATACTCTTAGTTCTACGTCTACGCTCTACCCGGGCACTCTTATTTATGAAAGCTTTCATATCGACTCGAAAGCTATGATGGGTAAATGCAGGCTTGCCAAAGTATTATCTAAAGCACCTAGATACCTTGGGAAATTATTTGCTTAATTTTTATCCCCGTTTAGACATTTTATATTTCGAAGGAATTGTAATTTAGTTTGCTTTACACTTTGTTCTCATTTCCTTTGCATCATATTCTAAAATAACTAAACCAAATGAATCAGATTTCCACTTGCGCCTATCTGCAGCCTGGTCTCCCTTCAAAACCCTCTCCCTGCCTGTTGAATTTCGATTTGCCACATTTGATTGCATTTATCTAATATCTTTCCACGGCATACTGTCTGCCTCCTAGTTTGGTTAGCCGGAGCCCTGCCATTCCCTCATCCAGCTAAAATTTCCTGTACTATCGTAAACCAAGCACTTTTTTATTTTGTAAGATCTGATTTGGTGCTATATGGTTGAGTGGGGATTAAAAAATAAATTCGCTGCAAATACTCAGTACCAACAACACAACACCAAACATACATAATCACATTCACAGACATACGTACATACATACAAGCAATGGGATATAGATAATACACATGAATCAAAAATTCTGTTACTGATTCTTTGCGAATTTTCCCCCACATGACTCCGGGTTCTTAGTGCTTTGGGTCGCGTACGAAACGGCCTCTTACATACATACATACGAGTATTTCACTTGCAATGTGTTTTGTTGCTTAGGCTGGGTGTTGTATATAAAGTTTATCTTGTATTGACTAGTTTTCTTGTTGTTTCTCGAAATATTTTCATTGTGGTTTATTGTTGTTCTTCTTCGTTTTTTATTGTATTTTAACTGGTTGTTGTTATTTGTTGTTGCCTACATGTTGTATATTAGTATTGTTCTTGCTGTTGTTGTAACCCATTCACTTGGCACCTGGATAATGATAGCATTGTAGATTTGTTTATACTCGTACGTACATTTTTTCTTTTTCTTTTTTCGTTTATTCTTGAGATGTATAGTCTAGGCGGCCCGCTGCTTACCTTCATTCTTCCATTCTCTTAGTATTTACTATTATTTTACCGATTTGGTATTCTTACATACCTATTTACTTGAGCTTAAATGCTGAACCACAGAAGTAGTCCACATAATACCAGTTTACAACTAGAATTTTCTGACTGTAGTCCAACTAGTTCGAAAAAGAACATACATATCTTAGAAACGAACTATTTTTGTGCAAAACCCCCATGTAAGGCGACCACTTAAACATTATTCTCTACATCATACGGCTTTCCTCACTTGGCATGATTGAACTAGAATTTGTTGGCCCACTTTGAACTAGTATAATTTCGATATTCTTATCGGTTCCCGCCTGTGAAATGAAAGAATGGGGTCTCCCACTCAGAGGCAAAGAAAGTGGAGACCGAGTCCCATGGCGTTTTCAATTACCACTTGTTTGCAGAGAGCAGAGAGCTGGCGCACTCTGTGGGACACCCAAAATTTATTTAAAACAAAAGGAATAATTAGGTCGTTTGATATATTTATCTTCGAAATCTAACAGTTTACAGCTCGTGAGACTACCACCCAGTACCAGTTAATTGCATAGTTGAGCTTCGTAGTTAAACCAGTTTCCAATCAGTTTACAATTAGTTGCTTTGGCTGTAGGGTGGCATGCACACGTGAGTACTTGCCGTTTCGGCATACTAGCGCCCCGTCCCTCTACCATCAAAGTTTAGCTAGCCCGTGCGGCATAGACGTCGTGTGAACATCTTCCAAACTCAACTCATATCTGTGCGCGTTGCAACATTGGCACAATGCCGCATCGCCATCTGTCCATCTGAGCAGTCTACCTGTAACCAACATTGCCGCTGTTCGTCTCCTCACTAGTATCTTTTGCTGATTTAACGCTTTAGTTCGTTGAATTTTATTGCATGAGCGTAACTAACGTTTTAGTGAGGCGCTCCGTGGCTTGCAGATGAGCAATTCTTTCCTAGGCGTACGTTGAGCAGTCACAGCGGCTGGGTGGGGTCTGCAGTGAAATATGCTCGTAGATATTTATGTGTGTATTTGTAGCCGAGTTGCTGGTGTTGTACCTTTTTAAGTTTTCGACTTAGTTAAGTGGAAAGTTCTTAAGCGCATTTTCCGATTCGGCATACTCCCGCTTAAAAAAGTCGATTTGCTGCCGCCAAGGAAGGCATGACTGGACCGAGCGCCGTTATGATTCACGGTTTCGCTATGAATGTTAAGCGTACGAAATTTATATAACTTGCATTGTGGCTTATGACTATTCGTACTTTTGGGCAATGGGTTCGTGGTGGTTTCAAGTTGAACGCAAGCGAAACAAAATGGAATTTTAAAGAGCATTGCAAAGATTTCTAGACAAACCAGCTGCCCTACATTATACTTCGATTCGCAAATTTTAATTAGGAAAAAATATTTTTTCGTTTTCTTCTTCTTCTTCTTGACTGTGAAGTGTTAAATTAAGAGTTCAACTTTTCCATTGTTGAGTGTGAAAAATTTTCTGATTTGTTGGATTTAGAAAACATTTTATGCCTGATTGACGCTGAAATTGTTGTTGCACCGCCGAAATGCCTAAATCTCCGATGCAGTCACAACCAACAAAACCTAACAAAATCATCTGTTCCAGTTATTATGAGGCAATGAATTGCGCCGGTCAGCGTTAACGAATGATGGTCAAGAAATCAGTAAAAGAACAAAAGCCAAAACAACAACAATAGCAATATCATGGCCCATCCCGCATTTAGCCACCTGTATGTTGGGCAGTGTTGTTGTTGTTGCCACATGTTGCATGTGTATGCATCTTCTCCACTCTGGTTTATATTGCTATTTGGTTGTTGTTGATTTTCTTGTCGTTTCATTTTGTTGTTAGTATCGTCGTTGCAGATAGTTAAAACTATCGCACATCTCTCATGCCTAAGTACCTGCGGCAAATTTATTCCCTCACTAACTTGACGTTAAATTAGCAAAGTTCATGCTCGTTCAAATGCTATCACAACATTTTCCACACTTTTATTTCGCCAAACTAACGCTAAACGAGGGGCGGAGGAGAGCAAATTCGAAGTGCGGTAAAAGATGTTGGTAGTTACAGTTGTGTTCAATATAATAGTAGTGAAATTAAATTGGATATCGTTCAACGAAATAAAAGGAAGCTGTGTGTTTAATAATTATCATTTAAAATGTAGCGAATTCCATAACAGAAACCACATAAAAATAAGTTTCAAAGTTTACAAAAACTCCAGGAAAGTTAATTAAACTTTTAAGAATTTCCGTCGAAATTTCGATATTTTTGGGAAGAATTTTTGGAAATTTTTAAACACGCAATTTTATAGCTCATTCAATTTTACCAGAGCAAGTAACAAGTATCTCCAAATTTCTCCTAAATTTTTAGAACTTTTATTGTCAAGGATGTTGGGTATTTTTTTCCACACAAAATAAATTTTTCTTCATGCGTTGTATGGAATAAATCACTCAGCACCCTTGACGAAAAAAATTTTAAAAATTCAAGGAAGTTTTTGAGCGAGTTCTAACTTGTGCAATGCAATTGTTTGGTGTACAAAACTGCTAACTCAAAAATTTTCTAGAAATTCCGCCAAAAAAATTTTAAGATTTTGAAGGTCATTTCTCAAAGTTTAATTAACTTTCGTAAACTTTGTGTATACTTTGAAATTTCTTTTTATGTGGTTTCTATTATGGAATTCGCTACATTTTAAATGAAAGGCATTAAAATCGCAGCTTTTTCTTATTTTGTTGAACGATATCCAATTTGATTTATTGAACACTGCTGTATGCAAGCATGGAAAATAGAGGGGTTAGTGTCTCTAGCTAACCAAAGGCGGAACGCAATAAGGATCCAACGATCCAAGAGGAATCCGTGGTTTGGGCTTATTTGTAGAGGTTTTTTGTAAACAACACAAAAACCACCTTCGTATGAAGATTCTAGGAGGAGTAGTGTAGAGCGGATGAACCGCAAGGGTCAATTACGTGAATGATTTAGAGCATTACCTGACCTTTTTTTTATTTTACCTTACAGAACGTGAAGAATTTTTCTTCTGACTGGCTTTAAATGATCGCAAGTTGGTGTTTTTGAAAAGTTTCAAATGAAAAACATATACTCTTAGTTATATTTAATTATACACAAAAAAATATTCTTACATAAAATTTGTTTTCCGCAAAAAACTAATAACATTATATTTTCAAAATTATTTAAATAAAACTGTATAAACCATTAAAAATAGTACTTTCTTCTGATTGGTAAGACGCAGATATAAATATTCAAAACTTCTATAAAGCTTCGGAAAATATTCAATACAGGGTCTCAATATGAGTCCAAAAAATTTCGAAGTTCATATAAAAAGAGTCACTCCAAGTTCATAGAATTTGTAGTCATATTGGGTTCTTTTTATGATTCCTTTTGGTGTTCCAACGTAGAACGGTTTTTTGCTCATTTCAGGGTCCGAAAAGAGCTCATTCTTTAGTTTTCCATCCGTTTCGTTATCTAAGATCCATCTCACTTGATTTTAAAAGATTGACTCATGTTTCAAGGTAGTACTTGCTTTTTTCTTCTTTTTTCAAAGCCCACTTTCGAATTTTTTGATTGCAATCATTAGCGCGGAACTCCCCCGTACTAAGTTTGATTTAAATCCGCATTAAAAAAAAATATTTAATAGTTAGAACTGGCTTGAAATTCGATTCCAAGAACCCGACCGCTCCACGCTTCAGCGCCAAAAGAGTTGCGAGTGCTGTTATTAAGTTTTTTTTCGGTCAACGAACAGCGTGAACTACTAAACAGCTTCAAACCGGTATTAGCGCAATACAACGCTGGCGTTATGTGACTAATTACAAAAACAATTATGCCTTAGTAATCGTTTCTTAATAGATACGAATATAAATATGGGTTTGTTGTTGTTGTTGATGCCGAAACATATGCTGTTGATATGCCCCAACTAACTATGCTAACTGCATAATGACGTCTGATAATGATGTTGCCACAATTAAAAGCCAAACAGACAAGTGCAGCGCAAGACCTAGTCATTGATAATTAGCGCACAACAACAACTCAAACTGCAGCATAATGGAGCTGCAAGTAGCTTAGCGCCAAATGTTATAGCGGTGCTTGAAGAAAAGGAAGAAGAGCCAAATAACAAAAAACACTTAAAACTACGGTGTGGCACGCACGTGTTGCAAGCAAACTGCGCATGCGCCACAACGCCCCAGTAAAATTGTTAGTCCTGCAAAAATTAAATATTAGATTATAAATAATAACCAGAGCAAGCATACATGCACTTAAGCCACCTACATCTGCACACATTCATTTGTTTGTATGTAAGTGAGTAGATTACTGATGTATATGCACCGCTATAACGTTTGATATGAGTAATTGCCACATAAGTCTAATAAACTGCAAGCAAAAGTAATTAGACAACGAGATTAAGGCAACAACCAGAAGTTAACTAAGCGACTGACACGAAAGCCAAATTACTTGACGGTTGGCATGGCAGCAGAGGCCGGTAGCTGTGTTGGGCGAGGAAATTGAGGGGCGGGTTGCACCAACTAATAATTACTTATGTACATAAATAATTATCTATGTTTCGAGTAAATTGATTTTAATTATGTTTTGCAGGCAATAACTTCTTCGATTAGGAAAAACTATCCAATGTTTGTTTAAAGTCATTATTTAGGTTTGCAATTGATCAAAATTGTTTTTGAATAGTTTGAAGTGACTCTTCCTTTTAAAGATTTCATTTCAAGGCCAACAGTCTCTGTAGTGGGACTTTGGGAAGACGGGGCTGTTTTAAAACGCAATTTTGCTACACTTTTATCAAACGTCCTCCACAATCATATTAATGCCTCAAGAGAGACCTTACAGTTCAAGCAGCCATCTAGATGAGGTCGCCTATCCCTTCTTTTTTCTTTCTTTTACGATAAAATCAAAAGCTTTAAAGTTTTGCAGCCCATAACTCGTCTATATTTTGGTTTTTCAACTAGTTTTTATGCTTTAACCCTTTCGGTCCAGTCGGTACACATATGTACCAACACCTATTTAGGTACCTTAAGCTCTTTATATTTGGCTAAGACTAAGTTTAAAATGTGCTGCCAGGCAACCCTGATAGCGAGAGAAAGCGCAACAGCTGACCGCTTAACAGCTGATGTTTTTATCCACGTGTTTATATCACAAAAGTGGAAGTGAGTTTTTTTCAATAAAAAAATATGAAGAGAAATATGAATTCAGGTTCAAAAGGGTTAAAAACATTATGGATTGCTTTATGCATATGACAAATAAATTTTAACTTGATAGAATTGCTGATTAATTATACCTTTTGATCCAAACTCTAAAACGCATTAGCCCAATTCTTTTTGGAAATACTTCCATTCGATCGATTGATATTTCTTTTGTGAATAGGCGGTATCCCTACTTTTGTTGTTGTTTGCAGATTCGCCTCAAAAACTTAATTGCTGACAAATTCTTGGAACAACTTTACTATATCGCAATTCAATTTATTGATCTTCTCCTTCATCTGTTGCAATCTTGGCTGTTGTCTTGGCTTTTATTGAAGCGATTTCGATATTTGTTGTTTGGAGCTCGTGCACTTCAGCAATTAGCAAATGTAGGCGAATCTGTCTGTGAAGTAGCTGCCAAATGTGTCATATTTGGTCTTGTGCGACGATTTGTGGAAAGAGAGAAAGACGAAACAACCAAGTACAAAAGCGATTGGTGACATTAAATTTTAATTGCGCAAAACTTTAATTGTCACTTAGTCGGCTGTGCCATTGAGCATTCACACTTGTCAATTTACGATTAATTTGTTGTTGTTTGTTTGTAAGTTTATGAACTGCAGCTACTTTCATAGAGGAATTTGTGGAAAAAATTGTATTATTTATTTACAACCATTTTAATTGTTGTTGGTGTTTTTGTTTATTAATGCTTGTTTGTAGCTATTATAACTATAACTGTTTTTTTGCTTTTCTCATTTTCTTTCCACGTTTTTATTTTTTTTTTTTGCATGAACTGCATTTTGTTATTTGCGTTATTGGAGCGCGCGCTGTTAATCATAAATAAATGTTTTTAATTTTTTCTTCTTTTTCTTTCTTTTTTTTTTGTTCTGGATAGTACAGAGCGTTGGCTTTTTGTGCGCTTTGCCACAAAAAAAATGTTTCTTTTTTACTTTCGGCGCATCTGGTTTGTTGTTGTAGATGTAGCGCGCGCAATTTCATGCTTTAATTTGTGCGCCGAAGCATTGCAGGCGTTGTTGCATGTGCGCATGCGCACATGCGCGTGCTAAAATATCTGCACTTTCATTAGTGGATCACGTAAAGCGGGCCATGGGCCACCAGACCACAGCGCTTCAAAGCCCCGTGCATACCCGCAGGCGTCGGCGCTGTAGTCGGCCAAAATGTTCAAAGCAAAATATTGCGCGGGACTGTGGCATATTTGTGCCGCCCATAGGCAATTAAAAGCGTGCGGTTAGCCTTAGTATGGGTGTGTGAGTGTAAACATATCTATGACGGTATCTATACGCAAGTAGTAATCAACTATATAAGTTTCATTAATAGTTCTCTTTATAAAAGTTCTACGAATTAAATTGAAACATTCGTAAAGCTAGTGAGTTTACTTTCCGGAAGTTCAATTACGAGCTATTCTGGCGGAACTTCGCGTGTTTATTGACGGCAGTGACAAAACTAGTTACTAATCGGCTTGGCTCTTTTTAGAGAATTATCGCAATACAATCAACCGTTATCAAAAAATATGTTTCGAAGCGCCTTCAAACATTTCTTTCACTCTAAATGCCAAGCGCTAAAATTTGTCGAAGCTCTGAATTAAATTAAGCAGGGGTGTGCAGAAAGTTCCACTCGCTGAGCCACCGCGTGTCAGCTGCTTTTATTAATTTTATTTTGGCTGAGCCAAGGCATGTGTGATCATATCTGTATCAACCTAATAAAAGTGCTCAAGACAAACTTTGGGAGAACAGGCAATGCAAAAAAGAAATTCGATACACAAAATGACACACCCTTTACACGGCATCACGTCAGGCGAAGTAACAAAAATAAAAACGCCATATGTGACCGGTTTCTGCATTTTTCATATATTTCTTAGTGCATTTTGTTTTTGTTGCATTGCCACGCTGCAACCTTCTTTCAACGCGCAGTACAATCTTATCAGTGGCTGACGATCTACAGCGCCGCTCTTTTGCTCAGCAACCTTTATGCGCCCTCCTCTGCTTCTTGCCAGTGGTCAAGCGATTGCTGTTTGTTGGCGTTGTTGTCTGTGTTCAGATGTTGACGCGACGACAGCTTAAATAAACAAATTATAAAGAAATCGCAGGCGATCGTTGTCAACAACATCCTTTCATTTCGGCCTTTTTTGCAACATGTGAAGCTCTTATTTTTGGGTATTCTTTCGAAATGCCCTTCACAGTTGGACAAGTTTATTTGTCGCTTTGAGTGATTTTGACAGTTTTATGATCTTAACGCGCCATGCTGCGAAGCTGCAACGTGCAACATGCCACAGTGGCCACTCATTAAGATTTGTTGTTTTAGTAGTTGTTGTTGTGGCCAAACACTGCTTGTTCAGGCTTAACACTTTCTTGTTAACTACTCGGGAGGTTGTCATTAATTGCGACGGCCAAAAAAATTATCTGCGGATAAACTAATTCAGGGAAGTTGTTTGAAGTGCAACGAGCCAGACCAAAAAAAGCTTCCACTTCCCTCACTACGAGCAAGTCGTTTCGGGGTTTTTGTCAACTTCTGTAAATTTAATTCAAAGTGTTATCTGCCTTACTGTGAGTTTTGTTATTTTGTTTCGTGTAACTAAATAAAGTTAACTTTTTAAGCGCAAATTGACTTTAAACTTGAGACTTGCGCATGCGCTTGCCTCCATTCCCTCCACACTTTCGCTCTTCGTCTACATCTTAGCTATTGTCTCTTCAATGTTCATGTTAATGGCCAACTTTATGTACACGTTTCTTGGCTTAACGCCTCCCATAAAATTACCTTTAATGGGATTCAATTAACCAAATGTATCTCACAGATACATTTCACAGTCTCTGCGCACAAACGGCCAGGCGCGCTGCATTTGTCGAGCTAACAATATGCTGCAGGCGGTGTGTTGACTGGCGCATAGAATTTGTGCGCCGTATTTGTTGTGTTTGCTCGTTGTTGTTGGGCGATTGAATGATGCTGGTTGCGCCTGCGTATCAATGTTAGAGCATTACTACACGAATTTACTGTTAAAATGTAACAACAAAGCGCATTTAATACGTCGCTCATTGGCGTCTATTGCCACTCAAGTAGTTGAAGTTGTTGAACTGACTTCTGACGATCTCTTGCCACAAATTGAAACTGAGTGGTTTGCTTTCTATTTACTCCCTCAGCTTCTGCGAGCGTTCATTGCGGGGGGAACAACAGTTTAAGTGTGCTTAATTTTATGTCGCCACGTATCTAAACATGTGTATCACGCGGACCTGGGGCGACATCAACAAGAATAACAACAACCTTTAAATGTAGCAACAACAGCCAGAGAAAACTCTATTTTCGCTAAAAAGGATTCCATCGAAGCAAATTTTTATTTGAGCTGTGACTCAGAGTTCCACAAATAGAAAGAAAAAATTCGTTGAAGACTACGGAAATCTGGTTAGCAAAGCAAAGCTTACACAAAAAACAACTGTAAATAAATGCTGTCGGACATTTAAGGCTGAAGCTGCCGGCCTGCTTGTCTGTCGATCAAAATTGTCCGATTGAGTGGACGTGATGACAGGCCAAATAAAGTTAAATCGACTCTCGATGCCATGGTGTGCAAGAAGTTGAATTTAGTGCAGCAACAACAATGGCAGTTATTATTATAATTTTTTATTTTTTTTGATAAACCAACTACGCAAGGAGGATCAATTTGCTCTACATTCATACAAGTCTTACCACAGGCTCTTACCTGTGTGCGACACACTCACTTACCCACCCACACAAAAGCACACACACACATACACAAGCCATATTTTCTCACCATATTTCAAACAATAGTAAATGCTCATAAAATTCCTTTTAAGCTGTAAAATCATCATCAAAATACTCGTGTCTTGCCAACCGTCCTTCACCACCTCCACATCTACTAACTGGCTTTTCCAATAGCTGCGAGGCAGTGATTTGTTGGTTCCAGCATGTTGTACATATGTACATTCGTATGTAACAGAGCTTACTAGCAAGCGCGCATAGAGTATATATGTACATTAAGGTGCTTCACGACAAAAAGTGGCCCTTTTCATCTATAGAGCGGTATCCACCTCACAAGAAAGTAAAAACTCCATATAAAAAAACGCTTAAGAAATGCGTAAGAAAATTTCTTGGGTTACCTTTTCTTGAGGTAGTACGCAGTTCTCAACGTAATTTTACTACTATTTTATCGTGAAATTTGAGTACGGCAACACAGGTTTCCGCAAGAAACATATCAAGTGGCATATATTTCTTGAAGGAAACAGTAATTTGGTAATACGCCAACTGCTGAAACACGTGTAAAAATTTCGGGAGCGGTATCAAAAGACGCGTTTTGACCTCGGTATCAATAATTCGAAAGCGGAAAATAAATATTTTGTTTCAGTGAAAAGTTCTTGGCAAAAAACCTTTATTTCGTTTATTTACTTTTCGTTTGCTTATGTGCTATTCTTCTCGCGGCTTCACTATTCACCATGGACTTTTATTACTTCCATACTACTATTTTGCACGCCATAAACAGCCAGAAACAGCCCGAAGTTACAAGAAATCTCTTTCGCACTCGGTTCTCTGACTACTGAAAGCACAAAAGAGAGTCTCTTAGTCAAAAGTCGCGATTCGACGAAAAACTGGCAACAAAATTTCAAACTTTCATCTTTTAAAAGAACTACCCTCCGCCTTGAATGCATTTAGAAGTGCCAGGAGAACAATTTTTTGTATTTTATAATGAAAGTCGTATTTATGAAGTTCCCGCCATTTATAAATAGCCGATTGAACCTTTTGACAGTTTCACTAGTTTTAGTCAGAAAAGTACGGGTTGGACTTGATATTTCATTCAAGAAAAGTCAAACTTATCATCGAAAATTACATTATTTTGATTTCGCTTGACACATTTTTAAAATATTTCTTCTATCACTCGAAGTGATTTTCCGGAAAATTTCAAAGAATAGCAGTAAAATCGAATCTT
Source organism: Merzomyia westermanni (assembly GCA_949987695.1). Lineage (NCBI taxonomy): Eukaryota > Metazoa > Arthropoda > Insecta > Diptera > Tephritidae > Merzomyia > Merzomyia westermanni. The sequence goes on from OX465288.1 coordinate 1,637,155, forward strand.
TAAATGTTTTAATTCCGATGCTTATTTTAATGTATGGAACATGAGGCACTCTAATTTGCTTACAAATGTATGTCTGCAGTGGTGTAGAAAGTATTTTTTTAGGGCTGGGTACTGTCTCTTACAATTTCCTTTTCACATGGTTTCTGTATGCCTTTTAATGCATTTTTGCGAACATTTTTTAGAATCCTGATTTAATGAAGCAAAAATAAAATAACAAATAAGTAATTTTAAATTATCTGGATCGGAATAGCTACCAAGGAAAGAAAATGCCCATATTACCAACGTTATAGTTGGAAAATTATGGAAGAAGAAAAATCTATAAGAAGATATCTACAAGTCTATGCAGGTTTCAGAAGCATGGTTAGTTGCCTTGAGATGATTTTCCTAATTTCCTATCTGGTTTATATTTGCGTTTCGTGGGTTTTCAAATAACTTACTTTTAATATCGTGGAATTCCTGATTTCTTTTCAACAACTTCAAATTTGCGAGAAAGCGAGTATAAAACCGCTAAATTTTGCTGACAATGACAGCCAATATAACAATATTTATCAAGTTCCCAACGCCTTATTTTCCCCCTTCAAAGGGGTGATCCATCCTCCATATGTTATCGCCCCCAACTCCGCCACTGTTTTTACTTAAATGCTTTTGTATATATGTATGTATGTGTGCACTGACATCAGCTGTTCGATTTAACTGCATTCGGCTTTCGGTAAAAGCGCTATTCTCATATAGCACCGAAGTCTCCTTTGCAGCAATAAATGCCCGGTGAATGAGGGTGGGCCGTGAACGGTGCGCCGTCCGGGACACCAAAGCATTTGATGCACACGTACTAACAATAAACGATCCATACGATCTCACAACAACGATATTGTTCAAGTCACGATCTTTTTGCCAAACCATAGTTTCGTTGCGCCTTTTTACTTCCTTGCCACAAAACACACATTAAGCCAAGCAGCCAACAAAGCAAGTCGATTTTTTTTTTGGTTTTTGGTGCAACGATTTTGAATCTGTTTATTTTGTTGTTGCATTTGATTTTTCCTGCATTTTTTTGTTGTGCAATATTGCGCAGACACGTGTAGCACTGCACATATGCGCCCGTATACCAGGAGCAGCGTGCGGCAGCATCTGGTCTGAGTTTGGCAAACTCATGGTGATGCGGTGTTTTTTCTTGTGTGTGCGCGCTTGTGTGTGTGAGTATGCGCATTGCACGTAGGTAATGTATTGATGAAGATACCGTGGCTAAGATGAAGATACTGTGCCAACAGATCTCCCCTTACTACACCATACTGTCCTAGGGATAAAAGATAACCAATAGCTAAGTGGTAAGGGGACAAAGAGTCATAGGTATGTATGTAGGTGTTGTAATTTATAAAAACAGATGTGCGAACTCGTTGTAGCTTAAATAGAATTTAGATTTCGGCAACTCATTTGCGCGCTATAAATCAGTGATCAGCAGCGAATCAAAAACTATTTCAAGTAGTTGACGATCTACACATACCTCATGGTCTTCTAAAGCTGATGCTCAGGTATTGATTCCATCATTTACATCTTAATAAATTCTCAAAACATTTAAATGATGCGTCAATTCAATGACGACGAACACTTGGCACTCTGTTGTGCTCTAAAGGTTACGTCTTGCGAGTGGAAAACTCTAAGCAATCGAATATGTTTACCCACCTACCACAAATATTTACCAAACTCACACACCCACATTTTCTCAGCTGTGTTAATATACGCCCGTTTATCGATATCTTCAGTTGTACATATAAATGTTGAATGGCTTTTAGGCGCCCCTTCCCCCGGCCGTCAATCAACCTACTAGTTCGTGTGCCGGGTGGGGTATCAATAACGGCAAAAGGGTGGACCTATGAAATGTGTAATGGAAACCCATTTTTGAGCGCGTCCAACGGTCAGCCAGCAGACACAGCCAAGCAAACCGACGCAAAAGGCTAAAACATGATTTAACGTTTTCATATTATCACAGCATTGCTGGCTGCAACAGTGATTGTTATTTGTTCTCAATAGCAGCAGTTGTTGTTATTGCTGTTATTCGCCTTTTATTGCATTTTGAGGGCTGCAACGGCGATTTGTTTATGGACGCGCTTGTAAAATGCTGCCGCTTACAAGCGTATTTGTATTGTAGGAATATGAGTTTGTTCGTGTTATTGATGTTGTATTTGTTGTTGTTCTTGTGTAAGCTGATTTTTCTTTTATTTGTTGTTGCTTGTGCGTGGCACAGTTTCTGCCTTGCAACGCCAAGCGCATTGACTGCCTTGTATTTTTTTAGCCACATTTTAACAGTCGGGCAGGCTGTTTGTTGGTGTTGTTGCTGCCTCGCCTGCAACAACAAAAGTTACCAGCTCATGTTCGTTGTTTTGTGTTGCCTTTGTTTTTGTATTTTTTTACACTTTCTGCCTTTTATTCTGAGCTTTTGCTCTTGCTTTATTTCACCGGTTCATAAATAGTTTGGGGATGTTTGTTGGCATTGTTGTACGCGCACGCGCACTAGCCCGCCCACCCCTTGGCCATTGTATTGCAGGCAGCCCTTTTTTGACCATTGGGCTATAAGCCCTTATTTCGTTGGGCAATGTTGCAAAGTCACACTAACTTACACACACATAGGCCCATACACACCGAACGATCTTTTATTGAAACTGGTTACTGTAGGCAGCCACCGCCGACCGCTTCTTCCGCCAACTTGAGCACGTTCGCCTCTTTGGCCTGGGAATTTTCTGGCGTGCTTGGTTTAAATGCAGCTTTTCCAAATGTTGTTGGTATTTTAGTTGGTTGTTGTTGTGTTCTTGTTTTATATTGCCGTGCCCAAGGATGCTGCTGCCAGAGCACATGGTTCATTTGCAACCTAACTTAATGTAGTCATATTACACTATCGGTCCAACGATGCACCCACTCACAACCAATATCAATCGGGGTATACCATTATGAAATTTCTTTGAATTACCTGTTGTTTCTGTGTTCGAATTCTGCTTCAGTCATACCTACTCACTTACATTTGCAAGCATAGACGGATCTGACCATCACCCAATAAACATACAACTTTTGATACACATTCTTTATAGATTATGCCTGTTCTTTACATTTACATGCATCAGAGCTTGCTATAAAAAACGGTCATCGGCAATTGCGTATAATCCATGAAACTATTTGTTAGCGCTGCGCCGCAAATCTCAGATAAACAGATTTGTTATTATCAAAGGTCGGTAAAATTGTTAGCAAAATGTATAGAAAACTACATAAAACAAAGTAGTAGTGGAAGTACTCATTTTATCCGCCACTCTTTCACATCTGATAAGTTTATATATTCAACTGACTCATTAGTATTGGAAATATGGAAGCACTCAAGTAATTATTTTTGATTAACCGGCCGATTCTGAGCGTAACTGGTTATTTTGTACGGGACGGAATGCTCAAGTTGAAAATAAATGTTTAAAAACGCTTACTATCGACTGATAAACCATGCTGAAAATTGAATTAAGAACTAACATTTTCTCCAGCCTATCATAACTAGTTTTGTATTGCTTATTGGGTATTATCAAGGTTGGTCCACTAATATTGCTATCTTGGTGTTATCCATAGTTTTATTTCTTATGCGCTCACCAGCTTTTTGTATGAAAATGAGCATTTATTTATAAAATCTATAGAAAAGAGAGTGTTGTTAACATTTAAATAGAGTTGTTGGGGTTCATATTACAGCGAAATGTGCAACAAGAAGGCTTAAAAAGAAGCAGCAGAGAGTTGGAGCAAGCGTCTTTTTTGATTTTGCGCACAGCTTTGTCTATACGAGGTGTGTTCAAAAAGTATCGCGAATTTCGTGTTTTTTCAAAAATTATTTATTTATTCATGAATATCTATTTTGTGCCCTTCAAAGTAATACCCATGAGATATTATACACTTGTGCCAACGGTTTTTCCAATCTTCGAAGCACTTCAAAAAATCATTTTTTTGTATCTTGTTCAGCTCCTCCTTCGATGCCGTCTTTATCTCGTCAAGAGAAGCTTAACGTCGTCCTTTCATGGGCCTCTTCAGTTTAGGGAACAAGAAAAAGTCACAGGGGGCCAGATCTGGGGAATACGGTGGCTGCGGCATCATTAGTGTGTTGTTTTTGGCCAAAAAGTCGCGCACAAGCAACGAGGAGGGGCGTTATCGTGAGCAGGGGCGTTATCGTGGTGCAAAAGCCAATTTTTGTTCTTCTTTGCACATCTTCTCGGCCTTCTGAGAACATTTTGTACCACCGATAAACGTTGCTTCGGTCCAAGGTAGCTTCTCCGTATGCCACAGTCAACATTCGGAATGCATCCGCGCACTTAATTTCGTTTTTCACACAAAATTTGATGCAGGTTCTTTGATCCATTTTTTTGAATAGGTAAAAATCGAAGACGATCCAAAACACGTGCAAGCAAAGCAGCTGTCAACAATTAACTGAACATTCAAAATGGCCGAGGTTGTAGGCATAAGTGAAAGACATGAGTACCAACATAACGCCACAAAAAATTCGAAATTCGAATATACGTAACCAGCGAAAATTCAAAATTCGCGATACGTTTTGAACACACCTCGTATGCCTCACTGACTTACGCCTAATGGCTGGCTGTCAGGGAAGCCTCAAAAGTCCCCCTCGTGTGCCACACACTCCCACCCGCATATGCACATTTAAGTCATGTTAGTCATTTTTTCCTTTACATTTGCTTAATCGTCTTTCATTTTCCAGTTTACTTTGTCAACAGCAACAACTAAGCAAATCCTTGACTAATTCACAACAAAATGGCTGATGCCAAAGGACGTTTTACGCATCAGTTTTCAATACGTTTTTCCACAATTTTGTTTGATTTTTTTGGTTGCATTACAATAAGCGGATTGGGGTGAAAATTGTAAAGCTTCGACTAAATGTAATTCACATGCACATTTAAGGCTTAGGCAAGCAGGCAGCACTTTTTCCTCGTTTTTGAAAACTAATATTAAATCTGTTATTCTACTGATTTATGTGCCGAAGGTGGGTAGGAGCAGCTTTTCCAATGTAGGCGTACACTCATGCGGCGGGAGTATTTGGTAAGCTGCTTTTGCTGTCTGACATAAGTGAACTCAATGGTTGATTTTAACGGTTGCGCTGCATTGTCCTTGCAGGCTTTTTGCTGCGCTCGCTATTGCAATCAGATATTTTTTTGGGCTAATCCGTGCCAGTATAATGTCAAAAAGCTTATATTATTTTTTTACCTATTTCCGAGTATCTTTTTTCATATACAAATTACTGATATTTCTCTGCTTTAAAACTTATTTCACATTTTTGTTTTTGTTTGTTTTATTATTTTTATTATAATTGTTTCTGTTTTTTTAATTTTTTTAGGCTGCAAATCGTTCTTCAAACGCTCAGTGAGACGAAACCTTACCTACTCGTGTCGGGGGAGCAGAAATTGTCCAATTGATCAACATCATAGAAACCAATGTCAATATTGTCGTTTAAGAAAGTGCCTGAAAATGGGAATGCGACGTGAAGGTAAGCCATAATTGCAATCTATTTGAAATATTTATAATTAATTAAACCATAACAAAAAGCCATCAAATGCGAACAGAGGCAAAATTATTTTTTTGTGAGCGACGAAAGAAAATAAAAAAAAATTGTGATAATTTACTTTTCTAGTGGTGACATGGAAAGTTCCAATGAGACTGCGAGATTGAGAAAGGTTCTTTCGAAGGGCGTACAAGTTCAGGGCCTTATTAAAAAGGAAAATGGGGAATGGGCGCGTAATGGTGCAGAATCCCTCGAAGCACTCATCAATGCTCACTTTCCATCAGAAGAAGGCATTGACGGACAAATAAATAGCATAGGCTCATCAATACAGGAGCGTGATATTGAAGGACTGATAACACATTCCAAAATTAAGTGGGCACTAAACTCGTTTTCCAAGTTTAAGTCGCCAGGCCCAGATGGGATCTTCCCCGCCATGCTCCAAATGGCCGGAAAGAGAACCATAGAATGGCTTAGTGTAATATTCGAAAGTTGCATAAGACTGAGGCACGTGCCGGAAGTATGGAGAACTGCCCGTGTGGTGTTCATACCGAAGGCAGGCAAGAGCAGTCACATGTACACTGGAGACTACAGGCCGATTAGTCTGACGTCATTTATACTAAAAACCCTCGAGAGGCTAATAGACACTCACATTAAATTAAATGTGAAGGAGGATTTAATTTCCAATACACAACACGCATACACCAAGGGCAGTTCTGTGGACACAGCTCTGCATAGGGTCGTTATGCACATAGAGAAAGCCCTAGAACATGGGGAATTTGCAATAGGTGTCTTCCTAGACATAGCAGGAGCATTCAACAATCTTTCAAAGCGAGCCATAATGGACGGACTACGACACATTGAGGTGGATCCCGCCTTGGAAAATTGGATCGACTGCATGCTGGGGTGCAGGAAGATCACTTCCAGTTGGGGCGGTTACGAAACCACAAAAGTAGTACATAGAGGCACCCCGCAGGGTGGAGTACTATCGCCGCTGCTGTGGAACCTGGCCCTTAACAAACTGCTCAAGCAGTTCGAAGGGGGGCCAGTAAAACTGACAGCATATGCAGATGACGTCTCAGTCATAATAAGCGGGAAATGTCTATCGACGCTCAGCTCGCTGATGAACCAGGCGCTTAGGGTCATCCATGACTGGGCCTGCGAGGTTGGGCTGAGCACAAATGCTGATAAGACAGACCTAATATTATTTACCAGAAAATACAAAGTACCAAGTTGGGTAAAGCCAAAACTAGGAGATGTGGTATTAGAACCGAAGGTTAGTACCAAATATTTAGGTATTATACTGGATAGCAAGTTGAGTTGGAAACTCAACGTACAAGAACGGTCGAAAAAGGCCTCAGCAGCTCTGTATATCTGTAAGAGGATGCTGGGCTGCACTTGGGGTCTTTCGCCTGCCTTGTCTTATTGGGTTTTCAATGCGATTGTTAGACCAATTTTATTCCATGGGGTCCTGGTTTGGTGGACCGCCTTAACGAAGAAAACGTATATGAAGTCAATAGAGAGAGTGTATAGAACATCTATGATAAGCATAACGGGTGCGCTTAAAACCACACCGACAGCAGCGTTACACGCCATTTTGCATCTACCGCCCGCAAACATAACGGCAAAGAACATAGCGTTAACAACTGCAAACAGGCTATATGCCACGGGGCAGTTTGAGTGCAGATCATTTGGCCATAGTAGTATAGCGTCTTCCTTGATAAGACATGTAGACTACACGGTCCCTTGCCTGCGCTTCGAAGAGGTTCTGGAAGCCACTATAGAGGAGGAGGGCTGGAGGAGAGGTGCAGAAATGACGGAAAACACGGTACACATATATACAGATGGTTCCAAAATGACGGAAGGAGTAGGAGCCGCAGTGTACTGTAATGACTTGGGGATCACTAAATCATTGAAATTGCCAGATCATTGCAGTATATTCCAGGCGGAAGTCATAGCCATTAAAGTGGAAGCAGAAATAGCTGTAGAAAGTCTAGCGCTCGGAGAGCGGGTGAACTTTTACGTCGACAGTCAGGCGGCTATCAAGGCCATAATCTCAAATAGTAGCACTTCTTTGAGCGTACTAGAGTGCAAAAGAAGTCTTGAAAAACTTAGTATAGAACATAGAGTACATATCTTTTGGACCCCAGGCCACAAAGGTATAGAGGGAAACGAGAAAGCTGATGAGCTAGCAAAGAGTGGAGTGGCACTAGATGCGAGCAACAGTATTAACGTACCCATCCCGCTAAGGGAATTAAAGCGTAGGTGCGATTTACACATGGTTAAACAAGCAGATAAGGCATGGGAAGAAGTGCAAGGCTGTAAAATCTCCAAAATCCTGTGCAAATCGTACGACATGAAACTTACAAAAACAATTGTATCCCTCAAAAGGGAAGACTGTAGACTGCTAATTGGTATCCTTACAGGGCACTGCCTTCTGGCAGGCCATGCCCACAAGATCGGTCTTGTTTCCGACAGCATGTGTAGGAAATGCAAAGCGGAGACGGAGACTGTGGAGCATGTCATGTGCACATGCCCCGCTCTATCCAGACTGCGGCTTCAAACATTTGGAAAGGGACAATTGCCCAACCTAGCTTCACTGACAGAAATAGGCCCAAGTAGGCTTCTGGTTTTTGCGAACAAAACATTACTGTTTTGTAAAATAGACACTGAAGTGTCAACTGTATAACAAGAGGTCGTCAAAGTTTTTCTGGTAACACTACGGACGCTATGCGTCTATGTGAGGCCACTGCGTTGGCCTGCCAGCACAACCTAACCTAACCTACTTTTCTAGTATGGACTTAGCAAAAAAAAAATATTACAAAAACAAGTAACAACAAAGACATTTTTCAAAGTCAAGTAAATTGTGATGAAAAGGGTCAGCTAAATGTCAAATACTGAGGCTGAAAGACCGTTAAAATAAATTAATTTGAAACGAAATGGAATGCGAACTCCCCCGCTAAGAACCCGCGAAAGTTTGCGTGAGAGCGCGTTGAAAGCATAAGCAATACTCGCAAAATGACCACATTGAATCGAAACGGAAATCAGCTCATTTTGCTAAGGGAAACTGAAAAAAAACACAGCAGTAAATAAAAAATTTAATTGAATAGTTCAGTATAAATGAGGAAAGTGAACAGAACTACAAATTAACACTATCAAAACAACAGAGTAAAGCTTTTTTTTTCAAAATTCTATGCGCTTCACCGCTGAAATTTGGCGATGCTCGCAGTTGAAGGGGACGGATAAAATTTGGGTATTTGCTAGGTGACAAGTGCTATTGGCATAGTCGCATGCACTCAAGCCAATGGGTTTGATCTTCAAAGAACCTAAGCTAAATATAAAATGTGAAACGACAACGAAAAATCAACAATCGAACGCCGACAGCTAGACAAGCTCACCCAAAAATAAACGTCTACTTTGCATATCCATCTGCATTGTAGCGGCGTAGAGTTTTGTGTTTGCTAATTTTCTGCGCAAAATACATTTCTTCAAAAGCTTGTAAAGATCTTTTTTCTTTAGAGAAGACTTACTTATGGGAAGAAGGAAGCTATGTGAACGAATGGATGCGCCTAATCCGCTTATGCGAACAAATTCTTTACAAATATCTATTGTGTATGTGTGTATGTATGATATCCCTGTAGGGCATTTTGCTAGTTCTGAAACCCAGTTCGATGTTCTTATCTATACTTGCAAACTAGTTTCAAATGCTATAACGTCAGATTCAGTTTTATCGGTGGCTCCAATCGGAATAGAATTCTAAAAAAATTTTTTTATTGTTGTGCAATTTAGTTAATGAAAAAATATGCTGAAAATATGAAAATGTCATGCTTGCTAAAAGCCGTTGTCAAAGGCAATGGACGCTTGCGATTTTCAAAATATTGCTCAAATTATTTTTCTTTCTGCGAAGTGACAAAAACTACCTATGTTCACCTTTGACATGCATGCCGCTTAGTTTTCCAACAATTTGGGCCAGCAATTTGCTAAGGAATTCAATTATAATAAACAATTTAATAGATAAAAACATTTTAAGCCATCAAAATTCCAATCAAAAATCAATAAAATGCGTAAGAAATAGACGCACGTACCTACCTTGGTATTTGCCGCAAACAGCAAAATTGTTAAAATCAATTCTTAAATAATTAATACATCAAATGTGCAGCAAGAAATACACACAAACCGAAGAAACATATGAGACAAGCGAAAAACTTTGTAATCGTTTGTAATCAATTTATCTAGTGCTTAGTTTTTTTTTTGTTGTTGTGTGTTAAATTTTGAATGTTACCAAGAGTAAATACAACAAGTTAATCGTGTTTGTATGAACGAATCTACAAACGACTTCAACATGTCCCTCCAAAAAGCTTAGGAATTCAATTAAGCTGAGCACAGAAAGCCATTTGACTTGAAGCAGCTTGCGAGCATATATCAATCCTGCAACTATCCTACCAAGATATATTATAGAGCTGTGTTGGCTCATCGTCCGGTTTATTACTACAAGTCTTGCGAGCACCTCACAATAGTTGACCCGATCGGCAGGGGGCCCAATTAAACGCCAAAAAATGAATGAAACACATGCACCCCTATCTCGACCTCAGTCCCACCAAATTCGAAGTCCTTACAAGAAATAAAGCGACTTACATTCATATATTGTTTCAAAATCACCAAAAACGTTCATACATCTTTGCCTTATTGAGCAAAAATATAATTTTTTCCTGGGTGTTGGGTCATACCGAAAAAGAAAATTATTCATTTTGTTGAATTGAACTAAGTCCTCATGATAATATTTGAAGTATTCGAGAGGAAAGTAGCAGTCCTAAGCTCTGACCAGATGGCGACTATCCAAGAAAGTTTAGCAACGAACAAGCCTTTCGCAGATATGCATTGAACTAAATCCAAAACAACTAAAATGATAGCACCTTTTGATTATAGTTTTAACGTATTAGGTGATGAGTGCTATTTCATCATTTTGAAAGTCTGAAGATCATGTGCAGTTTTTGATTCGTTATTTAGATGATAGATAAAACTGTTTTCCTAGCAAAATTTTTTAATAGAAATGAACAAGAAAACAGAAATAAGCAAACATAATTAATTATGAGCGCTCAAAACTTTGGTTGGTATCTTGCAAGAGGGAAGTTTACATTTGATTTTCAAAGGAAATTTTAAAATTTTGACAAAAAAAATTGGTTTTGTTATTTTATTCATAAGTCGCTAAGTGCTTACGAAAAAAATCGGCTATTGTTTGTAGTTTTGTATTTTTTTGGCAATGAAATTCCTAGATTCAATGCCGATTCCTTATAAATAATTCAAAATGTTTTTTTTCGAACATTTACTTGCTGAAAATTAAAAACAATTAATACATATTTATTGGGCAAATAAATTAGTTCTAGAAAATGTTATCAAAATTTAAAGCAAACAATTAATTCAGCGGTATTTAGTCGTCAGCTGTCATTCGAATGACTGCAAAAAACCTTACTTATTTGACAGCTGTGTTGCCATATTTGACAGCTGATCAACACAACAAACGTTCGCAGATTGCTATGCAGCATGGCATATAAAGTGAATACGTGAATTATTAATAACAGTTTTTTTTTGGTTTTGTAAATATTTATTGTGCATTGTCAATGGCATTCTTACAAATCGTACAACATATTTTTCTTATTTAATTGTTGACTATTAAAAGCTGGCTTGTCGCATTTTTACAATATTTTTTTGCATTCAACAGTTTTGTTGTTTTTGTTTCTGCCTGTGCTAATATTTGTTATTTTTTTTGTGTTTGCGCGAGCTTTGTAATTGAATATTAATTTTAGCAGGCTTCCTAAAAATAACCACCAGCGCAGCGCGCAACTTAAATGCAGCTCAATTTGGCCTCAAACCTGTTAGCTTTGACAATCGGCGACTTTAACTTTGACCATTTTGCGCTGTTTTGTAATCGCCCAGCATCGACGATACTTCAGTCGGATTTGCATCGGCAGTGCGACCAATAGTAATTAGCTGCTTGCCATTGCCTTAAAACAATTTTTGACCATCAAATACTACACTGAGAAAATTCAATGCTGCAAATTACACTGGCTGAATACATTTAAGCTACATTTCAAGGGGTACAAAACTTTAGCGTCAACTCAAAATTACCCGATTTCCTTGCAAAACTTTAAACGGTTTATTATTTAAGGAATCCACATTATGTCGGCATTTGCTTTTTAATAAAGATACTAATGAAAAACTACTTCGTTTCTTGATCATCTCAGGGGTTCCCTCTTTTTTTACTTTTTCTTCATCCATCATATCTTTGGTATTTGACGACCGTTTGCACGACCTCAATATTTTTGTTTCTTTGTGGTATAGACCTTTAGTTCTCTTTTCTAAATGTTTTTTCTCAGTGTGTTTTCCAACTGCAAAGATTTGTGTCAACAAATTGTTGCAATAATTTTTAATATTTGCTCAGGTATGAATGTATTGACTGACATACATATACGCATTTTTAGGAATTTCCAGCTACAAGAACAACACCTAAAGATACCTGTTTTATAGTCAATAATTAATAGATGTGCACCGACAGACAAATGTTCATATGTATATGTGATCGACAGCTACATATATACTTACATATATCAATAGATAAAAACATTAACATTTGTATAAACATATATATTGGTTGATTGCACACATCGATTTAGGTTAAAATCGATTGTAATTTGCTGGGTACGCAAGCGCAGCAATGAATGACAAGAACGTTAACATAACATGAGTAACTACGCTGCCAAACGGTCAACCAGCGGCATTGTAATTAAGCTTTAGTAAATATGGTTAACAATAATTTAAATAGACACACACACACAAAAATGCACAAAACCAACATACTAAAATATCAACAAAAATCGCTAGTCACATGTCTTTAGATTATATAAACCATTGATGGTATGTTGTCGTTTCTTGACTTTTCCCAATGAACAACAGCACCCAAGTATCTAAGCTTTCAAAAAGTGTCCCCTTCAATTTGTTTTGCTTTATTGATTATCATTTGAAACTGACATCTTTAAATTGAAATTAAAAAGGTTAAAAACTTATTTTATTTTGAATAAATTTGAGGTTAAATGTTTCATCAAACTCTTCTCAAACGGTAGAGTACGACTTGAGAAATATGTAGTTGCAATTTCGATTTCATTTCGTTCCTGCGGTGTTTGAGAGAGGTTGAGAATGAGAATGAGGTGAGAATTCTCACTGCGGCAAGTTTCTAAAAATTTGGTTTTTGATATTAAAGAATATATTGAAAGTTTACTGGGATTTTGTGACAACGAGTTAACATACCCAATAAACATTTTCGTTCAATTTTAATTTGGAAATCATTTTAGAACCAATATTATTCTCAAACTTCGAATATTATCCCTCAAATGCAACTTATGTAATCGTTTATAACGTTCTTCTGCTCTTTTATCTTGGATGAGAAGATTCGTATGCTCACACGCTCTTAAACCCTAGTCAACTTCTTGAAAGAAAGGTGAGAGGAATAGCGAAATGGCAAAGGCTAACAGCGCAGCAAGTCAAATTCAGAGTTAAAATTTTTTCAAACTTTCTAGAACTTAGTTACTTTTGTTTATTGGGTATGCACTACATTTGTATTTACAGCTGTGCGCTGTAAACGTAGATATGTTTGTGAGCATCTTAAATTGTTAGCTGCGAAATATGACCACTTAAGTGATCATATAAACCGCATTAATGGCATATTACTGTCAATTGCTTGACTTGTTGTTGTAAGTAGTTGCCATACGAAATTTTTATTTGTTCACATTGCCGCTGCTCTTGTTGTTGTTAGTGTTTTGCGTACCTGTCGAGGTGTCATGAAAACTTTAGAAATACATAGCGTCCACATTTTAGCACTGACATTCGAAACGGTCTTATGTCACAAGTGTTTATATAAAAGAGTTCAACACCTTTCCCGCTCCGCACAAGCGTCGCTCCAACGACAGAGGGGCTCAGCTGCTTCTCACCATTAAAATTGTCCGTTTTTTTAATTTCAAATTTGTGAAAATAATTTAACGTTTTTAACTTCATTACATTCATATTGCACATTAATGGTCGTCAAAACTGGTTCAACACCAATTTCCTTGTCTTCTGGTCATCGTATCTTCGTTGAAATATCGTGAGAATGTTTCCAACAAATTTAGATGACAACATTTTTAAGCATAAAACACCCTTTTCATAAAATGTTCGTCTGTACGCATGTTTAAATATTCTATTCAAGTCCAACAAATCTTTTTTTTATAAATACTAAAAAATTATACAAAAATCAGTGCAAATAAGACAAGTAAAAAGTAAAAAAGGTGAAAAAACTGGGCAGAGGGCATGTCTTAGCGACCTCATATGAGAAACAGTCAAGTTGAAGGTTCAGCACCAAAGTTGACACGGTGGTAGGTTCATATAATTTGATTGTTGTGTCAATTGCTGCAAGCTGAAGATACACACACACACACATACTTTGACCTTAGGAACATGAAGAATGTACAGCTACAAGCGTTTTTCAAGGTGTAACAAATGCACGTTGCAGGCCAAACTTGTTGTGCTAATGAAAACAGTATTCTTCAGAAATAAACACAAAAAACTTGATTTGTTTAAAGAATATAATGATTGGGTGTTGTCAAGTAGGAAGCTGAAATCCAGCGACGTTAAAAACTTGAATAGGAATTGCTAAGATCTAAAACAATATTAGCAAGCTCTGTGTTTCGTCACAGTACAAAGCAGTTTTGAAGAGCAATAACAGAACGCTGAAGCTCTGTGCTCTGATTATTTTATTCCAGCATTAATCTGCTCGCGTTGCATTCAACCGTGCCCACAACGGATAAAACACCTCTTTTCACAGGCACAGGCGAGATAAATCAAGCCACACATTTGCAGCTCTGTTACTGAAATGGTTCCAAAATTGAAGCTGGCCTTACTTGAAAATATCAAAATTTTTGAGAGTTGCCCCGATTTGAAGTTTTCTTACCAAGCAAAGACTTAGCAAATCAATAATCAATAAGAGAAAAATTCATGAAATCAGCAGTTTTCATACAATTTTTTTTAACATATTAAAATCTTACCGTAATATACATATATCTAAAACTGCTCACTGAAAAGATATTTTTGCTCATAAACCCAAAATTTTGTAGTTTCATTTAGATTTACTAAAATTGACAATCTTTCTTAGACGTTTTAACAACACTTTGGTCTTCATTTCTGTACTATTATTTCCTTCTGCCTTTGAATACTATAGTACTATTAGCAGATTTATTTGTTTTTCTAAGACTTCTCTTTATCAGAGCCCAATACTTCTCTATTAGTCGAAACTCTGGACAGTTGGTCGATTAGCTTTCAGTACAACTGATGCGCTCTCTTCTTGATACCAGTCCATGGTCCTTCTTGTCCGGTTGAGTCACAAATTTCAAGCTTCTCACACCGCAGCTACAAATTGTCTACCAGATCATGAACTGCTAGATAGTGCCTTAGCAATGTTGGCCTTTTGAAATGTTGTGTGAAACCCTAGACCGGAAATTTCAGAAAAGTCGGTTTTATAATATGTTTCGTCATCCATTACTACACAATCGCATTTAGTAAGAAATTGCTTAATTTATCTTTTTCCAGGTGGTCGATCAGGTATATCAGGATCTTGTAGTTCTTCAAATGCATTATTACCCTAATCCTTTCGTACGTTTGATTTGGAAGTTCAAACAAATTTAGCCGTATCTCGAATTGAAGTGTTTGGCATAAAATCTTCTTGACCTCTTCACCCACTTTCTTGTTAGCGTTTTCGAGTATGTAAAAATTTCGCAAATACAACAACCTTTTTAGGGAATATATCCAACAAAAAATATAGGAACAGTAACAATATAGCTTTGTTAGTTATTATTTTTTTCCGACGTACAGCATTGTACGTTTGTCGAAATTTCGAAAATCACACGCATTTCCTTCTTCATCAGATCACAATTAATTAACACACTTAAAAATCATTCCATTAATAAACGCCTCGCTTCCTGCAATCAAACACTTCAACGCGCTTGGTTTAAAAGAACAAAACACCAACAAAACTCATTGAAAACACTCCAAAATTATGTAATCGAATATCGAATAAGTGTTCGAGTAGTCACTTGACATTCCGATTTATCGCATGTCACGCATCATAACCTTGCACAGAGGACTAAAAAACAAGAACAACAACAATAATGTAATCGATGCAGTGTTAACGACAGCTAAAGGCAAAACACAAAAGCCAAAGCAAACAGCCAACAATAAAAAGGCCAATAAAATGATGCAGTGCAAGTGCGGCAAAGACGTCTTAAGCACGTGCCGCATATTGTGGCAAGGCTGCTGTAAATGCAAGCTGAGCTCTGCCACAAAATGAGGCTGAATAAATTAACAACGAAGGAGCGTTATAAATACATGCGGACGTATTAAAAAATGGATGATTAAAAGAGACTATAAAACAGCTGACTTTGCGTAGGATATGGCAGAAATAGTAGTAACGGACAGGTGCGGGTAGAAGAGACACACATGCCTTGCTGTTGGTACTTCTTTGATTAAACATACACAGCTAGACTTGCCATTGTTTTCTTTAGAACGTCAGCGCTTCGTTGCCACCACATTTTCGCATTTTATTTGCCATATATTTTAGATTTTGAATTTTTTTTATTGTTCTTGTCGTTTTCCATGAAGTTTGTTTACCTTTCTTTCTCGCATTTTGATCCCTGTAATCTCCGGTGTTGATCGCAATAAACTTATGGCAGTATTGAGTTAGTAGTGAGCAACTGTGAGTGACTGAGCCCAGCGGGAAGGAATGAGCGAGATCAGGAATCAAGCCTTTTTTCACAGAACACACAATTCAGTGCACAGCAGACGCCTTGGCGCGAGTTGTTTATTTGCTTTTTTAACAGTTTCATGCTCAACAGAAGGAAGCATTTCGAAAAAAAACCGGCAGGTTTTCTTCACAGACAGCCGCTTGTATTCGTCGGACGTTTATTTGCATAAAAGCGTAAACCGCACAGCATCAGCTTAAATGCAAAACTTCCCTTAGAGCGCGACGCTGCAGCACCACACTCGGCGTGAGGATCAAAAGATTGTGGTTCCGGTCACAAAGCGCAGCGACAATGGCTTACAAAGGCCATAAAGGTGCCAAAAAGGCAACCGAACTCTACTTTCCCAGGCTCATTAATAACTTAATGTCCAGTCGGACAAAGAATTACCAAACGCGAACTGGACAGTCGCAGTGGTCAGTCGATCAATATATGTGTGAGTGTGTGTGTGGAAACTAGTTTGCATGTCCAGTCGACAAACATTTGCCTGAACTTGCCACTACACTTAGGTGGATCGTTTGCATAACACAGCTGTAATGTATTTGTTCAGCATTCCAACCCCAGACGAAGCAGCGGCACAACCAGCGAAGAAAAGTAAAAGGAAGAAAAATGTAAATCAAAACACAATTACCCAAATGTATTGTCGAAATAATTGCCGCTTTACATTTTTCACATTTTCTTCCACGGCGGCGAGGTAGAGATCGAACGTAAAAGTAGCAAGCAGGGAGTTAGAGTTAGAGGGGAGGATTAACTGACCAAAACAAAATGCATGTGTCTTAAGAAAATTTATATCATTTACTTTGTTTTGTATGAAACTCAAAGTTCTTGTCTTTGTGCAATTTCGAGGCTTCCAAACTGGTCAAACCCGCTTTGTCCACCCTTAGACGAGCACGAATTTGCATAGAAAATTTTTAATTGCCATAAATAAAAAACAATAACGACAGGAAGGGTTCGTCAGTGACCACTGCGTTGACCACTGCTAAAGTCCATAGCTGATTACTGCGCTTGGTCTCCTGAATATGCAACAAAATATTTTAAGCACTTAATGGAAGTATTGAAAATGAAAAGGAAGTGAGACCACATTGGAAAGCTAAAATTGGAAGAGCAAACAAAACCAAATAAATTGCAAGTAGAGCAAACTAAATAGCAAAGGCATTAACATTAAATAAAAAGTTCACCTTTTTTCAATATTTAATTTAATTTTTGCATTTTAATAGAGCCGTGAGTATCTGGACTATACAAATCAATTGCACAAACGAGCGCAAATAAGAATACAACTCAAAATGATATGGATTTTGTTGTCCACGCGCAGACACCTCGGGCACCATTGTTCTCCTTTTATTTATTTCACTGCATTCCTGCCCATTCTGCGCAGATTTCCACAAAAGATAATGGTTTGCATATGATTTCCATTCAATTGTGGGTGCGTACAAATGCAAAAATTGCCCCATACATATTCGATGTAGTGAAAGAAGTCATTTCAGATTTGAAAAAAAAAATGTATCTGAAGTGTGGAGGTAATGAAATATAACACCTAGAGGCTCTTAAAGACACCTATACAAGTACATACATATATACAATATTTGGGAAAAATATTATTACTGCTATTCCATTTTTTTTTTTGGTTCGATTGTTTTAACTGAAATTAATGAAACATAAGAAAACCCGTAAAAATTTTAATTAATTGGTAAGCAATCATTAAATGAGTTCTCAAGAAAATAATTAATCAAACCGGTAATCATTACGAATAGTAATCATAAGGTCTGGTTGCCACATAGCTCAATGCAGATACGAATCCTACAAATGTAAAAATGAATACAAAAATTTGCTTTGGATATAATATTTGAACCCTCAAGGTCCACACTTTTCCAAAGGGTTTTAATGTGCTGAGATTAGATCCTGCGTCGGTGTTGAAATGTTAGAAAATTAAAACTTTTCGCTACATTCGCAATGTATTTGCATAAATAAAGCTTTCGTTTTGTCATTTCAAAGCCCAACTTGTTCATTAAAACCTTGGCATTGGATCAAATAAATACTTTGTGGGTCTGGGATATTAGGCGTGTTCGCTTATGCCATTTGATACGGGGCCTTACTTCCGTTATTCACGCTGGAGAAACGCTCAATAAAAAATCTAATTCTAATTATAATCTATTAACAGTCAATGCCATTTGTCCAACGTGGAGTTGAAGGCTTCCAGTCTAGCAAGACGAAAAGCAAGCACACACACATGCACGCTCCTTGAATTCTTTCTCTTTTTCTGAACTCTTTCAGCGTTTCCAGAAAAGCAAAGGAAATAATAAATAAGAATAACAATAATAATAATGAAGTATTTGCTTTCGCGAATGGAATTAATTACAATAATAAAACCGATCCAACTGTGCCATGACAATAAGTATCGCTTTACTGACGCACAAAAATACTTATCAAGTCCATAAACACTTACATATATACAGCCTTAATCTTTTATAGCCATGTTACAAAAAAAAAAGTAAGTCACTTATAAAATTTCCTTACAACGTAAGGCGAATAAGAATCTTCATGGAAAAATGTGCTAAAAAAAACGTTTTATTGCTCTCTCTTCGCAAAGATCGGTCCCAAAATATTACGACTTATATTTATTAGATATAAATAAAATAAAAAAATTCCATGAAGGCTTCATAACTTTATCAATGCAGTTTGCGTGATCTTCTTCGTCCAATTTCACATCAATTCGTCACACTACGTGCGAAAATCTCTAGTTCTGCACACAAGTTCGGTTCTAGTGCATCTAGCGCTAATAAAAGCTCTTCATGAATCCCTTTTTCATGCGTTACCCTATCTGCAATTCCGAAAACTGAAAATTATATACTTTAGATTAGCGTTGCAAACTACACAATATTTCTGCAAAATACTTTTGTAAATGAAAATATTGCTCCAACTCTTTAAAATCACCCTTTCTTGGTTTCAAAAAGCTGACACAAGCCGGAAAGCTTATCAAAAAATTATAAATGCATTATAGTTGCCATCTAATTTCCATTTTTTTGAACTGGTGAGAATCTAGTACCGATCTAACTAGGTCCTTTTGAGCACTGCAGAGCTAGTCCAGAAACATCTGTAAGGGCATATGAGGATGTGCAAATGTTTTTCGTCTTGTAAATTTTAATTAAAAGTAAATGCACTCAACACTCAAAACAATAATGCAAATTTGTGTTGTTGTATTTGTAAATTTACATGGCGAATATGCTGAAAATATATTTTACAAACTTTACTCACAAACATAAAGACGACGAATACAACAAAAAACGAATGGTGTATGAGGCATGAGCAGTGTGTGGAGTGTGACTAAAGCAGCGAAGGGTTGATTCCTACCGCATACTGTCTCTGCACCTCTCCCTCTCCTACCCCGCATACATAACGTACGTTGGAACGTCTTTCACTTTTCAAGACTCACTGAAATATATTTTGCTTAATGACGCAGTGCAAAAACAAGATATCTCTGCCGAGCATGAACTTTGTTGCCTAGCGAAAGGGGTGGCAATTGCCCCCTTTACCCTTGACTTGGCTTTTGTTTCGCCAAAACTTGGTTTTCCTACTTCTTTGTTTTCTTTTGCATCCTCTGCGTAGCTCTACCTCTTGCCGTAGTTCGGACGAAGTTGCCGCTAACAATACGCTCAGATTGAGCTTGCTGATACCCTTTTGTTTTGGCTGCTGGGTTAGGGGTTTGTGTTTTGTAAACGTCTTCGCATTGTCGTCGCAATTGCATGTGGCCGCGCTTGAAAACATGCCACACTCTAAATGCGTATCTGCAGGGTTATCTGCCAGCCGCATTGTTTGGCGTGTGATGTCGTGGTCAAAATAATAGTTTTGTTGTAATTGTTCGTATTTGAAAATTTGAAAATTAGATATTTAAATAAGGTATTAGATTACGAGCTTCCTGCAGACATAGTCAACCTTCTTTTCTATCTTACATACGATCCCAACCTTTAAACTTCTATTTTTTTAAAACTAATTCTAATGCCCGATTTCTCTCTTTCTCTTTTTCTTTGCAGCTGTTCAACGAGGTCGTGTGCCACCCACTCAGCCTGGTTTGGCCGGTATGCATGGCCAGTATCAGCTCGCTAATGGTGATCCCATGGCTGTTGCCGGCTTCAACGGTCACTCATATCTTAGTTCCTATATTTCATTACTTTTGCGCGCCGAACCTTATCCAACGTCCCGCTATGGTCAATGTATGCAACCAAATAACATAATGGGTATTGATAACATCTGTGAATTGGCAGCCCGCTTACTTTTTTCCGCCGTCGAGTGGGCAAAAAACATCCCGTTCTTCCCCGAGCTGCAAGTGACGGATCAAGTGGCGTTACTGCGACTAGTCTGGTCTGAGTTGTTCGTCTTGAATGCGAGTCAATGTTCGATGCCATTACATGTGGCGCCGCTGTTGGCTGCTGCCGGCCTACATGCCTCACCGATGGCGGCGGATCGCGTCGTTGCATTCATGGATCATATACGCATCTTCCAGGAGCAGGTGGAAAAACTGAAGGCGCTACACGTCGATTCGGCGGAATATTCCTGTTTAAAGGCGATCGTGCTCTTCACCACCGGTAAGTTGTTGGATATCCTCTACCGGGATGTGCCAACGCTACTAACCAAAGTTTCAGCTAAAGTGTGCGCATTGGCTTCTGCAGCCAATGCGAATAATAGTGGGAATTCGGATAGTTCGGTGGGTACGACATCGACGGCAGCTAGCTCGATGGCGAATGGCGTTTGTGCTGAGTTGTTGCATGAACAGGTTTTGCTAGTAGTGCGCGATCATCTTGATGAGTTGAATCGTGCTGAAACTGATACACAACAACAAACAGCGACGGCCGCTTTCCATCTGGCGGCATTTATGAAAAGTGTTGCCGGAGTTGAAGCGGTCACACAAAACGCTTTTCTCGCCAGCGAGCATGCCGCCCATATACCCTCTGCAGCGACGACATCAAACACAGATCTTGGTTCTGGGAACACTGCGACAACAAATGAAATTTATCAAGCCAACGACGAACGTAAGCCTACATCACAGCAACTGGCTTCAAGCTCAGCGAACGGTCTTGTACACTCGGCGACAAGTGCATTTAGCTCGTGTGCGCCCAGTTACAAGACCGCCGCACACTTGACCAGCACTGATGATTTGTTGGCTGCATTATATGCGAGCGCCAATTCTGCGGCGCCTGCTGCCTCTACTACAAGTACTACCAGCACTTCAGCCTCGAATGCAAGTCATAACAATAGCAGTGGTTTGGGTGCTTCCATAAATACTCAATCGCAAATCGGTTCGTCCCTATTTAATAGCCTAACCGCTTCGCCTTTGAGTAATAATGCTTCCCATTCCACATCCACAGCGGTTACTAATACAACCACCACCACTTCAGGTACCTTAGGTAGTAATAATGGCGGAACATATCAATCGCCGCATCACGCTACTGCCCAACAACAATTTCATGCACAAGATCAGCAACAGGCTGCAGCTGCGGCTGCTGCCACTGCGGCGATGTTCTATCAGACACCGCCGCGTACTGCTTTCGGTTCGGCCTTTGATATGTTCCACCATAGCACACCGTTCGGTGTAAGTAATGGCGCTTCGTTCGGTAGTCCTAGCTATAGATATTCGCCATATAACTTTGGCAATAGGTGGCAATTGTAGTTGCATAGTTTAAACTTAGCATTTGAAGTGAGAGACTCGAGGTTGATATAGTGTGAATCGGTAGAGCCGCCTTAGCTTTAGTTAGAATCTAGTCTAGTATCTCTAAGTTGTTCTGTACTCGTCGTAAGTGTTGATGACAGGCAACGGAGCGCAGCCGAGCGTTAATTGTTCGGCTATGCAGTAAGTGCGTAGAAACAGGTCGTTCATAACGAGCTATCTGTATGTATGTATGTATACATAATGGACTAATTAAATTCTTAGTTTAGCAAGCCGAGCGCTGTAATTTAATGGATTATTTAGTTGTATACTTTGTTAGACGTTGCAATCAATTAATTTTTAATTTTATGATATGTATGTAATTTAACTGATTATATTTAGTATATGTAAATATATATGTATGTATATGTAAGAATATATAATAGTATGTATGTATTTATGTATGTACGGCCCAGTGTGCATTATATTTCTAACAGTCTCAAATAATTTTAGTGTGCCTAAAGTACTTATCTAAGCGCTAACTAATTTATTCTACTAAATAAGTCTAATTTATTCTAGTTGTACCTATTAGTTAAAAGTTGAAAGATGAGAAGAAGGGAAGAAGTGAGAAATATTAAAAATATATGCGTTGTTGCTTTTAAAAATTAAATTTTTGAAATTTGGTGTTTTCATTTTGGTTCAATTCTTTAACATGAAAAAAAAAAATATTTCACTCATTGCCGATTTAAATTTAAACCATAAAACGTTAAACATCTATTCGTTAATGCAAATATCTCATTTTGGCAAATTAGTTAAAACTTAATTAGCTTTTTGCAAAAATTTGCTCAACAAACGTTGTAACAATACACGACAGAAACTGTTCTCAGTAGAACTATTAATATTGTTAATTTTGGTACATAAAAAGAAATTTAAGGGAAGAATTTTCAGATACCAAAAAATTATAACACTTTAAATAAAAATGTTTGAAGAAACAGGTTAAGTAAAAACTATTTATTTGGTATTTAACTTTTTAATATTTATATAATTTATTCAAAAAAGACTTTAAATACTAATATTAAGATAAGCGTATTTTAAAACTTATACGTGATCCATGTTGAATATGTTTCGAAGAATTATAATTAGGGGTAGTTTTACATGAGATCCACAATTTCAAATGAGATCACGTTCTTGCACACCGACAACACAAAATAAAAACGAGAAATATAAAAAAAATAGAAAATCTTTACAAAGAAATACAATAATTAAATAGCCTTAAATATTGGAAAGAAGTTTTTAGATTTTTAATGTCTCAGTATTGTATATGGGATTGTTCCATCACCTCAAAAAGTAGAGCATTACCCAAGAATTGCGATAAAGAATTTATTATTTTAGAAAATTGATATAGCCGTATTGAAGCAAAACTTTTTAGTCTAAAGTGCTTTTTCATTGGTCCAATTACATATCTTTTTTTAGCCCGCTAAAATATTATTATTTGTACTACAAAGCGAGTTGTTTCAAATGACAATATTTTAGGTAAAAAAAAAGTTAATCGGATAAATGAAATACCACTTTATAGAAAACACGGTAGCTGTTAAGCTGATTACTAGCTGAAATTTAAGATTCTTGCGAATTGCGAAGGTGTTAACACAAATTTCGATTTTTTTTAAACACCGAAAACCGAAAGTTGAGACATAACACCTTCCTCCAAGCACATCTTTTTATATCCGATTGCACAGGAAGCGGATACTCAAATAATGGCCGTTTTTATTCGTCCTTTCGATGCTAGAAGAACATTCTTCTGCTTGCCTGAAAAATTTATATGCATAATTGAAAACAACAAAAAAATAAACCAGCAAAAAAAATAATAAGCGCTCACAATTTTGGTTGCTAACTTGCAAGGCACTATTTCACATTTGACTTTGAAAGGAAAACGCCACACGCTGCCATTCGTAAACGCCATCCAAACCCACCAAATTGGCTACCTTCATTGCCTCGTTGAACGGCAGCGTGAAATTATGAAAACAAATTTCTTTTGTTATTTTATCCATCAGCCGCTAAGTACTTACGAAAAAAATTAGCTAATATTATTATAAAACAGAAATGAGCGCTAGTCCCACATTTAATACTGAGTAATGTAATCTATCGAATATGAGCAATCGCTTATCGAACTCTTATAATATGTTTTTCATCTGAGGGCGTTCATCATAAGGGTCTCATGTGTACAACCCCTTAATTATAATGAAAGATATTAAATATATAATACATGTATGGATAACGTAGCTCAAACCGTTTTGCATGAATTAAGCACTTTATTATTTTCCAATACTAATAAGTATAAACATTTACACAGTAACACAAAGACTCCGTAGCTGTAGTAAAGTTATTAGACTCGCATTTTTCCATCTTTTAATTTAAGCTTTCAAAATTATTACTCCTTAATAAATTCAAATAGTTTCTTTATACAATTTTGAGTTGCTTAATTAATATCTCATTAACTTAGTTATCATTTTCTTGCTTCAATCGCACAATATCATCATGTTTTAATTTTTCGCTAATATATTTTCTTTATTTCATGACCTCAAAATTCATTTATTGTGACCCAAGACTCACCCACTTAAACAAATAAAATTGTACACTTTTACTTCACCACTAATACCAGGAATCTATTGGTCTCACGCAACACTGTGAAAGAAACTAACAGCACCGTTTAGCACAGATGGACCAGGTGATGGCAGAAAACATTGGCATTTGGACTGATCAGGCATTTTTCATTCATTTTTACATATTTACACATTTTATGGCATTTTTTTCGTCATTTATTTGAATGCTGTCACTTAAATTTAATAAAAAATTTGCATTAACATTTTTATGGGAAATCTCGTATTGAACAATTTATTTTTATTACCTTAAGGTATTTACGTTTATTTATGTATATTTAAACTTATCACACGTTTAGTTAATATTATTAATTTATTACCAAATATGCATATTAACAATTATATTAGCTTCTTTATATAAGAGGTTATTTTTAAAAATAATTTTTTTTATCGGGTTTTGAAGTCACAGACGAATATAATGAAATATGGATCAGAAAATAATTTTTAGATACTATACTATAAGCTTTCGATACATACAAGGTACCACAATATATATCAGTTAAGTAAGTATCTCAATTAAGAAGAGTTCTGGGGTCGTAGGTCTTCTTAAATTTTAGTTCGTTATTTTTATCTACAATTGTATAACTCGAGGCAGGTGGGGAATCTTTTTTGTGGCACAAATTCACTGGAATTGATTTTTGTTGAAACGATTTTCTGTCATCCCTTGTCAAGTTTGGTTTTGTGACAAACCAACGAAACTAGGCATTGAAAATGGCAAAACGCCGAAACCGGTTTGTCACAAAACCAAACTTGACGAGGGAGTACGGAAAATCGTTCCAACAAAAATCAGCTTACTACCCTGTCGGAAGATCAACACAACAAAATAAATCACTGGAATTGTTTACGGATGTATTGTTCTAAGGCTTTATACTAGATCAAAAGAAAGTAATCTGATTGAGGGATAGATAGGTGACCAGTTTAGAAAATAATAAGGTACTTGTCTTGTAATGGTCCAATCGTATTAGTTAAAAAAAAAATAATTTATGAAGATAGCAAAAAAAAAAAACGGTGCGAGCCAGTGGAAAAGTTTAGTCTAACAGCTTTTAAATTGAAAATAAACCTTAGAAAATTGACTAAACCATGCGATTCGAACAGGGGAGTATGAAGTGAATTGTCCCTCTTGTTTCATTGTATACAAATTACTAAAAGAAAAATTTTTTAAATTGAAACTTCTGAAATAACCAAAAATTGCATGGCTATATTAGGAATGTACCGTTACCTACACAGTTAGTAACCTATGGCAGGATGTTGTCCACTAGCATCTGGGGCTATCTTTGATATTTGACACGAATCTAAGATACTTAGCCTTCGAACTAAGAAGGCCCATTGAACCCTGCCTGGTTTGATAATTATTATCCATTGGCGCAATTGATTGAATACAGCTTAAATGCAAGCGTGTCGTAGAATTGAGTATCCGCTGACATCAACAATTGGGCTGTTGGTCGAAGACGTTTATTGACGTCAAGATACCACTTTATGAGCATTAATACAACACTCGTTTATGTCGCTCATTTACAAGATCAAGCGAACCTTCTACCAATCGTCCGATAGACATTTATGTGGTATCAGATAAGTACCAGAGCAACAACAAAAATCATGGCATCAAGGCGACCAAACGCAAATCCTAAAATATACATACTTATTAGGGACGCCATTTTCTTTATAGTGACAAAAGTGAAGAGATTGTTTCGGAACCTATCTAACCTTAAAATGTGTAATACGTAAATTGATTCTGAAAATTAATCTTGTGTGGGTTTTTCTTTTCTAGAGAAGTTGTTGCCCTCTTGTTTTTACGAAGATCTCTCTCTCAGGTTTATTTGTTCAGTTCACAAAATAGTTGGCTATGAAATTTTTACGTGAGAAACTTTTTTACACGTTTTGTTAAGTTTAAATCTGTGTTAGGTCAGTTTTTTGTAATAAGTTCTCTGCTCTGAATTTGAAATGTGATCGCCGTGGCTACACTAACACAACCCAAAGAATGCTGGAATAATTTTTTGTGTTTTTCTTACATATTTTTTTGCCGAACTGATTGTTTTGTTTTTGGGAGCCAAAAAGAGCCAAAAGAGCGATATCGAATATTTAATAAACACACATTTTGTTGTTAGTTACTAGTAAGGTCCATGTTGCTTTAAGTAACAGAATGAACAAAGAAAGTGAAAATATTTCACAGTAATTTTCATTAATAATTCACACATATTTCCAATCCCAAAAATCCCGAAATTGTTCGAGATTCGGGCACCTAAAAAAGCACAAGTTCCTGAGACTAGCATCCCTTATGCCTATGTAAGTATGCTGTATAAGAAAACTGTGATCGTCTAGCCTAGTTAAATTTTCGACTGGCTAAGGATAAAGAGGGAGAAGAAGCAGGAACAGAAGAACATATAGAGGGATACCACGAGTAAAATGGTTAGGCGCAGTGGAAACAATTTCGCAAATGTGTTAGCAACATTATGTGGCATGTTTGTGCTGCTGTTGCAAATACTCAAATCAAAAGATATATAGCAACAACGAAATAAACCATTCGGATGCATAACGGGTTGCGAGGCGGTGTAGCAAAAAATTGTTATTGTATTTGAATTGCTATGATGAGTCCATAAAATACAGCCTATCAGTCAATCAAACCCTGCAAAAAACGGAAATACTCCGTTTCATACTCCATAGAATACTCCTATAGGAGTATCAGAGTACTCCAACACATATCCTCATTCATATAAAAAAGGTGGTCCAATTTACACGGCAATGTCCGGTGATTGGATCACCTAATCCATCTCGGAGTACTCCGTTTCTTTGCTTTTGAATACTCTATAGACCACCTACATGAGAGTACTCTCAAAATACTCCCATGGGATTACTCTATAGAGTATTCAACAGCAAAGCGAGAGCGGGAGTAGGTGGTCCTCAGAAGAACACATACTCCCATTCTCGCTTTTGTCTAGAGTACTCTATAGAGTAATCTTTTGGCAGCATTTTCAAAGTACTCCAACGTAGGTGCTCTATAGACTATTCAGAAGCAAAGTAAATGGTACTCCGAATAGGATTAGGTGATCCAATCACCGGACATCGCTATGTAAATTGGACCACCTTTTTTATATGAATGAGGATAAGTGTTGGAGTACTCTGATGCTCCAACGTTTTTTACAGGGAAACATACACACACATACACATATAAACGCACCCACACAGTCGTCGAGTGTTTGCCAGTCGACTAAACAACTATCAGTCAGCCAGCAGCCGATCAACACAAAGTGCAATATGCGCGTATCCATTTGTTTTTTGGTTTTGTGTGTCATACGTCGCGCTGTAGCCAGCCACGTTTTTTGCGCGGTGTCCCCTATGCTCTTCGCAGCGCTACCCTCCTGGCCACTTTTCGTTGGTGGCAGACGCGATCAGTAACGACAGTTGCTTAGTTGCTTGACTGCTTCGTTGGCTTGTTGAATGTGCATGTTGTTGCTGGTGCTGCTGACAACATGTTGTTGCCACAAGACGGTGACTCAAGCGAGCGCACTTCATCGCTTCTACAACAAGCTCACGCTCCCCACCCCCCATTGGAATTCTCTTTTCGCTAGTACTCGAAGCCTTGTTTGGTAATATTTTTATTTATTTTTTATTTCAATTTTTGTTGTTATCAGACATCATTTGATTTCGCTTTGTTTTCATTTCGATTTCGATTGTTGTTCACTTGTATCTCTCATGTCTTGGCCACACTTTGAGCTCATCGATTTAGTCTGACTGCTTGGCTGCTGATGTGGTGCTGATCGGTTCGTAGTCTGTTCGATTTTTTTACAGGTGATTTTATACATTGTTTTCCTTGTTGTTTAGTCAATAGCAATTTGGTTACTGGGGTCTTGTGTAAGTAAACACGACACATTCCGATCGGCGGAGCTCTTTGGTATGTCATGTTGTGCTTATTTTGTATGTTGTTCGTGGATGCCATCCAAGCAGTGACTGCGAGAGAGTCGTTTCAACAAGAACACTAAATTCTATTCACGTGCATTAGGGTATGTGTGAGGGTTTTCGGAAGTTGTTCCTCTTCTATCCCACTAGAAATATCTGAGTGCAGGGCTATTTATAGATAGTAAAATGCACAACTAGGGTTAGGTTAAATGCCTAGGAAACACTTACTTGGGCACAAGAGTTAGTCCTTTGTGGGAGAAGTTTTGGAAAAATTGTGAATAAAGATATCTTAAATAGTAAAGATATTGCCCGAAATGTGAAGGACATACGGGAAGTATTTCATTGACACTACCAGAAATGTCTTCCTTAAAGACAACAATCAAGCAAACTTCGTCTTATCCTTTTACGTATTGACTGCTTTGTTAAGGCCGTGATTTCACTTGCTCTTTATGCATGTTTGAAACAAAGCTACAGCTGGTGCTCCTCAGAGCTACATTCCACTGAAATATGAGAATAAAAGCACAGGCGGAGTGCCGTTCGCAACTCCCCTTCTCAAGTCTGAAATTTGAAGTTATGCATTATGCATTGGAACTACAAAATATCAGGAAAAATTATTTGCTAAACATATTTTTGGTAAGGTGGGTAAAAATTTGTTCTTTTATTTCGCACGTGGGTAGTGTATTTCTACTTTGTTAAAAAGAAAATTGCATTAAACAACATTTTTAGGTGCTCCACTCGATATTTTAATCAGACCTGGTTATTGAGTAATTAATTGATTGTATGGCCCACCAATCAATAATGATTATTTTAATGGTTTTCAAAAATCAGCAATTACTAATTAATTACCATTGGCAAAAAAAAAGAGAAGAATCACAAAAAGTCAAAAACAATCAGATGTAATAATAAGTAAAAAAAGAAAATTTTATTGTTTTTGATTATTTTAGATTTTTCTTAATTTTTTTAAATAATCATTAAAAGCCGAAAACAATGGGTAATCAATCCCTAGCAGGCTTTCCAAAAAAATAATCAGTCAAACCGGTAATCATTACGATGCGCATTCATTAAATAACATGATTTTAATGCATAATTAGTAGTGCTACGGGTAATTTTTTTTTGGTACAAAATCGTAAAAAAAATCTTTAAATTCTTGTTTCTTAAATCCTTTCTCATTCTAATCCAAAAGAAAGTAGATTTAATTTTCTGATTTTACTTAAATTACAAAAATACCTAAAAGTTTTTCAAGATTTTTTGTTTTCTTAAATTTTTTCGTTTGAACTAATTCACTTAATTAACTATTTATCCAAGAAAAGAAAATAGAAAATTCTAATTTTTTTCATTTTCTTTTCTTTCTTTCTCTGCCGTCCATGCTAAGTGTACAAAGAAAGCTTCAACTCACCCTATGATATACGAGTCTCGACCGAACGACTTCCGGGAAATATATTGGAATTGTTTTCAAAAGTTATTTAAAATATCCCGGTGCAATTCAAGCCGTATCGTGACTCTCCACAAGGAATTTCTCAAAGATGTCACCTACAAGCAAGGTTTCCTACTTCTACATCTTGTAAGTCTGCTAGGATTTATCGTACACGCACTGTCGTGCGCAAGCATCTTGCTTCCACTTGGCTCATGTTCGTAAACCTTCTGGTCAAAATGAAAACATCCAAAAGTTTGAATTAAGCGACCCCCATCAAAGTATCATCACTCAAGCTTGACCCTTCATTTGTCATCCCAAACAGAATATCGAATTCGATCAACAATGTGGCATAAATAACCATCTAATCAAGTTATTAAACCCTTCAACACAACAATAAAGTATGAGTGAAAACAATAAAAGTAAACAAAAAAGGAGTTGCACATAGTACATAATAACAACAACAATAAAGGAAACAACGATAACAATGCCAAAATTATGCCACAATTCAGAAATTGGTAAATTTTCAATAAGTAAATGGCTTGCGGATGCTCGAATGTCTTTAACCTTTTCTACACCACAAACACACAAGCGCACGACATGCCACCACATCACCAGTCCAAAGCAGCCGGCACACTTCTCATCCTCTACCACAGCCACAGCTTACACCAAACTGTCTGTCGTCGCTCAAATGTGGTTTGGTTCGTGTGCAACACCGAAAGCTTGTACTTTTCGGTCCAACTCATTTGGGGTTAAAATGCTGCGGCGCAGGCTTTGCTTTTCGATCACACCGTGGAATTTCCATTTTTTTGGCTAGTTTGCTTAGATTTTAGTAAACATAAGTGACTTCTCATCTCGTTTCTGGTGCGCTATTTTGTTGTTGTTGCTGTTGCCTTTTCTTAAGTTACTAACACTGCTGCTGCTGCAACTACTTTACGGTCATTATGCATTTAAGACATGCGGTCACGATCTTTTGAGTTAGTGACTGCTTTTACCAGCGCTTCAAAGCCCTCATCCGAAGCACCATTAATGCTATTGCGGTTCATCGCAACGCTCGTGCACTTACTTACTTACTTGCTGAGATGCTTAGTGCTCTCACTTTGAAGACATTGCAGAAGAATATGCACTACAACAACATTGCGAATAAAATCAGCTGCATTCTGGCAACGTGATTAGACACACTTACGGTGGGCAATACGTTCTTTCGGATGTACCGTTGTTAGGATTTCACCAAAACCAGAAAGTTCGGTCAAACCTTATTAAAATTGTATCTGTCTTGTGGGCGATCGGAACAGATCGAATTGAGATGAAAACATAAAAACCTCCATAAACCGATTAAAATTGGTAAAAACAAAAATCTCAGATAATAAAGGAAAAACAGGGCGTTTTTCAACAAAATTCTTAGATAGGGCATTTGCAGCGAAAGTCTGAGATAGTACTGTTTTCTGAAAATCACACTTTCTTGCTGATATATGTAGAACTTTTCGAACTGCCTGGCGAGATCTCGCACTCATTCTACGATACGAGTATGTGAACCATGAAATAAAATCTGTGCAATAATATATTTTAAAAGGACTTCATCTCGATATTGGAGGCTTCACAATTATCTACAATCGAAGTCTGTTTTGTCATTAAAAATAGTATCTTCAGTTATTTATGAAAGTTTTTTTTTTAATTATTTGCAAGAAATTCCTCCACCGTTTTCATTTCAAGAGTTGTATCAAATAGCAGGAAAATCTTTTTTTTTGTATTGCAACTGCTATGTTAAAGAAAAAAGCGACGAAATTCTCGATTTAATGCATGTCACACTGAATCGATTCAAAGTTGAAAATTTTGTTGTGACCCTCACAAACATTCTCAAAGTGATCATAATTTGGGAGTCTGATATGAGTCATAAATATGTGAAAAATATAAACCTCAGAAATATGATCATATATGAGTATTCGAAGACTGCGTCGGGATGAAAGTTATGAGCTGTATTCCGAAAGTGTTTGGAACAAATATTCATATCGTTAGTTTTTGAAAAAACAATCTTTTGATAAAAAAATATTTAAAACATATCTTGCTATTCCTAAAATTCATACATTTTCATGGGGCATCTAAAGGCATCGTAAAAGTTTGTTTTCTGCTAGATTTTGGGTGTATTGAAATGCCGTACCAATGGTGTTTCTTATTGTTGTTTTTTCTAAAGCACATGAGTATGTATTTATAAAGTTAAGGCTTTCAGAAACTCCTTCCAAATATTTTTTAACACAATAATATTTTTTAAACTCAATCTCAAAGCGTGTCTAAAAGGCCCAAAAAACACAGATTGTAAGGGACATAAAACACCCCGAAAAGCTTCATACAGGAGTCCAGTAAGTGCCGCTTATAAGGCTAAAAGTTGTCAAATATGTCTCCCATTTAAGCTCATATGAAATATGAAATTAGCCGCATATCGGACGATCATCGCAAGAAGGGAAATACCCTCCTTTATGACTCATAAAGGCGCTCACATAGAGCCCTAAAGCTGTTATTTAGGACTCATTTTGACTCATTTATTACTCCGATTGTTTGCTGGGACCAGCTGAAAAGCTAGTGGGACACAAGGTGACAAAATTTCATTTAAGGCAGAAACCGGAAAAGTAAATGTGACATCATTATGAAGTCAAATCGATTAAGGCAGTCCAGGCGATCATTCGTACAGAGTTACAAAGGCGGGATATTAAACGGGCAAAAAAAACGTTTCTATTCATATCTTAAATGTTTTAATCGGCATAGCTTTCCCTGAACTACCCAATACCCTCGACTAAACTAAATATTTTGGAATATTATGGCAGATGTTTTTTAATCCAACAAATTTCAAACTTAATTGTGATAAGAATTACCCGTTTTTTAAGCTAAAATATCTCAGCCTACTGCACATGTATGCACTGCATAGCTAACATTGTTGTTGCCAATAATGCCAAATATTGTCGTGACTTTGGCAGCATTCTTTTCTAACAAGTAGTAAAAAACCAATTTCTTATTGGCATTTCTGATGCTGTGCTTGTTATTGTTTTTGTGCAAGCCTAGACCATTTGTGCCCAGTCATCATGAGAGAGAACTGAATGTGATGTTTATGAATTTACAGTTGACTTAAGATTATTGGGCGCTTGACCGCATCGTCGTACCCAAAAGGCGGCCATACGGAATGGCCAGACTACAGCCGGTTAGCGCCATAACCCGTGAGCAATGAGGCAACGTTACCATGAACAAGCTGTATTTACACATATTTTTGCTCTGCCCACTGCAGTGGTTGCTGTTCTTGCTTTGGCTTCATTTGCTGCCACAGTTAATAGAAAGTCAATTGACAATTATTTTATGTGAAATGATTTGATTATCAATGCTCGGTAAGCTTCAATCGCTCCGACGGCTGTGTTCGTGGTTAATTTGCAATTAAATAGTTAAATGTTAAACGCTGCCGGCGACAAGTCATTGCCGTGCCGTCAAATCCAAAGAAGAGAACAGGAATTCCGCCGGTTATTTGTGAGAAGAATTTGTTGGTAGAAAATGAAAATAAGAAGAAATTATGTCTTAAATTATGAGTCATGCGATAAAAATTGCTAAGCAACAAAGTTTTGTGCATTTTTGTTGTTGTTTATTTTGTAGTAAATTTCTGTGCAGAAAAACTTTTCATTTTTTCGTTTAAAGGTCAATGCGATTAGTTGCTTAAAGCGTTTTACTCTTGAATCACTTTAAACAGCAAAACGAATTTTATAAAATTCAAGACCTAACATCGGATTTGAGTTCACCATATATAACGTTTTGATAAATCTTATTTTAAATAATTTTATAAAACGAATCAAATTTAAAACTTTTCATAAAACCAGTCTGGGCTAACTTCTTAACGGACACCAACTCATTTTATTTTCTTTTTGTTTAAAAATCCTATGAAACTGTTGATCCTGCAAGTTCTTTATGAAAAGGATTTCTTAAGCATTTTTAAAATATATTTATATTTGATACTAAAAGAACCGGTCACGCTTCGCTGTGTCTGAGAACAGACCAGGTCCTATATTTATCATTGTATCTGCAAAACCAATTGAGATATGGGACTTAATGACATCACTTATAGCAGCACTGCATTTTATGCTGATCGATAACTCTGAAACCAGTCGAGATAAGGGATAAGATCTTAAATTTTAAGTTTGACATATAGTAATGCAACGCTAAAAGTTTCATTTAATTCCATTATGATGTTTTCGAGTGATACCCGCCCAAAAATACAGACAAACAGACAGACAAAAACTCTAACACAAAAGTTCGCACAAATACATTTTAGTATGAATGAACCTCACTGTGCTCTGTACTCAAGTAAGTTAGTCAGTTGATGTTCTAGCGAATGACATTACAAAAATACAAAAATCGTTTGTCGTTGCCACACTTCGGTGAACCTCCATTACCAATCGAACTATCAATTAACGTCACTTAAATTACCCATAAACGGGTGTAGATAAAATTTAGTAACAACTTATGCAACAAATACAGAAATATTGACAAGCATATTGACATAGATAGGCATAATTCTCTTGACAGCTAAAATGGAAGTATCGAAGTGGTCAATGCGAATGCCACTCAAAGATATAAATTTGCATGGATTGGTTACGCGAGATAAATTTAATATCTTAAAGAGCGCGACGTGCTGACGCTTCAGGCAATTTGCATCGTAAAATTAATAAAAATGAGGTGTCTTTATGACATAATGTGGCAGGTGAGCTCGGGTATGTCGGTAATCCCGACTATCATATGTCAATTTATTAAGGCCCGCGAAATAAATAAGAATTTGGTTTTTCGTAGTTATAGCACGATATGAGATTCGGATCAACTGCGGGAGTGCAGGTCATTTCAAAAGCTTTTGCGGAGTGTTTTTAGTGACATATAATAGTTAGCCTCCATTTAATTTTCACAGTGCCAAAACACCTTTTTCCCACTAAACTTAAGTCTCCACTAATCGAAAAAATTGTTCTTAAGGTTTTGTTTGGAATCTTGCTAGAAATAGGCGCTACAGTGGGAAAGTCGGCTCGTCACTTCGACTTTTATTAAAAAAACTTCAGCAAAAAAAATATTAATTTTAAAATTAAATCATTATTTTAATTTTTTTTATACGCTTTAAAAAATTAACTTTACAAATAATAATAAAGCTATAAGACCCACAATGAAAATTTATATTTTCAACTCAGAATAATTATCAAATAAGGGGTTAAATTTCTACGTTTTTGAGAAGTTTTCAAATTAACTTTGAGTTAAAACTATAACTTGCGGTAGTGCAAGTGGGCCCAACAAGACGATTTCAGAACATTACAGATATTACAGAAGAATTATACTCCGCTAAGCCTAAAGGCCAGAACAAAAGTTTTAAGCATTTTGGCAGTCCGTCTGGATGTCTTTCCTCCGAAATTTTTTTCAATAACGCCATATCTGAACGAAAATTCAACAGCCTTTTAGCTGAGATAGAGGGTTTTCGAATCGAATTTTCAAATATGTAATTTTTGTAAAAAATTCTGAAGTAGATGTTACGTAAATATAGCGAGGATAAGAAAGTTCTCTAATCCTTTAACATGCTCTAATCGATGGATGGTTTAGTGTTCTAAGTTCGAGAGTAATTAGCTCACGGCGCTCTTATCTCATGTGTGAACCAAAATGGTCGCTAAGATTTCGTAGCAGACACCAATGGCACAATCAAATTTGTTTAATTAAAATTATGTAAATTTTATTTTCTACAAGTGCAACATACACTACAACAAAGAGCTATTTAGGCAAAATTTTATGTTTTTTCCATTGATTAGAGGAGCGTGAGGCCAGGGCGAGGAACCGCATGGCGTATACGCATCAAATTCTGCATGATTCTTTTGACTGATTCCACAGCCTGAGCATGTTTTTGAGTTCAATTTGATTGTTAATTAATGAAGCCCGTCATGTATTATGTGTATGCGTGTATATATAGAAGAAGAAGAAGAAGTAAGGTTAAGTGAATATGCAAAATCATGTATTTGTTGTATTTGGTGTTTGTTAATGGCTACGACAAGATATTCTACCTCGACTTCTTCGTCGCATCGCCTTCACATTTCTATACGAATTGTCTTGTGAAAAGCAACAACAACGCATTAATTAAATACTTGTTAAATGTTGAGTACTGACTGTATGTTAATTGTTGTTGATTGTTGAGTATGTCAATTGTCGATGATGACGCGTCTACCGATGGGTTGCCAATGTTTGTAAGATTTAGTTGATGTTTCGTTTGTTTGGGGCTTTTTTTGTTTTTGTTTACTCTTTTCAAATTTGAAATGGCATTCTTAACGACCAAGCGATTAGTTTTTCTTTATCTGCAACCAGTTTTTTAAAGACCCGTAAAAGGTGGCATTGCTGCTCTATTTTAAAGTGTTGGAGGTTAAAAGCTTAATAGATGGTGACTTAACCGTAGCCATATGAAACAAATGATCCAACCAAACTTATCCGTTGCAAAACAAAAGACTATTGGTGACACATCGCAACACCTTTTCCGTCATATTTATCCATTTTTTTTAATTAAATTTTTTGTTTTTTGTGTTCCTTAACTAGATAGGTAGACTAGGTATACTTTGTATAACTATGAAGCAACTTATTTCGTCGATCGATAACAACAAATACGATAATGTATGTGGTATGGTTACGGCTACGGCGTTATCAACAAAGCTACCCTTATATTGTGGTATCTATGTAGTTTAGGAAAACTTCAGTGCCCACGATTATCAAGCTGTGAGTTCTCTTAGATTTTTTATCTCAACAAAGGAGATTGTCAAGAAAAAAAGAGAAAATCAATTTAATGCAAAAGTACGAGTCATGAATTTCATAAAATAAGTATTTCTATTTCCGAAGTATTTCATTTAATGTCTGTCAAAGGTAAAATATGAATTTATTTGTATTTTGCAACGCTTTGGTTTTTACTTTTGCCAAGGAGCATAAACTTAACGTCATTGAGTTTTTTAAACGCCCCGTAAATCGTGCAAATTCCATACAAAGTAATCAACCTGACATAGTTTGCTAAGTTTAACAAGCATTTACGCGCTTCTATGAATGGCTCCATTATTTCATTTCACATATGTATTTGATTTTGATAGACATTATGAGAACCTCTGCTAATTAGTTCAGTGTAGCGAATATCTTTCGATGTCTGCTTATTTTGTATTTTATCTTTTTTTATTTTAGATGCGTGCGGTTTGTCGGACGTTACACATATCGAATCCCTGCAGGAGAAATCGCAATGCGCGCTTGAGGAATACTGCCGCACCCAGTATCCCAGTCAACCAACGCGATTTGGAAAACTGCTTCTGCGATTGCCCTCCCTGCGCACCGTTTCCTCTCAGGTGAGTGTCTTTGACAAAATATTACTAAAACATTGCTCCTTCTTACATTGAGCTGATGAATTGTGACCATTGTGAACTTATTCCAACAAGTTTTACTGTGGAAATTTGTTATTTTACATACTATTGATGTTAAAAAGAAGTATATCCTAGGCAATGCTATAAAAGCTGTTAACTCCTTTCAGAAAAGTTATCAGCGAAATCTACACCCAATTTTCAAAACTTGAATTTGTGTTGAAATGTATAGATTTAGCAGCTTTTCATAAATTGTTTAGACTTAGCAGGTTTTGTTTTCAGTATTTTTTTAGCGATACCAGATGCAGAAGTCTTCCACCTTTTCTGTAGTAAAAGTCCTTTGGAGTAAACCATGGATTTTTCAGATTATTTTTGTTCTTGGCTCAATTTGTTTCAATTAATTGAATGAATTTACATATATTCTACATTATCCGTAATCATTATTTTGTTATTGTTGTTGTTGTGGTAACGACAAAAACACTCCCCGAAGGTTTTGGGGAGTGTTGTCGAATTAACGGATTTGAACCCGGTACGCTCCGGTACTCCCTTGCGGTACTGCCCGACTGTCGTAGTAGCGATTTATGACCAGTGAAACCTTCTAGGTCATGTCACCCCTCCATCCGTAAGGAAGGATAAGATGGGTAATGAGAGGCATCATATCCGTAGATCAACCATCGAGTTGCACGTCATTACCTTTGTGCATATTAGTCGCCTCTTACGACCGGTATGCCTACCTCGGGCATATTCTAAGCCCCTAACCCGCAAAGGGGGATCATTATTTTGTCAATATTATTACTGTACTCGCCTGTCCAAAATCTTCTTTCCAACGTTTTTCATAGAAAAGTTTCTACAGAACTAATCAATGCTTTGGCAGTTTTAAAGTTAACAAGTGAAGAAGTCTAAGTTCGGGTGGAACGGAACATTAAACACCTAGTAGTGATCTATTATGACATCCCAATTTATTCAGGTCTATTTTAATACATTTAAGTTCATAATATAAAGCCAGCGGCTTGTTTTCAATAAAAACACTTCCCTTTGATTTCTTTGAGTTCTGAGTGGTAAATTAATTTATTCGTATATAAATAGGTTCCCTACCAATCGCTGCTTACCACATTTTTCAAAATTCCAATACATGCATATGTTTGAAAAATTTGCATTCAAATAGACAGACGGACGGAGAGACGGGCATGGCTAAATCAACTCAGCTCATCGTCCTGATTATTTCAGTATACTTATTGATGGGCCCATTTCTTCTTCTTCTCATACTTACAAACATTTTATGTTCATTAAAGGTATGAAAATCAAAAATGATATATAACTTTCCTATTGCAGTTAGGTATTAACTAATTGCCAGGATATTTTGCTTATATGCATTTTATCCGATTTGCCTAATTTTGGCAGGATTATACTACATACTATTGGAAAGCAGCTGACAAATTTTCATTGAAACAACAATCGCCTTGGAAAAGAGCGCCACGCCTACTTCCGAAAATCCACAACATTTTTTGCGGTCCAGTTTTGCTTAGAAACCTTATTATGTGTGCAAGATCTTATTGAGATAGCTTTCATAGTTATAGAAATATCACGTTTCACATTTTACAAACAAATTTTTCAGAACTATGTTAAAAAACCGGGAGTAGCCGTTAACCGGTTTGTGGAATAATCCACTATAAAAAGGACGGGGCCACGCCCATTTTCGAAAATTTTTATTTTTCGACTTTCTTCGTTAACGGACACTTTGAAAGTGAAATAGAAATGATATAAAGCTATTTTACGCCAAGTTATTGCCTATTAAATATATCTATGATCCTTTTCAAAATCTGTCGTACAAAAGTGGGTGTGGACCTTAACCGATTTCGCCCATTTTTTCCGGCAAAATTCCTTGTATTAATATAAATATTTCGTTTCGACATCTTGAACGGGTTTTGATTTGTGATTAATAATATTTCTAAATTTGACTTAGTCAAAAGTGGGCGGTGCCACTCCCGTTAATGTACACACCAAATTGTATCCTTATAAGTGTATAATCACGCACATGGCTTAATCAATTTCTCTTTTCCTCCTGAGCATCTCGAGTCAATATCTATCTCGATCCGTTTACGCCGTTACATACTACCGCTAGGCAAATGAAGTTAATATACCTTGTGTGTGTAGCACTACTTGCTCAGAGATGAAATTTTTTATAAAAATAGTTTATTTTTCATTGTAATTAAAAATTTGAGTAAAAATTAAGTTATAATTATAGAATGTAAAATCAATTATTAGCAATTTTTAAAAATTTTTAAATTCTTAAAAATTCTGAAATTTTTTTGATAAAAAAAACACTTGAAAAATAGTTAGTAATTTGAAAATGTGTGCCTTCATTGATTAATTCCCCAATGCAGGGGTAGGCCATTCACTAAACTCTCCAAAGACCAGGGCAGGGGCGCTTGTTATTAAAATCTTTTACCCCTACCTTGTTCAGATAAAGTCAAATTGTGGTGATTGACGACTACTGCCAAATTAACCAAAGAACTATTGTAGTAGTATGACTTAGGCCCTGGGCCGAACGGATTAAAAAATATAAATTTGGACAGAGCCAAAATAAATTCAAACATTTAACGTGGTCTATTTGAACAACAGAATTTTGACTAGCTCACGGGGCTATGAAAAATTTTGACAAATACATAAACTTACTCCTCTAAGAAAAATGTTTCCGATTTGCTCTCAGCTTTAGTCATATTTTAAAGCCTTCGCTGAAATGTGACCCTGATGGACTTTGTGGATTTGTTCTGAAACATTGTAGCTCAACTTTATGCATTCCTCTTTGCTACATTTTTAATTTGTCTCTATCTTCTGGCTTATTTATCGACAGGTGGAAGACAGCGTCAATCACGCCGATCTTTAAGTCTGGAAATAAGAATGATGTCTCTAATTACAGACCCATTGCTAAGCTTTCAGTTTGTTCTAAACTTTTCGAAATAATTATTAAGGAAAAACTTTTCTTTGTTGTTAAGAGTGTTATAGATCCGCGCCAACATGGATTTGTTTCGGGTCGCTCTACAGTCACTAACTTGGCATCTTTTTCGGCCTTTAAAGTCGGTTCGCAGGTGGATACCATATATACAGACTTTTCGAAGGCATTTGACAAAGTGTCTCATCAGATATTACTAAAGAAATTGGAGTTCATTGGTTTCCACTCGGTGTTTTTAAGTTGGTTGAAGTCTTACCTGTCAAACAGATCCCTTTGTGTTGATATTGAAAATTGTAAGTCGCACACTTTTGTGGCAACTTCAGGGGTTCCTCAGGGTAGTATCCTGGGGCCGCTCTTGTTCGTTCTCTTTATCAATGACATTGGTGCTTGCTTTCAGTTCTCCAATTTTCTTCTGTATGTTTCCCTTTTGCAACACGACTTGGATAAACTTGTTGAATGGTGTAATACTAACAAGCTCTATCTAAACGTTAAAAAATGTTTTCACATGTCTCTCTCGAAGTCCAGTAATAATTTTGTTTCACATTTCTATTTGGCAAGCAGTCGCTTGACTGCAGTCAAAGAATTTGTTGATCTTGGTGTTGTATTTGATACTAATTTTTCTTTTGTTAATCATATCTGTTATGTTCTTCCGAAAGCTTATAGAAATCTTGCTTTCCTACGTCGTTATGCAAACGACTTTAAGGATCCCTACACCAGGAAGACTTTATATATATATTTGGTTCGCTCAAAGCTCGAGTATGCTTCTATTATTTGGAACCCTATTTACAGCTGTCATGCGACTAGAATTGAAAGGGTTCAAAGGAAATTTATTCGGTTTGGCCTTGGATCTCTTAATTTCGAGGATCCGATGCCTTCTTATGTGTCTCGGTGTTCGCTGATTAGCCTACAACCCCTTCACTCCAGAAGAACTCTGCACGGGCTTATGTTCGTGTTTGATCTCGTTGCTGGTTCGGTAAATTGCCCTGACCTCCTCGGGAAAATCACGTTCAATGTGCCCAATAGATCCCTTCGTTTTTTCCTACCTTTTTATTTGACCTCTTTCAGGTCTAACTATGTCCTTTTCGATCCTATACTTCGCTCTCTAGCGGAATTCAATATTCTTTCGAGAAGGCTAAATATTGATTTCTCTCTGTCGAGGGATGCTTTCAAATCACAAATTCTTTTACATATACATTTAGATATATAGTTAAACGTTTTCTATTTTTTATGCATATACTTTCTATACTTTCTATTATCAATATTAAAAGTTTTTATAGTTTTACAATTTCTGTATCTAGTCTGTAAGATGTTAATCATAGACTGAATAAACTGAATTATTATTATTTACCTCCTTCCCCTTTCTTATTATCTACTTAAAATATAAAAAAAAATTTTATCTGGCGCTATCACCATTGCCTCTCCTGCATCATTTTTCTCTAAATGACTGCATCTCCATCCCGATTTCGGGAGCTTAAAGAAAACAATTTTTTTTGCAGAGTCCGCTGTTGGCAAAAAAATAGCTTACAAGTGCACAACATCTCTAGTCTTAAAGACACCTTTAGCAAAACCTAATTGACATCAACATTTAAATAATCGACGACATTTCTATTTTTCTCATCTCTCTCTTTAGGTCATCGAGCAATTGTTTTTTGTGCGTCTAGTCGGTAAAACTCCCATTGAAACGCTGATACGCGACATGTTATTGTCCGGCAACAGTTTCTCTTGGCCTTACTTGCCATCGATGTGACACACAATGTGGCGCCAATTGACAACGACTTGATCATCTGCAGCTGCAGCAGCCGCCGCAGCAGCAGCTTCCGCTGTCAACCACACTTACAACCACGACCAGCACAACAATAGCCACACTACCACAGCGCACAATAGCAACAACAACAACAACTATCACAGAAGTAGCAATGGTGCTGTGGAAATTGGTAATGGTCACCAGGGCAGCAGTACGAGTAGCAGCAGCAACAGCAGTTTACTTAATTACAACGGCCACAGCAACAACAACAACCATAGTATAGGCAATGGTAGCATCAGTGCGATCTCGAGCATGAGCAACAACAACCAATACATTGGTGGCGATATGAGCATGGGTATTATGGGCGGCTATGGGGGCGGAATTTTCGGTGCAACACCTACAGGGCACATGGGCGCCACATCGATGGCAAGCGACTATAGCGGTAGCAGCAGCAGCGCGCCAAGCTGCTTTTACGCCGGCAATGCGTCACAAGCGCCACCGACAGCGAGTGTTGTCAA
This sequence comes from Merzomyia westermanni, assembly GCA_949987695.1. Classification (NCBI taxonomy): domain Eukaryota; kingdom Metazoa; phylum Arthropoda; class Insecta; order Diptera; family Tephritidae; genus Merzomyia; species Merzomyia westermanni. The sequence goes on from OX465288.1 coordinate 1,679,684, forward strand.
TCCAACAACAATGTTGTCCAACTATTGTGACGCAGCCATGATGATGGCAGCAGCAGCGGTGAATGCCAATCAATGCCTACAACAACATCATCGTATGATGCTTGCGAATAGCACTGGCAACAACAACCATAACCAGGCGAGCGAAAACAGCAGCCACGAATGTAGCGACGACATGGATGAGACGACTGGCACAACTGTGGAATCAGGTGCAAATGTGCCAGCAGCATCCGTGTCATCGGTGGCATCATCGACAACGTCAGCAGCATCAACAAGCGCTTCATCATTGTCAACATCAACAGCCTTATCATTGTCAACTGCCAATTCCCCTACTCCACAAGGCATTCCAACGTCCGCCATATCCACAGCAGCTGTGGCAAGCGCGGCAATCATCAGTCAGCAATACCAACAGCAACAACGCTGTACGCCACAGCACACATACCCCCCACCACAGGTGCATGCGACACACCACAGCCACCACCAACACCAGCAGCAGCAACAACACCCGCTAACGTCGCCACCAAATCTAATCGATATCAGCGAAGTTCCTCTCATTGTCGATGTCAAGTAAACGTCTAAAAAGCGTTCATAAAGTTAGGCGAGGAAAGAAATTCAAAAAAAATCAAAAAAATCAAAGAAGAAAGTTAAATTGAAGATTTACATTACACAGGAAAAAACTTAAAAATATGTTGAGTTGAAGTGAAGACATAAAGAGTTAGCATAAATTTTTAATTTTAATTTTAGAGTTGTTGAAGCGCAGTTTTCATATTTTTTTTTTTTAATGGAAACGCTGTCATGCTTTTGTAAATATTTTTCATTAAGTAATACTTATAGTTATTTATTTAGTAAAGCAATTTGTATGTTTCACCCCAACCATGAAGCTTGAAGCCAAAATTATAAAAAAATCCAAAATATTTCGCGTGCTCTGATTTTGGAAATGCTCATAGCAGCTTAGAGAGAGATCAAGTGAGCGTCAGCATGGCGAATATTGCTAAAGTGAAAGGGAAACGTTTTTAGATGCCACAACTTCTGAGACGTCCTGCCCAATCAACTGCTGAAGCCAAATATCTCGGTGGTTCTGATGTGGTACTCAGATGCAATAGTGCCCGACCCGGCTAGTAACTTTGCAACCAAAAAATATTTCAATTGAACTTCTAATAAATTTTGCATTTTAAAGCTTTCGAACAAATCAGACTTCAAGTGAGCAAAAAAACAAAAAAAACATGGCAAACGATTTTCGTAAAACGAAGCTTTGTTTGCTTTTTCCAAAAACCAGTTCTTGTAGTTTAAGCAAAATTGAAAACAAAAACAATGTAAATAATGAATGGAATGGCACTGAATCTTACTTAATTTCAGTTTAAAATTAAATACTTATTTTAAGTTTTAAAATTTATCTCATCGAAACACAACTACTTTTAGAGTAAATCTAACTAAGCAAAATGCAATTTTGTTCTTTCCTTAATGTTTTACATATTTACACCAACATAATTTATACATAAATATTTCCTCTATGTAATATTTTCCTGCAAGTGTCTTTTGTGCTCAATTTGGGCAATTTGTGCTTTAATAATTTCAAACTTTTTTGTTTGTAAAATTTTGTAAAATTTTAAATTTTGCAGTTTACCATTAATATTCAGTAAAAACTATTTTTAAATTATACAGATTTTAATTAGCAAATTTTTTAATTTTATTTTATGCAAAATCAAAAATAACCAGTGCAACTTTAGTTTTAAGTTGAAAATATGTTTAGCTTTTATTTAAACTACGAATGCGTGAAAATATTTTTAAATAAAGTTGAATATTTTGAATGAAAAATGGATGAATGCGTTTAATTTTTATGTTTATTTTCAAAGAAAGGTTTGTAGTTTTTGTTTGTACACAATTTAAAAAAAGTTGGCTATTTATTTGCATTTGTTATTTTTTGTTTTGATTTCCATAAACCACAATTACGAAATAAAGAGCGCAACGAATCAGTGCATGGCATTGTCAAACAGGAAAAAACCGAGTACTAATTATAATAATTTGTAAATACTAGCCGAATCGAAGAGTGTTAAAAGAGAGAAGGACATCTGTATGTTTGTCTGTATGTATGTGCATTGGGGTGGCTCGGGAAAAAGTTAAATTGGAGTTTTATTGCACTTAGATCAAACAAAGGGTTTGGCATACCAGTTAAAACTTTTCAAATTTCTATGCAACTCTCTAGTTCTTTTACCCTTCTTGAATATGAAATGATATATGTGTGGTCACAAGCACTTAGAGCCAAACTCAGGATAGGAAGAAAGTGAGTTATGTCCAGTTTGCGGACTTTATGAACAAAATAACACATCTAAAATTCATGAATTCCCACTAAAATTTTAATTGTCAAAGCGCTCTACTACAAAAATTTAAAAAAAAAATGGCAAAAGGGGTAGACTCACTTATAGGTGTAAAGAATTTATAATTTTTTATAATTTTTTAGATATTTGGATAAAATTTGGCGAGCGGATGCATGTTTCCAAACTCTTTGTCGAAACCGGATGGGAGAAGCTTAACATACATCAACTTCTATATTACGGAATGTTCATGTCATGAGTATTTCATTCAGACAACCAAACCAACTAAGATTATAGCTCCCTATGATATTGTTGTTGTTGTTATTAACAGTGCTTTGCCCTGCCTAATGGGCACGATCACTCTAAATTGTCATCAGGCTCTTCTAACGGAAGTCCGAGGAAACGCGCAGTTTCCACAGGGTTGGAAACTCCCTATGCGAAAGCTCTAATTCAGCTTCATAACTCCGCCACTAAGGCTGCTATAACCTGGTAGAATTCGGTAAGTAAATTAGCCATAGATTCTACAAGTATGCTTGAAATAGTTACAAAAATTTTAGATATATATGATATAGATGGTTCTTCAGATATGAGTTTTGTCGTCAAAACTCCCTCACTAAAAGAGGTAAGGCCTTACGATTTTGTAGGTTATGGTGTTAATATAACACACACAGTTTGAAAAAAAAACTAACAGTCCTCACTTTTCCCCTTCAATATTTTTCGTAAATTTACTTGCGTATTAGTTCTTTAGCCTATATTTGAGTACCAAATATCTGTTAAGATCTTCAAAGGCACGCAAATAAGAAAAATTGAACAATCCCAGCGAGAGCAGCATTGAAATTCCGAATTTGTTCCGGACATTTTTGAACAACCCTTGTACACAAACATACATACAAGTATGTACAATTCTATTAGCTATAAATTTAAAGTTTAAAGGCATAACATAAACACTGTAAATGGAAACTTTTTCATAGAAAAAAATTTTAAATTGTATCACATAAATGAGGATAAAATTTGTAAATATTTATTATTGAGTGGCGTAAGTAAAAACCATAAATTTAAAGCAACAAAAGTAAAACATGTCCGTAATTAATCTTATCAAACGAAAAATATATTAAACAAAAAATGAGCGAAAACAGAGAGAAATCCCCCTTTCGCATTGTTGTAAAATATTTCGTAGTATATTCGCACATTTATAAAAAAAATGTTTAATTAAAATCCTGCATATAGACATATTCAATAGCTTAGTAAATAATAATACACAGCACACAGTTAAATACATATATAGAAATTAATTATAAGCAAAATAATTTTTTTTCCGTAAAATGTATGTTTAAATGTAACAAAAAAGAATTGAAGCCAAAAACTAAAAGCCACAAGTTAAATAAATTAAATTAAATAAAAATATAAATAAGTAAATGAATCAAAAAAGTTGTGTCTTATTTTGACCTACCAAGCAGTCAACAAAGGAAAATTAATTGCAAATCTATGCAGACAACAATTTACGGTCTAAAAATGTCTGAAGAAAGTGTGTTGTCACCTGATATGAAACCGATGCGCTGCACCATCGCTAACAACCAATTATTATTAGGTTTTTTAAAACACATAAAAATTTCTTGAACTGTAGGCTAAAATCGTCTTCTCTAAGCCTTGTCCGATACACTCGAAATTTAATATTAGGGGGGGTTTTGCTCTGCAAGCCTCGAAATTCATTAGAAGTTAGGCCACTAACCCGAATCCAGGAAGGAAATTTCAGTCGAGCAATAATAACCTCAGCAGGTTGAAAAGCATACACTCACTGGAAACTCATTTTAAGACATTTAAACTTTTCTAAACAAAAGTGTAACAAACTAGATCTGGGTAACAACACATTTTTCAGACCGTTAACACAATAGCACAAACACAAACATTTATTACGCAGCCTTATGGAAGAATTAAATTTTGGACAATTTGTTTCGTTGGACATTTGCCGTTGTGTCGGCAAAAACTGTAGGTCCCGCCAATTTGTAGGCATTGGCAGAATTACGTCCTTAACCCCCCCGGAGGTTTCTCGCGCCAAATGTATACATATATATTTTTTTTTTTTTTTTCAATGAATTGATTTTTATTTATGCTTTTTACGGGTACTTCAAGTGGAGAAGACCTTGAAAGTTAAGTGCCATTAGTTATTATTTTGACAACAGCAAAAACAAAGTCAATTTGCAAGAAGACTTGGAAAATATTTGAAATAATAAATTTCTCGAAAATTCGGATGAGACGTTTCCACGAGCATTCAATTTTCTATCAAAACTAGTTCAGAGAAAAAAAATACCTGACAATGAGAAAAATCTGGAGAATGTACTCATTCAAATCTGATTTTTTAGAAAAATGAGGAAACGTCAAATGATTAGCAAATAAACTGATCGAGTAATACATAATTTCACAACTTGCAATTTCCTTTTTTCGTTGCCCGATAAGCCATATCCACACATACCACATGATGTATTCCCAAACACCACCATTCACGGATATGCGAACGTCTGAAGAAATTACCAATAATGAGACATGAAACTCGTGCGCTTAGCCTTTATAATGGATTGCAGTAAATTGGAATCAATTGCAGGTCAATTCCAACGCTCAAGTAGTCCACATCAACGCGTCCTTGCTCGTTTGAGCTCAACTCAAAGTGAAGCTAAAGTTGAGATGCAATGCAATGCCGAAAGGCGATCAGAACAAATTGTGCGATTAGTAGCGGTGAAATCGGGTATCCCTAGTTTGCCTGAAGGTATTTGCTGCTGCGAGATTGAGTGAAGGTTGCGTGAACGATCGCACCATTTCGGTTTTGCAATAAATTGTGCGAGACATAAATTAGCCCTAAAATGACAATTTCGGCTTCCAGAAACGTACATTTCTTGACTCAACTGTGCATAGCCAAGGCGACAAGTGTGGCACTGTTGATCACCTACACGCCGAACTACACAGCTTTTCACGCTATGAATTGCCTGCTGTGATAGCTGTGATCGCGGCGATTGAGCCACTGATCGGTCACGCTACAAGGAAATGAATATGTTAACTCACTCGCTACATCTTATACTGGCATATATTTGTTGCAAAAATTGCACCTAAAAAAGATGGACAAATTAAAGGAAACTGCAGTCGTCAAGATTTGCGGTTAGGGCTGTGGTCGTTGTAGCGGCGGCAATGACTGATCGCTGATCGTTGCTTGGCAATGGGTGCAATGGATGATGCTGGGCTATTGATTGTCGACGACTTTGCTGAGTTATTGCCTTTGGTGGAAGGTGTTGATTTGATTACTTTACGTAAATGCTGCCAGTCCAACCACGTCCAGCGAAGAGTGAGATAAACAAATCGTGATATGCAATCGATCGGCGGCTAAAGTAATTTGGCTTTTTGATTTGCCTGATTTCTGAATATTTTTCGCTCAACATTTTTTTATTTCTGTTTGTTTTTTTGTTGTTGCTGAGGTGTTAAGCCCAGCGGTTATTATAGACAAATGCACACCATAATACAAATGTGAAAAATGATTTGACTTTAATGATCGCCACCGACTCAAATAAAACACAGACAAAGTGTCTAGTTATAATAAAAACAACAACAATAATATAGGATGAGCTGAGAGCCTTTGTTTTTGTTACTGAATTAAGTTTTTGGATTGCTTTTTTTATATTTGTGTAGCAATTTGTTTGCCGCCTGCGGTCCATTTTAGGATGGTTAGCTTTTTGGCATCATTTTGTGGCAGTGAAGGTGTTACAATTACCAATTACCATTTGGTATTGCGGCATGTTCACTCACTGGGGAACGGTCTATACTACAGATGTGGCTTATATATATAAACAGGAGTACATATCTACATCTACATATCTACGAATGCATACATTCAATTACTAAGTAAGAAAATAAACTGAGGTGAGGAGGATAGGACGGTGACTGATGGGCTGATGTGCTTAGCGTTAAGTGGACGGACGGACGCAGTTATTATTTGTGTAGTGTGAACGTGGGAATTCTAGAATGCCTAGGTATTTCCTTGGGTTGCGCTGCATGGAGTTGAGTTCAGTGCAAATAAGGTGCGAAGTTGTTTTAGTACAAATTCAAGGATACACAGCGAGAATAAGAACTATGCGGCGGGCTTTGGGCATATATTTAATGCAATGGCGTTCCGAACAGTAAACGGCAGTTATAAGTTTCTCGACTATTTAGATTCAGCACAACATATGTGTCTTAGTTTTTCACTTTCACCGCGTATAATTTGGTTGGCTTCATTTCCAATTCGTGTTGTGCTTATTTCAAGTTATTTTGCAAATATGCAGGACTTCGAATGGCGGATGTGATTTTCCGATCGCGGTACTGGTACACTTCAAAGGTATATCGTCCACTGCCTAGGGGCGACCCCGTTTTGAAAGGAAATTTTTTAATAATGCCACTCCATTTTTTAAGTAAACTTCCCGAAATGTTTTTGTTGTTGTAATATTAATGAAAGGAACACTGACCGTGTTTCGTCGTATTATGTAAGTCATACTAAAGCTATTTCGGCAGGTGGGGTAGCCAGAGCATCGTCTGCTAAATATATGCATCTCGTTTCCTTCAAGCATCTGGAACCCTATTGGTATCTCAATTGCCAATTTTGTCGAGATCTTCAATAATTACTCACAACTCGACTTTCATTTTGATTCGATGTTTTAGGTAAGTATTAGGTATGTTCTTATTTTGATAACTGCGTTAGATTCCAACCTCAATCTGCAGTGTGAGGCGCAGTAGAGAGGTATTGTGTTGATTAATGGCTAATGAAATCTTCGAAAATTGTGAGCAGTGCTGCTGGATTGACCTCAGCGCTTTCTCCTCAAAAAAAAGTTATAACACAATATTTTGAAACGGATAACGAGGGAAATGGTAGACTTCATAATATCGCTGAAAAAGATCCACTTCCTGTTGAAGTACGAAATGTATATGTGTAAAAGGCTGATTTATGTGTAAAGGACGAACTTAGTTGAGCTTCCAGGAAAGTATTTGCCGACCATTGCTTTACATGGATGCAGAGGCATGCGTGCTGAATTCCGTTAAGCGGATGCTTATGCGCATGCATTTTTGTCAGCAACTAGGCAGATAACCTCACCTGTTAAGTGCAAGACTGGGAAAAACATAACAATAATATTTAGATTGACTCGCTTTTAACTTTAACCCTTTCGGTCCGGTCGGTACACATATGTACCAGCACCTATTTAGGTACCTTAAACGCTTTATATTTGGCTAAGACTAAGTTTAAAATGTGCTGCCTGGCAACCCTGATAGCGAGAGAATGCGCAACAGCTGACCGCTTAACAGCTGATGTTTTTATCCACGTGTTTATATCACGAAATTTGTGAAAGTGAGTTTCTTTCAATAAAAAAATATGAAGAGAAATATGAATTCAGGTTCGAAAGGGTTAAAAGTGTTTCCTTTCTTTAACTTGAAGCAATCCAGTTAGCTTTAAATACTTGGATGTGCTTTCTGGACAGCACTGTTTGCCTTCAGAAACGCGGAGCTATATATATTATCCTCACCTTGCAGGGGATTAGTCAAGATTTACCGTTGCAATTCACTGATTGCTACAAAATCCCTTCACATTTTCCTTATGCCTTTGCCGTTGTTGTTAATATTTTTCAACTTTCTCAGTGCTTTTGGCCGCAATGGACCACATATCATTGCTGGAATGGTTTTTTGGCAGATTTTTGGCCATAAATTGGCATTTAATTTAATTCAATTTGAATTATGCTCTCATCCGCTTACACTTTAATCACAACACAAACAAATCGGTAAACAAAAATCCATTTCAAATACGCAAACAAATTTGCTGTGGAGGCACTACTGCCTGGCCTTACATGAATGCCCCCCAAAGCGCAATTTTTCGACCAAAACACAACCGTGAAAGGAGCTTGATCAAAATATTCAAAATCAAGACAAAAAAGCGACTTTCCCATATTTAAATACCCTGTAGGAAAAACAAACTTACTTTCTTATGCGATTCGATCCGAGGCAGAGTAATTCTAAAGGCTTTAGGGGAGGGTTTCCAGGGGAGTGCTGGATTGACTCGACTCTAAAGAAGCAAAAAATTTTAATTTGACATTTAACTATATAGTTCGAAGTATACGTATGAATACTAGGATGGTCCTTAAATTTAAAAGAACTACAATCGGAGAGTTTGTCAAGTGACTGCCGAAGGGCGACCCCGTTTTGAAAAAACCTAAACCTGCGGTGTAACACTACCGCCAGTAACACTACCGCCACACCATGGCGGCCGCCGGTCGATTTCTGTCGAGCTGGAAATCGAAAGAGAATATTCTAGGTACTGCACTATAACCTTTACCTGGACATCACCGAGACACATAACCATCAAGAAACCTGGGCTACACCAACCCTTTCAAATATTTTAAATATCACACGCATTAGCTCCTAGGTACCCACATTCAACCCTTAACCTTTTGCGTTAGAACTCAGCTACCAATTTTCCGACATGGTCAATGAATTAAAAAAGACTTGCTTGTATGTATGTCAGTACAGCCATATTTAAGTGCGACTCTGTGCCCACAGATTATCAAATTGATTCCAATTAACACTTGCCACCGCAGGAATCGGTCACAACAACGCTTTAGTTGTGGTTGAATCTGTAGTAAGTATGTGTGTATGCCTCAGTGAGTGCACATCTTAGGGATCTCACCAACAATAAAATCAATAAAAGGAAAGCAACACTTTGTAAATACCGATCAACTTTATTACCTTCATTGTAGACCCCAACATCTCGCCTTTCTTTCCATACAAACCAAAAGGCAAACTCCATTTCATTTTTCTGTTGCACGATCAAAGTCGTACGTCATAAGTTATGTGCGTGTTGTCATAAATTTTGTTAGCAATCGAATTGACAAACGCTTGGCTTTTGTGCATAAATGTAGCTTAAATGATGTGACTGCAGTGGCAGCGGCGACTAAAAGTGACTTCAGCGTGTTGTGGCTCGTATCGGAGTCTGGACTTTTGGTCCGAGCGCATCCACTGGACTTATTGGTGATTGTAGGCCGGTGGCAATACAACAACAGTAGTGGTTGAATTTTGTGTATGTGGAAATGTTGCCGTAACGATGCATGCGTTACGGTTCAGCGCAGCTCGTGTGAAATGATAAATAATCCATAATTTCGTGTGGCATTCAATTTCTTTTCATTTTTTTCTTAGCGACACATAAATAACGTATTAACGCTTTAAGCTGTAGCGCACTACAAAGTGTACTTTGGTTGATGTACATTGACGCACATACATACCAGTGATGTAACGAATATTCGCATTCGCATTGGCGAATGTTCGAAAAATGACATTCGTTACATCACTGATACATACACCACCTGCATTACAATACGTATTTTAAAACTGGAAAACCCAGCCACGCTACGCCTCAGAACTTATGAAAACTTAGTCTGGTTTCAATCATTATATCTCCGAACCAATGGAGATATGGTCTGTCTGTTCAAGACCCACTCCGCCTTCAGGTACACTCCCAGAACTGTTTCTTAGCTTAGGGTAGGCTACTAGACCGTGTATGGCCTCTTCTCATTGAATGTTGGGTGTAATGACGAAGAGTCTTAAGTTTTCAGCAGGCTACCACCGGCCATTGTCAATAAATAAAGGATTTTCTTAATGATGTCGCCCCTCGGGAGTGGTCGCCAATAATCCGAGTGTATTTCTGCCATGAAAACTTTTCAGAAAAAATTAATCTACCCTGGCAGGTGCCGTTCGGAGTCGGAAATAAACATGTAGAAGCAGCGCAACACAAATTGGAAAAGGAGGAAAGTTATTATTATTATTATAATACATAATGTCGCTTCCACAAAGTTTTCTGCTTTGTATCTACCCCCTCGACCACGGTCTCCAAACCCAACTGCCGCCCAACAAGCTACTTATGCGCGTAATAAATTTCGTTCAGAATCACGACAAACCAAGCCCTTTTTATCTCCCTGCAGTATAACGTCAAACTAGACATCAAAACACTAGTTTGCAACCAGTTCTAAAAATACCAAACTTGTACCAACACAAATTCATAGTTTTGGTGAATGCTGGAGTGAAAGATATGTACTAGGAAACATCCAAATTTCACCTCAATTGGCACCAAGGCTCGCAACCATACAACATGATTACTTACCGATTGTATTTTCCACTTACCATGATTGAACTTACAACTTTTGGGCTACTTTGAGGTTCATATATTTCGAATCGAAATCTGACAGCGGAGTTTTCGTAGGACATCTCCAGGTTAAAAACACCATTTTCGGTGTATGAAAAGCGAATAGTTGACTGACTAGGTGGATTGATTCTGGGTGTAGGATAGTTTCCAATTAGTCCGCTTGATGGCGCATTCACATATCATATTTTCCTTGTTGTTGTTGCTGAATAAATCCCACTAATGTATTTGTGGACATAATTCAACCTTTTGATGAAGTTTCCAGCAAGAAAGGCGAAATGCAAAAACTGTTATTTGTTTCGTTAATGCGTAAATATACGCGACTGTGCCTGGGTGGCATGCAACAAATACCAAGATTATTCACCACAACTTGCAACGCACATACAACGCGATCGCTCTGATCACTTGACTCGGGCCATGGCTCTTGCGCTTAATGCGTACCAGTTTAGCTATGGCTTGGCACACCAGATGCGTTTGTGTGTGTTTGCGATGTGGCGGGTGGTGGACCCACCGGCGAGGTGTTGTTTGGTGAAAAATTATGATGAGATAGATGCGCAATATCAACAACAATAACATCAATGGAGTTAACCAAGATTGTAAAAGTTGCAAATGCAACAAATGAAATCGACAAGGAGTAGGTAAGAAATACGAGCGCGTATAAAAAGCTTGTGGTTACAATGGCAGCTACAAGCTTGGCTATTTTGGTTGGGCTGATTTTGCTATTCCTAGTTTTTGTTGTTGTTTTTGCATGGCACTTCATTTGTTTAGTTATTTGTAGTTGGCCATCTTACGAGGTGCCATATGCCGTATGCCTGTACGCCAATGCGCCGTGGGTGGTCTATTTGCTCGGACTTGGTCCGGCAGTCGGTCGGGTTAGTTCAGTCCTGCCTAATCGGTCCGCTTCAGGTTGAGCAGGTCGACAAACCTGCGCTTGCACAATATGTGGCGTTTCCAGTGGTGTTGTTGTTGTGAAATGTGTACGTTGCATTTGCAAAATTTATTTTGAGATTTGACAATTTGTAAGCTCGACTCAACAGGTCGCTATAAATTACTAATAGGAAAATGCATTACTTCTCCTGCAGTACACGTTTTTTTGTTTGTAGCATTTCTGCTATTTTAGCTGTATGTCATGGGGTGTAAAATATAATTGGAAACAAATTCCGATTTAGTTTTATTTATGAGTTAACAAATTGAGAATTTATGCAATTTTCTCGATTTATGGGCGAGGAATTAATTTCACAATAATGAACTCAGTGGATGAGATAAAATGGAGGTTGTGGTTGGTAAACTGCATTTTGGTTTTAAGGTAGTTGTTTGTGTAATTTTTCAAAATTCTGCATAACTCTGAAAAGATGAGGAATAAAACAGCAAGGGCTGTAATATAGAACTTCTTGTTCGACATACTCCAAATAAGCTAAAGAGGGCCCTAACGATACTATAGACAGGAAGAAAAACTTCCTCTAAACTTACTCCACCTTTGAAGAAAAATCAGGAAATTGATAGCAACAGTAGTCATATTCATCGTGTTGTTAGTTTATTCATCCCATCTGACCGTTGCAAAATGCATCGAAAGTATAAATACAGTCTAAAAAATTTAAAAGTCAGGCTTTAATCTCTACATATCTGTGGCAATGAGGTAAACCAAAGTAATTTTTTTTTCTATTGCAGTGTAAATGTGTGGAGTTGAGGTACAGTTTTTTGTCTATAAAATCCACCGTGGAAATTTGTGGGATAATCTCATTTTTGTCCTGTCTTTGTTTGGCTTTCGCTTCTCTGAATTCGGCTTTCTTCGGTTATTGCTGCAGATATAAAACTGTAATAGGTGAATTTCTGTACAATGCAGTTATTCAAGAAAAAACGATAGGAGGGATCATTATTAAGCCAATAGAATTCAAATCCACCGTTTTTAGAATGTTTGTCTGGCTGTCTGTGTTTCTGTCTGTCTGTTAGCCACTCTGTATCTATGTTTGGTCACGCATCACTCAAAAACCATTTATTGGAACATAACTTACAATTTAAGATATCCTTTTTTTCGATAACTCAACCAGTTTCGGATTTATCTACCATATGTTAGTACAATATTGGTTTCAAACGAAAGGTGCTAATGAGTGCTACAATAGGCTATGCGATTAAGTTCCATATCCGAGCTTTTATGGAAGATATAATGATTGAAATTGGATTCAGTATATTATAAGTTCTGGGATGCAGCGAAGCGTGACTGCTAGTAAACCCGAGTAATAAAATCAAGTAACAATAGAAATAAACCAATAAACAAAAAATTTTGTAGATACTAGGAAAAAACGTGGCGGGCTGTATACATCAGTCCTTAGTAAACTATTTTTACAATTTTGAATCCTTATTTCTAAAATTCGAAAACCAATATTCCCAATTTTTTTGTTCGGTGAACGAAGTGACATTATCTATCATTTTACACTCTTGAGTCCTTTAAGGAATTCTCTTTTAATACAGAGTGGCTGATGAATTTTGCTGCATTAAGAAACTCAAATAATTTTTTTTTCAGAGTATGGAATTCATTTTTCTTTTATTCATGTTAAAGCTCATTAAATTTTATTAAATATAGCTGAATTAGTTTTAAAAATAATGGAATTTAAATGCCCCCCCTGCTCGTCGATGCATGTGCGGCATCTTACCAAAAAGTTGTTCATTACTGCTTGGAGAGTTGAGACAGGAATAGCCGCAATTGTTTCTCGAATGGATTGCCTTAGTTCATTCAAATTTGTTGGTTTTGCTTTGAAGACTTCCTGTTTGCAATAACCCCACAAGAAAAAGTCAGGTGCAGTAAGGTCAGGCGACCTGGGTGGCCAACGGAATGTGGAGTTTCTGGATATCAGCTTATTGGGAAATTTTCGTCGCAATTCTGTCATAACAGGTTGGGCTATATGAGGAGCTGCACCATCTTGCTGAAACCACACAGAGTTGAAAGAAATTCTCATTCGGCGTAATTCTGGATAGAAAAACTCTCTCAACATGCTCAAGTAACGGTCTCCAGTAACCGTAACGGTGTGACCGTTTTCTTCGAAGAAGTAGGGCCCGACAATGCAGCGTGATGAAACTGCACACCACACTGTGACACGAAGTGGATGCAATTCCGTCTCATGGAGTATCTGTGGGTTGGAAGCACTTCATATTCGACAATTTTGTTTGTTTATGTTGCCGTTTAAATCGAAATGGGCCTCGCCAGACATGAAAAGACAGTTCAACATGTTTCCATCCTCTTCCACCATTTGAAGCATCTTCTGGCAAAATTCCAAGCGAATCGGCAAGTCTGCAGCGTTCAGTTTGTTGGCCATTCGAATTTTATATGGGAATAAGTCCAAATCTTTGTGCATAATTGACTATAATGACTGTCTGCTTACACCCATTGGAGCAGATAAGCTTCTTGTCGAAACACGTGGATTGTTTTGTATGGCAGCAGCTACAGCAGCGATTGTTTCCTCCGTTCGAACTGAAGGGTTTCGATGGTAAGGTCTTCTGTTGACTGTCCCATGCTCGGCAAAATTGTTTACAAGTCTTATTATGGTCCATCTGCTCGGAGGATTGCCTCCAAACGTGCGCCTATACTCTCTTTGAACAGAAACTACGGACTCCAGTGCGTGATAGCGGCGGGCAATCCAAATTCTTGTTTCAGTGTCCCAGTTATCCATTTTTGTTAAATGTAAAAGTCAATCTGCAAAATAAAAAAAAAATTTACCAGATTCATTAAATAGAAAAAAAGTTATTTAATTTTTTTTTGGTACCGGCTTTCATCAGCCACCCTGTACAGTCGAACTTCCCTGCAGTTAACTTCCATATAATGAAACTCTCCTTATAATGAATTGATTTCGCAGAAACAGATTTTTCGTTATACTTTCGCTGTATTTTTGAGTTCTTATATAATGAACAAATTTAGGTACAAAGGAAATTCAAGACGTTTATTTTCTTTATATGGTGAATTTTTTCAAATATGGTTTCTGCTATTTGTAACTGTGTGTTCCCAGAAAGAGCTAAAAGGTAATAAGATCCCAAAAACAGAATGATTACCGGTAGTATTTTCTCTGACTAATTTCATGTTTTACTGAAAGATTGTTAGCAAGCTCCAAGTATGAAAATCTTATTTAAAAGTAATATTAAATTCAAATGCTTTACATAGCTGATTTCGCATTCGACATACCAATCAGCACAGTAACCTTTCTAATGGATAATCAAGTTAAAGCAGATGTGTGTGGGGTAGCCGAAATGACCACTGCACATAGCCTCGTACAAATGTCGCTCATCTAAATCAGCAAATCACACAAATTACATACTTATTGATCACTTGAGCCGTTCAAGACTGTGAGTAGCCTGACTGAAAGCCACCCTCTAAATAGCCACAAAGAGAAGCGCAGCAGATTAATACTGCGAAGGAACAGATAAAGTCCGGTCAGCGGATGAGGGAGTAAATGTCAAAGAATTAGGAAATCACACTACCGAAAAACACCAACGTGCTCCGTTTTAATATTTTTTTTTATTTTGCCTTTTTTCATTTTTTTTTCCTTTTCAAACAGATTTAAAGCGTTAAGAAAGCAGCCGTCACACGCCTCTTCAGTTCCTTGTTGCGCCATTGTTTGTGTTGATTGAATAAAACAATGAAAAACTGCTACGTAATTTTCTTTTCTATTTTCAATATTTTGCAAATTGATTTTTCTTTTTCTTCTTGCAACAGAATGCAATTGCATTTGTAGACGATCCAAAGACCAGCTCGAATGTAAGCCAAAGAGAAAAAAATGCCAAAATGCAGATCTCCTTAGGAGATTAGAAAACACAAAAACACAAGCAGGCCAATAGGTAATGCGAAATGTGGCAAGTAACTCATATGTGCGTTTGTGCCAAAAAAATATCAAAGGTAGCTTCGCCAACAACATTTTTAACCGCATTGTTTGTGCACATCAACGGTTAGTGTCGTTGCGCAATGTAGGCCTGGGTATTGGCGCAATTTTTCAAGCGTTGATATCACGAAGCCAGCGACATGGCCATTATAAACGCGCAAAACGCCATTCGGTTATTTCCTCGTCAAAATCGATTTCGATTCAAGCGACTCCTGATCACCTGGATTCACCATATGACTAGCGCTTATGTGCAGAATGCATCAGTGAAGTTTTTCCACTTTTACATGGTTTATGGTTCGTTGGGAACTTCACACACACCGCTAGAAATCTCCAGCGTCAACTGCAGTCACCAAAATAAGTTCATCCAAACATTATTTTCATACATTCATTTTAAACTTAATAAAATTCAAAAAAAATTTCTCGCCATCAAAATAACGACAAATTGAATCCCATTTGCCTTTCACAGTAATATTCTATAGCAATAATTCCATACAAAATACACATACATTACCGAGGTCAGGACCATTATTAGCAGCATATGAGCCTTTTTATTGCGGTATGTGTGTACTAGCACCATCAGCGCTATCCTCGTTATCAGCGCAATAACGCAATGCATCGCAGCGTAAAACGGAATCATCGCATTGGTCAAATGGAAATACGGAAGTGTGTGTGTGTGCTTGTGAACGCGCTAGGATGTGCATTTTGCCCAACATCTTTACCGTTCCACAAACGAAAACTGAAACTGCAACGTTGCGTGCTACGCGGAGGTACATAAGTAGCAGTAAATAGATTATGCAGCGACATCCTCGGTCTGCGTCCCTGCTTCCGCTGCGTCATTGCTTAGCCGAATATTACGGTCATTGTTGCCACGCAATGCTGCGAGCTCCACACAGTGCCACCGTTCATGTCTAACATTGTCACCAGCCATCGACGCTTCGTTCTTGCTGTGCTAGCACTGTCAGGGCTGCTAAGTTAAATGCTGCCAACAATGTTGATTCTTCTAGGCTGGCTACCGTTCAACACTAAAACCGGTAATAAATACAACAACAAGCAATAGCAAATAAAACATGACCAAGACGTCGGTGTTGCGCATGCGTACATTCAACAAAGCGTGTGTGTGTACTTGAGTAATCAGAAGAATGGACAGACAGAGACGCAGCCGGTCGTCGTTTAGTCGATTAGGCGGACACAGGCTGCTCCATTGTTTTGTACGAATTTGTATCGCCTTTTAGAAATCTATTTAGCACACAATGACGTTGGCTGTTGCGATGGTGTTATTGCTTTTTGAGTGGTGCCGTGTTATTGGCCTTTGGATCGATTCTATGTTCCTCTGTGTGTATGTAGAAGAACACAAACCGAATACTTTCAAGTTCCGTATTTGTTGTTATTGGTATTTACTGCAGAAAGATTTATGGATTGCTTGGAATTATATTGAGGACTCTAATTCTTGTCAATATATTCGAGAAGGGAGGGATGTTCAGTGATTAGATAGAAGACCTATAGATTGAATTAGTTATAGATGAGCCGTTACCAGTTATCACTCCGCTGTTTCCCAAATACCATAAAAGTTTAGGAAGTTTAGGAAGCTTCCCTACTGGCAGGGGGTCAGCTTGATATTCCCCGTGATAAAAGAAACCATTCCCATGTTATCCACGAGGCGCCACCCTGATGCACTTTCCACTTTAGAATAATTTTTTTGCCGGTGCACATGTTCTAGCGGGCCCCCTGTTTTCCTCTATTTTATCGCAAGGAATATTATTCAGCACCAGGAGAGCTCCTCTAATGTCTGAGAATATCCATATTTTGCGTCCATTAATGGAGGTTTCTTTCACAGTCTAATAGCTGCTGAGAGAAACCCTATGCTGTGATACAGTAGTACATGATTGGTTCTTTACATGAGGAGGAGAGAAAGTAATTTAATATATGCCAAAAAAAAAAATTCACATACATATTCTTATCCCCAAGTTTAGTGTTCTCCTACGTTTTCCTGCTCAAATTTGCTTCAAAAAATATAAGACATAGGGCTTCTGAATTCAATAGTTATTCAAAATTATACATATTTGAGAAAGCTTGGAAAAAGCTTTGAATGCTATACCAAAAAGAGTTTTTATCCTATGAATAGCCACATTAGTTCATCGGATACCGACGTTAGCACATTCGTTGCGGTTGGTTTTTTGCGAAACATTTTCAACCTTCAAAGCCTACAAAAGAAATAATTAAAAAGGATGTCCTGAAAGCATCCTTTGAAAGTGAACTTAATTAACTTTAAAATTTATTAAGTTTGTTATCATCAAAATTCATTAGTGCTACCAAAAGGAACTCCAAACATTCGTAATTGCTAGCTTGCAACAATAACAACAAACCAAATACAAACAGAAAAACGGTATTCACAAGCAAAATCTAAATAAAACTGTAAAGATTTTGAATTTTGAAAGAAAAGTAAAGTCTAAAAGGCTGAAGTCCACATTTAAATTACTTGGTTTGCGGGTAAGACACCGAGCCCGGCAGGTTCACAATCACCGGCCCAGTGTGGAGCTATCAAAATCAAAGAGAAGGATCCCATGGAGCTTGACGTGAATAAAATAAAAAATATTGATACATTTATGTATTTCAGTGCACAATTACACATATATTCGAGTCATTCCATGTTGAGCTAATTATTGGGAGGGACTATTTTAAATGAAGTGCAACTCAATGGTTGATCTACGGATATGATGCCTCTCACCTCTCATTACCCATATCTTCTTCCTTACGAAAGGAGGGGTGACATGACCTAGAAGGTTCCATTGGTCATACCAAATCGCTACCACGGCATTCGGGCAGTACCGCATGGAAGTACCGGAGCGTACCGGATTCATATCCGGCCAAGGACTGTCACTTCGACAGCACCCGCCAAAACCTTCGGGGTGTGTTTCTGTCGTTACAACAACAACAACAACAACAACAGGGACTATTTTACTTTTAGGAGATAAATGAATTTACAATGAAAATTTAAGTTCTATTCAATAATCAGATTATCACAGAGAAGGTCTAAAAACAAATGCGAGTGCGAGTTTTGAAATCGATGGCAATTCACCAATGTCCCTAAGTGGAAAATTTGATAAAATTTTAAGTTAAAATTAGAAAGACGTTAAGTTGTGCTTATTCAAAGAAAATAGAACAATGAAAAGGTTCAAGGTAACGGATAGAACGCGTAAGTGACATTTGTGTCATAGGCCCCTGGAAATAAGATCTATTAATTTATTCTCAAAGAAAACCACAGGTTGATTTGGCAAATAATTTAAAGATTCGACCTTGATGAGAACTTTTTCCATAAAGTCACTATTCGTCTTTAAATTAAGCAATTTGTGGTTGAAAGACAGCAGCCAAACTGAGATATCACTTACGCGGTTTTGGAGTGTCACCGACGAAATAGTATGATAGTTTACTCTTTCCCCCAAATTAAATGCTGTTGACATAGAAATCTGTCAAGTTTCATTACCCATTATCCGAACCTCAAGTGACAAAGCAAGAAATGATCTGGAATGGAATGGTAGTAAAAATGGAGTGCATCGCTTGCTTGCACTTTGTAAACCCGGAACTTGTACTGAAATTTTCTTAAGTATCCGCTCGCCTTCATTAGTACTTTTTTATTAACTTGATTTATGGTGTGATATGGTATATTTAAATTAAAGAAGGGTGACGAAAAATTTCAATGGGTGTTTTTCAGATTGAGATATTTAGGATACTTCTATTCGTGATTTATTTCACATTCGTAAACTGCATAGTGTGACATTTTGCCTTTTTATTAAATTTTTTAGAAATATTTGAGTCCACATTTTATTCGAAATCCTTGAGAATACCTGAATAACCTTTGTACCGTGCTTGACAACTTTCCTTTCATTTTAACTAAAAACCTATAACCTTAATGTCGTTTTTTTTTCCTTGAACTTCCAGAGCTTCCTTTATGAATAACAAATAATTTGTTTAAATTTTAATCAAATCGAAAATAGTCTTCTACCATCCTTCGTCGATTTCTTTTGGAATTACTTTTATATGTATATATATTCGTTAAATAGAAGAAAAGTCTAGTAGATGGGCGGCCATGGATCAGTACCCGAAATAAGACACTGCAATGACGGGAGCAAAATGATTAATAATTTTCACAGGCACACAAACACTCAAAGCAAGCACAGCCACACACACACACATCTGCACGCATTTGAGGTGATGCAAACCGAGTATCCTGTTCGTTGGCAAAGACAAATGAATATTGTGCGTGGTCTGCTTTATCATTTTCATTTTAAAATTAGCGTATGGAGAATTTATGCCAACAAACCAACCCCACCCACCTGACCGCTTTGTTTCAGCATTTTCTAAATTTTCAGACGACAGACTTGATTATTTTATTCGTACTCGCACTACATGTACTAACATAGATACTCATAACTGCTGATTTAGTCAACTGGTCGTCGGTGATAAAATTATTAGCTGCAACATTTCATTTTCAGCGCGGGCGGAAGTTGTGGCGGATGTTGTGGATTTGCTGGTTTTTGAATGCGCTGACACTGACGCTTGCCGCATTGCTGTTGGTGGTGGTGGGAAATTGTTTTTATATTTAAATGCAAATTTTTTTAATTCTCCTTGTTTTTGAGTTTTTAATCAGTAGCAGACAGGAGCAAGGCAATCTTCTGTATAATTTCATTACATTTTTTGGTTGTTTTTCCGATCTTTTCTTAAAAATTTTTTTTTTTAATTTGTATGACAACTTCCTCTAGCGACTGTGTCCTTTAATACTGTCGTTGCACTTCGCTGATGATGAATTAGCTTGTAGAGCTTTTGTCACTTGGGGTGTGAGTGGATGAGTACGTATGGGTCACTGATTTACTGCTTTGGTGGTTTTTTCATTAAAACTAAGTGAAATTCTAAGGAAATAAAAATGGAGCTCTGTAATTTTGTGGGATAACTTATAACTTTAAATTGGGAGAATTTGTTGGAAAATAAAAAAAATTAAAAAAGCAATTAAAAATAGTAGCATTTCGAAACAAGAAACACGTGCGCCATGTTTCCTATTTTATTTTTTTTATGGTCCTATGTTAGAAATTACTTATGTAAGCGTAAGCGTATCTAGAAAAGTTTGGGAATTTTAAAACGATCATTTCATTAAAAATACTTTTTATTAGAATTCTAAAAAACATATCATTAATTTCCATTTCGATTTCCCATACAAACCACATAGAGAAACTGAACTCTGGATAAATTGACTTTACTTGACTTATCGTAAAATAATTTTTTTTTCTAAGAAATATGTAGTATGTAGGGGAGATGGATTTTAAACAGCAGTCTAGCGTGAATTATAACTAGGGCAATATTAATTTTTCGACAGAGCAATTATAAGATTTTTTTAACTTTCTATAACTTTCACGAAATAAACTTAAAGTCTAGTCTAAGTGAGTTGAAGCTATATACCACGCAAGTGTTGACCAACTGTTTTGTTGAGACACCGTTGAATATTACCGGTAAGCCCAACAGGTTGGATTTTACGTCAGGTTTCGTTCGTGTTTCTTCGTTTGTTTCACAATTTTCTGACATTTCTGGGCGTTAGTTATGTATAAAAGTTTTAGTTTTTATCATGATCCAACGCGCCATGGTTTTTATAGTTTAATAGAGTGTGAAAAATTATTTTATGTTACAATCAAATAATTTTAATATCATCTTACAGTCTTGTTTTTAAAATACACAATTTTTGACTTAATGTTAATTCAACAGATCACAATGGCGGCTAGTCATAAGGTTTAAATAAAAGTAAAAAATCGCCACATAAGACAGATGTCGGTGCAAGAGCATTTCTATGGTAAAATTAATAGGAATAGGAGTTTATCTGACAAATAAATATCGTTCTGATAGCCTAATGGCTAACAGAGCGTACCGAAATTTCTCTGATGAAGCTTTCGACATGGATCTAAAATTTCTTGTTCTATTCAGAAAAAAACTTTTAATAATTAAATGAAAAAGTAAAAACAAAAATAGATTTCATGAATTTTATTATTTCAAGCCTAGAGCTGTTAGTACTTATGTTTCCTTTGTCACGATAGCTGTAGTTCTTCAAGATATGTTGGATGATGCTAAAAGACAACTTGAGGTCACTTGCACTTTTAGGATGCAGGGTCCAGATGTGTATCTCAAGCCAGAAACACTCAAATCTCCCAAAATGACCTGATTTACCAGATTCTTCACATATGTTCCTACGTATTCGGATATCTTTATTCTTAATTTGTAAGACCAATGGACTAGCACAACCTGTACTTGGATTGATGCTTTGTTGTGTGTCAGCAATGTGGTTTTCCTCCAAACATATCCAATTTCAAGCGCTCGTACAATATGCAAATGAAACCAGGTTTGTCATATTTAAATGACAGATTTGTTGAAAATTCATTTTATGCAACGACAAAAGGAGCAAATGGCTGGGTCGAAAGGGTGGCACCCGGAATATGTTCGTTTACTTGCTGACAGTATGAGGAGCGCGTATGTTTGTAGTGAGTGAATGTGTGTGAAATCAGTTTAGGAGAGGAAATTTGACACCGACGCCACAACAACAAACCAAAAGAGCAGAGTTAAATGAATTAATGCACAAATACGCTTGAACGGAGATTTTTACTGGACACCCAATTCTTCATGTTCCAACGCGCAGTTTTCTTCTTAATGAATGAATATGTTCAAACGCCCAAAATTATGCAAATTATATCATGCGATATGCCTTAAAAGGTTGACATGCGTGCATGTGTGCGGTGTTTAACCCTAATTGGCAAAGCGAACAATTACACAAACAAAACAATAAACGAACGAAAGGAACTAAGGTTGCGCTTACAAATATACAAATATCCTTGAGGCGATCTAACGAAATGGTGACATTGATATCATCATACCGCTGGCTTCGCACATTTTAATGAGAATCACAGTTTGTTACAACCTACACATGTACATACATACATACATACATACATATTTATTTGGTGTAGGTGAGATGGCGGTGCTGTTGAAAAACGAAAGAGTTTGAGAAAGAATCTGGGTTGGTTAGTTGGATGTGAATGTTGATGCTCGTCATGATTGTTGGTTACATTAGCAATTGGCTCGTTTATCTGCGTTGTTGCATCATATCAATGACAGTTACATGATAGAACACACACACATACAAACAAAATGAATTGACGCAGTCCATTTGCTGTTGGGGTTAGTTCTCCTTTTATTAAGCTCGGTTTGGCGTCGAAATATGTTAATCTCTGGTGGCACATGTCAGTGTCGTATTTGAATGTTGACGACAATATTTGACCAAATTGTCAATTTGGTCAGTTAACATGTCATATTTGAGCGTTTAAATGAAAAATGTGTAAATGAGGTCATAATAGCATTAGGGATGCACCGAATGTGGAATATTAGATAAATCTGAATGTCAAGTTTTATGAAATAATATAGAAATAATATACTTACTTTATCTAGGACTTGCTCGAGCTTTTATTCTTGGTTCGGAAGGGTCTTATGCTATATTAGAGTGCTTGACTTTCCCAACAAAAACACTCTTTTTCCATGACATCCCTTTTGCACAATTTCCCAAAATTTACAGATTCAAATCTGCTGCACTGGTTTCAAAGGCTTCCATAATTTCATTTTATTTTTAATAAAATTAGTTTTTGAACTTATTTTTCGAAAATATCAAACATATCAAAGCAACGAAAAATAGTGACCAATTCTGCTTGCATTTCATGAAATGTTTGAATATCTTGGACAAAACTTCATCGACTTTTCTGGTAAAACTAACCATAACATATCGAATGTCCAGTTGCGAATTTCAAGATATTCACACTGATATTTCGTGTATGCTGCCTTTCTCTTTCTCACTTACGTAGACAGGGTCTGCGGTAATCAATGCACAAATATTCGACAGCCGATAGGTGTGAGGCAGTTCGATAATTAAATTTGACTTTCGGGTAAGCCTTATAGTTTTCAAAATTTTTGGTTTTTTAGGAAAACGCTTACTTTGTAAACCGTGATATCTCTAAATCAGCCTTAGAATTGCACGAGACACATCATCGATGCATGGTATTTGGCTGCGCTTAGTATACAGTTCTAGGTGGGGAGGAGACTAATATTGCATATAAGGTTAAGCAAAAACTTAGATTGAAAGTTTATAGAAAACTCTGACGTCGGACCGTTTCAAATAAGATTAAGGCGTGCAATTTGGTGGTGAAACGATTTCTGTATGTATGTATGTGCATATATATCTGTAAACGTGCAAATATTTTCCTATATGCATGTCCTATATCTTGACCAAAATAATATTGAACTGAATAATTGCAATAAACACTGAAGAAAAAATTTTCATTGCAATCAAAGTCAATGCGACGTGAAAGTCGGTTTTTGCCAAGCGGTTGTAGCCTACAGTTTGACCCTGGCGTAAAAATTCAATTATGCGCATGCGCGACCGCTACCACATGTGCTCATACTATACATGAGCGCATCACACACACTCACGGGCGGACATCAGAATCAAAAGCCACAAATGGCAGGCGCGAATGACCAAACAAGCAGCAGAAAACAAAAAATTATAAATGAAATTATTGATTACATTTTGTAAAAATTCCGTTAAATGCTAAAGCAATAAAAATAAAAAATTAAAATAACGAAGTGTAAAAATTTCGACACCAAAAAAATGCGTTGACGTGTTGCGATTTTCCATTTGTGAGCGCAAAACGCATTCAAGCCAGTCGCACTCGCTTTAATCTTGACTCAGCAACGCCTTGCGATCAACGGATGTGTGCTAGTGGGGTGCGAGGAGTGTGGTGCGCATGCAATTATTTTTTAGCTAACGCGTCGCACTGCCCGCAGGCAATACAAAGCACATCGAAGGCGTAAATTAGAACCTGATTTACGCAAATTACAGCTAAAAGAATGCCAATCGCACCGAGATGAGCAGCAACACCGCTCATTCGATTTACACTTTAAACACTTGTGTTTGCATCAAATAATTTGACTGCGCGTCCCTATATTGCCGCCGCTTTTACTACAAATGTTTGTATGTGTGTATGTATATAATATAATTTATAATAAATCATCTGCTGATTGTAAAACACAAAAAACTGATTGAAATCACGTACGAAGTGTAATAATTTATTTCACGCTTGCAACTTGCCAATTACCAATTCCACCAACAGCTCATCGTGTTCAACAGATTGTGGCGTGATGAATGCTGCACAGACTGATATTAACCCCCCCAGCAACAGATCGCACCGGCAAATGACTGCCAACTGCAATCAACACCTGTCAATCATGTGTCCTGAGAGGGTAGAACCGAAGCAGCGGCAGCAAAGTGTCGCTTGCGAATCACCGTAGGCTGCGTGATTATCTGCCGACACCTCACGCCCCAGCCGTTGGCTTGTTGCGGTGCGCTGTGAACGAATGGGAGAAATGGCTTCTGCAGCAGCAATTGCGACGACAGATAATCAGAAGATCAGTGGCTATAGTTCTTTGCAACTCAATAACAAATTGCTCCTCAGGTGCTACGTATGAGCATGTGCCGTATGTGTGTATGTGATGTGATGTCCATGGCACACAAAGTGATAATCCGCATGCGCATGCGCGTACCAGCGATCTGTGCCCGTTGATATCCTTCCAATTGTAATGGCGTACACCACACCGAGCAGTGAATGCAGCGGAGTGCGAAATGTGCAATTATGTAAGTGATTTGCAATCGGAGCACATATTTCTGTCATTTGCCCAAATCCAGTTGTAGCCACCCCAGTGCGGATGTGCGCAGTATGCATGTGCGGCATGTCGTTGCAGCGGTGCTCTGTGCAGCCGCTTGTAATCTGACTCTTATTTAATTTGCTTATCGGCATCTGATTATGTTGGCGGATTTTGCGATTATTCTCAATTGGTTCTTGTGCGATCATGTTGCACATTAGCAGTGCTGTGGCCGATTTTAGTCGCATTCAAAATGATTTACGACTTTCAGAACGTTGGCTGCTTGCTTATTTGCAATCGCAAATTGCTGCTCTAATCGTGCGAAATGTGATCCTGATATATGGTACGGGTTTATTAATTTAGTATCTATATTTCAAACGATTGAAGTTGCAATGCATGGGATAGCAAAGAAACTGAGGAAACAGCGACAAAGTTTGTGGAAAACTCTAATAATCGACACAGAGTTAGGGATTCAAGTACAATTCCAAAATATACTAGGTATATAGGTAAGATTAAGGCATCGCATCGACGGGCTTAGTATATATCTGCTTGGGAGCTTGTTGGTACATGTCTTCATCGATATGCTATAGCGCAATGTCGTGGAAGAACTCTCACCGCAGTTTTGTTGAGTTTGAGAAGGAAGCTAGTTATTTTCCCATCTAAACATGGACCATTAAGTCTATAATAAATATCATCACAAAATATAAATTTATGACTTTCTTCACCATTTAAGTGATTATTTCGATGGATCAATGAGAGCTTAACGGCTTTTGGGGTCAAGGGCCAGTAAACTATTTCACGGATGTATCTGTATTGGATGGTGGGATAGAAAGGTAGTTTTTCTTCCTGGAATTATCAATTAACTGATGGATACAATTTATATACTTATTAGCGAGCTCTTGAATATCCTTTTATAAAATAAAATTTATCTGGATCTGAGGACGGATATTTAATTCTAAGATATTTTAAAGACTTTGGAATGCTGGTGGAAAACACTGAACGGAGAAGGTAGACTCATTTTCCACACATATCTAACGATAGCTTGGGATTATTCTGGCCAACTGGATCTACGCTTACGCCATATGCACAACAACAAACAAAACGCAAGCACTCGTTGATCGACATTTTACGTTTTTCTAACGGTAATAAATCAAAGTACGAGTTCGAACACTTTAAACTAAAATAATAAAAGCAATGGCTTCACTGAAGGACGCACACACTTTACCGTTCTTTTCTTTTGTTTTTGTTTTAATAAATCTTTTTTTATTGATTGCAATTCCGCAGTTACGATTGCATTCATATTCACACCTTCGAACACACAATAAGCGACAAACCCAAAATCGATGCCTGAGGATATCCAACCCCCATAAGAACAACAATGCAATAACAATAAAACAAAAAGAAACAGCAATGCCACCTCCAATTTGGCTGTTTTGTAGGCATTCGAATGCGGATTTTCATCTTCATCTCTATCTCGCCCCCCCCCCGGCTCCAACGCTGCTCACATCCATTTTCAACTCAAATGCTAACACCATCAACTCTGCCACCATTCCACACCATCCATACACCGCTTGTTGTCCGCGTTGTCGTTACAGTCGTCGATTACATGCCATATCCAATTTTTCGATCAACACGAGCGTGCATAAAGCGAATTAAACGAAAAATCGGTCATCAAAATCGAAGCGCACCAAAATAGCGAACGACACATCGAATTCACAAATACACACACACACATACGAACATCCCATGAAAATCCAATAAAAAGCGAGCGAATAAAAGGAATTTAAACGTTCATATTAACAATGTTAACACCACCAACCAACCAACTGCCAAGGCAACAACAGCAACATCGGCAGCAGCGGCAGCAGTTTCGATGTTGCAACAGGAATTTCAACAGCAACAATCACAAGAGAAATACATAATAACAAAAATAATCGACACAATAACAACAGCATTGGCAGAAATGATAGAAATTGTAGAAATGGCCAGATGCCACATGCCACATACCACACACAACCCAGCAGTGGGCCAACAATTTTGATTCTAACCCCGCACCAACCCCAGCCACATTTTAAGCCCCCCCTTACAGGTACGGACTGTATGTGCTGTGGCCTGAGAGGTAAGCCAGCCGTTCCCTGTGTGTGTGTTTGCTCATATCAAGACAGCCCGCTAGACCGCGTATCCAGCCAGCGCTGATGAGCCCATCCACAATTGTTGGAGTGAAATCAACGCTTAATGGTGTTTATATGATTCACTCGCTAGCACCGTTTTAATGTGCATTCAATGGCGTATCCATCTATTGGTAAATCAGTGAATAGTGGGGGGCGTGCGTTGTGCGGGGATCGGGTAAGCTGGAGAAAAGTAGGAATTGTTAGTCGCATTTGCAGTTGTTTTTTTTTTGTCATTTTACTATTTCATTTTGGAGACCATTAGCGAGTGAGTAGTTAGACTCCCAGCTAGCCTCCCAGTCTGCCACAACCCCATCGTCACCACCACCAGCAGCTTCACCGTGCAACACAGCGGTGCATTTGCGACCACTCAACGGCACCTTCATCGATCTTGACGTTGATGTCTCGCTGCTCGTATGCGCGTATGGCTGTATGTGGTGCTGTTAGAATCGTGCCACATTATGGCTGGTAGCTTGTCCAACTGGTAGCCTTCCAAAGCTCCACACACTCTTTTACTCTCCACTAACACTTTTTTTTTGGTTTTCGAGCTATCACTATTTCTACCGTTATGCTACTTATTGGCGAAATCTTTTCGTATTTTCGACCTGTTAAGTTTATTATTTTAGTCCGTAATCCGTTTTGTGGGCAGAGGTGAGACCACCTTGTTCTGATTTTTATTTTTGTTTTAACTTCAAAGGCTTAACTTCGCACAGCATGAGGAAGCGAATGAAGTTCATTAAAGCCAATAGCTTTTTGTAGACTAATGTTTTAGCGAGTTTTCTTTCTCGTCTCACTGTGATGAAAAAAAAATTATTAAAGAAAAAAGGAAACTGTGTTTAGAGAAACATTTTTACGATTATATTATGAGAAATAATAATAATTTCTTGACGAAGCCCGCCTGTATGGCACGCAAAGAGAGTAAAGGCTTTTACGATCTGGCTAAGTAAATGGACACCCTTAACTGTACCCATCCAGTACCGATAACGACATCGATCGATCGTTTTAAACTGGACATACCGAAGAGTGACCTAGCCATCTGACTGACCTCATATATATGGATTGATATGTTGCATTATATCCGTTTAACATGAAGCGATTGTACGTTGAGCATGTCAAACATTGGACTCTAAAATAGAGAAGGCAAGTTATTTTTCAACATTCCCTTAAAAAGTTTTTTCAAATTCTCTTTACTGAAAGGAATTACCGTTTCTATGGATTGTCGGCGATCTCATTCAATATCAACTTGGCCTCCAAAGCACATGCCCGTGCTATATTTCGCCGTTAGTGGATATGGATTATCCATAAGTATTAATATCTGATCTGTGTAGTTGTTGTTCAGGAAACATCCATTTAAGATATTCCAAAAATGCAGAGAAAGTGGGAGAAGAGAAACCTTAGTTTGCACCCATTGCCATTGCGAATTTTTGAAGATTATTTTGGTTTACTTGGGATATTCAGATTCACTGAGGTAGTTTAACTCAATCCAGCTATGATACAAAGCAGAGATTTTGCCGGGACAACTTGGTTTTATTCGAATCCATGCAGGGACCTTTGTAAGATCATATAGGGATCATTCTGTGATTATTTCGGGATTTTTTCAGGACCAGTTTTCTTAAATTGTTGAAATAATGAATGATTAGAAATGTATTTTTCAGTACCAGGGTACCCGGCCTGCACATTTTTTGCCCGCAGATTCTGTGTTCTTAACAAATTGTCAATCTTGATAAATATTTAAGAAAAAAAATATTTGTTACTGCTTTAAAAATAAAACTATTTTTCTTTCATTTGACATAAAATTTAAAAAGCATGATGCAAATATTTTTTTATTCATTATTTAAAATTGACTGACAATTTGTTGAGAGTACAGAATCGGGGGATGGATGTATGATGACCATAAATGAGCCCAAGGCATACCGGTCGTAAGAGGCGACTAATATGCACAAAGGTGCAACTCGATAGTTGATCTACGGATATGATGCCTCTTACCTCTCATTACACATCTTATCTTTCCTTACGAAAGGAGGGGTGACATGACCTAGAAGGTTTCACTAGTCATAAACCGCTAGCACGACAGTCGGGCAGTACCGAAAGGGAGTACCAGAGCTTACTGGGTTCAAAAACGGCCAAGGACTGTTAATTCTACAACACTCCCAAAAACCTTCGGGGAGTGTTTTTGTCGTTACCACAACAACAACAGAAATTTTGTATTTGAAAATTAGTGTTTTTGTTTTTTTATTTCTTATTTTTATTTATTTGTCTCTAAATATATCTTCTCAATTCTAATAAGAACTTTTAATAATTAACTAGAAATTATTTCTGAAAAATAATAGAAACAATGATAATTTTCAAATAACAAATTTAATACCCAGGGTATTATAGTTTTGGTCATATAACGGTAGTTGATAACGGTACAAGATAATAGAGATAGATATGGAGTTCTATATATCAAAGTTCTAAGAATGAGCAGAGGAATCCATTGAGACATGTCCGTCCTTCCGTCCGTCGGATGGGCGACATGATAACTTGAGTAAAAATTGATATATTTCAATGAAAGTTGGCACACGGGTTGCTTTCTGCCCAAGGTAGGTTGCTATTTGAAATTGGCGAAATCGAACTATAACCACGTCCCTTTTTTCGATATCGAAAATTTCGGAAAATATATAAAATCGGTTAATTCAATAATAAAAGGAGCCACAATGATGAAATTTGCGAAATTTATGGCATGGCACCGCCCACATATAAGTGAAGTAATTTTCAAACTTTGACTGTTAATAACTTCAGAACCGTTCACGGTAGTATAACGAAATTTCGTGGAGGGCATACTGTTGTTGTGATAAATGAACCGTTGGAAAATAACCGAAATCGTTTTTCGACCGCGCCTACTTTTTCATAAAAGTTATATGGAAATGAGGTAGAAATATTAACCTGCCCATATCTAAGTAACTGATACAGGTATAATAATATAATTTGGTACTTATATAAATTTTTTCTTATAGGCGTGGCACCGCCCACTTATGAGTCAAGCAAATTTCAAACTCGACTGTTAATAACTTCAGAACAGTGTAAGATAGAATTACGAAACTTAATACGAGGTATTCTATAGACATGTAGAGTACACCCACGAATAAAAAGTAAAATCGGTGGACGACCACGCCCACTTTTGGACCAAAGTTTTCTAAAAGGGAGGTAGGAAACCGGAACATGCCATATCTCCTTCACTGATGCAGATAGAATGCTAGAATTTCTTAGTTACAATGACCTGATGATCTTATTAATGATTTGTATTAAATTTTGGTAAAATGGGCTTGGCACCGCCCACAAAAGATATCAAACTTCAGCTTTTATTAACTTCAGACCCTTGTTAAATAAAATTACGAAACATGATACGAGGTATACTATCTACGCTTTTCCAAAATTATATATAGCCAATACTGTAACCAGTGAACCCTAGAATCTACTGTGAAAATTTCATAAAGATCGGTTAAGTACTTTGGACGCCCGAAACACAGACAAACATTCATTTTTATTTATAAAATGTCCCACATGGTAGTAGAAAAAGAAACCTCTATAGGTCATAACTCCCCAACAATTTATCAATTTATCACGACCGCTTTTACACAGATGGATATTTATTGTTCGGTTCCACCCGAACTTAGACTTCCTTACTTGTTATTCTTGGCTTTAAAAATTGTTAGAAATTGTGTTATTAAAATGCAGTGATATTTCACGTGAAGCTTTCTTTCAACGCAAAAGCACCTAGCACGCAGAAAGTAGTGGCACTTGGAAGAATATCTTTACGTTGAGAGCACCTCAGCTAGAAAATATGTATTTTGGGATCACAAAATTTGTTCGAATTGATAAAATATGCAAAAGGTTAAACTCCAAAGAGAGAGGACAACAACTTGCAACAAGTCGCAGCACTTTTACATTTCACCTTAATATGCCCGGCCATTCATGCATACTCGTAACATTAATAACTATTCAATAATTCATACTTAACTAACTCTTCGAAGTTTAAGGGATCCCTTTGTTTTGCTTATTTTATAATTTTTTGTTGTTGTTTGTTTTTATTTATGCCACGAATTCAATTCAATTAATTTCGGCTGTGAGTTCAAGCAAAAGTCAAACGTTGCTACTGTATTTGCTGCTGCAGATAACGAAAACTATTGTACAAATTTACAACAACAACAATGTTGCAGATAGTCTCCAAATGACAATATCAGAACTGAATACATTTTTTGATAAAAATCATTACTGAGACCCAAAAAAATGTGAAAAATTACACAAAAAATAAAAAAATGCGCCACAATCGAATGAAGCAACGTGCCAAAAGTCTGCTACTGCAATTTGCGAATGACCCCTCCTGCCATCTTTAGTTCCCCATCAAACCATACAGATTTAGTCAACAATATTTTATTTAAAAGTTTAGTTTGTGTTTTGTTCTTTTTGCTTCCTCTTACAAGTTGCAGAGGGTAAAAAGCTAGCAAGCTAAGCGCACGTTTTATTTGTACCCAAATTTTTCAAACAACAAAAATATCTTGTTAAGATTTTATTTGTTAGATAGATCAAAACGATGCAAAAACAGCAAGGACATTAAGCATTAAATAAATAAACAAACAGTCAAGTTGCAAGTAGACTTAATTATCATTTCTATGTTGAACGTTGCAACTGCGGTGCACAGTGGATCGTTTTGTTGTATTCGCAGGGCAGATGAAGAGATGGAGGCATGGGAGTTAGGGCTCTTAGACTTATTTTGTTATTCGACTAGTCGGCCTACTGCATACTCCGCGTGTAACCGTAAGTATGGTTACCAGTTGGGTAATAACATTTGAATAACTTCGATTAATCTAATTGTGGCTTTGCCTCGACTACTCCAGCATTGTATAATCTGCTTTCTCTTTGAAATATATGTCAGCAAAAAATATTAATATGCAAAAATGAACCAACGTTAAGCTTCTTGAAGTTTCTACCAATGAAGCAAGGTACAACTGCACTGACTTCCATTAAATAATGCCGAAGTACCGAAAAAATAAAAGCAAGAATTTGAAAGACGACCACCCAGACCATTCCAGTTCATCTAGATGTCTTTCAGTTCTAAGAAGGTATCGAAAAGATTTGTCCAAGAAATTAATTTCGGCAAAATATGAACCGTTCATCTGTTAGCTGATGATCACTGTCCTGACTTTCCACCCATGTTCGATCAGTCCCGCAGATGAACTTTATATAGAAGGGTTATCCTTGTAAGAATTTTAATTATATGAAGGTAACAGGCTTCCGCGGAGTAAAGACTGCAATTCTGTCCGTCTATTATTAACCTCATTATGCTAGTATTAAGTAAAATGGCCTTCGATAAGAGACAGGAGAGCATGAACTCTATCAGCCGAAGCGGCATCAAAATCGGAAATATGATGTGTGATACGTAACGTAGGGAACGTAACTGTTATAAGTTTTATTAAAAAATCTCTATATTTGATCATTATTTTCAGAGTTTTTTTTAATAAAAATCAGCAAAAATAATTTAAAAAAAAATTTTTTTTTTGTTAATACTACATTTATACTGCACGGAATTCAAATGAGTCATTTCAAACCCATTTGCATTAGCTCATTTACATTTTGTTTGAAATTTTCTTTTAGACGAAACTTCAAACGCAATGCGTTCCTCAAAAATGTCATGTTGTTGCGGCCCAAGTGCGAGCAAATACGCGAATGCGATGAAATCAGTCATTTGGGAAATACGACGCATTTGGATTTTTTGCCCCCAAATGACTCATTTGGTGCAGTGTAAATGTAGTATAAGGATAATTTTTTGAGTTAAATTTTTTTGATGGAAAACAAAACTCATTTTTGAGTTTTATACTTTTGGTAGATAATAAAACTTAATCCTTGAACGATATTTTATCCTTTAGGAATAAAAATTAAGTTTTGAGTTTTAAATTTTTTCGCGGATCGAAGTAATTGATCAGAATTATTGATTGGTATAATCTCGTCAGCATATTTTTTTTTTTTTTTTTTCAAAAACGCCGTATTTCAAAATGTTTTTCAAAAACGCTCTATCTCTGAATTTGTTTCAATAACGCCCTATCTCAGCTGAAAATATATTGAACTTCCATTGAGAAAGTGCGTCCTTGAAACAAATTTTGAAATACGCCGTTTTTTTAAAAAAAAATTCTGAAATAGAGCGTTATTGAAAAATGTTTTGAAATAGCGAAATTATAAAAATAGTGTTATAAATTTTTTAGGGTGGAAACTTTTAGAATTTTTCTTTCACTCTCTGCGGGGAATCCCTTTTATGATAGAAATGGCATCATATTACCTTCAACACATTCTTGAGCCAAGCATAAGACAGTTGTTCCATCCAGGTTGAGTTGAGTTTCCTTGAACACCTGGCATTAGTGATTGGTTCTCTTAGTGCTCGCATAGTAGTAAGTTAAACTCACAGTATCCATTTTCCACGCTCTTTAACAATACTTATGTACTCTGTACGCAAGATCTTTCATAGTTTCCAAGATATTTACCTACAGTAATCGCCAAGTCACCTGCACAGAAAGTCATTTATGGCGAATATATTACACCCAATAACGTAAAATTTACACAAACACGCCGTCGACAGTATCACAATCTGGCACAACATAAATTCACGTCGCACACAAATATTTCGCAGACATATTCCAACTAACGAAAACAGTAAAGACAACAACATAAATACAGAGACAATGACATTCGCCTTACTAACATAAGTACTGTGGCCTGCCTTGGCCGTTGGCTGAGTGGCGCGCTGGGCGCATCTTCCACCGCCGCCGCAAGATATGCCCCAAAAAAGTGGCATCTGGATGCGATGAACATAGCGAACGAGCCAATGAGTGGCCTGGCGAAACATATTTTCCATGTCGATACAATCGATTGCGTTATGCAAAATATATGCAAATACCATATTGGCACAATATCGCACACAAAAGGCGAAGACACATCAGCGAACCATGAAATATTCCTTCGATAAAGATGGCTGGAAAACAACAACAAAAAGCTAAAAATTATAAAAAATTTACGTGAAGGAAACATTTGAAATTGGGAAAGGCGATGAGACTTAAACGGTTTCGTTAGAAATCCTCTAAAGACAATGCCTAGTTCAATAAACGTTTTACCCTCCGCTTCACCGATCAACCGCCAGCAACTCTGGCGATGTCTTCTTTTGCATTAGAAATTATTTCGATCCGACGATAGATTTGTAAATTTATCTTGTGGGTGTATGAACGCTACACGAGTATGTGTGTGTGTGTGCTGGTGAGCTGAAGCGTGAGTATCGGCCGCCGCACGACGACAGCTTCCAACGTTGATATGCACCGATAGGCGCTGCTGGAACTGCCTAAATTGTTGCTATGAATTCGTATTACATTATGTTAGCAATGCCAAAAACATTTATGCGGGTTTAGTCTTCTGTTGGCAAGTCATCGATTGGTCGGCTGATATTGGCAGTCAGTAACAAGCATCATTAAACATTTAAATTACTCCCAACCTCATCGGTTATGAACAAAATCAAAATCATTCGCCAAACATCTTCGTAAGTACTGTGACACTTTGTTGGCTTATTTTTACGGTGCTTTCCCATTTTTCCGATAGCGGTCTGTTGCACGTACAGTTGTTGTTGTTGTTTTAGGTAAGTGTGCACGAAATTATGTATACAAAATCACGAAGTTAGCCTACTCCAGTCAAGTGAATAAGGTTTTTTTTTCGAAATTCCAGCGCCACTTCTGCGATTTGTTTGGAGACGGATGGTAGAGTATTTATGGAGTATTTAGTTAGTAAGGCACTTTATTGTTTTTACCATTTGAGCATTTTACAAGATTTAAATAAGTATTGACGTCGGGTTTTGCAAAGAAAAATCAACTCAAATTTTGGCAGAAGCCGAACCTATTGAGACCGGTCAAGCACCGTTACACCGACCACGCTCTTCAAAAACTTCGGGGAGGGTTTTTTGCCTCTGCAATAACTACAACAACGATCACGGTTCATAGATGAATCGAGGGTAATGAGAGGTCTGATGGCTGGCACGTAATGGCTCTTCATATGGAAATGAGGGAATACCTATCGAAGAAATAGCGTACAGTGTACCTAAGGAGAAGATCTAAAAGTATAACTTCACCAAACCACAACGAAAATGGAAATATACTACTACCTGCTCAGATTATAGGGAAAAGAGGACAAGGAGGCTACTAAGTAGATGAAGAGCGGGTACCGACAAACTTATAGCAGTCCGCACAGGGCACTGGGCGATCGGCACGCATGCGGAGAAGATGAGCATTCCGCATTATGACCACTGCAGAGATGGCAAAAGGCACAACTACCAAAGCGACCGTCAAAAATCCTTTCGGAGACCCTGTTTGGAAAATCTGGGGAGGGTATCTGAAATAGGGTTTTTAGATATTCTTGAGTTTAACAGCAACTCTGGTTATTTATAACATATTAGTAGGTTTGAGTTGTTTTTATGCCATTAAAAGTCATCTAAAAGCTAAAAGGGACTTGCGTTTCCCTTCAAAAATAGCTTTCCGCTCCAGCTACAGACGTTGATTTTGGTTATATAACGGCGTTAATGGAAGGCATTTGGCTTTTTGTGGATGTTGTTGAGAGACTATCTTCACGCACTCTTCTAGCGAGAACCTTCACTGCGCTCCGCATCTCTTGATAAACAGTATCTAATTTCAGTCCAATTTTGTCACCCCACTAAATCTTGCTTCTTTCTGCCTCGGCCTAGGGTTCCACATTGTTGTATCACCCGCAAGTGTTGCTCATGTAAGGGACCATGTCTGTTTGGAAGCAGAGAAAGTACATAAAACATTGCCAACTTATTTATCCAATGAACTATAACGATTGCTGCTTTGGTCTGAGTACTCTTAAAATGTCTCAAAGTACTGTGTGGGTGGATGCAAATACCGCGTTCTCGAAGATATTTATATTTGTTACGGTAGTAAAGAAAGGCGAGACCAAGCTTGCCGAGGGGGTTTCTAAATGGCTTAAGTAAACGATAATAAGCAATTGCTGGCAGGCTGCTAGGGAAAAATATGGAAAATTAGGGGGGATGTGAAATTGTTGACGGGAGAATGAATGGGCTAAAGGAAGAGCACTGAAAAGGCCTAGACGTTCTTGCTGACAAGTCACAAATTGGAGCTCCATCCACCCTCCGATGGATTACCTTGATGACAATAGCAGTTTGTTGGTACTGTGAGGTACGGTATTCGGATCCAGGTTAAGGACGGAATTTAAGACTTTAGACGTATTGTCCTCCAAAAAAAACAAATCTTTTTCTCACGTGAAATGTACACGTCAGAAACAGTATTCTGTGCAAGAGAGGAACTAATTTCTATTGGCAATCAGTTCTTGGTCCTTTTTGCAATTTAAATCTAGAATCTAAAGCACTTTTGTATCATATTTGTAATTACTGGGCATAACTTAAATTAAATTTAGTAGTTTTTAAGTAATATAGTTTGCCACCATATTTAATTCGCATGAATCAACTTAAGTTTGCAAATTGAATTCGTGAATAAGTTCGAACTTCTTATTTATTCATTTTTATGGTCGCACTTTTTATTGTTGTTGCTGTCACAATTGTACAAACATGAATGTGTGGCACTCTTTGGTGCATGTCAAGCCATCATTTGCCACATGTTGTTCCCTACTTTCGACTGTGTGGTAGCTGCATGACAAACGACAAAGCGACTTAGCGAGCAACACATCATGAAGTTGCATGCAATTTTATTGTCGACATCGCGTTGCATTGTCAGTTTTAGTTTTGTACTTTTGTGTAGAATTGAAATCACAATTGACATATTACGAGTTTATTTTTTGTAATTCTAATTCGTTCCTCCATCACACCACCGCTTATTCCCGGCTCAGTGCACAAATTGGCCAAAGACATTTGCAAAGTGTTGGAGGCAGGCGAATCAGCCTTTGAAGTTTAAATGTAGATCTAACCAAGAGATGGAAATGGAGATGGAGCTTTAACAAATGTAGCGCTCATACATACATATGTATTTAAGTAGATAAAAAAACAATAAATAGAGTATATTTACTGCCTATTTGTTGTATTTGCGCTTGTTAATGGGGTGACGCGGCAATTTGCTTCCTCGTTCTGTGTCATTACTCAGTACCGCCCATGATGATTAATTGTTACAAGCGACTCTGGCAGCAACCACTAACCAGTTAGTGACTAGAGCACAGAGCAATATCGTTTTACATTCGGATGTCGGAATGTTTGGGTACGGGTGTTGTCGTTTGTCTCCCACTGCAACATCTTACACGACTTATGTGGAATGGCAGTCAATTGCCATGTCGCCAGTAGCAAAGCAAACCATTTTCATATAGAATCACTATCTCATTGCACAACTAATTCGTGTATTTAACGAATCGTACTTGCATATGTTTAAAGTTTAGTAAGTAAGACTATACATATAAATGACTAATAGCAAAAGCAAAGCGGCAATCGCTTTGAACTAACACTTTTAATAAAAAACTTATTTAAGCTCCATCTCCTATTAACGCGATTGTGGTCTACAAGATAATATTCCCACACTCGAAATATTCGCAATGGAGGAAAAAATTAAAACGCAAGCAAAATTTAGGTGAGTAACTGCCTGTCAACTAATTTCTTAAAATTTCTCTCTTTCCATAAATTTGCAACTTTTCCATACGGGAACTCCACAAAATGATTATTTTGACAATTGTTAATGGGTCTAAACGGAAATTCTGTACTCAAACAGAAGTATTGTCGGTAAGTTCCTGCAAACTCGAATTGGTACAGAAATTGTGCTTTTGCCCTCAGAATACCGCAAGGAAATATTAGACAATTTCGTTGCAGTTAATCAGAATGTTGTTGCTAATATAGATGCTTATTAGTCTAATAACTAGGTCAGAGAGGGTGGCTGTAACATCCCTGCAGCCCAACTAGTCAACCAACTGTCATATTTCCATATAAGCCACTGGTATTTTTAATATGGCGATGTCCTACAAGAAGTCAATTGTCAGATTTCGACCAGAACATACCAGTTATCTACTACTCATGAAATACTAGTTTGTATATAGCGGAAATATACTAGTATCATACTGGTCCTAAAATACTAGTTTCATAGTAGTTCAAAATGGAAAGAAATGTACTAGTAAAATTGCAGTCTAAGCATACCAGTATCATACTAGTTCGAAAAACATAAAAGAATACTAGTCCAAATGTGGACCAGAACTTCTAACAGGGATTAAAATAAGAAAATGGACTCATAAATATATTATTTTCATTTTTCATCATTTTCGATGTGAAAATCACTGATTTGAGATTGGAAAACATACCCTATATCTTTAGAATATTTCATAACCTGGTTGCGAATTACAATAGCATGCAATGCAAATGATATAAGCAAAAGAAATAATTACAGCTTATGTCGCTTAAACACATACCATGAAAATTGTAGTCTGGACTTTTTCTGAGTAGTATGATTTCAACCAGAAAATTATAGCTAGATACTAGCATGTTTATTGACTAGTTTGTTATTTCAATACTAGGGCAATTCTCTCTGTCTAGAAACCACAGAAAACGTAGAAAGTTTACCACTTTACTATCAATAACCTTGTTACACGCAACAAAAAAATATGTAAAATGAGTCGATACCAATCATCAATATCAAACTCACTTAAGTCCCTGGACCATGGCAAAGAAAAAATATTAAATTACTTGAACTCGACTTTATAATGCT
Source organism: Merzomyia westermanni (assembly GCA_949987695.1). Classification (NCBI taxonomy): domain Eukaryota; kingdom Metazoa; phylum Arthropoda; class Insecta; order Diptera; family Tephritidae; genus Merzomyia; species Merzomyia westermanni. The sequence continues at coordinate 1,718,672 of OX465288.1, forward strand.
ATAAAACATTAACTTGGAATGTAAAATCTACAGAATTTCATTCTATACCATTATACGAGTATAGTTGGTACATATCAAACCTTGTTAAGCCCTTCATACGAAAATGTTAGAAACTGAAGTTATTTGTTTTCCTATTTTCCGTTGACTAGGGACTTAAGCGACTTTGATATCAACTGAAATATTTTCTGCTGTTCCTACTTTTTCTACACCCAATGCCATGAAAAAAATTGTATACCTTTGACAAAAGTATTGAAAACACTAATATAATCTTGTTTCACTTAGAAAGGTAAGCAATTTTCAACGCTTACTACAGTGAGAGTATTGTTCAGCAATTTTTTTTTGTCATCAAATTTTTTAGAGAAAAATAACAGCCATGCACAGGGTGGATAAACCGTTCGATAATACCACGATAAATCTCTTCAAATGTTTTCCCGGTAGCGGATTCGAACTTGCATTCATGTGTTTATGATCAATCGCTTTAACAACTTGTTGCTGTTCCTCTCAATGACTGCTTTCTCATACTTATACTTACTTTTATGTGATTTTTAATTGTTAATTAAATTTTTGCGAGACTTCTTCATCAGAAAAATTTTAACACGTTCTGTTAACCCATAGGCTATCAGAACGCTGGTTTGTTTGCCATCTTAACTCCTATTTCTATTAATTTTTACCAAGTGTCAACAATCTGTTGGCATTATCATTGCTAATCTTAGATTTGTTTAATGTGCTCTCGATTTCTTTACTGCACAAATCAGTACAATAAATAGTAAATTGAATTGTTGTTTTTTCCACGGTTGTACATTTTAAAAGTAATAATGACCAAATTTTTTTAACTAAGAATTCTAGAAGCTTTCGAAATATAAGAAAAGGTTTGGCATGTGTCTCTAACTTTTCCTCTCGTATTTAAAGAACAACTTTTAATAATCAATAAAAATTATTAAAAAAAAAGCAATAAAAGTTTTCATAAAATAAAAAATATTATTATAGGTCGTGGGCTCATTCATTGTCATGAATACTATAAAACTGTACAGGCCGAAAAAAACAACAATTCACTTTATTTAGTAACGTTGTTAACGTCGATTCGTTAAAACTATAAACATGATTTTTGCAGAGTAAATTTTGCGACAACACCTCGATCAAGCCTCAATTTATTGTTTCAAATATGTATTCAAAAGTTTTCGTTTGCTCATTAAAAATAATTGCGTGCCGCACAACGAAATCGCGTGCTAAGTTGTTGTTGTTGCTAGCATCAAAGTGTCAGAGAGTGGTGCATAATGAGCCGAAACGTCTACTGATATTCATTCAGAGGTGCCAACTGAGTGAAAACCAACGTCTTTTGAACGGCAGCCAGAGTTAATGCCCTGAAGATGGGACAGTCGCTTGCCCACTTGGCGGTCCAATCTTGATGAATGTGAAATTGCATGCTAACAATTTGATGAATGAAATAAAAAGAATGAATTTAAATGCACCAACAAAGTTAGAGAATAGACAGTTCAACAGATAGTTTTATATGATTTTCAAATAACAAAAGCTTTGTGTTCGAATTTATTTTTTATAAACTTTCTCAGTTGAAATTTCGTTTGCTTATGGCGCTTACCCCGTTCCTCCAACCGTTACCATTTCAAGCTAATGTTGCTCTCAAGTCATAAAAATCAATTAATTAAGCATAATCAACAATATTACACAAGAACTTGAACTGCAGTTTACAAACAAATAGAAATTACATTCAGAGTCAGCATCTTAAACGAGGGCCATTACAAGCAGCGCCTTTTCCAACTCAACAACGGTCACATCAATATCGCCACAATGGGCGTCATCATCCACCCAGCTTTGTTGCTTCTCCGTTAAATTATAAAGCAACAAATATGACCTAAATTATTCAATTCGTTTTTATTTATTTTTAATTCTTTCATATTACGAAATTTCCATTTTCATTCATTTACATTTCAGTTCAAACTAAGTTTTATCGAATTTGGCGCTCGCCAGAGCAATGGGCTGATTAAAGGGGTCTGAGACATTCGATCGTGTTTATGTAACAATTTATTCTAATTTGACCCGCTTATTTATTTCGCTAGATTTATCAACGCATTCCTCATCAATTGTTATTGTTATAATTGTGATCACGGCTGCAGGGATCTTCCCCCTTTCCTTTGCTTAATTGTTGTTTCAACATGCGGCATTTATTCTTAAATGATGGATCTCTTTTTCATTAATTTTGACTTTGTATGTGACCCTAGCGTGGAAGTAGCTGAAGGGACTCTGATGTGGTCTACAAATTATTTGATATTTGAATTAAGAAAATATATGAAATGAAGAATTAAATTGATAATCTTGAAATTTGATTATAATAAGAGTAATCGGAGAAAATAGGACATTTGAATATATATTGGCACCTACAGCTTAAAATTGTATCAATATGGAACAGTCCTAGTAGGACCCTAGTTGACATTGAGGTTGAGTACTCTTCTTTTAGGGTGAAAATGCTTATAAAAAGCGGATTACACCTATGGTCCAACTTCGACTGTTCCATTGTGGAAAGATGCCAAGAGTTTTTAATACATCTAACAGTAGAGTGGAAAGTAGAGTTGTATAGTTCGCGAACGAACTAGTTCAATTGAACGCATCGGTTCCCTGAATGATCAAACTACTTCGTTCAATTGTTTTCAACCTCGTTAAGTGATTGTAGTAGCTCAAGGCTCCTATGGCATCAAGCAATAACAACCAAGGGCGAGCTAAAATTGCTATAGCAACCAAACTCAATATTGGTTTGGAAAAACAACTTAAGTTGTTCAAAACAGATTACGGTGTCATCAAATTGACATTGGCTCTTATTACCACAGCGAATTTTGAGTACCGAACGGTGAATTCCTACTTTTTACTTTGTTCCATGTGTTCCTTACCCGAAAATTGATAGCATGCTATGTTTTGCGTTGGTTTCTGCTCATTGATTGAACGGTCGAAGGACTGAAGAATTTGGGGTCGTAGTTCACTTTCGAGAAAAGAACTAGTACGTTCGATCATTGGAATGAACGATATTGCCCAACGAATTCCTGCTGCTTGCTGTTGGTCATCAGGTTGCTGGAGGGTGATCCCTGCTGAGATATCTCGTCTTTTGCATATCGATTTTGAGTCTAGTATATGTTTAGAGAGATGAGACTAACTTTAGAAGGAATGTGAATTCAGCCTTTTTTGCTGTCAGCTAGAGTTCGGGAAGACGTCGCCACTCCATTGTACTTCGGAGTGCATTACCAACAGATATTCTTGCTGAGAGTTCAAAGGATCCGAGCCTAATGGGCATCAGAATAAGCAGCGTTTGTTCGGATAAAACCCAAATCATTCAGGTAAGTATAAAAGTCGTTCCGGTAGCTGTCGTGAATTACGAGTCTTGTCAAGAGATAAACAGAAACAGAGGTAGGTAATTTCACCTTGGTTCGTTTTATCTCTTGACAATACTCGTTCACTGGTCCCATCACTATTGTGGGTTTGGAAACAGCTTAAGCACGCCGAAAAAAATCCTTTAGTCTAAATTTTTAGGATAGCAGTCAAACAAGAGGCGGAATACATTTTACAAGTTTCTCAGTTTTCCTTGACCAGCAGTCTTTAACCGAACGCCGCTTTCATTCTGACGTTGCTGTGGCCCAAGTTACGAATATTGTGGCAACAACACCGCAACATTCGCGCAATGGATGTAGTAAATATTTGAACATTTGTTTTCTGTTGTTGTAGAGGCAAATGTTGTGTTGCCCGGTGTTTATGTTGGCTGTCGTCGTTTGCATGTTTTGATTTGTAAACACTACGGGATCCTTTTGTGGCACCCAAGCAACACACACACTCGGTCGTATGTAGCGAGGGGCATTGGACTTGTACGAGTGCGTAGTTGGGACACAACATAAACGTCAAAAGGATACATCCAAAGGACGGCTGAGCAGCAGTAGAAACAGCAGCAGTAGGAATTGGACAACAAGGAGCACTAACATGCAGCAAACAGCGAACAACTCACAAGCAAGCCCTGTCCCCGCTGCAAACTCGCTTATGGAAATGTGTGGCAGTTGTGGTGCTGCCACTTGGTCGTTCGCGGTCATTGCTTGAGCATGCTGTTGCAAAGTACTCAAATGTCGCAGCATGTCGTCCGAAAGACACATAACTTCATATGCTCCAAGAAGCCACCATCCGCCGCATATTAGCAAGGGCCGTAACTCCTCACCTGGTGGTCGTGTTAGCAAACACAATTTCGTTCATTTTGTAGAATTGCATCTGTCTTAACTCGCGCTGTTGTCATTTGCTGTTTTGTCTTTTGGTCATTCTATTATGGTCGCTTATGTCAGATTCGTTTTCGTCGTTGTGCGTATGGGCCAAACTCCGTGTGTTTAGTGGAACTCAATGTGTTTATTTACTACAAGCCGAGTGCCCGAGTAGTGCCGTTTGCTTTTCACTGTTTGAATTTTTTTATTTTTTTTTGTTTTTGTGCTTATTGCCTTCTGCTTAGGCTTCCTTTGCGCCTTTTATTCACTTTGACTTGCAAGTGATAATTTATTACAACATTGACTGTATGAACGTTTCGAGTGGACCACTTGGACGAAAGAATGCGGGACGCCCTCAATGGCTGTATTGCCGCCGTGAACACCTTTGCGCTGACGATTGAGTAGCAAGCTGCAGGAGCAGAAGCGCTCAACAACAGCGACAACAGCAACTGCCATTTGTTCTGACATATTTGTTGTTGTTTTTGTTTTTGTTTTGATTTTTCTTTCTTTTCGTTTTAGCCCGTTTAGTTGCTCCATGCCCGGTGACTTATTCGCTATTCTTCCTGTTTCATTCTTGATTTCTTTCGGCTATGTTCATTATTGTATTTGATTCCTTTTTATTTATTGTTGCGCCCTCAAAAACGAATGTCAATGAAGTGCCAGAGCCTTGTCACTTACTAACCACGATCCCGCATTCCTGATCTTCTTTGCTGCTGACTTTGTTGTTTCTTTTAAGTATTTATTTATATGTTGTTATTGTTGTTATACCTTTTGTTAAATTTCAATGTTGGCAAACAAAACGATTCGTTTTACTAAATACAAAACATCGACTTGAGACAAATGTGAAATTCGGTGTGAATTGTGTCATTGTTTGCCAAGAATTAGTATCATTTAATGTTCCAACAATATCAGCGAACATTTTGTTTAATGTCCTGCTGGTCAAAAGGTTCACTCGTGTAGAACATAACTTTTTTATTTTTATTTATTTTTCTCTTATTATTATTACTTTTTGTTTTATTGTTCAGAGGCGCTTAACAACGAAACTGTTTTATACCCTTGTTCTATAAATTAGTTTGTATGAAGTACAAGGGGCAACATAGCCGGCTCAGTAAAAAATTCGGATCTTCAAGCAGTTTCCAACAAAACAGGGAAGCTTGGCGTTCTAATAATAGCTCGATTTCTATCTTCTTGGGTTTATCGAGGCTCAGCGATAAACCGCTGAGACTACGTCTATGTATTTTATGAGCATCTAGTTTTGTCTGATCACTCTGATACAAAGACGGCTGCCTAGAGCCACTTAGCCCAAAAACTGCAAAACAACAGAGTCATCTGTCAATCATTCGTTAGATTACATAGAACCGCCTAGGAATTTTAAGTGGGTCGCAACAAAGCGCTTTAGTCATGAACACTCCGCGAACCAAAATATTTCTGTCGGCGGAAACCGCCAAGTGTTGATTAGAACACTTGTTCATCCATGCGTAGATCGTGACCTGGCTGGCTATGCTGACTGAGACTTTTAGTCACTTTTTTAGCTCGAATTTAAGTTAAGCTCACTATCTAATTTCCTTTGATACCAGCAGTCAGCATAATGTAAAAGCTCATAAGTCTACAGATGAACTTTTGTAGAGTGTGGTCTTTGTTCTTTTTCTGTTTGACAAGAGTGATCCTTTGTTGGACTATTTTTGGTGATGTTAGGAATTAGTTGTCAAGGTAAAAGTGTTCCATTTTAACTTTTCTAACAGCAATCGCTTCATCTTGTCCTGGTTTAACGGTATTCCACCGTTTTTGCTCCACAGGGTACGCCAACAAGAGAATTTAACTGAGCGGCTCAGTTCTGCTACTCTATATCATAGAGGATTAACTAAGCCACTCTGGATAATTAAATACGATTTTTATATAATAGTGGGTCAGCGCTCATACGTCTTTTTTATGATGGGGCTTCCAAAAATAAGTCAGTTCTAATGGAGAAAGTTTTTCTCTGTAAAATTTATAATTGACGTAGTTTTTTTCAAATTCAAAGCATGCACCTAAATACATTTTTTTTTTTATTGGATGTGCGGATACTGAGATATCTATGCTCAGGACAGACATGTTCTTTGAAGTTCTGAAATTCAATTTCAATCAACAATACATTCGGTCCATAAGCAAACTTATTCTAGACTATCTACCTCATATTTAAATTGCTTCTCAAAAAGTTTGACAGTTGCTTAACTTATTAAATATCTTTCGCAAAAACAGACTAAAATTTAGTGTAGGGTAGCCACTAGAACACTCTCTGAAATATTAATGTGTTAATAATCAACAAAGTAAAACAAGGCGAATACATCATTAGCATCACACAAACTAGCTGTCGCGGTGAATCAACGGTGATGAGCTCAAAAAGAAATTAAAATAAACAGAAAAGCTAACAAAAACACTTTCAATTTCAACTTTTTACCTTGGCAAATGAGCTTCACACACAAAACAGATGCGTTCAGTTACAACGAACGCAGGCTAACACTGGTTGTCTCCGCTGTTGATTACAGCTTCCAATCTCATCATCATCCCATCATTAATGAGCCGGTCTCACCACCAGTCGCTACACTGGCGACGTCGTCCATCAAAATTAATTAGAAAAGGTACTAAGTGCGCTGTGTGTTGTTGGTGAGTGTGGTGCCCTAAGCCGCAAATTTGTTGTGGCTTACAGAAGTTAAAAAGGGCCAATAAGCCAGGCAGTTCATACACTCTTCACCCCACGGCATAACAGTCTAAGAAGGCGAGACGGAGATGCGTCATTCATCAACTTTTCTACTAATTCTTAAATTTTTCATATGACAAAAATTTTCGAAGCAAAATAACAAATTACTTTAAAAGAGTACGAGTGTTGATAGGCAGTTTATGAGTGATGTATCTACAGTAAAACACCACACTAGTCAGAACGGTAAAACAAAGTAGGTCGAAAAAGCCCAATTCAGTGCCCACAAAAAACTCTAATTTTTGGGAGTATTGGAGAGATCCCATTGGAACTTTTTTTTCAATTTGGTGTTTCCAGCACCGGAGCTCTCAACAGTTACCTTGTGAGCTGAGTACTCATCCATCATACCTGGAGGAATTCACATTATTTTCACTTAAGATTTCAAGGTTCGGCTTCTGGGACAAGTAACATCAAAAGTGGTCTATCCTCGGCAGTGGTTGGGCAAACTCTCCGAGTTTAGTTCTGCTATGGAAGGTTTCTCAGCAAAAATTCATCTTCTTTGCAGATCCCGTTCGGGTCGGCAGGTCCCGAAATCTGTGAATTGTCAGAGTCGTAAGACATCGCCACAAAATATCATTTCTTTATGTTTTAAAAAGACGGATGACCGCTTGGTCTAGGGGTTCATACCAGTTTTATAATATTTTACAACCATATAGTTGATTTGACTGCTCGGCTGGTACAGCAACGAAAGAAAGTGATGCATACATTTGGGCGCTTGACGTAGCTGGAACATATTATAAAGAACATAAACCAAGATAGAGATAGAGATATAGAGATAGAGATAGGGCTTGGTATAGATATAGATGGAGAGATAAAAATGTATAAAGAGATGAAATTGTATTTGGATATCAGATTTGTTTTTAAGTAGTCGTTGATTTCTAGACGACTAAGCAAATATCGCGAAAGGAGTACTTTTTGTGTAGATTATGATTAAGTCCTCCGATAAGATACTATAATCTTAAATTTTTTGGTCATTCTCATTCAACTTATTGGACTTTTATTCAGACGTTAATGTCTGTAGAAATATTTTCTGAGGTTTTTCATTTCAAGTTAAAAAAAAAATATTCCATCCATTAGTTTTGTAAATTAAAATTGTGCAGAGCTTAGAAGGGCTAAGAAAAAAACTTTGCTGAAAACCTACACTCTAATGACGTAAGTGCAGGGTCATCTAGGAACCCACTCTTTTGTTAAGTAATTTGAATAAATCGATCACACCACTACTATCATAAATATATTTCGATTCTGTGTTCACTTGACAATTGGCTGATTAATGTCGGCACTTAATTGACAATGAGCATCCAAAACATAGCCACACATTGTACAATGCAGCCAATGCCATTCTTAGAGCACAAACACATATTCATATACATATAAGCCGATGTTACATACACACACGCACATTGTAAGTATGCAAATACATTCAACAAATTGTGCTGATTAAAATTGTGCATTGCAATGTGGCAGCTCGGGGATATTCCAACGAGGTTTCAAATAGAATTTATGTGTCCTTTTGTCATTCACCCATACACTCTCACACAATCAAGTGCATGCCAGCACAAATAAGGTTTGGGGGTTTGTGAAAGCTCTGTATTAAATGGCTGCAAATTGCGCATTCCAATGTTGATTTATTGGCTTTTATTGAAATTGCAATGACGTGTGGCAACCTTCTGCATATCGAACTATCATTGCACAGATGAATGTTTTAATTAGTCTAATAAAGGGTGTTTTTTTTAGGGGTATAGAACTTCGAATTGAAATAAAACACAAGAAAATCGTTTTAAGGTCCATCAATTTAGCTTTATTGGAAGGATAATTTTATGCCATTAATGTTTGAATATGATTTCGGGCATGTGGCCGCCGCGGCTGGCTCAAATAAAGCCAATTCTACAGGTCCAATTTTCAACCACTTTTTCGAGCATATGGGGCCGTATGTCGGCAATAACGCCACGAATGTTGGCTTCCAATTCCCCTAACGTTTCTGGTTTGTTGGTGTAGACGAGCGACTTCACATATCCCCAAAGAAAATAATCCAATGGTGTCAAATCACACGACCTTGGTGGCCAATTGACAGGTCCATTCCGCGAAATTATGCGCTCATCGAATGTTTCCTTCAATAAATCGATTGTGACGTGCGCTGTGTGGCATGTAGCGCCGTCTTGTTGGAACCACAACTCATCCACATTCATGCCATCCAATTCGGGAACAAAATAGTCGGTTATCATGGCTCTATACCGGTCTCCATTAACGGTAGCTGCCTCTCCAGCATTATTGCGGAAGAAGTATGGCCCAATGACTCCACCAGCCCATAGAGCACACCAAACAGTCATTTTTTGTGGATGTAATGGCGTTTCAAGGGTCTCATGTGGATTCTCTTCACTCCAAATGCGGCAATTTTGCTTGTTGACGTAGCCATTCAACCAAAAATGAGCCTCATCACTGAACAAAATTTTGCGATGAAAATCAGCATCGAAATCAATTTCATTTTCGGCCCATACACCAAAATCACGACGCATTGCATGGTCTCGCGGCTTTAATTCTTGAACAAGCTGGATCTTGTAAGGTCGCAAGCCAAGATCTTTGCGCAAAATCTTCCATAAAGTTGATGGACAAAGCTCCAATTGCTGTGCACGGTGGCGAATCGATTCATTCGGGTCCTCTTCAACACTTTGCTCTACAGCGGCAATTGTTTCTTCGGTGCGCACTGTTCGACGTCTCTGCGGATGCGTATTATCACATAGAGTAAACGTAGTGCGAAAACGATCCATGGTTAACCGAATTAATTGCTCTGATGGACGATTATGTCGACCATAAAATGGACGGAGCTCACGGTAAACTTCGCGAACTGAACCATTATTTTCGAAATAAATTTGCACGATTTGCAAGCGTTGTTCTTTTGTTAACCTGTTCATGATGAAATGGCAAACCAAACTGAACATAAATGACATTAGAGTTGCCAGATTTGACCACAAAATGCCAGTTTTATCTCTATTCGAAAAACAAACCTGTAAAAAAACACCCTGTACAAGGTGGCGCAAAAGTAAGCTTCCGATGTTCAGCATATCGGTTGTGGCACGTGCAGTGTGCGCTGTTGCACCATCTTGTTGGAACCACATGTTTTCCAATCCCAATTCATCAAGTTGCGGCAAAAAGAACTCGTTGATCATTGCTCTGTAGCGCTCACCATTCACAGTAACCGTTTGGCCCCGACCGATTATTGGTCAAATAAATAGTCAGAAATATTCCGCGTTCTGGAGCAGTTTAGCGTAACATTGTTTATTAACGTGTATTTCGCATGTGTTTACTACACAAATGTCAAAACAGAACTGACTTTAGGGGCCAATCGCAAAATTTATATCATTTTCTGATAGGAGGATTACTTTTGCGCCACCCTGTATTTGTATTTTCATATTAATTTCAGTCGCACTTAGTACGCTTATAACGTGCAAATATTAGTTTTAGCGATTAACACATGTAATGCTAGCTACTATTCATCTGAAACGATAGTTGATTAATTGAAGACGAATCAATCACTGGGGATATTGGTTTAAAAGAAGTGTTTCCACTTGTATCAGAAAAGCATAGTATCGGAGGTTACCAAATTCATTTAGTCCAAGCACTGGCGCCACAACAGCTTCAAAGTTTACATAAAGTTTAGGGTGTATTCTGGTTTCAAGTTCATATTAGAAAATAAAAATTTCAAAAAATTGAAAAACAAAATTCAATGCAAATTCAGCTGAGATAGGACTGCTTTGAAACAGGATGATCCGCCACTTAGCCATTTTTTCACATGATATTTCTGTGGCAATAAGGACAAACTACCAAAGTCACTTTCGTGAGGTTCGCAGTAGAGCGCTTTGAAAATTGTAATTGTAATGTAAATGTATGGAACTGAGATATAGTTTTTTTGTCCATAAAATCCGCAATTTTGGAGCAAAAGTCGTGAAATTTTGTTTGATTATAGATCCTCACACGGAGAACACAATGATACTATCTCGTTTTCGACCAAACTTGAGTTTGGTAGTTTGTGCTTATTGCCACAGATTTATTGACATTCCCAGTATAAAAAAAAATTAAGAAAACCTACCAATCACATTGTTGTAGTTGATGGGGGTGGAATAACTCCAACTCCTGGGGATGATAGTTCAGTCCACCAAACAAATGTCTGTCAGTTTTTGCAAATACACCTACTATTAAATTTTATCTACCTTTATGCTTACAAACATGAATAAGTACATGGAAAACAGTGAACCGCTCCCAATTTGTATAAGAAAATACCGAGTTATAATATTGAACCACATCAATGAACTCTTAGTAAATATTTAATTTGTATTTGCCTACCACACCATCTACCTTCGCATAAAAGTGTCCTTTCTTCTCTGGCTGCCTGAATAAGCAGAATAAAATTGAACATTTTTAATTACGGGCACGCACACTCAAATAATGACTCACACACACACAAACCTATGCGCCAGAAAATATGCAATGCTTCCTGTTGTTCTGTTTATTTTGTTTCTAACGTATGCCCCAGTCAACCTGATAGAACGAAACCCGGCAATGTCACTCAGAGCTCACGAGTGTTAAATATTTAAATAAACAAATGCGACACGCAGCTGTGACCGTGAGCTTTCATAAAAGAGTACATCCAAATATACACATTCTCGTTGAAGCACAAGGCACAAGACCAAAATCAATTGATATACATACTCGTATAGTGAGTTCCACAAATATGGCACTCTCGGAATTTGCATATTTTAATAATTTAATTGATATCATTTCAATTTCAATACTTTTCTCATAAAATCTAATTTAAGATTTGTATTAACGCATGCAGAGAGATTTTTAAACAATTTTTAATTAATGCTTAATTATACTAGAACTGATGAGTCACAAAACTGTGTTTTAGGTTTTTTGGTTTAAAATATGTCAGTATCTCGTTTCATAACTATAGCACACTCAGAACTGAGATGGCTATAGTTAGATATAATTTTTATAAAATGATTTGTGTTTCAATATTTTTCTCATATTCTTCTTATTTAAAAGTCTTATAAATCTGTACTCTAACTTTTATTATATCTATGACACGGGTGTTCAACATTGAATACTTGAGGGTGTAGTAAGGATACTCTACAAGTGCTGATTATTATTAGTTCGTCATTATTTTATTTGATCTGATTTGTTTTGCTACCAGGCAAATAAATACATATAAATATGTATATTAGAATAACTTACTCGCCATAGGAAAAAAAGTTGGCTCCATTCATCCATAAACCGAGTCAGCTTATGAGCATTTCGTTATATTTTTTGATGAGTCCACCTTTCCTTCCCCTCTATAAATATCGGGCAAAATTTATTATACGATTTTATGTTTATGACTTGTAAATAGAAAAGAAAACAACTTATCGGAGGTCGAGCTTTCCAACTAATAAAATGTTACTGTCATTCTATATTTTAAGGCATTTTCCAACCAGTCCAAGACAACTGTCGTAAAATATACAAAATTTCAATAGTAGGATAAACACAACTCTCTTTTTAGGTGAGCACCCCAATGTGTATGCATACCAATATGTTCCGTTCAGTGTTTGATTGAGGCCGAATGATGTCGTAGTTCAATATTTACACAAAATACTTAAACACGCACATAAGTACCTAAGTTTGAACTTATTTCATTAAGTTTGTTTGCACTTTTATTTACTCATTAAGATGACGATTTCCGCACCGATAATTTTGTGCTGCTTGTTTAATGTCAAAAAATCGGTGGCTTTTAATTATTGCTAACAAGATTGAAGTATCGGAGTCATCAAATCAGTTTAAGGGTGAGTTCATTCGGAATATATTGGAGATTAATTTGCTGATACTTACCGGAAGACCTCAGACAATTTTAGGTAGTAAAGAGTTGAAAAACGAAGTTCAGTTAATGTTACGACAACTACAATAAATCCTGAGTAATATGGGGTTACATGTTGTGGTTTTAAAAAAGTATAGGTTTTTTTCTGACAATTTGTAAACGAATATCATACTAAGCAAATTCATTAACTTCACAAACCGAACTTTGTAGGTGCGGTCACACCAGTGCGTTTGCAATTCATCCTTTATGAACTTAAGTGTCAGAGTACAACACTTTTAAATCTACGAAGTAGATTTGTTTTAACATAGAAACAAGTATTTTCGATACTGAACGTCTTTGTTTGTGACATAACTTACTGAAGCCAGCAAGTGCACTTGCAGTTAATAGCCGATTTTTATTTGAAAGCAGTTAGAAGCATATGAAAAAAAAACAATTTAAAAAAATCATGTGAACTAGTCGCTTATGAACTAGCAACCAAAAGTGTATGTGCTTGTAATGTTTAGTCCTTGCTAATGCTGTTGCTTTCAATTGCAGACATAGAAGACTGCCGGTATTGTGCTAGGTGTCAGAAGCAACTTGATATGTGTCTACATAAATTTGTTTTTGTTTAAGTGTTTCATTCTAATTTTAATGATGGATTTTAAAAGCCACATTTATTTGATTTATTCTTGATTCCTCCAACTTCAGATTAAGACGCTAATTACCTTAGTTAGAATAAAGGGTTATGGCATATAGACTATAGGTTTTAATAATTCTAATCAATAACTATGAGGTGAAAACAATTAATTATTTGCACGATAACTCTAAGCTTAAACGCCGAAAACTCTGGCAGGTACTAGTAGTCGTTTGAAATGTTACGGACCCGGAGTTTAGTATAAAATAAATTATGTAGAAAGATTGAATAAATATATCGCAAGAAAGTTTTTGGAAATATATTTTAAATATTTTGGGTGTTTTGAAAAGTTGTATGGGTATAGCAGTGAAAGAGGTGGCCACTCAAGCAGTATCTAAAAGTATGCCGTGCTGTCAGATTTGTTTAAAAAAATGTTTAGTTAGAGCGGTGCAGATACCCTGCCAACTCAGATTCTAAACAATCACAAATGTTCAAATAACGGAACAACAAGTGCCTAAAAATATGCAACTCTAAAACCGCGCACCTACATGGAAAAGCAATTTCTATATGGTTAAAAAGTTAACCTCTGCGAACAAAATTGCACACTTTCTTGGTACGCATGACTCACTGTTTATCCAGATTTTTACACATTGGTAGTTGGCAGGGTATGTTTTTTCTTAAGGCGTTTCTGAATGTAAGCGAGGACGATGCATAGGCATACGTACAATGGGAAAGTGGACAAAATCTTCAAGCCACCAATACAAACTTATCCATTTTCTTTATCCTCATTTCCGGGTCATGCCACCTATGTGTTATCCACTTTTTTTCTCGTATAGTCCAAGGTTCGAGTCCCTGGATAGGTAACATCAAAACTGGTTTGAAAAAGTTTTTTCAAAACGGGGTAGCCCTTCGGCAGTGGTTTGGCAAACTATCCGATTGTATTTCCGCCATGGGAGGCTTCCCAGCAAAAATTCAATTGCTTTGCAGATGCAGTTCGGAGTCCGCCAATTTGTAGAAAAACTTAGAATCAGCACACCAGAAATTGGTAGGGAAGCTCGGCTTAATCTCCTCGGAGGTATATCGTTAATTATTTTAGTTTTAGTTGGTATGGTTAGGGTATCTTTCAGCACAGTGACATTTTAGTCCTAGATGAGCGATCTCCCAAATGTGCCGCTCATAATGCATTGGAGAAAAATATTGCTGGAAATAACGCCCCTAAATTTATTGATTCCGATTCACACACACTTCTATTTTTTTATTCGCTCATGTTTGTGCAACCCGCCATAACCCTTTCTGTGTTCTAACAAAGTTTGACAATCCGAAATCTGAACTAAAAAACGAGTCAAAGGATTATAAAGTCTTCTAAATAAGTTTAACAGAAAGTGTTTAACACAAAGAGATTCAGTTGAGATAATTTCAATTTTATTACACTCTCAAAGCGGCCCTTGATATCCTCACAAACAGCTAATAGAGTCGCTCAGATAGCGAAACGAATGAGTTTGAAACCATTCCGAATTCCTTATTTGAATAACAATTGTTAAGACAAAGCTTGAACTCTTATGTGTATGTGTGTGTGTGACGATAGCGGCGGTGGAGGCAAGGCACTTAAAGAAATATGGCAAACATTAAAGGAATTTTCATTTTTATGGACAGGAATGTTAATCACTTTTTATGTTGTAATTAGATGCCACAAATTGTTTAAGTACAAATGTTGTTGTTGCATTTGTTTGTTTGCTTATTTGTAATTGTGGTGAAATGAGTGGTAACTGTTTGAATTTATTAAGATTGTTAATCATGCAACATAAGTTTGAGGAATGAAATTTCAGCTTCTTCCTCGTGTCATTAAATATTGTATATGAATTAAAAGTAACAACAAATAACCAACAACAACAACCACAGATAAGTAAAACCACTGTACTAAGTAGTGAATTCTTTTAAGCTCATAGTTTTAATTGCAGTCCAGAAGTTTACTATGTAATAAACTTGTGTCCGACTGAACCATTACTTTCAAAACTTTTAAAGTTTTTATGTCCTTCTCGAATTTAATGCTGACTTTAAAATCCCTCAACTGCTGGTTTAATTGACTTTTTTTGTTTGTTCAACGTAATCTCTCTACACTTTTCGCACACGAACCGCAACTCTCACCTGCAGACCGTTGGCAGCAGTTTGCGCCTAATGGATTACGCAATGAACTGTGCAACTGATGACAATATCGCCCTCCGCTCTCTATCTCTTTGCTAGTCATTTTGCGTATTTAGTAACAAAGTTCAACTGCGTGTGGCAAGAGCAGGAAAAGGGCGACAAAAGTTTTGCACGCAAAATTCAACAAAGATAAAAATATATGAACTCCAAAAACAAATTAACCACAAAAATTGGTAAACCCTTTCGACAGGCGTGGGGGGAAACTTTTTCGTTAGCAAAAACAAAGAAAAAACGGATTCATATGTTGTCATCACTGGTGAGAACAGCGCCCAAAAACAAGCGCAATAAATGTAGCGAACCAGCAGGATCCGCACGCAGTGAATCCTTTCAGACAAATTCGACTACTTTTTCTTGGATCTTTTTTGGGAGTGAATAGCTTTTCGAAAATTTGCCAGGTATGCAGGTGGTGAGGAAGTAAGACGGATTTGCTGTCATGCAGCCACATACAGGGAGAGTAGTTATTGGTATGTGTTTATATACCCAAAAGTGCTAGCATTTTACACATACAAGGTAAATGCAAAGTTTTAAAAAATTTGGTAATTAAAGATAATATATATAAGGCGATTCCTTGTTTTTCTTCAAAACTAGCCCCCTTGTGTATTACCTATATCACAAGACCTACGGCGGAGGTTAGGTTGACATGGTTTATAAAGATTTCTCAAAGGCATTTGATCGGGTTTCTCATGCGATCCTGAATAAAGAACTTGCCGTTTAGCGGACTTCATGCAGCGTTTCAGAACTGGATGGAATCCTACGTACACGATCCCCTTTGTAGTTCTTGTTGACGATGTTAGGTCGCTGCCTCTCGCTGCCTATTCAGGTGTTCTACAAGTAAGCATCTTATCTAATTCAAATCTGTCACGTGTAAGTGAAAGATTTGACAGTGATTGTTGACTCAAAATTTTACTTTGGCAAGTCACATTAATTTTGCATTTCGAAATTGTAGGCCATGCTTGCTCTTGTGAGGTGACATAGCTCCGATGTTCAGATCCTTTGACGCTAAAGCTCTTGTACTCGTCGTTTGTGCATTCCAAACTTGAGTACGCCTGTTTCATTTGAACGCCGTGTGATCATTACCATATTGTAAGAAATTAATGGATCCAGAACTTATTTTTCATTTCGCTTTGCGCAACTTATACTTTTCGGACCCTATCCCGGTTTATGAAGCGCATTGCTTATTGATCGACTTAAAATCGTTTATTGTTTCGTGGTGCTGTGGGTTTTATCTGGATCCTTAAGAGGATTTTCATAAATATTCCGGCAAAGCTCTCCGTAGTCCTGAGTTCTTCCATATTGGTATTTTTAAGACTCTTTGTGAAATACTTCAATTACGAGAATTTCGATTGACTTAAACATAATATTTAAAATTTTGGGGGTAGATGTTTCTGTATCCATTAGTTAATAAATAAATAAAATTCTGAGCATAAATTGAATAAAATTTCAATTTGACTAACTTCTGAGATACGCTCAACTTAAGAATTCGATTTTTTCGTATAGGACATCTTTCACCTAAGTAGGAATCACTTTAATTCCGGTACACAGACCCGTGGGAACGCACTTGTAATTTGTCTTACAAAATTTAAAAAATTTTCTATATGTTGTTGTTGTGGTAACGACAAAAACACTCCCCGAAGGTTTTGGGGAGTGTTGTCGAATTAACAGTCCTTGACCGGATTTGAACCCGGTACGTACGACTGTCGTGGTAGCGATTTATGACCAGTGAAACCTTCTAGGTCATGTCACCCCTCCTACCGTAAGGAAGGATAAGGTGGGTAATGAGAGGTGAGAGGCATCATATCCGTAGATCAACCATCGAGTTGCACGTCATTACCTTTGTGCATATTAGTCGCACCGGTATGCCTACCTCGGGCATATTCTAAACCCCTAACCCGCGTTTTACCTGGGGCTTATTGTACTGTAACTCTTGTTCCAAACAATGGAATATCAAACGAACGAGTAGAGAATAATGCAAATAGCCCGCTGTTACTATAGCTCACTTCAGGGTGTATCATTTTCAATTTCATGCGCACTTACTTTCGTGTTTTTCAGTTGCACTCTTTTTTATTTAGAAACATATTTTTAGGTCTTTATTAGGCTTATTTAAATTTACAACAATAAAACATGCTCATATTATTGTTAGATTTGGTATTTTAAGTAAGTAATGCATACATTGTTTGTAAACAATACATCCATTAGGTGGAACATGTCCGCTAAGTAAATAGCCAAATCGCTGTAAGAATCGACAAACAAACAAAAAAGTCAAAATATTTTCGGACAAAAACCAGCAAAGAGTCCTAATGGATTTGGTCATCAAAAAGCACAGCTGGATGCCTTACGAACAATGGAAAATGCATTCATATGACGCGAAAATGCACATTTTTTCAGCTAATTCGAGGAAAATATAATTACAACAAAAAAATTTATAAAAGAACGAAACTAAGATTCAATCAGAAGAATGGTCACCCACGGCATTAAATGCCTTTTTGATTGGAATCGCTTTATGTTAAGCAACCAATGAGTTTTCGAATTATTTAAATACTCAGTGAGGTAAATAATTATTTTATACTTGTGGCAAAAGAAAAACAATTCATCAAATCATTTTAGAATTTTTACTACAAATCAATTAATCACCGCATTTGAGATGGCAAATAGCAAAACGGAGAAGATATTTCGGTCTTTGCTGGTACATTTGGCAATGATGCGCTCTGAACAGCTGTTAATCCGTACACGACATTGTACTTTGGCCCCCGTTTCTTGATTGTTTTATTTGATTTTATTGAAGGACCATAAACTGTCACACTGTTTGTATGTATGTGTTAGGTAATGGGTGGGTGTTAATGATTCGGCTACTTGATGAGGGTGTGATAAGTTCATGTTTACATGACAAGCCTGAGAATGCACGATGTGTGGGTAGCCTTAGGATTTTTAATAGGAAAACGTTTCCACGACTTTGCTCAGTTAAATGACTAAAACAATTAATTTTCATCACGAATAAGCAGCAAGTGGTTGGCCTTAGATGAAAGCAAAACCACACAAACATGGTCGGATGTACTACACTCTTTGATTTAATTAGGAGCCACAAGATGTATCAAACCAAGTCCAAAAATCTGACTACAAGAATAAAGAACTGTTGCTATAAATTGATGTGTCAGAAAGATCAGATAGATAAACCGTCTCAGTTTATATCTTAGTAAAAACATGCTGATATTTGAAATCAGCTGCAGTGAGTCGAAGTGAATGCTCTGAAACTTTCCTTTCTGTTTTGATTCAAGACATCCCAGGAATATTCTGTATAGCCTTTTTAACCGCACATCCCACACTCCTTCTTATGAAGAACACACCTCAAACGAGGGCATATTTTTCTATTACAAGCAAAACACAAAATCATAGGGACTTAGTTGTAACTATAGAATGGAATGTGTGAAGCTTAAATACTCTTTTGCCTAATGTTGAGCGAGAGCCTATAAGCAGTGAATCTGACTTTAGAAAGAGAACAATTATTGGTCTTACCGTCGGAACTCGTACTCTCTACACCAAAATGATTCATAACACTGCGTTACAAAAATGAGCTTGTATAGTTATACAAAACAAAAAAATTCTTATGTGTTCATGAAAATCGCCGATACAAGTGAATTTTTATTTTTTCTTCCCTTTCCGAAGAAGTATATTTGGTTCATAGGACAGAACTTCAGTATTAATAGTATGATTCTTCTAAAATTGTCTATAATATTAACACCTACATATGATATCTCCTCTAGTTTTAGCCCAGGATTCCCCACATAAAATTGATTTTCTTCCATTTCTACCGAAAAGAACGGCACCTTTAAAGCATTTTTTTCCTGAGAACTTTCTCTGCCTAGGAACAGCTCATTATGAAGAAACAATGGGAGGTAACACCTTAACCATTGCTTTATATTTAAATCCTTTCTTTTTAATCCAAATTCTATTATTTCTAAGAGCAATACTTTAAAGACAGTCTGCTGCAAATGTCAGCCTTAACACTTCTGTTCCATAAACATTTTCTTAAAGAAATTAAATTTAAATAACATAGCTGTATTTGTGCACTTGCAACACAGAGCCCCAATTGAATTGAATTTCGCTTCACTCAATCTTCATTTATGATGTTTGGTGAGGCCACAAAAAGACCCTTTCGCTTTTGTATCAACACATTTCTTATCTACTTTCACTCACTCGATTGTCCCCACCCCAACCAACATTCAAAATGACATTACTCGGCTGTCATATTTCGAAAAGTTAAGTGGACTGTCAATGTGTATTTGTTTTTTGCAACTTATGCCGCAACTTTTTCTTACATTTCACTGTCGCCAGAAAAGTAAATTCGAAATTCTTTCTTTTTGCAACTACAACAACATACGACTACAACTAACGGTTGATTGCTGTTGTTGGCGAATATAGATATTCATCTCCTTAGAACAATTGCTAGTAATTAACATAATGAAAGAATAATAAAAACACCAGATCTAAGTTAGTGCTCTCCCAGTGAAGTTGGGGAAAGAAAGTGCGATGACATTTTACTTAATTATTAATTGGCAACACTTTTTTCAACATTACATGCGAATGGAGCACAGCAACGAGTGGTAAATGGTGAAAGTCACGCCCCATAAATTAATTTTAGCAGAGTTTGACCACTGGAATTGCAGAAAGTTAATTAAATACTTAGATGGGACCGATGTGTTCAGCATGAGGGTGCATACAGGGCCCATATGTGAAAGCTATGCCAGCATATTGACGGTATTTCAAGGAAAAGATTATTTGCTTTCAACACATTGCTATTATACATATGTATATATAACAAGGGTGCGGCAAATTAGACGGACCTGCATAATGTATGGCTAGCACGGTTATTCTAAATAAAGACCGATACTATATAAGGCCAATTTAGGGTATTTTATAATGTAGAAAGAGTACATAACTAAAAAATCTGCTCAAGTTCGTGGAATTAGAACCCGACTGACATCACACTTTCATCTTCTAGGAAACATTTTTCATTTTAAATCAAGTCTTGTTCTTTACACGTGCTTTGGGTCGATGTAGGTACGAGTTTTAAACTAAACACGTAAAACGAAGGCAGGGCAGGGCGGGGAACCAACCCATAAGGATATGAGTTTGAGTGTATACCCTGCGATTTGTCTATGATTCATCCGGGATGAGTAACAAAGGAGGATCCGCCTAATGCCAGTTTTGATCACTTTGTACGGGCTGAACATTTCTTTGATCATGTCCTATGGAGAGACCAATTGTACCCATTTATACCCGAACGGGTACGAAAGGTCTAATCCACGTTCTACCCAAACGGGTACTTTTCACTCCTATAAGTATGCTATAGAAAACAAAGATGACTTTCACTCCTATGAGTATGCTACACAAATAAATATTTGACCATGTACATATATTGAATTGTAGGCAACTGTATCCTAAAGGGACTAAGCGCGGATCGCTCTCTTTAGAGATTACTCACACATATGTATGTTCGTTTGTATCCAATAATCAAAATAATTCTCAATCTGAATTTTAGCGTTCCTCGCCATTTGAGACTAACGATGCTCTCCACGCTTATTTCTCAAATTGCATAGAAATTGGGAATCGTTTAGAAATTGTTAAGTTTTCTAGCAGTGCTTTTACATATCTACTAAGAAAATGTGTTGATCTGACGCAGAAAAAAATTTGAAAAAAATACTAGCTTACAACCGGGATTTTCTTACTTTTCTCAAACTAGGCCGAAGATGACGAAATGTCTACCAACAAAAACTCAACTTTTTTTTAATACTTTAGGGCTCTATTCTGCACTAGTTTGAGTCCAGTATATTTTTATCCGACATCGGCATGTTGACAGTACCAGTTATGGTGCTTATACTAGTTTTTAACTAACTTACAACTAGTTAGTTTGACTGCTGGGAATGAAAGAAAAAATGCACATAAATGCATACTCTTGAAGGTGCTAGGAAGCAAAGTTAATAATATATGAATAAGAACATGAAATGTAAATTGGCGGCCGCCGTGGTGTGAAGGTAGTGTTGCCGGCCTACCACACCGAAGGTCCATGGTTCGAGCCCTGGTACAGGTAACATCAAAAGTGATTTGAAAAAAAAAAAAAAAAGTTTTTCAAAACGGGGTCGCCCCTCGGCAGTGCTTTGGCAAACTCTCCGAGTGTATTTCTGCCATGACAGGCTTCTCAGCAAAAATTCGTCTCCTTTGTAGATGCCGTTCGGAGTCGGCAAAAAACTGTAGGTCCCACCAATTTGTAGGGAAAATTCAATTCGGCACACCACAAATTGGAAGAGAAGCTTGGCGCAAAAATCTCTTAGGAGGTTTATGATGATATACCTGTTGTATATCGCGCCATAGAGAGAGAAATGTAAATATCAATGTAGTCAAATAGCAGCAGCAAATTCGTCCAAGTCTGTGAATTTTTATTAAATTTTTTTCCTTTAGTCAAGACATTTCAATTCTACTGATGGCACTCTAAATTTATATTTTCAAATTTCATAAATTGATTACAATTGCCTGGAAGTAAGTAAAATTTGATCGCAAGATTACCCCAAGATTACCAACTTCATAGATAGCTCGAACCGTGCTCCAGGTAGCAGACGTGAAGTTGCATGCAAAGACTTTTCAAGACTCCAAAACTTAGCGGGCAAAGACGAAGTGGACTCAAATAAAGGTAGTAAAATAAATTGAAGTGTTAGTAAATTAGCGTTTAAGTCCAATTGGAAAAACTTCTTCGAGGCGAAGTCAAGAATCATTTACTTATAAATTTGATAGCATTAGTTGTACCTTTTAAGTTGAGAACACTATAATCCCACTATTGAGATGCTGTTGAGAACTATCATTGAAGCTTTGAGAAAGCTATTTGATATGGTAATATCTTAATTTTCTTTTTGCAAACCCATTAAAAGCCACCATTTGTATTTCTTCAACTGAAATGCGAGTTGTCGATTAGGCTGACTGTGTGCGGGTCTGTTGGCACTTGCATTTCCTATCTTGTATCTCGCTTAATTACTAAGATATATGCGTGTCGCGCGCACAGCCTAATTAACCCCCATTACAAGTGCAACACACCACACCCGGCCAGCAAAGCGAGTAAACAGATCAACGGATAGGCAAAAGGCACAAGCGGCAATCCCACCAAAACACATCACATCACATATTGGCCAATGGATAAGAAGTCCTGCTTCGGACACCAGCGTACATAATTATGTGTGCGCACATGGGGCTGGGGGTGCGCGGTTGGCCGCCAATGCTTTTGCAATGAATGTGCTGATGGTGCGACTAATCTTCAGCAATTTGGTGTGAATGTGTGATGCGCCTGTGTTTGTGTACTAGAAAGCGTACTGGTTGAGTGGTCTCTTGGCATATGGACGAACTCATCCAACTGACTGATCAAACGAAGTTTCCAAAAGGCTGAGGTCAAATGCTCTGCAAGTAATTAAGATTTCAACTTGGCTATGGTCACTGTTTTCTGCATTTCAGATGAACTCGCTCGCATTTTAGTGGCATTCTGTAATTTATTTTCGCAGCTTTTTTTCGTCGCATTTAGTTGTACTTTGGCTTCCTGCTTTCATAACGATATGCGTTTTATTACGGTTGTTGTTGTTGTAAATATTTACTGCGTACAATATAATAACAATTGCTTTACGATGATGATGATGATGTTGCAGATTATGATAATGGGAACCATCTGGCAGGGGCAAGGCAGCAAAAAGCTCACGCAATATTAATATGAAAATACTCTGAGGCTGAGTGTCAGTGCGAGAGTGAGGGTGAGGGTGCGGGGGAGTGTGTTTTGTTGACATTTTAAGTGATTTAATGTTATGGTTTGGAAACTCTGACATTGTTTGTTGTGCCTGTCGTTTTTACAGTCGAAAGATTTGTGGTCGCATAAGCTGTGGTCCAGTTAATGTGTTCGTAAATGAATATTAATTGGGGCCACTGGCATTTTCGAGCCGATCGCAAACAAAACGAAAGAATTAAAAATGCATTTTGTAATCAAAGCTCAAAGCTCCACTTGGTGATGCATCGAGATTGTAAAAGTACATGAATCCTTTTATTAACAGATTGAGTAGATCTTAAATATATCACTGAAGAAAATTATTTGCCTTGGTGAGGGCAGTGCCTTCGAGAAGACATTCAGAAAAGCAACCAGACAAGAAGGCAATAATGACTTCATTAAGATACAAAATCTGATCCGGAATTGCTTGTTTAAGGCTTCTGATATAACGTAACGACAAGTGAAGCACTTGGCAAAGTATTTTTTAACTCTTGCGCTGCGCGTTGAACTGTACCAAGGACAATTTTATCTATGGCACTTTCAGCCATTGTTAGTCACTGGGCCTAATAATCTTTGTTGCATAACCATAAATCGGTGGCGTTGCTTGGTTCGTTGAAAGAACATAATATTTAACAATATTTTTTAAAAACTCGAAATCTCCAAATTTTTTCAAGAAACGCCCTACACCAAACCTAAATTTTAAAATTTTCTGAGCTATGTCCAAATAAAATTTGGTTTCGACTTTAAATTGTGCCAGTTTTTGAGAAAATGACCGTGAAGAAAAGAGTTTAAATTTTAAACCAGAAATATCTTAACAATTAAGAAACATAAAAAGACATTTGTATCAGTTGGCAGGACTCGAACCGACGCTCCCGCATCAGAGTCGTCTGCTCTACCCATTGAGCTACGGCGCCCACAAAACGATAATGACAAAAATTCAATGACTTGAAAAAGCTTTTAGAAATAAATAAAAAAAAAACATTTTAATTTCAGACGTCTTTTCAGTTCAGTTTTAAATCTAATTCGCAATAAATTCAAAATTGGTGTAGGTTATTTAACGGATTGGAATTATTACGAAAACGTTAAAAAAAAAATTGCTTAAACCGTTTAAAATGTAGGCTCAAATTTTGTGTGCATATTAGTTCCAAACAATAAGTATATCCAATTTAAGTTGATTTATCGCCAAAATAACAAATTTTTAAACCAAGTGTGGAGAAGAAATAAAGGCAAAAGTTTCGTGCTACTTTTAAGTGTCTGACAGCCCAACCTAATATAACCGCACAGCGTTGTTTACCACACGAAAATAAACGACTTTTTTTGTTCTAAACGAAATAAATTTGCGTGCGTGAGTAGCCTTGATGATTGAATTACAAGAAGGTTAGCTCTCTAGTTGACGTTTACTTTTGACACTTCCATTTTCTGGGTTTCTTTTGCGAACGAAAAAAGTAGGAGTATTTTTTTTTCATTTGTCGAGGAAATGGTAGTAAAAAAATAAAAAAGTAGGAAATTAGTAGTAATACATTTTGTAAAGTCAACTAAATAAAACAACAAAACATGTCATCCCATACTATCACGGTATAAATCGTTGTAAATTTTCTCTATAACCAATTAAAAAACAATAAAAAACGGTCACTGCTTCAACAAAAATTAAAATAACTATATATGTGCATACGTATCTAGAGTCAAAATACGTACGTATCTTCGCCCCCTTGTCAGAATCAGAAATGTGCTAAAATGAAAATGTTAGTAAAACAAGATTTAAAGTTTGATTTCGGCTCATTCAAAATATTGTGGTTTCGGCGTAAGCATGATACCAGGTACTTTCGTCAAACTAATACAGTAAACTTATCAATTAAAACTCTGAATAATGAACTATGTTTTTTAATAATAATGACAAATTGACAAGATGCATATTTTTTGGAAACTTTTCAGGGCATAAAGACAAACACACATGGTCTACCAATAAGATAGAATTGGCTCCTATTATTCATGCAAACTTAAAACAGAAGTTGACTTAAAATTGTTTCTTTATACATAAGTTAAGCCAGAACTCATTATCAAACCCAGAGAATAGTGGTAAAGTTTGGTTAAAAATAAGACTTCCAATCACATAAGAAAAAGCTTTGAAGTCACAATAGACCTAAGTAAGTATATAAGTATGCAGGGACAAAATTTTAAGACAGCTATTGCTACATACCGGAATGTCTCCAGTTTTAAACGTCCACGACTACACTACACCCCCAAAAGTCGATCTAAATAATAGTGCAAATTAATCTATTTACTGAAACCAACATATTTAAAATTTTGTATATTTGTAAATAATTTCGATAAAAGTCAACCCAGAATGTAAATGACATAATAGTTCTGAATATTGTCATAATTAACTATACAATTCCCTTTGGCTAACTTGGAAATGGGGCGACAGCAAGTGTTTTATTGTTAGACCTTTCGGTTGTAGAGCTCCCTAACACAACCTATTTTCAACTAAATAAAATGAAGTAAGTTTTTTTTTTTTTAACTTTTGACATCATACATATACGGAAATATATGTATACGAGTATAATATGTGTTCATACCAAAGAAAACAAGATAACATTGTGTGTAGAAAAAAGATGCCCAATAAACAATGAAGTAAGCTAGTTTATTAAACAATATTTTCCAAAAGTTGAAATCAATGGTTTCCAAACGGGTTTATAAGTAAAAAATTTCACAAACGTTTAAATATAGTTTCACAATTGTATGGTAGCTTTGGGGAATTAACTTGAGGTGAACTTTCTGCGAGGTGAACAGCTTGGCAGTTTTCAAAAATAATACTAAATAATTTACCTACTTGATTTATATGAACTTTATTATGTGCCGGCGTGGTGTAGTAGTGTTGCCGGCCTACCACACCGAACGGCCCAAGTTCGAGTCCTGGGACAGGTAACATCAAAAGTGGTTTAAAAAAGACTTTTCAAAACGTGGTCCGAGGGTATTTCTGCCATGGAAGGCTTCTTAGCAAAAATTCATCTGCTTTGCAGATGCCTTTCGAATTCGGCAAAAAACAGTAGCTCTCGCCAATTTGTATAAAAAATTGGAAGCATCACGCCACAAATTAGTAAAATATCTCGCGACAAATATTTTTTTTATTTTTTTATTATACTGGAATTGTAAAAAAAAGTAATAAATGGAACTGAAATAACTATAAAACATATTTTAAAATAATTTATTTAATAAAAAAAGTTGAGGCTTCGACCCAGCAACCTTCGGAGCAAAGGTCTAGTACATATTCATTAGGCTACTGAGCCGTTTTCACCGTCGTTGCCTGAATTGGACTTTATCGATCCGTTTTCAACAAACCCTTACTCTACGTTGAGAAAAGTTAATAAAAAATTGTATTCCAAACCTCATTTGCAATTGCGTAAAAAAGGATCACTTTCGTTGATTCGAAAGTTTTTACCAAATGTTTAACAATGATTATACTAAACGTTTTACAAACGAAAAGCTTGCTAAGGTAAGTTTATCGCAAGCTTATAGCAAACGTATTTTGCTTATTGGGTGCACACGAGTCATTTCAAAATTATATGTATGTACAAATGTATACAGATCCGTATGAATATATACAAATAAAGAGCGATATATGTTCAAATATTTGATACACAGAGATAAATACCATAGCATTCATACACACACCTACACAAGCATACGTAAACACTAAGGGTATTGAAAATTTGTTGATTGGAAAAAATTTAATTTCCTATCCGCTTCGGTTTCGGTTACGGTTGATTGTTGTTATCAGCAGGCAAGAGCGCGAACATCAACCAAAACCGCAAAATCCTTGTAAAATGGCTTTTTATTGTTGCTGGTTTTGTTGTTGCCTTTGCGGGGCCGGTGTCGCTGTTAAACCTGTCGCCGTTTTATACGTTACGCTCAATATTCGAATCGTCACTTTGTAATATTGCATTATTTTTTTTAATTTTTACAAGAATAACAAAAGCTTGGAATTTTACATTGCGGAAATCTAAAATGTTTTTTCTCTGTTCACCATCCCATTGCACATTTTTCTTTTGCATTTCGATTATGAGCCAATGTTTATTTTTTAGTATTGACTTGTTGCCCGAGAGGGGAGTGGGGGGTTGAACTCACACCACAATTAATTAAAAAAGCTGACAATGAATGCGAATTTTGTCGAATGTGAAAGCGCACAAATCGATTGTATTGTGGTTTATCGCAACGGCCATAAGGAGCAGTGAGTCGTCGTCAGGTTTCAGTGACAATGCTGCTGTTCCGCTTTTTGATTAAAATTGTTTTTTCGCAAACGATTTCATTTTCTATCTGTGTCATATATACACATAAAGGGTGTTTTTTTACAGGTTTGTTTTTCGAATAGAGATAAAACTGGCATTTTGTGGTCAAATCTGGCAACTCTAATGTCATTTATGTTCAGTTTGGTTTGCCATTTCATCATGAACAGGTTGACAAAAGAACAACGCTTGCAAATCGTGCAAATTTATTTCGAAAATAATGGTTCAGTTCGCGAAGTTTACCGTGAGCTGCGTCCATTTTATGGTCGACATAATCGTCCATCAGAGCAATTAATTCGGTTAACCATGGATCGTTTTCGCACTACGTTTACTCTATGTGATAATACGCATCCGCAGAGACGTCGAACAGTGCGCACCGAAGAAACAATTGCCGCTGTAGAGCAAAGTGTTGAAGAGGACCCGAATGAATCGATTCGCCACCGTGCACAGCAATTGGAGCTTTGTCCATCAACTTTATGGAAGATTTTGCGCAAAGATCTTGGCTTGCGACCTTACAAGATCCAGCTTGTGCAAGAATTAAAGCCGCGAGACCATGCAATGCGTCGTGATTTTGGTGTATGGGCCGAAAATGAGATTGATTTCGATGCTGATTTTCATCGCAAAATTTTGTTCAGTGATGAGGCTCATTTTTGGTTGAATGGCTACGTCAACAAGCAAAATTGCCGCATTTGGAGTGAAGAGAATCCACATGAGACCCTTGAAACGCCATTACATCCACAAAAACTGACTGTTTGGTGTGCTCTATGGGCTGGTGGAGTCATTGGGCCATACTTCTTCCGCAATAATGCTGGAGAGGCAGCTACCGTTAATGGAGACCGGTATAGAGCCATGATAACCGACTATTTTGTTCCCGAATTGGATGGCATGAATGTGGATGAGTTGTGGTTCCAACAAGACGGCGCTACATGCCACACAGCGCACGTCACAATCGATTTATTGAAGGAAACATTCGATGAGCGCATAATTTCGCGGAATGGACCTGTCAATTGGCCACCAAGGTCGTGTGATTTGACACCATTGGATTATTTTCTTTGGGGATATGTGAAGTCGCTCGTCTACACCAACAAACCAGAAACGTTAGGGGAATTGGAAGCCAACATTCGTGGCGTTATTGCCGACATACGGCCCCATATGCTCGAAAAAGTGGTTGAAAATTGGACCTGTAGAATTGGCTTTATTCGAGCCAGCCGCGGCGGCCACATGCCCGAAATCATATTTAAACATTAATGGCATAAAATTATCCTTCCAATAAAGCCAAATTGATGGACCTTAAAACGATTTTCTTGTGTTTTATTTCAATTCGAAGTTCTATACCCCTAAAAAAAACACCCTTTACCTTCTTCAATTGAAATGAAACACATACATATATGTCTATTCATATATGTATGAATGTGTACCTAAACATAGTTATATGGTAGACGGGGCAAACAAACAATTTATTGAATTGATCTTAATTTTATGAATGACGAGAAAAAATACTGTAAAAATTTCACGTTATTAAATTCTGATTACGGATTTTGATTTATATGTTTTACCAAATTTTCAAAAAACAAACCTTATATTAGGGAATAATACCAATATTTAAAGATTGGAGGGGGCCCTCCGACTAGAACTTTATTCAAAACTTTTTGTAGGAAATTTAAATATCTACAAAACTGCCTTTAGATAATTTTTTTCACGTCCATACCTTAGCAATGTTATAGCAAAAATGATATCAGTCCTAAGAAGTGTAAACCAGCAACGGTATACCACTGGGCGGTTCCATGAGAAAATAAACCTTGGTGTGCAAATAATTTTTGTTTATAAAAATAGAAAAATAGAAATAATTAGCCAAACATTAATAAATTTAAGCTCTAGGTAAATTTTTGGTAACATTTTTTACTTTTTAAATTCAGGCACTTGGTTAACTATTTAAATGGGGTTGAATTGGCTAGTTTTGAAAAGGCTGTCAAATAATTCTTGATTCCTGTATGAAGTTATTGATAAGAAAAATAACTAATAGAACTCAACTTTATCCCATTAATTTCGTTTACATACAAAATGTTTAACTTTACTGTCTTTGTTGAACGAATATATAAGCGGTATTGGCGTTGTTCCACCCGTTACAAAAAGGTCAAAAAGTTGTTACTGTCCTTTATAAAAGTTATCGTGGTATTTCGTGCTAGTAACGCAATATTAGAAATTTGTTCCAAATAAATATGTACAACAATTGCATTTTAGGTTCTATGAAGTTTGTTAAGAAATATTCAACAATGAAGCATGTCCCACCCGTTGCAGCTATGGGGCATTATTGGTTAGAAGAGGGTTAATGTCGCTAATATGCATTATAATACTAAATAAACATATACACTAGTTACATACAAGAAGAATTTTAAAAAAACCACGGAGTAAATTATACTACTAAAGTAGGTACTGTTAAAGCCCTCACATCTGAGGAAGTAGACATTTCTTTAATTTAATGTAACGAAAATTACTTCCGCCTATAAAATAATCTCATGAGAGAAATCTGATAATTACGTAATTTTTGAGAAATTTTAAATTTTTTATTTTTTCAAAGTGTAATGGGGGGAGGGGTATTTTCAAACTAGTCCTGCTGGTATAACTCCGTAGGAAGAAGGATTTTACCTATATGGTACACAAATTTCTAAAACAAGGGAGAGCATAAGGGGGAACATTACATTCTCTGAACATATATACTAAACAAACTTTACTTCTAAGTAAAAACCATATTATTTGCCTTTAAGGGTTCAATTTCAAACCAATGTCAAAATTTTGAACTTTCGTACCTTTTATTGAAATCGGAGTAGTTTGGACACTTACACAAGGAGTAGCAGTTGGTCATTTTGCAGCATATCTCACACTTCCTGTCAGGCGCGGATACAGGTCCCTAGTTGAAGGGGGGCCCGATCATGGCCGAAAGCTGAAAATCCAAATTGCCATGAAAGTCGGTAAGATAAATGAATGCTTAATTTCAGAACACCATTTTTACATAATTACGAATAAACGTAACGAATTTATCTTAAAGCACTCAAATTAACTCAAGTAATTGAAACGATTCGAACAAAAAGCAATCAAGAAATGATTTTATACAGCTCAAAGGTAGAAACTAGTTCTTTCCGGGAAGCGAGCTTCATTTGTGTCTTTTAACTAAGTGGAGTTATTTTGAATCTATATTTATTGCAGCAATCAAAAAATAAAAAACAGATGAATAATAATGTTTATTGAAATTAAATTTATTTCAGTCTATTCGTCGACAGAATAAACACATGTGTAGTTTTGTTACAAAGATGTTTCTGAAACAGTATACATTATTTACGTAATTCTTCCGATCAGTTAATTTTACTATTTATTTGGTAAGCTGGTCTGATTTATTTATGTGGGGTGCGAATAAAACAAGGCTTTTTCCACCTTACAGCCCAACGTTTCGCTAAGATTTTCTTAGCATCTTCAGGGACGTCACTGTTTTTATTTGAAAACAAAAATACAAAACAGTATTATTTTTCATAAATTAGCGTCAAGCTGTTATGATACAATTCTATATCATAAAATCAATGTTTCGCTTCCCTTTTTTTTCGATTCTTTCTATAATGTTTTCAACGTCGATTTTAATATCATAATGTACGAGTAAAGGTGCTAAACCAAGGAGCCTCTCTTCAGTCATAGTTGTTCGTAACCATGTGTTTAATCGCCGAGGGGTAGAAAAACTTCTTTCTGGAGAAGCATTACTGACTGGCAGTGTAGCCAGAATGTGCAATAGCATCCTTATCAGTGGAAAAGCATTTCCGTCGCAGTGATTTAAACTTCTACATCCGATTTTGGTATTAATTTTTTGTCGGGCTTTTTTGAGAGAATATACTTATTATACATTCACATTTAACGCTAGAAAAGCAGACAAAAGAAGATAAGAGAGATTTCATCCGATCTCAATTTTACCGAAATCTAAAAAAATGCATTGGAATTTTAGCAAATTAGGCACGTCCAATATTTCTTCAGGTCTTAGGGGGGGAGGGCGATCGGCGCTCCGCAGCTCTACCACACTGACTGCAAGTTTGTGTAGAATAAGCGTAAAACAGCCGGTAAGAGGTTTAATTGCAAAAATCCATAAAGAAATGATAAAGGCAATTCGGTGCGTTTCAACTTTTAAAATTTATAAGTATGTATATACATATATATTTCTACTAAAGCATACTTAAGCCCATACTTTGAAATAAATTTCGATTGAATATTAATTTAGCTACCAGCTTTTGAAGAGCTCTCGAAGCTTGTCACATTGTCAAAGTCATAAATAATTAATAGCGATGCCATTAGCTGAACTCTTAAAACTATTATGCAAAATGCATTAAAGCACTTCAGCCTTCCACAGGACAGTCTCACTATTGTATGTATGTTTGTCTGTATTTGCATTAGCAACATTTGAAGTCACTAACAGCACGTTGATATTCAATATCACTTGAAACAAATATATCACATCACATAAAGGCGGTCTAGAGTCACTGCTGGTACAGAAATGCATATTGTTGTTGGTAGAATTTATGTTCTCAAAAGGCAAGTCAGCACGTGATGCTGCCATCTCACCCCCGTTGCTTCATTGTAGCAATGGCAACGGCAGCAAGACATTATCATATTAGCAAATCACAAAGAGCGCAGGAGTGGGGCGGTGGTAGAGGTGTGTGCGAGAGAATGGTGGACAGCATCGCAAATTGTGAAAGGGTTGCTGTACGCCCTTCACCGCATCATTTGTACATATATCCCTGCAAAAAACAATTAGAGAGTAGTATTTGAGGAGACTGAATACCGTTCGCCTCCCGTGGGCTATAATTGATCCGTTTAAACTTGTGTTGCGTACTTATAGGGGTAGAAAGTAAACTTCTCCGACCGTGTCCGTAGGGGGACAAAGGGGATCTGTCCTACTAGGCATAAAAGGTCACAGGACACACTCAGACAAAGAGGCCATAGGACACGCTCAAACAAAAGGGAGCTGTTCAATAAATATAAAGAGATCCAAACTACCACAATTCCCATGCTCGCTGCGACTTATCCCGCATTCATCCTAGACTAATCGCATTTATAGCCGTGTTGTGACAAACATACTTTCATATCTGCTTGTGTGTGTACATATGTCATATTGCAATTATGTTACGTAAAGGACAAGCATTGCATGCAAAAACAAAAATATTCACAAAATAAAAGTCCTAAAACCAAAAACAAATGTCACAGCCGCAAATTTAATTATCACAAAAATGTTCGCTGCCACGTAAATGAAGATATTTCATCAACAATTCACATTTGCAATTCAACGCTTACAACGGGGTTATTTGCCGTCGTAAGTTGTCGCATTCGCTATTCGCCACAGTAGATGAATGCAGGCCAACTTTAACGCCCCTTGGATTTAAACCGGCTCAATCGATATGTGCTCTCATTATTACCCGATATAAATTACGATTTGATTATAAATATGAATTAATTTCAGATGCAGCTGGTATGGTGGTAGTGTCCTGCGGTAGCGTACCAAGTTCAAGTTCCGGAAAGGATAACATTAAAATATTTTGGAAAAGTTTGTGAGAAACGGGATCGCCACTTGGCAACTCCGTGAGTTCTGCGATAAAAAGTCTTCTCAACAAAAAAATTGGTCTGCCTTAGCGGTTACAATTCATAAATGTGAAAAGAGGCCCAGCCCTATCAAAGGCACTGTTATCTAGATATTCTAGCCGAAGTCATACAAAACATTAGAAGCTATGTCTAATGCCCTAATTCTATTGTGGTAACAACATTCGTTTTACCGGCAAACAAATAGTTTGGAAACTTTTACACACTTTTGGTATTCTTCCGGCTTAAGTTGCAGTTCCATTTCGTAACCACCAAAATAGGTGGTTACGTTGCGTAACCGTGAAAAATTACACGTGTTTTGTAAATATTTTTGTGGACAGAAAATACCGCAAATTTTGTACACATACTAGTTCACAAGAATTAATAAACAATATAAAATATTTTTTACACGAAGTTTCGTTCGCGTTTGCATTTTATTCTCTATTGCGCATTGTTTGTTTTTGACAGCGTTGCCATGTACGTCAGAATCGTACATGAACTGCACATGGTTACGATTTTCGGTTCGATAATCCTCCAGGTACAAAATTACCGGTTACGCACAGAATTGACCCGTTAATCACGCACTGGTCACAATATACCAGTAGAGGGATTTCCACTTACACTACGGCATTTCCAATTTGATTTAACGATAAAATGTTATACTCGTACATTAGGTATTTTGGTAGCCTGCAAAGAGGATGCTCATTTAAAACTTAAAAAATTTATTATTTTTATATCGCAAAAAAGCCGACGCTAAGTTGGAGTTACGGTCAGGCTGTGGACGACAATCATGAACTGTTGCATCTGGAGATATCTTAAAGATAATAAATAATATCCGATCCGATTGCAATATTTGAACCATACAAAATCAGACTTTCGATAGCTGCTTTCTAACCGGTCACGAAACCCCAAAATTTGATTTTCGATTGCCAGACCCGGCAGACAGTGTCTTGCCTACACTTGACAAATTGTACTCTCTTCCCTCCCCATTTGGGGCCTCTTAATTTACCACCATATGTCCCTCTTTTTTATAACCAGCTGTACGAGTATACAGGGTATTATAGTTTTGTTCATACAACGGTAGTTTGTAACGGTGTAAAATAATGGAGACAGATACAGAGTTCCATATAGATAGTCAAATTAAATTTTACACACAGGCTACTTTCCGGCCAAGGTAGGTTGCTATTTGAAATGGTCGAAATCGAACCATAACCACGCTCCTTTTTTGGATATCGAAAATTTCGAAAAACGTATAAAATGAGATAATTCAATAATAAAAGCAAATACAATAATGAAATTTGGTAGCTTTATTAAATTGATCATCATGGTGACGATTTTAGCAAATTTTTAGCGTAACACCGCCCACATATGAGTGAACAAATTTTCAAACTTCGACTGTTAATAACTTCAAATCTGTTGATGCTAGAATAACGAAACTTGGTAGGAAGCATACTACTGATGTGATACATACACGCATAGAAAATAAGCGAAATCGCTTTTTGACCACGCCTAGTTTTTTATAAAAGTTATATGAAAAGGAGGTAGAAAGACTGAACTGACCATATCTCATTGCCTGATGCAGGTAGAATGACTAAATTTGGTAGTTACACCAATTTTCTAATTCGTGATACGATTTTAGCAAAAATTTTGGTAAGTGGGGTGGCTATGCCTACTTATGAGTCAAGCAATTTTTGAATTCGACTTTTTATAACTTGAAAACCGTTTACGAAAGGACGACAAAACTTGATACAAGGTATACTATGGACGTGTAGAGCACGTCCACGTAAAATAAGCTAAATCTTTCTAAAAGGGAGGTAGGAAAATAGAACATGCCATATACCCTTCCCAATTTACCAGTACCACTTTTACACATTTAGTTTTCGGTTCCACCTGAACTTAGGCTTCCTGACTGCTTTCTTTTTTTATTCTACCCCAAACCTACATCCCCTTCTGCTTCTTTAATCTCTTCATTTTGCTCTAAAGCCTCCGCTACATCTCAAATTTACTCTTTCTACTCCCCTTCTTCCCCCTTTTCCTCTGGGGGTGCTGCTACATATGTACGTAGCACCGAAGATATTGCTCACTTTTTCCAAAGTTTTTTTATTATATACTAGCTGACCCGCCGAACTTTGTTCCGCCTTAAAAGCAATGCATGAGCAGATTGATAAATGTAAATAAAAAATCTATTATTTTACGATTCTTTTTTGGTCATGTATTTTGGTGCATTTGTTGTACTCTTCAATCAAGCACCTTGTGATAGACGACATTTTTCGTTTTATTATCAGCCGCTAGAACAAATAAAGCAGATGGTCTGCCGACGCGTGAGCATGCCTCATATAATTGACCATGAGAACATGGGTTTTCTAGATTAAGACCACAAACTTTCCAGAATTGGCCTTGTCATTTGGTGATGGTCATGGCAAAACAACGTCCATTTTCCCAATTTGAACGCTAGAATGTAAGCCGTATTCAGGGCTGGAGTCGTATTGAAACGCTGCTCGATTCAAAACTGTACTTGGATAAATTTCTTCCTGTGCGTCGAAAATTATCTAGTTGTTGATTTCTGAGATTTTCTCGACGATTTCGCATTGTCAACCGAGCCTTTTTTCGGTCTGCCTCTCTTTGCTCTTGTAATTGAGAAGCACGAAGTCGAAGTATACTAACGCCGCGCTCTTCACGTGCAATTTCTTGCTCTTCTTCAGTCCTTTCATTCGCACCGTTTTGAATCCCACTTGTATTACGGTTTTTTCGTCAAAGATTTGATCGTCTTGGTCGCGGAATGATATTGTTAATGATAATATCGGCACAATACACTGATAGAAACTCGAAACACACACATCAACCGGTCAACTTCAAAATATTAAATTTTTAAAACTTTCAAAGAACTGTCAGTAAAATGGGAATGACGAAAAACTATCTCCAAACGCAAAAAGTAAAATGTTTCCGCTTAACAGGAATAAGTAAATACTTGCAAGCAAAACTCCTTTCTTCTTTAAATGGTCATCTAACCGCCTGGGCGATTTTGACCGTCCAACATACTGGCGCCAATTGGAAACACCGCGGGATCGCAAATCGGTCTCCACTACCCATCTCTCGAATACTGCCAGAGTCGCCTCTTCAGATGTTGTTAGTGTCCATGCTTCTGCCCCATATAGCAGGACGAGTGCGATGAGTAACTTATATAGTGTTATTTTCGTTCGTCGAGAGAGGAGTAGCATTTGTTAGCAAAAGTAATCTTTCGTCGGATTTCTAGGCTAACAGGCGGTGCTAATTCTGGAATAGGTCGGTCCATGATCCACTTCCCGGAAAAGAACCAATCGTAAATTTTAATAAAAGTAAAAGGCTAGCAATGTAACAAATTTCAAGTAAATCGCAAAATAAATAAAAAAAAATGGAATGGGTCGGTTCTCGGTCCAAATCCCGGAAAAATAGTATCCTATATCGTTTTCCTGGCTCCAAGTTACTTCCCCACCAATTTTCAGCCAAATCGGTCTAGCCGTTCTTGAGTTCTAAAAAGTGCAACTAACACAACTTTCTTTTTAGTTTATATAGATAGTAAACCACGCTCCCTTCGCTGCGTCTCAGAGCTAATAAGAAACTGAGTCCGATTTTCATCATTATATCCCATACCAGATAAGATATGGCGGCCGCCGTGGTGTGAAGGTAGTGTTGCGGCCTACCACACCGAAGGTCCATGGTTCGAGCCCTGGTACAGGTAACATCAAAAGTGATTTGAAAAAAGTTTTTCAAAACGGGGTCGCCCCTCGGGAGTGGGTTGGCAAACTCTCCGAGTGTATTTCTGCCATGACAGGCTTCTCAGCAAAAATTCGTCTCCTTTGTAGATGCCGTTCGGAGTCGGCAAAAAACTGTAGGTCCCACCAATTTGTAGGGAAAATTCAAATCGGCACACCACAAATTGGAAGAGAAGCTTGGCGCAAAAATCTCTTAGGAGGTTTATGATGATATACCTGTTGTATATCGCGTCATAGAGAGAGAGAGATAAGATATAGAACTTAAATACATCGCTTATTGCAGCACTCATTGTCACCTTTCGTTTGATACCCATATTGTACCAACAAAGTTTGGGTCACCTTGGTCCACAAATCGGTCTATATCTCCGAAACCGGTTTAGCATTTGGAACAAGCGGTATCTTAGGTTTTAAGCTAAACGTCAAGTAATACAACGGTAAAAGTTCCATTCAATTTCATTAAGTCGTTTTTTAGTGATGCGCGCCCAAACATACAGACAGACAGACAGACAGAAAGACAGACAGACAAAAATTCTATAAACAGGGGATTTGGCTTCTATTGGCCTAATAATGATCATTGATTTCCATTTTTCTTAAATATCTGCAATGTATAAATAATTTATAATTTTATTATATGTAGAGATGTGTGTGATTTATTAACTCCAACCAAATAAATACAAAGTTGTGACGAATTGTAACTTTATATAGATGGGGGCTTTTTACAAAACTACATATAGCCTCTTGGGTCCCCACCGCATCCCCGAACCCACTGTGAAAGTGTCATAAAGATCGGTTATGAAGTTTGGACGCCAAACAGTGAACACAATAAAGCCGTATACACAGTTCAAATGTGTACTTTTCTCAGTGCACAATGATGCGGGATGCGTCGGTTCGAGTCCTACCAGTTGATACAAATTGAAAATTTTTTTTTACTTAATACATTTCTGGTTTCAATTATAACCCCTTTTCGTCTTGCGCATTTTTTTGAAAACCGGCATAGCTTTAATTCTTAACCAAATTAGGTTTGGTCATATATGTAGGCCAAAAAAGTTTAAAATTTAGGCTCAAATTTTGAGCCGTGTACAATTTCACAATTAAAATATTCAATGCATTGCAAAAAATTACCTGGATTGTTTTAAGCGCAGAGCTGACAGAGAACTTATCCCTGCAACAGCAACAACAACAATACGGGGTGCGTCGCAAAGCAGCATGCATATCCTTTTTGTTTCAGCCTTTTTTCTAGAATCTAGACAAGTCCAATTTCTGCCCCTGTTAGCATAATAGTACGGAACTACACCTTTTCAAGTTTATATTGAGAAAAAATAAGTTGATAATGGGAAAATACAAATTCATCATCAATTAAAGCCCTGCGGGTTAGGGGGTTAGAATATGCCCGAGGTAGGTATGCCTGTCGTAAGAGGGTAATGACGTGTAACAGTCGGGCATGTACCGCAAGGGAGTACTGGAGAGTACCGGGTTCGGACTTTCGACAACACTCCCAAAAACCTTCGAAGTCTCTCTGCTCTTTACAACAACAACAACATAGCCCACTATAAGAGCTGTAGCTCCAAGACCTGTAGCTATAGCGAGGTGGGATATATTGTTGTACATGTTCCCTAAACCAGTAATTAATTGCAATTGCTTGAAGTCCTTGTAATAGAGAAGCTTGGAATAGCTTTAGAGGTAGGAAGGTCTGATCAGAGTCGCAATATGTCCCCGAACCGTCATATTTGACAAGCTCATTGGTCACGATTATCCTCCAATCAATTTTCCGATTACATCTATTACACTCCGAAAAACAGTGGCAAGTAGAGCTGGTTGACATACTTAGTTAAAATTAATCGACTTACACGCAAATCCTACGACAAGTTACACGAATCCATTCAATTCAATTGAGCACTCAACAACTCGTCAATGAGGAGGGTATGTAGTGGGACGAGTACACGGGATATTCAGTGGCAACATTAAAAAATCAAATACCGTGCCAAAGTGGATTTCCACCCCTTTCAATCCCAACAGGCTGAAATGAGATTGCCACATAGCCAGCCCACGGAGAGATAGACGGTCGGACAGACAGACAGTCAAGAGCGACGCGACGTCTGCAAAGTAGGTAATCCCACAATGAGCTGCCATAATAGATGCGCAAATTTGTGAGCTTTTGTTCAACTCAGCGGTGGGAGCGCAAACGTTTTGCGGATTTGTGGCATGCCACATAGCGGTTTGCTGTGCGGTGCGTTCACGTGCGGTTACATCAGCTTTGATGACGTTTTGTGCTAGTTACGCAGATTGACTTCGGTCGTACTTAATATTTGCGGTTTCGCACTTTACCACCACCACCATAAGAGGCGGTAAAACGTAAGTCGAATACTACGGCTCAATGTGAGAGGGCGTTAAAGTGACGCAGACGAGAATGTTCATGGTACGCGATAGGGTGGAAAGTTGAAGTTGCACGTTACCACAATCAAATCGAATGAGTGAATGAATGAATGAACAATTTACTAGGGGGAGGCTAACGTTGCTGCTAAAAGTGTGCGTGTGTTGTGGGGAGGGGGTGTCGTACGACGTGGTGTGGTCAGCAATACGCAAATGTATGTGGAGGAAAAGTCAACGCTACAAAATGAAAAATGGGCGTTATTGCTTGGACAGGTTGTCCTTGACTTTAATAATCCACTCAGCGAGCCATAGCAGTGCCAGAGGGGGAACACTAGCAGAGGATATTGAAGAAATACTGTGGCAGCCGACCAGCCATTCCATATGGCAAGCAAATGCGCACCTTTGACGGATGGCAACGACTGTTCATTCCCGTTTCCTTCCACTAAATGAGAAAATGAGACTTTTGTTATTAGGCGAATTATAACCTGGATAAAAGGTATTAAGCGCTTGTGGAGCAGAGTCTACAACAATTTAGATCATAATGATGTGGCTTAGCCCACCTACCCTCACATGGTTTGCGGTATATCTACATTAAGGTTTTTAGCTAATTGAAAAGTTTTTCCGTGCAGCAGTTGGACGAAGGTGAGGCACTGGTCTGTGTAACTGCAAGGGAGATGTGTTAAATATTTGGGAAAATAAACTTACATTTGAAATTTCAAAAAAAAACATAGACTATGTATTAAACATTTTATTTAAAAATATTCTTTGTTATTCATTTCATTTCCATGCATCACTTTTTATCTGGCATTTACACATGAACGCGTTTTGGTGACATTTCTTCCTGAAAGTCGCTATGATCTGTGAATTTTTTGACACTTTCTATTACATGACTGCTGACATCTGCAAGCGTGTACTAGACATGTGATAACAATTTTGATTCCAGATGAAAAAGGGATGATTCATGTTGTGATTGCATGTTGCATATCTTATATATTATTTCTGATTGGTGTTTGTCTGTGTGCTTCTAATATTATGTGAATGGTATGGTAATGGTATGGTAATGGTATGGTAATGGTATAGATATCGTATGGTAATGGTATGGTAATTATATGGTAATGGTATGGTAATGGTATGGTAATGGTGTGGTAATGGTATGGTAATGGTATGGTAATGGTATGGTAATGGTGTGGTAATGGTATGGTAATGGTATGGTAATGGTATGGTTATGGTATTGGTATGTTAATGGTATGGTAATGGTATGGTAATGGTATAGATATCGTATGGTAAGGGTATGGTAATGGTATAATAATGGTATGGTAATGGTATGGTAACGGTATGGTAATGGTATGGCAATAGTATTTTAATGGCATGGTAATGGTATTTTAATAGCAAGGTAATGGTATGGTAATGGCAAGGTAATGGTATGGTAATGGCATGGTAATGGTATGGAAATGATATTGTAATAATATGGTAATGGTATGATAATGGTACGGTAATAGTATGGTAATGGTATGGAAACGGCATGGTAATGGTATGATAATGGTATGGTAATGGCACGATATGCTTACTAAACGCTTGCTAACAGCTAATAATGGTCATGGTATTTATATGAATTGGAGGTGCGGTTATCGCGGCACGGCCCAATAGCTTATTTGAGTTTCTATCAACACCAACACCGAACTGCACTTATTCTGCCGTGGTTGTACCATACTTATTCACTATTTTTCCGCTTGGAGCTTAATGCATCCATATTAGAGTCATCAAATTTGCAAAACAATGCTTCGACTGAGAGTAAGCCAACCCACCTCCATTCTTGCTGAGGACAAAGCCAGGTCCTGAACGACATCAAACAAGTCGTTCCCGCTGCTGTCCGACTAGCACTCACTCCAGCAAACGATTGTCCACTGTGGTGAGTAGTTCTGCCTATGAAATTAAAACTTTTAGGCCAAATTCTATTTTCATCATTTGGGTAGAGACAAACTTATTGTGATTTTGTCGACTTCACCTTTACTAACTGCAAATCTTTCTCTACACTTACGTTTTCCAGATAAGTTCAGTGCAAAAAATTTCTACGAACCACAACAATTCCCACTTTTTTTATTAATTCGTTCAGAACTCATTGGAATCAAAAACATTATATACAATAGCTACGAAGATTTTGAAGGACTGATTTATAACTTAGATTAAAATCAAATTCTGAAAACATCAAAGCTGAGTCGATAATTAATTGTTAACATTATCGGACGTCCTGTGGTGTTTGTGTACTAGCCTACTTGAGAAGAAGCCAGTAGGCTAACAAATCACCCTGCCCACCGACACAGGCTACATATTAATATGTAAACATAAGCATATAATCATAATTATACAGTTATACTTACATACATTTCTAGATATCTCGGTCTATGCCTACCACATCCAATGATACGAATCCGCCCATCTCAGTGATGTAGAAATTAATCCACTCGCTGTTGGCCTCCCACTGGGAATGATCAATCAATTCAAATAAAATTTTATTTATAAGCAAATCCTTTTTTCCAACACAAATTTAGAAATAAAGCCAACAAAAGTAAAGGAAAAATATGAGAGTCGCATGTAGAGCAGGTAATAAAGTTAAGAGCAACAAGCAGGATAGGGGAGGTATATTTACCTTATACGAACCAATGAATTATATACTTAAGTATATTTATGCGTATATGTATGTATGTATGTAAATACACAACTAAGTTGACTTCGTCTTATTAAATTGATCCGTCAGTTGATTCAGAGGATCGGACTTCAAATGATGCCACCGATTTCCGTTGGCTTTGCCGTAGACACAAATTCATACAGCACCGAGCGCGTTGATTAATCCGTTGTAACTAACAGCATTCCTTTGACGTGGCCAATGTGTACATAGGCACAATTAAAGTCCAGAAAACAAATCATTTTGATTAGGAAGCTCATCTCATTCGACTCACATTATCCCAATGATTTTGCTTGTATTGCCACATACTTTGCTTTTCTGATTATTACGCTTGTCTGTCAAATCGAATCACGCTCGCACAGCACAGACAAATCTGCCAGCTCATAAAACTGTTTGCTTGGCGTGGCACAACTTACTTGGATTGAGTCCGATTGTGATTTCCTGTAATGAAAAACGGAAATGCCATCTGGTTAGTTGGTTTGCATTTATGCCCAACAATCGCTTAAATATTTATTGTGAAGTTTGTGGTTTTTTCTTGTTTCAACTACTTAACAATTATTTATAGCAATTAATCTGAACTCAAATAAAGATGTTCCGATTCCGATATGCAGCAAGAAGCTATTTTTCATGTAAGTAAGGATCTAAATAATTTCGGAGATGAGTGCTCAGATATCTTCTTACATTAAATATTTTGGGGTAACGCCGGAGAGAACATCACCATAGAAGTCTCGCTTTGAGCAGAAAGTTCCCAGGCGTAAGCTAAAGCTTGGCAAGCAATGAAAGCCTTTGACTAGACAACAGGTTCAAGTACTTTCTTCTATGGTCAAAGTATTTTGCTGAGGTCAAACAGTAAAGCTTTGTTGTTGTTTTTGTGAAATATCAAAATCCTACCTACTCCTTCCTGAAGTAACTTTGGATGACCCTTAGAGTTGAGAAGCAAAGTATTAGGCTTAAGAGTAGACGAGACTACAGAAACCTTGTGGAATCAGAGTGATCAAGATAACTGACAACCCTGTGTGCGATTTCTGCTAGAATGGGAATGAGTCGGCTGTGCATTCTCTGTGTTACTGCCCAGCCAACGCTAGGATAAGATAAGAGGCTTTTGAAATAGACGTTAAAGGATCCTAAAATCTACGTTCGGTTATTCGTAGTTCAGGGAGATTCCAAATAGGGGCACGAGTTGACAAAACCAAAGAAATGAAATGAGAAACTGCCACTTTTGAAGTAAACGCGGTAAATAAGTCGAAATATATAGAAAAAGTGAAGAGGTTTAAAACTCATATAAGAATCCGATCGGTGCCACTTCTAGCCTGACCTTAGGACCTGGCGGCTTTCACTTCTCCTTAGGTGTCCCTGTTAACTCCAAACATCCTTTCGAAGTGAGCAAACTAAAATGTTCGGCCGAACAGTTGTGCTATCACCCATGGGTCCTTGAATTTTGTTTTTTCTATTAAAATACCGCATCTAGTAAACATTTTTTATCTAAGAGCTTTTAGGCAGCTATTAGTTAGACAAAACTTTATTTTTCTGTTGTCCCATGTATTTCGATGATTTCTACATTTTCCTAAAAAAGTACAGTTTTGTCTAATTTACAGCAGCCTAAAAACCCTTAGAATCGAAAAAAACATAAATCTTAATTGACCCAAATGGGTAACTAAATTTATTGATGTAGGAATGACGTGTTATCAATAAAAAACGTCCCTGATGTCCATCAGTAATTGAACACTCATGGGCTTACCACAGTACTTTTCACTAAATATCCATCTTCAAGTTACTCCTCCACTATTCATTAAGCAAAATATTTTGTCAACACAATTAATTAAAAATAAAGGACTAAGCTTGAAGAAATCAAAGGATATCATGAAGTCTAATAATTAAATCGGATATTGCATTAAACAAAATTCTTGCCAAACAACGTTGACTTAAACTCATGCCAACATCAATGATATGACACCGGAGCATGTAGAGCATAAAGTTGGCAAAATGAAATTATCAATGAAACAAACACCAAGCGATGAAATGTTGAAAGGAGGAGAGCGAACACCGCTGCGAAAATTATTCACGCCACATAATTAAAACAATAACTGTTCTAAACACCACGAGCGAAGGGCTCCAGAGCTGCAGCAAGGCCGCAATCATCATTTATCCTGTTGCTAACCAACGTCAAAAATCTAAGGGAGCAGCAGGAGGCTGTGGCCAACAAACAATGTTAGGCGACTTTGCGGTGTGACGTATTACAAGCGGCGAAAGGCTTTAATTACACTCAATTAACAAATTTCAAAAGGCGATTCATTTACGCGCGACAACTCCACTGCACGCAGTTTTAGAGCTGAGAACTGTTTGGGCAGCAGGTACAGAGTGGAGTTAGCTAGCTCTTCATTAATTACAATTTTCAGCAACGAAGTGTTAATACTTTTTTCTTCTTTTGCTTGGAAGGTGTTGCTTTCATTTTTGGGAATTCATGCAAATTGAAAACGGAAACGCTTTCAAAGTGTTACTAGCTCATAGCTGTGGTTGTGACGGTAATCCAGCTCGCTTGTGGGGCAGATAAATGAGACACATTCGTTTGTCGCTTGATGGCAGCATATTGTTTCTTATTTTCATATTTGTTGTCGATAGTCAAGTTGTTGTTGTAAATGAATTTCCGTTCATTAAATTTTACGGGTTTTCCTAAATCAGAAGTGCGCTAGGTTGATTTGAGAGTCAAGCGC
This sequence comes from Merzomyia westermanni, assembly GCA_949987695.1. Taxonomy (NCBI): domain Eukaryota; kingdom Metazoa; phylum Arthropoda; class Insecta; order Diptera; family Tephritidae; genus Merzomyia; species Merzomyia westermanni. Next base: position 1,763,502 of record OX465288.1, read on the forward strand.
AAATGACATGGGGTTACATCGTGACCATGATCTGCCATACAAATATGAATCCCTACTGATTTTGAGGAGAAATCACTCTTAACTCAATCATTTATTTTAAGAACAGATAAGTGAGATATGATCAGCTAGAAGGTTCAACGGATTAGTACGGGAGCCCTTAGCACTAGCCAAAACTTTCACGGAGTGATTGGGAGGCTACATACCACAAAGTCCGAAAACATGTCGAAAGTATTTTTAACAAAGCCGAATGTCTGTAATGACAGTACAACGCCTCCCAGAAAACCTCAAGAAATGTTAAGAAGAAAAGCCCATCGAAAGGTGACCAAATTTTGGTTCAGCCAGAAGGCAATCATCACAAGCTGAACCAAATGTGACCACGATGCACTAGACGTTCCAAGGACAGTCGAGTTCCTGATTATGACTATAATTTATACGAATTATCTGTAAGTGATTGACTAAATTACCCATTACTGATTACCTTTCACACCAACAACAACTTGTAGTTTTGTACAGCAAACCAGCAATCGCTTCTCTCCCTGAGACTATTAGTTATTTGCACTATTCATTGACATTCGTTCTCGAAATAATGGTGTAAAAAGTTTTGTTTGCTTTTGTGTAATTGAAAATTGTGCGATAACATTAACAGGCAGAAATTATATGTACTCGTATGTAAGAATATGATTGCGAAGAATTGGCTGGGTTCTGCACTGGCCTCACAGAGCTCATAAATCGGAATTATGTTCGAATATGTGTTTGCAAGCTTTGGTACGATAAAAGGACACACAGACAATTTTCAAATAAAGCTGATGGCATTTTAATGTGTTTATAATTAAAATGGTAATTTGTTTGGAAAAGTTGCAATGGATTTGCCGTTACCAGACAGTATCAAAGAGCGCATAAACCACGGAAATTACGGTAGTTTTGTTGGACAATATTTGATTGTGCATCGAGCAGAAAGTTATTAGATATAATAATATTGGGATAATTTCAAACTGACTAACAGCACAAACAAATAATAATAAGATATGATGAACACAATAAATAGGTTTAACCAAAAATATAGACAATAGCGTAAACCGATCCTACGCTCAACTAACAAACAGACAGATAATAAAATGTAGCAGCGCCAACCGAATCACATAAATATTTGCGGTGGATAACACTTTGCATTGACAATTTGTCACCTTTCGCGCCACAAGCCAAATTACCAACTCAATTACGGTTGAAGTTGAATGGTTGGGAGTTGGGCATAAATGTTGGAACTCGGTGTGGCGCTAAGGCTCAGCCCCCAACAGTCAACCGCAATGGAAATCAGCACAACAATCATCAATTGGAAAACCTTCATTCACAGCAGCAATAACAATTTGCTGCCAGCAACATTACCATAGCGAAGCATTTTTGTGTGATGCAACAATGAACAGACAAAAGGACATACGTACAGCGGGCAGCAAACAGTTAAAGGGGAAGGTGTGCTACCGAGAACTCAAGCCCTAAGACTTGAATGCCACCATGAAACTGGAGCACTGCTCCTCTTTTTTCACTGCAACTCATTGCGGTTTCCAATATGCTCGTTTGTGGAGCCTCCACTTCTGCTTCGTCGTCACCTTCTTCGCCATTCGTCATCGTCTTTTTTCGCTCAATTGCTCCTAACTTTGGTATCAGTGGGTGTTTCTTGATTGCAAACATGCGGTTACAATGTTCAAATTTGCATTTAATTTGATTAAGTTAAGTTTTGATTGCAATTCGCGTTCAAATGTTGGCAACAGGAATGGAATGTGTGTGGTGTTTGGTGGTTTAATTTACCATTTTGCAATAAAATACTTAATTAAGCCACCTATTGTGATCAACTGTGGTAAGTGAGTACTGCGGAAATTGTTAGGTTGCGAATTCAGAAAATGAAACAAAGTGTCAAATCATGTCCAATCTCTAAAAATATCCAAAAGTTGCGAACAGTGGCGGGTAAATGGGCGGCCGAGCTCTGCGGTATAATGTAGGTTGTTCCTGATACTTATCATTTTCGGGTTGACAGGGGAAAAAATCAGTATTAAGAAGTTTCCTGGGGTAATTTTTAAAATGTTTCAAAAAGCTTACAACCTTGTGAAAACATCATCAGTGGTAATAAATACAGATAGTATTGGAATCTAAATATACAGAAAAGTAGATAATTTTTTTAAATGTGTAAGGCTCTAGCACATTTTCAGATACAAGGGTCAGAAATACCCTAAAAATAACAAAGACAACGCTAGAGAAGAACCAGACTATTACAATGGACACAAGTAATGGACTCAACGTAAAAGTTGGCTCATGGAAGTTTAACAAAAGATATGGGCGAAATCTGAGTACAACTAAAAATTCAAATTCAGAAATTTTCAATCTACCTGCTGAAGCTTTCAAACATGTCTCAAGTGCATACAACTTGTATGAAAGCACCCGGCATTGAACCACCTGCGTTAAAAGCTAACGGAAAATCCGAAGTGTGTTTTGCGTTACATTGCTAATTGAGGTTATGTGATTGTAATGAATTGTTATTTGGTTATTTTTATTATTTAAATATATTTTTTTTACCGAAATCATTTATTTTATCGTTCGGAATCAAGAAAGTGTGCCTGTCAGTGGATTTCATAAACCTAGGTTATCCACTATTAAATTTTTGCCCACCACTGTATTGCTTTTTCATTTGTAAACTTATATATTTTAAAGCTGAATTTTTTCTCTTTTCAAGTGCTCCTGCAGTCAACCCACTTACAGGATTTATCTTTGACACTTCGACATGAGCGCTCAAATGTCAAACATATCACTTGCATAACAATTGCAAGTTTTCAAACTTTAATATGGTACACATGAGCGCAAACTCTGCCATACAGAAATATATCATTTAGCAATGTAGTCGTAGAAGTTCAAAAAAGGAAGATGGAGCTTTTTGTTTAAATTTTTCACCCTTCCAAAGTTACGCAGTTCCTAAATCAAAACTTGCATATCTCAAAGTTTACTTAGAAATAATATTTCTATTGTTAACGTTCAAAGAACGGACATGGACTTTGTCATCGATGAAGGTCTTAGCAGAAAACTTTGTACAAAATATATGGTTGTGGGTGTCAAATGAAAACTGTGACGTGTCAAAACCGAAGCGTGCGAAGTTTTGCCGGTTTTCTAAGCAAAGTGTCATTTCGAAGGGAAAGTTTGATGAGTAGGAAGTGGTCAGAAAGGGCGCCACACATTTGATTTGCAAGGACTACTCTTAATATACAAGTGTATTCAAACCCGAAACATTTTAACAGTCCGCGGATTTCGGTGTTTGATAAACTTTGATCTCGGAAACGTGAGATCTTCGTAACGTATGGATGAAACACTCAAGTTACGCACGCAAGGTATTTTAACTTAATTTGCCTAACGGTAGGACGTAACTGCGTAAACGAATTGAGGTAGAAATAGACTTATACATATGTATCTACCTGTTCAGAAAGAAAAGAGAAATCGGTTAAGAGACGTCCGTCAGTCGTGTGAAGACAAAGCTTGAGTATTTTTTATTGAAATTTGGTATGCAGGCTCCTTGACACTCATCTCACATCGCTATTTAAATTGAGCGAACTAGTATTATAGCCACGCCCACTTTTTATGTATCGAAAAAGTTTTTGAAAAATATTAATCTTAAATCAAAGCCGTTGCAAATATCATAACCAAAATTCGCTAAGAATATTGAATGAATGGAAGTATTTTTATTTTGTTATTGGTTTTTACAGTCTGTCCATTTAACATATTTTGTAAGTTTTACGAGCTCAAGATCAATTGATAATCATTATTATACAATTATTACTTTTTATTTTCTGATTTACAAGCGCAGTTGTCTAACCCATAGGCTATGCTGCGTGTAGTTTCTAAGCTACTTAAATCAATTTTTATACCTGGTAGTGCTACGCACACAAGGTATATAACTTTAGTCGCCTAGTGGCAGTATGTAACGGCATAAACCTATCGAGATAGATATTAAAATGTTCAGGAGAAAAAAGAAATTGAGAAATTTTGAGATATCCTAATGAAATTTAGTATGCAGGTACCTTGGCACTCATCTCGCTATTTAAAATTGGCGAAATCGGATGATAGCCCCGCCCACTTTTTATATATAAAATATTTTCGAAAACACAAAAAAGTGATTACTCAGTACATAATACACCTATAAGGATACAATTTGGTGTATACATTAAGATTGAGGTGCAAAATAAATGCCTCCAAAAGTTTTTGAAAATGGGTGTGGCCGCCACTTTTGATTAAGTCAAATTTAGAAATGTTATAAATCATAAATCATAAATCAAACACCGTTGAAGATATCGAAACGAAATTCAGCACGCAGGTTCCCAGGTGTGAAAGAAATGTTCCAGGAAAAAATGGGCAAAATCGGTTAAGGTCTAAGCCCACTTTTATACGAAAGATTTTGAAGAGGATCGTCGATATATTAAATAGGCAATAACTTTGCGTAAAATAGCTTTACATCATTTATATGTCACTTTTAAAGTTTCCGTCAACTAAAAAATTAAAAAAAATTAAAATTTTCAAAAATGGGGGTGGTCCCGCCCCTTTTATAGTGGATTATTCCACAAAACTTCTTATGCCATAACACGGCCAAAAATTGATTTATCGAAACGAAATTTGGTGATAATGTTCAATATATAAAGGTAACTGTTTCTTGTAAAATGGGCGAAATCGGGTAAGGTCCACGCCCAGTTTTTTAACATAGCTCTGAAAATTTTTTTTTTTTAATTTAAAAAGCGATATTTCTACAACTAAGCAAGTTATATCAATCGGATTTTGCACACATAATAAGCTTTTTAAGAAAAACCCGACCTCAAAAAAATGTTGTCAATTTTGAAGAAGTAGGCGTGGCGCTGCCCACTTTTCAGCATAAAATTTCTAACTAGTCTCTCAGTTTTACGAAAGAATGCTGAAATTCGTTTTTTGCTTTCCCCCATTTTATAATATACTAGCAAACCCGGTAGACGTTGTTTTGACGTTTTGATACATAGAACACATCTATATATTAAATGTCATTATCTTGAACCAAATAAACTCCAAGCTATACCGAACTGCAGCTTTATATAACCTGGGGGCTTTCCCAAAAGCTATACACAGACTGTGGCGTGCCCAGCGAACTCCTGAAACTATTGTGAAGGTTCGAGAGCGAAACAAAACACAAAATATGTGGGCGTGGCACCGCCCGCTTTTCCTAAATTATGTAGATATTGACTAAGTGACACATATATCCAAATTTCATTAGTTTATACCGAAAAAGTTTCGAGTTTGAACGAATTTAAAATTTATATAGCCTGGGGGGCGTGGCTCCGCCCACTTTCCAAAACTATATATTGTCTATGCTGTACCCATTGAACCCAAGTACATATTGTGAAAATTTCATAAAGATCGGTTGAGTTCTTTGGCGCCAATGAAGGACACCTTTTTTTATATCTATTTTTGTTACGCACACAAGGTAAATTACTTCATTCAGCATAAACGAATCGAGATATATATTTATTAATGTATATCAAAACGTTCAGGGTGAAAAGTAAAATATCCGGGCAAGTAGTTAATACCCCACTGCAAAAGCGAAGTTGTATATCTTTTTTGATTTTCATACCTTTCATGAACATGAGATATTTGTACGTATGAAAAGAAAAAGAGATAGTCCCATCAAAAAGTATACTTAAATGATCGGGAGGATGAGCTGAGTCGATGTATCCATGTCCGTCTCTCGATACGTCTATCTGTCTGTCCGTCTGTCTATTTGAACGCAAATACGAACTGAAAGTATTAAAATAGACTAGGTATATAATGTTCGGTTCCACCCGAACTTAAACTTCCTTACCTGTTTACTTTAACTTTTTCCCTTAAGAATCAAATATAATAATTGAATAATAATTATTATCAAAAAATTTAGGTATTTTTATTGAATGAAAAACTCAGAAAAACCCACTGACGAAATATTTAGTTCGTTTTTGCTCTGCCACTCTAATGTAGTTTAATGACGATCAAATATCAACATTCACTGAAGGCGGTCTAGGTGGCTAATTCTTATCTCCCAATATGCATTTCATATTTTGCTCATCTTCACATTACTCCTCGGCATTTTTGAATACTATTGGGAAACTTTTTGTCTGTCCTCCATAAACAAAACTGCAACAATAAAATCTTTATTTATATAGTTGTTGTCAGCATAATGTCAAAGTGCACCAACGAAAATTCTCAGATAATCTCACCACCTACACGAATAGCCCATTAAAATGTTTCTTTGTTCTTCGAAGCGTCTACAAAGCACCTTCGTTGTTAAACAAATGTTTTGATAATCCAACAAAGGTGTTGTTGTTTTTGGCGAAAATTGAGAGCGAGTTGCCCCTTAATTCCAAAACTTATAATGCAAACAAAGGATAACTGTAATATATTTAGCCATAAGAGCACAAAAGCATCCTTACGAATGGTAATAAAGTGCGCCAAAAGCACACGCGTCGTGATTTAACCTTTTCGATGGAGGCAACAACATGCGAGCCCATTGCGAGGTCCTCTTAAGACCACGAACTGAAAGTTAAACGATTTGGTGGCTAAAGGAAAGCAAGCGCATGCCAATGTTTGGTAGGTGATAAGCGTGAAATAGCGTCAACAACATCAACTCAGGGAATTAAAAGCTAAATGCGACAAATACTCATAAGTGGGCATACATACGTACATGCAACGTCTGCGTTGGCGGCTGGAACGACCTTTTTTGTAACCGTCTGGCCTAGTGGCTGTCGAATTTAAAAGCTCTTGTTCTAGCGGGTTGATATTTTGGTGGGCGGGCGGATAATTTGCGGCAAAAGGTCGCCCTGCGGTGGCCACAACTGTTCATAAATTCAAATGTATATCGTTTACACGCATCCTTGTAAAAAATGCGTTAGTCTAGGATGCATCCGGCATGAGTCGCAAAGGAGGATGCGACTAATGCCAGTTCTGACAACATTGTATGGATTGAACTGTTCACATTTGTTTGACCATGTCCTATGGAGAGACCGATTGTAGCCATTTATACCCGACCGGGTACGAAAGGACTAATCCACTTTATACTCAAACGAGTACTTGCAACCCCCATAAGTATGCTACAAGAACCAAGTTTTTCTTACACCCCTATAAGTATGCTACACAAATAAAAACACTGCTCTACAAATTCGAACTTTTTTTCTCCACCAGAGACGCGAATATCAAATTTGTATGTAAAACCACCCCCTGATTCCGAAAATCGAGGTTATTTTTGATTCTATGGCACCGTTTTCGAGATATTTACGATTTACCGTTATTTCAAAAAAAAAATTAAGATGGCTCTACTTAATCATGTCTATCTCAAAAAGAAATCAAGAAATTCCAAGACGGTTTAAAAAATGTAAAAGCTAATAAAATTTACTATAAACAATGCATACAAAACTCTTCGCTAGGATCTTTAGGTTCGAAGATAATGAACAATCAATACCGATTTTTACCTTTTTTTTGTAAAAATATAAAGGACATCGAAAACTTTTTATTTTTTTCTAGATAATTTTTTCTCTCTGTAAGCTCTGTTTTGTTACAAAAAAATAAGTTTTCATTCAATAAAATCGATGAACTAATACAAAAGTTATAAGCATTCAAATAAATATAGCCATATGATACTGAAGTACCCTACAAGTACATATGTATTACTCGTAGTATTATCGTAGGGTTATTAGATACAAAAACTGTTAATGCCGTTTTCTCAAGTAGGTAAACTTCAAAATTTTAAACCCAGGTACATTTAAAGCAAGAGCAAATTTTTTAAAACAGGTAGTGTTTCTTTGTATAACTAAGGAACCTTTTTGTCTAGATAGGCTTCGATTTTTACTTGATCTGAGTATAAATACGAGTAAATGTGAATTGTTCCTTCATAATATCTGCAAGGCTCACCGGATACTGTTCAGTCTATAAGTGCATTTTATAACCCCTCATTTACTTAAAAAAATAATATGAATAAAAGGGCGCGAGAGTTTGAGTGTAAAAATGATCCAGATATGTTCTACTTCATCTGCGGTCAATATATTGTTAAAAGGATGCGACGTGTGTATTCTAATCCCTTAAAAGTTACATACTATAAGTATTCTAGCACTCAGCCTAAAAACACTGGAAAATCATGGACACCGAATACTGTGTGCACCACATGTCGAATCGAATTGATTCATTCGGAATCCGGAACAAAAAGGTGCGTAGTAAGATTTAGGAATTTGCTACTTTTTAATGCATATCTGACTAATTTCTGAAACTATCTACTTAGGCAACATAGGAAATTTAGTACACCAATGAAGTGGAGGAAACCAACTTGCCATTTGACAGACTGCTATATTTGTACGACAGAAGTATTTGGGGTTGGAAAGTCAAGAAAAGTAACGCATGTAAGCGTATCTACAGCGTCATTGCCAGTACCAAATTCAACGGAAGTTGCTCATCTAACTACACTGCCATTGCCACATTCAACTTTAGTTCCGGGTCCAGTTTCATTGTCAACAGCATCATCTGATTACGCGGCATCAAGTTGTACTGAACTTCACACGGAAAACGAAAGAAACGCTTTGTCACAAGCACAACTCAATGATTGGATAAGAGATTTGGAATTGTCCAAGGTAAAGGCCGAGCTACAAGAATTTTAATTCCTTTCATCCGATGTTAATGTAACATATTATAGAACCAAGTTCGATACGAAGGAGGATAGTGTTTGTTACTGTAAAGACATTACTGGCTTATTCAAACAGTTTGGTGAAACATATGATTCCAAAGAGTGGCGATTGTTCATAGACGGAATAAACTAAGTTTAAAGGCCGTATTATTACATATTGGCAACCAAAAGCCGTCTATCCCGATCGCGCATGCACTAAATATGAAGGAAACCTACGAGATAATGGAAAAATTACTTAAACTTATCAAATATGAAGAGCATGATTGGAAAATATGTGCCGATCTTCAAGTCGTTGGAATGCTATGCGGTCTACAAAGTGGGTCCCCAAAATACTGTTGCTTTCTCTGCAAATGGGATAGCCGAGCTCGTCAAGACCAATACATCATAAAGAATTGGCCAGACCGAATTTAGAATTTGTGTGGATAAGATAAAATACTCCCCTCTTATAAAGAAAGAATTATTTTACCTCCGCTCCACATCAAGCTCGGCCTTACCAAAAACTTTGTTGAAGCCTTCCGTCATTTAAAAACCATCTTTCCAGAGATTTCAGAAGCCAAGATAAAGAAAGGCATTTTTGTTGGGCCGCAAATAAGGAAGATGCTAAGCAGTAACCAATTCAAAGAACTAGCAGCGGCGTGGGATTCTTTTGAAAAAGTCGTTGCTTCTTTTTTGGGCAAACGCAAAAGTCCTAACTACGAGATGATAAGTGAACGACTTCATCAAGAACTATGCGAAAATGGGTAAATAAAAAAACATATTTAAGGCCGTTTTCTAAAGTAAAATTTAAAACCTATCTGCCCGATAAACAAAGAATTTGTAGGAAAATTTTAAAATTTACATGAGAAAACGGCCCTAAAGCTGAATTCATCGTTCAGTTCCGAACAAATTTTTTGTTTACATTTTGCTCGTTCTCTTCTCATTCTCTATCAGAGAAGTGGAAAAAGAACGAGTTAAGTGAAAACAAAAAATGTGTTGTGTTGAACTGAACGATGAATCCAGCCTAAGAAAATTACACACAAATGTGTCAGTTATTTATCTAATTTAGTTATTTATTTTATTTTCAGGAGTAAATATGTTTTTAAAAATTCATTTTCTGCACTCCCATTTAAAGTTTTTTCCGCAAAATCTTGGTGACGAAAGTGACGAACATGGCGAACGGTTTCATCAGCAAATGAAGTTAATTCAAAGTCGGTATCAAGGATTCTGGGAATGATGGGTGACTACTGTTGGTTTCTCATAAGAGAAACCGCTCCTAATCTAAATAAGCGTGAAAACGAAACAAATAAGCTTTTCAAATATAAAATAAGGTCATAGAGTTAAGAAAAACTTACATACATTGTTATCGTCTCTTATGTACATATGCTAATATTTGTAGGGTACTTAAGTATTATATGGATATATTTATTTGGATGCTTATAGCTTTTGTATTAGGCCATTGATTTTATTAGACGAACATATTTTTTTTTTATAATAAAACAGAGCTTACAGGGAAAAATGAAAAGTGTTCGATGTCCTTCCTCGCAAAGTACACATTTTTTTTTATTTTTACAAAAAAAGGTAAAAATCCGTATTGATTGTTCATTATCCTCGAAACTACAGGGCCTAGCGAAAAGTTTTGTCTGCATTGTTTATGGAAAATTTCATTAGCTTTTAAATTCTTCAAACTGTTTTGGAATTTGTTAATGAGATATACATGATTAAGTGGAGCCATTCTTTTTTTTTTTTTTGAAATAACGGTAAATTGTAAATATCTCGAAAACGGTACCCTAGAATCAAAAATAACCTCGATTTTTGGAATCAGGGGGTGGTTTTACATATGAATTTCATATTCGCGTCTCTGGTGGTTTTTGGCTGTAGACCAGTGTAATTAGCTTATGTATGTGTATTGAATTATAGTCAACTGTAGCCTAAAGGGATTAATCGCGGATCGCTCTATTTAGAGATTACTCACATGATTTTTTGCAGAGATATGATCACACATACACTCATAAACATTTTATTTGGTGGGCGCAAGTGTTTGTTTAATTGTTGGGGCGTTGGCTGAAAGTTGAAAATTAAAATTCATATGCAAATCATTCGGAAATTTGTGGTTTACTCATTCCTATATACGCACACGTACCAGCTACTAAAATTAAGGTACATATGTATATATAATCACACATACGTATAGATGTGTATTTCCCAAAATGTACGTGGCAAATTGATGAGCAAATGCAGGCAACCCTTCTTCGAAGGACTTCTTAGTCAGTGCCACAGTAATTATTTGTAACACTACAAATTGAAAAGAAACCATTTTATTTTTATTACACGAGCACATTCATATGTATATATGTACATAAATGTATGAATGCGTCTGTAAATACGCACAATATTTCAGGATTAGTGAGACTCATTGAAAACGTCAACTTTGATAGTAGGTGGGGCCTGGGTTACAAATGGAAATTAGCTGCCGGGTCGCTTAAGATAAAAATAATGCCAAATGTTAATTAATTTGTCTATAGTGAAATGTGGAAATGAGAACTGCGTAATTGTTTGTGGTATTTACTAACCTTTTACTATGAGCAAGTAAGGATGGAATATATAAGCAGGCTTTGGGCTCATATATCTATCAGGGCGTGTATGGAAACATGAGCATGGCTATCAAGTTCTTCAATGCAAAGGCTCTTAACTTCGATATGTAGGGGGCGTGGTATCTGTCATACGGATTAAAAAGTATAAAATAATTTATCTCCATAATGAAATTGGACACGAAAGTTCAGATAGGGTAACACTGGAGAGCAGTCTAAGGTATTGGGAAAAAATGGTGTGATGATTTATTGAAATGTATAATACCTTCCTGCCTTTTCTTTAATAAACGCTGAACCGCCCAGTGATTTTGGCCGTGGTCAACTAAGCTTGTTGCTTCTATCGACAAAAGACTCCCTTAAGACTTAGAAAAGTGCTACCAATGTGGGCAGCCCTTTGTTACTAGTGCGACTGGAGCGGGAGTGATTTGTCTAACCTTCGTTTTATTCTAAGCCCCTGACCTGGTGCATAAAAAAGCTTGTATTACGATACCAGACGACAGTTAGCAAAGGCAACCGAGGTACTTTTTTGTTGGACCTCCACTCAACCATATAATATGTCCCTTGCGCCATATATTAGGGCGGGTATGTTAGGAAACTTTTTGTTTATCGAGAAATAACCTTACTTCAAAATTTCTTACTCATGTACAGTAGCACTAATAGGCACGACTGAGTCCTTTGAATTTTCTATGTCTCTGATTCTTATAGGGTTGCTAACTTACAAGAAAGACATGACAGAAATCTACTGACCATCTGTTCGATGACTGTAAGTTTTTTTGTTTTTGGGAAATTTGCTGTTTTGTTATCTATGGTCCTTCACGTCTCTTGTGGAAAGCTACTTGACAACACCTCTACTGAATTTTTCTGGAAAATATTTTTAAGACCATTTTAATCCTATAGAAATCTCAAAAATCCCGCAATCAAAAAACGGGTCGAGACTGAACTCTTTTTGAAAGAACTTGAGGGTTATGAGTTGGACGTATGTATTTGCTCCGATATACATACATTCTAACAATTTTTAAAACTTATGCACCGGAGAAGGTATAGAGAATTTGAGGTTTCAATATGTATGGCGGTCATTCTGAAGTCATTCTTTCCTCAAAAATGCTGTTCAAAAACGGATCGCTTGTTATATATTTTCAAACTAATAAAGAATTTAACGTCTAAAAACACCAGAAAGTAGATTTGGTGACACCGATTTCATTCTAGAACAATCTTAACCATAAGCCCAAAAGCGACTGCTCATAGCACCAGGACGAAAATGAGTTTATGTATGTATTTGCGTACAATAGACATTGCATACACATATTTATATAATGTAAGCACATAGAACATTTAAGTGGCTAAAAGATTTTGTGACGATTTTTATTTCTTATTTGGTTTTTATAGCTCATATGCATTTTAGTTTGCAGACACTTTAACTAATTGGGTCGCCCATTATGGCAGTGCAGCAGCGGACCTACTTAAATGGCAGCCCTAGCCCAGTGATTTGCTAAACAACGATTTCAGCGCATGGCACCATTTACCCATTAAACACGTCAATAGGAGTTTTGCACCTCTCACCATCCTACCCGCTCCATGCACCTTGCTGCACTCGAAGCCTTGCAAAATTCTTTGTAGCAACAAGTACGAACACTGCACATGTGCTTGGGCGGCCCACTCAAGAAGACAATCGCTTGACAGCTTGTCGTTACTCTAAGTGACAATAGCTTCTTCGGCTTTCGTACGTTGCTCCACATTATCCTATTTTGGTTAGCAGCGCTGAGTAATTTTGATTGTGACGAGCTCTGTATCGTATCCAGTCAGTGGTTAGCTCTGCTTGGCGCTGCTGCTGCTGCTGTAATCGTCTTCTTGTTCTTCTGCATAAGCCATTAAGGCTAAGTGGTATTCAGTTTTCTCATTTGAGCTCCTTAAATAAAAACACTAAAAACAAAGGAGGAAATTGCACCATTTTAGTAGGTAACGCCTTTTGACTTTTTTAAATGTTTTCTAATACTACACTGCATTGTTAGTGTTTTTGAATAAATTATGTGAAAGTAATTTTTGACATTATTGTAAAAGATGTGCTGTAGATTGATAAGTAAGCTACTGACTCAAACCTCGTTCCATATATAAGGCCGTCTTCAACCTGACAACCAGCCATTGAAAAGCTTGATTGACAATCCAAACATCAATCGGAAAAATAGTAATCAAACGTGAATCACCGGAATTACACACAGCTCACTGTTTACAAAAGGACTTAACAGGTTTACACTTTAAGCCAACTTTATACAAATTTAAAAGATCAGTGTCATCAAGATACCATCTCCCATAAATGTGGTGAGTTTAAAGATACTAATCAATTAACAATTATCAAGTGGATATAATAACTAAATGAAGCAAACATTTTAGGACTGCTTTGCTAGATGTGATATGGTATTAAAGGAGGGCTGAATCAAGTATAACCTTTTGATAAACATACCGAAGATGGTCACTTCAAAAGATTTTTCCTCTATAGCTTATTTTCTTGATCGGTGATGTATTCGCTAAAAGGATAATATAATGTTTAGCCGCTTTGCATACATGGTTTAGTTTGAGATCAACATACTACGTTAGCAAATGCTTTCATGTTCCCTTAAGACCGCTTCTTATAGAGGTAGAGAATAATTTGATTAACAAAGAAAATTTGCTAGCGAGAAACCTCGAAGATTACCACCATTCAAATAGTAAATGAAAAAGACATTTATTTAAATCAAACAATTTTTAATATTTCTCATAAATTAAGTTTTCGGTAACATTCCGCTCTTATACGAAGTCCAAGACAATACTATTTGCTAAAAAAAAATTACAAACCAAAGAAAATCAAAATAGACCTTAAGCTGGAATTAAGTTTTGACTGACCCGTACAGGACTCTGTTCGCTTATGAATGATCCTTCCAGGTATGATCATAGCTTATATTAACGTGTATCAAGAAGAGTGCGCTTTTGTCGCAAATCATGAGAATCCTGGTCCACCTTTGGCTAAATATACTCAAAACTTGAACATAACAATAAGTTTAAGTCGTAAACCTATCATATTGCCCAAGAAATTCACAATACAAATACAAAAAATATCGTGGTATGTATACATCGAATTTTATTATTTTATTTCATCGTAAGAGCGCCCATTTACATGCGCTGATTGTATGGTGACCAGAAACTAGTTTTTAAAAATTTTAACATGCTTTTTTATATGTAGTATTTATATAGAGGATGTTAGTCCGGATTTTGTTGTCTTTAGTTCCAATGAAAAGGTTCTAAGGTAGAAGTACATGACATGCCTTTTTGGCTTTTCAGGCGTTATAGAATTCACCTAAGCTTTGAGCTATACCATTTACACATCTAAAAACCGATGAGAGGTCCCAGGACCCTAGTCATGGAGTTCAGGTTTTGTAACAGCGAACAGCATACTTTGAGATCATCATACCATAAACATGCTTTCTCAATTCACAACGCCTGTCCACCTTAATGAATGGCGTGTGCGCGCCAGGCACCACCTCCATTCGTCGCAGCTCAAATATTTGCTCATTCAGCTGCGAATTGAACGCCAGAGGCGATTTCATTTTTATTGAATTGCACTGCATTTGGTAAAGCAATGAGTATCGCACCGAACTTGAACTGCTAAATTTCGCTTTGGAATTTTTAATAACTAATTGAATTATTAGCGTTTGCCACAAAAGCCACCTTGGTATGAGCTTTATGCTTCCACCAATGCTACCAAATGGTTAAACACCACAGAGATGGGGTGGTTAACGTTTGCTGCCAAAAGGTTTTGTAAGCGCTAAACTTGCTTCCAAGCACTGTGTACGGGTGTGTGTAATGTGGGTAACCTGGCAGTCGGCTGGTGCGCTGTCGTCGTCCACTGTGACAAGGATCAGCAAACACCCCGGCCTGGTTTGTATAGCCGACACCATCATCCTTAAACAGCAGTTACAATGCCAAGCACGAGCTGCTTGCAGATGCTGAAAGTTCGTTGCGGAGATTTCGTTTGGTCGAAGTTATTGTACCCTTTGGGCATAGTTTGCATGCACCAATAAGCAGATACGTCTGCCCGCTGCCACCAATGGCTAAGTATTCAATGTTTATTTTAACTTCCTCACATCTCCCGGTTTTCGCAGTGGGTAACTGACTTTACAGGCTGATTTAAATGCACATCTGGTATTGTTTTTGTAAATCATAGATTAATTTTTAGTACGAGCAGAACTTTTGCATATGACTTTTCCACTACTGATACTCCCATTCCTTACTCATTCATCTAGTTGTACGTTTAGAAGTTTGTGCCGGAATATGAATGGAATTCCAAGATTTACGGACTATCTGTAACTTTTGGGGTAAACTTTTCATAGTTAGTGCTTTTTGCGTTGTTGTTGCTTTGCTACTGATTTTGCACAAAGATACTTCTTTACTCTGTATCCTAAGGTCAAGCATTAATTATTTTCAACTACTCAAATGGAGAAGTTTGTAGGTAGCGTCTCATAGTAGGTTTAGTGTTTAGAAGAAATTTCTCGTCAATTTACTGTCTTACTATTACGTCCCTTTCTTGTTCCTCCTCTCATTTCGTAACGGAATTTTTAAATCTTGCAAAGTCTTTTTGGTACATGGTTCAGAACCCTGTTACACTGCAATTCAAGTGATTTAAAAATTGGAATCTTGCGATACATTTTCTTCCCGGTAAGCTAGAGCTTCACAGACAGGCATAAGCAGGGCATTGAATAAACGCTCAGATGTTCCACCTATTGACAGTCGGCACCAAAAGTTCTTTAATAAGTGAAGTCCAGCAGCTTCGAGAAACATCTATACCAATAGCTATGGTGTTCCTTCTGTTTCTAATTTTCGTCCACATTTCCTATCTGTACCATAGTAAAACTTTGAAGATTTCTTTAAAAAAACCAAAAACAGAAGTTGATTCAGGGAGTGTCATAGAGTGCATTCCGAATATTTAAAATAAAGAAAATGGTGTGAAAAGTAAGCTGGAGACAAAGATGAAAACGGATATGGCGATGTATAATTAGTCATAGACGGACGAACTGTATTGTCAAAAAAAAAACCGATTTTGGTGAACAATATGGGTATTATTTGGAGGATGGGGCCGTGTGTAGAGTACATGCAAGTGGAGAAAGTTTCTGATCCCCATTCACCTAGCAATGCGGGGGAACGAAACTAAACACTGAGGATGGCGGAACGCCGACCCGGTTTGTTACAAACAAAAATTTCGACAAGGGATAGCGGAAAATCGTTCCAATATACATAAACTCTCCACGCTGTAACGAATAAATCGACTTCGTTAACCTTTGAACCAGCATTAACACCAACAATAATGTCAGCTTAGAAATCCACCGCAGAATTAAACTTCCAATATGGAGCAGAAGCATTGACGATGACAGCCACAGATGAGTCGGCCCTTGGAGTATTCGAGAGAAAGGTGGGTCGAAGAATTTATGGGCCTCTACGCGATGCCGACGGTGTTTACCAAAGAAGATTTAATGATGAGATGTAAGAGCTCTACGCAGACAACGACATTGTCCAACGAATTATCTAGCGGCTACGTTGGCTAGGCCATATAGTGCGAATGGAAGCAGAGGAAAAGAGAGGCCCCACTCCGTTGCAAAGACCAAGTGGAGAACGATCTGCGGCCCCTTGGCGTTTCTAATGGGCGTCAGCTGGCAAAGGATAGATTTAGGTGAAGTTTTGTTGGAAGGTCAGAATCGTTTAGACAGTTAAATAGGCAGCTATAACGGATTCTTAGCCTATATATTTATGTATGTATGTATATGGGTATCACAAGTGTAGCTCTCGAGTTTTCCACCAAGAGCACTGATTTTGTGAATAACATTGGTTTCGTATTGGTTTGTTTTCTTGGCTTTTGCGATGAGTAAGCGGGCTAAGGTAATTTCGATCAAAATATTAAACGAACGAATGGTATTCCAGAGCGTTATAAGACCCAAACATGGCTTTTCGAAACCTCAACCGGTTCCTTAGTTATCTACCAAAATATGGTCCAACGAGAAATGTAAATTTTGTACTCACGAAATCAGGAACCGACGTTGGCAGAGTCTTCATATAAATATACTTGCGTACACATGTACATTTTTACTCTCAAATATACATATGTGTATCCAAACCGAATAACGTCGCGTACCTTGCTAGTTTAAAATATAAGATTAAACTAAAACATTAAAAATAACTTAATATTTACAAACCAAATAACTTTCACTTCACTCTTAAGTGTATTTACTTCCTCTGTTGATAGTCTTAAAAACAGGCAACACCAAATAATACATTTAATGAACAGAAGGCGAGCGCCTGTGAAGATATTTCTTGAGATCTGACTTCTTACTAGGGCTGTGTAACGCTGTGCGGCTTGACGCTATTGCGCTAACACCGTTGACACTGAAGCGCAATAGCGCCATAAGTACTACCTAACTCAAAGGTGCCAGTAATATTTCTCCGATGGGTACGTTCAGGGTTACTTTGACCTATCACTTGCTAAGAAGACTTGCCGCAAGGGGTACCCAATATACGCATAATCGGTCCCAGGCATCATTATGCGAGTGCAGACAAGTAATTAATCAGAAAATTTGTAAAAATTTGTTTTTCTCCATTGTTTTTAAAGTACTCAGGATTCTTTATCCTAGCATGATATGGGTCTTTAAGGACCCCAATGGGTTAGTCGTAGACTTCGGCGTCTATGGAGGACTTAGCGAAGTCGCGTTAACACATTGCGCTGATACCGGCCGAGGCGCCCACTTTATGGTCTAAGCACCAGAAAATTTACGCCAATACCCAGCCTTACTCTTACGAGCCATATCGATCTCATTGGAGATGACACACACTACATACACCTCAACTGCCACTCACTCTCTTAGATAGCATACCGGAGGGAGATGATTACAAACTGTGAGTGGCAAAGCTTTGTTACAAATCATTGGTTAAGCTTAATTTAATGCTTCTAAGTATTGTAGCATGTTCTTGAACTTCTTTCAAAAGAAAATATTCAACATTGCTGTCCAACTCCTTATTTGCTTTGCTTTACTGCTTTTGGCGTATGCAAAGTGGATTTATTGAGTTTAAATGCAAATTTCTCATTCGCAAAGATTTCCACAAAATTCGTGCCTTGTAAGATGAAGCTACCGTTAGTTGTTCGCACGAGTTTAACGCTTACAAGTAATTGAGGGCCTTACGTAGTAACTCAGATGCTACAGAGAAGCATGTTGGCATTTACTTAAGAATGTTGCCTTAAGAAATGACAAATGTTGACTCAAGTTGTTACACAAATACCTACAATTGTTTTGCACGCACTTATGGATGGGCGTGTGGATGTGTGGGTGGGGTGTGCGATTATGTGCGACTTAAGTGTCGATTTGTGTGCTGTGCGTTGACAATTTGTTATTTCTTGATGGCAGTAACGTAGCATGTGGATTGCTGGAAGATAGAAACAGAAAGCCACTGCTCCACAAAATGCTTCCCAGATTTTGAAGAAATAAAAAAAGATGCAATTTGTTACGTGATTAAATCCTTAAAAAATTTTTATTCCAACGTAGTAACACAATTTTTGCAAAATTTCTACTTACAATACCTAGCTACATTTGTTTTTACTTAAATACTTATTGAACTTATTAACTTTCTAATTAAAAATATTTTTTGTTATCCATAGAAACCGCCACCGAAGCCAGGCCCTCCGCCGTAACCGCCACCAAAGCCTCGCCTACCATGACCACCAAAACCACCACCATGGCCCCCAAATCCGCCACCATGGCCGCCAAATCCGCCACCATGGCCGCCAAATCCGCCTCCATGGCCGCCAAATCCGCCACCATATCCTAAACCTGGATACCCGAATCCGCCATATTGACGTTTAGTACGTTTCGCCCCCTCATGTTGATCTGCCGATGCGCTGTATACGGTTGCAAAGATCAGTACCAAAACAAGAGCAAATATTCCAAAAGTTCGCATGACAAGTAAATGTAGGATCGTTCTTTTGTGTCACCTTACAAAGTCTATGACTGAATGAGATTAAAGTAAACCCGTGCGATCTTTTATATGTTTTTATTGTTTGTTTTATAACAACTAAAAAATCCCCAATATTTGCTTTTTTTCTTCGAAGAGCAAAAACAAGATATAGGAGTATATCAGAAACCCGTTGTGCGTCAATCAACCCATTGCCTAAAAATCAAAACAGCAAATACATCGTAAATAGCGTTCAAGAATAATTAAGGCTTAGCCACAAACAGATAATGAAAGGAAAAGTTTTTGTAAAAACTGTGTATACCTACGAAAATTGTGAGAACAGGTTAATGAAGCCTGCGTTCTGTTTGTTTTGATTATAGCGTATTACGTTCTTGAATGGAGAATATGTCAACAATATTTTAATCAAACTGTTTAATATTCCAATATTTTATATACACTAGTACATACGAGGGCAGCTTGAACATTCGGTGACTTTTTAAGTAAAAAATAGTTTCTTCGGCAAAAAAGTATTTTATGGTAATTCTTAATATTATATTTTATTCGTAATGAGTGTAAAAATCATTTTCTATGATCCAGTCGTTTATTTTTGTATTTGTTGAGTTTCGGGTTCAATATGCAGGTACACGTTGCGATTCACAGGAATGGAATTTAACAAGTTTGTTAGCAATGGTACAGACAGACCATATATGTACATTATGGAAATAAAATTATTGGCAGGTACAGTTTTCTTTGCAACATTCGACCAGTCTAATTTAACTGTGAACTTTAGCATTTTTTGAACCAGTCGATAAAATATTTCTGAAACAGTCTAAAGGGCAGTAAAAAGCATTTACACAGCTCGAATTAAATGGCACTTTTTTATGGCGAAGAAAAAATCACTTTTATGTACACTTTCCATGTCATTTACAGTCAATTCATATAATTTAGAATTCCAAATACAATGAATTGCATTTAAAATTGTCGCCATTTACGCGGTAAACACCACCCCGCTCCGATCTAATGCACAACTATTGCTATTATTCGTCCTACCCACATACACCTGAAATCGAACTGTGCGGTGCTGTGTATACATGTGTGCATAGTAGAGATGCAGCGAATATTGAGAATATTCGGCGGAGCTCTTGGCCGAAACCAAGCCGGTGGTGATGCCACGATTCCTTAAGCTATTTAGCACCTACTCAATGGCACTTATTAGTGCAATGTATCAAACTCCTCGAATCGTCCGACGATATTACGAAAATTTCTAGTTCGGTGTTTCTTCGCATTTCTAAGCTGGTCCCATATGTTGCCACGTCCTTCAAATATTTACTTCAATTACGATTTCACTTCAGTGATAACAACAAATGTCTGCATGCGAGTTTTTTTTTGACCCCCATTTCAAAACTTGTTATTTGAGAGTAGTTCAAAGACAAACTAAACTAAACTAAAAATCCATTTATATGATCTGTAAGAGCTTTTCATAATTTATCAGAGTTAGCAGATTTTCCTTTTAGTAAGCTTTAGCGATATTGAACATTGAGCACATCGTTTTCTTTCACCACCAAGTGGATACATCTCCCACCTTTCCAGGAATAAGTAAAGTTTGAGTAAAAAGTATGCTTTACAGCTACAGCTACAGGCGACAAATCCTGAAAAATATCTGTTCATCTATCATTTGGTAAAATCTTCTAATTCCCGTCTGAAAAATGTTTCGGTAGACCAAAAAACCAACACTCAAATTTCCAAATTTTAATTTGCTTAATTTAATTTTCAGTATTTCTTAGCGATTCTGAACATTTTCTTTCACCACCAAGTGCAGAGATCTCCCACATTTCCAGCAGTGAGAAAAATACGGTTTGGCCGAATAGCGGTAAAAGTGGCCTAATAGCCGAATACCGAATAGTTGCCGAATATTCGTGACGTCTGTAGCATATAGACATCCAGGTCGACGTTGAACGATGTCGGATGGTAATAGAGTACGATCATTGCACAACCAATGACCGACATACAAAAGACACATTTGATACGTGGGAGTACTTTTTTAGTATTCAGTGCTCCAAACACACACATTCAAACAAAATTTTATGGCAATAAAAATCGGAAATGAAAATGTATTGACAGCACAACGGACAAATGAAATGAAAGTGACCATTGTGGTGAATGTTCAAGTTGAAATGGTTTAATCGGAGGTATGAGTGTGTGTTCGTATGTGGGAATGTATGCGTTGCTGCATGGAGTGTGGCATCCTTCTTTTATCGTAAGTACTTCTGAGGGGTTTTAGTTGGTAATTCCGGCGATTTGGCAATTTTTCTCCATTTTTTCTCTCTTTTTCTTTGGCGAACACTTTAGTCACAGATAGAAAGTTTTTTACCGGATATTTAGCAGTTGTTTATGTGTTCTAATAAATCAGTGTCAATGCGAGTACGTTTGCTTAGTATTTGTTGAAGAGCTGAGTGATAGACATTATTTTTATTACACTCATGCACTACATATGCATATGAGAATATAAATGAACTTGCTTTGGTTATTGAAAAAATTAACTTTTTCGTGACACAATCTAATAAATTGAAAACAAGGAATTACAATTTTACACAATACAATTTAGATGATTTTTACATGAAAAAGTTTTGTCAAAAAAGTTACCGTCACCTATGAAATGGCCCTCAAAAATATCGAGTTTCACATTTTTCTGACTTGAATGCATTACATCGACAGCCCCGCGGTAAAAACGACTAACTCCACTTTTCACTCAAACCAGTTTTTATTACTTCTGGAAAGGTAGGAGATTTCTGTTCCTGGTGTTGAAAGAAAATTCTTCAGGATCGGCAGTACCTGGGTGAAAAGGCCAGTTTACGGGGTGCTAGCTGCTTCTATTAAAAAATACACAAGCATATTTGTTTTTTTGAAAACAAATGCATATACATGTGTACATACATACACATATGTGCATTCATATGTATAGATATACATACATCAAACAAAGAGATAAACAAACTTAAGGGAATATAAAAAATTACTTGTTCGAGTCGATTTAACTGCCTCACATCACATCTTGACAATTTTAAATGCAAATAAATTCCATAAAACGTTCAATTGTCAAATAAATACACCTGAGAATTGTATTGTAGTTTCTCCCACCACCACCACATGCCACCCCAACTGATTTGATGCTTTACGCGCCACGCCAACCTTCCTTTATCCCAAAAACGCAGGTTTGGCACTTAACGTTTTGCTTCACCGCAAAAAAAAAACTTTTGACTGATATTCGTGATTTTCCACCGAGAGAAATGGCTGGAGAAAAAAAGTGGGCAAAACAAATTTCATGAATTACCACCTACACATTTTTTATTTCGTTTCATTTGCGTGAGGTTTTTTTCTTTTGCTTTGCCGCTGGTGGTTGGGGGGTTCCGTTACTTTTTTGTGGTTAAGTTAATGTTGGCCTATAGAACGCACATTAACAGTTAAGTGGTATCATGTTCACTGGATTATGGGTTTGACAGTGTCGCCAAATTTGTATGCACCCCAATGAATTTCAAAGCATACATTTAGGCGCAGTAGAACAACAAGAAAGGAACACTTTGTAAATGCCACAGAAATGAATGAATTTGTTTTTTTTTTTAACTTTATCATTGAGTGTATTTGGCAATGTTAACGATAATGTAGTATAGAAGTGTTTTTCTTTATGGTTTTTGCTAATATCGTGCAAGGTTTTTAAGGATTATTTTCTAAAACAAAAATTTGGCCAACGGATTAACTCGAAAATTGCCGAAATTGATCTAAGCTCGGAACTACTTTTAAGCAAGACTCCAAAATAAATCTTCAAACGCAATACGAAAACTCTGTAGTTACATGAAATTGAGCACAAGCAATTTTGTTCTATTGTCACCGGCAGGCTCTGACGGCAATACATGGTAAACATGACCGCATTTCTTTCTGAGACCCAAATTAAAAAAAAAAAAACATTAAAATAAAGCTAGTTATTCTTTAAAATGCATATACATATATTTACATGACCTGTTTTTAAACAAAGTTGTTGAAGATCGCTCCTTTAATCTATCTGTATAGTTGACCACTGACCAAGATGAATACCACAACAACAACAGGAGAAGAGGAATACTCGTGTCAAAGTCCGGGATAGCGTCCTGAGCATCGATTGGAAGGTCCTAAAGAGGCCCTCCTTCTCGGATCATGGCTACATTGGTTATAATATATCTTTTAATACGGTCAAAGAGGGGAAACTTTTTAGAAATCCTATAGCAGCAAATTGAGGGTATTGGAAATAAATCTTCGACAACCAGCGGCTATCGTTAGTGTAGAGGATCTGGAGAAATCCACCGATATCCTAACTGCGACAATATAAAAGAGTATAAATCAGACTGTCCCCTTAGGAACCCCAGGAAGAGAACGGAACCACCGTGGTGAAGTAAAGATCTGGGCTTACTAAGGAGTCAGACTAGGGACCTATTCAAGCTAGCAAAGCTAGCGGATTCACCTGAGCGCTCGGATGAGTACAACGATCTGTTAAAGATGTACAAGAAGGAAACTCGCGTAGCAAAAAGAATCTTCTGGCAAAAGTTCTGTAGTAATATTAAAAGTTCCAATGAAACTGGGAGATTGAGAAGGGTCCTTTCAAACGGTGACTACGTTCAGGGCCTTATGAACAAGGATAATGGGGAATGGGCGCGCAATAGAGCAGAACCCTTAGAAGCACTTTCCATCAGAAGAAGGCATCGCTGAACAAATAAATAGCATACGCTCGTCAACCCAGGGGAGCACTGTTGAAGGAATGATAACAAACTCTAAAATTACGTGAGCACTAAGCTCGTTTTCCAAGTTTGAATCGCCAGGCCCAGATGGTGTCTTCCCTGAAATGCTCCAAATAGCTATAAACGCTCAGTTCGCTGATGAGCCAGGCGCTTAAGGTCATTAATGTCTGGGCAACGACGTCGGGCTGAGCACAAATGTTGATAAGACTGAGCTAATACTGTCCACCAGAAAATACAAAGTACCGAGTTGTGTAAAGTCAAAACTATCATCTATAAATTAAGTTCGAACGTCAATGTGCAGGAACGGTAGACAAGGCCTGAGCTGCTCTTTATACCTGCAAGAGAATGCTGGGCTGCACTTGGGGCCTGTCGCCCGCCCTGTCTTATTGGAGTTTCAACGCAATTGTAAGACCAAGTTCATTTTACGGGGCTGAAGTCTGGTGGACCGCCTTGAGGAAGAAATCTTAAGTACATGAAAATAATTGAGAGCGTGTATAGAATATCTATCATCATAACTCGTGCGCTGAAAACCACACCGACAGCTGTGTTATATGCCGCATACCGGCAGAAAATATAGCGTTAACAACTGCAACCAGGCTGTATGCCTCGGGGCAGTAAGGGTGAAGGACATTTGGCCATAGTTGTATAGCGTCCTCCTTGATAAGGCGAATAAATTACTTCGAAGAGGTTCTGGAAGCCACTATAGAGGCAGAGGTTGGAGAAGAGGTGCAGAAATGACGGAGAACGCGGTACATATATATACAGATGGTTCCAAAATGATGGAAGGGTAAGAACTGCGGTATACTCCAATGACCACCAGGATCACTGAATCACTGAAACTGCCAGATCCTTTTAAATATCTTACAGGCTAAGGTGGGGGCAGAATTAGTTGTAGATAGTCTTACGCTCGGTGAGCGTGTAATATCCTACGTCGATAGTCAGGCAGCTATAATGGTCATTTCTCCAATAGTAGCGCTACTCTGAGCGTACTATAATGCAAGAAAAGTCTTGAAAGGCTTAGGACATAGAGTACATATATATTGGACCCCTAGTCATAAAGGTATAGAAGGAAGCAAGAAGGCCAATGAGCTAGCAAAGAGGGGAACAACACTAGATGCGGGAAATATTATAGATGTACATATTTCACTAGTGGAAGTAACTAAGAGGTATAATTCACACATGATTGAACAAGGCTGCAAGATCTCCCAAATCATGTGCATATCATACTACACAAAACTTACGAAAACAATTGTATCCTTCAAAAGGGAAGACTGTAGACTTTCAATTGGAATACTTAGGGGATAATGCCTTTTGACAGCCCATGCCCACAAGATGGGACTTGTAGTCGACAGCATGTGCGAGAAATGCAAGGCGCTGGCGAAGACTGTGGAACACATTATGTGCACATGTCACGCAGTCTTCAGACTGCAGTTTGAAACATTTGGAAAGGGGAAGGCTTCTAACTTTTGCAAAAAGGGCATTACTATTTTTCAACATAGATACTGAAGTGTGAGTTACATAGACAGAGGTCGCCAAAGTTTTATTCTTTTCTGGTAACACTAAGGACGCAATGCGTCTCTGTGAGGCCACTGCTTTGCCAGCCAGCACAACCTAACCTAACCTATCAAAAAGCATAGCAAAGTTCAAAGTCAAGGCCAAATCTAACTATAAACAAATACATATTTTTCATTCATCTATAAATAACTTGATTGAATTTTATTAAAAATAAGTAAATTATTATTTTTTCCAGACAGGGACCCTTTTAACTGGAATCGAATATATGAGGTGTGTTCAAAAAGTATCGCGAATTTTGTTTTTTTCAAAAATTATTTATTTATTCATGAATATCTATTTTGTCCCCTTCAAAGTAGTCCCCATGAGATATTATACACTTGTGCCAACAGTTTTTCCAATCTTCGAAGCACTTCAAAAAATCATTTTTTTGTATCTTGTTCAGCTCCTCCTTCGATGCCGTCTTTATCTCGTCAAGAGAAGCGTAACGTCGTCCTTTCATAGGCCTCTTCAGTTTAGGGAACAAGAAAAAGTCACAGGGGGCCAGATCTGGGGAATACGGTGGCTGCGGCATCATTAGTGTGTTGTTTTTAGCCAAAAAGTCGCGCACAAGCAACGATGCGTGAGCAGGGGCGTTATCGTGGTGCAAAAGCCAATTTTTGTTCTTCTTTGCACATCTTCTCGGCCTTCTGAGAACATTTTGTACCACCGATAAACGTTGCTTCGGTCCAAGGTAGCTTCTCCGTATGCCACAGTCAACATTCGGAATGCATCCGCGCACTTAATTTCGTTTTTCACACAAAATTTGATGCAGGTTCTTTGATCCATTTTTTTGAATAGGTAAAAATCGAAGACGATCCAAAACAAGTGCAAGCAAAGCAGCTGTCAACAATTAACTGAACATTCAAAATGGCCGAGCTTGTCGGCATAAGTGAGAGACATGAGTACCAACATAACGCAACAAAAAAATTCGAAATTCGAATATACGTAACCAGCGAAAATTCAAAATTCGCGATACGTTTTGAACACACCTCGTATGTTAATAAATCTGTATTCTGCAGAAACCAAAAAGTATGCGAAAATTTCATTCAAATCCACGCAAAAGTTTTGCGCGTTCAAACACACAGACAGACAACAATTCTAAGATCTGTTCTTTTGGTCCCTGAATGAATTTTTCCTTGATATCTATAATCTGCAAAATCAGAAAAGTGATTTTCATAGGAAGTTTCAAATTTTGACAGAAAAATTCTCATCGTTTTTTGTTTGTAAGTTTTTAAGGTCTATTCCTAAGCATAAACTGAAGATCAGATATGGTTGTGATGAAAGTTGTCTCCATATAAGAAACATACTACAATTTTTTTAAATTGAAAGAAGTCGCGAACTGAGTTTTTACCAGATTTCTTGCATGGCTAAATTTTTACACTTTCACAAAGTAACGAACTAAGAGTAAACTATCCCAAAACAACTGTCTACTGTGTTGTACTGTTTGTTGGCAATAAAGCCAAACAAAGTTTTGTGTACACTTACTTGCAACAAACTTGTGTTGCATGCCACTTCACGTCAATTCATGCGCAACATGTCGCTGAAAATTTGTCTAAAAAGTAAATTCGCACAGCTAACAAATTTATGCTAAGAATTTTGCGTTATGAAAACAAAAAGCAACAACAAAAACCCTCCAAAAAGTGACAAAGGCAGCATTCTAAAATAAGAAATAAATTTAATGCGACAAACACTCCTCAAAAAAGTAAATAGAATATTCACTACACTACCGCCAATACGATTTGATATGATTTGGCATTCAGTTGGCGTGCCATAAAAGTGGATATTGATATTTTGTCCTAAAATTTTGTTATTTATGTCCTATGTGCCGGTAGTTGAGCAGCAAGCGTCCTTTCAGCGATGCAAACCACACGCGCGAACACATCGTAGAATAAGCGAAGCGTGTTAAATTTGTGCCAATTTGCAATTTCAGTGAGAATGCGAAATTTGAGAAAAATGAGAAATCCACAATTTGTTTAGCAAAAAAGGTAATTTCATAAAGTTCCACACTAAATGCAACACGCGGCGTCTTTACAATATTTTACTTTACAACACTATTGTTGTCGTAACTACTTTTGTGTATGCACATGTGTGTGCGTATGTATGAGTTAGTGAAAGTTCATTGGTATTCAGGTCGCGATCTTGGGCGGTTAAGGGTCGTCAATTGGATTCGCCTTTGTTAAGCCTAAAATTTCCATGACTTGGTAAGTACGAGCAGTCTGTTTTTAAGGCTTTTGACTAGGAAAACTGAAATTTTTCAATTGTAAAAGATTATTAAATTTACTTGATAAGAAATTTTAATATTTTTAAGCTCAAAATTTCGAGTGTTTATTTTGTTACATAAAAGCTTGGACGAAATTGTGTTCAATATCTTTTTTGATAGAAACTACACAAGACGTGTTCGATTAAGCAAATGGCGGGCTCTACACCCAATAAGAGGTACTGCAATGCCAGCAGGTGAGAACCGTTTAAATGTATGCCTAACGTAAGAGGCGGCAAATTAAGTCCTGCTAAGACAGTCGGGCTAGCACCGGAATGAGGTGAATTCTCTTGCATTCCTGTATGCGCGGCAGAAGTTTTCCAAAGTACTGGAGAGAAAGTGCAGCAGCTTTAGAAATACTTCAGAGCAGTCTGGTAGAATCTTAAAGGATTCTGAATAATAATTTGCGACTAGAGTGATACATTAATATGAAATCGTTACCTGCCTTTAGTCTCTCTTCGGCAGAGCTGCATATATTATGAATGTCTTAAACGTAAATATTTTCCTACTTAATGGGTAATACAATTAATTTTTAATTTCGATTATTGTAGGAAAAATATTAAAACAATTTCTGACTCGGCTGTTCCTTTAAACACTACATGAAATAATTACTTTTTGCACTTAAGATAATGGTCCAAGTGATGACATCCAGCTGTGTCACAGCGAACACACACAAAAATCGGCACAATGTGCCTTCTGCGAGACTTCGTAATGCAACATTTTGGTAATCAACTTTAGTTTGGCGAACCTGCAGTAGTGGGAGATTGATGTGCTGTTGGTGGGTCTTAGTACATAGAATATACTACAAAAGGTAATTAAAATGCTTGAGGTTAAAGTATACCAGAAGCTTTCCGAATCACAGATAAGAAATATTTGTGAGGTGCATATGCTGTACCGCTATCGCTTTAAATTATATTTTTACGCAAAGTTAATCATTGTTTATGGCTTCTTAATGGCTTATCTAAGAATTTGGTGGGAGTGTCCGGCCATTCAGAAGCATTCCCTACAGATTTGAGCGTTATTATAGTACTTAAGATATACTTTTTAGCGCGGTTAAACAACAGAGATTAATGCTTTTTGGCGCGCCTCGAACAGCCCACCAAATTTAGTATGAGCCCACGAGATGGCCATAAAAAATAAGAATTTATCGAAAACTACTATAATAAATCTTATATCTATGAGTTTGGCTATTTTTTATTAAGTGTTTAATACCAGCGATACAAAGGCCCTGGGACACTTGTCCAAAAAATATATATGTATGTTTGTAAGCATACAGAGATATAGATCATACGTCCTATACAACACAAGCCATATATATTATCCCTCTCAATAAAGCAAAATCACTATAAAACAATGAACATTTTCAAATACATGTGCACATACACATATATAAAGCCATCGAAACCCACCAAAAAATATGCACCCTGTGATGTGATTCAAACTTACACTATGTTAGAAGAAAGCCTTTTTACATCAGCTTGCAATAACATCTAAAACTTATATGGAAAATATTTATTTTTTTACATAAAAGTATTAAACATTTTATTGCAATATATATATGGAAATCTAGGGCTTTCTAATACATAGTTCATTGGCTAATACCACTATCTTGTGAACTTTGGTTATGCTTACTCGAAATTCCCCAGAGAGTTCTGTAATACGAGTACTTTTGAAAGTTCTTAACAACTATTTTTGGGCAACTCTTACTTCTGAAGTAATATAACATCAGTTCTATAAGGAGATACACAATTTTATACTTCTCCACCCCGTTTCACACTGACCTTATACCTTTTTTCAGGAAAATATCTCTCCTCACGACAGTTTAATACATTTTAAGAAACCCTTTTTCTGAAAAAGAAATATTTTTCCTATTTCTAAGTAACCTATTATCAACTTCGGGCTGCTGCCGTGGTCTGGCGGTAGTGTTGCCTGCCTACCACACCGAAACTCCAAGTCCTGGGACAGGTAACATCAAAGTGCTTTGCAATAGTTTTTTTCAAAAACGGGGTCGCCCCTTGGCAGTGATTTGGCAAGCTCTCCAAGTGTATAAGCTCAGACGAACGATTTGTTTCTTAGCGAGTTCGTCTAGCAAGCGTATTCTCTATCATTCCATTTTTTACATTTCAAAAAACGAATATTGTACGCATCTCTGGTTTGAAAACTTATGTTTGCACGTGAAAATATTGTTTTAAAAGTATAATGCAGAAATTTTGCGTGCTATATCCATTTATTTTATTAAATGATGACCGCTAATTTGTTTTATTTTGCTGAGAGAGTTTTAATTTTTTAAGTTTTTGTCCCATAAAGTCAGCTGGTTTCGTCTGTTGCTATGATCGTCTTTTATATTGCAAACTTGTGAACGATTTATCTCTTAGGCGACACTTACGTTCGTTTCGCAATAGAGAATGAGGCCCTTATTCTTTATTCAAAATATTCTTTTACATAGTTCTTTGTAAAAACCAAAGAAACTTAGTATGCTTCATTAAGCAACGCGCTTTATGGCGAGAAACCATTTGTACTCCTTGTCATTACAATAGCTCTTTTTTGATTTTTATTAAATTTTTTCAAATGAGAACTGGAATATCTAAGTGGTTATTCATGTGCCTGTCAATACCCCCTTTTCTATTTATTTTTGTTAATTTTTTTTACATTTACGTTTACGTACGCACTTTTTAAATTTATTCGTCTGTAAATGTTAAATCATTCACACTATCGTCATTTTCTATATATCGCTTCACATTAATGTGCTTTATTAATGGCATCAGACATAAGGACTCTCTCTGCCAGTGAGGTTGCACTATGCTTTATCCTAATACAGCAAATGGAGTAGAATACACTTATTAAAAGGCCCAAAATAAGATACTTAACGCACTACAACTGCCCTATTAAAGAGTTTGTGTGTCATGGGAGCAGGCAGATCACATTCCTTATTTCCCCTAATCACCTACGTTATTACTTGATGGGTTCAAAACTTACCGAACACATGCATGTGCATAAATGTTTGTATGTTTGTACGAATTTCACGTGAAGGGGGGTTGTTGTGAGCTCTCTATGTGGTATGTTATCCTCACCCGCAGGACATCACATATTTTCCACGCTTCTCTTAAGGACACAAGTAAATAATTTGCGGTTATAAATCATTTTCAGTACATACAAGAATGAAATATTTGCTATTGATACTTTGGAGCGTTAAGATGAAGTTCTTTCTGTCTGAGAAAATATTTTCAGCTTTGCCATAAGTGAGGGTAAATCTCTGTTTTAATTACTTTAAAAATTTTGTTAGCTTTAAAAGCTCAGAGATTCCTCAAGAGAAAGAAAATGTTGCTTTGGAAAGCTCTTACACAAACTGCACTTGCTGGAAGCACATGTGTTCCATAAAAGTAATAAATTAGTCAATTCGTTACGAAGGATTAAAAATTCTAAAAGTTTTCTCAAACACATGCACTATGTATGCGTGTATATGTAAATGTACAATGTAAATGTCCATAAATAATTACGAGCATAAATATGTTTTCGAGTTGACATCTTGCGGTATGTAAATACTTTAGTCAGTTCTGAATAAATATATCTAAACGATTTATAGGAAGATTCCGGTTAAAACGCATAAAAAACCTGCGAGAGGAGTATTTAGGATTGGACATTTTAACACCACCATTAAATGTTCTATCGCAAGGATGAAGACCCTGACACCTGTTAAAAAAAATATTTTAAGTGATCCCGAAAAGTACTAATTGCAAATTGGTCCCGAAATTAACACCGGGAACTTTATTTTTAACGATTTTGAGTGATGGATCAATCTTTTTATTTCACTGAAAGTAGCAAATTTCAGGAAAGTTTTTCCTCCATCATGGGTCCGCCATTGAATTTTGCATATCCGAAATGAGATTCTCAACCAGCGACCACCGCATACCAAATATCAGGAAACTCGATTAGTATTTGAAAATTTTGTCTGCCATCTTGAATTTTATAATGCAAACTCCGGTTTCGCTATGAACAATTCCAAGAACCCCGAAATACCAAATTTCAGGAGAAATGGTTGATTTCGATAATACGTCCGCTTTATTGAAATTTTGGATCCATCATGTTGATTTTTTTAAGTTATCATACCAGCTTTTATATAGTAGTTGTGTTTGGTGAGGATACAATTTTTTAAAATTTTTACTGTGAAGTGTTCGGTGACACAAAACACTTGCAGCGAGAGAGCGCATTTTGAGATTTCATTGAGAGAGAGGGTGCAAGTTTCTGATGGGGAAATTTCACTCAGTGAAACTTGTAAGTGAAAAACAGCTGATCGTGACATATGAAAGCAACAACAAAAATTCTAAAATTTGAACCATCAACCAATCAAAAACGCAACAGCTGTTTTATTTGCAAGTTTTTACTGACTCCTAGTCGGTGAAAACTTTTTGCTTTCGGAGTTTCGAGAGAGTTTTACGTCATTCTCTCTTTACTGACAGTTATTTGCAAGTGTTTGCAAGTTTTGTCACCGAACACAGCTAGTATCTCTTAGCTTTGATTTGGGTATAAAAATGAAAGTGTTTTTGGACTTACATTTGAATTTTTCCCACATTTCAGCATCCATATTGAAACCGCCATTTTGAATTTAAAATTTCGGTATTTTACAAGTGATCTTGAGCAACACCACTAGCTCCTTTAGGAGCGGGGTTCCTCTATTATCCATTCAGAGCGAAAGGAGGCTTCAGAGAAGGCGGTGAAATGTTGGCCACAGCAGAGGATAAAAAGGGCACAATGATCTTAAAAGATGAAATGTATAACTGGTCTTTAATAAGGCCCATCTCTACACACATATAAAAAATGTGTAACAGGTCCGATATCTGGACATTTCAGATATGCAAGATATATGGGTAGGAGGTATCATTATTAAGCCAATAGATATGTGCTCAAAAGCTGCTGAATGGAATTGCAACCCTTGTATAACTAGACGTCTGACTTAAAATTTAAGATATCCCTTAACTTGATAACTCGACCGATTTCGGATTTATCGACCAGGGTTGATCCAAAATGTGTTAGTAAAATATGGGTATCAAACGAAAGGCGCCAATGAGAATAAGCGATGTGATTATAGGTTCTGAGGTGCAGTGAAGCGTGGACGGGTTTTCTAGTCGAAAATAAAAAAGGAAGAGTTACGATTGGCACGTTATTTAGTAATTATATTAGAGTGTATATAAATATGGCGAAGCTACACTCGCAAGCAACAAGACAAGCCTTATTTTTATTTTTTACCCACATTTATGATTAATAAGAAAATACTGCACAAAAGTCAAGTTGACAGTAAGCTCATCAAGCATAGCAAAAGCAGTCAAGGCTGTACCTAAATGTAAAGGAGTTGGGGTCAAAATGAAATCGAACGGAAATCATACGCAGCACGACAGTGGCGACAACTACAACAATACTGTAGCCATATTTACTTTCGCATTTGAATATGACATTTAGTTGACAGCTGTGACCATTGTCGACATTAACTCGGTCTATGACTCTTGCACGCCTGGCATTGTTGTACCATTTGACGTTTGGTTTATTAATCAGTTTGGCCTGCGGGATAATCGCCCTCCCAAAGTTTTGACGAATCACAAAACTAACTGTAACTTTCTGCAACATCTCTTCCAGTTTTTTTGCATTTGAAACCCTGTAAATGATGTAAGTAGAAAGTATACAAAGTTTACAGTGTAGACTGTATGTGTGTGCCTGTGTATGGCTAGGCCTGCGGAAGTAAACATGAAATGTTGTCCTTAGACGACTTTTTCCACCACTTCGTATATTTTTTTCTTTTTTGTAGATTTCCACTTTTTAATTTTGGCCTTTTGCGCCCTTTTTGCACACTCCATTTCAGTGACTGCCAGATGGGCACAACTTTGGTTAGACGCTATTTCGAGTTGTTATACCCAGCTGTTTGTTCGACGAACAATAAATTGTAATGGTAGAAAGTTATCGGCAATCATATGTGGGAACTAACTCTAAATCGAAATAAAATCAATTAAGTCATATAAATGTTTTAAGCATCAAAACTTAACTGGATGAGTTACTATTAACTGTGGGCAAGATGTAATGGTATAAATGAACTTGAACAATGCTGATGCTTGGAACAAATATACCATAAATACTTTCGAATTTGAATTGGAAACCTTTGTCAACATAAAACAAAACATAATCATTTCAATCGATGTCTGTCCAAAATGCATTTATGGTCTACAAATTTGCTTAACAGTTAATTAAATTTAGAACAACTCATTCAAGAGGAATTAAGTGAAGC
The DNA here is from genome assembly GCA_949987695.1 of Merzomyia westermanni. Lineage (NCBI taxonomy): Eukaryota > Metazoa > Arthropoda > Insecta > Diptera > Tephritidae > Merzomyia > Merzomyia westermanni. The sequence goes on from OX465288.1 coordinate 1,797,574, forward strand.
ATGACACAAAGTTCTATCCCTACTTTCGTTTACCTTCCCCACTGCAAGGAGTTACACCATAACAACAAACGGTAATGGGTACTGGGTACCTATATGTAAAGAATTTGCCAGCGGTAATCGTACATGGTATAACCATCAACTATGAGTCAGTTGTTAGTAGTCTAGGGTTCAAATTAAACTCTCATCTTAGTTGTAATGATCATATTAATTACATTTTATCAAAAATTTATTTCGTGTTAAGAAAATTATGGTATACAGCTGACTTTGTTCCTTGAAATGTAAAGCTAATGCTAGTCAGAGCACTCATAGTTCCTAACATTTCGTTTGGAGGTCTTGTGTTTGGAAATATTGACTGTGAGTCAAGGAACAAGTTGCAACTTGCTTTGAACAAGATGCAAGATATATATTCTCGAAGCGAAAATTTGAACATATATCAGAGGAGTTCTCTCTTACATATATCAGAGGAGTCTTACAAACTTCCTGAACTATCGCAACTTAATTTTTTTTTTTAATTAACTAATAAAAAGCAACCAGAATACCTATTCCGGAATTAATGTTTTGCGCAGTCTGACAGAACCTGTAACCTCATCGTTCCTCGCTATAAATATCTCTCATCATCAAGAACGTTCTTCGTCAGTCCTAGCAAACTATGGAACTCATTACCAAATTTTATAAAAAATTAACGCAATGCATGGCGCTTTAAATTGGCCCTGTCGGAAATTTTTTGATATACGAAAAACACTTCTCTAACTAACTTAATTCAATCTACACTGTGTATTCTGTAAACTTTTTTTTCCTTTTTACCTCCATAATTCTAGAATATTGTTCTAGATGAATTAATATAATAATTATTAAATATTATATCCATAATAGTTAAATAAATTGAATTGAACTGAATTGAAATGTTTCGAAATCGACATTAACTATGGCTATCCAACGACATCGATGACACTCCCTATCTTGACAAACAGTGCTGGACTTTGTGAGTTAAGTGCTATAAGGGAGGAAAGAAACCTACACATACAGAGAAACTGCGTTAGTCTGGTCCAACTTCGATCTGGAAACTGTAACAGGCTTAACTCTTAGTTATCCAGACTAAACCCCGAGATAGAAAACATGTCCTGTTAAACCATCTCATCTAACACGAACCTTGTTGGAGGGTAATTTTATAGTGTCATTTCGCCAGAGCAGGGTAAAACAACAACGTTTTCCGATTCCCCAAAAAATAGTGCCAACATGAAATTAGATAAGCAGGATGGCAATCGACACCTTGGCTCTTTGCTCACAACTAGGTATATAACTTTCGATTTTACCCGTCCTCAGGCTCATTACTAGTTTCTCCTTTCGTTTTTTCATCTGTGTGCATTGATGCAACAAAAAAAGTCAACCAAATGTCAGTCGCGTGTTAATCAAGTGTGAATAAATGGCGCAAAGATTAGAGCAGCCGACAAAGAAAAGGCCAAATAAATAAAAAAAAATTGTTAAACGTGAAAAAAGCCGGAAACATGACCACAAACCGCGAACTCGTTGGTTTGACGAAGAAGGAAAACAAGAGGTAAATGTGTTGATGTCAGGATAACAGGTTGCAGGTGCTGTTAAGTGAAAAAAGGGACTTTTCTCGCTGAAAAGTCGCAATGGAAAATGTGCGACATAATGGGCTTTTAAGCGTTTTTTAAAAGCGTTAATATCCAAAATGAACATTGCATTTCCCACTTTCAGGCGTAAGCGAATAAATGTCAAATATCCTTATTTGGACAGAAATTCTATAGAAAATAACAATTTTTATTAATAAATTATATTGTTTGAAGCTTCTCTGCTATCAGCAATTTGCTACTAACTATCGTTCTTTACCCTCTTTAGTACTGCGCTTCTCACAAAACTTTGGCCATAAAATTTATGCAAATTAAACAAAATTATGTTATCATGATGCTGATTTTGTTATTTGCCTGATCCTTCCACCCCGCATACATACGGACATGCAGCAATCCATACACAAATACCAATCTTAGTGCTTTTGTTTTGACTAACCACGACCGCAACAACACCAAACTGAGAACGCCTTCAAGTGTTGTAAACAAAATTTTAAAATAACTGATGATGGTCTGCGGAGGTGGTGGGGGGGAGCAGGAAAAAATTGGGAAACAAAACATTGTCCTTTTTCAAAGAAATCTCCATTCAACAATCTGTAAACAGCGAAGCCTTAAAGACGCCCCACCTTCGCCACCCCACAATTCGCCATTGGCATTGATGATGCGCTATTATCTTGTAAATAGCATCACCATGCAGCATTTGTTCTGGTTTAGTGCTACAAATATTTGCGACAATAGTCATCGACAACAGCAAGTCAAGTCACAAGCTGTCAACAACTTCAACTAACCCACAAAAAAGTGTCCACTTTTGAAAATTTACACAGAGTTCTTGAAACGCCCGTGGGCGGCATTAGTGGGTGGAATCGTTTTATTGGCTTTAAGATTCGTCTACGCATCCATCGTACGAATAAATAAAAAAGGCAACAATACAGAAAGCGCAATTTGTTTTGCCTAGACATGGTGTCCAAGTGGAGTGGCGAAAGCAGTATTCAAGATGTACGCATTGCCTAATCCCTTTCGCAGCCAACCACCAGTTGTCTGATATCTTAAGCAACACCGTGAAACAAATCAATTGTTGATAAATCCAAATTTATATTTGAAGCCTTCACTTTACTAGAAATATATTTTTAGGCGCACCTGATAATATTTTAAAAGCTTTTGAAGGTTAGTTTGATGATGGAAAATACATTTTGCCAATCTTCGTAGTGGAGAAAATAGCAAATTTTAACCGAAATTCTCTGACCTTTTTTCCTCAATATGTTTTATGTATGAAAATGTGTTTTTTAACCTTTTTCGTACTATATAAGAATTTTGTTTGAATACTCGAAAGCAAGTTACGACCCCGGTTTCAGCCCACTGTGCATCTTTTAATGACATTTAAAAGGGTGAAAATTACGCTACTTACAACGACTTTGATTTTTTTAGTCGACTTTCCTCTTTCACCCAATTCTTATCTAATCTCGCTTGAAATTATTTTTGAATTTCAGCACTTTTTCCGACGATGACAATAGGAGGCATCTCTCCTTTTTTTGTTTTCGCTTTCCTAATCGACATATGAAATGCGGGAATAGAATGCGCTCAAAATAGAATGCTAATTGGATGCTGTTTTCATAACGGAAATTGCAGCGGAACATCAATTCCAGCTTATCGTGTTAAAAATAAAAATTTAAAACGCCTAAAATTATGTTATAAATAACAATTGCACAGCTCCTTCGTTCGACCAACGCCCGAGAGGCGATTAAAACATCAATCATTTTTCAAACATAAAAATTCGTCACAGCTGTGTGTTTGGCTCTGCGTTCCTACTTTATTGGGATACTCAGAAATTGTAAATGGTTCTTCGCGATGACCTTCGTAAATGTTACGACTTTTGACTGACCATCAACAAACGCCGGCGTGAGGCGAACTTTTTTTTCGGCATTCATTGTTTGGCTGAGCGGTCAATGGTGGAAGGACAAATGTACGATTTTTGATGGTTATGAATTTTTGGCGATTACACGTACGTCCATACGTGAAGATTTTTATTGGAAAACATTCGTTATTTATGACTTTTGCACGACGCCACCATTTGAACTTGAGCACAAAGCTCAAGCTCCCGTCCGCTGCCCCCCCACAAGGCAATGTAAAAGGACATTTTAAAATTGCAATTTATCAAATATTGGATATGGTGCAACAATTGTACAGAGTAAATGGTATTTCTTTACAAATTTAAAACTAAAATTTTGCAATAAAATGGCGAAAGTTGTAGAATTTGAACGTCCAGTGGTACTCGGATATTGAAAAGCTCTTTCCTGTGGGTATAGAGACTACTTACATATCTAGAGAATTATTGCTAACAAATAACATTCCTTATTTGAGATAAGCATGAAAAGCCGCATTTACACTGGCAATATATTCATTCGTCCCAGAAAAAAATATGACTATGCTCACAAAACTGTAGTACTAAACTTCATAGGCTTTATACTAGTTTTTGCTTATGTTCCATTATAATGTTTTGTGAATACGCTTTATGCATAGCATCGTCAGTTGATACTATCTATTCAAAAAAATTAATACATGCAATTTGTGTTTTTGTTTATGTAGGAAACGGTTATGCCGTGAACCCGACTGAAGACTAGAACTCTATCATGGTAAAATTTTTCAATATCTGGAAATTGCAGTTCAAGGGGACAAGGACAGGCACGAGCTAAACCCGACCTCATTTCTGGATTTCCTGAGGGCACAATAGATATTAAGGTCAATTTAATTTTCTCAATTTACTAATATTGTTATTAAGTGCACGGAACACTGTGTAGCATCTCTTTGGGGGTGTTTGACTAAGTTCCAGCTTACACTTACACCTTCATGGAAGGGTAAAATGTCTTTGACAGAGGAAAAGTGAGCTTATATGACTATTTGGAAATCAGCCCTAACAACGAAAATATTGTCAACCAAGGAATCCAATCTTCTGGGGCGACTAGTGAGAGGCAGATGATTTAAAAGTTTTTACTTTATGCAGCTGTCCAATCCAATTCAACTGGAACTGCGTAGTTGGAACTAGCCATTTGTTTGATGATTCCAATTTTACTGCTGGGTGAAAATAGTACCCACATGCTAGGGATGCGAATTTTTTTGGTTTTAACAATCCCGCCATTTTCAAGATACAATTGCCGTTGCTTTTATCCAAACGATACGTCTAAAACCAACGTGAGAAAACGGCCCTCTCGTTATGTTAAAAAGCTCAAATTTAGTTATAGAATATAATTTTATAAAAATCGAATATTCAAGTAATAAATGGAAAAATGTAGATACTGGGAGCGTGAAAGTGGTCTTAAGTTTTTTACTAGTTTGGTTGAAATTTTTGAGTTACTTAAAGGAACGCAACGAACAATTAAACTAAAATATTTCTAAATCATCACACACATTCAGTTTTTAGTAAAATATTTCCAATCCCGTAGTGTAAGAAAGAGATTTTGGGACTTTCTGCACCTAAAAAAGCACTGGATCCCGGGATGGGCATCCCTAGTACATACGCATTACGTGCGCTTTACTGAAAATATTACAAATGTTTCCACAATTGCTGTGTGTACACAGGTTTCCTCGAACTTCCACAAGTGAAAGGATTATTTCAAGTAATTGCAACATACTATTTATCCCAAATGGGTAGGCACTTGATATCCTTTGCGTCTCAACAAATAAGATGGCGGAAAATGATGCTAAACTGTCTGAAGACATTTTAAGAATTCGATTTCCCTTAAAGACAATGTAATATCTTTAGTTCGTTGAGAATGAAGTCGAAAATTTAGCAGCTTTATGGCAACTGATGTAGTTAAATATTTTTGTAACTAAAATAATGGCTTTAAAAAATGTTAGTTCAAAGAAAATGCTCAATGGCATCAATGTATGCCATTTTCGTCTCGGTAGCTATATGCTCAGGCTCATTTGTTTATTTGTTGGCTTTGTAACGACAAATACACTCCCCGAAGGTTTTAGGAAGTGTTATAGAAAGTGGAGGTCCTTTGCCGGATATGTGCCCGGTACGCTCCGGTACTCCCCTGCGGTACAAGCCCGACTGTCGTGGTAGCGATTTGGTATGACCAGTTCAACCTTCTAGGTCATGTCACCCCTCATTCGGTAAGGAAGGAAAGTATGGGTAATGAGAGGAGAAAGGCGTCATATCCGTAGATCACCCATCGAGTTGCACGTCATTACATTTGTGCATTTTAGTAGCCTCTTCCGACCGGTATGCCTATTCCTAACCCGCAGAAGTTCGCAAGCTCATCCAGATGTTTTGGTAGGGCGTAAAATCTTTAAAAATTAAAGTTTTTAGTTGCAACTATTTACCATAAAATATTCGATATGTATTTTTGTAGTGTTTAGTAGCGGAAAAAAAATTGAGACAAGCGGCACAAAGTGTGAAATGGCAAAGGAATGTCAGTCTGTTGACATTTATTATTTTGAATTGGGACAAGCGGCCCTTCCAGTCCGCCTAAAAAGCAATCAACGCACCCACAAACCATGACGTGGAAGTATTTTTTGATTTGACAATTTTTAAAGCGCGTAAACTCGTATTCGTAGTAAATGCATTTTTTTAAACAGATAATGCAATGGGTGCTACAAAGCTCAGCACTTCAGGTATTCGTATTTACCAAATGTCTCCACAGAAAAGTCAGATGCAAATACAAAAGAGGATTTTCTTTTTACACTCGAATAAGACAAGCAATTTAAATGAACAATGGTGTAGTGCTCTTCTATGCACAGAAATATTATTGAGTCGTACGCCTCAAAGTGAGTTAAGTGTCAAATTTATGAGACAATCGGCATGCATAATTTCAGACAATCACGTTTGTTTACTAAATTTTCAGTTTATGCAAAAATTTATTTAAGAAAAAGTACGGATAATATGCAAACAAACATACATACAAACATTTCCCAAAGGTAATTTTCATCTCTATACATTTTATATTATATGATAAAATATTTGGAAATGACTATAACGGTAACTAACAAAATGTACTTTTGGCTGCAATAACTATACTTTCATAAACGTATGCCTCTTCGTATGTACATATATGCATGCAAACGTATCGACAGGGCGTAATATAAATATTAAACAATTTCCCTGAGGACACTTAATCCGCCGTCGCAATAGCCACATCACATTTGGCTACACAGGCTGCTCACTACCAAAGCTAACTTTATATTCTTACATGACATTTTTGCTTATGCGATATGATAAGCTGCTTCTTGCGATGGCATTGGTAGTGACAGCAAGTCAAATGTATAGACCATTGTGCGTAGAAAATACCCTCAGCGAAATTATTTTTTATGAACACTTAACTTCTTGTTCTTGCTTATATGTATTTTTAGCTTAAGTGTTTGCAAACTGACCGCTATCACTCACAGAAATCGATCTTAGTATGCACATACGTGCAAACATTATACATGCGTATGATTTTTAAGGGTTTTTTGTGTAGTTTTATTGTTACATACGATGTACATACATTAACATGATTAAGTTTCTGAAATGAATCTAAGCAATGTGAATCAAATTTAATAAATTGATGTAAGTGATAGTGACAGCTTCAAATATAAATGTAAGTATTATGTAAAGTGTTAAAGACATAATATATATAATGCCTCAGCTTACAAAATTACACTACATACATACATACTAGCCACACATAGACAATAACCTATCTAAAGTAGCCAACTTATACATGGAATGTTCAAAAGAAAAAATCTTTTATAATTTTATAAAAATCTATAGGGTCGAACTACGTTTTACGTTCCGTGATCGAAAGCGAATTTTTAAATCACAATAGCTGTTGTTGTTGTTGTTGTTGTTAACAGTGCTTCGCCCTGCCCCAGATTGGACAGGGTTACACTGAAATAACAGCCCTTGGCAGGGTGAAAAAACCCGGGTCATTCCGGTGCGATAGAACCGGCTGTTGTGGGAATGAATCACAATAGCTCGAAGCCCATAATTCGGAATGATGGCATACGTTAGCAATTGGCTGGAAGAACCGGTCGGTTCAATTATGCATTATTAGTTTCTTAAAAAGTTGGACAGTTTCAACGTAATTGTGACATTAAAATCGGATAACTATCACGGAACGTATGTCGTAATTCCGCCCCTAGTCATATAATTAAATGTACACATGTAAATATTAGTATTGTAATATTCTAGTGCCTTGTTTAAATCACTCATTTTCCTTTTTGACTTTTTTACTTCCAGAACGTTGTGAAATAAATTGTTCGTATTTATCTTCTAAAAATTTAAAAACTGATTCAAACGCTGAATACGAGGTCCATTCATGTTTTTTATGTCCAGCCGATACGCTGTGCATTTCACCTTCACCCGTATACAATTCGGTGTCGAGAGGTGCAGAATTCGATACCCAATTGCATGCAATATTCAAGACAATTTTTTTTGCAGCTACGGGTATTTGAAAATGAGCAGAGTCTGTTAATGCGATGGCAAATACTTTTTTTTCAAAGAAATCAGTAAAGCGATTAGCCTAGGATAAAGGTCAACCCAGATTAATACTAAATATTAGGCATACGGCTTGTTCAATCATAATTACCAAATCCATTGCGATTGCGCCACCATAACTATGTGCCACGATAGCTACACTCTCTGGATTACATCCAATTACATGTTTCTCAAACACATAACGGGCGTGAGCTGGAGCAGATCCAAGATGAGGAATTGGCTTATTTTCGCCATTAATAGTACGGTAGTTGTCATTTGTATTTGTAACCAATACATCATAGCCAAGAGATTCTGCACGTACAATATAGGGCAACTGGGTACCATGCTCAAGCGAATTGTTAATTATAAGACTGCGAAATAAAAATTAAAAAATAATTAATAAACAAAAAAAAAGGACGAGAAACAAATGCAACAAATTTATCAATAGAACTGGCTCAAGAATTAACAAGCGATAAAGCTTAAGTTCGCGTTGTTTCGGACATGAACTACCCAGCTGTACTTGTAAAGGTTTGGGACCGGGTCAAAAACACGGCAACTTTCCAAACAAACGATATCGAACATAGGGGCGTGGATATCATCTGATTTTTGTCCTCAATAGCTAACTATTTTGAGAGCAAATGGGATGTTAGACGGACGCGAACTAAGCTGTATGCCCTACATCTTTTCCCCGATTCCCACGACAGCTGGTTATACCTACCGAAATGACTCAGGCTTCAGCCGTCCAAGGATTGTTATTTCAGTAAAACCCTGTTGCTGCTAGTATAGATATTTGAAAGCGAGGCTTGTTTTAATTTTTTTTTAGATATCCAGTAGATTTGAAACACGACTTGAAACGGTAAGTAGGTGCTAATACTCTACTATGCAGGATTAGTATTAGGCAAATAATGTTACTATTAAAACACCTTAAGCTGTGATTTCATCATGGATTCAGTATTTGATCAAAATGTGTTATTTGAACTTTTGATATTTAAGAAAATTTACCTTCTCGCCCATTGGCCCGCTCTCACATAGCCGCTTCCATGTATTAGGATCATTAATTTTTTTGGCTCTACAAGCTTCTCTGGTTTCGTGAAAATGAAAGTGGCCTGCTCCTGAGGTACATCGTCCGGCACATAAATTCGTTTTAAGCCATTTTGTTCTAATAAATCGTAGACTATATCCGGAATTTGCTAAAACAACGAATTACCATTTTATAGGCAATGCAAAGAATATAATGAAAAGTTTTATTTACCTCGGCTAATTTATCGTAATGCGCTTGGTTCTTAGCATGATCTTCCGAAATAGTAAAATGAAATGGTTCATCGCCAGGCTCGCCAGTAGCCTCATCAATCTTCCTTAGTTGCCCATCTTGCACATTTAACATTATATACATAAATAAATAAACACTTGCATTCGTTTGTATTTAAGTACATACATACATACGTACGTGTGCACATAGTTTGTTGAACAATAAAATATAGTTCTTACCTGCGTTGAAGGCATAGCCAAATTCTCGTAACTTCTTCAACGCCTGTCCACTTTTGTCAGCTGAAGACATGTTTTCACACTCACTTCCACTTGGCGGTTGTGCTGCCTTTAAATACAATAAAAACAAAAAAAATGTGAGAAACAATTAAATTCTCTCAATTGTTTACAAACTTAAAACCTTGTTCACAAAGTGAAGTGGGTTAGCGGGAGGAATAATAATGTATCATTTGTTTAATAATTTTGCAATGCCATGAATCATTTCAATTGTAAAGTAATTGGAAATTAAACACACACAAATAAACACTACAAGGTTAAGTCTTGCCAGAGAACGTATACATATGTATACGTTCTCTGGTCTTGCATCACAATTAAAAAAAACTTGCCAAGGTCAATTAAAACTTACAAAAATTCTATTATATTCTTCCCTGAGGCACACTTTTTATCTAATTTCAACACGGCAATTGTTTGTTTACCTTTCGTTTATTGCGCCAAAAGTGGGTGGCTGACCAAAATCGACGCAAAAAATTTGGCATTTTCAATTTGACTAACAGCTGATGGAGCTGCCGTAGGAATGACATCCATTTCAATTTAAGTGAAGGATAGATGGCGCCAGACCCAGTTAATAAACAATGGTTTATAAACCTAAGGCTCCGGTTTTGTAACGTTCATGTACATAAAATGGTGTAATAACTTTGCTCTGAAGTTGAGAAAAAGAAATAGAGGCATCAATTCTTGTAAAAAAGGATCGTGCAGTGATAATCCTTACCCGCATTCATGAAAGGCTTAATCGTTCTACTTTCTTGTTTAGTAACAGTTTAAACTCTGATTATGTTAACTTGGGTTATAACTTGAGGGTTGCATTTTCGTTTTAATAAATTTTTACGGTTCATACAAGTTAAAAGCCAAAGTCGTGTTCAGTCGTGTGGCCTGTGTGTTTGGCGAGAGGGAACTTTGCTTCTTAGGAGAATATCGCTGGTTTCCTAATAAACGAAGTAATTCACAGTTTCAAGTTGGTCAGGCAGTGACGTGACTGCTACTGCGCATGTGCTCCGATTCTTTATTTGAAGGCGGCAAGTGCTTCGACTTGTCCACTGGTAAGGTAAATAATAAAGATGGTTGATCTTTATTATTTGTTCACTATTTCCCTTGCACTTTAATGAGCTCGAAAACGATGATTGAATGCAGTGCTGAATAGACGGCTAGATAGGGAATACACACGGCTGAGTGAATGGTCACCCTATTTACAAACAATCTATCGTAGATTTGTTTCAATAAAATTTTTCATAATTTAAGTCAAGAACGCCTCACCTAAGATGGAAAATTCTTCAACCAAATTTTGAAATAACAAGAGAATTAATGTGCAATTCGTACTAATGCCAGTTAAGGTTTCGTTCTCAACCGCATTTTAGTTATAAATCGCCTTCAATCTTCAGAAGAGTGAAAGTAAATAACTAAAAAGTAGACAACCCAAAAACTCTCACATTTCTAGCACAATTTTTGTAGTTGTTGCCCTTGCGTTCATTTTAGCCCTTAAATACCAAAAATATACATGCAACGATTTCTTAATTGCTAAAAACGTCGCAAATTTATTTGGGCAATCCGACTTGTATACCGATCTATTACGAAAGACTTAAGGCACAAACTTCGTTGTCAAACAATCAGGGGTGGAATTACGACATACGTTCCGTGATCGTGATCCGTTTTTTAAGTCACAATAACGTTAAAACTGTCCAACTTTTTAAAAAAGTAATAATGCATAATTTAACAAACCGATACTTCCTGCCAATTCCTCACATATGCTATCATTCCGAATTATGGGCTTCGAACTATTGTGATTTAAAAATTCGCTTTCGATCACGGAACGTAAAACGTAATTCGACCCCAGTTTTTTAATTATTTGCCAACCTTTTAAACCAAACAAAAAGTATTTTCATTTATTTTAATATTATTAATGAATAAGTTAAATATTAATTGTCCTTTAAACAAAAAACTATTTAAATTTTGCTAAAATTCCCAACAGGTTCGTTGTGATCCCAATTACATCCATCGCTTGTAGCTGAGGTAAGTAGATTCTAATACTCAATAACATTGGCATACGTATAAGTATGCAGAAGTTGGGTATCCTACTGACCACCTGATGAACCAGCGGAGGAAGAAGATAAAACATTACCACTACTAGCAGCAAAGGCTCGTTGCAGATTTCCAATGAAACTCCATAGCATGCTGACGATACTTCCTACAAAATCAAGTAACTTGAACTCCGTGCTATCGTTAGCTGTTTCCCGATCCTCCTCTGTCTCAATAGCCGATGATTCGTTGGCGGGCATATGATCGCCCCCCAAGCCACCTGCCATATTAGCAACTACCTTGTGAAATTGCTTAGCTGCATGCACAGTCTGGTTATGCTGGTCACGCACTGTGTTTAACAGATGTCGCACTGGTTCCAGAACTGGTATACTTTGTTTCATACGATTCCACATCGGATCACTGTCCTCAGGACGACTATTGTTCTTCACAGTCGTAGAGGACTCATGCTGCTCATTGCGACCAAAAACTTCATCAACATCTTCCAAGGTGTTTTGACGTGCGACTAACAAATCATCGGTACTATTCGAAGATTCTGTGGCCGAACTATCAACCGCTGGTATAGCGTTGGAGTTTGGAAAATTTGTTTTGTTCAAACTTATGTCCACTTGCTCAACTAATGCGCCATATAGTTTTGATATCGGATGTGGTGGCTCTGTCGAACGTGTAGCTGCGCTGCGCCCATCTGCACTGTCTTGAATAATCTCGAAGTCGAATTCTTGTATATCGGCATTCTTAGCTGTGACTCTACCCTGGTGGACATAGCTGACGATGTGTGTGCTATGAGGAATAGCTGTGGTTGTCGGTAATGCATCAATTCCTAAATTTATACTCTGAAAGTAGAATAATTTGTAACGAGATTTTTAGTTAGAGATTTTTGATAGTGGAAAAATATTCCAGAGATTTTCACTAATAAAGAGTTTACAATTCAATGCACGTCTGAGGTAGTCGGCATGGGTTGGTAATTAATTGTGTACCCAAACGAAAATGGTTTGGGCCGCATGTAAGTAACCTACGCACACATAAAAATATGGTAGTCGGATTATATTGATGACGATTTGCATATAGAAATACTGTGTACTCGTATGTATGTGTGAACGTTTAATAATTGGCACTAAAGCAAATTTGTATTCAAGGTCACAAAACAGTTTCAGCTTGGCTTTATGTTATTCATTAAATATTATTAGAAGAGCAACCATGATAGTCACAGTGGAGTTGTGAATATATTCTATTGCATGATGGAAATTGGTGAAAATCTATTATCCGTCCACTTCCGAAAAATCCACAAAATTTATTTTTAATCAAGTTTTACCTAAAAATCTTATTACATACACCAAATCCATTTGATATAGCTTGCACTATTAGAAAAATATCGAATAAAATACATTAAAAAGTGGGTGCGGTCCTAGACCGATTTGACCCATTTCCACAATAGGGCTTGGCTAAATTTTCCCTCTTTAAAACAGAGCTTGAGGAGTAATGTCTGTCTAGGACATGACTAGTTTTTCCAAGGCAATGCCAATTTAAAAAGAATAAATTTCACGTTCAGGCCCCTTGCATAATATACGCTAAATTCTCCGAAATTTGAGAAACATACGCTTTCAATGCCAAAGCCCTGGAAGGCCCTAGGCAGAGCGATCTAGCCAGGGCTTAGGTTAAGTATAGATTTTCCTAGATTATTTTCTACCTGGGAGGTAAAACAGGATTGGCACAAAGCAGCTTTTTGCAGAGATATTGCTTATTATATTCGTCTAAGAACCTTTTAAAAACTTATATAGGAACGGGCATACTTCTTGCCCAAATGTGTTGTCCTCAAAATGTATAACTTTTGTGCGTTTAAATCAATACTGTCACAATATTGACAACTGCTTTTTTCATTGGCCGTTAATAAGTAAGAGAAGCCAATAAAATATCACATTTCGTTTGAAGGTGATACAACTTAAATATGAAAATGTTTAAATTAGAAGAAAAAACCAAAAAAAAAAGAAATTTGGCGCGATATACCTTCGGGGCGGCTTTTAGTTTATGGTGTACTGCTTCTAATTTTTCCTACAAATTAGCAGGACCTACATATTTTGTGTTCACTCTGAACGGTATTTGACAAAGGTAGATTAATTTTTTCCCGGCATCAGTACCCTAAAAGGGCTGCCTACCACCAATTTTTCAAAGCACTTTTGAAGTTTTAGTAGGACAGCACACTACCCTATACCACAGCTGCCGCCTTATCCTGAGAAGTGAACTTATTTACTGCTAACAAGTAAGAATACTTAGTGCACTATTTGGTATCGGTTACAGTGATTTGGTTTTTCCTTTGTTATATCAACACGCACCAGTTTTATTAACTTACAATCGAAAATATATTAGCCCACGAAATTAGCCACCGAAGTCGATGTGTTCCTAACATTTTTGAGTGATTCACGTTTCCACCGGTTTAAGCTCGAAGCAAGCGTTATTTGAAGTTCTTGGTCGAAACAAAGCAAAGGCTTTATTGCCTTCGAATAGTTTCTCCTGCGCACCACCACCATCGACACTTGGAATCGTACTAAACCCAAAGGCGATGTGATGAGTAAACCAAAGGCATCAATAAAAACCCAAATGTCCAACGGATTTTTGTGCAGTCCAACAAATTAATCAATTAATATGCAAAAAGCATCTTCATAAACATCACATAGTTGGATTATTATTACTATCAACCAACTTGGATGTATAAATATGAAAAAGTATTTTTTTATTTTGAATAACACTTTCGATACCGCAAACAGAGTAGGTATTGCGCGATTTTTGTAACTTGTAGTGTTGTTGTCTTGAAAACCTAATAACATTTGGAGCACCTTTGTCGTATTTCTATTAAATCGTTTAGTGCAAACCCCCTGCCCTCAATTGCAAAAAGTCCGTTTGATACTTTTTGACTAAATATTTAATTACAATGGCCAGTAATATATCTTTTAACTACACATTGCACCGACCACAACTTTATTTTCTAATATTCTACTCTTTGTCAAAAACACTTTAGAACTGATTTTTTCTTGAGCAAGCTACAGACTTCAGAACTATATTTCAGAAAATTTTTTAAATGAAAATTTAAAAAACACGAAAAAACTGTCTTCTCTTCTGGTTTTTAGCAAAATTTCTTGTGTAAATCAAAATTTTCATTAATAATTATGCGAATATTTGGAAAAGTCCTACAGACCCTACGGGTAAGCTAAAATCAAGTACATTTCTCGCTCGCAACTCTATATTATATTCAATAGCTACTTTACTGTATTTAACATGTAACCGATTTTTAGCTGTCTAGGAGGCAATCAAATTTTAAACCACGTCGCTATTCTTCATTCCTATGTTACCATAACTTTGCTCGTCGTTTAACCTCTGGTAATAATCGCATTATAAAAAATGTTACCATGCGTACAGTATCCTCCAAGTCAGGTAAAATTAAACCTTTTCGTTTATTACTTTTTCCGAAACTTTCTTGGTATCTTAGATTCGTCTGGTAAAGGATGCAATATATGTAAGGCCCACATATCCAATATACTGCCAGTGGCCTTGATACAATCAAAAAATCCCACTACAACTACAAACATAATGTTAATTCCACTTAATATATTGGACGGCGACGAGGAGTCAAATAAAAATACAATGAAAACGCTCTCGGTAATTCGGGAACATGCGAGACAAATAGAGGCATTCACCGAAAATTTGATGAATACATCGGATTCCGTCTATTATAATGTACCGTTGCCGCCGAACAAGACAGAAACATTGCTTGAACAATATGCGGTCCATGATGACGTCACGTTATGGAGCCACGGTGAGGAAGAGCCACGTTCACACACGTACCAACCTACCCAGGAGAGTCACAAGGGCAGGAGTGTTTCACTTTATGAGAATCTAGAGCGTGCTGTTGCCGAACAAGAAATGAATCGTATTGAAGCACACGACTGTTATGACGTCGCAGCTTGGAACAGTTCCAAACGTGATTTGGTTGTTATTGCACCTGAAAGTTTGGAGGAGAAACTTCAGCAAATGGCAATATCATCTATGCAGTTGGCCTTCGAAATGGATATGAGTAATATTCGCGATGCCATTATGAGAAGTGCGGCTACCAAAAATATAAATTTATTTAAGCCGCCCACTCCCAAATCGCTACAGGATCCAACTTTGACTATGAAGGCGAATTTGGATCTGGAAAACAGTGCTGCTAAGAGCACAATCCCGTTAGACTTCAATGCTCTTATTCAGGGTACGGTCGAAATCGATCCATCCAAATATACACCGACCAATTTGGGGGAAATCAAAATACCCGAGTTCAATGACTGTGTAACTGCTATAGCTGCCAATATTTGTAGTACGGCTTTACAGAAAGGTTTTCCGGCTGATATTGGTCGCATGGCTTATTCCACTAATACCCCATGTACAGAGAAGAAATCTACACAGCGAAATCCGCACATTGTGTGTGTGCGTGAGGGTTCTAAGGGTTGTGTTTCTCCAGGGAATGCAGAGTATAAGAAATTCGTGCCTAAAGAGGTTGACGTCTCAAAGGCTGCTGGCAGCTCTGATAAGGCGGGTAGTGCTTGCATCTCTTCTGAAATTTCCTTACTTTCATCCTCGGAAATTATAAGCTACAACTCTCGTGGACTTATGAGTTGTAAGGCATATGCTCTCGCATTAATAGAAGCAACAAAGCGCCGTGCCAAGATGACCAAAACTGAAACTGAGCCATGCGACCAATCTAAAGAAGTGAAGAAGGAAGCAAAGCGAAAGAAGGACAAGTGTGGGGATCCGAAAAATAATCCTTGTACCAAACCTTTACTCGATGAGTGCGGTAAGGAAATAAACAAAAATTGTCCAAATAGAAAGAAGGAAGATAAGAAGAAAAAAGATAAGTGCATAAAGGATGATCCCTGTAAGAAAGCAGATGGTAGCACTAATGATAGGGAAACCTTGCAAATGTCCTCAAAGAAGCCTTGCGGTGATAAAAAGGAAAAGGGTACTGGTTGCGGAAAACAAAAAAAGAAGGGGTACTGCAATACCGAGACGGATGCTTGTAAGAAACCTAAGGAGTGCCCAAAACCAAAAAAGAAAAAATGCGACCTAGGCGATCCATGCAACCCATGTGAGAAGGCAAAAAAGAAACCACCACCAAAACCTAAAAAGACTTGTTCGTCTTCTTCACCAGTATTATACAATGCGAAATGTCCGCTTCCTACCAAACAGAACGAAGCTTCCGCAAAGGATTGCAAAGCCGAAGTAAAAGATCTGTGTACTTTAAAAAAGTCTAAGAGCACGAGCGATGTCGAAAAATGTGACAGTAAACACGAGCAGAAAAGAAGTAAATCTAGTGACTCTGCCAGCAAGTCAAAGTCTTCTGATACTAAGAAGAAATGTGTTCCATTTGTTGGCGGTAAGAAACGCAACAAATTAAAGTGCGGGCAACCCAAAAAGTCTGCTTCTGATTCCAAGTGTGGAAAGCCCAAAAGGTCTGCGTCCGACTCAAAGTGTGGAAAACCCGTAAAGCCGGCGTCCGACTCAAAGTGTGGAGGACCTCAAAAATCTGCCTCCGACTCAAAGTGTGGTGGTAAATCAAACAATGACGACTGTAAGAGATATGAAGGCTTTTGTTCCAGCAAGAAGAAGTCTGCTTGTGCGGATGATAAGAAAAAATCTGCTTGCCCCGGTGAGAAGAAATCAAAAGACAAATCGGGAAGTAAGTGTAAGGAAATCAAAAACCTTTGTGACCTAAAAAAATCAATACCATCATGTTCGACTGATAAAAATTCGTCCGGTGAATCCGGAAAGAAATGTAAGCCCGTCAAAAGTCTTTGTGACCTCAAGAAATCACAATCAGCATGCTCAAAGGAAAAAAATACTTCCGGCAAATCTAAGGATAAATCAAAATCTAAGTCTGATTGCAAAGAAAGTTCAAGGTCTGGAGCTGATTGTAAAGCTAAGAAGAAGACAGCACCCAACTGTAAGAAATCTGGATCAGGCTCAAAATCTGACTCTACCTCGGGTTGCAAAAAATATAGCACACTTGCCAACTACAAACCTATTATTGAAATATTTCCTGTTAAGCGGTACTTCAGTACCACAACGACATACAAAATTCCCCATCGCATAATGTCTTGGAGGCTATTCAGTTCGAAGAAAGGCTCAAAGGGGAAAGAAGATCATCAAGCTAGCCTCATGTGTTCGAAACATAAAACCAAGAAAAGAACTAAGCGCGTTGATAAATTGGCACGAAAGAAGCCTAAAGACTGTTACACTGACGAAGCTGATAAGTGTCATGAAATAACTTGTAAGGGTCCAGAAGATTCAAGTTGTGCTGACAGAGAAAAGAAGGGTAAGTGAGCAAAAGAATGAAGTTAATATGTTTGAAACAATTAAACTTAAAGTTTCATTCTTATAATAAGGTAGAAAATGAGAACCCCTCGTATCCGAGCCCAAAAACGTGCCCGTTGTCATCTTTAAAGAAGGGGTTTTATCGATCAGATACACGTAGGCAAACTACAGCACAACGCAAAGAAGAAACTCCAGCCGTTTATACATGTACATATGAAGACGAAGATAAAAGTGAAAGTGACGAATGTGATGTAAAAGATAAAAACGATTCAAGTTTAATAAATGAGACAAGAAATGAAGTTATAAGAATAATGGAACCATGCAAAGTCGAAAGATGTTTGGAAGCCATACCCAATTTCAGTGAATACGGTATAGAAGAGCTCAAATCTATTATGGGAATAGTATTTAAAATAATTAAATTTCAGATGTCCTTGTGCGCACAGCAGCTGTGGCGATTTCTGGCTCAGACCTACATTATTATGAAACCGGTGGCAAGTCTTACCCTGGAATGACCCTTGGGCACGACGCAACAGGTGTCGTGGAGGAAGTACGCTGATCCGCAATTACTTTTACCCATAATTAACTTCGTTCGACTTAAAAACCATTCCACTTTTTTCTGCCTATTTCGGTCCTTCTCCATGTAGGTTGGCTGCTCTATAACAAAATTACGACCGGGCGATCGTGTTGTCGTCGAATCGGGCTTAGCATGTGGTATATGCGACTACTGCAAGCGGGGCTGTTATAATATATGCAACCAATTGATTTTCAATGGATTTCTTCGTAAATATCAAGTCCACCCTGCTGACCTTTGCCACAAAATACCAAATGACGTCTGTTTGCTCGAAGCTACTTTAACTCAAACACTAACGCTTGGATGTCAAGCATGCTTCAAAGCGCAAGTGCTACCGTCAACAAATGTGCTGGTTATTGGTGCAAGTCCAACAGCCATATCCACGGCATTATGCGCTCGAGCCATTGGTGTCGATAATATTTGTATTGCCTCCACAATGAAGAATCCTCTGGATATGATCGAGAATACATTCGATTTTAACTGTATTCATTACGAGCAGGATATGCAGTACTCGATGATATTGGAATGCTTATACAGTGTATTACATGCCTGGCCAGACGCCGTCATCAATTGTGCCATCTCGGAGAAGACAATGAATGTAGCAGTAATGGCTTTGAAGCCATGCGGTATTTGCGTCCTGGCGGAATGCGACACTGAGTGTGTGTGCTTTAATGCTATGGACGTTCTTATGAAAAACCTTAAGTTGATTCCCAGCTTTCGATCGATAAATATGTAAGTTGCAAAACTTTCCAGCTATTTGCACATTTAAGCGTATATTACTTCTAGGTTTCCGACTGCACTCAGCCTAATTGAGGGTGGTAAGGCGCCCATTGGTCGATTGGTCGCAAAAGTGTTCGAATGGCAAGAGGTTGAAAAAGCTTTCCGAACAGCGCTTTGTGAATCGAATGTTGGTTATAGAAAAGTGATAATAAGGTGTGCGGAAGAAGAGGAAGAGACGTACAGAAAGGAAGATTGCAAAACCTAGTTAAAAATAAGCTAAATTTTTTTTATTAATAAGAAAAATTGTGAATTGTGCCAACTTTCGTTTTGCACGATCTTTGAAATATATTAAAAAAAAAAAGAATTTAACGATGTTTGTTATTCATGTATAGATTATTTTTTCATTAATTTACTGCTAGCCCAAATCATTTAATGTTGGACTCTCCAGTGGAGACAAGCTGCAAAGCTAAATCACTAGCCAAGGCGAATTTATAACATGGTGATAGCAAGCCGAAATCGGCAATATTCACTGCGATTCGCTTCAAACTTTGGACTTTTAATTTTTATGTAAAAAGGGAAAGAGTTGTAAGTTAAAATAATATATTTGTTTGCATCAACTATTAACGTGTTACATTTATTAGTTTAATAATAATAAATACAAATTTACAGTTATTGTATTATAGTTCGATTATCCGTCTTATGATTTTATTTTTATATTGCGAGAGAAACCCAAGTTTTTACAAGTAAGGCCAAAGCGATCGTATGCAAAAAAAAATATTCGCCCTGAATCAAAGAACGTATAATCTGGTAACACTATGTAGTATATGTTGAATTGATAACTTAATGAGTTTTCGATGTGAAATTGTTTAACGAAAACAGCAAAATGTCGAAAAGGGTTTTGCAAATGATTTAGAAAATAATTAAAATAGTTGTTCTCTCCAGGCGGATTCTCCTTCTTAGGACCGATATCTAAATTTTTGGTTGAATTAGAATTCGGTGGTTGAGCTAAAATTACACGGAAAACACCATACTTCTGCCTTAAATGTGATTTTTAAAACATAAAATCTAAGCAAAAATCGTGGTATTACGATCGGACATATAGTTAAAAAAGTTTACTTTTTTTTTTTTTTAAACCGTTATCATATTTCGTTTGTTAAAAAAAATCTTAAAAGTTTATATCAAGTAAATCTATGTTCAAATGACACACTATTATTAACTTTTAACGAAAGTAGTAATATGGAAATATTTTGCAGCATGTTTGACACAAAAATAAAGCGTTATGATTTTTAACCAACTAATATAAACATAATTTTACTTAAAACGAAAAATATCTGAATGTATTTTTAACAACTTCTCCTTTCCTAAAATAAAACCTGAAATGGTAAAAAGCGTTGGGTACAACCCCAAGTACGTTATAAAGGGGAATATAATCAGCTGATTAGTGCTGGTTAGACTGTGTACAAAACCGTCAATTCGCGGGTAGACAATTCCCCACTGGAGAAATTTTCGTTTAAATCGCTATTTTTATTTGTATTTTTTATATTATATTATTTTTTAATATTCACAATTAAACGTTTAAGTAACTCCAACAAAAATTTTTTTTTTAATATACAATATCGATTTATTTTAGGCACTTGTAAGAGCACTTCTAAACAAAATAAATAGCCCGAAAACTATGGGTAATATTTCCTTTTATAAGGAAAGCGCTTTATAGTATCTTGACAGTGGGCGTGGTTGATGATTTACTGTTTCCCATATGCGTCGTGTTGAACCTTCGACGTTCTTTGCTTGGGCTTGTGAATACGCCCATTTATGTTTGAAGCTGACAGACCGAGGGCGCAATACGCAGGAAATACAATCTCAACAGCTGATTAGAAAATGCAACCCTATATAGTTTTCATTTGCATTTCTTTTCTTTCACAATCAACGTGTTTGTTTCTTTTTATTTTGCATATTTCGCAATTAAATTTACTTCCTAATTAAATCGAAACTCGAAAGAAATTAAAACAAAATGGGAAAGCTGAACGTGACTGTGTTGCGCTACTTGACCAAGGAGGATTTCCGTGTTCTGACAGCGGTTTGCCATGAGCAATGATTAATTAGGGCGAATAAATTATTTATGGGACATATTTTTTCAGATCGAAATGGGTATGAAGAATCACGAGCTTGTCCCCGGTCAACTAGTCGCTTCCATTGCAAACCTAAAAGCTGGCGGGGTGCATAAGTTACTAAGAGAGCTTTGTAAACACAAATTGGTTTCGTACGAACGTGGAAAGAAATGTGAGTGTGCAACAAAGAAATATACTTTATAATTCATTGTTATTTTATATTATCTCTGTAGATGATGGTTATCGCCTTACCAATACCGGCTACGATTATTTAGCACTCAAGTCCCTAACTTTACGTGGCTCTGTATCTTCGTTTGGCAATCAAATCGGCGTAGGCAAAGAATCAAATATATACGTGGTTGCTGATGAGGTAGAACAACCAATATGTTTAAAGCTGCATCGTCTAGGACGTACTTGTTTTCGTAATATTAAATCAAAGCGAGATTACCATGGACGTCGACACAAAGTATCATGGCTTTACTTGTCTCGTATTTCAGCAACACGCGAATTCGCTTACATGAGTGCGTTGTATGAACGAGGATTTCCAGTGCCAAAACCTATTGATTTTAATCGCCACTGTGTACTAATGGAGCTGGTCAATGGCTGGCCAATGTAAGATACCAAATTTCCAGGTTTATAATACCAGTGTAGGGATTTTGAAACAAATTTTTTTTATTTGCATAAAAAGGACACAGATTCAAGAATTAGTCAATGTTGAACAAGTATATGATGATCTTATGAATTTAATTATGCGCCTTGGTAATGCCGGTGTAATTCATGGCGATTTTAATGAATTCAATTTGATGCTCAAAGATGATGGAAACCCTATCCTAATCGATTTTCCACAAATGATGTCAACTTCTCATGAAAATGCCGAATTGTAAGAAATCAATATTTTTTAAACCTAGCAACTTTAAATATCAAGAGATTAATTAATAAATTTATTATTCAGTTTTTTTGATCGTGATGTTAATTGTGTACGTGAAATGTTTCGAAGAAAATTTAGCTACGAAAGTGAAGATTATCCAAAGTTTACCGATATAAAACGTGAGGACGATTTAGATGCAGAAGTACATTGCACTGGATACGGAGTCACTAAAGAAATGGAGCGGGATATTTTACAGGTGTGTTAAGAGCGATTTATAAAACTTTTTATACCCATTTGTATGAATGTACTTCGGTACCTTCTTGTTTTTTTTTTAGCGACAAAAACATTCCCCGAAGGTTTTGGGGAGTGTTGTCGGAAGTGACAGTGTTTTGCCGGATATGAACTGGGTACGCTGCGGTACTACCTTACGGTACTGCCCTACTGTCGTGGTAGCGATTTGGTAGGACCAGTGGAACCTTCTATAAGCCTTAGACGCACAAAGGTAAAGACGTGCAACTCGATGGTTGATCTACGGATATGATGCCTCTCATTATCTATCTCTGCTTCCGTACGGAAAAATGGGTGACATGACGTAGAAAGTTCCACTGGTCAAATCGCTACCACGACAGTCGGGCAGTGCCTCAAGGGAGTACCGGAGCGTACCGGATTCATATCCGGCCAAGCACTGTCAGCTCGACAGCACTCCTCAAAACCTTCGGGGAGTATTTTTGTCGTTACAACAACAATAACAACAACAGAAGCCGCCAATGGAAAAACAAAATACATGAAGTATGTGTGTGTATACAGCAACAAATTCGCCGTGATATCACCTGGTATAAATTCGCCTTGCTTTAAACTCATTCCCTGTACGACATTTGAACCTTTCAAACTTACCTAACTCCCACCCTAACTTTGATTTTCTCAACTTTCTTTTTAAATTTTTTAAGGAGTATGGTATGATTGACGGGGATGCCGATGAAGATGATGATGAGGATGAGTTTGAAGAATGTGGTACTGAAGTAGGGAACGAGACACAAAATGTAGAATTTACAAAAGACGATATTAAAGAGTATCGCCAACAGCTTGAAAATGAAGTGAGTTTCAGCGAAATGAAAAATGTCACAAAAACTAATGATTCAATTCGTCGCTACATTGAATCGTGCTCGCAATATTTGGCAAATATGAGCCTTAATCAAGAACACCAATCACATACAGAGCTGCCACAAGCAAAAGGTACAGATATAGCTAAAACTAATGGCAGCGAAGCTCAACCAAATTCTTCACCTGATGCAGAGCAAAGTAAAGGGGAAAACTACAACGCTCATGATCATGTTTCCGATGCCCTATCATTGAGCTCTAACGATTTAGAAACTGAATCTGTTGCTGAATTAAATACTATGGATCAGAATTCTCGCATGTATCGTTTAAAAATGGTTGAAAAACTTCTAAATGATGCTCGTAGTCAACGTTCATATTCAACAAATGCTAGCACAATAGCACCGTCAGTAATAACAGATCGTATACGAAAAAATTTAGGTGCAAAAGAACGGCGGGAAATGCGCAAGCACTGTGTGGCTAAAGGGGAAGCTAGTGCTGTACATAGACATCGCAAAGAAAATAAGGATGTGGTTAAGGAATATGCAGGATGGGATTTCTGAACTACCTACATATTAGAAAAAGTAAGCTAACGATAGATATTACAACTCTATATGCAATGAAATTATTATTATTTCAGAATAAATACAGAATTGTACATATTTATTTATTTTATTTTATAAAAGCTTACATAATATTACAAGAGCAAGAGTTAAATGTCCACGTAGACGGAGTACCTCTACGTACTGTCAACCACCCGAAAATCTTGGGTGTGACGTTTGACAACGGTACAGAGCCGCAATAAAATCCTCAAATCACTGCCGGCAGTACTTGGGGAAAAGACAAAGTAAGATTGCTTGCTACATATAAGGCTATAGGCCGACCGGTTATTGACTACGCTGTGCCCATATGGTTGTTGTTGTTGTTGTTGTTGTTGTTAACAGTGCTTCGCCCTGCCCCAGATTGGACAGGGTTACACTGAAATAACAGCCCTTTGCCGGGTGAAAAAACCCGGGTCATTCCGGTGCGATAGAACCGGCTGTTGTGGGAATGTGCCCATATGGTCGCCCAATCTTGCTGACACCAATTGGAGGAAATTGCAAGTCTGCCAAAACACCGCCATCAGAACTGCTACGGGATGTCTGCTTATGTCATCTGAGTCTCACCTCCATCAAGAGGCAAAATTTCTCAATGTTCAAGAGCACGCGGAACTCTTGAGTAGACAGTTCCTTCTGAACCCAGTCATCCAAATCGACATCTATTGGATGTAGCCCAGCCCCCCAAAGACATAAGGAGACATCTTCATAAGCACTACGATGAGATCCGGCACCACATCTCTTTGCTGTTTGATCTGCGGAACCATAGACGGTTGACAGATCCCTCAGATCTCGGCCTGTGAATCCCGTTATCAGTGCTCAGCCACCTGAATTGGCTGAAGAGGAGCGTGTACTTCCGAGGGAGACTAGAGTCATGCTAGCACGACTTGGCTCTGGATATTGTAATAGGTTAAACTCTTACTTATCCAGACTGAACCCAAACATACCAAACACATGCCCTGCATGTGGTATGCCCCCTCATTATACCAAACATCTCTTCTCCTGTTAAGTCGAACCTATTCTTCTAACAGCTACATCACTCTGGTCCAACTCTGTGGAAACTGCGCGTTTCCTCTGCCTTCCGTTAGAAGAACCTGATGACAATTTAGAGTGATCGAAGCCATTTGGCAGGGCGAAGCACTGTTAACAACAACAACAACAACTTAAAAAGTTGGACAGTTTCAAATTTATTGTGACTTAAAAAACGGTTTACGATCACGGAACGTATGTCGTAATTCTGCCCCTGGTTTTTTTTTTTACATAATACCGTAAGCAAAATTTAATTATAATTATGTATATACAGAAGGTTTTTTTTCTTCAATTTATGACTTTTTGTTGATAATGGTGCTTAACTCCTACTACACAAGGATGAAAATAATAATAAAAATGTGGGGCCCAACTTTGATTTGTATACTGTAACAGGCTAAACTCTTGTCCAGACCCAATCCCAATCTTGATACTAAACATATATTTAACTCTTAGCTACTCTTCTCACACCAATTTTCCTTTGGTCCAACCTTGTTGAAACCGCCAGCTTGCTTGAACTTCGGTTAAAATGACGATTGTTGGAGTGATCGTGCCCATGAGGCAGAGTGAAGCAATGTTTATTGCTTAAGCGAATGTATCCAACGAATCATTGACTAATTTATTGGTTGTCACTATTTTATTTTGTTTTGCGTTGAAAGTTCTTGATTTACTATTTTACTACTATAATGTTGTAAACTTTAATTTAAATTTTGTAGCTGTCCTACATTTCCACAAGATCCTGAACTCTGCTATCTATAGGAACATCTAGTAAGCCCTTACGATCGAAAAACGGTAACAAGTTTTTGGCGTTTTCTTGTGCTTGTTTGCTTTTGTATAATAGCTTATAAAAGTTTCTTGATCGCTCATTAATCTCAGTTAAACTCGTAAGGTCCGAATCCTCAGTGTTTTCACTAGATTGCAAAGGATGATTCACTATTGTTGATGTAAGAGCTGGAAATTAAAGATAGAAATTAATAAATTTTTTTATTTAATATTAATGTTAAGTTTTCGTTTATTAAATTGAATCTCATAATCGGTGGATAAGATTGAGAAAAGTCTTACCATAAAAACGTCGATCCTCCAACTGCACACACAGCTCATGTAAAGTGGGCGCATGTCCGCCATACTCTAGCTTTTCCAATGTGTTTGCCAATATTTCATGATAATATTTTATTAGTTCATCTTGACGATTAATGCGGAGTTCGTTTTTAAATGACGTATTGATAAGATAATGTAGATCTACAGCTGGTGATGACCAATTACTAAATTGAAAGTCAATGAGGCGTGCATCCTTAACCACTTTTGCATCATTCATTTCAGTATTTGATTGGAAACTAAACATTATATTAGTAGACCAAATATCACCATGAACAAGTGTATGAAAATGTCCTTCTTTGAGATCAAAACATCGCACCGCATATTCTAATACATGTGGATTCAGTTTAACCAATTTTTCTTTGTAGTAAGATCCCAATTCCTTGCAACTACCTGCAAAATTAGCGCATACTTCCAGCATGCCCTGATAGAAAGGTTCGAATGTACGAATTGTTCTTCTAAGAAAGCTTCCGTGTAACTCAGTTAAAACGCCTGGCATTAATTCGTTTAACTTAGCGCCTGCTGCGTGAAACTTGGCTAATTTGCTCAGTGCCAATTTTGCTTGTGGCTCATCCATGCCCTTAATGCGATCACCAACCACAAAATTTGTAAACGACAAATCTTCGAAAATTATCGCGGAGTGTTCGAAATCCACATGAATTGTATCGGCAAAGAGTTTGTCCCTATCTCCGATTTGCATCAACAGCTCGGTCATTCGTGGTAATATATCACGGTACATTAACATTTCTCTATTATAAACATCGAAGTTTTCCATTAGCTTTGCAATAAGTGGAGCGCCCTCGTAGTTGGTTTTCGCTATGTAAAATCCATTGTGTGTCTCTTTGATATTTGACAAAAGAAATTCTACCTTAATTCGTGTTAATGTGCTTATAAAACTGTCACCTTTTGCTGTACCGGCCCCTAAAGTAATACGGATTACTTTGAGTTCGTCGTCTTTTTTGTATTTACGGAAAATACTTTCGAAATACTCCTTCGTTAGCCAGACCGAGGCAGGTTCAGCGTCTTTCTTCATTTCGATGTGAATGCGATATGAGAGAAATTATTGTGACAAGTTGCCTTTATAATTGAAATACGAATAGTAGCATTTGCAGCTTGTACAAATTGATAAAAATGATAGCGGTCGGAGTAATTTATGCATGTTTACTTTAGATTAGATGGAAACTGTATTCGAGGAGGGAAATCATATTTAATTATGACAAAACAGTTTTGCGCTCTGAGCACATATAACACAACTGTTTTGTATAATTGTATTTATTTTTTTCTATAATTCTACAATTTAAACAGTTATTTTGCCGTTCTTAAGCCCCTACGCCAATTTGGTTTATTTGGTAGCGAGTTTGTAACTCGTTATTTGTTGGTGGCAAATTTTTTTAATACAACTACTTTTAATTTAGCCTAGCTCAAATTGGTCAGTGCTTCCCCAAAACTGGCATCCTTTGGGTGTGAGGGACCCTCGATAAGTGAAATTGTAACCGAATTCGTCGCAAGTTTTGACTAAAATAAACCATCAGGGGAATAAAGGAAAGGCTTGATAAATAATATGGAGACTCTGTTCCAAGCGACGCCGATCGTTCAGGTCATTGAAAATAAATAATCACTTCAGAAATCGTTGATGAAATCCTAGTAAAGGTCATAAAGAGATTACAAGCATTTCAACTGGCCCGGAGTGGGTCTGCCGGCCGACTAGGTAATGGCCGCGGGTTTTTGGGATGCACGAGGTGGTGTCCACATCGATTTCCTTAAAAAAGTAAAACGGAAATCGGCGAATATTATTCAGATCCTTTGGACAGATTCGATATTCATTGGAAGCAAGAACGACAAGATTTGGGGAGAACAAATACTCTGTTTCATCATCAATGCACGACCGCACTCGTGCACTCACCATGGCAAGAATTAATTTAGTTACGAACTGCTACCTCACTCAGCATATTCTCCAGATTTAGTCCCTTCAGATTATTTTCTGTTTCCATTTTATATTATATATTCATATGTCTGTCCTATTATTTGAAAGAAATGCAATATTTGGATAAGCGGTGGACTAAATGTTTCTGGCTGAAAGGAGATTATGTTGGATAATAAAGTGCTTTTTGACATGAAATTGTCATCAATAAGGCTGGACCACAATGAGTATGCTGTTGGGATGGTTGGCTTAGCTGTAATAGGTTGAAGGAGTTCAATCTATCCATACAAGACCCCGACATACCTGATTCTTGTTCGAAATGCAGTTTGACCTTCCATGACTAAACTTCAAAAATAAGGAGTATATGGGTTAAGGTGAATTTGTTTTTAGGCGTTGTAGTTGTACTTCGGCCTTGCTAGTCAGCATATCCCACACGGAATTTTCATCAAGATTTAGGGTGAAAACTTACAATTCAACAAGGTTGGACCACTGATGTTGCTAGAAAAGCAAGTTTAAACAGTGGAAAATAGGGTTTCTGTCGTGCAGAGACCCCCTCAGACCAATCACAAATTCGGTATATCAAGGTTAACTTCAAAGGATCATCGAAGCGTCGTAACAAAAAAAAATGAGGCGTGTTTGAACGAGTCGGCGATTTTGCAATCAGAAATGGACTGCTGAGTAAAAGATTACCTTGTTTAAGATTTTATTTCAACAACCAGTCGCTTATTGGTGGAGATTTATCTGGCTTAGCGAGCATACGGATGATAGAAAATGTTTTGGAAAGTGGACAGTGGGAAATAACTTGTAGTTTTGGGTTATAAAAATTATTTTACCCCTTTAAGGGTACCTGGGGTATACCTCGGAAGGGCAGTGAGTGAATAAAAAATCTTTTATGTGAGTGTGTTGCGCAAGATTAGTTGTTATGCCTTGTCTCAATTTAAAGTCAACATACTGTTAGTTGAGATAGGACGTTTTCGGAACGGCTGCCGACATAAGGGGACAGCATCAAAACCTGCCATAACTACATTTTTTTCTTTATTTTTACTGCCTTTATATTGATTATATTTTAAATATGATAACATAAAGCTAAGTAAATATGTACATAACTTTACTTATTGATATCAAGCAAACCTTTACGGTCAAAGTATGGTAAAAGTGTTTTTATATTTTCCTGCACTCTCTTGTTCTTGTACAAATGCATCCTAAACTTAAGCGCAGGTTCATCAGAACCAACTAGATTCTTAAATTCAGCATCATCTGTCTTATCATTTATCATTACGGATTGATTAACAACTGTCGAACATAGCGCTGAAATCAAGAACAATTTAGGATTACGCCAGCGCGTTACCAACACTTCTGATTACTTACCATAAAACCGTCCAGCTTCCATCTGCACGCATAACTCGTGCAGCGTAGGTATAGGACCGCCATACTTCAACTTCAGCAAAGTCTGTGCCAAGTTATCGTGGTAAAACTTCACCAATTCGTCCTGTCGATCGATGCGCCACTCATTAGGCAACGACGTATTAAAGAAGTAATGGAGATCGATAACGGGTGTTGACCAACTGCTAAATTGAAAATCAATAAGTACAACATCCCTAACTTCGGCTTTCCCATCCACCTGTTCGTTGTCTGCCTCAGTGTAACGTGTCAGAGTATTATTGGTCCATAGATCGCCATGCAAAAGCGTTTGAAAGTAACTTTGGGGGGGTTCATGAATACTCGTACAGTAGTCCACCACATGCGGTGTCAGCCGCATCAGTTTATTTTTATAATAAGAACCCAACGAATCACACTCGCCAGCAAAGTTAGCGCACACTTCAAACAGTCCTTCATAATATGGAGCGAGCCCGCGCGTTGACCGATTGAAAAACCCCATTTTTAGTTTGTTAAGAACGCCGGGCACACGTTCATTTAGCACAGCGCCAGCAGCGTGCATTTTTGCCAAACTCCTCAATGCTAATTTGATCTCCATCTCATTCATTCCCACTATGCGATTTGCGGATGTAAATCCTTGTGCTGTCAGATCTTCCAGTATGATAGCAGAATGTTCGTAATCCACATAAATAGTGTCTGCGAATATTTTCTGGCAATCGCCTATTTCTTTCAAAATTGTTGACAATTTGGGTAAGATTTTGTTGTACATAAGCATTTCGGTGCGACAAAGCTCATATCCTTTGATTATCTCAGCTGAAAACGGGTCGTCAGCCAAGGATGATTTAACGACGTACGAACCACTTTCGATATTGTTGTTGCTGAGTTGATATTTGACTTGAATGCGAGTCAAAATGCTAACATAGTTATCACCCTTAGCTGCAGCAGGTGCTAACTCCAAGCGCAAGACCCGCAGTGCTTCATCGCACCTGTATTTACGAAATACCTTCTCCACATATTCCTTGTTTAACCAAACTGCTAAAGGACTGGTTTCGGGCTTCATTTTGCTCGTAATAGGTTGTAAGTATGTCAAAGGTTTAACCGCAATTGAGTAAACCTAATGAGAATCTATTTTAAATACACTTTCTTGTAACGGGTCTTTAATGAGAGCGGGTGCCTTATAATTTTACAACTTCACTTTTATTGGAGCTTTATTAACTTTTACAATTATTATTATTCACTTTATTGACTTCATTTTTCACTATAATATTTAAATATTTGTTTATGTAAAATACATAGACGAAAATTGGTAATCATATAATTATAGTCCCAGCGCATAAAAAACGGCCATGGAAGTCGTTTTTTTCCGGAATTTTAGTAGAGAAAGGTCTTAAAAAGCTTCTGTGGGATCAGTAGCAGCTGAGTATATAATACAAATTCGAATGTGAATGAGCCATGCTTAGGTATCCATGTGCATGGATGCCCGTTACGAAGTTGATTAAAAAAAAAAAAGAAGAAACTTAAGCTAAAAAAAAATGTTACATCATGAGTTTAACTTTAGTTGTTTTTAGTCCGGTCGACGATCCTACAGTGAGGTCGAAATATCGACGCGTAAAAATTAAAAATAAATGTATATTTAAACTTCAAAATCTGTTTTTATACATATATATGGCGACCGCGGTAGTGTTGCTGGCCTATCACACCGAAGATCCAAGGTTCGAGTTCCAAGGACAGGTAACATCAAAAAAGGCTTTCTCAAAACGGCAGTGGTTTGGCAAACTCTCCGAGTATATTTCTGCCATGGAAAGCTTCTCAGCGAAAATTCATCTCCTTTGCAGATGGATTCGGCAAAAAACTGTAGGTCCCTCCAATTTGAAAAAATTTGAAGTAGCACGCCACAAAGTGGAAGAGAGGGTCGGCGCAAAAATCTCTTCGGAGGTTTATGATGATATACCTGTTGTATATCGCGACGTACATCAATTGATAAAAATTAAAACTTTCATAATAATAATAATAATGATAATAATAACGATCTTATTCGGATTTATGCCAACCTACCATTTGATGACTCGGGTGTGCGGACAGAGTTTAGATCCAAAGTTCATGAAGTTAATTAAAGTAAAAATTTTAACCAGCATGTGTTTTAAATCTTAGTGGCTTCGACATGTCGGCCAAAATTATTTATTTTGAATCCGAAGTGTAATTCAAAATGGGCATCAGTGTTCACTCCCACAACAGCCGTTCTATTGTAACGAAATGATCCGATTTTTTTACCCGGCAAAGGGCTGCTATTTCGGTGTAATCCTGTAACCCCTGTAAAAACATCTCTACCATATCAGCTCTGCAAAGTCAGATTCATAATAATATATTCCAAAAGCCCAGATTATGCTGTTTTCTTGTCATGCGCTAGGTTCACCAGGGTCCTAAAGCTGTAGCTTAGGCTAGAACGTCATAGAAGTGGCACATGGCCTCAATGAAAATATCAACACTCAATTCAAGGCTAAAGATCGATCAGATGATGATGTGCACCTACAAATGTTATAAAAATTGTGTTAAACATTAAATAACAAACAAAACAGGAAAGCACGTACAACAAACAAGCGCTTACATGCTTCATTTGCTTACAGATAACGGGAGAAATATTAAAAATAGAAGCAATAAAAAAAATAAAATATGGCTGACAACCACAGAAATCTCATTCTTTATTGCATTGTAATTAAAATTTGCTTGTAACTCATCAAGTTTAATAGGCCCTAATAATTTTTATTACCATCCCATTTTCTCTATTTGTACACCGTAAGTAAACAACACTTTTACGTGTCATCTCTAGTTAAAATGTATGTAGTATGTGTATGTATATTCGTGGTTTTCGTTGGTCGTGCAAGGGCCTCACTCACTACTTACTTGAATTTCCCGCCTGAAAGCCATGGCTGCCATGACGCAATTGCTCGTACTTCTTCTTTCGTGACAGTTAGTACTTCGCTTTGTCCTTATTAGTTGGAGTGTAATGGGCTGTGCTTGTATCTTGAAGAAACTAGCTGCAGTTGATGCGGTGACCAATACGGAGCAATGTGTCACAATAGAAAGGGAGCTGAAGCCGGAAAAGTTAAAACCTATATCGAGTAAAAAACCTTGAAAGGTAGTTGTTGTAGTAGTGCTTTTCTGGAATTTTTTTTTGTGGATAAGCACACAGCTCATGCAACAAATATAGAAGATTGCCCCACGTGTCGCCACCCTTTTAGATCGCTGTGAACAATTGCACTGCAGTTACTCAATTAGAGCGAACCATCGTCAAATGCTGAACACATAATTTTTTGCAGCCGTCATCATTACTCATACGCCATGTCAACCCTAATACTTAAATGTACATACCCTGCAGAAAATTGCACTAGCTCACAACTCTCCCAGAGCTAAACCATTTGACGGTACTACTAGTGCTAGCTCAGTCCCAAGCAATGCTTTGAACTGTTCACTTTTACAAGACGATGTCACTGGCGATGGCACTTGTTGCCCAGTGCATTACTTGGCAGCTCGTTTTTAAACGGTTCCCATTGTCCGTGTCCAAGCAGAGAAACTCGGAGTTGCTTTTATCGGCAATTCTCTTTTGGTGTTGCTCAAGTGTTTCCCATGTTGTTCAAACACGGAACTGAATTGCTTTGGTTGATTATGTTTTGTACTGACATTCTCTCAATACATACATATGTACTAAGAAACTTTTTACTGCGTTGTATGAATATTTTGAATGAAAAAATGTGTTTTCGCTCAAATTAACATAATTGTATTATTTTCTTAGAAATAAACTTTGAAAATCTGTTGATACAATTACTTTTATGTCGTTTATTAATATGTGTGCATGCGAATGTAAAAAAAGGTATGAAGGAAAATGTCAAAATTAATCTGCGGCCAACATAACATAATTGAGACGAACGGCAAAACAAAGCGTGTTTCGCGAGCACAGGCAACTCGGTACCCGTCCCCTTCCATCGTCGCCCTCTCTCCAACAAAAAGCAAAAAAGCAACTCCTTGACGTCAATTTGTATCTGTGTTTGAACACGGACATTCGGACAATTCTAAGATAGCTTCGCCTTCGATACAACTGGTTCCATTTCAAATAGTTTAGGGGTAGTTATGCCTGTGCATGCGTGATTATCGATATCCGATATTTCAAAGTTTCTTTTAACTATCACTTTTGTAGCGGATATGGAACGATTCACGAAGTTTGTAGGTCAAGACTGCCTATTTTGGAGACTGTTTCGAACCATAAGCAGTTCGCCTTCAATCTCTTTCACATGTAATCAACTGGCGAATTTAACATGGCGATGTCCTAGGCGGTGGAAATTGTCTTCCGCTGCATTACCTTTTCGACAGTTGGGATGTAGTTCGTTTATTGCTAATAGTGCTCTAGTCCTGAACTATTTCCAAATTCTGCAGTTTGGATGTAGTAAGTTAAGAATTAAAAAAAAAAAATGTTTGGAAAAGCCTTCCATGGTAGAACTACACTCGGAGACTTTTTGCTTTTCAACTTTTTCAAACCACTTCTGTAGGTCGATTCTGTAACTATTTTAACGCCAGGTGTTAGCGTTTACTTCGCTTAACACCATTTTTAACGCTTTTCCCTATTCACTAACACTTTTTGTGTGGTTAGCTGTCGCGAATTATTTTCGAAGTGTTAACAATAGCGTTAATATATTTACAAGTGTTTTAGCGTTTAGAAAAAGTAAAAGAAATAGTTTTGTGTTTTTTGTATGTAATTTAGTGCAAAATACGGCGAAAAGCGAAGTATTGCCATATTTTATCACCATCAAGAGTCAGCTGTTTAGCGGCGTTAAAGGAGAGTTACAGAATCGCATTTTCGTTAAGAACAAACGCCGAAATTTGGCGATAAGCTTAACACTCGGCGAGTGGTTAAAAGTTACAGAATCGGGCTACTGATGTTACCTTTCCCAGGACTCGAACCTTGGAGCTTCGGTGTGATAACGCCACACCATTGCGGTTTGTTTATGCGCTAATAATTTGAGCCTACATTTTAACCCATTCTATCATAATGTATACATATGTAACCTTTTCTCACACTATTGATGCGTGCGCCGTAGCTGAGTGGGTAGAGCACTCGACTCTGATGCGGGACGCGTCGGTTCGAATCCTACCAACTGATACGTTTTTGTATTCTCTTTTATTTATGATTTCAGATTTTAACCTTTCTTTAAAGAACGTTACAAGAATACACCATTTTTCCAAATACGAATCTAAATTTTATTAAAGCTTATGATTACACAACTGCCGGTTTCGAACTAGTGAAAATCTAGTTACTATCTCACTAGTTCTGATTAGCCACTTTATTTCTGGTTTTGAACCAGAAATTATTCTCACTAGTTACTGACTTCCCAAGAAGGTATGCACGGCTTATATTAATACATACATGCATGTACTACATGCTTTTACTAAAAATAAAACACTACCCGGTTCTCGAATGTTCTGAATGGAAGCTTGTTTTATTTTTGTATTCAATTTAAATAAATATTCTTTGGAATAATTTTATTTTTATAAAGGAGTAAAGTTATATCACAACTTTTCACATAAAATAATTAAATTACAAAAAATTATTATTACAAAAACTGCTCAATAAAAGATACATATTAGAACAACCGGAACTTTGACTTTCGCAACTCTTCTTAATATATGAGCCATGGAGGAGCACTTCGAGTAATCTGAAATGATGGAAATTATGTTGGTTTATGTAAGTTTTTGCTTATTATAGTCGGATATTTTTTATAATGGGCAATCTAATCATGATTTCTTTCACAGAGGATCTGTATTCATAGAGTAAAATTGCATTTATATGGTAAATTTTTGACATAAAACTTGTTATACGACATTATAGTCATCATAGTGAGTCCGATCTCTAATCCAGAATGTCGGAGTAGGTCGAAACTCGAAAATCGACTTTTAGATACAATCTCCGCTATTGCCCTTCTCGCAAACAACCATGTCGGCAGCTCCACTGACCAAATCAATCCCAAGGTTCCATGAGCTTGTATGACATTAAAGCGGCTTCTAAAACCTTCTTGGGGGACCTGGGTTGCAGCAATTTTACCTACCTAGAGCTACTGACATGGTCAGCTGAGAATCTTTACTGACTTGCAGTCTACAGGGATTTAATATCCCAAAAAAAGAACTAAAAACTATGTATGTTTGAATTTCTTTTCTTTCTTTCGAATATTGGGTACCGCCCTGATACCATAATCACTTTACCTTACCTTCATTCATTTATGAACATCTAGCAACCCTTTCTGATCGAAGTACGGCAAATATACATTTGCATTGTCCTGAGTTTTCTTGTTTGTGTATAACAATTTGCGGAAATTTCTCGAACGCTCGTTAGTTCCCATCATAGTTTGAAAGTCAGCTTCCTCAGTTTTGTCGTTAATCAGGGCGGCATGACATCCCAAAGATGAGACAACAGCTACAGTGTAGGAAAAATAAAAAAAAATCTATTCAATGAGATTAGTTATTCAAAATGTAATGCTTTATAATAGTCTCTATAGTCAAATATTTTGAAAAAAAAATTAAATTCTTGCTACAGGGTGGCTAATGAAAGCCACTACCAAAAAAAATTAAATAACTTTTTTTCTATTTAATGAATCTGGTTAATTGTTTTTTTATTTTGCAGATTGACTTTTACATTTAACAAAAATGGATAACTGGGACACTGAAACAAGAATTTGGATTGTCCCCCGCTATCACGCACTGGAGTCCGTAGTTTCGGTTCAAAGAGAGTATAGGCGCACGTTTGGCGGCAATCCTCCGAGCAGATGGACCATAATAAGACTTGTAAACAATTTTGCCGAGCATGGGACAGTCAACAGAAGACCTTACCATCGAAACCCTTCAGTTCGAACGGAGGAAACAATCGCTGCTGTAGCTGCTGCCATACAAAACAATCCACGTGTTTCGACAAGAAGCTTATCTGCTCAAATGGGTGTAAGCAGACAGTCATTACAGTCAATTATGCACAAAGATTTGGACTTATTCCCATATAAAATTCAAATGGCCAACAAACTGAACGCTGCAGACTTGCCGATTCGCTTGGAATTTTGCCAGAAGATGCTTCAAATGGTGGAAGAGGATGGAAACATGTTGAACTGTCTTTTCATGTCTGACGAGGCCCATTTCGATTTAAACGGCAACATAAACAAACAAAATTGTCGAATATGGAGTGCTTCCAACCCACAGATACTCCATGAGACGGAATTGCATCCACTTCGTGTCACAGTGTGGTGTGCAGTTTCATCACGCTGCATTGTCGGGCCCTACTTCTTCGAAGAAAACGGTCACACCGTTACGGTTACTGGAGACCGTTACTTGAGCATGTTGAGAGAGTTTTTCTATCCAGAATTACGCCGAATGAGAATTTCTTTCAACTCTGTGTGGTTTCAGCAAGATGGTGCAGCTCCTCATATAGCCCAACTTGTTATGACAGAATTGCGACGAAAATTTCCCAATAAGCTGATATCCAGAAACTCCACATTCCGTTGGCCACCCAGGTCGCCTGACCTTACTGCACCTGACTTTTTCTTGTGGGGTTATTGCAAACAGGAAGTCTTCAAAGCAAAACCAACAAATTTGAATGAACTAAGGCAATCCATTCGAGAAACAATTGCGGCTATTCCTGTCTCAACTCTCCAAGCAGTAATGAACAACTTTTTGGTAAGATGCCGCACATGCATCGACGAGCAGGGGGGGGGCATTTAAATTCCATTATTTTTAAAACTAATTAAGCTATATTTAATAAAATTTAATGAGCTTTAACATGAATAAAAGAAAAATGAATTCCATACACTGAAAAAAAAAATTATTTGAGTTTCTTAATGTAGCAAAATTCATCAGCCAGCCTGTATGTTACAGATAAAAAGAATCGATCAAAGCATTTTTGAACAGTAAAACTTTAAATTTGATGATGGACCTCTTAAAACTTAAATGGTCAACTCTATTTTTAACTGGATATTGTTTCTCATCTACTCACACGCTATTCGTTATTTTTTTAGGAGGACCTCCTAGGTTAAATTAGAATGAATGAAAGAAACGCATTTTCATTAAAGCAAAATTCTATATACCCAAGAAAACTCTGTTACTACGGATAAGTATTAGCCGGGTTGGTGTCGAAATTCTGTATGTACAAAATTCTAAAAACAAAATTCTGCTTTTTTAAAATTCTGCTTTTTTAAAATTCTGCTTTCTAAAATTCTGCTTTCAATGTTCTGTATTACAAAATTCTGTATTAAAATATAATGTTAACAATGTTAAAGAGGTAATGTAATTATTTTGAAAAAGTGCGCAGCTACGCGAACTACAGTTATTCTGTACAAAAGACCTTTCTGCATAGGCGGCCTTCGGCCGCGCTTATTTAAATAACCCTGGGCTACGCCATGCCAAGTCCAGGTGGTTGCCCTGATCGGTGGCAACATGCCACCGATCCGACTCTTTTGCGCATTTTTAAGTACAGCCTAATAATTTACAACAACCACATGAAAACTTGCGACAAAACAAATAAAATATATACATATGTACATGTGCGCACTTTTTCAAAATAATTACATTACCTCTTTAACATTGTTAACATTATATTTTAATACAGAATTTTGTAATACAGAATATTGAAAGCAGAATTTTAGAAAGCAGAATTTTAAAAAAGCAGAATTTTGTTCAAGCAGAATTTTTTTGCAATTCACAGAATTTTGTCACACAGAATTTTGTAATACAGAATAATGACACGCTCCCGTATTGGCCGTCAACATTCTTCACTGAACAAAAAATTTCTTAGAAAAATCCACTTCAAAGAAAAATGTTATTATTTCACAGACTTCATGAAAACAGAATAGGATAAAACTTTCTTATAAATTTTAGTCACCATCATAACATCCCCATCTATGACAATAATAATAGCAATGATTTGGCGCGATATACCTCCGAGGATATTAAGACCTAGCTTCGCTTCCAATTTTGCGTGTGTTGCTTCTAGTTTCCCATACAAATTGGCGGACCTACATACGTGTTTTGTGCCGACTCTGAACGGCATCTGCTAGGTAGTTGAATTTTTGCTTAGAAGCTTTTTTTATGGCAGAAAGATGGGAGCTTCGGCCAGCACACTACCGCCACACCACGGTGGCCGCCATCGGCATCTATACTCACTTTTTAGTTAGAAATATCGTAAACACACAAATAATATAAATAAGCTTCTCAATCAATTCATGAGTTAAGTTGCTATGAGAACGTTACTTTTCGTTAAAATACGACATTAAAGCCGCGTGCCTTCCTCATTTGGGAAGAAGATGTAGAAAATTTCAGACATGTGGTCTTTACAATGTATGAGCCACGATCTGTTTTGTTGTTGCTTAGAGTAAAAGTGACGATGATTCGTGTCATTATACTGCTATAGTTATCACCTTTCGCCGTTGCCGGTTTTATATCCAATCTTGTAATTATAAGGCCTTGATCCTTTTTATTATTGCATAAAATCGGCTGAAGGTATTCATAGTTGAGCCACTCGGGGGCTAGGTGTAAGTCTTTATCTTTCATTATTTAACGCAATTTTTTTCTGTTTTCACTCAAGGAAACTGTCTTTAATTCTAAAAGCTTTCCCCCGTTAAACACTGCCTTTTATAGCGAAAGCTTTTAACCCAACGTAGGCGAGGCATGAGTTGAATGAATTGGCTGAGAGTGTAGATGTCTGTGAAAAATATTGCAATGCACATATTTTTATTTTATTGCATTCTTAAGTAATCGGATGCAGCTCTAAATATCACAACGCTTTATCAATATCACGTTTTTAAGAGATAAAAAAGTGTAACAAATAGAGATAATGGTTTAACTATTTTTGATATGTAATCATCTTTGGGCTCGATAGAGGATGCCCAGCAAAGTAAGGCGTCGCTGCTTTCAACCGTGCTTCTGTCTGTCCCTTGTTGTTGATATTGGCTCTATGCATATCTCATTTGTAATTGAGAAATCTCATTTGACTGATTAGCTGATATGTATGTGACGCTCTGCTTAGGTGTGTGCAAATGTTATGTGTGTGCAAATGTTATTATTCGGTAATCGTGCCTAAACACGATGAATACTATCTATCGGCAAAAGACGAAGGGGACTGCATTTATTATAAATATACACAGTGTTTACAAAAAAAAAGTGATTATTCATGTTAAATTTATTTTAGCTCAAAATACTTAACACGGTAGTTGATTTGTTTTGTTTGTGGAATCTTTGGGGTTATAATTATGGAATAAAATGCAAGAAAATTAACTAATATGACATAAAATAAAATTTAAATTAAACGAAATTAGAATTAAATGATAACGGGGGGGGAAGGAAATGAAAGGATCAGCAAGAAAGGGATACATTAAAATATAAAACAATAAAATAAATTAAAAATAGAGACTGTTGAAAGAAGAGAAAAGCAAATAAAATAAAAATTTATTTAATTGAGAAGAGAAAAGTAGGGAAAGGTTGCCAACAAAAGAGTAGCTAATAACTAAAATAAAAAAAAAATTTGTGGTTGAAATTCAATCACTGGGCGATGTTTAATTTAATTAAATTTATGTACAGGATGCACATGGTTACACATCAAACTCTACGAGTAGAGTAAGTTAGGGTATTGTGATATAAGCATACCTTTTTCGGCTGCTACTAAACATTTTATTAAGTAGACAGGTAGAAAATCATACAATGCGATAGATTCCAGCATTGCGAAGCACATTTCAAGACGAGATCGATTTACCTGAAGCATTCCGGAAGATATTTATTCAAACCCATAAAAAGTCAATAAAGCCGTTTTGTCAAAATGGGGTGGTAATGTGATATACTATACCACCCACTTGGCTCTCCTATTAAAGATGTGTAAACCTCATGAAATAATCCAACCACATTGTAAATATGGTAATTTGCATCCATTCAGATATGTGACAAGCTGATTCGGAACCAGGAAGAGCATGTTCCATCAAAAGTGGAGAAGGTTTTCCTTTTTCTGCTGATCTGATGCACCCAATTTTCTTTTCTGTTGTAGCAAACATTTTCGGATGCTTACTTGACGTGATAGACACCCCTGTGTCATCAACGTTCCAAATCCTAGTTGGAGGAAATTTATACTTTTCATACTCCGGTTCCACATTGAACTACTGCTACCATATCACATTACCCAAACTAGAGGTTTAAAGAAACGACCAATTTTTTCACCAAAATTAATTTAAAAATATTAAGCAATCACTTGAAATATTGGTGCCTATACTTACCAAAAATGAAAATAAAATATAAGAAGTTGACAACCTAAAAACATTTCGGAATTATCCTTGTTTAAAGAGTGCTCGAAATTATTGATGACCGCACGATGGAAAATGTTTTTTTCACACTGATAGCAACTTAGTTGACAAGTGCGAGCCGTTGCTTTGCAGTAGCGGTTTTTGGCCATTACCATGATAGTAAAGAAGATATTCTTGCTCAGACATGAATAATTTAGGAAATACGCAGGTACAGGGTGGCTGATGAATTTTGCTACATTAAGAAACTCAAATAATTTTTTTTCAGTGTATGGAATTCATTTTTCTTTTATTCATGTTAAAGCTCATTAAATTTTATTAAATAAAGCTTAATTAGTTTTAAAAATAATGGAATTTAAATGCCCCCCCTGCTCGTCGATGCATGTGCGGCATCTTACTAAAAAGTTGTTCATTACTGCTTGGAGAGTTGAGACAGGAATAGCCGCAATTGTTTCTCGAATGGATTGCCTTAGTTCATTCAAATTTGTTGGTTTTGCTTTGAAGACTTCCTGTTTGCAATAACCCCACAAGAAAAAGTCAGGTGCAGTAAGGTCAGGCGACCTGGGTGGCCAACGGAATGTGGAGTTTCTGGATATCAGCTTATTGGGAAATTTTCGTCGCAATTCTGTCATAACAGGTTGGGCTATATGAGGAGCTGCACCATCTTGCTGAAACCACACAGAGTTGAAAGAAATTCTCATTCGGCGTAATTCTGGATAGAAAAACTCTCTCAACATGCTCAAGTAACGGTCTCCAGTAACCGTAACGGTGTGACCGTTTTCTTCGAAGAAGTAGGGCCCGACAATGCAGCGTGATGAAACTGCACACCACAATGTGACACGAAGTGGATGCAATTTCGCCTCATGGAGTATCTGTGGGTTGGAAGCACTCCATATGCGACAATTTTGTTTGTTTATGTTGCCGTTTAAATCGAAATGGGCCTCGTCAGACATGAAAAGACAGTTCAACATGTTTCCATCCTCTTCCACCATTTGAAGCATCTTCTGGCAAAATTCCAAGCGAATCGGCAAGTCTGCAGCGTTCAGTTTGTTGGCCATTTGAATTTTATATGGGAATAAGTCCAAATCATTGTGCATAATTGACTGTAATGACTGTCTGCTTACACCCATTTGAGCAGATAAGCTTCTTGTCGAAACACGTGGATTGTTTTGTATGGCAGCAGCTACAGCAGCGATTGTTTCCTCCGTTCGAACTGAAGGGTTTC
Organism: Merzomyia westermanni; assembly: GCA_949987695.1. Lineage (NCBI taxonomy): Eukaryota > Metazoa > Arthropoda > Insecta > Diptera > Tephritidae > Merzomyia > Merzomyia westermanni. The sequence continues at coordinate 1,839,437 of OX465288.1, forward strand.
GATGGTAAGGTCTTCTGTTGACTGTCCCATGCTCGGCAAAATTGTTTACAAGTCTTATTATGGTCCATCTGCTCGGAGGATTGCCGCCAAACGTGCGCCTATACTCTCTTTGAACCGAAACTACGGACTCCAGTGCGTGATAGCGGGGGACAATCCAAATTCTTGTTTCAGTGTCCCAGTTATCCATTTTTGTTAAATGTAAAAGTCAATCTGCAAAATAAAAAAAAAATTAACCAGATTCATTAAATAGAAAAAAAGTAATTAAATTTTTTTTTGGGAGCGGCTTTCATCAGCCACCCTGTATATCACTTTACCATCCCATATCACAATACCCAACAACCTATACCACAATACTCTAACTTACTCTATTTGGTACTCGAGCCTTTTTTTTTTAGATTACATGTAGACTTGGCCAAATAAAAAAAGAAAATTTTATTAAATGATATAGATATTATTTTACGGAATGGTAAATACGGTAAAAGTTGCAGATCGATAGAACAGCCCCCTTGGTGTAAATATTTATTCACTTTTTTGTTGGGTTTAATTTAATTTCCTTTTTTTACTTCAATTTTTCGGCGATTTTTAAGCAAAAATGAGATCAGTACTGCAAAATCCACACTAGCAAATGACAAACCTCTAGAAATTAATATTAAGATTTATAACTTTTATAATCTGACGGTGAACCTGCCGTTAACAGACACAAGATGAGGAGGCGGGAGGATTGCGTACAGAGACAAATTCCCACAAGCTTTGTGTGACTTGATGCAGGTATTTCCCTATGGTTCTCTCGCTGCGGACTCAGTGTCAATTCTAAGAAACGATATAAAATTCCATCGTTGAGCCTACCAGAACTAAATGGAGTGCGACTCAACCTAGCCGATAAGGCCAAATTTCTCAGCGTATTTCTGGATAAAAAGCTTAACTGGAAGGCAAAAAATGGGGGCTTAGTCACAAAATATGCAAATGGATATACCGTTATCGTACGAACCATTTTGCTATAAGGGGTCATCGTATGGTGGCCTGCCATTGGTAAGGCGTCAACTTTAACTTGCCAGGTAAAGTTCACAGGTTTAGCTTGATCAACATAAGTGGTGTTTCAAGAACTATGCCAAGCGAAACTCTTCGGGCAATTTTTGACTTTCTGCACCTGGATCTAAAAGGGTATACTGTAGCGGCAACGTCAGCCATGAGTCTAAGGTTTTCTTCCTGCAAACACAGATCGATACACGACCACAACAGTTGCAGGTAAGTGTTACCAGTAGGGATGCTTGGGGGGAGGCGGATCGATGCTCCCCTGTTGAAGGCAGCACCTCCATATACACCGACAGCTCTAAACTAACCGGTTGGAAAAGGAAACACTATGGGCGATGTAATCTTTATTTTAAGCTACAGCCAAGCCGCCAGAAAATCTTTTGGCTCTTTTTCATTCAATTCTGAACTAATACTTAATATAATCGCCTTATACTTATTGATATAATATATTTGTTTTTCAATCTGCCTGATTTACTTCTAAAAGACCTCGGTTATTGAACATTGGTAGCAAATTCTTCAGATTCTTTTGCACTTGGTCGTTAGAGTAAAGATTATATTTAAATTTTACAGCGCGTTCGTCCTCCCCCATTAATGAGTTAAAATCGGCATCGTCGGTATTTTCATTGATCATTACAGGTTGAATTACACAGGATGAATGAAAAGCTAAAATAAGTGAAAAACAACAGTTATAAAGAAGTCTCGATATACCGGCTACTACACTAGCCCTAATCAGAAAATGGATATTAAACAAACTCACCGAAAAATCGCTTCTGTTCAACTTGCTGAAGGAATCTATTCAAGGTGGGCACCGGATGCGTACGATAATTTAATCGTCGCAACAAATCACTAAATATGTTATGATAGTACTGAAAGAGAATATCTTGTTTGCTTAGTCGAAGCGGTTCTTGCAATGATGTGTTGAAGAGATGATGCAAATCGAGCGTCGGCGAGCCCCAGAAAGAATACTGAAAGTCTATAATGAGCACATCCACCGGCTCAGTTGTCTTTGGATCATATTTGAACATTGCATTATTGACCCAAACATCACCATGCGCCAAAACATTAACTTCATCTGGCGTTGGTGCAAAACAACGTTTTCCAATTTCCATATAATGTGGGGCCAATGCTTTCAGTTTATGGCCGTAGTACTCGCTTTCAGGCAAATTTCTCAAAATGTACTCCGCACATGCAGTAAGAGAACCCACGAAAAAAGGTCTATAGTTGTCTGTGTAGCGATTGAAGAAGCCACGATCGTAGGTTTCCAAGCAACCGTTTTCGCGTTCGTTTAGCACAGCCGAGGTGGCATGCATTTTAGCCAACTTACGTAATATCAATTTGATGTGAGCCATGTCCAAACCATGCAAACGATTGGCCATAACATAGCCGCTAATACTGAGATCTTCAAAAATAAGTATTTGTCTTTTGTAGTCCACGTGTATCGCCTGGGCGAAGAGTTGATCTGCATCGTCGATTTCATGCAACAAAGCAGTGAGTTTGGGCAGCACTTCTTCATAAATGCGCATTTCACGGTTGAATATGTCGTAGGGAGCCATTATAGCGCTAGCAACTGGATTTGCTTCGTACGACGTTTTCGCAATAAAGCTCTTCTCCACCCTCTGCTGACCTTTACTGAGTTGATATTGTACTTTGATGCGTGTCAAAACACCACCATAATTCTCACCTTTTCCCATGGCGGGTTGCACATTCATAGATTGCAGATGTAGATGGGGATCTTTGTGGTGGATGCGTAATGCCTCTTGCAAATAGTTCGAAGTCAGCCATTCCGGTGCATCCATATTGGAGAAAGCTCAGGCGTGTTTCAAATACCAGTTGAATATTGTATTGAGCTTGCTAATGGATGCTGTGACCTTTTTATACTTAGCTACTTGAGGCTGAAGCATGCAAACCTTCGTCATAATTGATAACGAAATTTGTCTGTTACTCAACAATTCAGATGCTTAACACATTTCGCTTGCATTTATTTGAATAAGAATTTACTGTTATATTTTAGCAAGTTTCTATCACGCCTTCACTACCTGCCTCGTGATTTTCTCTAAGGTATACTTCATGCAAAATGTCTAATGATCCGGCTGTGAAAGCTATCGACAGCAGGGAATATCAGAGACGTGATGGTATTGACATAAGCTCAGAATTTATCATTATATATATATATATATATAACTACCCATACAATTTTTTTTATACTATTTACTTACATAACTAAATATTATTTTTAGTTTTATTAGTTAGATACTGGTATGGGTATTTTGGATGATGATTCTTTACATCACATACATGACCATCATTTGAATATAAAAGAATAAAATTACTATATAACTACAGTTTTATGATTCCGTTTTCATAACGCACACTTTCGTCTTAAGTGAGCTAACTCCAAGATTTCGAACGTGACTGTCTAAAAAGTGTGCTACCAGAAATCTGAGACGCCTTCACTGTAGTGCTGAGCATCGACAATGAAAGTGATGAATCGACTCCTTTTCCTTCCCATCCTGATTGCTTCTACATAGGGAACTTGTTGGCATACGCCATCGTCAAAGCATTGGTGCGATAACAATGTCTTGCGATGACACCTGTAAGTACCCATACAGCAGATTTGTTTAGTTTGAGAAGGAAAATAGTTCTTTTTCTGTCAAATGATGGACAAGAGACGTTAAGACTTTGCAATCAACCCGGTTGGCCCTTAGTAAATTGTTTTAAAGAATGCTCATCGATTCTCCTTAGCAAATTCCCAAGGGGGTTGCACGGAGTTGTCTGTCTCGTGTATGTTCATTTCGGAACCCTTCTTGGCCATCTTATCAGCTATTTCCTTTTCGTTAAAATTAAAGATTTTTTTTTAATTTCGATATGTTCAAATTTGTTTTCTTATCTGTCAAACCAGCAAATTGTTTTGTGTACCTTAAAGGGTTAAAGACACACTCTGAAGTAGATTAAGAATTTAACAAACATATTTTTCCTTATTAATTTGCGCGTTGGATAATAACTACAATAAAATTTGAGCTGAGACATTGAAGTTGACTTCTGGATTAATTAATTGGGTGTAATGAATGCGCTCACAAATCCATTGGATGTTTCGTACGTGGTTTAATGGCCGTAGTAGTCAGGTACTCGAGTATATAATGTTTGCACCATAAATAGAATCTGTTTTTTTTTTTTGACGCAAGTGGGGGTGTGAGCTAGCAATGCACTAATCCGAGTTCAAATACAAAATGCTTTATAAAATTTACGTTGCGCAATATGGTTTGTGCTTTGAAATTAAATTGTATACCTTTTGCATTGTGACCTTGTAAGAATATTCCACGTTGGACCAGGTTCATGAGCTAGACATATTTTCATATATGTATTTAAGCCGGCTGATCTAAGGTCAGATATAAGGTCCGTCCAAACGTCCTTTGTATCGCATTCTACTAGGTGCCATTCCTGTTGTCTCGATTTCAAATAGGTGTTCAGTGGCATTCATATTATAAGTATCGAGTGTTTTTTAATTCGATATAAATGGGTATTAATGCTAAGATATTGTGACCCTATGTGTCGACAAAATGGATGGAAAAGGATTTGAAGTCGTACTACCGATACCGCTAGTTTCTGTATCTGTGACAAAAGGAGCCAGAGAAAGAATATCTACACCCACTTTATAGTGTCTGATGCAAATGATGTAAAAAGCCCTGGAGATGGTAACTTTGCTCTGCATAAAGTGAAATCATTGAAATTTGATTCTCGGGATGCTTTAATTTTAATAAAAGGGCTCGCAGATTTATCATAAAAAATTTTTGGGTCTGGTACCATAAGTCGAAAATTTAAATGTCGAATCTAAATATGCCGAATAAAAAAATATCGAAAAAAAAATGTCGAAATCGAAAATGTCGAAAAAAAAAATGTCGAATGATAAAATGTCGAGGCAAAAAATATCGAATTAATGTAATTCTCTCTCTCTATGGCGCGATATACAACAGGTATATCATCATAAACCTCCTAAGAGATTTTTGCGCCAAGCTTCTCTTCCAATTTGTGGTGTGCCGATTTGAATTTTCCCTACAAATTGGTGGGACCTACAGTTTTTTGCCGACTCCGAACGGCATCTACAAAGGAGACGAATTTTTGCATGTCATGGCAGAAATACACTCGGAGAGTTTGCCAAACCACTGCCGAGGGGCGACCCCGTTTTGAAAAACTTTTTTCAAATCACTTTTGATGTTACCTGTACCAGGGCTCGAACCATGGACCTTCGGTGTGGTAGGCCGGCAACACTACCTTCACTAATTAATGATGTTTAATATTCGCGCGCGCGATATTTTTTCTAATTTTAATCATGTAAAAATTTGGAAAAATTTCTAATATAGCATTTAAAAATAGCTAAAATAGTATCGCCCAACTTATGGAAGCCCGAATTTTACACATCAATAATTACACCCCTCCTACATGTTATACGTTGATGCTGGAAATTATTTGTTTTTCCGTTTCGAGTACGTCTTCTAAGCAAATATAAGGCCTTACGGTAAACTTTATAACATTTTCAACAAATCTCACTGCTCTTCTCAAAAAAAAAAAAAAAAAAAAAACCCTCCGTACATAATAAGCGGTTATAGATGTGAGAAAAGTACCGATTTTAGATAACTTTTTTAGGTATATAAATGGTCGATGTATCGATATATCGGTGTGCTTATGAAAATTAACATATTCAGTACATTTAACAGCTATTTTTTGACAATAGTACAAAATCAAACCTAAACTCGACCAAAATATATAGCATAAAAAGATTTTTTTGGTCAAATAATACTTCACATTATTAATCTAGGCATAAATACGCGACTTTTGATGCCCCATTCGATAATTTTTTTTATCTAATTTTCGAAAGGTAACATATAATATAAACCATTAAACTATACACTTCAGCACGTTTGTACTTTCAATGAGGTAATCTGTACGGCCATCTCTACAGGTCCTTAGAAGTAAGTTTTCCAGAGCGTATCGCATTATAATAAAGTTTAGCCAAATTCCACACCGATATATATCGAAAATATCGATTCGTCAATGAGCTAGTATCTCTAACACAGATTAGCTCAATGAATAACGGTAACTCTCTTAAAATCAGCAAAGCTAAATGGTAAATTTAAAAATTTCCAATTATAAGAGCGTAATAAACCTATTTTATTTTTAAGGGGGTTAAATTTTCGTATTTTTATCGTAAGTATACAAATTTCGGCCTTTTTCCTTTTTTCGACATTTTTTAATTCGATCAAAAAAGTATTCGGTATAATAAGGCTTTTTTAAATTCGGCCTTTTAAGATTCGACATTTTTTTTTTCGACTAATCGTACGGATCCCAAAATTTTTATTTTTTAACGAGTTTATAGCCTCTCCCAATCGGTACCTCAACGGAATTTAAGATATGACAATGTAACTAAATCGACTATTTCTCGAAATCCCCTTCTCCTCTTAGGCCCGGTTTTTCAGTACAAGTTCAACTCAATTTGTCAGTTAAACTAAGCTTAAACTTGTTACGCAGTTTTTCAGTCAACTTTAAACGGAGTTTAAACGTAGTTTAAGCGCCCAATTTGGCAGGGCTAAACTCTAACTAGTTAACCAGTCAGCTGTTTGCATATTTGATGGTTTTGGTTGTGAAACAATAAACTGAACGCAATTAAAAAAGGACGATATTTTTATATTTAATTAAATAGCGGATATATCATCTGACGAAAGTGAATATAGTGATGCGAAATCCTAACTATTACAATACTGGAGAGAAGCAATGGCGTTGAATATGTAAGCAAGTGTCATCTGTTGCCGTATCTAGATAAAAAAAAAACCAATGTTGCCGTATAAAAAGCAAATCTTAAAAGCGGCCTCTCACTGAAAAACCGCTCTGTAGTTTAACTGGAGTTTAAATTTATGCCGAGTTTAAGCAAACTTAGTTTAAACTGAGCTTAACCAAGGACTGAAAACCCGGGCCTTAGTCGCATTATCCATCTAGCTCCCATATTTCTAAATTTCTAGCTACGAAGGGCTACCCTTGTTGCATGTACGCCAACTGCTAGGTACCTGATCTCGTGCATCGCAAGCTCGTGATATTTCGAAATTTCCGCCAGGGTTACACTTTCTTGGACGTCAGAGTCGCAGTGCAATTGGTTATGTGGGTGTATGGGGTTGTTACTAAACAGCAACTGTGCTTTACAAATAGTCAATTAAATTAAATATGTTTCACACTTTTATTGTTGCTGGCAATAGCTGATTTGCTTAACTAAATATTGCTACAAGCTTAACACAGACTCACTGCATTTCTTTCTTCAAACAAAATCTGCCTGGGGCTGGAATTTAAAAATTAATAAAAAAGAAAACTTGAGAGAGTTTTGACTCGCCTTCTCTGTGGCGCGGTTATGAGTTCGGTTCGCTCTCGAGACATATAAAAGTCATGGATATTGCACTGTCTTCCTCATATGAGTTGATAGCTTCAGATGTAAACACGATCTTTTTTGAAACCTTGGAGAGATTTACAAGTTTTAGAGTACAAAATGTCAACGCCAGATATAAGTATTATGAGTTCCAATGAGATTATATCCAAGGATATCTACAATGCTCTCAGCGACCAAAGCGTAAATGACTTCGAGAATAGCTTCGCGTCGTCAGAAGGTCCAGAGTGGCTAACAAAATCCTATTTGGAACGTTGTTTACGCATACATCACAACGATAAACACTTGAGAATACTCCGATGGGATGTAAGGCCAGCGCTCGCAAAAGGGGAAAATTATGGCGGTGTTATGACGCGCATACGCGCCGATTATCAGCCATTAAAGGGGCCCATCGCTACCGGTCATTTTATAGTGAAGACATCGTTCGAGGCAGATGAGTTTTCGAGTAAAATAATGGAACCTTTTGATATATTCAACCGCGAAATTAATATCTACGAACAAGTGTTACCAAAGTTGAACGCGCTGCTGCATGAGATTGGCGATGACGACCAAATCTTCGCCGAGACAATGGCAGTTGATCGCAAACGTTCAGCACTCATTTTTGAAGATCTCAGTGTACGTGATTTTACAATGCCAAATCGTTTAGAGGGTTTAGATATGCGTTTGTCCAAGATGGTGGTACGAAAGTTAGCTAAAATGCATGCAACATCTGCAGTCTTGAATGAGCGTGAAAATGGGTGCCTTGAAAGTTATGATCGTGGTTTCTTCAACCGTCATACGGATAATTATATGCCTGGCTTCGAAGGGTTTTTTATGGCTTGCTGTCGATGTGTAGCCCTATGGGAAGGCTATGAGCATTATGCGCATAAACTAAAGTGTCTTCAACCGGAATATGTGGCGCTAGGCAAAAAAATGTTCGAGCCGTCAATGAATCATGTGAATGTCTTGGCACATGGTGATCTTTGGACAAACAATGTGATGGTGAAATATGATAAACACACTGGCGAGCCGTTGGATGTGGTAATCATTGACTTTCAATACTCCGTCTGGGCTTCTCCTGCTTTGGATCTGCACTACTTCATAAATACTACATTGAATGAGGATTTGCATTTGAATTTGCACAAACAAGACGAACTCATACATTGCTACTATGAAACATTCTCCGACACGCTGCAGAAGTTGAAGTATCAGTCTTATATTCCTAGCCTACACAAGTTCCATTTACACCTGGACGAAAAGAAATTTTACGGTAACTTTCATAAATTAGGAACAAAAATTTGTTACGTTTAAATACTAAAAATTAAAACTAAACATTTCTTACAGCTTTCCACACCACATGCGTTATATTGGCAATTCAACGGAATGTTGATAACGAGGATGCCGATTTCAAAGCAATAATGCAAAGTGATGAACGTGCGACTCGTTTCAAGGACACATGCTTTAAGAACCCCTACGTTCACCGGATCATCAAACAGTTATTGCCGTTCTATGAGCGACGAGGTTTATTAGAACTGATGCAATAATCACAATTGTTTTTATGTGATCGTTAGTATTGCAAACAGCATAATTATTGTTTCTATTACACACATACACTTACTACATTTTTACTTAAATAACCTTTGTTATCGTAGTTTTACTACACCATCGCCAATAACAATTCATGAAGCGTTTACGAATTCAAGCATTTTTATGAAATAACTAGAAAACCCGACCGCACTTCGCTGTGTCCCAGAACCTATAACAGATGGTGTCTGAATTTAATCGTTATCAGCCCGATTCTAAATATCCGCTCGGAGTCCTTTCCTTGTGGAAATTTTTGTTCGGAGGGAAAATTTCTGCCAATTCTCTTTCGCTAGTGAACAGATAAATTGGCGGAGAGGGATTTCGAATTTTCGAATTCAGCTGTGTTGCTATTTTATTTCTTGTTTTGGCACTACTTTTTGTAATCAATGAATGAAAAATAATAGTTCTTGATAAAAAAGTTGTTAAATTAAATAAATTAACAATAAAAATGTAGTGTTGCCTTTCGAATGGTAGCAGAAGAAGAACCGAAGATTCTGTAGCACAGGAACCTCAACAGAGATCTATAAGAACACACATGAGTTGCCGGAATCATTGTAAGCGGAAACAAACTTATTTTTAGTACATTTTATTGATTTAGTTGTGTTGCAGATTAATTAAAACTATAGAATAAATAAGCTCGTATAAAAATATTTGTTGGACATTTTACCAACGCGCACACAACAGGCCAAAAAGCAGTTGTAGTTTCGCCGATTGAGCTCCTATTGATAAAACTTGTATCATAAACAAGAGAGTGCCTTTTTCCATTCCACAATACATTTTGCTGGTGGTCCTGCCGAATTTAACTCTTCCGCATTTTTCCAAAATCTATTCAGCGCTTTCTTTCTTCCTTAATAGAAGGCGCGGGAATTTCCGGCTGCCCTTGCATAAGTTTATACTTTCAGCTTATTTATACTTTTCGTTCTAAAAACACAGAAGCAATACGATATTAATGTATAAAAGTAATTTTTTTTTATTTAAAGTTAAATTTACTTACATTTTGTTCAGCGCTCTCTTAAAATTGCCTGGCGAAATATCTCGCAAAAAACTGTTGTGTATTCTCCCTTTTCTTTTCATTTGTGATACCTACTTTACTCGCCAAAACACTTTTCGCTTTTTCGAACATCGTTTAGAACAGGCGAAGAGCGAGAAGCGAACAAATACTTGCGGATTTTGTGTTCAGAATAAGGGAATAGGGAGTAGCGGAAAAATACGTGCGCATTTTTCGTTTAGAATCGGGCTCCGAAATTACCTTAGACATTGAACTTAATCACATCGCTTATTGAAGCACTCATTAGCACCTTTCTATTGATACCCATATTGTACTAACACATTTTGGGTCACATATCGACCGATATCTAGTAATGAAACGGTACAAGTTCCATTGAACTCCATTCAGCAGTTTTTGAGTGATGCGCGCCCATACATACAGACAGACAGACAGGCAATCAAAATTTCTAAAAACGGTTGATTTGGATTCTATTGGCTTAATAATGATGATATTTCTTGAATATCTGCAATGTACAGATATCCACATTAAGCCAGCCGCTGACAGCATGCTTATTTGACAACATGTAGTATGTGAATTAATTTGTATGTGTCATTAATTTGTTTCCATTAACCTTTTGAAAACCATTGAACGAAAAGATCACAACAGTTCCAGTTACTATTTCACACACATTTGGAATGCGAGCATACGGAATATATATAAATTATGTGGATTTCCCATTTCTGCGCAAATACTGATTAGGTAATGGCTCTGTTAAAGAAACTAAAAATTTTTTTTTGAATTGTGTTCGACGCCACATAAAACTTGTCGGGAAAGGACGTATATTGACATTTACCTGGGAGAGAAAGCTGCAAGTTCATGTTGGGGAGATTTCAAGTGAAATTAGCTGATCGGCATTAAGCAAAATAGCAACAAAAACTTCAAACTTTGTTATTAACGAATGAAAACAGCAACAGCTGTTTCACTTGGAAGTGTTTACAAATTTCTGTTCCTTATGCTAATCGGAAAAATGAGGTCAACAAATTTTCTATGGTGTAAAAATATTTTCCATGTTGCTGTGCCAATCGCCATGGGCTAGGGTAAATTTTGACATTCATATTCACCGCGCAAAATGTCAGAATTTTCGTTCGCACTGCCAAAATTTACAATTTCCAAGCAATAGACACTGGGCGTTAGAATGCTTGCAAGCTTTCTCGCCAAATACACCTAACGATTGGCACATATGTACATACTGCATTTGTTTTTGAATTTACCGTAATATAGCTTCTAATCTTCCATTTCTCAATAAATTGGTTGAATTCTACTAATATGAGTATGTAATTTTCTGTATAAAGGACTAGGAGATTGTAGATGATATGCATTCAAAGTGGAATTATTAGCTTCCGATATATTTAGAAGTAATAAAACTTCTACTTTGAAAATTTCCGATCCCTGTAACAATTAGGAATAAATACGTATAAGTACCACTGTGCAAATAAAACGATTTGCGCACCATGTATTTTAATATAATACAATGGCAATATCTTTTCTTTTTCTAAACTGAAATTAGATTCAAAGAAAAAAGCAAAAAAAAATCTATACGGGTTAAAGCAAACGACATTTGATGAAAATGGTTAACTTATACATTCAAGCGAATTGTCAAATAAGCATGTTTACTTTTTTTATTTTGGCTACTTGGCTCACTGTTACACTGTGCAGATATCCAACTGTTACGATTTTATTATATAGTACCTGGGTGACCGAGCCTTGCTCGGTATTTTTCTAATTTGTCGCATAATCTTACAGCATAAATTTCCAAAATAGATTTCCAGAATATCGAACACTAACCACAAAAAGTCACTTAAGGCAACCCTAGGTGGCAATCCTACTTAAAAATATCCTGGTTGGTTTACGGCCTCAAATACCTTCCGTTTGATACCCATATTGCCATATATTGCTTAATATTTAAAAAAAAATCGGAAAGGTGGCAGCCCTCTAAGCTTCCTTTAGTGGCAACATCCAAGTAGAAAATCTAAGAACGAAGCATACTATCCATCTACCAAATTTCATCGAAATCGGTTTAGCCGTTCCCGAGATAGTGGTCGATATCTGAAGGAATAAATAAAATGCGGTCAGGTGGCAACCCTACTCGAAAATACTTTGGTTGGTATACGGCCAAAAATACCTTTAATATTTAAAAAAAAATTATATAAGTGGCAACCCTGTGAACCACCCCAAGTGGCAACACCGAAGTAGAAAATCTTAAAACAAAGGATACTACCCTTATACCAAATTTCATCCAAATCGGGTAAGTCGTTCCTGAGATAGTAGTGGATATACAAATATACAACTATACAAATATACAAGAATAACTTGTTTAGGGCCACTTTCATAAAGACCGGTTAAGCCTAATCGGCGATTAATTTGACAGCTAACCGTACAAAATACGTCAATTGAACTCCGGTTAGCAGTTACCGGCTTTTATGAAAGCGGCCCTTAAAGTTATAAGATAGAGATTATTGGTTGATTAAATTTTTGAGAGAAAAGTAACAATCACAAACAAATGTTTTTCAGTGGTATGCAAATCCGCACTCCTGCTTTGGTGATCAATTGCTTTAACCACATAGACCTTCAAGCATTGCTTGGATTTGTTAATGTTTCACTCAATTCTTACTTTCTCATGGCTACAGAAACAGTCCGGTATGGAGCTTGGAGGGGGTGCAAAAAAAATATTAATCAATATGGCATTATTTCTACTACGTAAAATATTTTATGTGAAATACAGCCATAGAATTTTGAGAAATAAAGCCATATATCACATCGCGCAATAAATCAGAAAAAGTCACATGTTTAGTCCTATTAATTTGACATTTAGTAAAGCATTTCGGCGTTACTACTTTCGCGCCTGCGTTTTCTCCAAAAATGTAAATTTAAGTTCTCGTTTTGGTGAACAAAGAAGAGGGACTTTTTTCATTCTTAAATGATGTACTTCGTGCAAGAATTTCTCACATTTCGTTATCAATTCAGTACTTCATTTATTGTCCGAGGCGCTTTTTTTAAATAAAAGTCAATTTAATAGAACTATTTTTGATTCTTATCATTATAAAAAATTTGGAATAAAAAATTACGCAATTTTTGTTGAGAAATAAAGCCATATGGCTTTATTGCACCCCGCCCGAATCAAAGCTCAATGACTGCGGATAAATGAAGTCGACCCAGCCAAAAAGGTAAAGGGGAAGGCAAAGAAGCGGAAGGCATCTACTGAGTTAGGAAAAAAGGGTGGACCATTGGGCTCCTTTAATTCTTCATTGCATTTATTAGCACTTGAAATCATATCATTTCATTTGTCATTTCCCCAGCCGAAACGTTAGTGGAAGTACCAGTTTCGTTAACTTAGGAACACCGTTTATTATTTGTACACTTTACTATTTCCAATTTTATATGGATCTACTATACACAACGCTCCAACGAACGCTAACTGGGATATACCCGAATTTTACGTATCTAAAAAGCCGCATAATTCGAATTCTTTGATTGTTCGTTGGAGGAATGCGCGATATTTAGGATTTTGAACATTTTGTCTTCGCATCTGAGTGCCTTCTTCAGTACGTGAGATGAGATTTTCCAGATTTTCATCTCCTGTAGTTTCCATAAAAATTAGAGGAGTAAGGCACGTGGCGGCGATGACACCTGAAATATAGAAACAAAGGTTTTTTAACATTTTTTTAGAGAAAACGCTTCAGTTTTCAAAATCTTATTTCCTTTTTGAGAGTTTTTAAATCCATTTTACAGGATACGATTCCCCGCCCACAGAGCATTTTTACCATACAAGCCTAATAACCGGTTGTAACACTTCCCTTGCTCTCCTACCTTCTACACCAGATATCAATCATTCGTCCCTATTCTTCTGACGAGAGGGCAGGCTTGGTTAGAACGCATATCAAGAACGTCACTACGATTTCGGACTGTCAGGTTCAACCGTCAAAGTCCTGCCCAACTATAAGACATCTCCATTAACCTGGGAAACAAGAAAAGCTAATATACATATACATACATACATATCTATTTTTCCCGAGTATACACAATTAGCCACTTCACTAAAAGGAGGCACCGTTATCTGCCTTCATTTGATCCGCTAGTGTACCGAGGGACAATTACCATAATCATAAGTCAAAATCGTTTGGAGTCCAATTATACTCTATGTATAAGTGGAACGTAACCTGCTACGAGAAGCTCCTGGCACTCTGGAAACACTTAGCTCTAGCTCTGGAGGAGCCGCATCGGCTTAACAAAGATAGTTGCAACTATCTCAACAATAAGAATATGCGAGTATAAACTGTAAGTCCTAATTTTGTATTGGATTATTTATCACCTTGTAAGCTGTTTTTAATTAGCTCGATGTTTATGTCCTTCAAGGTTGGTATTTCACCCTCGTAGTGAAGTTTATCCAGTGTCTCCTTTAATATACGATGGTATTCTCGAACTAAATACTTGAAATGCACTTTCCGAACATTTTCATTCAAGGAACCAAACAGGAAATAGTTCAAATCCATTGCTGGTGAGCCATAGTAAGATAGTTGGAAATCCAGCTGTACCGAATTGGGCACAAAATTAATTTATTAAAACATAATCTGACAATTATCTTCAACAAAGCTTACCATAACCGCATCGTCGGGTTCCTTTGTGTCATTATTGATGTGAAACATTAGATTGTCAATCCATAGATCAGCCATGTTGAAAACCCGAAATCCCGTCTTATGTGATTCATACATTTCAAGCGCATTTTGCAGAACCCTTTCGGCCAATTTGAACATCTTCTCAGTAATCTCTTCATAGCCCTTCCAATGTGTCAGCTCTTCAGCGACGCAGCGTATATTTACGGGAAAGAAGCCTAGGAAATCCTTACGATTGGGATTCCTAGATATGGGTGCCTCGTGAAAGGATTGCAATACTTCCGGCGTCTCTGTTGCAATAATCACAGAGCATGCATGCAACTTAGCCAATCTCTCAATAGTCGGCAATGCATAATCCAAATTGAGCAAACGGCCTTTTTCGAAATTTTCATAACCCGTTAATTGCAAGTCTTCAAGCACTAGAAATGGTTCCGGCGTCTCAGTGGTGTAATAGCAGGCTGGTGCAATTTTCGTTTTGTCACCAATGGAAGCCAATAGCTCCTCGACGCGTGGCAGAATTTGTTTGTAGGCCAAAATTTCGCGCTTGAATAATTTGCTCTTGTGGGCTACAACGCCAGTGTAGCCTTTCGGATGATCCTAAATAGGAAAATGAAAAAAGTTGAGAAAGTGTCAGTTAGGGGAGTATTTCTTTGTTTAGTTTGTGTAAGGTCGTGAACGAACGCCTTCAGCAAACCGAATATCACAACTGTAATCAGAGCTGGGCGATAAGGATTAAGATTACAAGACGATTACGATTACACGTAAATTATGATTACTGTAATCATTAATCCATCGAACCGCGATTACGATTACGTAATCGTAATTCTAGCAAACATAAATTACGATTACCGTAATCGGAATCGCACTTTCAACAATTAAGGATTACGTCATCGTAATTTCATATGTTTTAAATTACAATTACTGTATTCGTTGCTGATGATTTTTTAATAAAATACTTGTAAAAGTAACGATTATTCCTTTTCAGATCAGATTTCAGTGAACCTTTATTTAAGTAAACATTAAGTAAATAATTAAAATTAAGAAATTAATATTGTCACATTTTTCGCGAAATTCAAAGTTATATTGTATAGCCTTATTCTAAATTGGCCTCAAGCAAGCCTAATTTTTCAAAAGAAAATTCAGAAAGGGCATGGCGACGGGGAGAATAACCTTTCTACAGGTGCAGATAAAGTAAGAGGTGTGTTGAACCTTAAGGAAGCCTGCCTTAGCAAAGGATATTTTGCGAGACACTCAAAACTATTATCCGCATCATTCAAATATCTGAAAATTTGTTCGCTTATTATGTTTGAACCATTAGCTTTTTGTTTTAAATAAACTTATGAAATATATTTAACTTAAATGTTCTAAATTTTCATAGTAATCCTTATTGAAAAAAAACTTGTCTCGAAAGCACTTAGAATCGTTCAAAAAATTGCAATTCCTGCGACACTTTTTTCGTTTCCTGCTTTCATAATTCACTGAAAAATCAGGATCGCTTATTTTATCTGCAGAAAAATCAGACTGTTCCATTTCAGAACAATTTAGAGGATCCATTTTCTCTATGATGCTAAATATATAATAATAGGTAGACCATGGGGTATTTTTGAAATATTGGCTTATAAGACTCCTAACTTACATAAATGTATAAGCGTATATGAACCTATGTTGCAAAAACGCCTGATTGACTCGATAACCACCGTTATACTAACAGACTCGGCGCGTAAAGACTTGACGCTAGGCAAGTTTTTCATTAGAAATAAAATTCATAGCTTCCTATGTTCATATTATAAAATCACTTATGCTTTCACTTTGTCGGCAGTCTTAGAAATCTCTAAAATTAACAGATTTTCACTCAATTTTTTGACGTTGGGAATTTTTTGTTTTTGTAAAATTTAACAAATTACTCCTATATTATATATTTACTATCAAGTGCAAAATATTGCCACTCTTTCCCGCAGTACGAACAAGTAATTTACGCAAGCATGGTTGGCTAAAAATTGTATAATTTCAAAAGTTGTGTATGAAAATTATAGCAATTGTAATCCTACGTACATAAATTAAGGATTACAATAATCGTAATTTAAAAAAAGTGAAATTACGATTACGTAATCGTAATCCTAGTTATCTAAATTAACGATTACTACTTCGGACTGAGTAGGCAATTGAAAAGTAAAGTCCTCTCTCGACGAACGAAAATAACACTCTACAAGTCACTCATCGCACCCGTCCTGCTATATGGTGCAGAAGCGTGGACACTAACAACATCTGATGAGGCCGCTCTGGGAGTATTCGAGAGAAAGGTTCTCCGAAAGATTTGTGGACCTCTACGCGTTGGCGACGGCGAGTACCGAAGAAGATTTAATGATGAGCTGTATGAACTTTACGCAGGCGCCGACATAGTTCAGCGAATTAAAACACAGCGGCTTCGTTGGCTAGGCCACGTAGTGCGAATGAGCGAAGATGCTCCAGCCCAGAAGGTACTCTTATCGGCACCCGCCGGTGGAAGAAGAGGAAGAGGGAGACCACCACTCCGATGGAAGGACCAAGTGGAGACCGATTTGCGATCCCGCGGTGTTTCCAATTGGCGCCAGTTGGTGCAACGAAGAAACGACTGGCGAGCTATGTTGGACGGTCAAAATCGTCCAGGCGGTTAGATGACCATTTAAAAAAAAACAAAAAATTACGATTACTGTAATCGTAATCCCAGCTGTAATCGATTACGCATGTAATCCTTATCGCCCAGCTCTGACTGTAATACGTACCATTACAAAAATAAAGCAAACGCAATTATGACATAACAGTTATGTATAAGTTTTATCGAATGAACGTTGCTTCATAATAAATATTTGATAAAAAAATAAAAAAAATAATAAAAATAATAGTTATACGTCAATGTATATTTTATTTTTTGATAATTGCCAAAAAAATTTAAGTAGTTTTTAGATGATGAAGATTAGTATTACACTCCTCGTTGCATTCGCTCTTAGCGTGACAATGTGGATCTTTTTTTTGCATAAACCTGGCGCTTCAAATGAAATTTTCATAGTAGGGTTTACTGGGTTCAGCATAAGCTGAATAGAGTTTTGGAAAGGGGGGCGATGCCACACTCCCAGGCTGCATAAAATTTCGGTAATTGTTTCCTTTAGGAGACAACTGCTAAAAAACGTCCAAAAATATCGGGAGGGGTGTCAAACAACGCGGTTTGACTTCGGTATCAACAATCCGAAAGCGGATATTCGATTTTTTGTTTCAGTGAAAAGTTAATAGCAAAAAACCCAAAAATTACCCAGTTCCGATCCCAAATAGGGGGCTTGATTCAAGGTATTTATGTGCACAACACCTTTCTGCGTAGGCGGCCTTCGCCCGCGCTTCAAAAAAATAACCCTTAGCCGGTCCAACACCGGCTACGCGGTCCACAGTATTTCTGCGCAGAACACACTTTTGTACTTTTCGGTACACCCTAATATGTGATTACAACAACCACATGATAATGACAGAAAACTTTCACTTTGATTGCAAATATCTCTTCTTCTAAAAAAAAACCGCTTCCGGATTATTGTTACCGAGGTCAAAACGCGTCTTTTGATACCTTTCCCGATAATTTTGGACGTGTTTTAGCAGTTGTCTCCTAAAGGAAACAATTGCCAAAATTTCAAATTCGAGTAAAATGAAGAGGTAAAGTAAACTTTAACGCCATGGGTGGTAAAGAGGCTGTGCTTGGCACCAGCCTCGCAAAGTTCAGTCTCAATGATGAGACTTCACCGGTGCCCGAAACATGGTTGTTGTTGTTGTTGTAACGACAGAAACACTCCCCGAAGGTTTTGGGGGGTGCTGTCCAACTGACAGTCCTTGGCCGGATATGAACCCGGTACGCTCCGGTACTCCCTTGCGGTACTGCTCGACTGTCGTGGTAGCGATTTATGACCAGTGAAACCTTCTAGTCACCCCTCCTTCCGTAAGGAAGGATAAGATGGGTAATGAGAGGTAAGAGGCATCATATCCGTAGATCAACCATCGAGTTGCACGTCATTACCTTTGTGCATATTAGTCGCCTCTTACGACCGGTATGCCTACCTCGGGCATATTCCAAACCCCTAAACCGCAGGGGGGGGCCCGAAACATGGTCATATCAACCACCAGGTTTATGTACAAAAATATCCACCAGGCAACAAGGCTGTCCTCTAATGGACAAACGCACTTCCGTATCTACCACGTTTTGATAGATGGACGGTATGCCTCCAGCGTAAAAAGACTAAACAGGTGCAGCAAAAAATGCACGAGCAGTAGAAGCATGTGAGAAGTTGCTTAGAAGGCCACACTAGGAGCGAATGCAACGAGGAGTGTGTGTGAATACTAATATTTATCATCTAGAAACTATTATCGAGACAAGTTTTTCGAAAGATTTGTGGACCTCTAAGCGTTGGCTACGGAATTTCAAACAACAGTTATTTGTTGTCTTTGGTAGCAGGTCGACGTCTGTACATATTCAAGAAAAATTGATTGGAGGGATCATTATTAAGCCAATGGAATCCAAATCAACCGGTTCTAGAATTTTTATCTGTCTGTATGTTTAGGCGCGCATCACTCAAAAACAGCTGAATCGAATGAAACTTTCACCTTTGCATTACTAGACGTCTAACTTAAAATTTAAGATATCCCTTATATCGATAACTTGACGACCAATATGTGGACCATGGGTGACCTAACATGTGTTAGTACAATATGGGTATCAAACGAAATGTGCTAATAACTGCTGCAAATATCTCAACTGGCCGGGTCTTCCAGTTATAAGAAAAGTAGATAGCTTAAAGTAACGCCCCCTTTATGAAATGGTAGTTCTTCTTTTTTGTTTTTTGTTTTAAATCGAACTTAGACTTCCTTACGTGGTAATTTAGTTATCGGTGTTTCGATGCTAGTCATTTCGATGCCAATGCATATACAAATTTATATTCCTTTAAACTAGCACAACTGATCATAAATATGTTTTTCACACTCACTTTAATAATCACCGAAAAGCATCCAGTTCCGTCTTTCCGCGCCAAATTGAAAGTCACTCGGTGCATTTCGCTGGCATGTCCGCTGCCATTCTCACCATTCATAGCACTTTTCACCACAATTTCATGCACTTCTAATGTATCATCTTTGAAGTACTCCTTCAGTACGTCCTGCAAAAAATCTGCTGTTATCCATTCTGGCGGTTGGTAAATTTTAGAGCCTGTTCCCATCGCAGCAGCAAAATGTTTTGAAAATCACAAGAGTAAACCTTAAGAAGAAGAAATAAAAAGTTGTGCTTTTTGAACTTAAAAAGGTTGTCATACATTTAATTATAATTTTCTAGTAGTCACCTGACTGTAATAACTCCCCTTGCGCTAATCGGTTGTCAATAGACAATTTACTTGCTCAGTTTTTGCTTGTGATTTGTATTGCTTGCGGATCGAACTGCTTTGCTTTTCTGTGAATATTAGAATCATACAAGCGTAGCGATAGTCTTGGCTCTCACATGCTTATCGTACATTTTATCGCTTAGTACAGCGTTTACATTGTATTTGTTGGTAACCTCATTATCTATTCATATTTATACAGTTCTAATGCACAAAACACCATACGTTCCATTCAATATCAATGCGTTGTACTCAGTGGCAAACAATGGGCCGAACTGTTTTGTGGAGCACGAACAGCTGATTTTGATTAGGAAGCTTTTGGCAAAGCTTTTACTATTAATTTTTTCGAAGCGAAAAAGCTCCTCAAAATGTGGTCGGTACAATCAGTCGTCTTTTATTATTTTATCATATCCAATAAACAGGTCTTTCGTGATTTATGTCACACTAGTTTTCTAATCATCGGCTTAACTGCGCCTTTTTCGTACAAATATATATACATACAGATAGCTATATATGATATTCATGTTACAGGAATGATTCAACTGCCGGGGATTGTCAATATGTTATCAAATAATAAATATTATTAAATTGAATGGTAATTCTATACGACGGTACGCAACTGCTAATATACGGCCAAAAATATCGGGAAGGGTATCAAACGACGGGTTTTAACCTCCGTATCAAGAATCCGAAAGCGGAAATTAAATAATTTGTTTCAGTGAAAAGTTAATAGCAAAAACCCCAAAAATGACCCAGTTAGCAGCTACGTGCTAATAGAATTACCAATTGAATTTATTCAATTTTCTATTGTATGAATCATATCGTAATATTTTGATTGATATGCAAGGTCTTCACATATTTTCATTTCCTCGTTAATGTTGTTGCTTCCCCCCGATTCCGATTTAATATTCGATTTTTTTTTATTTGAATGTAACATCTCTAAGAAAAATAGATAGACGGCTTTTGAACTTTAAAAACTGCCTCATAAACATAAATTTTGTCAGAAAAGTTGTATTTATCAAGCTGATACAATTTAAAAGCTCTATAAAAAAAATTCGAAAAATTCGAAAAAAATGAATTTAAGGAAACTTTAGCATAATTGAATCATTTAATTTGTAATTTAAATATTTTGCCATCAAATAAATTGCACTACCATGTATACGATTCAGTATTATTAAATTATACGCGTTAATTGGCCTATCCTTTTTAATATTGATTTGATATTAAAAATTAAATAATTTTTTATTTAATTTAAAGTTAGAAGTTCGGCAAACAAGATCTTTACTTTTCGAAATGGAAATAAAGTTCATGGACACTATTTCTCTTTCAAATATTTAATTATCACAGTTTCACGGCGGTGCGATATTTTACGTCGCGTGTTTGTTTATCTCCAAATTCTCACTGTATACTCGCCTGCATTTAAAATATCTAAAATGATATCTTTCTAAATTTTTCAAATAAGTTTTAGAATATGATTTGAATTTAAAATATTCAATATTGTGATTTAACATTGTTTAAGAAAGCGGAGCAGGCGAAAATATTATTAAATATTTTTATTTTAAAATTTAAACTTAAAATTATTTATTAAAAATTTAAAATTATTTAAGACGGACCGCAGGCGAAAATTTAGAATAAATTATCACGCGATTTTTAATTCTAAATTTTGATTTAATGCTGTATTAAAAACGTAAATATTTGATTGAATACATTTGACATTTATTAGCAAATTAATTTTTTCCATATACATTTGATAAATTGTACATGTATATGTAAGTCATTGGAAGATTTTTGTTGTACTGCCAACAACTTGCCTGCAGTAAGGGCAGAGAGTGGGACACTTGCGGCATTTTTGAAATAATTTTAAAAATCACATCATATTATAAAACTAAAATTTGGAAAAGATATCGCGTGATTTTCTGTCGACATGCTGTAGGCAGTATTGAAGCTATTTCCATAAGAATTAGGAAATAATGTTAATGACTACACCTCCCAATTTTTGACGTTATTTCCAGTGATCTTGATACCTGTCAACACTTTTTGCATCTTAACTTTAGGTGCGAATACTCAAATCCCGGCGTTATTAACACTGGAGTGCACGCGCGGCCTACTATAATAAACCACGGTTACATTTTTGTTGATAACAGCGTTGTATGTTAGAGCGGCGCAGTTCCAGGAAAGCCCTCTGCATTAACTTGCCGTCAAGTCAGTACCGTGCGTATTTCTGTGGATTAGCGGAAAAATCTCGGACTATTTTAAAATGATCTATTAGAGTAGGCCACTCGTGCATTGGTGTAAAAAAAGGGGCGCGTGTACTCTAGCGGTAATTGAGATCCCGAAAATCAATCACGAGGTTGTAAAAAGGAAAAACTGTCACCCCTAATATATATCTATATACATATATAAACATATACAATTAACACCATATACATACATACATAGAAATATAAAATGCTTATAAAAGCGGTACAATATAATATTTTTTTTATTTATGGCTCTCGAAAATATGATTCGCAGTACATTAATCTGAAAAACCAATGGAGAGGAGAATTTAAAGGCGCTCGCAGCGCATTATACCTCTAGAAAAGCCTTCGGGTTACTGCTACCGTAGTATATCATCCATGGTGTGTACCTCACACCGATCTGATTGGCTGATCTCCGGCAGAAGAATTTTAGACCTCATAAACTTTTTTTCATATTTTTTAAGAATTTTTTCAGAACCTACCTGCTGAACGCTCTCTGGTAGTGCTTTTGAAACCCACATTATGTAGTTTTTTGTTTCACAGAGCTAATGTTTGTTTAACTTATTTCTGTTTGTTAAGCCACTTGTAATTATTATTGGAGCCTAACTACAAAACTTGGCTGCCAGTTAAGTTGTTCAGCCAGTTGCTTTTATATTCAAAGTATATGAAAAATAGATCACATAAGTTCATACATTCCTACTTTTTCATCAAATGGCGCTTAACCGTCTAAACGGTTTGGCCACCCAACATAGCTCGCTAATCATTTCTTCTCTGCCAATTGGAAACACCACGCTTTGAAAATATTATAATTCTTAAATTCAAACTTAATTCGAAAAAATTCGATGGCAATTTGTAGTTTCAAAGATACCAAGGCGAATTTATACCAGGCGATATCACGGCGAATTTGTTGCTGTATACACACACATACTTCATGTGTTTTGTTTTTCCTTAGGCGGCTTCTCCTGTCAGATTGCATAGAATTTTTTTATTTTGACAGAAGAAGCCACTGCTCATATGTTCTTATGAGATCACCTGTAAGTAAATTCGCCTTGAAAGATATTCAGATCAATGTCGGGAACCAACCAAAGGTAACTACTCTAAGAGGAAAATTCCACAGTACAACTTTCTCTTAGTCTTTCATAAAATAGTATGCTCAAATTAGTAATGCCTTTAATCTTTTCAAATGAATTTAATCACAAAAATAATAAATATGTATAGTATGTGTAAAGAAAAAGTCAGTTCACAACTTCAAGAAATATTAAAAATAAAAAGAAATTATAGCTATTCGATTTGACTAAAAAAAAAATTATGTACATAGGTAAAAAATAATTCCTAAGCCTATTGAAAATCTAAAGCGCCCCTTCTATATAGAAATGGTAAAATATCAAGCATAGCGCGCACATATAACGGATTCGTATAAGCCTTGTGTCGGAATTTGTCGCCGTCTTCACCAGGTTGTATTAGCTTGAGCAGGCTAGCGTCTTTATCTGATGGCAGGAGTATCAAAACCAGATGTGTGAATGCAGTGCTGTAGCCTATTTTAAAAAGCGAGATATTAATAAAATCCATAAAAAGAAGAAAAAACAACTAAGGAATTTCGACTAAGCCGAACGTTATATACCCAGCTGTTGGTTTTAATATTAACCTTCGAAAGCAGAATTTCGCTACTAGGGCTGAGGTAAAATATATTCTGCCAAGGAACAAACTAGATTATACTCTATACCGCCATGAGGGTCTGTCTAGATAATAATAGATATATCACTGATAGCCAATGCTAGCTAGGGCCATTCTAAAGTCGAGCTTAATTTTCTAATCGGCAGTATTGGTACTTGATTATTTACACAGATATGCGTTTTGACAAGGAAATAAGTACTTATTGATTATCATTTAAACTCCAAAAACTCTCCTGGAAGTGGTCAGTCCTTTGCCAGTTAAAGATTCAGTAACCCTTCCGGTAGTGTTTGGGGTTAACAACATCACCCAGTGCTAAGGAAAACAGAATAACAGTTTTAAATTTAGATTCCGAAATTGGGTGCCTAAACTATTTAAGGAACTAACTACTTTCACATATTTCTGAATGAATAGTATGTCACAATAGGCCGATGCAAACCAATTCCAGCACTTGTATTCCAAAAGATAGTATTTCTTTTTTTAATTTAAATTTCTCTGTTACAAAATTTTGTAGTTATCCAGGACGTAAGGGCTATTACAGAAATGAGGTGAAGGTCCTATATAACCATTAACATTGATGAATGCAAATATTGGTTAAAATTAACCAATATCATAAGAAATATTTTCTTTGGTCGCCATAACCAATTATAAACGAGAAATAATTTTTTTTTTGTTTATCCAGTTTTTTTTTGTCATTTCTGACTAGATGTACAGGATTTTTTTTGGTAAGTTATAAACTCTTCATAAACAGGTCTGCAGAGCACTTTATATACTCACTTATATTAAATGATAGTTTTGCCCTAAAACGAATGCTTGCTTAAAAAATGTGGAAAATATATCTGATATGCCAAAAAAAATCTTGATAATGGTTATTCTAAACCAAAAAATATATTTCTCATTTATATTGGTTATGGCGACCAAAAAAATATTTATTATATTAATAGTTGAAAATTCCAAAAATAGTACAAAGACCATTTTTGCGTGACCTTTTTGAAAAAAAAAGAAAAACAATTCTTTTTAGTCCCTGGTAGTTATCGCCAGAAGAAGTTTAAAAATTTGTTCTTTCAAATGTGGCCAGTGTCATTCCCATTTTGTTGACCACACTTTAACTGTATTAATAACTGAATTATCATACTTTTTGGCATTTTTTCAATCCGAAATAAGTGGGCAGAGTTCCCTGTGTATTAATTTTATCAAAATATCTAACATTTTACTCAAGTTGTAGTATTGTAAGATCTACATCTCGATTCCACAGTTAAAAGGCTAAAGTTATGTGCAGCTGGGTATAAAACTAAACAAGTAATAGTGATTTCCTTTCACTCACCCCAGAAGCCGTATTTCAGCATGCTGATGTGTAAATCACGTAGTTTAGGTGGAGCTTTTGCGTATTTAAACAGCTTCAAACACTTGAGCAGATGAGTATGGTAAATAAGTACAAAATTATCAAACTCGGATATACGCAAATTGCTCATCACCGAACACACAATCAACGCCCATAGATCTTGCGCTGGACTACCCCATTTGCATAGTTGAAAATCCACAAAACGTATTTGATTTACCTCACCATTAGAGGTATAGTTCAACATAATATTGCTGGACCAAAAGTCTCCATGATTGAGAACTTTGAATTCATTGGGTTCGGCACTGAAGCAACCCATTGCTGCTTTCACGAAGTGCTCTGCATCCGGCTGAAAACATACAATCATAAATTCACTCATCGTCACTACTATTGCTGAAGTCTACTTACAATGCGTTCCATATATTTCTCGTAATCCCCTAAGCCCCATGTTGCCATTGCTGCTTTAAAGCTCTTTACGCGTGCTTGATAAGACTTCGATTTGTGATAGTTGGCAGGTAGATAACTTTTCTGAAATTCCTCGGGATATGCACCGTTGGACTCGTACCAGATGACGCTTGCTGCATGGAATTCGGCAAGTTTCTCGAGTACACGCTTCATGTGCGGCATATCAAAGCCTTTGAGCCGGTTAATGTTTCGAAATTTTTTTGTATTCAAATCTTCTAAAACGATCGTGATACGCTTGGAGTTCTGTTCGATCCATGGACATTTTGGGCTGAATTTTACTTTAGTGCCTATATCATGGTAAAGCTTCTCCAAATTTGGCAGAATGCCTTCGTACATAAGTTTCTCTTTTGGAAAAAGATTCAAAGAGTTGATAATTGTTCCGCCTTTGTCATCGTCCAGCATTGTTTTAACAATATATGATTTCTGTTGGGTATAGCCATCTATAGAGAGCGGCAAGAGGCAAGAAACTTACATCAACAAAACAAAAACGCAAACACAAATAATCGTAATCTTATCAGGTTTGGCAGTCTAACGGAAATATGCAACGCTTGCAGGAGGTTTGGGGTATCAATTCAATTTAAAAGATATATCCAAGTTCTTTAAAACAAAATATCGGAATTTTATCCAAAATAACTCAGCACACTCGTATAACATATGAGGGCTAATGAACTAAATACTAACCTTTCAGTTCAATGTCCATGATGATGCGCATCATTAGCGATGTGTAATTTTCACCGGGGGGTGTGGCTGGTATTGGCGTTAACTTTAATATTTTACTGAAATTAACACCATCTTTATGCAGTATCTTCTCAAAATATTTCGCATTTATCCAACTCGGAATTTCCAATTCTATATTCGGGTTGAATTTATTACTGTTGTCCGGCATTTCGTATCGAATTTTAGTAAACTCATCAATCCTGTTAATTCGCTGAGTACTAAACCTTCCTTCGGATCTTACGTTCGAACGTTGACTACTTGTCCCGAGTAATATTTGAGTTTTAATTCGCTATCAGTTGGCGCAGTTCAACGTAGATACGCGTATCTAAACAACAGAACATATGTACTTACTGTCAACATTTCCGACCCGTTCCCCTAGCTTAAAGCAACACACACGTGTGCATAGGAATGTGAACACACTTGCTTTCTTGCTAAAAAGTTGTTTAACTTGTCTGTAACCAAAAAATCCGGCTGAATTCGGGTAACTATAGATTTTCAGATAAATTCACATTAGGGTGGGTCTTTTTTTTTGTATAAACGAGGGACATTTTCACCTAATTTTAAACATATTTAAACCAAGATTTTGAGGTGATGCCCTCGATTTTGAAATAAATACATCACAGTAAATTGTTTACTGCTAAATGCTATTAAACATAAAAAAATTTGTCCGTTTTAATTATTTCAATCCACTTGTTTCTAATGCATTTGTGATTTTTTTTATTATTTTGCAAAAATAATGCGAAACTATTTCTTCAACTTCTGAATTTCCCTACACGTTCTAGAACATCTTATAACATTTTTGTTTATTTTTGATGTTTTTTTTTTTGGTTATTTTTTGCTTTTTTTTATTTACGTGCTTATTTTTGTCTGCAACAATACCAAAAAACTATCAAAAATAATCAAAAGTAATCAAACAAGCACAAACAATCTTTTTTGATTGTTTTTTAAAATAATCATTAAAATCTGAAAACAGTGGGTAATAAATCAAAAAGTAATCAATCAAACTGGTTATCATTTCGATTAGTAATCATTACTTTACAAATATGGTTTCACATCACAAGTCTTATTTAAAAAGGTGAAGTCAAATCTTTAGATCGCCGTCAGTATGTTTTTTGAATTAACTTTAAAGTTTTTTTATTTTACACGAAATACAAAATCCTTACTAAATGCTAAAAAATACTATTCAGTCTTTGAATACTTTACTGGATATAAAAGTTTAGGAACATATGCCTCGTGAAAATAATGTTTTTAATACCATTTTGTTCCTAGGATAGCATTTAATGCAACCATTCTTTCTTTGGCTTTGAAATAAATTTTGAAATCGGATAAAAACTGCTAAAATTTTATTCTAAATCGACTGCGGGCTAATCCCGATTTTTTCTGGCTGTTTATTATTCCAATCGCCTAGGACTAATCGGAAATCGGCTAAAATGACAACACTGAATGTATTTATGTCGGCAAACTTATAAAATCCACCAGGTATCAGGTCGCAAGAATACCGAAGAATAAATGTTATTGACACATACATAGGCAATCGGTGATAAGGCAACCGAACTCTCACAATAATTTAGTACAAACTTTTAACCATTGTTTAACTTCACGTTACCACCCCTTCTTCCTCTCTCTACCCTTATATAATGAAAATGTATCTTTTTGGGATTATTGGAAGTGGCGCCGCTCTCCTATAGAAGGCGAGTTCAACAGTCCACATCCCAGGTATACTCGTAACTTAATGATTTACACGATATAGTGCAGGGGTAAAGGAATACGACGATCGCATTCTGCTAGGTTTGATCGCCGAAAAATTTGCTTGCGTCCAATACACAACAAAGGCGATCTCGAAAATCGTGAATACCTCGGAAACAGTCTAAAATGGCATATTATGATCTTTCTTGCGTACTACGGGATAAGCTGAATATACCTTATCAATGCGACTTTAGACTTGGTGTATCTACTAAGGAGTCCTGTAGTAACCCCAGAGAACAGGCAGAGAATATGCCTGTTCGCTGCTTTGTCTGAATTTGGCCACCTTCCACGGAAATGCTGCATGAAGGTGAGCAAGGGAAAGAGCTCCGTCAGGATACACCTTTCCGAGCCTTTCGACACCAAACGAGACTCCATGCCTTACGCACAGGTTCAATCTATTACAAGAAAATGCGATTGCTGGGGTCTGTTGGTCTTTGGCTTTAAGAAACACGTCGAAGTTTTGACATGGATACAGAACCTAGAAAAGTGAGTGGCAAGAGTTGGTATTTGTTGTCAAATTGAATGGTGTACCACTCTCACCAAGAAGTGATACTTTGAAGTAGACAATCGAGAAGTAAAGAAGTCTCACGGCGCACAAATAGCATGCTCTCTAAGCCTCCCAATATAGCTGTTTGAGTTTGGCCTCAAGTATTCTACAGAAAAGTTCGGCAGATGATTAAAGCTACTTGACGCTAGTTTCGAAGAAAACTTAATTAATGAACAAAGATACGTGTAGCAAAATGTATACTGCTCTTATTTTATTTTTTATATATTTAATAAATTGTACTCTTTTCCCTCCCCACTTGTCTCTTCTTCTGCATTTATCCGTGTATCTTCCTTTTTCTTTCTGCTTTTGTTTCTCCCCCAACCCCATAAACCGTTACTCTTCTTTATCCTCTTCATTTTTCTCTAACAATACCTTTATTTCAAAGTTCTATTCCTATTTCACTTCTCCTATTTCCTCTGTGGGTACTGATATGTACATAGCCTCGAAGATATATCGAATAAATTTTTATTTGCTCCTGGTACCGGTTTCTGTAGCTAGGGGTTTTTTGATGTATTGAACAGATATCTATATATAAAATATCATTAACCTGAACCAAATAAATTCCTAGCTATGCCGAATTGCTACTTAAAATACCCGGGGGGCTTTTCTGAACCTATTGTTAAAGTTTCATAGAGATCGACTATAAACTTTGGATATTAATGAAGCACAAACAAAACACAAAAAATGTGGACGTGGCACCGCCCACTTTTCCAAAATTATGTAAATCTTGACTAAAGGACATATATATCCAAGTTTCATTGGTTTAGACCAAATAAGTTCAGAGTTATGACGAATTGAAATTTTATATAGCCTGGGGGCGTGGCACCGCCCAATTTTCCAAAATTTTGTATATTCTATGCTTTAACGGTTGAGTACTTTGGACGCCTATAAAGGACACACAGACACACATTCATTTTATTCAATATTAACAATGATTTTTCTAAAAGAAATCGATTTTTCTCATAATTTCCAATGATCACAGGAAAGATTGTTCATTAACTATTGTAACGGAAAAGTTAAATATACCGCGATTAGAAAAAACCGTATAATCTCCAGCATGGCCTCCTTGAATATAGGGTTTTGAAACATTCGAAGTCGTAAGCGTTTACCATCGTCACTGTTACTTATTAGCAATCTGAGATTGCAGTCCTTATCGCTGGGAAATAATATCACCGTCATATGATTAAAAATCGCAAAAAATACTAAGGAAAAAAGGAAAATTATTAAAATGTTATTATTGGGGAACTGTTTAACATAAAACTTTACCAAAGAAGGTGGTGTTCTCACTATACATATCCTTTTGTAAATCTCTCAGCTTCGATAGGGGCTTTTTATATTTCAGCAGTTTAAGGCATTCGATAAGGCGATCATGATAGATAGCAATACATTTTTCAAAATTCTTAATACGTATGTATATCATTTACAGCTGAATTTGTTATAAAAAATGATAGATCTTCTGCTGGACTACCCCATTTGCAGACTTGGAAGTCAATCAAGCAGATATCATCAACTTTTCCATCCGACAAGTACGTAAACATAATATTACTGCTCCAAAAATCTGCAAAAATCTGTTGGGTTTGCTTTAATACCACACATGTATGTATGTAAGGTTGGGACTTACACACTTTTCTAAATATTTATCAATATCTTTTGATCCCCATGTTTTCAGCGCCGCCTTATATTCAGACGGTTTCTAATGACTCCCATAACTTGTCTCTTTAACAACATTATAACTGAAAATATCAGGATATGGACCGTTCTGCTCGAAATACACCACTGATGCAGCATGAAACTCTGCCATCTTGCAGACTCCATTTGCATTTCATTTACGTAGCTCCTAGGACATAGATCCTCAAATACAAAGTTTATTTGAATATCTCGCGTCGCGGCAAGTAAAAAGCGGGGGTCCAATTTCACTGGCTTCCCCGCTGCTTGATACAATTCTTCAAAGGCTGGCAAAATCTTTTCATACATTTGCTGCTCGTTAGGGAATAATTGTATTGTGTTCACTGCGAAGCCGCCTTGCTGATCATCTAGCTTTGTTTTCATTGCATATGTCTTATGCTTTTTGGATCCATCTATTTTTATGTACAAAAACAATTAAAAGTACAGTCGCACTCAACTCCATACATAACTCATTGTGTTTTCGCTCACCCTTCAGTTCTAAATCCAAGTAGATGCGCATCATAATCGAAGTGAAATTTTCTCCTGGGGATGCTGCAGCAACTGGAGTAAAATTTGTGATCTTTTCATATATCTCGCCATCGTTAGCTAGTACCTTTTCAAAATAGTCTGCTGTTATCCACTTGGGAACCGGTAAACTTTCATTGGGATTTTTAATTTTACCCATTTGAGCTTACAAAAACAGAAGAACGGGAGTAGTTTTGCTAATCACCACAACAGCTCTGTGTAAATTGAATTTACAAAAGCTAAATTCTCTAGATTTGAATGCCCTGAATTTAGAATCTTACGACTGTATGCGTGTATGAATTCATTTATTAATAAAATACCCCACAGGCAAAAGATGAATTGCTTAACATATATAAAGTTACTACGTGCTGTCACACGAGGGGTCGCCAATATCTTCGGTATCACCTTGGGCTGTTTTGCATCTTTCTTGATACTAGTACCGCGATTCGGACTACAGTTCCCAAATCGTTCAAAGACATCATTTGGAAATAGAATGAACAAATTTTTTCTCCCGCAGCAGAACTAGTAGAACATAGTGACACAGGCAACTAAAATCTTTTCAGAAAACTGCTTTTACAACTGTTTCGGGGTGGCTTTTGGTGTTCCTAGAAAATGATTTACGCATTGAGCTTTCGAGATATAAACGATCCACTTGGGAACCTTGCTTATGCCTTTTCATCTTGAGTGAATCCCAACACTCCTTGTTTTTGCTGCCTCCTATAATCTCATATTAATGGCGACTTCAACGTTTTTCGGTACATCACATCTTTTGAGGGTAGCTAGGCTCAGAAGCAGAAAAAGTGTGTTGCTCTTTGTATTAAAAATTAGCAAAAACAATTTTCCTTTACATAAATACGAGTATTTCCAGTCCATTTCCTATTTGTGTCTAAAGCTTTTATCGTCGATAAGAAAGTGTAGGCCCCAGGCCCAGGGCCTTTATATGGTCAATACAGCCCTGTTTTGATTATCAAAAATAGTAAATACTTAAGTACCACTCGAATTTTCATATCTTTGATAAGTTACAGGCCGAAAATGTAATGCTTAAACGCCACTAAAATTTTACTTTTTGATTTCGGTTTAATATAATCTACTACTGACCCTTTCAACTAATTTTCATACGATGATATTTGGGCTGGCATAATTAAAAAAAATTAATTTCAAACAAGATCTGGTTTTTGTGCGAATGTCTCACTAACGCTTTGTCAGAACTTAATTGAGCAAAAACAATAGTGTTCACTTGCGGCTTATACGAAACGAGATATAAACTTATATACATATGTACATATATAAAATTAACGAACCCATGTCCGCCCGTTCGTCTGCGAACACGACAGCTTGAGGATGAACGTCACCCACTTCTTATGTATCGAATATTTTAAAAAACATACACAGTTAAAAATTTTTACCTAAATTTTAAACCATTTGTCGGTTTACTCAATTTTTTTAACTTTTTTGTAAAAAATTCTGAAAATTAACTAAAAAAAACGTCAAAAATTTTCGTTTGTTGCTTTAAATTTTATCCTCTAATCAAAAATAATAATAATTAACCAAGAATTATTATCAACTGGTCTTGACCTCGTTAAATTTACAAAAATTTTTTCATTTACTTTTGAAAGTTTTTTCAAGTCATTGAATTTTTCTCAAAACAGTATTGTGTGCGCCTTAACTCCTGTCAACTGGTATTCACATTCATTTTCTCGGAAACTGACACAATTTAAATTCTAAACTGAATTTGGCTTGAACATAGGTATATGTAGCCCTGAAAAGCTTAAAATTTAAGCTTCAATTTTTAGTTGTGTATAAATAGTAATTATTCAGTACATAATAAAACTATAATTAACCAATTTAGTGTGTGGAAATAAATTGTGAATGTTAGAAAAGCAAATTACATTAGTATTATCAAAATATTTCATGACAAATTCCGCACGCTGATCGTTGACGAATATAATCCAATTCTATTTGACTACCAAAATGTACATGCAAGAAGAAATGCGACAAAATAAATTTTTTTTAAAATGGTTGTGGAATCGCCACTTTTGATCAAACCCATTTTTAAGTTTCGCTAGCCATGACCCGAAGAGTAGTTACAATTCCGTTAATATATATGTACATACATACATACTGTGGCGATTATTCTCAAGCATGTACTATCCCTAACTCAATAACACTCCCACCACTAGTTAAACACAACAGAGATGACGATGGCTACTCTCATGCATGCAAGCGTGTACCTAGGAAGAGGAAGAGAGATGGCGCAAATGTTTGGAATACAAGGCAAAGAGGAGATGCCAATAAAAAACACCGACTTTTCGAGAATACGAAGAGCGAACAACCAAGAAAGTTCTCGGTGCGTAGGCAAGCACCCTGTCGGACTATATAAGGCGGTGACCAAGCAAGGCGGGTTGATCAGTTTATCTTCAAGTTTTGTTCAGTGAACTACTGCGAAGTTACCAAACTCTCAAATTTGTTTTGCGTTTATTACTAGTAAATAAAACTAGCTATTAGTTACAATATCTGTGCGTATGTTTATTTGACTTTATAGTGATGGACCCAGGATTGATAATCAAGGAATCATCGAATTTGTCACAATACATTACGTATAACTGGAAACTTTTTGGTGAGAATGAGCAAAATCAGTAATTCCAACTTCTTTGCTAAGCCTCACAGCTGGGTATATAATGCACAGTTACATTCTAACTTCGACAGCCTTAGTTGTTTTTAACAATGTTCGTTGGCGACGGGCTATCTTATATATAAATAGACAAGATGAATGCAATGTAGAACCGTTTTCTGCTAAACTATAATTCTAAGGTATACAAATTGTATATGTATAGATAGGAAATTTTGAGGTGTACTTTTATCCATAAATAAAAAAAATTTAAAAAATCATTTTAATATAAAAAATTTAACATAAAAGTCACACCACTACACATTCACTTATTCACACTATAGACACGCTGTGTGTGTGTGTACTTGCTTTTTGTGTACTATGCTGAATCGTGAGCATGGCCGAGGAGCTGCTTTGTAGGAAAAATTAAGAGCCTTAGTAGTGTGAGTAGACTTGCCATGCATGGTTTTGTTTTTGTATTCGTGTGGTCGGCTCTCACTGTGAGTGCGAAGAGTTGGTAGTGGACCAATGAAAAATAAGTATTCGCACTATAGACACTCTGTTGTGTCATGCATTTTTGCTTTAGTTGTTGTTATTGTATTGATTACTGGCTACGAAGCCCAGTGTCAGCTGCTCTCCTGAGAGCACGAAAAGTTGCTTTGTTGGATACATTAAGCAAGCAATGTAAAATATGAGCAAATATGTAAAATTCATTGCTGATACCTACAAACAGGGTTTACAAAAATAAAATAAATGATTACTCATAAAGAGTATTAAACACCGAAGAAAATTAAAGGAAAATAGAGGAAAGGAAAAGAATTGAAAGGAAGGAAAATTAAAGGAAAGAAAAGGAAAAGGAAAAGGAAAGGAAAGGAAGGAAAGGGAAGGGAATGGAAAGGATAGGAAAGGAAGGCAAATTAAAGGAAAGAAAGGAATGGTAAGGAAATGAAAGGCAGGGAAGGGAAAGGGAATTAAAGGAAAGGTAAGAAAACGAAGGTAAAAGAAAGAAAATAAAAGGAAGGGAAGGGAAAGGAAAAGAAGTTTGAGGAAAGTAAATAAATAATAAAATAAGAGAGTAAAAAAAGAAATCAAGGAAAATAAAAATATGTTAGAGGAAAGGAACGACATAGAAAGGAAGAAAAAAAGGCGGATAAAACATACCTACAGCAAAAAAATAAAATAAAATAAAGTTTATTGGTTGAATTTCAACCACTGGGCGAACTCTAGTTCAAATAAAACTTTTAATTGACGTCGTAGACCAAATCAAACAACTGATATGCGTTTATAGCGTTTATATCATCGCCCTCTTACCAAGAACATGAATGTGCCCTAATCAGAATGTTGGGAAATTCGGTTTAAAACTTGGTTCCTTTCCAAAAATCAGTATATTTTCAACAGCCTAGGTTTTTTGGATTGTAAAACAATAAGCTTTCCTCTCATGCATGGTATTTAGAATTTTAGTAAAAGATAGATCATCAATTGATTTATCCATTATTTCAAATTTGAAAGAAGTACACATTCATGTTTCTAACAAGAGAGCGACGCTATCTTACTCTCAAATTTACTCTGCTAAAAAGGCTATAATAATTCTAATAATATTTTTACTAGTATTATTCGAATAGTTAAACAAATATCACTACATCTTATGCACACATTTGTACACTCAAACATACATACATATATACAAAACGATAAAAACAGTGAATCTCGCTTCCGACATTTCTCGCATTTCAATAATAATATTCGAATAATATTATTCGAACATACGGATAAATTATTCGAATAAATACTACTCGAATTTTTTGAAACGAATAGTATTATTCGGTTATTCGAATAGTATTCGAAAATAGTCCCAGTACTAGTTTGCACACTTCAACTTATATACAGAGATCAACTCTGATTCGTCGCATGTTCCTTTGGGGTCATCCAGGGTTCATTCTAAGCGAATCGCATTTTTTGCTGGGTATACTGGTATGTATATTGGTACAACAACTAAGCAATATTTTATTTTTATTTTGTAAAAAAATAAAAGGCAGTGGTTGTAAAATGTATCTATGAATATAAAGTATAAGATAACTTTAAGAGGACCGCTTTCTCTAAATATAGATAAACTGTGCGGGCCTGTTTAATGACGGTGAGTGTGTAATAAGACTTCTACTTTTTAATTGGAACTTAACTCAATCTTGGCTGAGGCCTACAATGTGACATTTCTTTGCTATAACAGACACCAAATCAAAATACCAAGTTATTCTGCATTGGTGTACTTTCTCCGCTGCCTCTGCTTCAATCTTTTTACATAACATGACCGACAGAATAAACTTGCAAATAATCCAAAGGGCATCTGAGCTGATGGTGCTTCTTCGTAATCCCTATGCTTCGACATCATACAGGACAGGCATGATAAGAGTACTTCGAACAAAAACTCGGCAGATAGGAGAAACAGACGTTTATTTAAAAATTTGGTTCTAATAAAAGGATCTGGTATTGGGACATGGTTGGTGCTGTAAAATATAACCTCAAATTGATCACTTCCAGTCTAGCAGTCCCCGATTATCCAACCATGGTAGAATTTCTGTTGCTGCCGTAACATATTTTGGATTTTTATACATGCTAAGTTTGATTTGGCAACAATTATTTTCCTTTTTATCGCCGCTCTTCTCCAACAGTACCACAGGCAACACTTTCGTAACGACTAAATAGGCTAGGAATATAATTTTTTTTAAATATATAACATATTATTTTTTGGTTTTGTCATTCTCAATCTTTACCAGTTAATCCGTTTTTTAGTAGCGCAACTTGAAGATTCCTTAGTTTTGGCAGGGGTCGATGATATTGTAATAGTTTTAAGTTTTCTACAAGATTATCGAAATAATAGCGCACCAAATAATCGAATTGTGATAGTTTGATGTCTGCAGCGGTCGATGATAATATGAAATAGTAGAGATCGTTCGCAGGTGAGCCATATTTCCCAACTTGAAAGTCAATGAAACAGGTATCCTTAATATCACCAAATTCATTGTGCTGGAAAAGAATATTATTTACCCAGCAATCGCCGTGATTGAGTACATTGAATTCGCTCGGTTTGTAATTCTGCTCTTGGAGCAAATGATCTACCAAATAGTAGTCGTTGTTAGCCTGGAATGGAAGGTTTGAGGACTCTTATTTAAATAGAAAAATATATTGCCTAAATTCTAGTGGAAAGGATAGTCGTAGTGGAAAATGGAAAAATGCCCAATACCCAAGTAACTCACCAACTTTTCATAATACACCTGGCCATTGTTCCATTTTCTTAACTGCGCCAAAAACGCGTCAGTTGCATTCAATTTCTTGAGAAGATCTTTATTATTAATTGAAAAAACGCCAACAGTGAGTTCCTCAGGGAACATGCCGAAGTGTTCAACATAACAAGCTGAAGCGGCATGGAGCTGTGCCATTTTTTGTAACACATGCTTGGAGTGTTCCAAGTCAAGTCCTTTGAGACGATCTACAGTTTTATAACCTCTCGGATGTAGATCTTCCAGCATAACATAATCCACACCAATGTCCCGATCGACTCGATATGCCTTAGGTGCAAATTTCACGTCCTTGCCCACTGCTCTGTACAGTTCCTCGAATTTTGGTAAATAATTGTGATACATTTTCTCTTCCTTTGGAAAGAGTTTTAATGAATTTGATATTTGCAACAAAGTTTCATTGTTAATGGGCGCTTTTAATACAAAAGGTACTGTTTTTGTAGTGCCATCTAATAGAGAAACATTAATATATTAAATTAGATACTAAGAGAAAACACAACACACATATATGCCAACCTTTAAGCCCTATTTCCAAGTGCAGACGTAATACTAATGAGGAGCAATTAACTTTGCTACCGCGACTACACTCCAAACGTGCACTAACTATTCTTTCGAAATTGTCACCAACGTTGGCGCGTCCGGCCTTTTCAAAAGTGGCTGTCTTCAGCCAGGCGGTCAAATTTTCGCTGTAATTTTCGGCGTTGCCATTTTGTATGGGGTCCATTGGGGATCTATATACCTAATTTTATTTTGTTTGTAAAATAAATTTAATTTGTTTTAAATTTAATCAAACAGACTTTAAAACTATAAAAAATGATATAAATTAATATTAGAGGAAAATTACAACAATATGAATATAATAGTATTTAGTATTTATCAAAAATGTTAATCCTGGCAAAACAAATTATTTTCTAGTGCCAGTCAAGTAAGATACAGTTAAAATTTCTTATAACTAAACAAGAGGAAAAACATGTGTATTAAAGAAACATATTCTTATTTATCAATTATTATGTAGTTAAAGATTTTATTAAAACCAAGGCCCCTTAACTAAAAAACTAAACCAATGTTATATTATCCGCAAGGCATTCCGTCCAAACCGTTTGCCGAAAAAAGTTTTATAAAGTTCTACTTCGGTGAGGACATCGATTTCCACCCTTGAGTATATTCAGTCAATCTGACCTTCGCATGTTCTTTATCTTCTTTTCTTCAAAAATTTATAGGAATCTATAATCCAATGAAAGTTTTATGCCCATCTGTACTAGTACACAGGGTATTAAAACTTTGTTCACAAAACGTAACGGGGTTGTGACGGCATAACTGAATCGTGGTAGGCATGACTCCATTTATCAAAGTTCTTAGGATAAGCTAAGAAATCTATTGAGTTATGCCCGTCCGTGCGCCTATATACCTGTCCTCGCGTCAGTCCACCCTTACATAATTTGAGCAAATTTTGAAATATTTCCATCGAATATCGATACACGTTTTACACTTGTCCAAGAAAAGCTGCTAGTCAAAACGGAAGCAATTATCAAAAAAGGCTAGAAATGAGATTTTCAAGTAGCCGACACAGCTCAGTAGTAAAAATTAGTAAATGTAGTTGCACCTGTTTTGTGTGAGACAAAAGTATTGAATATTTTCGTAAGCTTTCCTGTATTTTTTACACAGATTTTTCCTAATATTTGCGGATGTTTTAATGCCCATCAGTTAGCGACTGAGTCGATTGTATTTTATTTTTGTATTATGCAACTTAGTTGAGTTACTGTGTTTTAAGGGTTTATTTATATACTTATTTTGATTCAAATAATTTACGGGTTTGTCCATTTTATTTGTATTTTAGAAATCCCTTCAGCCAGCTAAAGACTGCAAAATGGCTTTAGAAGATGGATCATTGAGTAACCGGTTCGACACTCGCAATAGCTCTAGAAACGTTTAATAGTTATCTATCCTCGATCGACACTTACAATAGGGGTGAATTATATAGAACAACAACAGCAGGTCAAAGGCCTAGTGTACTAGTACAAAGTTTATTAGATTTTACTATTTTATTTACCAAGATCAAGACAGCCGTGAATCGTTCCGAAAATATGTGTTATTCAATCTGGATTATGACATAAATTCAATATGATGACGTCTGTCAGACCACAACATATAGTAAATGTAAAATCAAATCACCAGTAGTCGTAGGACTGTTATAGGGTGGATTGAATCACATACACCCATCGTTTTTGTTCACTTTTTCACCTGACCCGTTTTTTCCTAATAAATTATTATGCACTTCGATGTAATATTTTTGGGATTCTTTTTTAATAGCTGAGTGAATAATCCTGAAAAGTTGTTGATTAGGTTGCTATAATTTTTTATTTTTCAACAACCAATTTGGTCTAACTAGAATGTGTATTTTGCTGTTGTATCTGACGCCACGAATGCTGAGTTCACATCTAGATGTCGCTAATACTTATGGGCGGAGCAATGTTTTACAACGTGGTTGCATTGCATATCGAAGGGAGAAAATTGAATTTTTTTTTTCAAAAAACCCCATATACAACATACCACATATGTATATGTGTCTATATTCAGTTCCTTGTGAAAAAGATATATGTACAGGATTGCAGAACTCGTAATAATCTTGAGTACTCTGTTCAATCATGTAAAGAATACTCCTTAAGGATTATGAGAGTACTCCAAAAGAACCAATTATAAAAATTAATTTTCTTTACTCAGATTGTTGCAAAGTAATACAAACATAAATAACTAGATTCCCGAAGGTGTTCTATGAGTATTAAAAATGTTTGAGCTTAATTAAATGTCATTACTGTATTCTGCTGGAACAAAATAGTCAGAAATACTACTATGAAAAGTTCATTGGATTCCTTGAAGCAGCTTTTGAGTGATGGGAGTTCAAACATACAGACAGATAGATGTGAAGATAATAACCGCTTATGCCATGAATTTAATTTCGCGGAATATCAACCTAAGGTTTTCATTCATATCCTCAAAAAGTACTAGCTAAAGTACAAATTTCATAAAAGTAAAAGGCTAATGCTATAGCATTTTCTTACAAATGTTCATTACTTGCAATTATTTTTTTTAGTATATACATTTCATCGCTGTGGCAACAAACACGGTATTTTTTTGCAGTTTTTCTTTGTTATATTTCATTGGAACTATCTGCTTTTCTTGATTCTAAGCTTTTTTTTCCGGTTAAGAAGTAATCGAAAACATTTATACTATCAAAGTACCAGAAACAGTGAAAAACGGGTGTAGTCTTACTTACTTTTTGATTTGCTATGGATTGAAGAAGAGTGCTTACTTTATTTCGAAACTATCTAGCCGATAGCCTCACCAGCTAGTGCTAAATATGCTTTAAATTTATAAATATGTTATAAGTTTAATCGAATAAATAAATATTTCGAAACTCTTTAAGAAAGTTATCTAATTACTTTTTAATATTAGGATATATTTCCTATTTCTTGTGACTTATGTATTATTAGAAAAAATACTTAATATTACAATTTAACAAATTTCGACATTGCAAAGTTAGTTGTAGCAAAACCGTGAGTTATATTTCTGTAACAATACTACACATTGAATGTTATCAAAATATAGCCTAGGAAGGTTAGCCCGGTAATAGCGGGGACACACATTGTAGTATAGTATCAATACCACGATCTATACCACATGTGTATAACCAATGGTTTCGTGTTACTTTTAGTAGGTTTTCCAGTATTTTTTCGGTTTTGGCAATAAAAAAAGGTAAAAAAATGAATGCTATGTAAGGTAATTGCACTAATTTCCGAACACTAGCTCATTTTAAGAGAATGATAGATAAATCATCCATAAATAGTATCAAAAACGCTTAACATTAAAGTGTATGTTGTTATTGGGTACTATTTATGAGTAATTTATCTATTATTCTTACGAAATTGCCTAGTGACCGGACACTAAAGCTGGCGGAGACTAGTGGAGTTACCCTATGTATATTTGTTAAATTACGTTAATTTCTAATGTTTTGTACTGTAAATGGTGCGTAGAACCTTTACGTGATTTAAGTTAAGCCTGGGTAATGGCATCAATTTTCTGGCGCTGATACGCAATTGCGCAAAGTATTTTCTTGGCGAAACTCAATACTGTCGCTGATTAGAATAAAACCTGATAACATTTTGGTGGTGGAGATAACACCGAAACCCGATATCAAAGTTAAGCATGAGGTGTCTAAAGACGTTCGTGCGGTGCTGAACTTTTTTCTCCTGTTCGAAAGTAGTGGACAAAAAAAACAAATTATTTAAATGTTTTTTTATTGATTGCTTTTCGATGGTTTCATATATTAACCTCCCCACCTCGAAATGTGTCTCTTAGTACGCTCTTGACATTTCATGACGCTTTAACAATTTAAGGTCAAAGTGAAAAAAAACATCATAATCGGTGCCAACGCTATAAAGCAAAGCTGCGTTGCGTCACACAGATTTTATGGAAAAGTTGACATTTACGCCCTAATTCTAGTGTGATAACAACATTCGTTTTAACGGCAAATAAATAATTTTGAAACTTTTACACCCTTTTGGTGTCCTGACGGCTAAAGTTGCAGTTCAATTTCGAAACCACCAAAATAGGTGGTAACGTGGTGGTAGCGAAAAATTACATGTGTTTTTTAACATTTTTGTGGACAGAAATTTGCGGTATTAATTTTGTACACATACTAGTTCACAAGAATTAATAAACAATATAAGCACTTTTTTAGAAGTTTCGTTCGCGTTTGCATTTTATTCTCTATTGCGCATTGTTTGTTTTTGACAGCGTTGCAATGTACGCTAGAATCGCGGTTATATGAACTGCATTGCCAACGGTTAAGATCTTCGATAAACTTTCAGGTACAAAATTACCGGTTACCACAGAATTGACCCGTTATTATTGTTTACATTTAAGTTATTAGCAAATAGGTATGGTCAAACTGCAGTACCGTCAATCAAAAAAATTAGTTATAATATGAAAAAATTAGTTTTAAAATTACACCGACACAAATGCCAAACATGTATTCACGTTATAGAGATGTAGTTGTGTAAGTAGACACGGCATGCATGTTATTCTATTACTCGTGTGGTCGGCTCTCACTGTGGCTATGATGCCCAGTGTCAGTGGCTCTCCTGAGAGCACGAAGAGCTGCTTTGTTAGATATATTAAACAAGCAATGTAAAATATGAGCAAATATGTAACCTTCATTGATCATACAAACAGTGTTTACAAAAACATAATATTTGATTATTCATAGAGTATTCAACACCGGAATTAGTTTTTATATTTGTGGCTGGGTTTATGTGAATTGAAATTAAATAAAATAATTAAAAACTAAAACAAAATTTATTAAAAGTAAGGAAAGGAAATAAAAGGTAATCCCTGCCGGTAAGAAATAGTGACGTGCAACTCTATGGTTGATCTACGGACATGATGGCTCTCACCTCTCATTGCCCATCTTCTCATTCCTCACGGCGAGATGGATGACATGACCTAGAAGGTTGTAGTGGTCATACCAAATCGCTCCAGCGACAGTCGGGCATGTACCGCAAGGGAGTACCGGGTTCATATACGGCAAAGGACTGCCACTTTCGACAACACTCTAAAACCTTCGGGGAGTATTTTTGTCGCTACTCAAACAAGCATACAAGGGAAAGGAAAGGAAAGGCAACGAAAGAAAAGAAAAGGAAAGGGAAGGCAACAATAAAAA
Organism: Merzomyia westermanni; assembly: GCA_949987695.1. NCBI lineage: Eukaryota > Metazoa > Arthropoda > Insecta > Diptera > Tephritidae > Merzomyia > Merzomyia westermanni. Next base: position 1,882,030 of record OX465288.1, read on the forward strand.
AAAGCTATAAAATAAATTAAAAAAAGAGACTGTAGAGAGAAGAAATCAAAGGAATCAAAAATATATTATAGGAAAGGAGCAGCAGAGAAAGGAAGGGAAAAAAGCAAATTAAAGGAATAACAAATAATTAAAATAAAATAAAGTTTGTTTATGCTCTTCATACTGTGCAGACAGAATGTTTTCGTCTTGAATTTTAGGCAAGAAAATTACAACTTTTTGCACGATGTACACCAATTTGTTGGTTTAGTCAAGCATTCAGGCTCCACATAATCAGAGTTAAAGAAAATCGTTATTAAAACAATCACAACCCAGCATATCATTTACGGCTAATTTTTTCATTTTGAAAGCAGGTATTTGGTTGAATGGTACACAGCAGATATTAATTAAATTAAAATCACGATTAATAGATGTAGTTTAGGGCAAATAAATGATCCTTCTAGGGGCAGAACGACGGTTGACTAATATCTGAAGCTCTTTCACTTTCATATTTTACTATGCCACATTCTTTATTTTTTTGGTTGTCTCACAGTGGCAAGCATACTGTTTATTTTTCCCTTACTATTTATCAAATTTTATTTTGCACACGTAGCTTTATTGAACCGAAATACTTTCCGAAACTTAAAACAACTTAACAAATAAACTGTTGTGCCCCTTGATATGGGCTAATATAAATTTGTATATAATGAATTTATGACGTGCTCAATAAGTGAAAAGCAATAAAAATGATTTTTTTATTTACAGACTTACCTTTTGTTATTGTATAGTATGAAGTTATTGCCTCTATGTTTTTATATTTGCGACGAGCGATTGCAATGACCAAGCTCAATGTTTGCCGAGCGATTGGCTGGTATGATAGATATTTTTATTGCAAAAGCTAATTGTTATGGGTTTGTGTTAAAAAGTTGTATTACTATGTAAACACCAACAATAAACCTAATCTATATCCCTACTCTAGATCCGCAAGTCATTTAAAAAAGCGGTGAATCCCGCCCAAATGCAGCACAGTGGGGCGAAAAAGTCTAAAATACGATTCTTTGGTAAAGGTATTTCGATGTATCTATTATACAAGGTGGCGCAAAAGTAAGCTTCCGATGTTCAGCATATCGGTTGTGGCACGTGCAGTGTGTGCTCTTGCACCGTCTTGTTGGAACCACATGTTTTCCAATCCCAATTCATCAAGTTGCGGCAAAAAGAACTCGTTGATCATGGCTCTGTAGCGCTCACCATTCACAGTAACCGTTTGGCCCCGACCGATTATTGGTCAAATAAATAGTCAGCAATATTCCGCGTTCTGGATCAGTGTAGCGTAACATTGTTTATTAACGTGTATTTCGCATGTGTTTACTACACAAATGTCAAAACAGAACTGACTTTAGGGGCCAATCGCAAAATTTATAGCATTTTCTGATAGGAGGATGACTTTTGCGCCACCCTGTATATGTGTGTAGGTATGATGTCAAGCCGTAATAGCATATATTTCCAATGAATATTGTTGTTGTTTTTTGCAACAAAAACACTCACCGAATTTTTTGGGGAGTGTTGTCGGAAGTGACAGTCCTTTGCCGGATATGAACCCGGTACGCTCCGGTATTCCCTTGCGGCACTGCCTGACTGTCGTGGTAGCGATTTGGTATGACCAGTAGAACCTTCTAGGTCATGTCACCCCTCCTTCCGTAAGTAAGGAGAAGAGAGGTGAGAGGCATCATATCCGTATATCAACCATCGAGTTGCACGTCATTACCTTTGTGCATATTAGTCGCCTCTTACGACCGGTATGCCTACCTCGGGTATATTCTGACCCCCTAACCCACAGGGGGTTCCAATGAATATTTTGCTTCACCTGCACGTTTTTAAATTATAATAACCATACCAACTTGTATTCCGTTAAACTGATCATCTTTGTATTACATTCTTTTTTGATTTTCTGATTTTATGTCCCAATCTCCCACAGTGCAAAAGCTATGGTAAACAGCAACCTCAATCAGCTTTTTACCTGTGTTATCAGATACCGACTGGCAAAACGGCTCCAATCGGCAATGTGTGTTTACCTCACTTATAATGTTTTGATTGATAAGTCTATTTTAAGTATGTTCCCTACCAACCATGGCTAACCACTTCTGCGGAGGTAAAAACTTGGATTCTAACACCATCACACATTTTTTTTCCCAAATACCAACACCAACCCAGCTAACCAAAATGGGTAAAAATCTGGATAAACAGTAAATCACCAAAAATCCATGAAAAAATGCGTTAAGTCTAGGTTCAGCCCGGGATGATTAGCAGAGGAGCATGCGACAAATGCCAGTTGTGATCTTTTTATATGGGTTAAACTGTTCACATTTGCTTGAGCATGTCCCATGGAGAGACCAATTGTCAAGGACTAATCCTCTTTCTACCCTGTGGATTATTTCAAAACGGTGAACAGCGGTGAGCAAACCTGGCTCACTGAGAAAAATGCTGTCCTTTGCTCAACAAATTTTGTTTCTTTTTCTTGATTAAAACACTGGAGTGTTAATCTCTATATATAATAAAATTTTACCAGGTCGATGTCTGTACATTGCAGATATTCAAGGAAAATTTTTAGGAGGGATCATAATGAGCCAATAGAATTCAAATTAACAGTGCTTACAATTTATATCTGTCTTCAAATTTAAGATATTCTTTAATTTGATATCCCGACCGGTTTCGGAGTTTTCGACCAATATGTGGAGCAGGGTGACCAAAAAGGTATTGGTACAATATGGGTATCAAACGAAAGGTGTTAATGATTGCTGCAATAAGCGATGTGATTGAGTCCAATATAACAACTGGTTTCGGAGAAGCATTGATTAAGACCGGACACAGTCTATTATAAGTTGTAACGCAGCGAAGCGTGGGCGGTTAGTATACCTATATTTATCTAGCGAAGTTTAATTTTTTCCCCCCCAATTGCAGTATTAGAGTGACTTGCGGAGCTTTTTGCTGGCCTGTAGCTTTGTGGGTATTGTCTTTTACATATTTACATACATGTAATATTATATGGTTTCGAAATATAGGGGGTGGCTAAAAAAGTGTTGTGCACCGGGCGCGAGTTAAAGCCACTACGCCACTGGTATGGATTGAGGTTAAAATTTGGTATGTGCATAGACATACATTTTACGACTTTTTCCTATTGCCTCTATGTTTTTTTTTTAATTGCAGTGAACCGAAAGGTATTTTACGTCGAATCAATCCTTTTATTACGTAGAAACCGACTTGACCCATTTGGATTTACTTTGCAGGCTAGGTAAATAAATACCTTCTAGTGATGTTTCAAATGTTCAAAGCTATGCTCCGCAAATGCCGAAGCGTACAATTTTTAGAAAATAGCTTAGTCACTAAGAAGGATTTCTCTTGGGATTCGTTCATGTACTTTCAGGCGTTTTATGATTTTTTCTAATTTTTTTTAACATGTTTTCCATTTTATTGTAAAATCCGAGTAAACCTAAAACTTGAAGCATACAATTCTAATTAAAAACCTACGCCGCTAAAATTCAAATAAGTTTATGGTTCAAAACAGCCAATTATACGTAGTAAGTACAGTGGTGTCCACGAAAACAGTATATTTATTTTTTTTACCATATTCACAGCTGCTTTATGATTTATTATTTAAATAAAATAATTGCTTACTCTGTCCAAAGGCATTCAAATTCAAGTTTAATACTCTATACAGTCACCAAAAATTCAATTAATTCGCCATATTATGTTTTACCTAATTCCAAAAAAAACTTCGCTTTTTTGTCCCATGCATAGTTGAAGTTCGAAAAGTTTTTGTCGGGGGTTTTCTACATTTAGAAATTTTTGAACCATTCGGTTTAGAGAAGAAAACGTGAACCATCCTTCTGTGTTACTTATGTAAACCTCCCCGTAGCTGCATCGACATGCTTATGTGTGAATCTATAATTAACTTGTAATATAAAAATTCAAATTGGAGTAGCTATATAAAAATGGCTTAGGTAGATATTTGCGTTAGATAATGCAGGTAATTCTTCTCTATTAGCCAAGGCAAAATCTCCTTCACTTGGATTATGTAACTAGGATTATAAAACATGCGCTTCTTAAATGCCTTTCCTTCTTCGTTATTACTCATAAATGTTTCGATATTAGAATTTTCTTGAGGATCTAGTAAAGCGACAGCAAGCATTCGTTGAACACACACAAAAGCTGCAAAAAACAAAAAAAAAACCATAAGGGATACATATATAGGGGCGGGACGATTCGGATAAAATATTAGAAATAATAGTCGTGGATCCATATGTACCTCCAGCAGAATATTTTGGCGGTCGAAATAAACCTGATTTTAGATTAAAACTTACCCCACAAACCATATTTTTCCAGTTGTCCACGCAAATCGTCCAGTGTTGGTATTGACATCTCATATTGTAAGATTTTTAAATTTTTCACCAGCTCCAAGTAATAAAACTCAACGAAACTATCGAAATGTTTTAATTTTATATCCCATTGCGTTGAGGTCATCAGAAGGCAAAACAAATCCATAGCAAAAGTTCCATATTTTGGCAATTGAAAATCAACAAAGAGCACTTCCTTTAGCTTGGATGTATCACTACCCTCATGGCGAAACATTATGTTGTTAATCCAAAAATCGCCATGATTCAAAACATTAAAAGCTTTGGGGTCGATACTGCCAAACTTCAAATATAATTCATTCATGTTTCGCATATAATTCAGCTTTTGAATAGAAAAAATAAGAAATAAAGGAGGCTTGAAAATTGTGGAACACATTAGAAGGGACATATTTTTTTATATTTAAGGTGATGCTAGTCTTACTTAAAGTGCTGTTAGTCGTTTACTTGAATTCTCAACTTGGCCTTGATTGTACTTTCATTAGCATAAACAATCTTGCAACACACTTACTTTTTCTTAATTAAAAAAAAAAGATAAATGTATTTCACTTCACATAACCGTCTACTTGTAAAAGAAGTGTTAAAAGGACCTGCTAAAGCAAAGGTTTCATTCGAAAATATAAAAGTCACTTTTGACTAATTTATGTCCAAAATACTCGGAAACATACTAAACGAACGCTTACCCAGGTCTAATTGATGTAAATTGCTCGGTTAGCTGACAAATTAACCGGTGTTTATGAAAGCGTCCCTAAATAAAGTAAAGTCTCTGCTGTGCAAGAGTAACATCACCTTAATTATGAGAAATTTTTTGTACGCAGATCTATTGTGCTTATTGCTTCATGAAGTATAAAAAAATAAACTAAAAATAAGACATCAAACAAATCTGAACGGGCATTTCTTCAAAAATAAACCGGATATTCCAATAAATAACTGTTAAATACTTACTATAATTTCTTTTTCTCGCCTTAGTAATTGAAAGCTCTCTATGCACTGTGCGAACGGCTCATTGAACGCTTCATTCATATTCTCTATAAATTCCATACTCTCTTCGGTTAAGTAACTCCCGATGTAGGCTTGCGGATAATCACCTTTTACTTCAACTCTCTTAGCCGATGCGGCATGCCACTGTGCTAATTTTGCTAGTGCAGCTTTCGTATGTGATATATCTAGCCCATACCGCCTCTCCAAATTTTTGAATCCCCTCAGCTGTAGGTCTTCCGCAAGTATATATTTGCATTTCAATTCATGTAAAAATCGAAAATGTTTCGGTTTAAATTGCACTGATGTTCCGGCACTTGCATACAACTCTTCCAACTCCGGCACGATGTTCTCATACATATCAATCTCGGTAACGAAAAGTCCATCATAGCCATCAAACTCAGTGTTTGGTTTTTGCTTTTCTTTATTGCTGTTATCATTTAATCGCAAAGGAATTTTTAGTATGAATTGTACATTCTGGCGACTTTCATCTTAAAATTTAAAAGAAAATATAAAAAGTTTTAAGTAAGAGATCAAAAACGATATTTTATTAAAAACTAAGATCTTGAATTTGGCTTCAGAAAAAAGTATAGTTCTAGCTTACAACTTAATTTTCCTATATTCGAACTTACTCTCCTATTTAATATAATTTTTTATACGTGAGCAATAATTTCTAAATTTAATGCTTACTGAGCAGTACAATAACTAAATAAGTAAGGGAGTATAGGCAATGGGGAGCATGCTCCAAACCAGTTTCATTATTTTGCTAATAAGAATTCCACCATTGCATTTTCGGATTGCCACACATGTAAAGGGTGTATTTTTTAGGGGTATAGAACTTCAAATTGAAATAAAACACAAGAAAATCGTTTTAAGGTCCATCAATTTGGCTTTATTGGAAGGATAATTTTATGCCATTAATGTTTAAATATGATTTCGGGCATGTGGCCGCCGCGGCTGGCTCGAATAAAGCCAATTCTACAGGTCCAATTTTCAACCACTTTTTCGAGCATATGGGGCCGTATGTCGGCAATAACGCCACGAATGTTGGCTTCCAATTCCCCTAACGTTTCTGGTTTATTGGTGTAGACGAGCGACTTCACATATCCCCAAAGAAAATAATCCAATGGTGTCAAATCACACGACCTTGGTGGCCAATTGACAGGTCCATTCCGCGAAATTATGCGCTCATCGAATGTTTCCTTCAATAAATCGATTGTGACGTGCGCTGTGTGGCATGTAGCGCCGTCTTGTTGGAACCACAACTCATCCACATTCATGCCATCCAATTCGGGAACAAAATAGTCGGTTATCATGGCTCTATACCGGTCTCCATTAACGGTAGCTGCCTCTCCAGCATTATTGCGGAAGAAGTATGGCCCAATGACTCCACCAGCCCATAGAGCACACCAAACAGTCAGTTTTTGTGGATGTAATGGCGTTTCAAGGGTCTCATGTGGATTCTCTTCACTCCAAATGCGGCAATTTTGCTTGTTGACGTAGCCATTCAACCAAAAATGAGCCTCATCACTGAACAAAATTTTGCGATGAAAATCAGCATCGAAATCAATCTCATTTTCGGCCCATACACCAAAATCACGACGCATTGCATGGTCTCGCGGCTTTAATTCTTGCACAAGCTGGATCTTGTAAGGTCGCAAGCCAAGATCTTTGCGCAAAATCTTCCATAAAGTTGATGGACAAAGCTCCAATTGCTGTGCACGGTGGCGAATCGATTCATTCGGGTCCTCTTCAACACTTTGCTCTACAGCGGCAATTGTTTCTTCGGTGCGCACTGTTCGACGTCTCTGCGGATGCGTATTATCACATAGAGTAAACGTAGTGCGAAAACGATCCATGGTTAACCGAATTAATTGCTCTGATGGACGATTATGTCGACCATAAAATGGACGGAGCTCACGGTAAACTTCGCGAACTCAACCATTATTTTCGAAATAAATTTGCACGATTTGCAAGCGTTGTTCTTTTGTCAACCTGTTCATGATGAAATGGCAAACCAAACTGAACATAAATGACATTAGAGTTGCCAGATTTGACCACAAAATGCCAGTTTTATCTCTATTCGAAAAACAAACCTGTAAAAAAACACCCTGTAGTATAATTAGATTTCTAAATAAAGTGGTGAGTATACATATCTCTATAAATCAGTACACCACAGACACTCTGTTAGTAGTTGTGTTCGGTGAGGATAAAATTAAAAAAAATTTTATAAAATTTTTGCAGCGAGAGAGCGCATTTTGACATTTCATTGAGAGAGAGAGTTGCAAGTTTCTGCTGTGGGAATTTCGCTCAGTAAAACTTGTAAGTAAAAAACAGCTGATCGTGACATAGGAAAACAGCTACAAAAAATTTAAAATTTGAATTATTAACCAATCAAAAAAGCAACAGATATTTTGCTTGCAAGTTTTAACTGACTCCTGTTCGGCGAAAACTTTTTACTTTTGGCGTCACTTTACTGACAGTTCTTTGCAAGTGTTTGCAAGTTTTGTCACCGAACATAGCTAGTATCGATAGTGTCTACTATCCTACCAACCATGACTAACCGTGGTGAAACTCTTATTCCAAGCAATCACAAATTTTTACTAACAACAACGTATATTTATGGTATTTGTATGGAACACAAGTCCCTAAAAGTATGCAGGCCCTAAGAACGCACCTGCCCGGAGAAAAAGTTTCAACATGGTGAAAAACATACATACATTAAGAGTTAAGATGTGTATATCTATAATCCAAGCGGATCTTTATCTTTTCAGTTATCCCTATTGTAGTGCTGACTAATGACCACCTCTCTTTAGCTCTAATATTCATATCATAGCTAAGCAATAATAAAAAAACGCTTACGAAAATAAAGTTAGCAATCTGAAAAATAGGAAAACGCGATCACTTAATTTATATAAGAAATCCGGATTACACAAACATTACATTCTTCTCAATCCAAAGTCATTTTATGGTTTCGTAAATTCTAAACGTAAAGTAGCGGGGTTTCCCTCAGCCATGAAATATCAAGACATTATATCTAGAGATAATCAAGATATCGCAAATTTCTTTGCTCAATTTTTCACTTCTAACTATTATGCCGTCACCAACTCTTATCCTTATAAGCTACACGGGAAAAACTTAATTAATTCACCAATTATATTCACTAAAGATGTTCTAATTTACCTTAAAACCTCGAAGAATCTTTTAAATACCGTCCTTATAGGATTCGTACACGTTTCTTGAAAAAGTGTGCGAACCATATTTACCAGCCCCATACCAATTTGTTCAATCTATCACTAAAGTGTGGTGTTTTTCCAACAGCGTGGAAATAATCGTTTCTTCTTCCGCTGCAAAACTTTCTGCCATCTCAAAATTGTTTGAAGCTATTGTTACAAATTAACTTACGGGTCAGATCTCTACTTTGATTGCTGACTGTCAACACGGCTTCAGTAAGGGAAAGTCCACAGTTACGAATTTACTTAAGTTTACCAGTCATGTCTCAAATGGCTTTAGAAAAAATCTGCACATCGACGTTATTTAAAGCTGTTGACAAAGTGTGTTACTCATTACTTATTCATAAACTCGATCCATTGGGCTTTCAGCCGGGTCTCAATCACTGGATCTCTTCTTCCCTTAGTGACAGGACACAAAGAGTAGTGTTTAAAAATTTAGTATCCGATGTCATTTATGTCTCTTCAGGAGTTCCGCAAGGAAGCCATTCTGTTCTTGTTTATAAATGATATTTCTCCAATAATAAAATTTTTAAAAATGTTAATGTATGCTGACGGCGGAAAGCTTTTCATGTCATTCGCGTCATTCGAAGATAGAAATAAGCTACAAACAGATCTACGAGTAGTAACTTGGTGCGATTTAAATTATATGCCACTTAACCTTAAAAATACATGCGCTTTTCGCGTGGAACTTCTCAGCCGGCTTCCTATACAATTAAAAACTATAGTCTTGAGCAAATGTATGATTTTGTAGACCTGGGGATTACTATGGACTACAAGCTCAGTTTCAACCGCCATATGTACGGTCTCGTCCATCAAGGCATTTTAAACATTTAGTCTTAAAACAGTCCCGAACCAATTTGCGCCTCTTCATTGTTTGTGTCAAGATTATAACTCTCTTTCTGGTAGATTTGATATTTCAGACTCGCTTTTCAGCATAAAAAAAATCAATTCTTTCTATCCTCAATACGTAGCAACTAATTGCTTCTTATCCTTTGACTTTTATATTAACTTCTAACAAGAATTTTATTCTGTTAACTAATTATTTCTTAATGTGTAATCTATCTTATATTTACTTAACTTAGCTGATGAGGTTTTCTCTGTAGCTGAGCTGTTTAAGATCTCGACGATTAACAAACCAAAGTCTTTCAACGACTCGGCACGAACGAACAATCCGCGTGTTATGCGGATGCGCCCCTCGCGCCGGTCGGGCGGGATATGGTGGGTAATCCGTTTGGGAATTATTATTATTAAGATGGCAGGGATGCGAAGAACAGCCTGAAGATGACCTAGGTGCAATTTCCGAAGATGAAGAAGAACTGTGAAAATTACACAAATGAAGCAGTTGGCGTTGCTACCTAGACTAACCTAACAGAAGAGGGGTTAGGGGTTTAGAATGTGCCCGAGGTAGGCATACCGGTCGTAAGAGGCGACTAATATGCACAAAGGTAATGACGTGCAACTCGAGCGTTGATCTACGGATATGATGCCTCTCACCTCTCATTACCCATCTTGTTCTTCCTTACGGAAGGAGGGGTGACATGACCTAGAAGGTTTCACTGGTCATAAATCGCTACCACGACAGTCGGGCAGTACCGCAAGGGAGTACCGGAGCGTACCGAGTTCAAATCCGGCCAAGGACTGTTAATTCGACAACACTCTCCACAACCTTCGGGGAGTGTTTTTGTCTTTACTACAACAACAACAACAAGAGGTAAACTTTGTACCCAAATTTGAAATGCCTTTGAAAAGAGATCCGCAAGTTCTGGTAACTTTTCCTCGGGTACTACCGAGTTCAATGTATTCAGAAAGGTTTTTCCAAAAAGTTTGTGCATTTTCATCGCACAATGTACAAATCAGCGAATAAGAAAACTGAATAGAGAGAAAAACACCATTAGGGACCTAACGGATGATCTTGAAATTCTCGGTGTAGTAATAGTCATGCATTACAATCATTTGACATCTTTACACGATTATGGGAAATCAAATGATAAACAATTTTATTTCCCGTGATCGCTTCACTTTACTTTCTTCGAAGTTATATTTGAATGATTGCGACAAACTAAACGATGCTCCAAAAGACTGGATACCATATATACTGGTAAAGATATTGCGTCAAATCTTGCTGGCACACTTGCCGAAAGATTTATTACAAAATTAGATAGTACTATCCGTGATAAGGAAGTAGCTATTGCATTCGAGCGATTTTTCACATTAATTTGAAACCGTTGGAATATATCCAAAATCGGAAGGAAACTTCGGAGTTCGAGTCGCGACTAGTACGCGAGCAAAGTCAGCTCCAAATAAGATATGATGGTATAATGGCTACGCGTTGGATGGACTCCAAGGAAGTACTAGTTGTTTCTAACTGCCACAAACCAATAATAACCAACGTAGACAGAAAGCAAAAGGATGGTGAAAAGAAGCAAGTTGCTTGTCCCTTTGATATTGCGGACTATCACCATAAAATGGGTGGCGTAGACCGGACCGATCAAAAATCAGTGGTATATGATCTAAATCGATAATCCCAGAAGTGGTGGAAGAAAGCATATTTCAAAGTTCTGACTTTCAACTGTAAATGCCTGGATTGTTCACAACGACATCAATCGCAAAAAAACATCGTTGGTACAATTCATGGTACCGTTAGTTGAGTCATTGATTTCGGAAGGCACAAAAAACGAAGAACTCGTCGGACTGGCGGAAGACCATCTAAACGTACACACACTGCATTATTGAATACATATAGGCGGTCATTTACCAATTAAAGGGCCTGCTCGACGTCGTTGCTTACGGTGCACTTCGGAAAGAAGAACCAATTACATTTTCTTGGGATGTAATAATGCACTTGTTTTAACTGCCAGCAGAAAAACTACAATGTTTTCCAAATAAATATATAATATTTCAAAAGTAATGGGTTTTCAATTCTTTTAGGGCCTTATGTGTAAAACCTTATTGGATAATATGTACCAGGATAACCAAAAGACATCGCGATTTTTGAAGTATGCAGAACATGTTCTGTTAACGTTAATTTCACATTTAAAAAAAAAAATACCAAAAAAATTGGCTGGAAACGGAAATAAATCTCCGGCGCGAAAGGGCTAATCAAATTATATGTTAATAGGCCACCCGCTGCCAAAACAACAAAAAAGATATGTGAGATAACGTTGGAATTCCATACGCCTGTGTGCGCTCATACGTGCATAGGAGTGTCCGACCGAAGGTTCGGTATTTGGTTGGTATTTTATAATCGGCTCTGGACTTGGCCTTTTGACGAAAATAAATAACTCATGAAAATTATTTAATATGCAATGATTTTATTACATTGGATAATACCTATTCGGCTTCAGCCAAAATGTCAGCTTCGGTCGGACACTAGTGAATAGTTACATAGTACATAATATGTATGTATGCATATACATAAGCTTACCCAGCCAGATTTTGAAGCATGAAAGAGTCGAAACGATACATACTTGCGCTCATATGACAGCAGAGGTCTCCGATTTCAGCGCCAAGTTAAATTAATAAATGTATGCCGCGATATACAACAGGTATATCATAATAAACCCCCGAGGAGATTTTTACGCCGAGCTTCTCTTTCAATTTATGGTGTGCCGATGTGAATTTTTTCCTACAAATTTGCGGGCCTACAGTTTTTACAAAGCAGATGAATTTTTGCTGAGAAGCCTTCCATGGCAGAAATACACTCGGAGAGTTTGCCAAACCACTGCCGAGGTCGACCGTTTTTGAAAAAACTTTTTAAAACCAAGAGTTACCTGTCTCAGTACCAGAAGGCGGCTAGCCTACCCTACCGTTAAGCCCTGTGGATGGTTACATCAAAATTATTTAAGAACAAGTCAAAAAGCCTGCATGTTACTTTTTGTCTACTTCGTTAACAAGCTTTAAAAAGCGAAAACATTTCAGATATAGTGGCTGTTTATAAAATTTCAACACCGCCTGATAACCTTGTAAATTTTAAGCGTAACTATCTAAACCTACATAATATAATGATATCTCTATAGATGTTTAAGCTAGAATCACAAAAACGAAGTAGAAACAATCTTCCTGAGATGACAGACAGACGTATTCAAACGTTTTCTTAAATGGGCCTGCAAGTGCTCAAACTGAGTTTGTGTTATCTCCTGCAATTGGATCTGTTCGGAACAATGTTCGAAATGATGACTGGGTTTGTATGTATGGCGCTCATGATTCAAGTAAACTAGATTGCGAATTGCGCAGGGCCATTATTTAGGAATTTACGATATTGCAATCCCAACTGCAATCAGCTGATTGTGCTGACATCACAGTTTTATGAATTTCAGCGCGAATGTTTTGATTGCTTTTATGATTTCTTTATTTCGAAAGTTCTACAGTGTTTGCATAATATTTATTAATCGCGAGTGATTGAACAGCACAAATAAAGTGCGGAGTACTAAATTGCCATACTGGCTACAAAGTTAGGGGATCAAAATATAGTCTGTTTCAATAGCAATTTTGCCGGCAAGGTAATGATTATAGTTTTAGTAGATCCTACAAATGTTTGGTGGATTTTGTGAACGAGGACTTCGAAAATATCCTACTTTAAATTATTTTTAAAAACATTTACAGAAACGCTTGTTGGGCATAAAATCGCTTGTTATTTCACTTTTTTTCACTTAACTAATTATTTTTAGCTTTTTTCCAAAGCCAGCTATGAAAGCCCAAATATATTCTTCTATTGCCTTAGAAATAAAATTTTTATAATGAAATATCGTAACTTGAGATTTATTTCGTATTTGGATATCAAAATCATGATGTGACGTACATGCGCAGATCGTAAAAATTTTTTTAAATTTTTTTGTATAATCCATGGCGTAATCGTGGTTTTCTTATTTTTATATGGCTTCAAGCAAAGAGAGTAGAGATATAAGAGGCGTCAGTTCGTTTTTGCGGGCAGAATTCTCATTTCACGTAAACTCGCTGAAAATATCACTCGCTAACATGCCGGCAGCTCCCAGACCCCTTAGCAATCTTCTTTGCTTCATTTTCGCATTCTAGTTGCCGCATATTTCATTCCCACTCAATTTTGACATCTGCAAAGTCTGCAAAGAAAACAAATATTAGGAGAAAATCGAATGGGTTGCATTTTCTGTTGAGTATTTTCATTTTGCTGTATTTGCAGACTTGTTTTCTGTTTTTGTGCTTTTTGTAAAGTTGAAATGATGACATATTTTGTACAAAAGGAATTTGCATCCATTTGTACAAAATCGATGCAACTTTATGAAAATTCCAAACATAATGAAATAAAAGTATACAAATTGTGGGAAATATTATTTAAATAGTAAAATTGATTTGGTAACAATTTAGGTAATTTTTTTGGTTTTTGGCTAATAATTTTCAATTTACTCCAAGAGAGTGTTTTGCCGACGGTAAATACACAAAATATCTATTTTGTATGGATATCAATTAAAATTTTTACCTTCATTACAATTACTGCAATTACCTAATATTTGTTAGTGAAATTGAAATGCTTATTAGTTTTCATAACAAACGTGCCCTTGACCACCTCATATTTTCCCAATTGGAAAACTACCCTCAGTTTGCATGAAACGTTTTGCCGACGGTAATTACATCAACAAATTTTATTATAGTAAAAATCACATTCATGCCTATGTAGATAAAAATATAAATGTCAATTTTTAATTTTGATTTAAATTAAATAACCTATTTTTTATTTAATTAAATAATCTATTTTTTCGTACCGAATATTTTTTCGAAAAAATGTATACCTACCTACTTCTATATTTTTCCCCAATTTCATTTAAAAATACCCAGCCATAATCTATTATTATTTTAATTACAGTAATAATCAAAAACTACATAAATTAACAATGTCCTGTAATTCTATCAAAAAAAAAAAATTCATTCCTAATCAGATTTGATAAGAAAGTGTGGATAATCACATAATTTTTATAAGTACAAACTCTTTGTACAAACATCCATATGCATGACGCGATCTAATATATGTATGTTCATATTTTGTCTGCAAAGAAACGTTGAATGGTTGAAGGATATATGTGCAAACGTTTAAGTTTCGCGAAAACGCAGTTGAATGTTCTGCGTTTCCAAAGACATAGCGAAAATGCAAAAATTCCACATAACACCTTCATCCACGCAATAATAACATTCACACATAAATACATATATTTTGTCATTTCAATATATGTATGAAGCCATCGGTGGTCAAAAGTGTTGCCCCACTAAGCTGCAAACAAAAATTATGTAGTAGGGGGAAAAAATTATGTAGTATGAAAAATTATGATTTTTCAAATTTTTTCTTGTATAAAGGTCTCTGCATCGGCCATATCGATCGGGATAGTAAGTGGGTACCTTAGGATTATGTTGTGACCATAAGAATGACGAAAAGTCGCCCATAATCTTCATATAGACTGAAAAATACTATTTTTCAAGTAGATGTGGCAAAGCATATATGTGCCTAAAAAGGGTAAAGCTGTGGCAGTACGGCTACACTTGATGGTTGACCGAATTTGAGACTGAATTTGAGGAATCGCGTAGGGTTACTCGCATAAACGCGCAAAAGTGACTCAATTGCACAAATAAGCTAAACTGCTTAGTGAAATATGAAAGCTAAGCAGTTTATAAGGAAAACTTTCAATAAAAAATTAAAAATATGCAGAGACATTTTTATTAAATTATTTTTTTACAAAAGTTAAGGTCTGCTTCTGGACAACAGCTTTGTATTTTTTATTTATTTTTTTTTTAATATACCTAGGTCCCTAAGGTAAATTAAAGTTTTCTTTCTAACTTTTGTTCGCAAAAATGCAAAATTGTGCAACTGGACAAAGTGCGTGGAAATGAATACCCTTCATATGGATTGAAGTTGGATTTTATAAAATCGACAAAAATTGAATTTTATGATTTTTGTTCAAATGCCTTGTTGCGACATTTTTTTTATGAATGGAGTCGTGAATGAATTCTTGTTCTTGCACTTTTAGGTTTGCGCGTAGAAATGGGTTTTTGTTGTTGGATTTTGTGCGTAAGAATAGATTTTGTTGTTGCATTGTAGTTACGAAGTTTTGGACAGACATGCATACATACAGAGTTGTTGGTATATTTTTGTCTTTTGCAGCACAAGCAAGTGGAAGGGTTAGCGCGGGGATGTGAGGACAGATGTTTGTAGTTATGTGTGGTTGTGCACATACTTTTGTCTGTTTGTTTCGATGGACATATATATGCGCGTGTGCCGCTGACTTACGCATCCATACATTTTAGTGATTACAAGGGGATATGAAGCATGACATGCGTATGACTTTATGAGGACGGTGTTACGGAGGACGTTTGATACGGAGAACGTTGGTTCGAATCCTGACAACTGACAATAATTTTTTATTAATTAGTAAGATATTTTATGAATCATAGCTTGAATGAATTTTTTGTTGTTGGATATGATTTTTGATCATACAGCATATGCATGAAAAGGGGTTAGCGCAGGGATGTGAGGAAATGGGTTTTGTGTTTTGTTGAGGATTTTTGTGTTTTGTTGAGGTAGGTCATTGATTATGATTTTGTAATTTTGTTGTGGTAGGAAAGCATACATACATATATGCCAGTATGTTAGGATATATTTGCGGGCATATTTATGTACACCCTAATCTGTGATTACAACAACCACATGAAAATAACACAAAACTTTTTAACTTTAATTGCAAATATCTCTGAGCACACATAAATTCCGCTTTCGGATTATTTATACAGAGATCAAAACGCGTCGTTTGATACCTTTGCCAATATTTTTGGACGTGATTTAGCAGTTGCCTCCTAAAGGAAACAATTACCGATTTCAATAGCATGCACCTGTTGTAAACAAAACATATATACATACATATATAATTGCAGAGATTTTTAGCATCACAACTGCAATGTATACATGTGATGTATATTGGTTTTGTAATAAATCACTTCATTTCACTTTTATAATATAATTAACACTTCACAATAACCACAATTAAACACTTGGCACAATATATTTGCACATGGACAACTTTGACAATTTGCAAACGCACACACAAAACTCACTTGCATACACAACACAGTTCTTTTACACAGTTTTCACTAATAAATCTTCACAACACTTCACTTTCCTTGTTTTAAAGTTTTTAATTTACTTTTATTACACTTTTATTTCAATTTTTCACTAAATTAACATATTTTTTCACTTATCACTTTA
Organism: Merzomyia westermanni; assembly: GCA_949987695.1. NCBI lineage: Eukaryota > Metazoa > Arthropoda > Insecta > Diptera > Tephritidae > Merzomyia > Merzomyia westermanni. The sequence goes on from OX465288.1 coordinate 1,898,844, forward strand.
AATCACAACACATTTTCATATTTTGGCACATAAACTTTCCTCTTTTTGACACATTTTGCTAAACACTCATTCTATTTGATGAAACTCAATTTTGCTTTTGCAGCTGCTGTCAAATCGCAAAATAACTCAATTTGGCAGTTGCCCATATGCGGACAAGAACAAAGCAAATTGATGGAACGCCTGGGACGTGCCAGCGAGTAAATGTCATTTCGAGCGGACAAAAGCTCTAAATTTCGCGTGAGAGGACTGACGCCTCTTATATATCTACTCTCTTTGCTTCAAGTCATGACTCACCTATCATTTGTATCTCAGCACGAATTCTTATTATTCTTGTAACATAGTTCTCTCCGTTTTCTAAAGCCCGAAATGCTGCGAAGCTTAAAAGCTTCTCAAACCGTGGGAAATTATCCCGTAATAACATTTTGAATTGATCGCACGTCACCAAAGAGAGTAGATATATAAGAGGCGTCAGTCCTCTCACGCGAAATTTAGAGCTTTTGTCCGCTCGAAATGACATTTACTCGCTGGCACGTCCCAGGCGTTCCATCAATTTGCTTTGTTCTTGTCCGCATATGGGCAACTGCCAAATTGAGTTATTTTGCGATTTGACAGCAGCTGCAAAAGCAAAATTGAGTTTCATCAAATAGAATGAGTGTTTAGCAAAATGTGTCAAAAAGAGGAAAGTTTATGTGCCAAAATATGAAAATGTGTTGTGATTTAAAGTGATAAGTGAAAAAATATGTTAATTTAGTGAAAAATTGAAATAAAAGTGTAATAAAAGTAAATTAAAAACTTTAAAACAAGGAAAGTGAAGTGTTGTGAAGATTTATTAGTGAAAACTGTGTAAAAGAACTGTGTTGTGTATGCAAGTGAGTTTTGTGTGTGCGTTTGCAAATTGTCAAAGTTGTCCATGTGCAAATATATTGTGCCAAGTGTTTAATTGTGGTTATTGTGAAGTGTTAATTATATTATAAAAGTGAAATGAAGTGATTTATTACAAAACCAATATACATCACATGTATACATTGCAGTTGTGATGCTAAAAATCTCTGCAATTATATATGTATGTATATATGTTTTGTTTACAACAGGTGCATGCTATTGAAATCGGTAATTGTTTCCTTTAGGAGGCAACTGCTAAATCACGTCCAAAAATATTGGCAAAGGTATCAAACGACGCGTTTTGATCTCTGTATAAATAATCCGAAAGCGGAATTTATGTGTGCTCAGAGATATTTGCAATTAAAGTTAAAAAGTTTTGTGTTATTTTCATGTGGTTGTTGTAATCACAGATTAGGGTGTACATAAATATGCCCGCAAATATATCCTAACATACTGGCATATATGTATGTATGCTTTCCTACCACAACAAAATTACAAAATCATAATCAATGACCTACCTCAACAAAACACAAAAATCCTCAACAAAACACAAAACCCATTTCCTCACATCCCTGCGCTAACCCCTTTTCATGCATATGCTGTATGATCAAAAATCATATCCAACAACAAAAAATTCATTCAAGCTATGATTCATAAAATATCTTACTAATTAATAAAAAATTATTGTCAGTTGTCAGGATTCGAACCAACGTTCTCCGTATCAAACGTCCTCCGTAACACCGTCCTCATAAAGTCATACGCATGTCATGCTTCATATCCCCTTGTAATCACTAAAATGTATGGATGCGTAAGTCAGCGGCACACGCGCATATATATGTCCATCGAAACAAACAGACAAAAGTATGTGCACAACCACACATAACTACAAACATCTGTCCTCACATCCCCGCGCTAACCCTTCCACTTGCTTGTGCTGCAAAAGACAAAAATATACCAACAACTCTGTATGTATGCATGTCTGTCCAAAACTTCGTAACTACAATGCAACAACAAAATCTATTCTTACGCACAAAATCCAACAACAAAAACCCATTTCTACGCGCAAACCTAAAAGTGCAAGAACAAGAATTCATTCACGACTCCATTCATAAAAAAAATGTCGCAACAAGGCATTTGAACAAAAATCATAAAATTCAATTTTTGTCGATTTTATAAAATCCAACTTCAATCCATATGAAGGGTATTCATTTCCACGCACTTTGTCCAGTTGCACAATTTTGCATTTTTGCGAACAAAAGTTAGAAAGAAAACTTTAATTTACCTTAGGGACCTAGGTATATTAAAAAAAAAATAAATAAAAAATACAAAGCTGTTGTCCAGAAGCAGACCTTAACTTTTGTAAAAAAATAATTTAATAAAAATGTCTCTGCATATTTTTAATTTTTTATTGAAAGTTTTCCTTATAAACTGCTTAGCTTTCATATTTCACTAAGCAGTTTAGCTTATTTGTGCAATTGAGTCACTTTTGCGCGTTTATGCGAGTAACCCTACGCGATTCCTCAAATTCAGTCTCAAATTCGGTCAACCATCAAGTGTAGCCGTACTGCCACAGCTTTACCCTTTTTAGGCACATATATGCTTTGCCACATCTACTTGAAAAATAGTATTTTTCAGTCTATATGAAGATTATGGGCGACTTTTCGTCATTCTTATGGTCACAACATAATCCTAAGGTACCCACTTACTATCCCGATCGATATGGCCGATGCAGAGACCTTTATACAAGAAAAAATTTGAAAAATCATAATTTTTCATACTACATAATTTTTTCCCCCTACTACATAATTTTTGTTTGCAGCTTAGTGGGGCAACACTTTTGACCACCGATGGCTTCATACATATATTGAAATGACAAAATATATGTATTTATGTGTGAATGTTATTATTGCGTGGATGAAGGTGTTATGTGGAATTTTTGCATTTTCGCTATGTCTTTGGAAACGCAGAACATTCAACTGCGTTTTCGCGAAACTTAAACGTTTGCACATATATCCTTCAACCATTCAACGTTTCTTTGCAGACAAAATATGAACATACATATATTAGATCGCGTCATGCATATGGATGTTTGTACAAAGAGTTTGTACTTATAAAAATTATGTGATTATCCACACTTTCTTATCAAATCTGATTAGGAATGAATTTTTTTTTTTTGATAGAATTACAGGACATTGTTAATTTATGTAGTTTTTGATTATTACTGTAATTAAAATAATAATAGATTATGGCTGGGTATTTTTAAATGAAATTGGGGAAAAATATAGAAGTAGGTAGGTATACATTTTTTCGAAAAAATATTCGGTACGAAAAAATAGATTATTTAATTAAATAAAAAATAGGTTATTTAATTTAAATCAAAATTAAAAATTGACATTTATATTTTTATCTACATAGGCATGAATGTGATTTTTACTATAATAAAATTTGTTGATGTAATTACCGTCGGCAAAACGTTTCATGCAAACTGAGGGTAGTTTTCCAATTGGGAAAATATGAGGTGGTCAAGGGCACGTTTGTTATGAAAACTAATAAGCATTTCAATTTCACTAACAAATATTAGGTAATTGCAGTAATTGTAATGAAGGTAAAAATTTTAATTGATATCCATACAAAATAGATATTTTGTGTATTTACCGTCGGCAAAACACTCTCTTGGAGTAAATTGAAAATTATTAGCCAAAAACCAAAAAAATTACCTAAATTGTTACCAAATCAATTTTACTATTTAAATAATATTTCCCACAATTTGTATACTTTTATTTCATTATGTTTGGAATTTTCATAAAGTTGCATCGATTTTGTACAAATGGATGCAAATTCCTTTTGTACAAAATATGTCATCATTTCAACTTTACAAAAAGCACAAAAACAGAAAACAAGTCTGCAAATACAGCAAAATGAAAATACTCAACAGAAAATGCAACCCATTCGATTTTCTCCTAATATTTGTTTTCTTTGCAGACTTTGCAGATGTCAAAATTGAGTGGGAATGAAATATGCGGCAACTAGAATGCGAAAATGAAGCAAAGAAGATTGCTAAGGGGTCTGGGAGCTGCCGGCATGTTAGCGAGTGATATTTTCAGCGAGTTTACGTGAAATGAGAATTCTGCCCGCAAAAACGAACTGACGCCTCTTATATCTCTACTCTCTTTGACGTCACCAAAGCTGGAATAGTTTCACTTTTGTTCGAAGCCATCATTACACGCGCGCGCCTTCACAAGCTTTTGCAACGATACTAACGTAAATATGTTATTGATGCATTTTATAAATATGCGAAGTGCAGTGGCGGAACCAAGGTAAACGCATCGCGACTTATGTACATCCATACATACATTTTCCATGTATTTGTTTGTTGTAATTCGTGAGCTTAGTGTCAAAAATGTACAGAGAAATGAGCGTACTAAGAAACATCGAGAAAAGAGTTTCAATCAGCTGGCCTAATGCCACGACCTGTTAGGTGGGTCATGCTTGCACCAAAACTTACTTGATGCAAGACTTGCTTCCAATCCCTCATTTCGCTCTTGAAAAGGCGCTTTAATTCTGTGTCGATACTTGGCAGCACTGCATAATCAAAGTAACTCTGACTTCAAATACTAAAGAATGAGGAGCCAGAAGATAAACACACCAAAAACATTAGCGGAAATCAGTGCTATTTTATTAAGTATGATTGGTATGTATACAAAGTTAAATTAAAAAGGCGATGAGCACATAATTATTTAGGGTGTGCTGGTTGCCAGAGTGACTTGCACAACTCGTTTTGTTTTAACTATGATCCGCCCAATAAATTATGTAAAACTGTATGCTCCGTTCACATTAGTTATGCTATGAGTACATCTATTTGAACCTTTTTCAAAAACATTATTGCAAAGTTTTTTAATCACAAAAAATGTCATTTGGTAGTGAAATTTAAAAAATATTTTTTGCAAATTACTTATAAGAGATTACCAGTTAATTGTTATAAATTTCCGAGATCTTACGGGACTTGAAAAGCAGAGGGACCTATGCATATTTGCTCATTTACTTATTTATTTACTCAATTTGTGAAACCGCAATTAGAAAAATTGCGAACGGTGCACGGACTTTTTTCCTAGCAATCAGTACTAAAGGCCGTGTTCACAACCTCCTGATACCGTTAACTATTACTTCATTTAACATATAACCGACGACTTCTGTCAATTAAACTGTCGTTTGGTGGAGATTACGAAAACGGTCTTTAATTTGATCTTATACTGAAAGCAAATATTTCGAAACACATAGCTGCAGATAAACCTCCATAGTCATAACGAAAACCAACTTCGGGCATTACGGTGTAGGCGGCTAATAAGGTACACCCGTCTTTCTCATAAACTATTGGCACTGTGACGACGCCGATTTTAAAATAACTGGTAAATTAAGAAATCGAAATTAAAAAAGGAACAAGTAAGAAGAGCGCTGTTTTCGTCTATGCCGAAGGCTTTATACTTTTCATGAGAATCCGTCACGATTTTCAGTGTCCGATCTTTATTTACAATAAGTACAATGTTTCATTTGTAAACAGAAAGCAGCTGTTTTCTAGCTGTGCTGTAACGAATGCCACCTTATTGAACATTCGCGAATGCGAATGCGAACGCGAATATCCACGAATGTTATTCGTGAATGCGAATATTCAGTTTTTGTTCAAATTTGTCGATAATTGTGTAGGGCTATGCAGTCCCGGCCGATAGACGTGGGTTTCGTTTGCATTTTGTTCGCGAATCGACATGTTGCCAAGACTCCTGGGCATTGTTTACTCCTACTAGCTTGACATCTCCTTTTGCTAATCGGAGTGGATGAAGCTACTCCATATACTATGCTCCTGGGTACCCCCCTCGACATTTTTCATGGGGCCGTCCTCGAAGTTTATATATGTGACCTGGTCTACGAAAAGGGAGCTAACGTGCGAAAACTAGTTTTCTGGGAAACAGCTGTTAAAAATAAACAACTCGTTTCGTCAGTTTCTCGTTATCTCATTAATTTTTGTGCTTTCCAGAGGCTTCAAGGACGTCCAGTAAGTGTTGTTTTTGGTCGGAATATTATTATAGTTCATCGCGCAAGTTGCTAGTGTGGAACATTTAAAAAAGTAACACTGCAGAAGTGACGTTTACTCTAATACTGCGCAGCTGCTGTTGTCTTGTTTTCATTCGTCTCTCTTTCCGGAGGGAACTTTCAAACAAGTTTTGACTTTTTGGATTCTACCACGTGAAAAAGCATCTCATCTTCCATCCGAATCAACTAAAAAGTGAAAATTGATTATTTGACACCTAAGCCCCCTTTCCGTAGACCAGGTCACATATATATAAACAATCTAGTATTTCTGGCCCTCCTGGCCAGAGTATATGTATGTCTACAAGTAGCGCAACTTAGACAGGGTGGTTTGCATTCAATATTAAAACCAACAAATTTAAATAATATAATGTTGACCTATAAAATTCACAAAAAATTTAAAATAAAGCAGTTCTAGCTCGCTAATTTTCCGAAGAGTGGCACCAAAGTGGTATAAAAAATGTGTATCTTGACATCGCTCTGTTGAATAGTTTTTTTAGAGATAGTTTTTTTATGAACAATGTGTCTTGTGACTAAGATTTCTCAGTCCCAGCTATTTTGATCCGAGACTGACTGCACAGTGGTAGACATAAATAGAATAAGAGCAGTAGCTGCGTTTGGTGAGGATAAAACTTTTACTGGAAAGTGTTCGGTGACACAGAAGATTTGCAGGGATAGAACGCATTTTGACATTTCATTGAGAGAGAGAGTTGCAAGTTTCTGCTGGGAAAATTTCACTCAGTAAAACTTGCGAGTGATTACAGCTGATCGTGACATGGGAAAGCCACAACAAAAATTTAAAAATTTTAGCTATTAAGCAATCAAAATGGCAACAGATGTTTTGCTGCAAGTTTAACGTCATTCTCACTTTGCTAACACTTCTTTGCAAGTTTTGTCACCGAACACAGCTAATGACTATTTTTATCTTTGTTTTGGTTATGCAAATTTATTTGTAGTGTTCGAATATTGCAAAGTTTAAGAAATTTTTAATCAAATTAAAATAATAGCAACAGCAAAATAATTACCCACATTTCCAAAAAACTACCAAAACTATATAACTATAAGTTTTGGTTTTTTAACGACATTTCCAAAGTAATTTCCTTTTACACACCTAAGACAATATTCACATTTATTAAAATTGAGCATTCGAAACTTAAGGCAAGCCCATGATAATTCATGTTTCAACAAACATTAAAAAACAGTGGCAAAAAAGCATCCACTTTTTAAATTCGGCACGTTTTTGTTTGTGCTATAAATTTAAACTCGCATCTGCATTCCTCTATCATCTAAATAACACAAATCACAGATTCATTGGTTTATATTGACGAAGCCAATACGTGATTGAGAACGGGAGCAGATTCTGTCAAAACCGGTCAGTCACGGGGTTTTCTTTGAAGCGGTCCTGCGATTTATTGTTATATTTCAGTGGCTGAAGTTTAATTATTAACTGCAAAACTATGTTCAAAAAAAAGTTCATTGTAATTTTCTAAGAGCGAAGTATTTTGGTTTAAGCGTCTACAATTTTTTGTTTGTTTGTTAAGATTACATATATTTATAGTTTATCGTTGTAGAATATATTTTTAGTTTGGTCATATATCATTAGTTAATTACTTTTTCGTGCATTAAAAAACATTGGAAATAAATGGTTAACCTGGTATTATCTTCAAATTACTTTTTTTCTGATATTCATATTCGCAAAACATTAGCAGAAATTTTGCGAATGCGAATGCCTAAAAACATGCGAATATTCGAAAATGCCAAAGCGAATGTTCGCGACACCCCTGTTTTCTAGTTCCTCAAACCAAAAAAGCAAATTTCATATTCTTCTTCTTATGGGTTTTAAACAAAAATATAAAAAAGATAAGAGGAGTATAATATAGGAATTTACATAAAGCATGATAAAAACGGGTATGGGAAGGCAATGGAGCGTAGAGAATATGCGCAAGGTCATTCCAACGGGGAAAAATGACAAGAACTAATGGCGACAAATAAGTTGAAATTCGGAAACAATACATTACAGCGCAAGGTTAGAAAGGAAATGACGGCCGAGTACTCATTTCACCAAAGCTTGATAAAAAACCACTTTTCCCCGAGAAATCGCTTTCCCACTTGTGCATATAAAAGCAATAGCTTTTGCTCATTAAGTAACTTATTTAACGCAAAAGCTGATTTGTATTTTTTTAAATAAATTTGTGTTTTTCCTTATCTTAGGATGTACTCGTATGTTTGAAATTCATACGAAGCCAGGGAGAATTTGCTGTTGGTTATATTTTATTTCCCTAATAAAATTTTCCGCATCTTTTATTGTTTTTAATTTGATTATTATCTTTATGGCTTATTTTGTGGGGGTGGTAATATGGTATAGTATATCATTTTAACCGAGCCATGTGTACCACATTGGCCGCATGTTTTTCAAAGAGCGACTCTTTGTTTCTAAGTTATGGTCCAAAGGAAGTAGGTATTTCGAAATTACTCTACGATATCTATTTTCATCGATTATTGGAGTGACTTAACCTTAGCAACCTAGTTTCATGAAAAGCAAGAAAATGCAAAATACTTCTGATGAATTCCAAAATTAATAACACACCAAATTGTGTCCTTGTTGTTACAGTTATGTTTTGCTCTACCCCGTTTCGACTTCCACTCTCTGTTCCCATTCAGGAAAAATAATAATAATATTCCCGCTCAAAATATTTCTTTATATGGGTAATTCATCATTACCTCTGACCTGCATAATTGGTTTCATTGTAATAGCCTTAACTTTCGTGATGTTTTAGTGGAAAAATGCAGGAAAATTGCGAAAGATTGCAATTTCAATTAATTTGTCACGGCAAGGCATGTCAAAAAATCTCATTCGAGGGTGTTTACAGCGACATATAGATGACATTGAAAGGCTAATCTTATTAATACGTCATGGGAGGACTAACAAGGAGAACAAGTGACAGAAAGTAGTGTTTAGGCAGATTAGAGTTTTGGTTGCAATATGTCTAAATATGTAGAATAAACTAATATGTTAGACTGTTTTCTGTTAACTATATATAGAAATGTACAGCTGGTACATACATACATATATCCTTTAAGAAAGGCATGCATTTCATAATTTCAATAAATTTTTTGTACTTTTCGCTGCTTGAGATTCCGTTCGAAGTGTCGCTTATCTTCACTGATTGTCTCTTCTGCACTCTATTTATGCTATTTGCCTTAATCATATTTTAATAAGTCAAAAAAAGTCATGTCTTCCACCACGTGCTAATCGGTGGCACGTGAATGCCCTCCAATGATGCCACACACAGCAACTACAAAAGCAACAAATTAATCCGCCCTTCACAATTGAACAGCCGAGGGTGCTTTAGCTCATCGTTCACTCACTTGTTAGAGGTGTCAGGGCGTTGTTCTACTTTAGTGGTGTCACATATTGAGTAGAGATGGGTGCTGGACCCACGGGACAAATTTCTAAATATACGGAATGGACGGTAACGAGAAAGTCCAGTCGAAACCGCATCTTCCCAAAATTAAAAAAAAAAAACAAGCAAGGAAGTCTAAGTTCGGGTCGTACCGAACATTATATACCTAGTAGTGATCTATGATGGCATACCAACTTACGCAGGTCTATTTTAATACTTTTCAGTTTGTATTATAAAGCCAGCTGATTGTTTTCAATAAAAACACTTCTGCTATGAGTTTTGAGGGGTAAATTAATTTTAAAAAAGTATAAATGTATGGCCCGATAAGAGATTTTTACGCCGAGTAGTGTGCCGTTTTGATTTTTTTCCTACAAATTTGCGGGCCTTTAGTTTTTTTTGCCGACTCCGAAAGGCATCTACAAAGGAGATGCATTTTTGCTGAGAAGCCTTCCATAGCAGAAAGACACTCGAAGGGGTTTGCCAAACCACTGCCGAGGGGCGACCCCGTTTTAAAAAACTTTTTTAAACCACTTTTGATGTTACCAGTCCCAGGACTCGAACCTTGGACCTTCGGTGTGGTAGGCCGTCAACACTACCGCCACACCACCGTGGCCCCCATTAATTTATTTGTATATAAATAGCTTCCCTACCAACAACTGCTAACCACATTTCTTCAAAATACCAATACATGCATATTTTATGTTTGAAAAATTTGCGTTCAAATAGACAGACGGACGGAGAGACGGACATTGCTAAATCGACTCAGCTCATCGTTCTTATTATTTCAGTTCACTTATTGAAGGGTCCATCTCTTCTTCTTCGCATACTTACAAACATTTCATGTTTATTAAAGGTACCAAAATAAAAATAGATATATAACTTCCCTATTGCAGTTAGGTATTAACTACTTGCCCGGATATTTATTTGTGTGACATCCGATTTGCCTAATTTTTGGCAGGAGTATCCTAAATACTATTGGGAAGCAGCTGACCAATTTTGATTGAAATATCTAGTTCAAACTACAAGCAATCGCCTCTAAAAATGGCAGAGTTTTTATGTTGAAAAGTGGGCGGCGCCACGCCTACTTTCCCAAAATCCACAAAATTTTTTGAGGTCGAGCTTAATAAGCTTATTGCGTGCGCAAGATCTTATTGATATAGCTTGCATGGTTATAAAAATATCGCATTTTACATTTTACAAACAAATTTTTCAGAACTATGTTAAAAAACTGGTCGTGGCCGTTTACCGATTTCTCCCATTTTTACAACAAACATTTACCTTTATATGTTCAACATTTTCACCATTATCGTTTCGATTAATCAATTTTTACCGGAGTTATGGCATAAAAAGTTTTGTGGAATAATCCACTATAAAAGGGCCGGGCATTTTTACAAATTTATATTTTTCGACATTCTTCGTTCACGGACACTTTGAAAGTGAAATAGAAATGATTTAAAGCTTTTGTACGCAAAGTTATTGCCTATTAAATATATCTATGATCCATTTCAAAATCTTTCGTATAAAAGTGGGCATGGACCTTAACCGATTTCACCCATTTTCCGGAACATACCTTGTATCAATTTAAATATGTATGCTAAATTTCGTTTCGATATCTTGTCCGGTTTTTGATTTATGATTAATATTATTTCTAAACTTGACTTAATAAAAAGTGGGCAGTGCCACTCCCATTTTCAAAAATTTCTTGAAAAATTTATTTTTTGCCTTAACATTAATGTATACAACAAATGTTATCCTTATAAATATATTATGTACTGAATACTCATCGAAAATAGTCTATATATAAAAAGTGGGCGTGGCTGTCATCCGATTGAGCCCATTTTAAATAGCGCTCGGAGATAAGTGCCAAGAAACTTGCATACGAAATTTCATTAAGATATCTCAAAATTTGCTCAAGTTATCGTGTTAACAGACGGACGGACGGATGGACATGGCTTAATCAATTTCTTTTTTCCTCCTGAACATTTTGATATGTATAAGTCAATATCTATCTCGATCAGTTTATGCCGTTACATACCACCGTTACGCGACTAAAGTTAATACAACTTGTGTGCGTAGCACAAACATATTGCAAACAAATTTTTTTAAATATTTGGTGCCAGTGAGGACGGAATAAAATATCGGGATCGAGTTTAAAAATTTGGTACCACGCTCATCTCTAGCACCAACCCTTCTTATGCTTATACTGGCGTGATTCGCATAGCATACGTCACTGTTCATCTTGCATGAAGTGTTACTAATTCCAAAAATGAAAAACATATTTCAGGGTTTTGTTTGCCGCATGTTGCATTCCTTTATTGCTTTTGAAATCTCGTTTAAAATGCTGCAAGAAGGCCAATGTTACAATGTCAACCCTATAATACTTAATTGGGACTGTGAATAACCGGAAAGGATTTGTAAATCACTTGTTTTGAAGGAATTGAAATAATGCGAATTTTTAGGATTAATTTAGGATTAATAAAATATGGAGTGAAGGTGTGACATTAGGGGTGTCGAAAATAATTAGTCGAAAACTATTTCATTGATTCGTTGTTTTTGTAGTTGTTTTTAACGACAAAAAACTCCCCAAGTTTTTGGGGAGTGTTGTCGAAAGTGACAGTCCTTTGCCGCACATTAACCCGATACTTCATTGCGGTACATGGCCGACTGTCGCAGGAGCTATTTGGTATGACCATTGCTTTGTCTTTCTTTTCTGTTTGAATTGATTCCCATATTGTAAAAAAAAGTATTTTGAGTTTCGCAGATATATATTTTTAGTCAACACCTCCGAACATTTTCCAGCTAAAGGCCCGAACTCTTAGCCAAGATTTAAAAGAAAAAATTTATTCCGGTGACCTTTAGCTAAGTGGAAGATCACAATATCTCAAAATACTTTTAGAATACGCCCAATCCCAAAATGAATTTCAAAAAAGCCTTATCTTAATGCAAGTTCAATTCATATTTAGCTGAGAAAGGACATTTTTGAACGAAACTCTGAAACAAACAATTTCGGAAAAAGGGCGGTTCTTTTTAATATTTGGAAATGGTCATCTTCCATTCAGCCGTCAAATTTTTATAACTACATAGATGTAAATATCCATCGTTGCTGGAAGGACCTAAAAGGTGCGAGCTTATAGTCGGCTTTGTACCAGAAGGTCTACCAGACCTATATCCGATAAAGGTCTGTTCACTCCAACAACACATGCATTATAAGAGCTAAGTATTCTGGTTTCAGTAATTTTCTAACTTGTCAGTTGTTGCTTTGATTTTCAATTTCGATCACATTTTGGAACACCCTAATTATTATAGAAATAATGAATGCAGCGTGCAGATTGTGGTTTATTTCTAATATCAACAGCACGCCGATGCGTAAAATTGTCATCATTTCTCAACGTAAATTCCATGCTATTTAAGCTGCTTTCACTTGATTTCACTCTATTAGGCATTGTTCCATATAACTCAGGGTTGATCGTTGGGGAACCATCCCTTATTTACTCTGTGTTCATGTGTGTGTACAAACTCGTGCGTGAATATTACATAATCGTTCCATTTAATTAAATTATAATAATTTTACGCTTTGCCAACACTGTCACTCCTCGCAATTTTTCTTCTTTTTGGACCCTCAAGACAGGTGCAGAGATTCTCATGATGTTGACTTCCTGTTGTTTGTGGTTGGGCAGAGTGCATTTTTGTTTACTAACAAGTGTATAATTTGGATTTCCGCGTAAGGCAATTAGTAATTGTGACCGGATTATCAGGTGATTTTTGTAAATTTAAAATAGGCTATTAAAAATATAAACCAGTTATCGGTGGTTGGTCCGCAATAGCTCATGGAAGTTTATGTCCCTGTTGCTTTTAATATTTGGTAGTATGGTGGATTTTAATACTTGAAATATTAAGATTTTCTGAATAGAGGTGAGTGTGTTTTCAAATTAGTCCAACTCAGGTAGATCATAAAATGGTTCCTAAATAATTTATACGATATATTAATCTCCTTGTCGATTTCAAAACACCTTTGACTTGTTACTGCCCCATTTGTAGCCCGTTTTTGTAACTCTATTTGATCGACTGATTTAGTCAATTTGATGGCATAATGAAGTCAAACTAACTTTTCTTCTTACTGGCTTTTGAGTTGGTGGGAACAAAATTTTCTTTTTCCATTTTAAATCGATTCGGTATGATACTGAACATAACTTCCCTGCAAAGCTTATATTCAGACAGGATTAGGAAGGACCTACCCGAAAAACTCGAAACCAAACAAACTTTCTAAAAAGAATATTCCCTAATACGGATTTGTTTCATCTGGAGGGGATAACTCGATTACAAGTACGTGGAATTATTGGCGTATGCTTATGATATTCTTGTCATTGGACATAACAAACGCGCCTTAAGTTCTGCCTTATCTGCCCTTAATAAAGCTGCGGAAAAGTAGATCTTACCGAAAGAGGATAATACGAAGTATTTGCTGTCGGGCCACCTTTACGTTTGATGTCAATCGACAAATTCAAAGGAGAAACACTCCTGCTAGCAAGTACTAGGTAAATCAAGTATGGAGGTAAATCAGTCGCAGTGTCGTAAGAAAATGGGTTGGCCCTTAGAGTATTTGGGAGAAAAGATTTCGGGTTTCTTATTATGCCAACGGGTTGTTCCACGGAAATTTAATGAAAAGCGAAGAAAAACATCGCGAAGCAGTCTGTGACATGTTATGCGAATGGACGAATACTCGGAAGGATAAGGAATCATCAACAAGAATGTCCATAAAATAGGATGTTGATACAAAAGAAATTAAATGTGTTCTAGGCAGCAGATGGTGCAATGCTACTTCTATCGGTCATTAAAAATCGATATTTGGAGAACAGATAAAGCAATCAAAAATTGTAGATTTCACGGATCAATCCAAAACGTACCCGGTCTTGGGCCTGGACGTGCGGCCAAAGAGTTTAATACCGGCAGCACTCTTCAAAGCCTCCGGGAAGTGTGATTACCAAAGCCCATGCTCTCCTACTTTTGCACCTTTAACTTGAAAATCTAAGTTTGATCCACAACTCCTTTCCCCGGGGCATATGTATTAGTCTATTGCAAACATTTTAATATGTTAGATATTCGAAATTCTTTTCAGTCGCCATCAGGGTTTCTTTTTATTACGCTAGATCGATTTGTTATCAGAACAAAAACTTTGTTTCGATATACTCCAGTTGGGAAACTGGTTCAAGCATAAAGCAGCAGCAGCAGGTGCACGCCTTCGGTGGTGGACCAAAACAGCAAGCATTTTGCGAACCGGCGAACATTCTTCTTATATTGTTCAATACCTCATAGTTTTAATTGAATGTTCGAATGATAAAAGGATTCAATTCAAAGCTCCTGATATATTTAGGATTAGTTACAAAAGATTTCACACACATTGTTTTAGTATTTCCTTACTTATTAATGACCCCGAACATCTCTTTCCCCAGTAGAACCAGGGATCATCGTTTTATTAATCCCGAAGTACACTTATCATTGCATGTCATAGGAGGGAGAGTAAAAGAAAAACTTCCTTTCACCTCCCAAAAAACAGTAATGTAGTTTTTGTTATTACTTTTATGTGAATCGCAACCTAGTAATGGGGGAGTTTGGAGAATTTTAGAAAACCTCCTAGAAGAGTAATGAGGAAGACATTTCACATTCCCCCTAAAAGACCAGTGAAAGATCTTTGAAGAATCATGCCTCAAGCCTTTTATGGAAGCAAAGGAGGGAATGGAAGCAATGGAAGAGAACTCATAAATACCGGCAAAAAGGGATACATTATGGACAATGGCACAAATAACATTCATTTACAAAAAATTAACAATCACATCCCAACCATCGAATCTGAATTAAATAGTATGTATATTTTCTACGACTGAAATTTTTTTCTTTGTAAACATTTTTTTTTTTCTTTTGTTGACAGAGAAATTCGGCCTACTCAAAAAGTTGTTGGTCTGAAGTAGAAGTTGGAGAAATCTCTACTTTGGCTCCAAAAATATATAGAAGGGAGTTATCTTTTATTAATAACTTCAGGAGGTCTCCCCTTTTGCTCCAAGATTAGTTAACTCGGAGCACAGAGTGCAGAAATCTTTGTTATCGATCCGAAAATATGTTAAGGGGAGTACTCTCTTATTCATCGCTTGGGGATATCTCGCTTTAAGTTCTACTGGGTCATTGCTGCCAGGAATGGGCGTTTGAAACAATTTTAATGACGAGTGAAGAAAAAATAAATTAAATGGTATTTATTATCAAAAAAATTTGAGTGATGAGTGAAATGTTATTTCTGTGGAAACAAGGGAAAACTACCTTAGTAATTTTTCAGAATTTTTCAGTGGAAAGTTGAAAGTTGATATTGTGGTGTATATGTATGTATGGAATTGAGATATAGGGGTTTATCAGCTATTCCGACGAAGCTGCCGACGAGAGAAATGTAATAGATCATGGGAGAATTCAATCGATTTAATCGGAATTTTGCAGTGAATTTCTATAAAGTCGATAGAGATCACAAAACTTTATTACAATTATTCCCCGTTGGCAGTTCCACCGGATTAGCTGATATACCCCATAGTTTTTTTTCCATAAAATCCACACTTTTTGAACCAATGTCGTGAGATTTTGTGTGATTATAGACCATAGCACGGTGGTACTATCTCGTTTTCGCCCAAACTTGACTTTGGATTTTTCAGCTTATTGTTGTTGATTTGTTATTCAAAAAATTTGAATAAAGAATAAAGTTTCAATTACTATCCTAGCTTTCGAAGTAAAAAAATAAGTACATCGAGATACAGCAAAATTATACCCATATATGCATATGGACATAGTGAAGGGTTTTAGGGATATTTCTGTGCAAATTGAGATTCACTGATTTGATTTGATTCAAGTTCGGGACCAATGCTGGACAAAATAAGGCTTTTTTTTTGGGGTCCATGTCTATATGCACATATGGGTATAATTTTGCGGCATCTCGATGTGCTGGTTTTTATTTTCAAAGGCTTGAATAATAACTGAAATTTTATTCTCTATTCAAATATTTTAAAGAACAAATAACATATCGTTCGTCACTAAATTTTTTTCAATAATAAGTAAAACTTTAATTTTTTTTGAGTAATTTCTTATTCAAAGTAACCCAACGCTGATTATTTTTATGATGAATTTTTATTCTTTTGACAATAAAAACAAAAACTACACATTTACCAACAAAAATTACAGTAACACAAGTTTCACCTTCTCACATTCACACTTACTAAACACTTGAATTTTGTCAGCTTAACTCAAACTATGACTATATGGTGATACGAAATCTCTTTGAAATGCCGCCGGATGAAGATGATGATGTCCCATTGCCGACGGGTGGTGATGTCCATTCATGCCCGCATACAGATCAGATGAACGTGGTTTGTGTGTCGTCATCGGGGCACCAGTCAACAACTCAGTCATGAAACCAATATAGGTAATAGCCAAACGAAGAGTTTCAATACGGGATAGTCTCTTCTCGTAGGCGAATGTGGGCACCTTCCGGCGCAACTTGTCGAAAGCTTCATTTAGATTGAACATTCGACGGCGTTCACGAATATTGGCAGCTCGGCGTTGTGCCATTGATGCTACACGTCTGCGAGTTTTTTTGGTTGGATTACCGTTGGTTGACTCTGAGCCGTTGTTGCGATTGCTTGAGGAACGTTGCCCGCTCACCAAATTGTTGACTTGCGAACGCTGCCAAAGGCCTGGAGCAACATGAAAATACACAAATATTTGAAACTTTTATTAATCATGCACTTTGTTTTTGGGTTTCTTCGGCTTTTTATTTTTGATTTAAACTTGCTCACCCAAGTCAGTACAGGGAAATCCAGCGATCAGATCTTGATATGGCACAATTGGTGGTGGCGGAGGCGCTTCTTGCCCCCACAAAGGTTGAAAGGGTACTTCCGGCATGTAAGTCGGATCAGGATGATGTTGCATTCTATATAACTCCACGATTTCTGATAGTTTCTATCACTCGACTTCCGAATCACTTTTTATCACAACTGATTGAAGCAGCGGACAACTCTTATGGATGCAGAATTTCCTATCGGAAAAGTTCGATATCACACACAGTTCTAGTTGGAAGACGTAATTGGAATGCTGCATACCTCATAACTGTTAAACATTATTATACCTACAAGCAGACGTTAGCACTCATAAAGGCAATAAGGCTCAGTGCAGCATCTGTGAAATGGCAGCCATCTTTGTTCCAACAACAGTCTATACGAATTTGATTGGCGAATGTAAATCCTCGCATTTCCGCTTATAGGGGTTGAATTATAAAAGGGATGTTTTGCAACCAATTTATCTGCTGCGACGCTCAGACTACAAAAACACCACAAGCAGATACCGCCCCAGTCAAACGAAGGTTTTTGTATTAGATATTTATTGCAAACAAAAATTACAGAAAAGCGCTATAAAATATGAGCTTTATTTGGAAGAATAAAAGCAACAAGTAAAAACAGCCAAAGTAGGATAACGTTAAAACTGCGTTCTGGTACCCAAACTTATAAAAACTCCAAGTGTCTTGTATAAAAAAGTTCTTATTGCGAATTAAAGTGGAAGTGAAACCTCAAAAGAATCAGTTGATATTGGTTTTGACTTATGAACACCTCATAACGAGTAGGGGTGTGACCTCAAGTCGGAAAAATCGATTACTCAATAATCGTTTAGTTGAGATAAATTCACTTGTGAAAAAAGTATTTTTCAAGAAAATACTATATTTTTTTTTATACGTTCATCGCCCATTCGATGCTCTTTAAGATCACTTTTTTTTTCTTTAAAATTAAATTTTAAGTGTATCTACTTTTAAAATCATTGCAAAAACAATGCAAAGTAGATTATTTCAGAGCCCGTTTTCGCTAAGAAAAAAACATGTAAAATATACTCTTTAAGATATTCCGTTGAGAAAAAAATGTTTCGCCACATGGAACAATTTTTGTACATAGTTTCTGTAAAGATTTTAAAACTAGATATACTTAAAATTACATTTTTAAGGAATAAAACAATGTGCTCTGGATTTTGGAAGGGAGATAATATCTGGCGTTATGCAATTTTGAAATAAAAATATCTGTTTAAAATGTGAAATTCTTATAATCGGTGTATACTCTTGATAAAATCGATTAAAAAAAGTTGAAAATAAAAAATAATCGATCATTTATTTACAACCCTAATCAGTTCACAATAACGCCCTAATTCTAGTGTAATAACAACATTCGTTTTACAGGCATATAAATAATTTTTAAACACTTACACCCTTTTGGTGCTCTTCCGGCTTAAGTTGCAGTTCAATTTCGTAACTACCGAAATATTTGGTAACGTCGCAACCAAGAATAATTGCACGTGCTTTGTCAATATTTGTTTGCATTGTTTATTTTTGAACTGCATTGCCGGTTACGGTCATACCCGTAAAAGGCGGAAAAGGGATGTGGCTACCCCCCTCCCTATTTTGCATACATTAATCGAATAATCATTTTTTTGCCATCCCTAAGAAGGGCTTTCAGTCTATATTTAAGTATGTGACCATTAGGCTCTAGTTAGACTTCCGTAATTTAGGCTTCAATCCTAACTTGCACTTAAAATACCTATATACTGACTAGTTTGGCCTTGCAAAAGCTGCTATTAAAATACAAATGAAACTACAAGGTGGCGCAAAAGTAATCCTCCTATCAGAAAATGCTATAAATTTTGCGATTGGCCCCTAGAGTCAGTTCTGTTTTGACATTTGTGTAGTAAACACATGCGAAATACACGTTAATAAACAATGTTACGCTACACTGCTCCAGAACGCGGAATATTGCTGACTATTTATTTGACCAATAATCGGTCGGTGAAAAACGGTTACTGTGAATGGTGAGCGCTACAGAGCAATGATCAACGAGTTCTTTTTGCCGCAACTTGATGAATTGGGATTGGAAAACATGTGGTTCCAACAAGACGGTGCAACAGCACACACTGCACGTGCCACAATCGATATGCTGAACATCGGAAGCTTACTTTTGCGGCACCTTGTACTCACCTTAAAATGAATACATTCGAGTATCCTTTGAGAGTAGCAAGCTTTGAACGCAAGAACACATACAAACTTTTGCTATGAGCATAGAACACATTCTGTACCTTTACTGCAATAGCAAAAACACAAACCAAAACTTTTAAGGAGGAATTGAGAACATTGGGTTTGCGTTCACTTGTTTCCAGCTGTGAACAAACTACCCATCAAAACCTGCCTACCCAATGCACCAATACATAGAAAGAAAATGTGTTTCCAAGACCACATATGCATCGCAAATATGCTGGAGTAAGTGGCTAAGCAATAGTATAAAAGAGACAAAAGTTCACACGTACACATGATTTTGGGGTATGATTCTCAATTCGCCTCTAAGAAACTCAGAGAAACTTTCATTGACAGCTGCGGTAGGCCTAGTAGCTATATCACAGCTTGTTATGGTATTCGCATCAAAATGGAGCAGTAAGGAAGGCGGTCGGCATGATATCAATGGTGCACAGTGGCTAGTCATTGTCGGCTGGGGTGGGCTCTTGCCAACCTTACCGTCCTGCGCCATAATCAGAAAAAGGTCTAATCATGCCTTTGAATACGCGGGGAAATGCACAAAACCGCACAAAAACAACTACATAAGAACAACATCCGGTTAAAACACCGGATGCCACGGACAGACCGTTGACATTTAAATATTCAAAATACAAAAACTCAAATAAAACGGAAAATCAAATAAATTCAAAAGAAACGGGCAACTAAAATATTTAAAATGAAAATCAAAATACAAAAATAACCGAAAGCGAAACTAACTCAAATATAAAAATAACCGAAAATGAAACGAAATTAAAACTGAAATAACGAACGGAAAAAGAAAACAAAGATAAATTTAAATTAACCGAAAAGAAACCCTGAAATTTTAAACGAACCGGAAATGACCGGTTACCCTGCTGCAAAAGAAAAAAATTTAAAAAAAAAAAAAAGAGGCCGAACATTATAAGGGGGCGCCGCGGGTGTGGTTGCGACGCCCTGGTGCTGACCCACCCTCATCCATGGCCATCGGTGCACCAAACTAATCCCGATGGCCCCTTACCTAACCTCCTATATGCCTCCTAAATAATAGTCAAAGCCAGCATCCCCATTATTAACAATTTTATTTATAAATCATTACTTTAACTCGAACAATATTTCGAATTTTATAAGCTTTAACTTAATTTTACCCTCGACCAACTCACAAAGGTATGCAAAACCATCAAGATTTACCCCAAGAAAATAATAATCCGCGTTTATTCATATAGGACTTAAAGTTCTTCCTATAAATAGAGCCATGAAGGAATCCTTCTCCTATAGATAAAACCTTATTTAAATTATTTATTTATATTTAACTTTTTTTTTTTTATTTTTTTTTTTTTTTTTTTTTTTTTTTTGTTTTAATTTTATTTTTGTTAATTATATTGCTTTAGTTATTCATTCAACCTTGCTTTTATATAGTTGTTTTAGTGTACCAACTTTGATTTATTTTCGGCCTTTAGTTTGTTATTTATTTATTTATTTATTTTTTTTATTGTTTTATATACCTTTTAATATGGTATGTATTTATTTATCCGGTTAGTTTACTTAATTTATTTCATTAGTTATAGTATTTTATTTTATTTTTATGATTCTGTTGATTTTATTTTCTAAAATCATCCTACATCTATTTTTATAAAATATAATTTTGTGGGAAAAAAAAGGTTATTTTATAGTTAATCCTCACCCTTAAGTTTTAATTTTGACATATATTTTTATCAAATCTATTTATTAACTTTTTAAAAAAATTAAATTTTTTTTTCTTGTATCCGATTAGTTGTAAATTTTCTTTTCTTACAGCCATCGTTTCTTTTACATGTCTACGTTGATTCTTTTCTCACGTAACTCCATTCTATTCTAATTGTTTTGTTGTCTTTGTATTTTCTATACATGACTTCTTACATCTTAAATTTTACTTTACTTCAAATGTGAATAACCTTTTTTCTCTCTTCTCTCCACATTAATTAATTCCTATTTAATCCTCACAATTTAAGTTTATTCTAAGTAAATATATATTTCTCTTCTACTCTCTATTTCTCTACGCAAATCGCATAATTCAAGTTTGTTTAAGTCTAAAGTATGTACTACTGTTACAGTTTGATCTCACCCGGTCGTTGCAGTAGGCCGTTGGTCGGGCGCTACTGTTGTTGTTGTAGGTAATAGTGCAGCGGGCCTACATTACGGCGGCCCCTGCTGTTGTCACTGCTGGTTATGTTGTTGTTGCTGGTGTGGGCGACGGGCCTAAGATAGGGCGGCCCCCGCTGTTGTCAATGCTGGATGTCGTCGTGCGGTGGGCCTATATGAGGGCGGCCCCCGCTGTAATTACTGCTGCTGGTTGTTGCGCGCCCTGTTGCGCGTTGTTGCTTGTGGTGCGACGGGCCTAAGATAGGGCGGCCCCCGCTGATGTTACTGCTGGTGTTGTTGTTGTTGCTGGTGGTGCGACGGGCCTATATTACGGCGGCCCTCGCTATTGTTACTGCTGGTGTTGTTGTCGTTGCTGGATATCCAGAAATGTTGTTGTGGCTGCTGCAACTGCTGCTACTGATGTGGTTGTTGTTGTGATTTATTTTTGTTGTTTGGTGAACTTTTCTGTTTGTTGGTTTGTTTGTTTTAGCTATTTATTCTCACCAGGTTGTTATTTTTGCGGTGGTTTTTGTAGTTTAATTTTGTAGCTTTATTTTGTTTTTATATTCTTTTTGTAGATTTTTTGTTTATATGTGTATCTATGTTCAGTATATTTTTATTGACCACACAACTAGTTATCAAGGATACAATTTCAGCTCAATCAATTTATCAATACATCAAATGCGGTTTGTTCATAATTTCGTTGCCTTTTCAAAAAAAACTAGGTGTTTTTTCCTGATTCCTACGCGCTGCTATCTAATTACGATGCACACGCTAGAAGACCACAAGCAAGGTTATTTATGATAACTTTTGTTTACATTTTTTTTTTTTCACAACACTTACTTCTATTCAGAAGGTTCTAAAGTTAATTTTTTTATAATTATTGGGTTTATGTTGATTTGTAATTCTTTTCTTATTGCGTTTTGTACTTTGAAACTTTATTTTCGTTGTTTTTGTTTGCTTTTGTTCTTATAGCGCTTTTGAACTTGATATCTTTGGATATTTGTTTTTGTAGTTTAGGACTGAGTCCTTCCGATTCATAAGCTGTATTTTATTTGGCTGTAATCCAATTTTTTTAACTTGACAATTTCTTGTCGTAACTTTAGCACTTGGAGTTTTATGTAAGATTCAGTTTTCACAAATTAAAACCAGTAAAAATTGCAATTGGGCGACAGCACAATTTTCTTTTTCACACTCCGCGACACGACCGCTCCCGTTCAAATCATGTATACTTTTTGAATTGGTCGAATGCCGGTGACGCTGCTATGCCCAAAATTATTCACTTAACGCGACTGCGCAATGGAAAAGTTCCGTTACCCGTTGACGTGGCGTGATTATTGCCAGGTGGAACATTCTGATTGGTCGTTACCTTCAGATGATTGATATGAACGGATTGAACCATTTGGTGCTGCCACTTCAGCAAAAATCACGCACTTTCCCGTAGCTAAACGTCAAACCGGAAGGTGAATCGAAACTGTCATCCAACCAACCGCATTGCACCAAATATAAATGACTATCAATTGAAAGTAAACCATAACAAGCTATATACCTGCTAGCCTACTTGTAGGGTAAAGTTGCAAGCTAAATTACAAATATGCAGTGATGCCAGACTGCAAGTATGACGAATGACGCTTTTAATAGCTTGCAAAAAAGTTTGCTCGCATTTTTCAATGCGTTGAAGGCAAAAAGGGAAATCTTCTTCAATCTAACAATGGATGAGCGCATGGAAGACGACTATTGGAGCTGACAAGAAAAATATTTCCTTCCTTATAAAGAGCACTCTCTCTGCTTTTTGCATTACTATAATTTTCAATAAAAATATTGAAATCATAATTCATATTATTAATAGATTATAAGAAAATAAACGCCTGAAATTATATACTATAATATCAATAGCTGATGTCAATGGCGAGTAGGCTGTTTATGGAACCCCTAATGAAATAAAATATAATTATGCATATTTTAAACAAATTGTTTGTTATGCAATCGCAGCCTGCGCATAATGATGCATTTCCGAACAGACCCTATGTCTTATATGAATGCACTTTTTAATTTATACGAAACTTGAAAATGTATGCTGTAGCCTGCACATACTTCAAGAAAACATTTAAATACAATAAGTATCTGCATCTTGGTAAATACATAATTGTGAATACGTGCCAGCCTGGTATTGTGCACAAGTATCTATATATTTACCGTTAATAGCACTTTCGACCGACCACTTGTGGAGGCAGTCAATTAGTCTCGCATAGATTCGCACAGCAAACGTCTTGACCCACTAAAGCTCCTAAATGCATGCTACATATGTATGTATATATCATGTTAGTTCTGTGTATCCTGCTTGATGGTAAACCTAGCATAACATTTGGTGTGTTTTAGTCGGCTGCTATTAAGTCTGGTTGGCAACGCTGTTATTGCAATGTTGAGGCAGTGACTCGTAGAAGCGGAAATCCTTCTTCCGCAGTGAGTGAAATGTATGTAATAGCAAGGGTACGCCTTGTACTTGCTGTTGTTGTACTTACTGCTGACATGCTTTTCTCAAACGGGCAATTTAGCAACTAAGTCGTGCTAGGACGTGTAGGGCATAAATTCAGCTTGAAGAAATGTATTGCTTTTCAGCATTTTCTTTGTATACACCAACCAAGAATTGTGCAAGCGAAGCCAGGCTCCACTCAAAATTCAATCAACTTATTTGCCGTGGAAATAACTGCAGTTACTTGCCAAAACAACACACTAATCACCTTTACTAACATATGTACTAGTGATGTAACGAATGGCACTTTTTGAATATTCGCGAATACGAATATTCAGTTTTTGTTCAAATTTGTAGCCAATTGTGTATGGCTATGCAGTCTCGTTCGATTGGAGTGCGTTTCGTTTTTATTTTGTTCGCGAATCGATTTATTTTCTAAGAGAGAAGTACTTTTGCGTCTTCAATTTTTTGTTTGTTTGTTTATACCCATGATACATACTGCAGTCCTACTGAAGAATGTGGGTATCTACATATATTTTCGAAAACTAGTTCATTATATAGGTGTACTCGTGTTGAAAATCCAAATTTATTCATGCAAAAAAATTTTGCAAGTTAATATGAAGGTATTGCTAATTGAGGTTCCTTCTTTTGCAGTATCTACATACATTTTTCAGAAATCCTAATAAAAAATGTGGGTATCTACAAAACTTCTGCCGTATCTATACTTTTAATAGGAAACAGATGGAAATAAAAGCCGGTTCCCTAATCAAAGGCGACGTATCTGCTCTATCATTTGTAGATACTCCGTTATTAAAAAGTATTCTCAGCTATAAATTGCAGTATGTACATACCCACGTTCTTTGGAAGGCTCGTATCAATTTTTGGTGTTCAAAAGTAACGTATCTGCATGCTCTGCTTAATAATTAATTATTATTATTATAGTTTATGTTAATAATTCCCTAACGGCGTGTTAAGGGAACTTGTTTTAAGGCTTTTAGCTTCTGTATACCTGCAATTCTCGATACCTGCTATTCTTGCAAACCCTATTGCTGCCAAAAACACCAGTACACCTTTTTATAGGAGTCAAAAATATACACACATATGTATTAAATATTTTATTCAATATCGAAAATAGGAAGGAATCGTAAACAGATAGTTTGTTATCGAAGAATTTTAAATAGCAACATGGATATAACCTTAAACGAAGACACGGACGGTAAGCTGATAATATTTTAAAAACTGCTGTACATTCACGGACACTTTTTAAAAGATCGCGGCAAAGAATTGATTAAAGCATATGGTGATATTTTTGTTACCGAAGAAGACGATTATATCTTGCTGGATCTAAGTGAAACCCAAATAAGTACAGAAAAGCGTAATCCTTCAAGTTCAAGCAGTTGTACCACTGACAATCCTAAGTCCGATTTCGCTTTCGTTAACTCTTCAAACAACCATTACTCAATTCAAGGATTTCCAAATGTTACACCTTCGACATCCCAAAATCACAAAAACGTTGATTTCGACAACGAAACTTCTTTCCAAAGCCGTAGTAGTGATAATTTTGAACAAGGTAGGATTTAGTAGGATTAAAAAATAAAGCTACGGTAGTACTTGTTTACTTTATTTACAGGAATTTTTATATATTATTTTTACTAGTAGATCAATTTGAAACGTCGGGAATTGTGAGTAACAATTTGGACGATTTCCCGCCGAGCTCACGCACCAAATCGTAGGTACCTTAACAGCGAAATGGCTATCAAGGAAATGTGGGAAGATTTTGTAGAAAAAAACCCCTGTATATGTAAACTCATGCAGTTACGAGGTATATAGCAGAGTTATTAAAGACACGAATATTTCCTTCATCAAACTCGGAAACGAAGAATGCGAAAAATGCGAAGTATTCGAACAGCACAATCCTTTGCATAATAAAGATAGTTTGAGTACAACTTGTGAAACATGCACATCATGGTCACATCACATCCGTAAAGTGAAAGAAGGTCGTGAATTGTACCAAGAACATGTCGAAAAAACAATAACTGAGTCGAATGTTGCATATTACTCAGCGGATTTGCAAAAAGTAATAATGCGGCCGTCGATGCCATCATTCAAAAGCGTGCTTTTTACCAGACGAATTGTGGCATTTAACCAGAGTTTCATTCCTTTGCGATCAACAAAATTTGGAAATAGACCAGTCGCTGTATTATGGGCTGAAGCTGTCTCTGGTCGAAAGAAAGAAGACATTATTAGTGCCTTTCACCAGTTTCTACTCTACTGTCGTGACAGAAGCCATGTCATAATTTGGCTTGATAACTGCTCGGCCCAGAATAAAAACTGGAGCTTTTTAACTTCTTTAACGGCGGCCGCCGTGTTGTGAAGGTAGTGTTGCCGGCCTACCACACCGAAGGTCCATGGTTCGAGCCCTGGGACAGGTAACATCAAAAGTGATTTGAAAAAGTTTTTCAAAAACGGGGTCGCCCCTCGGCAGTGGTTTGGCAAACTCTCCGAGTGTATTTCTGCCATGACAGGCTTCTCAGCAAAAATTCGTCTCCTTTGTAGATGCCGTTCGGAGTCGGCAAAAAACTGTAGGTCCCACCAATTTGTAGGGAAAATTCAAATCGGCACACCACAAATTGGAAGAGAAGCTTGGCGCAAAAATCTCTTAGGAGGTTTATGATGATATACCTGTTGTATATCGCGCCATAGAGAGAGAGTTTATATTATAAATTCGAATGAAATTGCAACAAGTGCAACTGATATATATTACTTTGAACCAGGACATACATTCATGTTCGCCGACAGCTTCCACCATCAGGTGGAATCCTCAATGAAAAAAGCTGAAAACACGTATGATTTTATGGACTTTGAAAATGCGGTACGCGAAGCAAACGCCCGAGTCATTGTAAAATCTATGATTTATTCGGATTTCTCCGAATGGCAAAATTACATTTCTAAGGCAAAGTTAAAAAGCGACTCAAGACATCCCCACCTTAATGACATAAAGCAGTTACGGGCATGCAGAGGAAACATGACCGTTGAAAATAAACTTAGATATAAAGATGCAGAACATTTTAAGGTACTTGATTTTCTACAAGTTAAAATTATGAAATCGTGGATTCCAGCGTCTGTAAAAAAAGAATGTAACAGAGGGGTTCAAAAAGAAAAAAAGAAGGATATTATAAAAAGTTAGTGCCTTTAATGCCAGAAACTCTAAGGAAATATTGGAAAGATTTACCTGAAGATGATGTGCCTGACCTGACTGTCAATAACGATGACGATGAAAACCGTAATAAATTTTGGCTTTCCTTTGGCAATGCAGTGTTATATTTCGAACATTGTACTAAATAAATGTAATACTGGAAGCGAAAGCTCAGAATCAACAAAAAATTGTTTTATTAAAAACGTACTAAATCTGTAGATACCCTAGTTCATCAGTAGGAAACTTTTTATTTTTAGTGTGCCTTTCCTACTAAAAGGCAGTATCTGCGTATATACTGCTATTGAGTTGGTTTTCTAACAAATTTTTCGTCAAATACGAGGTGTGCTCAAAAAGTATCGCGAATTTTGAATTTTCGCTGGTTACGTATATTCGAATTTCGAATTTTTTGTGGCGTTATGTTGGTACTCATGTCTCTCACTTATGCCGACAAGCTCGGCCATTTTGAACGTTCAGTTAATTGTTGACAGCTGCTTTGCTTGCACGTGTTTTGGATCGTCTTCGATTTTTACCTTTTTTTTTACCAAAACTGCTCAATTGTGACCAAAAACAGCATCGCATGAACATTGCTAATAAGATGTTAAACTCTGTCCGCGACGACCCAAATTTGCTCCAGAGGGTCATAACTGGTGACGAATCGTGGGTTTATGGTTATGACGTGGAAACCAAAGCTCAATCATCTCAATGGAAGCTGCCGCACGAACCAAGACCGAAAAAAGCGCGCCAAGTTCGGTCGAATGTGAAAGTTTTGCTGACAGTTTTCTTCGATTGCAGGGGCGTGGTGCATCATGAGTTCTTGCCACAGGGAAGAACGGTCAATAAGGAATATTACCTGCAAGTTATGCGCAATTTGCGCGAAGCAATCCGCCAGAAACGCCCGGATTTGTGGAAGAACAAAAATTGGCTTTTGCACCACGATAACGCCCCTGCTCACGCATCGTTGCTTGTGCGCGACTTTTTGGCCAAAAACAACACACTAATGATGCCGCAGGCACCGTATTCCCCAGATCTGGCCCCCTGTGACTTTTTCTTGTTCCCTAAACTGAAGAGGTCCATGAAAGGACGACGTTACGCTTCTCTTGACGAGATAAAGACGGCATCGAAGGACGAGCTGAACAAGATACAAAAAAATGATTTTTTGAAGTGCTTCGAAGATTGGAAAAACCGTTGGCACAAGTGTATAATATCTCATGGGGATTACTTTGAAGGGGACAAAATAGATATTCATGAATAAATAAATATTTTTTGAAAAAACACAAAATTCGCTATACTTTTTGAACACACCTCGTAGAGTGCAGTATCTACAGTTTCGCATACAGAGAAGCCGAAATCCAAATTTTTTTTTGCATTAATAGAAATATCACACCCAAAATAGTCTAAAATGGTAAAATTTGATTGCAAAAATAACATATGTTGAAAAGCCCAGATATAAACACGGTTTGTTGAATATTTCAGCTTGAGCTAGAATGTAGATACCCACATTCTTCAGTAGGACGGCAGCATATATGGTATACATAGATCGTGGTATTGATACTATACTACAATGTGTAACCCTGCTTTAGATTACATATATTTATAGTTTATCGTTGTAGAATATATTTTTAGTATGATCATATATTATTACTTGAGTTACTTTTTCATGCATTAAGAAACATTGGAAATAAATAGATTTTAGTCTTATTACCCTGGTATTATCTTCAAATTATTTTTTCCGATATTCATATTCGCAAAACATTCGCAAAAATTATTCAAATGCAAATGTCCAAAAACATGCGAATATTCGCGACACCTTTGATTTGTACATACAAACAAACATACTATTTGAATAACATCGCAATAATATTGACTGAAGGTTCTGACTCCAAACTGCATAAGCACATCAATAAGTTGTAGGAAAACTTCCGATGCAGGTTTCATTTGTTCTACGCACAATCATTAAATCTTGTTTATGGTCAGTGCTGTTTATTATAATTAAATCACATATTTACATTTATCAGGTATAAATAGATTTAGTACAATACAAAACTTGTGCATTGTGGCCATTTACTTGTCCTTAAATTGACAACATGCAATGGGCAATGAAAAACGATAATCACAACAACAAATTGTCCTTTATAGCCTTCACCAATATACAATACCCGGATTCTTAGAAAACACACATTTGCATGGCATACTTACCCAAAAGGAAATTCGAATGCGCTTTCGTGAAATGCTTAATTTGGTGACAGGGCCCTCGAAAATCGAGACGGGTCCCAAGCATCCACCCCCCAAAACATAAGCCCAATTCAGTAAAAAAATGTACATTACAGTTTAGTTTTTGGCCTAAAAATCTTAATTTTTAGTGGTTATAGATCTTAGTACGGAGAATTGAATGCTGCGTATAACTCAATTTCGTCCAAGCTCGACTTTGCCTGTTTTCGCTTACTGATACCGAATTGATGAAAGAAGTTCATTCTTATGTGCTTTGCTCCTTATTAAAAAAATAAAAAAATACGATTGAACCCATAATTTTTCTGTAGAAAACTATTTACTATAGTTTTTCGAAGCTCGAATTATTTTCAAAGTTATAGCTATAAACCTAGTTTTTGAAAATTTTATCGCGATTGGTGAAACGGGTTTACACATTTTTAAAATATATACAAGTAAGGAAGTTTAAGTTTGGGATGGAACCGAACATTAAATACCCAGCTGTGTAAAAATGGTCGTGGTAAAGTGGTAAATTGTTGTGGAGTTATGACCTATAAAGGTTTTAAACTCTTTCTACTACCATGTGGGCAATCTTATAAATAAAAATGAATGTGTGTCTGGCGTCCAAAGTACTTAACCGATCTTTATGAAATTTTCACAGTAGATTCTTGGATTCACTGGTTACAGCATAATCTATATATAATTTTGAAAAGCGTAGATAGTAAACCTCGTACAATGTTTCGTAATTTTATTTAACACGGTTCTGAAGTTAATAATAGCTGAAATTTGATATTTTGTTCATTTATATGTAGGCGGTGCCACGCCCATTTTCCAAAATTAAATCATTAATAAGATCATCAGGTCATTGTAACTACGAAATTGTAGCATTCTATCTGCATCAATAAAGGAGATATTGCATGTTCCGGTTTCCTACCTCTCTTTTAGAAAACTTTGGTCCGAAAGTGGGCGTGGTCGTCCACTTATTGTCCGTGGGCGTACTCTACATATACCTCGTATTAAGTTGCGTAACTCTATCTTTCACCGTTCTGAAGTTATTAACAATCGAATTTGAAATTTGCTTGCCTCGTAAGTGGGCGGTGCCACGCCCACCTTTGCAAAAATCATATAAAGGATAAGAAAATTGATGTAACTATCAAATTATATTATTATACCTGTATCAGTTAATTAGATATGGGCATTTCAATATTTCTACCTCCTTTCCATACAACTTTTATGAAAAAGGAGGCGTGGTCGAAACGCGATTTCGCTTATTTTCCAATAGTGCATTTATCACAACAATGACTCCTACGATTTCGTTAAACTAGCGTAAACAGTTCTGAAGTTATTAAGAGTCAAAGTTTTAAAATGTCTTCACTCATATGTGGGCGGTGCCACACCCCTTTTTCAAAAATTTGATAAGTTGTCAATGGGACAACCAATTCAATAAATCTAGCAAGTTTCATGATTAAAGCTGCTTCTATTATTGAATTAACCCATTTTATACGTTTTTCGAAATTTTCGATGTCGAAAAACGCGGCGTGGTTATGGTTCGATTTCGCCCATTTCAAATAGCAACCTACCTTGGCGAGAAACTGTGTGACAAATTTCATTAAAATATCGGACATTTCTTAATGGATTCTTCTGTTCATTTTAAGAGCTTTGATATATGGAACTATATATCTATCTCCATTATTTTGCACCGTACAAACCACCGTTATATGACCAAAACTATAATACCCTCTACTAGTACACGGTGGGTATAATAAAATAGGATACCTTCTACCAAACTGCATTCCTTTTTTGGCGTATTTATTTTTCTTTTAAGTATTTGTGACTTCTTCATCGCTGTCACCCCCGACATTTAAAAGCAGATATGTTTATAACAATAACTTATAAATTTATTAGAATTTCGAAAAATTTTTAAATACGTATTTTTGCTTAACCGTTGTGAGCCATACCAATGACGAATTAAAGCTGACGAATATAAGCTAATTTCTTACAGTCATACTCACCATTTGCAAACATAATTTTACCATTGACATTAAAACAAAAAAAAACAAATACACAAATCATACTAAATCGTTTCTTTAGAGGATTAATTTTTAAACCTCCCTCCTATCCAGGATTAAGCTGTACATTTAAAGGACTTAGATAGATACATCGCTATCTGCAATTAGAGAGATGAGCTTCCTTACCATTAGAAGCATTCCATTTCCGATTGGGTACATGCTGTTCATAACATTTTGAAATCGTGTCAACACTTTTGGATATATGCTGAAAGGCTTTTATCAAAATAATTGAGACAGTTCGTATAAAGTTCGTTGGTTCAATTTCATATGACATTGGCACTCAAAAATATGTATATTCCCAATGTTATTCTGGTAGAAAATAGAAGCGCTTATGACGTAATAAATGTAAGATGTAAATTTCGTGGTGGACTAGGCATTGGCGTGTTTGACCGAAATTCACTAACATATTTTATACAGTAAAAAGTCACTAATTTTTTCAAACAAAGGAAGTAATAGAAACGATGATTTAACAATTTAAGCGTTCTGTTAAAATCGAATATCGATAAAAAATGGTTAGTGAATACCAGGATCTAGGAAGCTAGAGAATTCCACCACTGGTTACCATTTCCGATTCATAATCATCCAGTTACAAAATTAATAAGTGGAAACACTCCAGAGGTTATATTTGCTGCTGTCCTAAATTTGATTAGACGTTTCATCCAAAACGATCACACCTTTGTTATAATGATATTACAAGCTATTATTTTTTTAGAACGAATGACTGACGAAGGAATTGATTTAATCCGCAAAAATCTTCAGCAAACTGTCCGCCTTGAACAGAGCAAAACTTTTGCGCCACTTAGTGCCATCAAAGAAAGTGCCATAATAGATGTGATCTAAAATTTCGTAAATAGATTACCATTCATCCGGCCTGAAGCAGAGGGGAAAGTGGCGCAGATTAAATGGCAACAAGTACTAGGCAAAAGATCATCAGGCTTGGGTGTCTCTTATGACGTTGACATACCCAAACGCTGCATGCGACACCTGCAACACCCAATTGATAGGCAACCCACCGCTGCTCGCGTCGAGACTACATCCGTTTTCAGTTACAAACAACATTTAAGTATGGGAATGACTACTACAGGTTTACCTGCTGTAACCGCACACAACAATCCGGGATAATGAAATTTTCCACTTTTGAAGCGGTGGTGGTGTAGTG
Source organism: Merzomyia westermanni (assembly GCA_949987695.1). Taxonomy (NCBI): domain Eukaryota; kingdom Metazoa; phylum Arthropoda; class Insecta; order Diptera; family Tephritidae; genus Merzomyia; species Merzomyia westermanni. The sequence continues at coordinate 1,931,522 of OX465288.1, forward strand.
GGTTGCGGTGAAGGTGCATCTACATTTGTATATACTTCTACTTCCAATTCCACTTTACCTTTCAATTTCATTTCCGCGCCTGGTGACGAACTATTCGAAAGAAAAATCAAAAAGGAGCAAGTGAGCAAGAGCAAAAGAGGTAACCTCGCAACCTCGTACATGCAAGGTGCTTGTCTTTGTTATTGTTGTGGTTGTTTTTGTTGTTGTTACTGCCGCTGTGGGGTTGCTGGGCAATATCGCCCATACGGCTATCCGTACCAATGGTTCAAGTGCCAATATTCAGCCACATTTCGTTGAGTTTAAAGTTTTCCACTTTACAATAACAAAGTAGTTTGTTCGTTTCATGCAACAACAAGGATGCTCAAGTGGCCACAGTAGTTTTATTGGTTGACAGGATAAGCACCATTTCATTGTTGTTGTAGTAGCTATATAGTTGTTGCGGCCTCATGTTGCTGCATTTCAGAGAAGCTTGAAAGTGCTTGCAGATGTCAACTTTCCATTGGATTAATCTAAGAAATTTAATTATGTGTAAACAATAAAGGACAATAAAATTGCTAGAAAATCTCAAAAACAATTGGTTCAATCGGATGATTTTCCGTAAGTCCTACCAGATAATTGAATTATAAAATATATTGTGGCGATCTGTATTTATACTTGTTTGTTCCAAATGCTTTCAGGTCAATATTATATGAACGCTATCCCATTCATCAGGCTTCTTGTTATAGACCACCCGCAGCCGTAGCGAGTTGAGCTCGCAAAATAAGTCTGTATTCTGGTCTTTCCGAAGAAGTTACGACATTCAGAATCCTTTTACATTCCTGTTAAGATATTAATGAAAAATATTGAAGTTTACGCCTCCGAAGGTGATTTTGTTGTTGTTGTTGCTGTAACTACAAAAATACTCCCTGAAGGTTTTGGGGAGTGCTGTCGAACTGACAGTCCTTGGCCCGATATGGTACTGCCCGACTGCCGTGGTAGCGATTTGGTATGACCAGTGGAACATTCTAGGTCATGTCACTTCTCCTTCCGTAATGAGAGGTGAGAGGCATCATATCCGTAGATCAACCATCGAGTTGCACGTCATTACCTTTGTGCATTTTAGTCGTCTCTTACGACCGGTATGTCTACCTCGGCCATATTCTGAACCCCTGACCCGAAGGAAGCATGGTTTTTTAGTCAATATAGCTAGTAGTTTTTGAAAAAAACTTTCTTAAAAGAAACTTTCTTAGGCATTTGCTGGTGATACCTCAAGTGCTGAAACCGTGAAATTTTTTGAATTATTCAACCTTTGCAAGCTATTTAAGTTTTACTTTTCTTCAACAAAAGTTTTTCTAATTCTTTTTTATGAGGGGCACTGTAAAAGTTCGCGGAATCAAGTACGTCGTGTATTGCCAGCGTCCTGCGATTGTCGTATTCATAAAATATGACGGTTTTTACCTGTAAATGACTCGAACGTTCGATTTTGAACAGATAGGTTTCATTTCAACATAATTTAATAAGAGTAATAACGGGTGAAAAATGGAAATTTCGAATCTTGATTTCCGAATGCTGATTTTCGATACTATTCAACACCGCGGCAATGTGTTTCGTTTGCCGGAAGTTATTGCTGATATCAAAAGAAATGACTCATCAAAGAGAAAATGCGATGCGAGCTCTCTTTATCGCCTGAACGGCCGTCGCAGCATTAAATAACTTGTTTTGGGGGAACGAGGCGCAGAGTGGCGAAGTGGTTTTGAAGATTGTTGATCGGATGCAAAAGTGTATATGCCTTAAACGCAATAATCCGATTTACATAACGTAATTTGTGTTTAGCTTCACATTTTCCACTGAAAAATAAATGATATTCGCTAGCATATAGTATGGTATAAAGTAATTCCCAGAAATTCAGTAAAATTTCTAAAGGAACTATTTTGAAAAAATACTCGAACCCTATTCATTCCATTTATCTATCGGTAATTTCAAGCGGGAACTATGGTCATTGCAAAGCAGAACTTTTGAACAACAAATTATAAGCCTGCCTCCACCAAAACTGCAACGTTTTATGTTTAAGTTCCATTAAAAATATCAGAAAAAATATCAAAGAGTACACATAATCAGTTCAGTGTTAAGAATCTTAATAATATTTATTCCAAAATAGACAATTATAACCGGCGAAACTGTTATTATCCACGCAAGCGCTCTAAGTTCTCTTTCTCACTAAGCAAATTTCTCTCATTTTTGTTATTATTCTAATTCCAGTATTTTACGAGAAATGGAAAACAAAAACAAAATAGCAACGCTGGAAATCATTGATAACAGACATAAAGTGCGATAGTACGAGATCTTAATTCAATCCTTAAGCGTTGAGTTTTAAAAAAATGCAGTTTTAGTTGTTGTAATATTGCATGCTGGTTCTGTATGGTAGTGAAAGTAAGGAATTAAAAAGCTTAACATATGCAAACTAATATAACGTTGGCCGTTTTTATACCTAGTAGTGCTACGCACACAAAGTATATTAACTTTATTCGCGTAACGGTGGTATGTAACGGCATAAACGGATCCGAGATAGATATTGACTTAAATACGAATATATCAAAATGTTCAGGAGGAAAAAAGAAATTGATTAAGCCATGCCCGTCCGTCTGTCCGTCCGTCTGTTAACACGATAACTTGAGTAAATTTTAAGATACCTTAATGAAATTTGGTATGCGGGTTCCTTGGCACTCAACTCCGAGCGCTATTTAAAATGGGCGAAATCTGATGACTTTTTATACATAGAATATTTTCGAAAATACAAAAAAAGGGATTATTCATATTATAAAAATAAAATTTGGCGTGTACATTAATGTTAAGGCAAAAAATAAATTTTTGAAAATGGAAGTGCCACCGCCCACTTTTGTTTAAGTCAAATTTGGAAATAATATTAATCATAAATCAAAAACAGTTTAAGATATCGAAACGAAATTTAGCACACATATTTATATTGATACAACGTACGTTCCGGAAAAAAATGGCCGAAATCGGTTTATAACCACGCCCACTTTTATACGAAAGATTTTGAAAGGGATCATAGATATATTTAATAGGCAATAACTTTGCGTACAAAAGCTTTATATCATTTATATTTCACTTTCAAAGTGTCTGTGAACGAAGAAAGTCGAAAAATATAAATTTGTAAAAATGGGCGTGGCCCGGCCCTTTTATAGTGGATTATTCCACAAAACTTTTTATGCCATAACTCCCGAAAAAAATGATTTGTCGAAAATGTTGTAGATATAAAGGTAAATGTTTGTTGTAAAAATGGGAGCAATCGGTCAACGGCCACGCCCAGTTTTTTAATCTAGTTCTGAAAAATTTGTTTGAAAAATGTAAAATGCGATATTTTTATAACCATGCAAGCTATATCAATAAGATTTTGCGCACGCAATAAGCTTATTAAGCTCGACCCCAAAAAATGTTGTTGATTTTGGGAAAGTAGGCGTGGCGCCGCCCACTTTTCAACATAAAAATTCTGCTGTTTTCAAAGGCGATTGCTATTTCAATGTAAATTGGTCAGCTGCTTTCCAATAGTATGTAGTATACTCCTGCCAAAAATTAGGCAAATCGGATAACATATAAGCAAAATATCCGGGCAAGTATTTAATACCTAACTGCAATAGGGAAGTTATATATCTATTTTTATTTTGGTACCTTTAATAAACATGAAATGTTTGTAAGTATGAGAGGAAGAAGAGATGGGCCCATCAATAAGTAAACTGAAATAATAAGGACGATGAGCTGAGTCGATTTAGCAATGTCCGTCTCTCCGTCGGGTGTTTTTTTTTACAGGTTTGTTTTTCGAATAGAGATAAAACTGGCATTTTGTAGTCAAATCTGGCAACTCTAATGTCATTTATGTTCAGTTTGGTTTGCCATTTCATCATGAACAGGTTGACAAAAGAACAACGCTTGCAAATCGTGCAAATTTATTTCGAAAATAATGGTTCAGTTCGCGAAGTTTACCGTGAGCTCCGTCCATTTTATGGTCGACATAATCGTCCATCAGAGCAATTAATTCGGTTAACCATGGATCGTTTTCGCACTACGTTTACTCTATGTGATAATACGCATCCGCAGAGACGTCGAACAGTGCGCACCGAAGAAACAATTGCCGCTGTAGAGCAAAGTGTTGAAGAGGACCCGAATGAATCGATTCGCCACCGTGCACAGCAATTGGAGCTTTGTCCATCAACTTTATGGAAGATTTTGCGCAAAGATCTTGGCTTGCGACCTTACAAGATCCAGCTTGTGCAAGAATTAAAGCCGCGAGACCATGCAATGCGTCGTGATTTTGGTGTATGGGCCGAAAATGAGATTGATTTCGATGCTGATTTTCATCGCAAAATTTTGTTCAGTGATGAGGCTCATTTCTGGTTGAATGGCTACGTCAACAAGCAAAATTGCCGCATTTGGAGTGAAGAGAATCCACATGAGACCCTTGAAACGCCATTACATCCACAAAAACTGACTGTTTGGTGTGCTCTATGGGCTGGTGGAGTCATTGGGCCATACTTCTTCCGCAATAATGCTGGAGAGGCAGCTACCGTTAATGGAGACCGGTATAGAGCCATGATAACCCACTATTTTGTTCCCGAATTGGATGGCATGAATGTGGATGAGTTGTGGTTCCAACAAGACGGCGCTACATGCCACACAGCGCACGTCACAATCGATTTATTGAAGGAAACATTCGATGAGCGCATAATTTCGCGGAATGGACCTGTCAATTGGCCACCAAGGTCGTGTGATTTGACACCATTGGATTATTTTCTTTGGGGATATGTGAAGTCGCTCGTCTACACCAACAAACCAGAAACGTTAGGGGAATTGGAAGCCAACATTCGTGGCGTTATTGCCGACATACGGCCCCATATGCTCGAAAAAGTGGTTGAAAATTGGACCTGTAGAATTGGCTTTATTCGAGCCAGCCGCGGCGGCCACATGCCCGAAATCATATTTAAACATTAATGGCATAAAATTATCCTTCCAATAAAGCTAAATTGATGGACCTTAAAACGATTTTCTTGTGTTTTATTTCAATTCGAAGTTCTATACCCCTAAAAAAACACCCTTTACAAATGGATTGTTAGCCAAGCCAAAAAGAACGAATGTAGATTATTTTTGTCCCACCCTAATATATGTACATATATACATACACATATGCGAATATATAAACTCAATCTTGCAAGTGAAATCGAATGCTGCGTATTGTTCTACGGTTTTTTCTTTATCTCATTTTGGGTTTCGTAATAAAACATGTCAGATACATGAAAATTTAATGAAATCCGAGTAAATGTTTTATGGCAAGAATCAATGTTATTTCAATAAATACAAACTTATGTAACCGCTGAATAAAAAGCAGATACGTTTCGCCTCAAATCATCAACTTAATGATTATAAATGTGGATAAGATTCTATGTAGCATGTTTAAGTGAAACACGCTATTTGAATTTACATTTATTTCTCAGCTCCCGCAAAATACACAAATTTGGTTTTGAGCTTTATGTAAGAAATATTTCGTTGCGATACATATTTTTTGCTCGGTCTGCGGGACAGCATATAGTCCCTTCCTCTGCTAATAAGCATAACTTAAAATTTGCATAACAACATGAAGACTTCATGAAATTTGAAGCTGAGACATATTTGTATGCAAATAAGTTGAAGCAAAAAGTGGATGAAAAAAATCTGCGAAGGTATACGGAATAAAGAGATCCAATTTACACACTCCCTCCCACTTGCTGAGCAACAATACCACTATTACTTCAAGTAATTTTTTGCCTCTGGTAATTGTAGAAAATGGCGTATACAATTATTTTAGAGGCCAATTTTCGGAAATTGTTGCTTCGCTTGGGGAATCAAACAAATTTAAATATCCACACAAGCATACAATATGTGTGAGCAATTGGTAGAGCGTCTTCTGCTTATGGCTAAGATATTTCCTTCATCTTCTTACTGAACACGTATGAACAACCCGCAGATGTTGCGGCTCAGAGAATGTAAAGCAGAGTTGGCCAGAGGCGGTAAAATGAAAATTGGTAGCCTGCGAATGTCAGATGAAAGGGCTGAACGTTTAGCAATAAGAGTTGTCGGAAATTGCGTATTGCTTAACATATTCTTTTTTAGTAATTCTATTATGCGTAAATTTACATGAATTTGCCTGATAATATATGTACGGGTGAGAATACTAGACCTTAACACAAATATAATATTTAATTCTTATCTGTTATTCTACAACATTCACTCAAAGAAAAAATTGTTCTACAAAACATATTGGACCATAGTCAGATTTAAATTAAGAAAAATCTTAAAAATTATTCGAAAATAAACTTCATTTTATATGTAGTGTGATCAACTTAAAATACATTAGGTCTAAGCCGAGTATTCGTGTTAAAATAATCACATTAAACACTATCAAATTTGGCCTAACGGGTGGATGTTGGGTCCTAACCTCAAAGAAAAGGAAAAAAGGACAGTCTAATATATATACATATATACTTAAAAATGAAGTTATACATTTTCGAAATTGTTAAGCTTTAGAAACGTGCACATGACATTTCAAAATACGAAACGTGATTCTGCAATTCGTAGCTTACGATTCAAGCATATGTTTCTTGTTATCTGATTTTAAACCAAAAAGAACAGAGTGTTAGGGAGGGATTGTTAAAGTATTATCAACGTTGTCTTCCAATTTAGGAAATTAAAAAAATCTCAATCAACATAGTTTTAAATAATTTGTGTCCAAATTGTATGACAAATACAAGGATTAGTTGCAATTGGTTGAACGGAGTTTTGTTATATTCCTAAAAACTCTCTAATAGATTTTGACGTCTTTCGAATTATGTCATTGCCCTCTTGCCGGAAGCATGAATTTTCTGAAATGAAAATGTTGGAAATTCCGAAAATTGGGAAATTCCGGCTTCTGGTAAGAGGGCGACGATATAATAATGTGAAGGCACTAACCGGTTGGGGTGCTGGAGCGGTACAGTTCGCCTCTACAAAAAAAGTATAATAAAACACTTTCGATGGAAAATTTTCAGACAAACAAACCCTAGAAGCATGTTTTGTGAAAAAATATTATTTTCGCACTAAGTACCACTAGGGAACCTACGAATCGCAGAAACATTTTAATCAACAAACAAATCCGTGAAAATTGGTTGGACTGTGTATTATTTAAATACTAGAGGGACCGGCAGAGTTTGTCCTGCCCCGATATTTACCTGAATGGATCTAGAAATATTGGCTTTTCCCATCCCTATCATTATCTCTATCACTATCCCTATCCCCATTCCTATCCCTATAGATTTAACTTATTGCACAAACACACAATTCCACTTCACCATCGATCGATCCATTATTGAGCTTTTCTAACAAAAAAAAAAATATATAAAAATTCGCACCATACAAAATGTATGGGAAAATAAAATTTCTTTTCAGGATTTTTTCAGAAATTTTATTGGGTATTCTCCTATTCTGGTCAGAGAACAATCTAAATTAGTGTCAATCATCCAAATCGGTGCAGGCGTTCTTGAGTTATGTGAGTTGGAACTAACGTCACTTTCTTTAATATATATAGATTTCCACATATGTATGTATGTTTATACATGGCCCTATGTATATTTATATATGCGCATATATTAACGAACCAAATCAAATTGAACTCCATCTGGTACTTAAAGTTTTCTCATTATTTACATCTGAGGGAGTGTTATGCATCCAAGGTTTCAAATACAAAAAAAAAAAAAACAAATTCAAAATACAACTACAAGTGAACCTTTTTGGCCTATACATATACGGATAGAAAGTTTCAAATACCGGCTTCCATCCATACACATGCATCCAGATTTTTAACAGACAAATGAATGAATAACATCAGCAATATGGGAAATCATACGAACCTATTCAAACAACTCCTTCACATTCGTAATACGTTTTTGTTGTTGTTTTACTCTGCTTGAAGTAGTTAACTTTGTATTTATTTATACACGTTTTTACTTTAATAACAAACTGAAACATTGACTGAAACCCCATACTTCCGCTATCATTTAATAATCACCAGACTGTAATGTTTGAGTTGGGTAAAATGATTTTCCATGGTAAATTAAAGATTATAGAACTTTATATTTGTTGAGGGATTCGTGAAGAAAAATTGTTTGAATGAATCATTATTGTCTCTCTCTCTGTATTATTGGGCGCGCATCACTCAAAAACTGAGTAATAGAATTGACTTTTAGAACTTTCACCGCTTCATTACTAGAAGTCTAACTTAAAATTTAAGATATACCTCATTATAACTGGATCAGTTTCGGAGTTAGCGACCAGGGTGACCCAAAATGTGTTAGTACAATATGGGTTTCTACCGAAAAGTGAAAATGAGTTCTGAAAAATAAACGGGGAGTGCCGCTGGATAAGACTCATTGCCAGCATTGCCGCCACAAAAGTCGAAAAGAGCCGTAGTGCAGAAGTGCATTTGCTAATATGGTGGCGGTCCTGTGCTCGAAATCTAGAGGATTCCGTTCACATCAATTATTTTTCATGTTATGGTATTTTGACAAGTTTCCCTTGGACTACTGAACTTTTTACTTAAGGGCCCGGTTTTTCAGTCCTTGGTTAAGCTCAGTTTAAACTAAGTTTGCTTAAACTCGGCATAAATTTAAACTCCAGTTAAACTGCAGAGCGGTTTTTCAGTGTGAGTTTAAGGCCGCTTTTAATATTTGCTTTTTATACGGCAACATTGGTTTTTTTTTTATCTAGATACGGCAACAGATGACACTTGCTTACATATTCAACGCCATTGCTTCTCTTCAGTATTGTAATAGTTAGGATTTCGCATCACTATAATCACTTTCGTCAGATGATATATCCGTTATTTAATTAAATATAAATATATCGTCCTTTTATAATTGCGTTCAGCTTATTGTTTCACAACCAAAACCATCAAATATGCAAAACAGCTGACAGGTTAACTAGAGTTGAACCCTGCCGAATTGACCGCTTAAACTCCGTTTAAACTTCGTTTAAAGTTGACTGAAAAACTGCGTAACAAGTTTAAGCTTAGTTTAACTGACAAATTGAGTTAAACTTGTACTGAAAAACCGGGCCTAAGTTAGCTATATGTACTAGGAATGTAACAGAGTTTTGATCCCGATTTCTAACCAAAAGGCAGTTATGAGGTCATTATAATTTTAGTAACTGGAATATTAGTATTACAAAATTGTTCCAACAGATGGAAAGATCTCTCACCATCGTACTTTGCTACCATTTCTCACAGGTCCTTTGAGTTGGCTTTATCAGCGGGGAAAACGCTCATTAAATATAAGTCACGTGGGCCGATAATATTTATTAATTCTTTTATTGATTGAATTTTCACTTTTCTGGCAGCAATTGGCAATTCGTGCAAACAAAATGAAATAAATGGCCCTTGTAATTGGAGCTACGTGGCACAATAGACAATCAGGCCATTTCAGGCATTCTACATTGAGTCAATCTCTAGTTATTATCAACAAATTTGAGATCTCTATCTACGAACCATAGGCTCACTTAGCAGGAAAGGCGAATCAGAAGAAAGCTTTTATAAGCGTGACCGAGCTGAAATTATACCCAACGATTGTTTTTGAAATTCTTCTAAGGCAGAGCTAAGAAAGATTCGTTTGCATTAAAAATTGTCCTGAATGTATGGTTAGTAAGTGAATATTGCAGCGCAAGCTTTCGGATATCGGACAATACCAAAGTACACTCACGTTCTCTGACTTATCAATCTGGTAGCTTTATCGCGTCCAAACCTTTTATGACGAGGCTTCTCCCAAGCAAGAGCCGTCAATGCACAATATCGCATGATATCAATTCTCGAGTAAAGAATTCATCACCGTTTACAAATAAGACTTAAAGTAAATGAACTTTTGTTATCTCTATTGTGTAATCAGGTGGACTTGCGTATTTAGGAGCTGTTGAACAGGATACCAACCCAACTGTTGACTGTGCTCAAGCCATGAGAGCGTTGGGTATACAAACAAAAAGGAGAACACGTAAAACAAATCCAAGCGTAGAGAATTTATACCAATGCTTAAGCCGGCAATATAAAAAACCACTAAAGAACCAGCTTGTTGGGGTTACTCGTTTCGTATGGGCACTTGCGTCTGTGCATCCGTTTATCGAACTTCATCTCGATTAATATGTACGCATGGATGTGTGCGTTTTTCGAACTATTTGCTTGTGTAAATGCCTGCGGTCGATTGATGTTGTCGTACAAACATACATACAGACGTGCTCAGCATGCCAACCCTGTCAATGGCATTCATTTAATTGGACTCAAACTGTACCTAATCGCACTTCATCACAAGCTGACCCACAAATTAAAATTCCAAAAGCATAGATCAACTTTCCCGGTTTTTGCGAGAAAAAATTTCACTTCAATGGTTCACAAGAGCCTTTTTGGATTTTTCGCTTAAAATGTTTTTGGGTGCAAGTGTGGCGTGCGGCAGGCAGGATGCCACATGCCACAAGTTGAGTTCATTTCAGACGTTCATGTTTTATGGGAGTTGAGCTGCTGCCAAATTAAAAACCATTTAAAATCGCCTTTACAGAACTTTCTTCTTAAATAAGTTGCTTTGTTTGTATGTATGCAAGACTAATATCTTCAAATTGGCAACTCTTAAAATTGGAAAGGCTAACGATTTTAAAAGGTGGCCACAAAAGTAAGAAAGATGGATGCTAGTTGTCCGCAAGAGAAAAAGGGAGATGGAAGCAAAGCAAGAGTCGTGAATAGCGTGTTAGGTCTAAATGCACCAGAAGTCAGGCTCTTAATAGCCGAACGGTCAGGATATGAAGGAGATCAGGTATAACAAATGTTTTTTTGGTATATGCAGTATCTATTGAACAATGATATATCTGCGTGAAATTGTGTGCACAAGTTTCGTTATTATTATGACTATATTAGATGGCCGTGGTAGGGCGAGGCTTCGGGAAGCACCGAGATAAAAACAGCAGTAACGAGAAATGTGATTTTTATTTCAGGATAGACGTCTAGCAACACATCTGTGAAGAAACCATTCAATTCCGTGAAGAAGGTATTTAAAGATGCACGTTAAGTGGATAACAAACTTTAAGCTGGACATTTGGCGAAGCATCGGTGAAAATTGCATTCTCTTCTTTGCAGCGGTTTTTGAGTGATGAGCGAACATACATTAGACTTACAGAGAAATTTCTTGGAAAGGGGTTTTTGGTTTCCATTACCCCATATGAATTTTGTGCAAACATATGCAGGAAAGTTCGGCCTCCAACTTAACCAAATATAACTAAAACCTAACATAACGGCCACAAAGGCCTCTTAAGGAAATACCAAAACCAAAAAAAAAAGTTAAGTGTTCTCAATTACACCATCATTTTTCAACACTCAAACTTAATAACAATTGGCCGGCAGAATTGATTGAGATGTTTTTATGGTTAAGACGCTTCTTTAGAACTCAATTAATGGAAGTTTAAGTTAATGGTTTTCAGTGGGCGCATTAGTTTCTTGAGTAGGCATTCCGAGCGAAATGAGGTGTGAACAGAAAGCACTACACAAAACACTTTGCCATAATTAATAGGCCTTATAAATGTTTACATTAAGGTGGATCTTACTTATATGTAGATGCATTGTTTTTGAGCAAGGATTCACGACGCCCCGTATTAAAGTTCATTGGGACATAAAAATGTGGCTCGTAAAATGTTTTCAAAATCGAATGAAGGAAAGATTTTTTTGCATTTACTTTTACCAGGGATACTAAGTTTTTGAAAGGTTGCTTTGTTTAGGGTTTTTACAGCCTAGGTACAAGGTTCTATCACCTCAAATATGTTCGAATATCATAAGCAAGATTTAAAAATTTAGTCCAAATCCTTCTGCTCCGATTTGACAGATTCTTCAAAAATGTGACTTTCGATACTTTCATTCAGTTGTACTAGAAATATGTAGCTGATGGGGACTTGATGCCAAGTCACTCGTGATAAGAAAAAAAAGATTTTCAAAAAGCGCTTTGTAACGATAATTTTTGAAAAGTATTAATGACCATAAATAAGCTCAAGGCCAAGAATAATAGTTTTGATGTGTGAAAATTATTATTGTTTTTTTATTGATGTGTGTTTTTTCAATAACTATTAAAAGAATGGAAACGAAAATTTAGAGACAACCGCTATAGCTTTTGTTTAAGATCTATTTCGGAATCAGCTAGGCTTCTGTTTTGCTTGCTCTGACCCGTAAAACCTTTTTGTTATCCAACTTAAACAGTTATAATAATATATAATAATATATGATAGTATAATATTAAAATAATTAATAATTAAAAAAATAATTAATTTTCATGATCTGATGCATCTTTCTTTGTGGAATCAAGGCGCACCCTAGTAAACATATAAATGTATGTGGGCCCAAGTTCTTATATATATATCATTGCAATTCGGCAAGACACTCAAAAGCAGTCGCAATAAAAAGAAGAAATTTTCGCCATTAATAAAATTCGAATGCGAAAGAATACAACAAATGAAAAATAACAGAAAAAGTGAAAGTGAAAGTGGCACACAGAAGTTCTTCGACATTTACTGTAAGTACGCATTGACTCACACATACGCAGCCATATTTTTGGTAGTTTTTATGTTCGACTGTGGCAAATTGTGGGTTAGGCATTACCACCAGAAAAATATGATTTATTGCACTCCGCCTGAAAAGAGGTCCGCTAGCAGCAGCGCAAACATTGAGTGCAACACGAAAATTGTTCCTTTGCGCCCCAAAATGCAGAAAATGGAGAAAGAGAATGTTAAGTATAATAAACAAAGTATTGTGTGGTTTGAGTTAAAGAAAATGGCGCAGAAATGTAATAATTTACGTATTGTTAAAGGACAAAATGAGTTAAGGGTATTCTCGAGCGCACACACACACACCTTCACATAGGCATAAACGCCTGCAGCACTCATTGTGAAATGGGAAATGTGCGATAAGCAATAAGGGAAAATGTTTTATTGTTTAAACATTCCAAAACTTAAAAGCGAACACATTTGAGACAGCTAACATTTGGTGGAAGTGGCTTTATCTTGCTCGTTAAAGAGCACTTTTTCGCCAATATTTTGTGGAATGAGTGAGTGCGTGAGTGTGGTACTCATTAACGTATGATTAATGCCACATTTTGTATACCATTTAGCAGTGAAAAGATTTGCAATGAAATATAAGCGCTTTTAGTAAATATATCACTATTGGAATTGAACTTTTTTTGACAAATATAACGGTGTCTTGTAACGATATAGAGTGCCATATAGCAAAGTTCTTAGAATGAACAGAGGAGCTGTCCGTCCGTCCGTGGACATGATAACTTGAGTACAAATTTAGATATTCGAATAAGACTTGGCACACAGGTTACTTTCCGCACAAGCTAGGTTTCTATTTCAAATGCGCTAATTCGAACCATAACCACGCCCCTTTTTTGCTATCGAAATTTTCAAAAAACATATTAAATGAGATAATTTAATTATAAAAGCAGCTACAATGATGGAATTTGAATTAATTGATCATTCTATTGACGAGTTTATCAAAGTTTTTGAAAAGGGGCAGCCTCTATAAGAGTGAAAAAAAGTTCTAATTTCGACTGTTAATAGCTTCAAATCTGGTAATGCTAGAATAATCAAACTTGGTATGAAGCATACTATTGATGTGGTACATACAACCATAGAAATGGAGGTAGAAAGACTGAACTGGCCACATCTCATTGACATACGAGGTGTGTTCAAAAAGTATCGCAAATTTTGAATTTTCGCTGGTTACGTATATTCGAATTTCGAATTTTTTGTGGCGTTATGTTGGTACTCATGTCTCTCACTTATGCCGACAAGCTCGGCCATTTTGAATGTTCAGTTAATTGTTGACAGCTGCTTTGCTTGCACGTGTTTTGGATCGTCTTCGATTTTTACCTATTTTTTTACCAAAATTGCTCAATTGTGACCAAAAACAGCATCGCATGAACATTGCTAATGAGATGTTAAACTCTGTCCGCGACGACCCAAATTTGCTCCAGAGGGTCATAACTGGTGACGAATCGTGGGTTTATGTTTATGACGTGGAAACCAAAGCTCAATCATCTCAATGGAAGCTGCCGCACGAACCAAGACCGAAAAAAGCGCGCCAAGTTCGGTCGAATGTGAAAGTTTTGCTGACAGTTTTCTTCGATTGCAGGGGCGTGGTGCATCATGAGTTCTTGCCACAGGGAAGAACGGTCAATAAGGAATATTACCTGCAAGTTATGCGCTATTTGCGCGAAGCAATCCGCCACAAACGCCCGGATTTGTGGAAGAACAAAAATTGGCTTTTGCACCACGATAACGCCCCTGCTCACGCATCGTTGCTTGTGCGCGACTTTTTGGCCAAAAACAACACACTAATGATGCCGCAGCCACCGTGTTCCCCAGATCTGGCCCCCTGTGAATTTTTCTTGTTCCCTAAACTGAAGAGGCCCATGAAAGGACGACGTTACGTTTCTCTTGACGAGATAAAGACGGCATCGAAGGAGGAGCTGAACAAGATACAAAAAAATGATTTTTTGAAGTGCTTCGAAGATTGGAAAAACCGTTGGCACAAGTGTATAATATCTCATGGGGATTACTTTGAAGGGGACAAAATAGATATTCATGAGTAAATAAATAATTTTTGAAAAAACACAAAATTTGCGATACTTTTTGAACACACCTCGTATACAGATAGAATGACAAAATTTGGAAGTTACATGAATTTTCTTATTCTTTGTATAATTTTTGCAAAATTTTAGAAAGTGTACTTTTTCTAAAATCAAAGGCTGTCAGTCTACTCTTAAGGTTACCCCGCATGTTCTGCATTGGTTTGTGGTAGGAGATTTACATCATCAATACATGCATGGCAAATTTGCCTTTCTAAAAACCAACCTAGAAGAATTCTTTGTTGATAAAACCATGTCACAGGCATATTTTCTTTCGCATATGACTCAACCGCCGCCACAATATCCTTTATCCAAAATAAAGGACTATTACCTTTCCACTAAAACATTATTTGCTGGGACTGCTTCTAGTAATAATGTCTGCTTGCTCTGCCCATAGGTCTCTTATGGCGTACTTCCAGAACTTACTGAAAAGTTCCATAAATCATCTAAGCCTGAAGAAATTGCAGCTTCATTGACTTTTAACTCTCAACTTTTCCAACTTAGAATCATCACAGCAAAACCTTTTACTTTCTTAGTCATTTTATGTGCAGTAATTTAATTGTGTAATAAATCAAGCAAGTGCTTTTTCTTTAACAAGAAGAAAACAGCAATGACAAAAACAATACTTTTTCTACCAAAGTGTCAAAGGCCATTACCATCTTCATAATTACCAGTAACAGTGACACTATCTGAAGTTGTTGTTCTTAAGGACAGCTTGTTAATAACAATAACAATATTGATACTTTGTTTAACAAATTTCACTACACTTGGCTAACAACAACAAGCACAAAATACAACGAAAGTGCCTGCTTATTCGCTCCATAAAACTTTAACGACGACTCAGAGTGAATTTAACGAGACGTAACGGGAATAAGTGCGCATGTATGTATGTTACTGTTATTTTCAGCTTCGACAGTTTCAGAATTAATAATCGTTTGCCTTAAATTATTCCCATTTTAGTATGTTTGCTTATGGAATTGAATGAAATGTGTTTGGAACAACAAGACTTACATTTTTGGTCTCGTTATTAAACAAGCTCAGGATTGTGGGTATGTTTGTGTTTGTTAGGCGCAAGGACGAGTGTATTAGAAGGACTTTGAAACTGTGAAATGTGATACATCATGCATATATTTATGCATTTTTATGGTCAATTGGTTAAAGGACGACCAATCAGGGAAAGTGATTGAAGTTAAATGGCAACATGGAGTCTGTAGTAAAAAGTAAAAAGCACCGAAAGTGACACTGGCATAATTTGAAAGATGTGCACATTCCTTGACACAAATATTATAATGATATTTGAAATAGATATCAATCCCGACTGGGTGACTAACCGATCAGAACTTTCGAGGTATTTACACCGTCGTGGTTAGGTGAAAATTTCTATTGTCTGGTTGGACTTAAGTTCGTACAAATGAAATGAGATTGCGTCTCGCTGACCGGGAGGGCACTTTTCCCTGCTGGCATGAAATACGGACATGGACAAAGTCGCCTGACTACCACTCTTAGAAAAGTTTTCCATCTAATGTGAGAAATCAACCGGTAGGTAATAACGAATATCTACTTTCACTTTCGGCCAAAAAGCATCACAGAGTATATTTATTTTGGTAAGCAGGGGTTTAAGAAAGTCTATGTTAAGACAACATGAGCAGGGCTGCCACCCTACGAAATAGTTGTGAAACGAAACTCCCCAGGATTCCCGAACAGTGGTTTTAAGTGCGTAGAGTGTGAATATCCCGAAAAAAAACCAAATTTGACAAATATGTCCATCCCTATTTGCGTTACACATGACTACCTACGTTACGTTGCTGATAAATGTGAATATGTAAAATGAAGTCAAGTGTAAACATTTTATGGGTTAAATAAAGCGTAATGTTGGCTACACGTTCCAGCTGATAGGAATGCCAGCCAAAGTACAAAAATTCATGCACGACTTTGTATGTCTAAACGAGGACTTCAAAGCTCAACGACACAAAAGATTTAAGTTGTTTTAAAGGCGACGAAACCCTCTAGTGAATATTTAAAAGTTAGAGTGGAACAATATTTGAGAGGCTTAAAACAATTAAAGAAATTGGCAACCAAAAAATAAAGAAATATACGTCGTGAGTGTATTGTTGCTAGTTTAAAGTTTAAAATGTTTACGACTTTGCTAGGCAGTTCTTCACATCGGTTGCCTTAACCACTCTGTGGACATGACTTACTGACTTGTAATTTTGACCAGCCGAATTTGCAGTGGCTGATGACCGTTTGATTTATGGTAAATTCAACGATGTCCAGAACTGCAGACTGCATATATACATATGTCCACAATATTAGGACCCTAATACCTGAAGGCGCCAATTTAAACAGTTGGGAAAAAAAATTGGGTACTTAAACTTCAATTAATTTAGACTAATTACTTTCAATAAGTTTTTATGTGTACTTGCACTTTTATTTGATATTTATGCTAGCTATAGCGCGACACCTTCCGTTTCCTTTAGAACATCAATTTAAGCCAGCTGCACTTTATATGTTACGAGACCGATACAGTTTTCTAAATTAAGAGAGTCATGAGAAAGACTTATACTACACTTACATTGCACCGCATTTGGAAAATTCAAATGAGTCATTTCAAACCCATTTACATCAGCTCATTTGCCTTTGGTTTGACATTTTCCTCTAGGCGAAACTTCAAACGCAATGCGTTCCACAAAAATTGCATGTTGTTGCGGCCCAAATGCGAGCGAATGCGATAAAATCAGTGATTTGGGAAATGCGATTTGTTTGGGGAAATGCGACGCATTTGGATTTGTTCGCCCAAAATGACGCATTTGGTGCAGTGTAAATTTAGCATAAGGCTATGGTATGGTACGGTAGATAATGTTATGCCACAGTAAATATGGTCAACTCTATTTTCTGTAAATATGGTTTAGAGCAATCTGCAATTTTTTTTTTGCCCAAGACGTGCACGGGATAAAAAGAAATGTCCTGTCCCGTCTTCAACTATCGTTTCCTATTATGGTGCTTAACCTCCATTTTCCTCATCCTCCTTTTCCACTTTTATATTGCATGTATGATTTTCTTCATTTTCTTATTCCTACCCCATCCCTCAGCCTAACGCCCCCTTTTATTGATAGTACTCCTTCATAGAAGGTATCTCTATACCATAGCTAGTAGAAATAATTCGAAGTTATATTACT
Source organism: Merzomyia westermanni (assembly GCA_949987695.1). Taxonomy (NCBI): domain Eukaryota; kingdom Metazoa; phylum Arthropoda; class Insecta; order Diptera; family Tephritidae; genus Merzomyia; species Merzomyia westermanni. The sequence continues at coordinate 1,949,403 of OX465288.1, forward strand.
TTAGATTGTTTCAAAAAGTATCATGTCACCTTTTCTCTTATCCCCCATTTTTCTAGGAATGTTACAGATTAACTTTTACTTTTTATAAATCGCCGCCTTCTTCCTTACTCGCTTTTTCCTTGAGGTGTAAGAGATTAATATCATTGGCCTTAACAACCCCGCCGTAACTTCTGCTTACTCCAAATTAGAAAAAGAAGCGGAGAAAATGGGATTGGTGGTGAACGAGGGCAAAACGAAGTACCTTCTGTCATCATGAAAAGGACTTCGTTTACGTGGGAACCAGCATTAACACCAACAATAATTTTAGCCTAGAAATCCGACGAAGAATAACTCTTGCAAACAAATGCTACTTCGGACTGAGTAGGCAATTGAAAAGTAAATTCCTCTCTCGACGAACGAAAATAACACTCTACAAGTCACTCATCGCACCCGTCCTGCTATATGGTGCAGAAGCGTGGACACTAACAACATCTGATGAGGCCGCTCTGGGAGTATTCGATAGAAAGGTTCTCCGAAAGATTTGTGGACCTCTACGCGTTGGCGACGGCGAGTACCGAAGAAGATTTAATGATGAGCTGTATGAACTTTACGCAGACGCCGACATAGTTCAGCGAATTAAAACACAGCGGCTTCGCTGGCTAGGCCACGTAGTGCGATTGAGCGAAGATGCTCCAGCCCAGAAGGTGTTCTTATCGGCACCCGCCGGTGGAAGCAGAGGAAGAGGGAGACCACCACTCCGATGGAAGGACCAAGTGGAGACCGATTTGCGATCCCGCGGTGTTTCCAATTGGCGCCAGTTGGCGCAACGAAGAAACGACTGGCGAGCCAGGCGGTTAGATGACTATTTAAAGAAGAAGAAGAAGTAAGAGATTAACATCATATTACTTCTAATAAGTGTTCACAATTCTAGAATGAAAACATCCAGAGATATGCAGTACGAAAGTCCCATCTGAACGCCACACCCCTATTTTCCCTCTTGCCACATTTCGCAGTGCTCCGCTGAGCAAATCCCTACCATTCTCGAGCCAAATTGAATACATTCAAACAAATTTATCAAAATAGGTCCATTCGTTTAGAATAATTCAGTCGCATACAGAAAGACAGTAGAGTTTTATACATACGAGGTGTGTTCAAAAAGTATCGCGAATTTTGTGTTTTTTCAAAAAATATTTATTTATTCATGAATATCTATTTTGTCCCCTTCAAAGTAATCCCCATGAGATATTATACACTTGTGCCAACGGTTTTTCCAATCTTCGAAGCACTTCAAAAAATCATTTTTTTGTATCTTGTTCAGCTCCTCCTTCGATGCCGTCTTTATCTCGTCAAGAGAAGCGTAACGTCGTCCTTTCATGGGCCTCTTCAGTTTAGGGAACAAGAAAAAGACACAGGGGGCCAGATCTGGGGAATACGGTGGTTGTGGCATCATTAGTGTGTTGTTTTTGGCCAAAAAGTCGCGCACAAGCAACGATGCGTGAGCAGGGGCGTTATCATGGTGCAAAAGCCAATTTTTGTTCTTCCACAAATCCGGGCGTTTCTGGCGGATTGCTTCACGCAAATTGCGCATAACTTGCAGGTAATATTCCTTATTGACCGTTCTTCCCTGTGGCAAGAACTCATGATGCACCACGCCCCTGCAATCGAAGAAAACTGTCAGCAAAACTTTCACATTCGACCGAACTTGGCGCGCTTTTTTCGGTCTTGGTTCGTGCGGCAGCTTCCATTGAGATGATTGAGCTTTGGTTTCCACGTCATAACCATAAACCCACGATTCGTCACCAGTTATGACCCTCTGGATCAAATTTGGGTCGTCGCGGACAGAGTTTAACATCTCATTAGCAATGTTCATGCGATGCTGTTTTTGGTCACAATTGAGCAATTTTGGTAAAAATCGAAGACGATCCAAAACACGTGCAAGCAAAGCAGCTGTCAACAATTAACTGAACGTTCAAAATGGCCGAGCTTGTCGGCATAAGTGAGAGACATGAGTACCAACATAACGCCACAAAAAATTCGAAATTCGAATATACGTAACCAGCGAAAATTCAAAATTTGCGATACTTTTTGAACACACCTCGTATATAACAACGATATTGATAAACATAATCATTGACGAATTAAAAGAAGTTGGGAAACTTTCCACGTTTGAGTTTAAAGATAATAATAAACGAATTTAAACCTTTCTTGACTTTTTAATGAGGGCACATTCTATGGAAGACGAGCAAAAGTTGAATACATCATATCATTCCGATTCCCACGAACACACACAAATGCACAAACAAACATAAATAGACTTTTTTTCCCGCAAAACCATCCAGATATGTGTGTTCCAAAATCATTTTTATCTCCTTTTATGTGGCAATGAGGTGAAACAGGCGCAGACACACAAACGCACTTAATAAATGAATCCAACAGAAAATGCTAAGTGTGGCGAAGACAGAAGAGCAGAAAGCGGTAAGCGTGTGAGGATAAGAAGTTGGCATGATATGTAAAGACCCATATAAGACAAATGAAGTGTGAAAATAAATAAACCTCAAAGGAAAAAACGAAAAAAGAGAGGCAGACTAAATCAGAAATGCATTGGAAATTAGTTTAAGTGTGAGTATGATGAAAGTGCTGAGAGAATTGTAATGAAGTATGAGACAAAAAAAGAAACACAGAAAAAACACAAAAACAATGAAATATCTTTACACATATAATGGAAAATTTCATCATGTTGCTGTGACGAAGGGCGAAGGCAGCAAAATAATGATGCCACGCAGGCACGCGCCCCCGCACAGCAGAGTACAGTCACATGCAAACGTTCCCATTTGTTGTTATCTATGGCGAATGCATTGAATACCTTCTTGGGAATTCTTCACATTTTATGGTACTAACGATGCTTTTAACTGTGAGTGCGCGAATGCAAATCAATAATTCTAAGATGTTGAATTGCTGAGGCCAAGACAATGCGCTGTGGGTGAAGGAAATAGAAGAAGAAGAAGAGCTGAGTGATTGAATGGCGCATAGATTGAAATGAGTTGCAAGGCTCCATTAGACATTTGAACTGAATCTTCCACTTTTCATTACTTATGCCACGTTGCTACTTTTGTTGTTTGCACACTCATATGCTTCTGCTTTAGAGTACTCTTGAATACAATTTTTGTATTTGCTTTGATTGCGATATTTGTTAATTTCAAGCAGAGGCACACTTTTTACCATACTTTTCATGAGTCTTTATGAAAAAAAATGTCGATAAAACGTTTATACTAAAGTAGAATTAATTTTGAATTAAAAAAAAAACAAGGAACTTTTATTTTGCTAAACAAAAAACCAAAAAGCCATTTTACGAAGAGCAATTTTGGATCCAGGCTAAAACATATCACAAATCACCACTCGCCGGAAACTGTGCACGAGCAAAGTTATGTTCAGCCGTGAAGATCCAACTATACCATATTTTATAAATTTAATCATTTAGTTGTTGTATTGGTAGTAAAACAGAGTGACAAAACTGGCGTCCAAAATAAAATATATCTTGAAATGAACTCAAAGAGCTGCTTGAAAAAAAGAATATAATTACAAATAAAGCAATAATATACCAATCTTTTTCATAAAATAGGTTATGGGAAGTGTACATATGAAAGGCTGCGAGTACAAAGTAAACTTATTTTTCATGTAAGTAAAAGAGAAACTTATAAAATGTTTAATAAAAGGGGGCTCAAACAAAATTGTTCAGTAAACGGTAGACAAATCGTTTTTTCCATTAAAAGTAGAAATGTCGTGTATTTTTTAGAAAGATATTTTGTACCTTTTAATGAACAATTTTTTTTGTACCCCTTTTTATTAAACATTTTATAAGTTTCCATTTTACTTGCATGAAAAATAAGTTTAATTTTTACTGTCATCCTTTCATATATACTTTGTTATAAACCAGAATCTTGAAGTTGTTGGTTGGCAGTAAAAATAAAGGAAAGGACAGTCAAATGTAAGGGCAATGGCCGTTTTAAAAAATCTAACTAAAAAAAGAGATTCTGATATTTTATTTTATATTTGCCTAAGGTATTTTCAAAAATCTTTTATATAAAAGTGGGTGTGATCCTTAACACATTTGTCGCCTTCCTTGTAATAATTCTAATAAATCTATACAATAATTGTTATGATATCTTAAGGGGCTTTTGGTTTGTGGCTAATAACATTTCTAAAATTTACTTCAAGCACACATCAGATTCGGTAATCGTGGGTGCATTGTACACTCAAAAAACCCTTTTTTGTATTTGCTAAAGTATTCGATACATAAAAAGTGGGCGGGGTTATTACTCGATTTTGCCCATGTAAAATAGCGATGGGAGATGAGAGCTACGAATCTTAGTTTGAGAGCTATAGTCAGCTGAGTATAAAATTTAACATGCCGACTACGTATAAATGATAAAAGTGAGTTTTTTTTTTAAATCGGTCACTTCTATCTGAGCGATACGAAATGCTAAAATGCTGAGTAAACTTCAAATATTGCTACTTGAATTCAATAATACGAGAAGTCTAGAGCTGAAGGCACAGAAAATACCAAGTCAATCCATTTTAGTAGTCAATACAAATTTTCTATCCAAATTAAAAGATGGCATCCTCTTACATTTTGCTTAAATTCTCACTTCCGATTTCTTCACCTTTTCATCCATTCCACCGGCCCAACTGTTTCAAAAACTTTATTTTGTTTTCAAGCAAAGGCCTCTCCAAATGCAACAAATGTCTGGACCCGATACCATGGAAATACATATAAACAATGCTGTCAGATGTTACGTATACGCCGTATTTTTGCCTTCTGACTGCTATGATAATATAATGTGTTGTTTTACCTATTGGCATACATACATACATGCACGAACCAAGTTAGAAAGCTCCCTGCATTTACATGCAAAATAAATTTATTTGCGCATCGTCGGCCCGGCGGCAAAAGCTACTAAGTCCACTTTTTTTTTTTTGTATCGCTTGATACGTTGGAGATCTCTGCACGTAATGCTGAAAGAAAGAAAGGACAATCTCCTAGCTTTACACTTTTTTTATTTTGAAGGCTGAGTGTAGTTTCTATTCAATTAAGTTTTTTCGTTCCACTTGCTCCACCAGCTTATACCAAGGAGACCACGATATGTTTATATTCAAAGTGCAGTTTTATTCAGAATTTACTCGTGAGCGCTTCTGTGATTTTTCCTAAGAAACTTTTAATACCCAAAGTTATCTTGATTAATGCATATCTTTTTTTTTCTTTTATGGCGCGATATACAACAGGTATATCATCATAAACCTCCTAAGAGATTTTTGCGCCAAGCTTCTCTTCCAATTTGTGGTGTGCCGATTTGAATTTTCCCTACAAATTGGTGGGACCTACAGTTTTTTGCCGACTCCGAACGGCATCTACAAAGGAGACGAATTTTTGCTGAGAAGCCTGTCATGGCAGAAATACACTCGGAGAGTTTGCCAAACCACTGCCGAGGGGCGACCCCGTTTTGAAAAACTTTTTTCAAATCACTTTTGATGTTACCTGTACCAGGGCTCGAACCATGGACCTTCGGTGTGGTAGGCCGGCAACACTACCTCCACACCACGGCGGCCGCATATATTATTTGAAAATTTATAGCATTCACGAAATTATTCCAAGTGTTTTGGACTAAATGGTGTGAATTAAATTACATTCACACCCCCTGCAGGCTCGCATATGCATTGCGTAGTCGGTCACATTATCTTTGAGATCACATTAAATTAACTCTCGCTCTGCAGTCTGATCTCCACTCAAGATGCTTTAAGTCACTAAAAACGATTAAAAATTAACCTTTCTATGCTTAACTCGAACACCATAAATCACAGTCCAGTTGACAGCTAACTTAGCCAACTTTTATCTTGGCAATGTTCTGAATGCCATTGTTTTTGCACAACATACACACACACATGCTCTCCGGGCGATGGGGTTAACAATGTGCAACAGTAAATTTATAAATACAAACCGTAATATTGCTATTGGTATTGTTGTTGTTCCAGTGCGCCTTGGTGAATATAAACAGGTAAGGAAGTCTATGTTCGGTTGAAACCGAATCATATATACCTAGTAGTGATCATTTGTGACATAGTACTTCCGTAGGTCTGTACCAATAATTTTCAGTTTCCATTATATACCCAGTTGTATATTTACAATAATAAAAAGTGTCTTCTGTAGTAAATTTAAACACTTTCATATCAATAGCTAGTTATATAAATAATATAATAAAAGTTATTTTTTGATGGTCCTATCATATATTCTTTTACGAAGGACTATATGAAAACTAAAATCTTTAGCCTTGAACGGATTTTAATTATAATCCTAGGTCAGAAAAACCCGTAAGGAATAGATCGTTGCCCTGCCCCTAGTTTAATAAATTAGTTCGGACCCTGAATTGGAATTATTTTAAATAAATTATGAAAAAAACCACACTCGTTATAAGACGAGAACGACCCTGATACCCTAAATGAAGCCTTCGTATATGGTTCCCCTTCCCCATCCCACTGCGCTCTTTTCTGCGTATCCACAACTGGTAATATTTTCCCATTTAAAGTCTTTGAGTTCTGTATAGTTACTGAGTTTGATGTGGGGAAACGCTTTTTTAAATACGATCTAATGCTATTGGGGAGGATGGTACATATATGAAGTTTTTGAAAATAATCTTACCATTTACCCTACCTACACTTACGGATATTATGAGCCACACTGTGCTTCATGTTGAAAATTAACCGCCATTTAAACGAATTTAATCTCTTATCGCGGTGTCAGTTTGGGTTTAGGGTCAAACATAGCTGCTTCACAGCTATGATAAAACAGTGACTCTGAACGTGCGCTTAGCCTTGTTTGTTTCAAGCTGCAAAAATACTTCTTATTTAGCCCATCTGGAGTACAACTGACGAGAGGCTATCTGACTGGTAGGTCGCAACGTATGAAGGTTGATCTGAGACTGTTTATATTGCGTCCACTGTCTGCCGCCGTTCCTCAGGGTTCTATTCTGGGACCACTACTGTTTAGTATTTTCGTGAATGATGTGTTCCCTTAATGTCGGCATGCAAATTTTATTGCAATTATATATGTGCAGTCCTCTCCACCAGACCACTATTCTGGGAGAAAACTTTAACGATGCTTTGTCTAATATCAATTGGGGATAGGGCTATCAAATATGTCCCGAAAGTAGCTAACTTATGGTATCCCATTATTACTGAACTTACATGCACAGACCATATAAATATCACTGTTGCCAAGATATACTACACCTTAAGGAATCTTTGAATGTCGCCTCAAGAGGTGAGCCACGCCCATTTCAGAAAGTTTGTGATTATCGAACTTCTTTGCACACGGACATTTCTGAAGAGAAATATACATAATATAAAGCTTATTTTTTGTTTATTATATTCCTATGTGATTCTTTAAAAACGCTTTAACCTAAAAGTGGGTGTGGTTCTTTCCCGATTTCGTCTAATTTGCTTAGAAACATTCTCTGTAAAAAGAATAAAACATGGGCCCAATTTTGTTCTGATATCTTCAACGGTTTTTGACTTATGATTTATAATATTTGTTAAAATAAATAAGTGAAAAGTGGGCGGTGCCACGCCTAGTAAAATTTTTTTTTTTAATCAATAAGCTTAATTAATTTCAATGTCAATACCTACTATAATTTGTTTATGCCTTTAAGTCCTATCGTTTGGTGGATAAAGTTAATATGACTTGTGTGGGTAGCACTACTGGGTATAAATATGCTGAGAAACAAAACACTGTGTGAGCGAATACATCCCGCATGAATAATGTTTAACAATTCCAACAATAAGTGGGAGTCCATGTACAACAGGTGTTAAGCTCCGGGCCACAGAGTTATATTAAGATCACATCTGGGTGGTGGTAAAATAAAACAAAACGGACCGCGATTACGGTTTAAACGCATAAACGTAAATATTATTATCTGATTATGAAATACAGTAAAGCATGACTTTCGTCTTTTTGCCTCCGGCTTAGAAACGCACAATCCATGAAATAATTATTGGATGTTAGTGCTCCAGCCAGAATTGCTTTTCAAATATTTTCAGTCCAACTAAGCTATTTGCTAATGTAGTGAAAATATTCAGTATTTATGCGAAAACAATTATCTGGATACATGGGGCAAAGAGTTGAAGCATATGATACTTCATAAAGGCGTTTATTGTTCTATCGTGGAGGAAAGATTAAGAGCTGCATATCAGCTAAATTTACAGATGAATGAGGGTGAATACCTGCAATCGCAACAAGCAGACAATGACGATGCAGCTAGTCTCTCACACCTTCTATCTAATAGACAAAGGAAACGAACCGGCCATAAGTAGTGTGGGCATATCTCGGGCACACTCATAGCCACTGCAAAGCAATTGGATACCAGCGATCTCGAAAACCTGGTAACCTGAAACACCTGGTACACTAAAGAGTGCAGCGGTTAATAGAAAAAAGGAAGCTGTCTACAAGGCCACGTTGATAGCGAAAGCTGCCATGAGTTGAAGACGCCTTATTCGACCTAAGTGTTGCTGAGGTACCACACAGACTGCCCCAGGTTCAAACTCCAGGAGAACTAATATCAAAAAACGATTGGCAACAGTTTTTCAAAAACAGTTTTGCCCAACCCTCAATGTATATTTTTGAAATGAGAAAATTTGTCAGCAACAATTCATCTGTATTTGCAGATGCCGTTCAGATTCGCATAAAATACGTAAGTCATGTCAATTTGTAGAAAAAATTAGAAACACCACACCAAAAATTGGTAGAGAAGCTCGGCTTTAATCTCCTAAGAGGTATCTCGTTCTAAATCTTTATTTAAGAGCCATTTTAAGAAGAAGGTAATAGCGTCTAAAAACTCTATCGCTCTCTTGAATGAAAGTTGCGACCAAGTGGCCGATGTTCAGAGAGTACTTGGATTATAGAGTTAACATTTCTCTACCTCCTTAAATCGATAATTTTAAAATAAATATGATCAACCGGAAGTAACGATCTAGGCTAGTGAAATTAATGTCAATTACCGTTTACTGAGATTCACGAAAATCCAAAGCCTAATTAAAAAACTTTTTGGCTGCCAAGGTATTCAAGTACGACAGCGAGGAGCTGGTTAAGCGCACGTATTAGCTTCAATGGATAATCACTCTGGCCAGCATGAGATACCTTGCACTGCGTAGGCAATTGAGAAGCAAGGTCCTCTCTCGAACAAAGAACACGTTCTATAAATCAATCATCATGCTTGTCCTGATATATAGCTCGGAATCATGGACGTTGTCGTAAAAACAGGATGACCTTGGTACAGCGGCACTGGCTAGGTCATGCCATGCAAAAGAACAAAGAAGCTCCCATCCAGACTATCTTCCTACCAATAGCAGATTTCTGCAGCAGTGAAAACACAGTCACAATGGCATCTGTCGCCAGCTTATCAGAAAAAGTATTCGCATAAATTTTAGTTGCAGCCAACGACCAAAAAGTACGCCAGTCATTCCGCAACAACAACACAAACAAACAGCAATAAAAAACTTAACACCTAAACGAATTTATTGCACGCCATGAATTCCTGAAACCAAAAACACATTCGTTGCAGTTTTTCAAGAAGTGCCAAAAACACTTTTGACAAAACACAAACACAAACTGGGCAAATCTGAGTTTCTTTCACAAGCGACATGAAACCAACTCCAGCAACAACAACTAAACTAAACAAATCCACCATCCTACATTTCTGCGCGCCTGCCAATTGCTTTCACACGAAACTCGACTTTTTTTCTTAAAATTTCTTTTCCTATCCGCAATTTAATTTAAAAGCTCAGCGCCCAAAGCACGAAGGGGCGGATGTTGGGGCGGAAGCATCGCAACAAGCAGAGGCCATAATCAAATGTGTATGCACGCCACCTGCAATTGCCGCCCGTATGCACATTTGAAGTACGCGCCTGTGTGTGTGTGTGCCTGCATGTGAGCGCGTGAAGTGAGCGAAGTATAATTGTCAGGCTGACTCCCAAGGGCAGGAGGAACGCCACAAACGTCAGAAGGGCGTCAGATAAGTGCGGTTTAAGTTTTGCAAGTGTGTGCTCCACCTATTTTACTTAGAGGCTTAACGCCTGCAGCAGCACGAGCATATGGTTAAGCACGTGCTCCAACATGCTAATGAAAGCCTATGAAAAATGTAAACAAAATCAACAAGGAGGCGCGAATGCCAGCAAGCCCCAATGCAGCCGACAGACAACGGCAGCCGCAACGAAAAGGAAGCAAAGACTACTCAAACACAATTCAAACCGAATCGGAACAAAGTGGAAATAGAAAAGCCCCCAAATAACCGAAAGTTCTCGTATCAAACACGTTATCCGCGCAGCCGCAACTCGCAAAGAGAAATTGGCAAAGTGAAAACTCAGTATCCGTGACTGGAAGTTGGTGGCGCTCCGTTATCACTGGGCGACTATAAAAGCAACAGCGCTTGCTAGTCAAGCAGCAGTACACCGTTTGGCGCGCACGTTTGCAGTACCGGAAAAGTAGAAAAGGCAGCATGTCAGTGAGGCGCAACAATTGTCAGGGTTGTTGTCAACATTAAGGATACATTTAATGGAAAACAATAACAACAATTTAGTTATAAATTTAGTTCGACTTCGGTTAAATGCCGGTCGAGGTTGTGTGCGTGTGCTTGTGCACCAAGTCAAACCGCAAAGTAAATTCGTTATCAAAGCCTTTACAACTTCAGCCAATTAAGCATGATGAATTCCAAAAAATATTAAACCAACAACAAAAAAATACATTTGCAACAGGCAAGGACGTCAAACGCATGCTTCGTTTTTTAAATTTGATAGCATTCTTTGCGGCCAATTACAATTGATTTGTGATTATTGAAATAAAGAAAAAAAAGGATTCATAAAAAGCTGGTGTGGAAAAGGGAAATTAAAATAAAACCTCAGTAAAATACTAAAATTAAATTCAAATTAAATTGAAATTGAAGTTTTGCAAAAATTTGTTTTTGCTTTTTTTTCGGACATCGTAACCGACAAATCTGAATTGAAACTTAATTTTGAAAAATATGTTGACTACAATGCCATCGCAAAGTTTTGTTTCATTTAGATATTTTGTTTGTATAATGTTTAGTTATTTCGTTTTAGCTAAAGCGAATTGTTGAGAATTTCTTCTAAGAAAAAGTGTACTAACAATTGAAAGTGATCTGGTGTGTCCTTTTTTAAGAAAAACTGGGAACTAAATTTTTTATACCCAGAAGTCAGAAGTGCGAGCGCAAAGTGTTTTATAAATTTGAAACGTATGAAAAACCAAACTAACAACTTAGTCGGTAAGATACACATTAAAGAACCTAGAAAACTGAAGTGAAAGTGATTAACTATATCTACAATAAAATAAGAGGTGAGTCCATTGATCACCAGACATGCATTTAATAGATAAGATTCCACAAAATTGATTGCAAGCAATTGTTTGCTAAATTTGGGAAGTATGGCCTAGGTTATATAACTATCGATATTCAAAATGATATTGAAATAAATTTTTTTCAAAATCATATCAATTAAAATAAATTATAAATAAGCAAGTGAGTCTAAGTTCGCGTGAAATAGAGCATAATATAGCTCGTAGTGATCTACTATGGCATCTCACAACTATTTATAAGATCTATAGTGGGTACTAACTTCTTGAGCGGACACCTTTTATAATTCTTATCCAATTTAATTAATTTTTGGCACGATTATGACACATAGCAAGGAACCTCAATTTATTAATTTTCATAGATATATTTTAGTAAAATTACGATTAATAGTATCCGAAATGAGCATAGCTTTTATACTGGAAAGAGGGTACGAAAGAAACGCTGCCAGTGCTGTTTCTATAGCTGAGGTTTCTATACAGAAATGTTTATTTACGGTTTCGTTTCTGTGCCCAGTGTTTCGTGCCAGCTTAAGGCTCTGGCAGTTTAGTTACATAGAGTTTTGTTACACTTCTCTTACTAATTGGGAACTGTTCAAATCATTCGCTTTCTAATTATGTTTCAAGACTTATATGTTACTAGGAACAACAATAGCAGAAACGAAGTTTCGTTTCTATAAAAAGTTTTTTTACCAGTCTCTAATTATTATTAAATTATATTTATAATTTTTTTTTGTTTGAAAGAAAAGTTGAAGGCAGTAAAGCTATACTGGCTAATGTTATAGTACAGTTACCAAAAAAAAAAAGTGATTTACCATATATATTAATTATGATACTAAACTGCATTTTGACCACTACTACTGCTGAACCGGTGTAAGATACATGAAAGACATTAAAGGAAGTTTCGAGGATCAAGAAATTGCCCACAACATCCATAAAACGAAATTTGAAAATAAATATTTTTTAGAATTAAACTTAAAAGTACAAGTACTTAAAGGTAATACTAATTATTAAAACTTTTTGAGAATATTTATTTTTTCATGTAAAATAATATTTTGCTTGAGCACCAAACAAAATGAACTTTGTGGAAATGGATCGCTCTATTACCAAATTTAAGGTAATTAAATGATATACAAATTGAAATCGGCTCATTAATTTTTGAGAAAACCAAGGTAAACCAATAAGTTTTTCTAGATTTTTTTTTCAAATTTGTCCTCCACTTTGTTTTTAATATTTTTTTGGTTAGTCAGGTTACGCGTCCTATTTGGCTGTAAACTAGCATGTTTTCTGAATGGTTTGATACTTCGCTGCATGTCATCCACAAATCTACCCGCGCTATCACGTAAGATGAAGCCAGGCAATTCTTCAACCCGCAACCGAAATGTGTGCGAAGGCGTTAGCACAGACAAAAAGTTATGAGTATATAATGGGTGTGTCATTATTTCTAGCAATTTCTAATTATTATACACGACAAGAAAATGTTAATAAATTTTGTCTGAAAAACTAGAGAACATAGTTAGCGTGGGTGGGTAAGGAAAAGGCTGTGAATTAGCAAAATAATTATCCAAATTTCGAGAATTTCTTGAAGCTGTGCAAAACCCTCTCTGATGCTACTCGAGGCGCAATTGGCAAGTAACGTAATGTCATAGTAAGGAAAGTTGCGCACAAAGGACAAAAGAAAAGTGCAAAAGTCATTAGCTTAATGTGTTGATGGTAAATGTGTAATTGTGTTCACATTCACGGAGCGCTACTTTGGGAAAAGTTAAAGCTACGATTATTAAATGTAAAGTACAAACAACATTAACGGACATGTTGATACGTGCTTTTGATTTAATTTTAGTGTGCCACAAACTTAGCCATTGACATTTTCAAAAAAACTTTTTATATTTTAAGGAAGCGATGTGAAATAACTCTTGTCCTACACTTTGTTGTTGCTAAAAAGCAGTCAATTTTTGTTCGCAAAAATATCTAGGTTCCAGCAAACGTAAATGTCAATTATAATTAGCACGGTACAGAGCAACCACGCGCTGCGGTCGTGTGCTTGACTACAAGGAATAATTCTGCGAAATCATTGCCATTAGAAGTTCTTGATGGCTTTCTGATGTTTTTTTTTTCATTTGGCTGTTTTTATATTTTATATGGAATTGGGTAATAGTAATGACACTTAAATGTTAAACAACAAAAAAATCGAACAAATCTGTTGCGTATTTTCGTTTTTCGCGTTTAGTTTCCACAAGATACGCCAGGGCGTATACGCAATAAATGATAAGTTAATTTCTCCCGTGATGACGCAGAATCAGGTAACTACAAATTACCTAATTGTGAAACGTTTTTCTCAAAAAAACTTATCAATCCACCCAACACTCTTTTAAAATTTAAATAGGTGCTTGACGAAAATAGTTATCTTTTGGCCAAGCAATGATCATAGAATATTCCGAAAATGTCTTTAAAGTAGCTTTTTTTGTCTATGTGAAAAATGGAGTCTTAAGTTTCGCCACTTTACAAAGACTCAAAGTGGTGTGGCGGTAGTGTTGCTGGCCACCCACACCGAAGGTCCAAGGTTCGAGCCCTGGTGCAAGTAACATCAAAAGTGATTTGAAAAGGTTCAAAACGGGGTCGCCCCTTGGAAGTGCTTTGGCAAACTCTCCGAGTGTCTTTCTGCTATGGAAGACTTCCTTTTTAGAAACAATTCATCTGATTTACAATCGGCAAAAACCTATACATCCCGCCAATTTGTTGGAAAAATTAGATAAGATTAAAATTAGGTAGAGAAGCTCGGCCTTAATCTCCCCAGAAGGTACATACCGCGCCAATTACTTAAGTATTTATTTTTTTAAAACGACTCAAAGCTAACTGATGATCCTTGAAAAGCACCTAATCCTTATACAGCATGGTACAAACCTACCGCATTGTATCATAATTAACTCACAAATTAGGTTAAAAAACATCATAAAACCGTACCCTTCGAGCTAAAGCAAGAAAATGTACGTACATTTGGACGACTTACTCAAAAAGTTTTTTTTGTAGGATTTATAAAATTGTGTAAGTTTGAGAACCCCAGACAAGATGTTTTCTAAAAAGGTATGTTTCTTTAAAAAATAAAAGTAACGATCGATCGCACTCATTTCTTAAAATTATTGACAGGTTACTTTGTGGAAGTCTCATAATACAATCAAGAAAACGACCTTGACAAAAGGATCTGTCTGAGGATAAGAGGATGGACTGACCTGTCCGCAAATTTGAAAAGGAATCACCTTCTCTTTTGAATCTTCAACGGCGCTCAAATTTTTAATGCAAAAAATTAAATAAGAAACTTCCGCAGAAACTACAACTAAGGGCATAGTTTTTATTTGGCTGTCTCTGAGTACCCTATAGCTCTCATTAATAAATAAAATTTGATTGAGTAGGAATGTAAGAAAGCTTAAATCGTAACAGCTTTAAAACTCGGTGTGTAGCCTACTCATTATTATTAAGTACCAGTTTTTATGTCCTCGGCAAACCTTGCGCATTTCTATTTTATATTTATACCCTTCGCAATCAGTTATATGATATAAATTACAAATTAAGGGTCTAGTTTACATTCAAACAATATAAAAAAATAATACTGAAGTTAAAATAAAAAATATTTTTTTCGGGCAACTTGATTTCTGCATTACTAAGATTTTTACCAAAAATATACAAATATTCGTAACAATTTATATTACTCAGATTGTTATATTTTAATGAATTTTCAATATTTAAGTTGACGATAATTAGTTTGTTCTTATGTTGTTTCCGAAATCGTTGATTCGAAATCAAGGACAGCCTACATTCTTCGACTCTGATGATTTAAATAATGAGGTATTTGCCTAAAAATCATTTTTGGAGTCCCAATGGAAAACTTTTATGAATACATCTTAATTAAGCACAGCTTTTTGTGGCATTTTCCCCTTTTGAGAGCATTTTGCCTAGAACTTCCAGTATGTAGTTATTCTTAATTGATTTAACACCAAAGTATAAGCCCATACACTGTATTTACAAACGTTCATGGCTATGTACCTGCATTGCTTATCTTTCTCTTTGCCGTTTAATGCGAGTCCCAAAACAAATAAATTATCACAAATATTTGGAAAATATTTACAGCAAAGTACAAGACGAGAAGCCAAATTTATACCACAAGTGAGGCGAAAATGCAATTTTTTTAATATTCATTGTTGAGCTAAATTCCGAGCACACCAGTAGCCTCAAAAGAGTTATTCGGATGTTTCGTGCGAGAATTTTGGATAAAATATTTTTAAAGATAACTCGGAAAATGGCTGGAATTTGAAGCGACTTTCTGAAGATTTTTGGTTGCGGAGGTATAGAAATATTATTCCGTCGGCTCCGTTCCCTAGTGGGAGCAGTGTTTTATTTTAGTTCTCAGTTGTGGTAGGTACTTTAATATTGATATGAATCAGATCTATCGCATACCGGGACACTCGACAACCGCCTTTCACAACGATAGCACGTTCAAAATTTAACTTTAATAAACCTTTTACCTATCGACACCAGAATTGGGACACGGGGCCTGAGATAGAAAAAACAGGTGTAATATCACTTGACCTCCCTTTTACCCAATTGGAGGCAGTTATCGCCTTGGCGGTTATGCCTAATGATGAAAGACTTCTTTGACTCTCAAAGTCAAATGGTTCTTATGTAAATGATTAAAACATATCAAAACTGAGTGTGCATAAGTTAAAAAATGCAATATATATACAGGGTGTCGCAAAAGTAATCCTCCTATCAGAAAATGCTATAAATTTTGCGATTGGCCCCTAGAGTCAGTTCTGTTTTGACATTTGTGTAGTAAACACATGCCAAATACGCGTTAATAAACAATGTTACGCTACACTGCTCCAGAACGCGGAATATTGCTGACTATTTATTTGACCAATAATCGGTCGGGGCCAAACGGTTACTGTGAATGGTGAGCGCTACAGAGCAATGATCAACGAGTTCTTTTTGCCGCAACTTGATGAATTGGGATTGGAAAACATGTGGTTCCAACAAGACGGTGCAACAGCACACACTGCACGTGCCACAACCGATATGCTGAACATCGGAAGCTTACTTTTGCGCCACCTTGTACTTGAACTACATAAACTTAGATATAATATCACTGCCCCACCCATATATATGGTTTGAACGGTGTGTGGCAGAGCACCCCTCCCATCTATTATCTACTTTGGGACTAAAGTGCTGTTAATCCTCGATTCAAATTAAATTTGGAAATTTTAAAAAGGAAACGGTTGTTTAAATATCAGACACGGAGTTTATCTATTTGAAATACTTTTAGAAAAGTTAGCAGATTCTTCTAAGTATTATCTCTGTGTATACAAACTTATTTGCAATTTAAAAGCTTGCAAGCAAATCTCACAGAGTCATAATCTCTCTCAATCCAAATAAAAAGCCTGTAAATACCGCAAATACTAAATACTTATACAAATTCAATTTAAAGTGCCTGGGGAGCATACGAACAATTATGTGAGAGTGTGTGTGCGGGCGGAGGGAGTGAGTTCTACGTGTATGAAAACAGCTAACAGCAAACTTTCGAAAGGCCTCCAATGGTGGCAGTTGAGCACGTGTATCTCCATCCTACTGAGAAATGCTCAAAGGACTTATTTTTGTCGGCTACGCTAATAGTGTGAAATGTTCTTGAGTGGGACAATGTAAGGAAAAATACTTTTGTTGCGATGGGGAAGAAGGTGTAGACTAGCAGCCGTTTATGTAGTTTGGAGTATGAAATCGAAATGAGATAAAATCAAATTTTGGGTAAAAATTTTCATTTCATCCATTTCTATAAATGCAAACACTTATATACGAGGTGTGTTCAAAACGTATCGCGAATTTTGAATTTTCGCTGGTTACGTATATTCGAATTTCGAATTTTTTGTAGCGTTATGTTGGTACTCATGTCTCTCGCTTATGCCGACAAGCTCGGCCGTTTTGAATGTTCAGTTAATTGTTGACAGCTGCTTTGCTTGCACGTGTTTTGGATCGTCTTCGATTTTTACCTATTCAAAAAAATGGATCAAAGAACCTGTATCAAATTTTGTGTGAAAAACGAAATTAAGTGCGCGGATGCATTCCGAATGTTGACTGTGGCATACGGAGAAGGTACCTTGGACCGAAGCAACGTTTATCGGTGGTACAAAATGTTCTCAGAAGGCCGAGAAGATGTGCAAAGAAGAACAAAAATTGGCTTTTGCACCACGATAACGCCCCTGCTCACGCATCGTTGCTTGTGCGCGACTTTTTGGCCAAAAACAACACACTAATGATGCCGCAGCCACCGTATTACCCAGATCTGGCCCCCTGTGACATTTTCTTGTTCCCTAAACTGAAGAGGCCCATGAAAGGACGACGTTACGCTTCTCTTGACGAGATAAAGACGGCATCGAAGGAGGAGCTGAACAAGATACAAAAAAATGATTTTTTGAAGTGCTTCGAAGATTGGAAAAACCGTTGGCACAAGTGTATAATATCTCATGAGGATTACTTTGAAGGGGACAAAATAGATATTCATGAATAAATAAATAATTTTTGAAAAAACACAAAATTCACGATACTTTTTGAACACACCTCGTATATCCAGACGGGTATTACATAATAGAGATGTACGTACATATATACATACATATAAAGCGGTCAAATCAAACAATTTTACGAAGTTAGTTGATAATGCCAAGCTCGTAACATACAATAAATCCTCAAAATATGTCAGAAGCATTGGACTAATATTATAGTATATACTTATATACAATGTAAATATGTATGTATATTAACTTATTACTTTTTTGCTTTCTCTCGCCAATAATTTTCACTATTCCGACCAGCTTGTATATATTGGCGCGTTTAAATTTTATTTGTTTTTCATTCACCATTCGAAGCTTTTTGGCGTAATAAGCAAATAAATTAAGTGCAATTTTGCTAAGGATAATATTCCTTACGGTTAAGAAGTGAAAACAAAAAAGGATCAAACTAAAATATTCCTTGCTTCCTCTTCTTTAAATATTTTGAGCCATGAAACCCATTCTCACAATACGGCGAAAATATTTTTCACCATCACTTTAATTCCCTAAAACTTTGTTGTTGTTATGAATCGTTGCTTGCAGCAGGACAACAAATAAAAAGTAATGTGGGAAAGCAAAACCAACCAAATTCGATTGACTGGGGCAGAAGTCAAGTTTATTGGCACTGGAGGACTTTGAAACTCCCACTGGTTTTGACATTACCAATGGCAGCTATTTTGAGTCCGTAAACAAAATGCCAAAATGACCATCAATATGGAAACGAGATTCTTAGCTATTTCCGTTACGTTTCCCTTCCCACTCTTCTTTAGCCATTTCACACGCTGCATCTTGTTGCTTCGAGTGTTTTTATTTTATTTCGATTTTATATTCCATTTTTTTTTCTACTGTCATTTACTTAATAGAGTCGTAGAGATTATTGGTAGCATATTTGAGGTTTTACATGCATATTAGCTAGGGACTGTAAGTAATGATTATTTCTAGTTTTTTCTCATTATTGAGTATTATTTGATTTTTCATAACAAAACTCTAAGCATCATGTATCTTGAGCTATGCGAAATTTCGGCTTATAAATTTCAACAAACAAACTTCTTACTTTAAAGGTCTTGATCCTAAACTATTGAAGATTCTACTTTAGATGGTGGAAATGGGTATTTATGAAATGGAAATAAGGGCACGCATATTTTCATTTCCTTTTTCCACCATTAATAGTACAATTTTCAAGAAATTTTCTTTAGGTTCCATTTTTAAAGTGAAATTTCTGATAGTTGAGGACATATGATTTTAAGATATCGAAATTATTAAAAGTCAGTAGTTCTTGCTGAAATTTGTAATTTTTATGGGTGCTCATTTCGACTGTGAGCCACTTTTAATTAAAAAAAAATAATTAGCCAATATTTTGAGTTGGCCCGCTCTATTACGAAATAATGAATTGATGAAATGGAGTGCAAGAAGTTGACGAGTGAAGTAACTCCCTGTTAAGCTAGACACTTGCAATGTGAATGAAAAAAAGATTCGCTAAGTAGCGCATGGATGGAGATATACCGAAAATTAATTAAAAATAGGATAGATGGCGCTTATCTAGAAAACTAAAAATCGCTTAGAAACGGGGGGAAATTTTGCGTTCGATTTGGGAGATGCTTCGCGTTGAGCTAGAGACTGGAAACTTGTCAACTAATTTAGAACCCTGTGGCAATGCAATATTTGACCAAAAAAATGTCACTAGGTGGCTCACGGATCTACATATTTTGAAAATTCGTTTGAAACTGGGAATCTTGCGATCCATTTTTAACTAACTTCCTGATTACCTAGGGACTTGAAGCTTAGCACATAAGTCGGGATATGAAGACAATATAGTTTGTTGCAAATAAAGCAAAGTTTTTAAACTTGACATATGGCCACCAATAACACAGAACATCCCACAAATAACTGATATCAGAGTAGAATTGTACCGACTATGCTGCTGTTTTACTCGTCGTTGAATACAAAGTAGGCTGTACAATGTGCACTTAAACTAAAATAATCACAATTGCAATTGCCCTTTTGTAGGTAGCACTAAAAAATAGTAAATAAAAATATGATAAAAAATTTTTAAAGACTACCTTTATATTTATGTCGCCATAAATTTGTCCTTACACAAAGACTTGGTATCTGAGAGTTTTAGTTTTGAAATTTTAATATACCAAATTATGATATTTGAAAATATAAATCTAATCCAAGCTACGGCAATACATTTTTTTAAATCCAAATGGAAGTTGATTACAATTGGTATGATTAAAATTCCAAGCCTTAAACTCACAGATATCAAGTCCTTGTTTAAGGACAAATTTGCTGCTGCTTTATGGCGACATAAATATAAAGGTAATCTTTAAAAACTTTGTGTCGTCGTTTTTTATTACCTTTTTTTTAATATAAATTCCAACTTCATACCAAGCGAAAAAACTTTTCAACCAACCATAGTATATAAATAGGCTCATTAAAACATATTTCTAAATACAAATGGAAATTTCCAGCATATTTCCTTTGAAAAAGTGCGCTTATAAGTGCGAAGAAATATTGAGAGTAAATCCAACAATCCGCTTAGAACAAAAAGGTTTCTTCGTATAAAGAAGTTTACAACAAATAGAAAATAAAACAAATTGCAACAGGTTTACTCATCTTTTTTTACCACTACAAATATGCCATGCAGCTTTGTGGTTCACATTTGCTCCCCTTTGGCAAGTAGGCGTTTTGTGGCACAAATGAAGCTGTTGCCACATGCCTTCACCTCTTTCGAGTTATCTAAGTGCTACATCTAAATGTACAATAATAGTAAATAAGGCATGTAGTGCTGGTAGAGTCTCTTTCCAGCTTCACATAACACAGTTAAAACATTGAAAAAACAGCAACACCGACAGCTAAAACGCCCTACAAACTTCATAGACAACAAATCCACTTCACTTTCGATGGCGGCACACAAATCGTTGTGGGACTGTCAGTACGTTGCCGTAATTAGTGGTAACACATTCTAACCTACCAAACTGAGCATATTCATCTGTATTATATATGTATGTACGAGTGAACGTAGTGTCGGCTACTTGCAAATATTATCCTCTGCAACATGTCGTGTACGTAATGAGCAACCACCTGCACATGTCCACACCAACACATTTAAGGTTGCAGATACCAGGTGGCAATGGCTTGCGAAAAGAAATAAAAATGGCGATGGGCGTGGGACTTGTAGTTGGCAATGCTTTAAATTGCTTCATGTTTGCCTCATTAAGAAATCGACAAACATTTGTTTTTGTATCCGTCTGCTCTTTTCAAGCGAGTAACTTCAATGTTGGTTATTTAAATTAGTCGCTGGTTACGCTGTGTACCAAATATGGCAGAATCAGAGAATTCATAATGGAACTGGAGAGGCTTTGTACCCGTTCAAATATGACCGAATTAGCTTTGAAACGCTGTTTCAGCGGGTACTTTCAGAGAGGAAATGTTGCAGCTCTGATTTTATGAATGCACGTCTTTACTTTAGAAAATTTTCATGAAGTTTGCTTATATAAAAAAACTCACAGTTATAAAAATTTGCTCACCAGCGCCTTTTAATTTGCTGAACTATGTCTACGGCTAAATACAACTTAGCAATAAATAAAGCGTAAAGTTCGAAGAACATTTACCGCGAATACTCCTCTAGCCGACTCATCAGAACTTGTCAGGGCCGAATCTTCTTTACTATACAGTAGGAACCGTGCGATAAATTAATTATAGAGTGTTATTTCACAACGCTTGCAAACGCTTTCTTCTTGTAAGCTTATTTCAAGCTGGGTTTAAAATCGTGCTGACAAAGGGATGCTACTTTGCCTTTTGTAGAACTCATGCCGATAATTGGCTCAAGACCGTTAATGTAAGGGGGAAGAAAGCTCTCAGAATTATGGACTGTATATGCGAAGCCGGCTTCGTTACTTCTTGGTCGATCTCTACTGTTAACTTTTTACCCAGTGCTGATTTATGTATCCAAAATGGGGCTGAATTTCGCTGCAGGGATGTTTGGAAACTGGTGGCATTCAGTTTTTTAAACTTCCTCATTCTCCTGTGGATACTTCCTTGATCTTTAAAAATAACAACTACTCGATGTTGGTCCCCACTCAATAAACAAAAGAGATTCTCGGATTTAAGGGAAGTTCGCTTTCTCTGATAATATTATCAAGCCGATATTTCGCGACGTAAGATCGACTTCTCAGGCGAGTCATTTAACTTTCTCCGATCGTTGGCGATTCGAGATTTAATATCAATAGCGAACCTAAGTTATTTTGCGAAAGTTGCTTTGGGTTAGATAAACTTTATGATATTTAGTCAATGGCGGTGTTTTAAAAAGCTTTATTTAACAAACCATTTATGACTATACCTAGGCTTTTACACATTTTTGCTAATTTAATGCCAAAGTTCGCATTTGGAGTGCAACCGTTTGTTGCTCGAAAAGTCATAAGAATACCGTTTACTTAATTTCGTAAGTCTCACCCTGCTTTTTTCTCTTCATTAACTTACGCCTGTGCTTTTATAGTGAAACGTTTGTAAGGGTATAATTTTGGAAAGTCTGGTGACTTCATACACAAAATAAAGTGGCCATAGGTTGATAGTTTACTTTTACTGTAACTCTTTCGGCTTAACAGCACAAAAGGTGAGTTGAAAGTAAAGCCAAGAGAAGAAAGAAAGGAAGTTTGCTTTAATACTTGAAGTAAGTGCAGGGGACTTGTGCAATTGCAGCAAGTACTTAATTGCATTTTGGCTTTTGTTTAAGGGCTTAATAGCCGGGTATGCCCCATTCCACTGGTACGACTTGCCGCATACTCAAGTTAGTAATACCAGACAAAAAATTCTGTAAGTGGTTATAAAATGTAACTAACACGGCGGGAGCACTGCTTGCTTGGCTGCCACAGATAAACTCTGAACTTTTAACTATCCGAGCTAAATTTCAACACAACCAATGAACAGTCCCCGCAAGTTATGAATTACCATTGTGAATCCTTTAAAACCTAATCTTCCAAATGCAATGTCACTGTGTCCGAACCTCAATGTCACTTCACATTTCGTGGGGCACACGCTTTATGACAATTCTTGGCTGGACGCTGTATTTAAGCTTCACATTTTTTGTTGGGTTTAAGAGCACTTTCACACGTACACACATGCCACTAAATGCACATTCCACAAAATTCCACTTATGCTCGTTGTTCGTACATTTGCACTAAAGCTTCTTCTCTTCATCTTCAATCCTTTGGAGTAAAACGATTCAATTTGGGTAGAAGTGATTTTCCCTCTATTTTAGTTATTATTTTTTTTACCAAACTCTCTTCTTACCGGCATCATTGAACGTGTGGCAATTTTCGTAAAACGAGTGGTGAACGTGATGAATTCAAAAATTGGAATGAACACAGCCTTCCCGCATTGGGGTTAGTTGGATCACGTGCTACATCAGGCACCATTCATTCGACAGGTAACAACCAGCAAACTACTAGTTATGCATGAGGCGCAAATGCATTTCTATTCTACTTGTGTGATGGGGAAACCGGAAAACGACTCGCCTAACAAACACTAGATTCGTGAGATTTTCCTACATCGCTCCCAAACAATCCCAGCAGCTCTTCGAAAATATCGTCATTTTTTTACAGTGTTGTTGTTATTGTTGACTAGGTTATATTTATTTATTATCGGTGATGATTGTCGATTGTCGCCTGTTATAGAGTTGTTGTGACCCAAATACCAATCACTTGCTATGACGTCAGCTTTGAAGTGCGTGTGCATCTGTGTAGCATGTGATATTGCGGTGGAGAGTGTTGGTGGCAACCGATTGTACTATGAACTGTGAGTGCTTATGACTGCAGTGTCCAATACACTGCAAAAATGAACCATTGACAAGAAAGCTACTACACCCGAAACCCCATGCCAGAAACGAAAAAGCTTCAGTGATAACTTCGAATATATTCGACTCAGATTAATAATAGTTTTCTCCACAATTATGCAAAGTAGGCTTGGCAACGGCAGCTACTTTTAAGATAAATTCTCAATCTGCGTTTAACCTCTAAAACCTTTCGTCCACAATGGTTTAAGATTGATCCCAACTATACCATTACGGGATGAGTAAATTTTAAATGTATGTAGCCTACTTGTAGTTGTTGTAAGTGAACTTGTCCGAGAGTACCCGTAGGGGGACCAAGTTGGTCTGCCCGATACAGCCCGTTCAGGCATAAAAGGTCCCTTCATAGGACATGCTCAAACAAAAGGGATCAGTTCAACCCATATAATGGGATCTAAACTGGCATTAGTCGCATGCTCCTTTGCGACTCATCCCGGATTCATCCTAGACTAAACGCATTTTTTGCGGGACTATGTCTTGACCACTATTTAACAAAGGTTTCCAGTATCCTATAATTATTAACGGAGCTCGAAAGTATGACTTCGCATTTAAGCTGTAAACCACTGTAGTATAGATGGAAGTACATATGATCGACCACCACTCTCTTTGCCCTACTCTTTCATAAACTTTGAACTAAAGTGTGTGTGTGTAACTGTGGTTGTATGTGTGTGTTTGTAAAGACATGGATGGTCCTATGGTGAATTAAATCAATTCTATAGATTGTCAATTGACATTTTGGTTTTCATTACATTGTTTATTTGTTTGTAGGGTTTGGTGCCTGCGGGTGTGTTTGATTTATAAACCTACATACATACATGTGTAACCATGTAAATGTTAATGTATGTATGTATTGGTATTTGATTGCGGTTAAACACTCTGGGCTCTTCAATGGCACTTTGCTGTTTCGCAACCGCATCACCCGCAATAAAGTCACGATTTGCTGAGTGTTTTGAGTTTTCTGATTTTGTCTTTTGTTTGTGTAGTTACTATATAGACTTTTGAATTACATATTTTCCCTAAATTTCCCTAAGTTTCACTTCTGCACCTTGGAATTGACTTGCTACAAATTGCTGTCGTTTGTATGCATTTTTGTTGTTGTCACAATTTCGGTTGCATTTGTTGAGCACATTCTTGGCGTCTGCAGCTACCGTTTCCTTTTTGTTTTTGCCAGTCTCATTTTAAGCTTCTTTTTCTTTCTTTTTTTTTTGTATCGCAAATAGTTTTGCTGCAATCCTTGACCAAGTAAGAAATCATTTAACTGGAAAACCTCCTTCGATGTATTTTTGCTTTTCTTTCTATGCCTTCTAGGCAGCTTTTAGTAGAGTTCATTGGTAGCTTGAAATGATTTCGTATTTTGTGTTTGCCAGTTTGTAATTGTTGAGCCAAGAAAATGAAATGCAATGCAGTGAGAGTAAGTAGTAAAACATAAAAATTGCATCATTTGCAGAGCAGCGCTTTTTAGTAGCCATTTTACGTTTTTTATTCGTGTTGTTATGAGCATCTTATTCACAACGTAATTACAGGCAATATTTTTATAAGAACAACAAAATGCAATAAGGAAAGAATTTCAAGAAAGCAATCTGGAAACATTATAGAGCTATGAAAATTTCATATAAGGCAGCCAACTGTGAATTCAATTATCAAGAAGCGAGCAATTGCTCCTTTCAATACTTAAGACGAGCTCATTTATTTTAAGACTAAAAGCATTTAAGTACACGATTAAAAATTTGAACGTAAACTTGAAACTTTTTTGTGCTTCAGATATCACCAAGCCAAATTTGTTTTAAGTTTGAATTATACTCGTTTTATAGAATTGTCCTAGAAATTAAAAACATAAATTTATTTAGCTGACGAGTCGAGTGCTCTACCCACTGAAACCAAAAGCGAAATAAAAAATGTATTTCTTACTCTACAGAATGAACCAATCTTACAGACTGCACGTGACAGGTGTCTTAACTCTAATATTTGTAAAGATATGAATTTATTCTAGCACTTCTCTTCGAGAGAGAGAGAGAGACGGGGGAGACCGGCTCGAGATGTCTCAGAGGCGAAGGAGGTCCATCTACACCTGGGAATTATCAGGGGCAGGATCCCTCAGTACGGGTTATAATAGGTGGAAGCTACTGCTGTTCTACAGAGTATCGAAGAGTCTGTGACCCTCCTACAACAAAACGCGATCTTCGACACTTCCGATGGTGAATAGAATGGACCTTTTCAGATTATTAGATTTGGATTGGAGTCCACGCAACACGGATGATACTTTCAATTTGGCGGTGCCACGCTCCCAACCTAAATAAAATTTCAATTTGTAATAACTCTAAATTTATTTGGTCTAAACTAATGATATTTGGTTATGTAGAGGAGGTGTTACAGGAAAATGAAGAGAATAAAGAAGAGAAACGGGAAAAGGAGATGGAGGGGAAAAGCAAAGGAAGAAAGATAGAGCAAGATATATGTATAAACGAATAGGAAGCGCCAAATGGGGAAATAAGAGAGTACAATTTGTCAAATTTTAAGCAGAAAAACCTCTGCCTTTTGTGTTTTAGCATGAAATTTTGTCAAAAGAACAGAGAACAGAAATTCGAAAAATGGCAAAAGAATAGTTAGTGCTAGATTTTTGAGTAACAACGTTTTAAAATTAATCCCCAGTAAGAAAGTAACAAACCGTAGTTGTTGAACCGGTACCCAGTAAGGGTTCGCTATGCCAGGAAGAACACGTGGGCCAGAAGGAAACCAAACGGATAACGACGCTATGCACCATCCCTCTTATTAATTTTACCAGTAACAATACACCAAGCATTTCCCTACGACTCTCAAGAGAGGGTGGATTTATAGCCTGCAATCGGCTTTTTTTAGGAGGGATCTCACTGTGAATGACGTTATACAAAAATCAAAAAAATCGAAAATATACATGAAATATTAGTTCCCTTTTTAACTTAAATAATTTTCTTGTGATTTCTGGTTGGAGTTTGTGGAGCTCTGGGTGATAATTTCGGAAATGGTTTGGGTCAATGGATAAAAGTAGCAGCTACCTTAAGTTGGCCTTGAACTCTACGAAAGAAGTAAGTGTATTAATTTCATTAGACCAACGTAAACCCAACAAGCGCCATCCTTTTCGTCTAAAGTGAGATAAATGGCGTTTGGGCTTACACGTAATGCCACCTTGTTTTGAAAGAAATATTGGCAAGTCTATTCGACTTCTAGCAGCCTGATATGGATTACGATTAGTCACTTAGCGTGACTAGTTTGAATTAAGAAAGAACTCCGTTTTTTTGAACAGCGTAAGCATATGACCCGCGTCGTTCTAACGCCAAACCTTTCTTGAATGCAAAAACAGACTTATAAAAAGTTTCGATATCATTTTGTGAAAATGTTCCGAATTAAGTTGTTTTAGATTGTACATTTGTTTTGCAATAATTCATCAAAATTCTGTCAATGCTTTTGAGTTGATGCATTTGACTAAATGCTTCCGGTATTTTTGGCCCAATTATTAAAAATGTACAGTCCTTATTTGCACTACTACTAAAATAGAAATGCCGTTCAAGAGTTTTTGAGTTTCCTACTGTGTATGTACATTAGGGTGGGTTGTATTTTTTTTTTTCTTAACCTAAGGATAGACTTTGTTATAGAACAAGAAAGTTAAAAAGGGTTTACCCAACATTTTGATACATAAATAATAGTTCCAAAATTTTATTTTTGTATTTATTTATATCAAACAATTAGTATATTAAGATAACAAAATTAAAACAAGCATTTTGTTTGGTCCAAAATTGATAAACACATCCAAAAATGGTCGAAAGTAATTTTTGAAAGAGCATTATCTTTCGTTATTATACAAAAGTACGTTTTATTGTTTGATTTTGTACTTCAGTGGCAAAATCTATTCGAAACAAGTTTTTCCAATTCCTACAGATTCTAGAACACTATTTAGAAACTTTTATTTTTCTTTGGGAACAACCAATTTGGAGAAATTCTTCCTTAAAAATGTTAAGTAAGTGTTTAATTTTAATTTTATTTTCATATTAGATTGAAATTCTACCCAAATTATAGTCTAAAGAATGTTGCCAACCCACCATAGTACACATATACAGCACCCATATGCGTGTCATTTTCTTGATACCGGTGCGGATCATTTCCTTATCTTATTGGAACCGCAATTTCGAACTAATAATCATAGTTTTTTTCACATCCCTTCCAGATATAACGTAACAACATCAAAGATTCTTCAAATTGCAGTTCCAAACCACTTGAAAAGACTAACAAAAATGCATAGCACAACACTTCAAATGCAATAAGCAAAAATAGATTATGAAAATCAAACGTGACTTTTGCCCTGAAACCAAAATGCAAAGACATGGGCAACTCGACTAAATCTTGCAGAATGCACTTACAAAAGACGACAGACTTCAACGGAGCCTGTGCTGTGTACGTACAATGACGGCGACTACTAATCCGCTCAGTACTGCAACACTTCCGTTTCTCCTTTAAAAAAACGTCTGACCAAAAATTGCAAAAAAAAACATTGTATACATCTTGTATCTTGGCCAAAAAAAGAAAAAAGCACTTCAAGCAGCGCAAAACAATCAACAAAAACGGGAACTGAAACATCTCACAAACAAGAACAAGCAGGCCGTACGAATAAAGATGTTGACTACAAAGATATCCATCAGCTTGCAGCCGTGGCCGCTGATTGTTGTCTGTGCCTTGCTGTGTCCAGCGCTGCTCTTTTCCAGCACACACTCGACCCCAATTGTGTTTAGGAGTGGACATGAACCGAGTCCCTGCGCCCACGACAGCATCGCCGAACTGATCAGAAAGAGTCCAGTCATTGTGAAAGCACTTGGCGCCCACATCTTCACAAACGATGCCAGCACTGAAGAATTGTTCGCAGCAGCGGCACGGGCGGGTCGGAGCGCTGTCCATGGCGACTTAAAGTTGCGGAATGTGGAAAATAATTTCTTCACATCAGCAACAGAAGAGGCAAAAGTCGCAGGGAAATGGGAGCAGCCCTTTGCAACATCGGACTGGCAGCGGAGTGCAGCCACATTGACCACGCCACTATTAGCAACGACCTCCTCCACAACAACGCCAAACTCGGCCAGAGTGTTGGACAATTCGATTTTAATAACATTAACACCGGAAACGATATACAAAGGCGCTTCTCTCTTGAAAATGACACCCGGCACAGATAATGCTGCACGCTCTGGTGACAACGCCAGGGGAGATGCCGGTGACTTAGGGAATAGTGCTAGCTACGGCAGTGGAAGCGGTGACAGTGCTACGACTGAGTCTGCATACCAGTATGAAGGGTAAGTTAAAGTAAATGGAAATTTTTTGAGTCCTTTTTGAGCGTACGAATGCCTGACGGGCAGATGAGAAAGTGACAGCTGGCACAGTTGCTGACGGAGCAACTTCATTGGGGGCCTGTGCCTATTTATTTAAGTGTGTGTGTGGGCGTTGTGGAAGAGTGACAATTTAATTAAAAAATGGGTTAACAATTTACAAACTTATCCAAACTAAGAGTCTGTGAGCATTTACGCACAGCATCCGTTAACGCACACACACGCACTCTACTTGTATATATGTATATATATATAGAGTATACTCGAGAGATCTCTTGACTTCTTATTTTTGTGGGTAAACTCTGTGTTGCAAGTTAAAAGCACTCGTCCCTTTCTGCAACAGCTGTTCCAAACTGGCCAAACAAGTTCGTCAACCACACCCACTCACGTGCACACACTCTTTATATCTCATATTCCCACACTTCGACTTAATTAATTGCGACAAAGCCAATGTCGCATTGAAGTGGCTTTTTGGCTCTTTTTCGCAATCAACATTTATGTACAAATTAACCATAAAACATTGGATTTCCTGCAAATGAGCCGTTAATTTGTCCGGACACGCAACATAAATACTCAAGGTTGCAGTTTTCAGTATAAAATCACACACACAGTTGCCAGTTTGGCTCATTTCAACCAGAAATGGTATCTTTTTAGATTTGCCCACCTTCTTAGTTTCCTTCCTGCTTGGTCCTTTTTAGTAAAGAGTACCTTCATGGCACACATAAGTATGTTTAGCTAGAGGCGTTAACACAGTTTGAGAGATGGTGTATGAAAGTCTCCGGACCCATGGCTCTGGTCATGGCTAAATTTATGGACTGCTCCGCCGTGACATAATGTTGCTTAAATGCAAATGGTATGGTTGTTTAATATGCACCTTAACGGAAAAAACATTCTTCGGACAAGAGGCATTTGCGTTATAGAAATCCAGTAATCTCATGTACTAACACCATTGCAATCCCGACGAACGATTTAACAGCGAGCCTTGTAGGGCCAAGGAAACAAGATGTTGGTGCAAAGCGGTGAAATGCTCTTAACGGACAACAGTCATCGAGTTGCACGTCATTATCCCGGCAGGATGGCCATATCCCTGCAACTTTCGTTCCATTTACCAAATCATTGTAGCGTCATCGAGGTCGCACTGTGAGAACTGTTTAACTGTGGGAAGCAGTTTACCTTTATGGACATCTTTAGGACATTAATTCACTTGGCGTGTTTTAATTATAGCTTGTGCTAAATTGTACCCTAGTTCTGCAAGAGCGATCCAATTGAAATTTTCCACAGATTATAGATACTTTTAGTAACGGCAACATACCGCTTACCAAGAAACTTAAGTCTACCAGTTGAGCTTGTTGCATAATATTTCGAAGCTCTACGAATTGTTTCACATATGGTAGTGATCTTGGTGTGCTCTTTGGAAGATTCAGATTTGCAACGTCTCATAATTTTTTTTGGGTTTAGGCGTTTCACCGGGGTGGCAACGATATCTACAATATTTTGTTGGAACGTTTTTCAGTGAATCCATTTCCTTCCTGGGTATACTTTTATATATGTATATTGGGGTGGTCCTTAAATATAGAGAATCAATTAAGAATACATCAAAGTTCAGAGCAGATCTTTTGTATAAACCAGCAATTGAAAATTTATTACTATTAACAAAAAAAAAATTTTGTTAAAAATTATGTTTTTTCGGATTATTGAAACAAAATGACCTTAAACATAGTAGGGCAATTCTCTCTGTCTAGAAAGCATAGCAAACGTGGAAAGTTTCCAACTTTACTACCAAAACTTTTCTACGCTTTTTACGGTTTCTAGAGAGGGAGAATCGCGCTAAAAAAAAATTATTTAGTTCTACTTATTCCTATCGATCTTTTAAAGAATAATATAGTATTATTTTGTTTTGTTGTCTTTCCGACAGGGTGAATAATTGATGTATATTGGAACGATTTTCCGTCATCCCTTGTCAAATTTGGTTTTGAGACAAACCGGTTTCGGCGTTGTGCCATCATCAGTGTTGATTTTCGTTCAGAACGAACGTTCCAATATACATCAATAATATAGTACTTCTCTCACAACACTTTGCTATACAATTATTTAGGGTGGACTACACAGCGTTCACGTCGTATTATATCATTAGTACATAAAAATTTTCTGGCAAAGAGCTTTATATGTACATATTCTATATGAAGATTCGTTTTTCTGAAACAATGCTACAAAATAATAAAAGAAGATATAAAAAAACTTAAAAAAAAAATCCAAAAAAAAAATTGACAAAAAAAAATCTGAACCAATCAAAAATATATTTTTTTTTTTAATTTAAAAAAAAAGAAATTTTGTGAAAATTATTATTTGTTTCCTAATTTTTTTTATTCAATTGGAAAATTGTTATTAAAAATAGCAAGCAATAGTAGTTATTCATTAAATGCACTCTCTTGAAAATGTTAATTAAACTGGTAATCATTTTGAATAGTAATAATTTTTTAGTAGGTTTGGTTCCGAGTTCATTATCTAAATCAGTGTATAAATAAAAAATAACCGAAGTATCCACATGTATTTAAACGCGATAAATCCAAATTTGAGATCCTGTTAGCTCACATGCTCCCAAAAATGTAAGGAAATTGAGCCTTTGAGTTACTTTTACCGGTTTTAAGGAATTTACTCCAAACTTGAGGATATTCCAACTAAACTGACCTTAGGCACTAAATAGAGAATCCATTTTTTTGACGAACATTTTTGAAACATCGTAAAAATGTGAATAATTTATTTATAGTTTTTTAAGAAAGATTTTACATCATGCAGAAGAAAATATAGTTAGTTACTGTCGCTGAATGTATCCTGATCGAGAAAAGAAGATTGAGGGGTGGAATGGGTGATGCCAGTAGAAGTATATGGTACTTCTTCAAATGAAATAATGCCTCCATCCTCATCAAAAACTTTTTG
Organism: Merzomyia westermanni; assembly: GCA_949987695.1. Taxonomy (NCBI): domain Eukaryota; kingdom Metazoa; phylum Arthropoda; class Insecta; order Diptera; family Tephritidae; genus Merzomyia; species Merzomyia westermanni. The sequence goes on from OX465288.1 coordinate 1,981,506, forward strand.
CATTTCAAAACTATTGACTACAACAATACATACATACCGTTAATACAAAGCCAATTAAGTATCGATAACTGTTATATATTTCAATTTATTTGATTTCATTTAAATTTTTTACCTTTACAAAATAATTCAATTCAACTATTGATATAGAACTTAAAGCAGCCCCAATTAAATGTCTTTTGAAAATATCCAAAAAGTTGTATAAAAATGAGTATTCCGGGTTATTTGCGGGTATCTACCCATAAAATGGGGAAATACCGGGTAAAATCCCAACTATATTCATATGCGGCACGTCCTAATCCGCCTTTAATCAGGATCAAAACTCAAATGTGATCTCTTTGAGTTGATTTGAAGGACCACCCCAATGTATACATAGCTCATCGTCAAACCACTCACTACATATATTTCCACCACTAACTGTGTTGTTTTAAGTATAATGAATTAATTGAATTTAATCAGCTTAATTAAGAATCTGAGAGCGGCCCACTTTTTTTGTGTCAACATACATCTCATTCATGTATGTTCTTCAATGTTGGTGTATCCATATGAGTTCACAGATCCTGTCGGCATTTATTTTCTCATTTTTCTTTCTTCTATATGTTACTTATGGGATGATAATTAAATTCAAATGCAATTTTAATAAAACCAAAGAGGGGAAAACGTACAGCCATCAAAGGAAGTTTCTCAATAAATTTGCTTCAGAAAGGCGCCCTTCTAAATTCAATTTCTTTGTAATAATTTAAGTAAAAACCATGAATTGTATATAAACAATTTTGTTTCCTTGCATGTTTTTTCATGAACAATTTTTACAACAAATACAAATTTTGCAACATTAAAAACATCAAAAGCCAATTGAACGCAACACTCCAGCCATTGTCATGTTTCGATGGAAACCTTTTGAAAATGTTGCCCACCGAGTTAATTATATTTGGCAAATTGTTAACTGTGCAGCAGCAACAACAACAACAAACGCCTAGTCAGTTGCATGCAGCGCCACAATTGGACTTTTTATCAATCAGCATAAATGGCTTGCACCGCTGGACACCACAATTCGAGAATCGCATCTGGAAACATTTGGGTGAGTAAACCAAACAAGAACAAAAACAAAGTTCATTGCATGCACGTACATACATACATACAGACATTTGTACATATTTTATTAAGGCTTAAACTGTTATATTGGAATATTCTCAATTTTAGACTTAATTGCTTTTGCTGCCAAAAAACCTAAGCTACTTTTACTAAACCCGTTTAACTGACAATTATAAAATTTGAAGCACATATAGCATTTGGTAAACTTAGCGGAGAAAGCAAAAATTTAAGAAATAGTAAAATAATTTTGTAACAATCAAGTTCTGTGTCTCGGCCAAAATTAAGCTTCGTACTTTTTTTTCTAAATTCAGGATATCAGATTATAGATTTTCAAAAATTACAGCTGTGTATCCATAAATAGAACTATGCCTTAAACATATTTTAGTGTTGGTTTTCGAAGAGCATTCAATACACTAACACAGTGAAGCAATCCACAGAATTGTGCGAAGTTACATAAAATCAGTAGAAAAAGCAAACAATCCGAAGATTATGAGGATCAAAATCCCGCTAAAGAAACAGCATAAAGAGCAATGATTTTCCTTTCACGAACGTGAAAAGCAAGCAGAAACAATTACAAGCACTCACAACTTTGTGAAAAAATATACTTAATACTAAATACGAAGAGATCAAGTTCGCTAATGAAGTTGCAAATTTGAATAATGAACTTGAGCCATTGCCTGTTGGTGTTTAAGTCAGCACTTCAACATTATTAATGCTTTGAAAACCTATGCGTCCCACTTTTGGTATTCCGCTATGCTAAATCAAAATTAATAAAATTAGTGAAATGTTTTGAGTTATCTAAGGTGCATGTTCATTAATGCGTAAATTTTCAGGAACTTTGCATTTCCTTTTACTTCGTTTCACATATAAAACATTTGATTGGTATGTGTAGCAAAATTGGTTCCCCACATCCGTTTCAATTGAAATCTTTGCATGAAGCCATGAATTTGAAATGTCTTTGTGTTACAAAAAAATCCAGACACCGTTTTAGACCTCGTGAGTACAACGGTATGGTTAATAACAAATGAAATGGATTTTTTTCAAATTTCAGACCTTTAAACAAAATTATAAAATTTGTTCACAAATGTATGTTGACAACGAACGTCATCGATAAATCAGACAAACTTTTGGGGAGGAGCTCTTCGTGGTAGAAATACACTCGAAGAGTTGTCGACTACTGCCGAGGGACGACCACTTTTGGAAAAACTCTTTTCTAAATTATTTGTGATGCTACTTCTCTCTTAAATTTGGTACCGTCGGTATCATCGGTTGTTGTTTTTAGCTACGAAAACACTTCCCGAAGGTTTTCGGGAGTATTGTCGAAAGTGACAGTCCTTTGCCGGATATGAACCCCGTGCGCTCCGGTACTCTCTGCGGTACATGCCAGACTGTCGTGGTAGAGAATCTTGAAAAAAAAATCTAATATGCTAAAAAGTTGAAAATACTGATTAAGCAGTAAAATGAAATAATGCAGCAGCACAAATCAACGGCAAATTTTGTGAAACAGTTTTTTTTTTTTTTTTGAAAACTGTTCGAATAATACTATTCGAATAAACGGATACATTTTTCGAAATAATATAATATTATTCGAAATAATACTGTTCGAATTTTTTGAAGCGAATATTTTTATTCGTTTATTCGAATGTTATTCGAAAATAGCCCCACTACTAGTGGAAATGGTCTCAGCTGTTTTACTTTTTCTATATGTCGGAACGAACGATATGGAGAAAAGGTATATCGGGGACATTCTCCACCCCCTATTACATCAGTGTATTCAATTCCCCAATTGATTGTATGTAAAAGAGAATGTGGACGAAGTAGTAATGATGCCGACTGCATATTTTCCTACAGGGTACATACATCCATCTTTATACTTTTAAGCTGCTATGCACCAAAGGGACCAAGTCCAAAAGCTAACGCATACGCCTATTCCCCTCAGGAAATGTAAAAAATTTAATTTTTCTTCGTGTTTTTAACGCTACAAAATATTAACACTTTGGCGACCAATGTGTATTCCTTGAAGCTCAATAATAATCTCAATCTTACAATATATTTATATGAAGTGCTTCTCTTCCTCACATAAAGGGATTTATTTAATTCGCTTTACTGCTCTCTAAAACTCAAATTCGTCAAAGAAAATTTTGCTATTGACTTAAGAATAATAAAACGCTTCATTGCAACAAAGTCGTTATCATAAATTCAATGGTATTTGCTATTTAATCAGGGAAGCCGCTCTTAGTTCTGCTAGGAATTTACATAGATCGTACTATGTGCACTGCTTTACTTGCTAACAATGGGAGACCACTTTTGGGGACGTCAGTTGGGATTTTGGTCGATTGGTGGCCCGTTTTTGATTGGTTCTTGAAACGGGTTTGCTATCTTAAGTTGTTGTTGTTTTTATTATTGTTGTTATTTTTTTATTGCCTTTAAAAACACCCAAAAGTTAAGGGAGTGTTGCGGATATGGGCATTTTTTCGCTCGAATGAATTCAGTGCGCGGCGGTACTAACCCGACTGCCGTGGGAAGAATTTTTTTGGCGTCTTGAACATTCAGTCCGTGGATATTTGTCTTCTTTTACGACAAGCGAGTGATACTAAGTCTCCTAACCGGCGGAGAGCGGTTGTTGTTGAATATACCGAAGTCTTCACGCACACGTATATACGCGATGGGTTACTTACGATTTCAGGATGTCCGTTTTCAATAAATCGTACACGATAGTTAAAGTTAAAATAGTATAATTGATTAGATATTCAGTTTCATATAAAATATGTGGTTAGACAAAAAGTTAAAGTTTATTCATATGTGTATTGATTTCACACCACTCGTACCAGTCGCTCCGATCTCTTCGTTACTACTACTCACGCTGTACTGACGCTGAGAGATGGTTTTCGTGCCACGGTTGTAGTTTGGAACTATAGTTGCAACAGTGATGGTAGTTACGTATATTTTAGGGATGCATTTATTAGGCGTGACACATGTCTAAGAGAGTTAAATTTTCTCGACACACCTCATATATTTCCTGGTTTTATCGGTGAATCAATAACGAATGTAATATACTATCTATCGTATTGTGAGAGAGATTGAAGTACATCACCGACAAGTTTGTAGGACCGTATCAGAGAGGCTTCAAGCCTTGTAAGTCTTCCATTGACCCTATCTTCATGAAAGGTATAAAGCCTTCGGCACAGCCGAAACGGTAATTAAATAAGGCCCCCAAGAAGTTAGAAAATTATTTTAAAACAACGCGATTACATTCCCCTTATCAGGATTTTATTTTTGCATTAATTTGAAAGGAACCACTTCTTAGTCTATAAATATCATCCATAATATTTTCAATAATATTTTATACAAAAATTAGTTCGCCCATCTAAGCTAGCTGAGTGAAGCTAAAATTGACGATGACGTTGAAATCAAAAAGCTTCTTACATAATTGAAGTTTGAACATTCATTTCGCACATCTTTTTAACTTTCATATCGGTCATCTGGCAATTTCACGTTTCAGATTTTAATTGACTACTCCAATTGCCAGCTGTCCAAAACCCAAAAAAAAAAATGTTTTTAAAAAATTTCACACAATCCACCTGTATTTCATTTCCGATTTACGTGCAACACACATGATGGCAACAACAAAACTTCTGCCGCAATTATCACAAACAACAACACAAACACCCTTGGCCACTCAACATCCTCCCACGTCTATTCATGCGCACCCTGATGCCGCTTTTGATTTTGAATGATGAACGTACGTCGGACATGTTGCTCGTGTTCGCCGCTGCTGCTGCAATATGCACCTGGCATCGCATCAACTACTGTTACTTGGACATATACCGTTACACTAAAACTGCCCATACATTGTTGGTAACATATTGCAATTTGCCGCATGCGTTCTCATGTTCACACTCACACACATTTAAATGAACCAATGTCACTGATATTTACAAAAACAACAACAACGCACGCGAAAAACACTTCTGCTCCAATTACAACGACAATTTACAACAACAACAATTGCTTGAAATTGCGTAACTATCATAAAACGCCACGATCAACACTACCATGGATTGGTCTTGCTTTCCACAACAACCTCAATACGCCGATGATGGCCCTTAGGTTGGGACGATTGGAGTGATTTTACGCTCTGCAGCGTTACATGCGGCAAAGGTGTACAACAAAGATTCCGACGTTGCCTGCTCGATAATCCAATGGTAAATTTCAACATGCAACTAAATTTGAATGCAGCTGCCACTGATGATGATGACGATGATGCAATGCTGAGTAGTGTAGGTCTCGAAGACACCCCACTCGGGGATAATGCGGTAACTGGCTTCACTCGAATGGAGAGTGATGGTGCATTATCGGGTGCCAAAAAGGAACAATGGCACGAGCCGGGCCATAGGAGCACATTTAATAAAAGCGACAGCGAAAACTTGCAAAAAAACAATGGAAATGCAGCAACTACAGACAGTGGCGCATATGCAGTTGGGTCATCGGGGGCCGACACTCCCAGTACAGCGACATCAGACACTGCAACAATGAATGCCGACATGTACGACAGGATTATTATGTCCCATAAATTCAATAGGTTGGCAACGCGAGCAAAAATAATCGAAAATGCTAAAAGAGTTCTAACGCCCAAAACTGAAAATGAAGAAATTAAGGATTTCAGAGGCGAAAATGGCAAAGAGGCGATGCGCACATTTGAAGGCAATGTGAAAGTAGACGATGACACTTTCTTCGGCGACAGTAAAGCTGACACATTCTCAGATAAAATAGACCAAGCGTCTGTAAAAACAAGGAGACGTCAACATAAACACCGAAAACCGACGAAAACCTATTCTACCATGTTTTGTGAAGGCTACAATATTGAGCAGCGTAATTGCAACACGTTTGAGTGCAATGGTGAGTCATTTTAAATTCTTTAAATTTGTTCTTATAAACTTTTATCGTTGACTTGGTTGTTCTGAGAGAGGGGTTCTGACAAGCCCGCTAAGTTACTTGTCATTTTCTTGATTGGCTATGCGAACCTTTTAACCAGATTTAACAAATTAATATTATTTCGTTAATTTACTAATTAATGTTAATGGAACCAAGTTCATAATGCTAAAACACTAAGTTTTTTGTTTTTATTGAGCTGGCAATGCCGTGACGAACAGTCGGCTGATTCACGGTTTTTCACAGGATTTGTGAATGTCGCAGTAGCGAAGTTGATAAGCATCTCGACTACAACCCCCCTGCGGGTTAAGGGTTTAGAAAATGCCCGAGGTAGGCATACCAGTCGTAAAAGGCGACTAATATGCATAAAGGTAATGACGTGCAAGTCGATGGTTGATCTACGGATATGATGTCTCTCACCTCTCATTACCAATCTTATCCTTCCTTACGGAAGGAGGGGTGACATGACCTAGAAGGTTTACCACGACAGTCGGGCAGTACCTCAAGGGAGTACTGGAGCGTACCGGGTTCAAATCCGGCCAAGGACTGCTAATTCCACAACACTATCCAAAACCTTCGGGGAGTGTTTTTGTCGTTACCACAACAACAACTACAACGTCTGCTTCGTAGGTTCGAACTCAAATTTTATTTTGCAACTTTTTTTTCGAATTTTTGAAACAATATTTTAAAAAGTGGTTAAAAGAGTTAGTGAATATTTGCACGAATTAATTTAATTTAAACGATAGCAAAGAATGAGCTTGGTAAAAGTATTGCCAGCGTTGTTCAAGTGATTTCTTTCCGTTGATTTATTTCGTTTCAACGTGTCCAAGAAGGGGTCTGTGGAGAAGTTGGTGACTTCGAAGCATGCCATGGCTGTGCAAATCGTTGTAGTTTTTCTCTAATATCAGTTACCGGTTTCATTTTGATACTTTAGTGTTGTGCATAACCGGCTTTCTTTTGTGAACTAACGAATAGAAATGTAATCGTTTCGTTCGTTGAGCATCCTAGTTGCTTACACTTCGTTTTGTGCTAAGTAGGTTTTTTGTTTAAATTTTTATTTATTTTTAAAGAATTTTTTCACTTCTACTTCATTCCTCACAGCTTAATGTATTTTTCAACATTGACTGAGTCACCTCATGAAATGGCAGCATTCACACATACAACCATAACTACAAGAGTATTGAAGGAAATGAAGACAAATGCGTTGATTGATTGGAGTCTAATTGTTGTTGGAAGTTAAGCTTAAAATCATTTCGATATTTACCCTGCAGCAAAAGTAAAGTGCAAAGATAATGAAAATATTTGGTACACTGTATGGAATTAAACTATCACATATCGTCCTTTGTATGTTGTAGTATGCACTAGAGGTGGGCGCTCGACTACCAATCTAATTCCTATTCAGTCCATCCCGACCAACATCTGTAAAGTTTCTAATACAATCGTCCCTGGAGTATAGTCACAAAGACTATCGTGCAGTCCTTTCTTTTGAAAATTATGAATGTGTTGTACTAGATAAATATCAGCAAACAACTCTAACTCTCCCCAAACACCGAGCCAACGGAAAAGTCAGCGCAAAAACAAATAATTAGGTAAAGAAATAACCAGTATTTGGTTACTTCCCACCAGCGATTTTGCATAACCTTCCGTGCTTTAAAGTGCGACCAACGGTGTCTCACATTCCCTGCCCATCTCTAATATGCATTGCTACTTAAGCTGTGAAAATAGTGGCCGTAGCTATTTAAATAAAAACGCCTGCAATTGCCTCTCCTCCCGCTACTCTCTTATCTTCTGTGCCTCTTTTGATTCAACTAACAGCTGCAAGCAAAGCAAAGAGCAAATCCCTGATAAAGGGCATTGTACCAAAGAAACAGAAAGCCAAATAAAAAAGAAAAAATATGAATAACATTTCAATACTTTACATCAAACAAAAATAATCCATTACATGCAGGCAAAGCAGAAGTGAACGGAATCGAGTTAGTTGTTATCCCAGAATAAATAATTTAATTTTTAAAACTGTCTTCGTTCTTCTGAAATGGGCTACCAGTTACTTCGATATATTTCCACTGAATATTTAGCTTTTCTGGGACCATTTTAGCGGTTGCTTTTCTGTTCATTTTGATATGGTTTTCTGTACTTTTCACCACGGTTTTGGTTTTGTAAGACCCAAAGCAGTCGATAAAGATCCGGTTATTCATTAACGCGACAACCAGATCTACGTACTATAATGGTTTTCACTCATCGTCAACTCCACGGTTCACAGTAAAACCAGCCGCCAGAGTTCCATTCCCTCAACACAATCAACATTTTTCCTCAACGTGATGTGAGTGAAATGCAAAGTAATGTAAACACGGCGGAAATTAGTATTTTTCACATACTAGTACAAACATACATTCGTGCAAATATTGATTTACCATGCCCCTCATGCATGTATAGCCAGCGGATGTTACGGCTGCTGAGAGAGTTACAGGATCTTTCATTTCCCAACTCAATCAGAAGACAATGCAACAAACTCTTTTGCCATTTCCATAACCTAGTGTGTCAAAGTTTTTTTTTTATTATTTCTTAAATTTAATTTATGTTTGTTGGTTTTATGATTTTCTTTTTTATTTTAAAATTCCTTGCAAACCGAAAAAAATATACTAACTAAATTTTCCACACTTCTTTTGTTTGCGAATATTTCAGATGACATAAGTGACTTATTAAAATTTTATAAAAAATGTGCGATGCCAGAAGATGCTGCAATGCAATCGTCACCAGTAATGCCACTTGCAGCTGATAGCCATACAATAACAACTTTTACAGTGGGCACATCCATGGCAGGCACAGGCGTGACAGGCTCAGCGGCGGTACCAACAATGACAGCAGCAGTTAACTTGGCTAGCAGTGCGCCAACAACAGGCGCCACATCAACCACTAACAAGAGCACTAGATTTGGCTCCGGCTCAGACTCTGGTTCTGGGTCAGCCGCTGCCATCGCTGTCAGTTTTATTTCGGATGCTGGCGCAGCACCTGCTCTTGGCAGCTCACTCAACAACGGCATAGCGGCAACTGTTGCCAATTCTTTGCCACCTTCAACGACACCAGCCAACATGGGCTACATTCACAGATGGCGGAACACGTTGAATTTCACAATAATGCTGACGCTGCGAGTTCGAGTAAGTAACAGTCGAAGTAAAAATGCTTTAGTTTTTTTTATTGAAAAAGTGAGCAGTGAAAAAGTGAGCAGTGAGCAGGTCGTGGTTAAATATAAATTATTTATACCCGAAAGTGTTACATAACAATTAAGAACTCGTAACACTTGCCAAAACCAACTTGATTTGTGTACTTTTGAGGGAGCTTTAAAGTGTTTGCGTGAATTCCCAAGACGGTCATTCGAAAACACAAAGAAGCAATCTGAGTAATGAAAAAGCTTCAACTGAAAGTGTTTTGAGTTGTATTTCATTTACTTTGAAAGCACAGCTGGTTTATGGACTGTTTGAAAACACCCTCCTAACGTCTTAGCAAACGAAAAAAGGAAAAGGAAACGCTTTTAAATTTTCACAACTTCCATATTCGCTTTCAAATGAATAGAATGCCAAATATTTGATTTGGTTTATATTTGTTTATTAAATTGGACCAGCATGTGCTGCACGTTTGGAAGTTAAACTATAGACCATCCAAATTTAGATTCTAAAACAAAGAAATATGTAAAAAGGATAGAAAGGTGAATCGCCACTGATTGGAAGTCCAATGACCAAAAATAAACTTATAAAGAAAAAAAAAGAGTTCACATTCGTTTGCTCCAATCAAACTTTCCACAAAAATGTATTTGATCTCAGATTACTCTTTGCATGCACGAGTATACAATCATATTAGGGTGTCCCAGTTGCGGTTTTAGACATGAATTAAAAAAACCATTTTTTAACTAAATTTTATGTGAATTCTGTTTTTCTCTGAAATTGATTTCCAGTGAATGCATGTTGAAATTATAAATTGTGGTTTTTGCTTCGACCTGCTGCTGCTTCAAACTAACTTACTGCACTTACTATGTCACAGAGCTTCTATACCTATTCCAAAAGATATTCCTAAAGGTGAAGGATTCTTTATAATTGGTTTTAAATTTATTTATTTTGCCCTTTTGTTATTTAAATCTTATAAGCCATAGGTTTATTATATAGTTAAACAAGTCGTAGCCTGCATTGAAATATAGAAAGCTACTATATAAATAACATAAACAATTAAATCTATATATTGGTCTTATTTTGTTCCTCACTTCGATGCTACATAAATTTTGTTCTGCCAACCTTATACAATTTTTGAATTAAAAGCAACAAAAAGTAAGCCAGCAAAAATAATTATAAGCGCTTACAATTTTGGTTGCTATCTCTGAAGAGACTACACCTTTTCCAGATTAAAATCAGAAAACTTTAATTGTATTTCAGAAAATGTTAACTGAATTTCAGAATAGCTAATTGGATTGACATTTGGATTTAGGAAACGGCTATTGGATTTCAGAGAACCAAAATTGCATTTCAGAATAGGTAATAGGTATTTTGAAATACAATTGACGTTTTTTGATTTCAATATGGAAAAGGTGTAGTTCACATTTGATTTTCAAGGAAATTTGAAATTTTTTGTTTTTTTATTTCATATTTCGCAAACTTTTTATGAAAAAATTTTCTATTATATGTATATCTTTTTATATACGTTTTTGTACGTCACATTACAACACATTTTCTGCTTGCGAAGTTAACTTTTCCAACACTGTGTACCTTTCAAAAATTCATAAAATAATAGAATTGAACAGTTGCGAAAAAGTAAAAAGCTTTAGAAAATTAAATTTTCAAAGCAGAAAATGTGATTTTCGTACAATATGTATTTTAGTAAAATTTCGTATGTTCATCCCATTTTATGGATGCAATGACTTTGTAGAAAATTTAATAAGAAATCGGGTGCTGTTTTAGAATTAAAATTTTTGGTAGCGCTGTGAAATTTAACTTCTAAAAATCAGATTGTTTAAAGAATAAATAAAGTTATTGGTTCATTAGCTAAAAGCTGGTGTTAAGGAGATGTCTTTAGCATTTGCACAAGCCGAGATATGATGATTTGAGTGAGTATATGTATTCATTAGTTTACGAAAAAGCCCAAACTTTGACCGATCGTATCTCAGAGAGAAATGAAAAAAAGTCAAAAAAAAAACTCGTATCAAGTTTTATAGTAAAATTTTAAACCAAATGATGTTATAATTTTTACCAAAGTCTGGGTCAGTGTTTTTTTACACAGCTTTAGATTAAACAAATTTTTGACGATTCCGGTCCCGATAAACCCCTTGTTTGCATATGTCAGCGAGAAATGGAGTGTGGAGTGTGCGAAAAAAAGATAGACTATTAAGGGGGGTCAAACGAAAAAAAATTGTTTCAAGCTGATAAAAGTAGCTTAAATGCATTTCTTATCATAATATCGTTATTTTTAGTTCGTTAATGATTAAGCTGCGCTTCGCCACACATTTTATTTTTTTGCTTTGAAGGGGAACATTGTTCAATAAAGATAATGGGCCATAGTCATAGGCAAATTAAAATAGAGTTTTATTGAATTAAACATGATTTTACAATGAACACGTTTTAACTCTGTTATAGTCAACTTAAAGGACCTATTTATTTCTAAAATGTATTCTAAATTTAAAACGACTGCATCGTGATTTTAACTTTAAGAATAGATTTTAACTCGACTGTCCGCTGAGAAAAGTTGCAAGAATTCAACAAATCCCGAATAGATGTGAAAAACTGATATCAAAGTGAAAAAATGTGCTTCACTGACCAGCCAATTTCATCTCCAAATAAGAACTTAGCGCTGTATACTGCAATGCAATGTAACATACAAAATTTGTGTTTCTTAAATAAAAAAGGGGAATTTCATAAAGCAAAAAAGGCACATTTTCTGCCCTATGAAACTTTGACAGTGTAGGAAAGGCTCTTTTTTCTTGAAATGAAAGCATTCTCACTTTATTTTATCCAAGAGGGCATACGAGACGAGCGTTCGTATGCTTAGCATTTTAGTTAAAATAGATAGGTGGCTGAAGGGGAATTTTAGTTTGGAGAAAATATTAGAACCGGTTCCTGGGCATGAAATATTTTAAAATAACAGCTGCAGTATTATTTAGTTGATTTATTCACATGATATAGTGGTAGTGTGCTGGCCTAAAACTGTCAAAAACTGAAAATCCGCTGGGGGCGACTAACTAGCAATGAAAAGTACGGGATTGATAATAAGTAAAAACTTGTAATTTATTGTCAACTTCAACATTAGTGTGAAATGTCAACTGGAAACGTAGTTTTTTTTTTAAGCTTAGAATTGTTTTCTCAAATGAAAAACAATTGATCCGCTGACAGCAACAAGGCATGCAAATTGATACGCATTCACATCGTCGGTGAATGGGAAAAGACGTATAACATATTTTCACAAAACCGCGTAATTGATATTTTAAGTTCCACATTCACCGACGATATGTTCGTATGTATGGAAGCAAATATGCATAAATCGCCCCCACCTCCTGAAATTTATTATTTTTTTTTTTTTTTGATTTTTGATAAATATTTGCTTTGTGAATATTTCGTTTTTCATTTAAATACAAAAATATTTTTCATTATTTCACGCTTCCTTACCCGAACCTAAATAAATAAATACAACATTTGTGTGCACCTTGCTTTCAACATTGCGCTTACAGAACGACAGCAAAACCGCAACGACGATCTTTTCGATACGCAACAAAACACACAATTTATATTTGGATACGTGCAAGGATGGTTTGCGATTGTATCTGGAACGAGATAGCACAACTGAAATGCTGCCAGTGAAATTTAATTTATACGATTATCGTTGGCATCAAGTGGCCATAAGGTGAGTTGTGAATCGAATTTAAGAGTGTTGAAAAAGTAAATGTTTTTTGTGATTGGATTAGCTTTATTTTGAAGTGTCTACAACACCTGCTTCAACACTAAAAGGACAAAGAAAACAACGAAAAACACACAAAAAATTTAAGTAACAAATTTTGTAGTTGTAAAAATAATATCAGTTGCTTAAGCAATTGTGTATGTACGAGGGTAATTTAAAAAATCTCGAAATTAAAGACCAACAATGTAAGGCAAATAAAGTTTATCTTGAAATTGCAGATCAGAAGATAAAAACTCCTTCATAGCTTTATTTTGGCATTCACACGGGACATGTGAATCACGCTGGGACTGATATTCGCAAAAAAATTATTTGATTCAAAATTTGTTGGGAATTTTATTCACAATAAATGGGTTATGAACATATTTGGCACATTTTAGGAAGTTAGGATTTTTCTTGCGAAGCAGGTGTGACGCAAATTTTTTCATTAGTTTTATATTTTAAGGAGAACATAAAATGGTGTAGGTAATGTGTGGTTGACAGTTCGCGCTATCCGCACTCTAAAACAGAAACGCTTGACATGTCAAAAAATATTTCAGGCATAGAAACAGCTGATTTACTGTTCTTCCTTCGCAGTGTGCTTTAGGATGTCAAGTAAAAGAGAATGGGAAATGATTTGTTTGAATTCACTTTGTACTCTCTTTTAATATCCTAATTTGAGATACAAAAAGTAGAAGCGAGGATGGGCGAATATAATTAAACCTTTATAAGAAGATGAAAGCAGACAAACAACCGAACATTTACATATTTATCTTTTTATTTTTTAGTTTTAAAATGACATATGTACATATCAAAATAGCCTCTGAAATAACTCACGAATACCTTTTCAAAAGTTAATACGATTGTTGTTACCCAATGCACATTTGGGAACTTTCAAGGAACCCATTTCACTTCAGGGAACTATTGTTTTACATTTTTTAACTGTCGCTTTATGTCCATTAACGTGCAAGCAGACATACTTGCCTAAATGCGCATCGCAGGCCTGCTTTCGCTCTGCAACTCACATCGGTATCCCCAGCAAGTTACTTGTGACCTCTTCAGAGTAGCCACTTAAGTCTAACTGGGCCAAAATATGGTTGAAGCTTGAAAATATGGGGTGCCCTGTTTTTAAGAAACCGGATTTATAATCGATTTTTTTAGTCTTAGTCATGCAGGTTGGCGCTAGTAAGTATTTTTTGTTTGAAAAAGAAGGAAAGAAAAGGCTAATACATTAAATCTTAAAACCAAAGAGGTGCAAGATTTTATTAATGCTATGTTCTTATTAATATAAAGTTAGACGCGCAGAGTGAATATTTTCAAATGGCATTTTGTATCAAGGAAAAATTTTGTTTTTCGAGTTATTTCCATTCACCGTTTCTTGGTCTCATTTAAACGAAAATTGTATGCTTACAGTCATTTCTCTAATACTGAAGAGTGCAGTTTTTATTACAAAATCACGATTTATTTGCACAACAATTTTGGTAATTTAAAATCAAACTTGCCAGGATTTTTGTTTTAGTGGCAACACGCATCCATATAACTTAATATACTCATATATACAGACATATGTACACACATAAATGGATAGGTCTAGTGGCACTTGTGCAGTGAATAAACGAAGGCACTGGATGGGCCCTTTCACTTTCATAACTTTTCCCTTTGTTATTTACCTTTCAACAATTCACCGTTGCTGCACAAATTGACCTTTCCACGTTGTGTAATTTTTATTTTTTCCCCCATTTCGTCGCGTTATGCATTTTATATTTCCATTTTCCATTTATGTGTGTAAATGTTTTTTTTATCGTCAACTGGCATACATATTTAAATTTTTTATACGTTTTAAATTAATTTTATCTGGTTTGCTTTTTATTTTCATGTCGGTCGTGAATTCCGCTGCATCTGCCATGAAATTGCTGCAGCATACAAAATGGTGATTTCATTTCAATTTATGTCGATTGTTCCTGGACAAATAGTTTTGTCGTATCAAAACGCCTTTATACGCTGCCACTGGATGCCGATGTGGAAATTGGACGCGGCTTTAATGTGAGTATGGGGACACATTTCACCACAAGGGGGGGAGTAACAACGATTTTTCATGTGTCAAATTGCGTTGTCAGCATCATTTTATGGTTTATAGAGTTAAGTTTATTGCTTTGTTTTTAATAGTGAACTATTTTCGTAAAATTTATGGATTTTAATTTGTGCTAGACAATGCGTGAGATAAGGGAAAATAATTTACTTGATATTTGTAAAATTGTAGGGTTCCATATTTGGACTGATACTTAGTTGATCAACAGTTTTCGATTCAGGTGTGTTCGGCAACAAACTTGCGAAAAACTGTCAGTTGAGAGATAATGTATTAAGACTCTCTCGAAACTCAAAAAGTATTGTTATGTCACGATCACCTGTTTTTCACTTGCAAGTTTTACTGAGTGAAATTTCCTCAGCAGAAACTTGCAACTTCCGCTACCACTGAAATGTCCATATGCGCTCTCCCTGCAAATTTTTTGTGTCGGCTAACACTATTCAGTGAAAAATTTATAAATATTGTATGGGCTAATAGGATTGAGGTTTAGGGGTTAGAATATTCCCGAGGTATGCGTACCTGTGGTAAGAGGCGACTAAAATGCACAAAGGTTAACACATGCACCCCGATTTTTTATTTACGGATATGATGCCCCTCATCTCTAACTACCAGGTAGCCGTGGTGTGTCGTAGTGTTTCTGGCCTACCGCACCCAAGGTCCAAGGTTCGTGTCCTGGGACAGGTAGCATCAAAAATGGTTTGCAAAAATAATTTCAAAACGGGGGTTTGGTAAATTCTCCGAGTGTTTTTCTGCCATGGAAGGCTTCTCAGCAAAAATTCATTTGCTTTGCACATGCCGTTGGGAGTTGCCAAAAAATTGTAGGACCCGCCAATTTGTAGATAAAAATAAAAATGGTAGAGAAGCTCGCCCTCAATCTCTTCGGAGGAATATCCCTAAGGAGGGAGATGTGAGAGGACCTAGAAGGTTGCACTGGTCATATTAAATCGGTCCCGCGACAGTCGGGCATGTGCCGCAAATGAGTGCCGAAACGTACCGGATTTATATTCGGGATTATATCCCAAAACCCTCGGAGTGTGGTTTTGTCGTTAAAGCCAACAACAACGACAACAACGTTTCTCTGTAGTGGCATAAGCTGCGATGCCACTTTTCTTCTAAATTTATATGTCAGCCCTTTAACGTCACTAAAACTGAGTTAGTAAGTGGCACAACCTCTGGTGAGCACTGCGGAAATCATTAGTTGGGGTCTCGATAAATCGCATTATTAAAAGTTAGTGAAATTCTCCTTAGGCTGTAGTCAAGCTATTTAAAATTTTTCTTTTCCCTAATAACATCAACGCAATTGTATTAATTTCTGTTTTTATTTTTAACAATCCCACTGACTTACACAGGGCGAACTGCAGCAATTGCTGGTGCTGCCCGATAATCAGGAACGACAACAATGCTCGAATAAGCGAACATCAATAAATGAAGTGAAGCGCTACATAATCGACACGTTCATCGGTGATTACGGTAATTAATTACTGGCGAATGTGCAACAACCAAAAACACGGCAACAAAAACTAAAAAAAAAACAAGTAATAATTTAAGAAACCATAAAATATACGTAGAAATTCATACATGGAAAATAAAAACAATTTGTTTAATAAAAACGTGTGAGGCGAGCGATAATAAAAAAAAAATCAAATCAAATAATAGTCGTAGTAATTAAATTAATGAATAAGAGGCTTAGAGCGTTAAAATGGAAGTTATGAATAATAATTTAAGAATATTTAATATTGTGATTGATTGAGTCCTAAAATATAAAATAAAGTAAAATATAGTTTAATAAATATAACATATTTGTTATGGCAAAACATATATAAATTAGGGTAAAATTAAACGTGTTGCAAAATTCAAAATACTGCTAAAGTTCGATCGAAGTCTTGCAATAAACTTTGACATAAAACAATAATGACGACCATAATCGAGTAAGAGTAAATAGCAAATATAGACGAATGTACACCGTAAGTATGCATATTCATTGGATTTATACCATATATCGGCTGTAATAAGCAATAACAGTCAAAGTCGATTTATAACAAATTTGAGTTGAGAATTTTGTTCTCCGTACTTCAATTTATAAGCACGAAAGCTTTCAGCATTTACTACAAAGTTGCATTTTGATGGGCCTACTTTACTTTGTAATAGCAACAAAACTGAAAATTGAAAGAGAAAAGCAGCGCCAGTTTCCAAACAACAAGCAATGAAAATGGTAGAAGAAAAGAATGTTAAGAATTTTAAATAAATAAAATAAACAATAAATTACAAATGTCTTTTAACAGCGTTTACTTATCTTAATAAGAACTGCCTGAGTCCTATTAGATTATACATTTTCGTCGAAACGCCCAATTTTCTGTCTGCCAAAAACTGCTCCTACAAGGTACTTAGAGAAGTTCAGGTCTTGGAAGAAGTTAACATGGTCGAAATTATATTTCTTGATTGTCACTTATATTCACGTGGAATGTTAAAAAAAATCGTCGAAATTAGCTATGATAACCTTTCTGCAATAAAAGGTGTTTCGGTTTGGACCCAAAGCTTCCGAATTTCACAACATAAAAATTTAAAAAAATGCGTTCAAGTAGATGAAGAACCCAATACTATGACAATTATATTTTCGTTTTTGTTGTTTTGAATGCAAACCCCTTTAGAAGCTTCGACAAAGTAAAGGCTTGCATTGCGTGTACAATGCTTTTTGAAAATGAATTACAACAAAAATTTAAGACTAATTCATTTGTAAAAAGAGTGTGAAAATCCAAAGACAAAAAAGTAGTAAATGGAGCCCAAAATGTAACGATAGTCTGATGAGGTATTCGGTATTTGCTGATAGTATCAAGCTACTCAGACTTTTTCGTTTTTTCCCGTAGTGATACTCTCAGATCTTCCAACAAATGTATTTTAGTAAAAAACTCACTGTGTGGGGCGTCAATAAAATTACAAAAATTTTCGTTTTGCCTTATCGCTTGTCTATTATTAATTTGTATGTAAATATTCTACATACACATACATACATACATAAAGAAATAGGTAGGATATTAGCTGTTTATTGTTCATCTTTTATTGCGGATCAAAATGGTTTGCTTACTTCCCAGTTGGTTGGCTTTATCGGCCGACATTTCCATTTATCAACAATAAGCAGAATTTGATGAGCAAAATAAGTTTCAAAGTAGGCTACAATAATTGCCAATGCAAATATAATATAGAGAAATGTAAAATAGGAAATTGCAAACGTGAGTGTGCCTCATGAGGTTTCCGTCGAAATCGACCAATTAAGTGTGTTTTAAAGAGTCAAGATATAAAGGACACAAAGTTTTTTGAAGATGTGCGGAAGTTTACAAAAAAGAGTTTTGGCTTGAAGGGTTAATGCAAGAAAATGCTGAAAAGTACAAGAAAATCTGTCTAATTGCAATTGCCAGTGAAAAAAAAGGAAAACATTTTACCAGCAGAAATAAACATTTTTAGGAATCTCCCCAGTTGGTTGACATTTTTTTCCCCCCATTCTAATACTTCTAGAAATATCTAATAATTTTTATCTGATTCCTTATAAAGGTATTCACGAACAAACAGTCAGAGAAATGAAAAATCGGGTCTATATGACTTTTTCAAAATTAAGAAACTCACGTCAGCAAATCTTGACTAGCAATTGGAAAGTTTGACTATGCTGGATCAGAGGTAAAGAACCCTGTAAAAAACGACGGAGCACCAGAGTACTCCAACACTTATCTTCATTCATATAAAAAAGGTGGTCCAATTTACACAGCGATGTCCGGTGATTGCTTCACCTAATCCTACTCGGAGTACCATTTACTTTGCTTCCGAATAGTCTATAGAGCACCTAAGATTACTCTGTAGAGTATTCTAGACGAAAGCGAGAAGGGAGTATGCGTTCTTTTGAGGACCACCTACTCCCACTCTTGCTTTGCTGTTGAATACTCCATAGAGTAATCTCATGGGAGTATTTTGAGAGTACTCTCACGTAGGTGGTCTATAGAGTATTCAAAAGCAAAGAAACGGAGTACTCCGACATGGATTAGGTGATCCAATCACCGGACAATGCCATGTAAATTGGACCACCTTTTTTATATGAATGACGATAAGTGTTGGAGTACTCTGATACTCCTTTAGGAGTATTCTTTGGAGTATGAAACGGAGTATTTACGTTTTTTGCAGGGAAACTATTGCACACTGCTATCGTGTTGTGATATGTCTTGTTGGGTAACACTAACCCAAAGTGACATTTAATAAAACCTGAGGGCCTCTTTTTTAATTCAGGGGATTATTTGAAATTATAACAAGTAGACAAATTTAACAGAATAAATTTTCAAAAAGTAAGTGAGTAGTATTCCATACTCCTAACACCGTCAAAGTGCAAAATTGACTCTTCGAAGTCTTCTTCTGGGCTTTATGTCTAAAATAAAATAATAGTTTTGAAGAATTTAGGTGCTAAGTGACCAGCAACTTTAAATAAAAAAATTTGTCAGTATCAGAGTTTGATATATGTTTCAAGAACAATGAAAGCTTTAGCCAGACTTTCCCCAGCAAGTTTAGGTTGTACGGTGCTCGTAAATCATTTGCGTGGCATGCTACTAAATATCTGCAAACCTATACACAAATACTTGTAGAACGTATGTCAAAATGTAAATTAACATAATATTCAACGGTATGTTACCATGGCTCATAATTTGCAATGTCTACATTCTAATTACGAATTTCTCTTACTGATGCATCAAGGTGTCACGCACTTAATCTAAATTACCATTAGCCCATTCATTTCATCTGCATAATGTCTCTCTTCATTTATATACATACATACATACATATACATATATTTGCGTGTGTTGGCATATATAATAGCAACATTAAATGCCAAATTTTAATTAGTCATTTTCCGGAATTGAAATCAAAAGTTTAATGACGATTTTCACTACGGCTTCTAATAGCAAAACTTAGAGAGCTTTATTAACGCCAACGCAAAATTTTCATTGAACAACCACTAACCACAACACAGAAGAACACTAGTAAAACTATTTAATTTGCAACGGAATTTCAATAAAACTTCAACGAGTTACCGAACACAAAATAGAAACCATAAAATTTGTTATGATGGACCGACATTCAACAAGTGGCGTGAACGTTGCTTGATCCCCATGCACATATTTACAATAATTTATAAATAATTTTCCTCAAGTAAAATATTTGTGATTGTCTAATGCAGTTGACGGATTATTATTGGGATGCGTACAGAAGTCTAGTTTTAGAAGTCAGAGCAGAATGAAGTTTAAAAGAGCAATTAAGACTTTGAGTGCTCTCTACGCATAGGCTGGATCTATTAGGTGCGGCGTGTTCTCTACCATCTTCTCCCAAATTGTCATGACGGGACAGGAAGAAAAATAATAAACTTCAATCCCTTACTTCAATGTACATATATACGAAGAGTCGTTACACGTGTCAGATCTGGAGCGATGAGTGAAGTTCTACTGGGGTTGTTCTTATGGAGTGTGAATTATCGATAACGCTGGAAAAAGTTACAGGCCTGACAGAACGCCTAACTTAAGATTACTACGCGGTATCTCCGCATGATAACCGGGCCCCTTCAAATACTGATCTGAAATCCTAAACAGTTAACATCTCGGTAACCACTGCGATGACATCCTGTACCATATAACAATGCCATATGATTCAAAGGTGGCGTTTCAAAAACGTAAGACATTTCCCTTAGCCTTAGGACATGTAGAGTTTTCCTTTAAAAGCTATTATTTGCTAAGAACTTTTTAGAACCATCTTAATTTTGTCGGTCCATCAAAAATAATCATCTTATGATGACCATCTGTTATTTACTTCATGTGATTTGTTATATTTTTCAAACCAAAGAACTGCATATGTCCCAGCCTTTCAAAGATATGCTAACACTGCTTTTTCTAGAATCTTAAAATGGCGGTTTAAAGCAAAGAAAAGGCAAAACATGTACTTATAATTTAAATCATCCGTCAATTAGTCTAGAAACCACATTCTTTCTTGGTCTGCCTTGGAATTAACGTGACAATAAGTATTAATAGTTTTAGAACTTTTGTGGTCAGTGTCGCAGATACACCGACTAGTGGTGTAGCAGAAATTAACTTCGATTTCCCGGCCGACACAGCAGCCTTGAGAAAGAAAATCAAACCGTTGACGGACTAACACAAATTGACCAAATGGGAAGAGTCCCTAAGCACTTGTAAGCCCTGTGAAAAAACAACAGAAAATCAATTGTCTCCTATAACACCTTTGATGTGCTCAACACTTCGTCGAATAGGTTACGAGAATTTCTTAAGATTAATATAATTAATGAATAAAATTAAACCAGATTTGGTTCGAAAGCAGTCTTCCCTTTAGCTAGTTCCAATCTCTTAGCTTAGTTTTAGATTTAACTTCAAATCAAGAATTTTACTCAATGAGTGCAGACATCGGCGTCTATCTGCAATTCCGTCAAGCTTTCCACTCTTGACGTTCTTTTATAATCTACTGGCAGATCCGGCAGGCGCACCCTGCACCTTATCAACTTTCCCAAGAAACTGAAAAACTGATCGTATTGTTACCTCTGCAAAAACAGTTCGCATCTCTCTCTATCGATCTCTTACTTCTTCTCATCCCTCCATCCTTTCATTTCCCCTTTCCTTTCCACTTTCCCTCCTACCCCCATCACGGTCTTTCCCTCCTTTCCCCCCACTTTTTTGCACCCTCATTTTCTCTTTGACCCCCTTCATCCACCCAATCTCAAGCTACTACTCAATCTATCTTAATCTTCTTCTTCCTCTTCGTCTCCGCATTTTGGTCGATATCTCGGAACTGCTTCGCATATGCGACCAAGCACCACTCCTTAGAACCACTATCGACACCTTCATGGTATGATCCTGATGTATGTATATAATGACTACACCTTTTCCAAGTGTACTTCAGAAATCGTAAAATGTACTTCAGAGTAATCAATTGTACTTCAGAAACCGTAAATTGTACTTCAGAAGCTGCAAAATGTAATTCAGAATTAATAGGAATTTACCATTTCTGAAGAACAATTTACAGTTTCTGAAGTACAGTTGATTATTCTGTAGTAAATTTTACGCCTTCTGAAGTACACTTGGAAAATGTGTACTTTGCCAATTGGTATATTGCTGATGCAGAAGCTGACAATTGCCATCTCGTAGGATATCGGCGTGTTAAAAATACCAGTTGCTAATATGGAGAAATTACAGAACTCGAACTAGTTGTGCCGTTTGTGTAAGTTTCAGCGAAGTTTTAGTCCGTAAACTTAAGTTCAAGTAGGTAAAATCCAATCGTATTTCTCACTGATTTTTGGAATCAAATTGAGGCAATTCCAATTTTTGACTTCCAAGGCTAAGGTTTTTCTAATTTTATTAAACTTTAACTGGACTACTTCCAGAGGTAAGAGGCATTTTAAAAAAATTGTTTGTACCTTAGAAAATGTTGTAACATTTATTTTTCAATTAATTAATTAAATTATTAATTCTTCCTATCGGTATGTTTTGTTATGATGCGATTTTCTAAGCTCTTCCCATTTAATATGTTATGGTGAAAATAAAACTCGTTTAAGGCCCGACGTTTCGCCAACTTTCCTTGGCTTCTTTAAGGGCGATGCTGCATTTGAAATAATCTTGCCTATACTTCGAATCAAGTACTCCTAAATCAAATGGTGTTTAGTGGTGCCGTCTAAGGAGGCTTTTGAAAATGATATCCACGGGATAACTCTAAACGATTGATTAATTGTTTGTCCTTTATTGCTAATTCAACAACATGGTCACCGTAAACGTTATACAATTATTGTCACTAGCGTCGGGCGATGAAGATATTTCTACTTTGAAATATGTGAAGTTTTGAAGTAAATGGAGATAAACGAGATTTTCTTAGCTGCTTTGTAGACAGATGCCATCAACAAGTACTCACACCATGGCTGCTGGGCTAACAAGCGACAGCTCTCCAGCAGCTAATAACACGCGTAAGGGCCGCTGGTGCTTAAAAAGGTGCAGACGACAGGAAATTCATCACTGTACTTGACGCAACATTTCCTCTTAAGCTCACCTCCTGGCAGCACCGCAGGCTGCTGATATTCATATTTAAACAGTTTAGTTGGCTGACTGTACATTTGCTTATGTAGCCTCACATTTCTTGCTTCATAATTGCGTTGACAACCACAATCGTACAAATTCTAGTCCATGACACAAAAGTCATTCTGTAGCGTGAAATTGCTCAGAGCGTCGGAAAAAGTTAAACGGAAAACGCTCATCTACGTCTTGTAATCGCACTGGAAATTATGGTACTTTGTTTTCGCTGATGAATAGACGGATGAACGAAACATCTTTAAAGAATATTTAAATCTTGCTTTTGTTGAGGAAATATAAAAGGGCTCCGAGGAGTACCTTGAGATATATGTATGTACTGATGTATTTATGCACATTATCTACCTTTAATACTCGAATTATTTAGCTTTAAAGAGAACTCTTTATTCTTCCCACGGATAACATAATTATCTTAGTTGACCTCAGTTGAGCCCTCTTCGTCCTGCTTTGATTTTAATCGTTTGTTTTTGTGTTTGTGTTTATTTTTCTTTTTGTATTTATGACCAGAAGTGTGCCCTAATTTAGTGTAACTTTTAACCCGAGCACTCTTAAATGTCAATGGGTATTGCTTTTTGCTTTGGTAAATAATCTCTTTGTTCATTGCTGAGCTTATCGTTAAGCGCGCTGCTACACCTGGGCCCATACCGTTTTATATGGCTGCTTTGTTCTTGCAATGGCAGCAGTCAAAGTATGTCTAATAAATTTACATAGGAATGAGCAGCAATCTACAAGCCAACTCACATTATTGTTGTATACCTCTTAGCCCTTTGTAAGCCAACAAAAGGCTCAATACTATCAACTTTTATATGAACAGTTACTTACATTCTTTGGGTGACTCACGACATCCCTTTGGCAAAAGCTTACTTTGAAAGGAGGAGGTTATCCATTCGATAGAAAATGTGGGGCTATTTTTCGTAGATTAGTGGAAAAAGAATTAGTTGTTTTTGAGACTGCGTCTTACAGTAAACCATTACTAATGGGGTTTCGAGAGCGCAAGAAAAAGGGATGCAGCTAAGGAAACATAAGTTTACCAAATAACTTTAATAAATTTATTGGCTCACCCATACATCTGATAGAAGCTAAAAAGTTATGCCGTATACTCTATTTGTTTGGAAGCTAAATTTTTTATAAAAAATGTTAGTATGTAATGCCATTTAAAATGCACTACGACAAATAAACATATTTGACTTTAAAATGTTTTTTTCGCTCCAGCAACCTCCCCAAAAGGTGGATGGCTAACTTTCCACGTATACATATTTCCTCTGCTATTCGAGGTTAGGAGGCCAATTAGGAGGAGAACTACTTTCAGAAAACCATAATTTGGAAGAAAATATCGGCCTACTTGATGACCTGATTATTACATCCTTTAAATTCCTATTTCCAGGGCCTGTGCGTATAAGAATGTGACCACATTCAGAAATCTCTTCACTTTTTAAAAAAAAAATTTTGCAACAATGATGTACCCAAATATTTTTTGTTTTCCAACCACTTTAAGTCTTTTATC
Organism: Merzomyia westermanni; assembly: GCA_949987695.1. Classification (NCBI taxonomy): domain Eukaryota; kingdom Metazoa; phylum Arthropoda; class Insecta; order Diptera; family Tephritidae; genus Merzomyia; species Merzomyia westermanni. The sequence continues at coordinate 2,006,131 of OX465288.1, forward strand.
GAGTGTATACGATGGAGTGATGGTTGTGTTTATGTAAAAACTGTAAATTTTCTTGTTGAATAGGGGTTTGCTGTACTTGTCATTTTACAACTCTTTATTAAAGCTATGGTTACTTTTGCTATGTCGGTATCAATTTTATACAAATTAACATCTTGATCCTTTGTCAAGTCACTCTAGCGTAGCGATTGTCGTACATGGCCGCACATCTCTGTTCGAATCAAAAACACACACACACTCTTGAACAAGTACATACATACATACATAGCAAGCATAAAATCCTACATTCCTGGCTAAGGCAACTTAAGAGAGATGCTCATACAACGAGACCTACCATGACTGCTGATACATGAAATAAATTCATTGAATGTGGAACGCATAGGAGCACGTTCGCGCTAATATTGGGAATTCGTAGAAAACTGCTGTATAGATGCAGCAATTATGTGATCTAAGTATAAAAAAATATATGTAGGTCCGGTAAAGCGCAGCATATTTTAAATTCTTTCAAGGAACTACGAAATAAATTTTTATAAATGTATAAGCAAGAAAAACGAAAAGGGTTAAAGATGTCCATACTGCCATTGTTTTCAATTTTCCGAGAGTTTAAATTGCGTAGCGATGTAAGAAAGCCATCTCTTTTTAGCGAATTTGAAACACCATGACAGGTCAAATCATCCTCGACCTATTTTTTTTATCTTGGTCCAGGTCTCCCCTGCTTTGCTGTAGAGTTCGGGTGTCGATTGGAAAACCATAATTACTCCGGACAACTTTTCTCTCGAATTCTTCAAGAGCAATCGCAACTTCTCGTCTATTATTCCGAGCGGTACTTCAGAAAAGGTAAGATGATAAACTTAAAGAGCGTGATCTTTGTAAGTCGACTAAGGAATTTACTTTTTAGTTGCCTACTCAGCCCAAATCACCACCTGACAAGAGTAAATTTCCTTTAAATTTCTCGGCTTATATTGTTTTCGGTGTTAAAGTTGGTTCCCAAATATGTGAAGTGCCTCACAGTTTCCATAGCAGCTCAAAAATTGTCTAACTGGTTTATAATACGAGTATCTTTATAACTTTAAACGAGCTATTCTTGTATATCCACTGCCAACTCGGAAACGGCTGAAACTATTGACTTTCTAGGCAGGTATTGCCACTTTACCACGTATTTAAAAAGAGTTCGTTAGAACAACAAATATAATCTGATGAGACGGCTCTGTGAGTAATCGAAAGATTGTTTTTCGAATTATTTATGGTGAGTTGTTAGATTTAGCGAAATTTTTCTTTAAATCTCCACAGTGCGCCACTGCCAAATTTGGACTACTCCTCTCTTCCTTTGAAGTGTGCAATTAATTGTTGGCATATATTTTTTATACCCTGCAAAAAATCCTGTGACTAATCTCTAAAGAGAGCGACCCGCGATTAATCATTTTAGTCTACAGTTGGCTATAATTCAATAAACATAATTAAATTTTTATTAGTGTAGCATACTCATAGGGGTGACAGTCAATTTAAGTTTTCGTAGCATACTTGTAGAAGTTAAAAGTACTCGTTTGAGTAGAAAGTGGATTAGTCCTTTCGTACCCGTTCGTGTATAAATCGGTACAATTGGTACCTCCATAGGACATGCGCAAACAGATGTGAACAGTTCAACCCATACAAAGTGTTTAGAACTGGCTTTAGTCGCATCCTCCTTTGCGGCTCATCCCGGATGCATCCTAGACTAATCGCATTTTTTGCAGGGTATGAACAAACGTACATACATTGGTTTTGTGTTAAACAAATTTCTCGCAATGAGGTGAACTTATTCCTGCTGCTGCTGCTCTACCATTATCATCACTGCAATAATCGCAACACATTCAAGCCATTCAAGCTACTCCGAAATGAGCAAGGAATGCTTTCAAGTTTCAAATAATCTGCAGCGATAATGGATAAAGTTTTTTTTTGTTACGAATTTTTGAAGCATAAACATAAACTTCGTTGCAAGTTCTATCAAAAAGGAGCATTTAAAAGCTGAGAATTTCATAAAGACTTTGCATATGGGAATTTATCTAAAGAAAATTTATCAGGAGCATTTAAGCACAAAAAAATTTTCTTCTGAAACACTGTGTACACAAAATAAATAACAAAACGAATTTGAAACACATCACCGAACCCGTTGACTTTCGGAGTTTCATTAGACTTTGTTTAAAATTCAGTCGTAAGGTATCGGTTGTTTGGCACATAGAAACATTAAAAATGAATTTATAAATGCTTAACTAATTGAATATTTTGTTGGCAGGAGAAAACTTACAAAACTGAACTTTAGGTATTTAGATGTTTATATCCTGTTGGTAACGGGTTGAGGTCGGAAAGGAAGAACTTTATGAGAAGCCTCTTGTGCATTTCAGAAGGAGGAGGTGATTTCACCTATTTTCAGCTATTTAATTAGCACAGCTAAGGATTTTAGTTGTGGAACTTAAGAAAGTTGCTGGCGGTTTTCATTGAATGACAGAAAGACGCACAGACACACTCAAACACCCAAACTCCAAAGGAATTTGTGTACGGCTATTCACACCCAGATTTGCGGAAGTTGAAATGGATTACTTAAATGTTCTTTTTCCAAGTGCGGTAGAGGATTGTTTGTCGCTTGAGTGGGAGGCTGCTGAATTTTTTTCATGGGTGGTCCTGATCTTGAATCAAACAGAAGCAGTGTAGAGAATCTGAAAATCGCTGATGGTTGCGATTATTTGTCAGCCGAGAGAGAAGGCAGGTATCGTTACTAAGTACGATGATGGAGAGCATTGTACTACCGCAAGAGGAAGCTACGGATATGTTTAGGAATGGATCACTCGAAACTTTAGCGAGGTTAACTACTACGTTATCCAAAGGCTCTCTGGGCAGCTATAGTGAATTAGGCACTAAAAAAAGTCTTACTCGTCAACTTGCTTACTTTGTATTTTCAAATAAAACACACATACATATCACATACAATTTTCTAGTACATGAAGGGGACCCATAAATAATAATCAGACTTCAGTAAAAATAACTGCTGGAGGCTCCCAGGGCTAAATTGTATGTGACTGGAATTTCTTCGTTTAATAACAGGTGCTGATTATTTATAACTATAAAACTACCTGGAAAGGTTTCTAAGTATATTCAGCAAACTAAGATATTTTCCACACACCTCCAAAATCTTGAGTTAAGCGTGAAAACCCAGAGTTTCGTACTATCTAAGCTTTATGGAGGGCGAGTCGCTTTTTTTAAGCTTTGAGTAATGTATTATTTTAAATTATTATTATTTTTAATTTAAGTTATTTGTTCTTATTCTAAGGGGGGTGAGGGGTACCTGTTACTCGTGAAAACCCCCCTTGCACCTGTTTCATAGGGGTGACGTTTTGGAAATAGTAAATTATTTGTTTTAATTTATTTTATTTGTTCTATATAGAACGGGGCAGGGCACCTGTTACACCCGATATGCAATTATTAGTTAATTTTGAGTGCTAAGTGACTTGATACACAGTAGAAATTAAAACGCAAACACCTTTTAAGTCACTTAATGATTTTACAATTTATTATTACAAAAATAATAATAACAATACAATTGTTTCTTCAGCTGATAGCGTTCAACTAGCCATTGTCTAACATAAAACAATAAACAAGCAAAGAGAGAAATTGCAGTAATCCCACAATTACATTAACAAAAAATATTTAAGTTTATCGGAAAGCTGCAAAAAGACTTGAGTACAGTGGACCAATATCCCTATTAACAGCAACATTTTTATTTACATAAATATGTAGGGATTCTAAGATATTTAATTTATTACTATTTGATTCAGATTTAATTAATTTGAAATCGTCTTCACTTATAGCATGTTTATTCTCGCTTTTCGGTTCGATGGCACTTGTGCGTATTGTGCGTGTGACTGGCCTATGTATTTTGCCCCGCATATCTTAGAGCACGTCACTGAATAAACCCCCGGCTTATCCAAGCTGTGACACTTGTCTTTCGTCGATTTTAGCAAAGATTTCAATTTATTGTTGCTCTTTGGGACAACTCTTACGTTTGTTTTATTAAGCAGTTTTTTAATATATTTAAAGTAATGTTCATCATACGTCACGCTGCAAAACCGATTTCTTTTTTCCCACTGTATCGAATGCGGTTCCGAAACCCCGATTTGGGATTGCAAAACAAAAACTATATCTTTAGAATATCTCATAAGCTGGTTGCGAATTACAATAGCATGCAATGCAAATGAAATAAACGAAAGAAATCATTTCAACTTGTGTCGCTTAAACACGTACGTTTGTTCATTGCGAATCCTGTAACTTGCGCGGATAAAATTGATTTAAAAGTGCTAGCCGTTTTTATAGGGAAGCAATTTTAGTCTTTCCAAAGGTATATGTGATAGTTATACGTTTATCAACACTAGTCATAAAAATCCCGTATTTACCTTTAATCGTAACTTAACACAGACACCGAGGTAAAAGCTGCCAAGTGCAATCTTCACCAAACAACCTTTTCATCCTGCTGGAATATTGTTCTACTCGGCGGGGTCTTCAAGGAAACAAACCTAGCTTCCCACATATTACCGATTGTTCTTTTTTGTAGCACTGTGTTAATGTTAGAGCTTTTTTTTTTGTTATCTTTGATGATTGTTTCAAATATTCATGTTTAAATGCGAGTTTGAAGCGGAGAATGCCTAATTAATCTTTAGTGGCTGAGTAAAAACAGCGATGAAATAAATTGGAATCGGCCCTTAGCATGTTTTTTAAAACGTGAAATGTGTCATATTTTCTAAAATAAAGCCGTGGTCGTTTTACGTTATACAGTCCGTGTTTAAAAGCGAATTTTTAAATCACAATAGAACTAACCCATATTTCGGAATGACGGCATACGTGAGCAATTGGCTGCAACTACCGGTCGGTTCAATTTTTGATTTTAGGTTCGAAATGTATCTAAATATCATTCATCAAAATTGGTCAATTAGAAATGCTGTTGTGAAGCTACCCAGAACAAAGCACTTGATATTCTCTGAAGATAAAAGATGTTTTCTTGGTAGGTTTCGTGTTGCTTTCGTGTGCCCCCTGCAACAACTACCATTAAGTAAATCATCCTCGAGTTTATAAACTTTTATTGTAATATATACACATATATAATGACGACAAGACTGCTCGCTATCTTTTCAATTGTTCTCTATGCGTAATTATAGTGCTCATAATTCGTAATTAAGAGGTTGATAAGATATTATATGCGCTGAACAAAATGACTAAAGATCACATTTATCAGTTGCATGAATGATTGAAACTAATTTAACTCAATGAAAACAGCTTTTGAGAATGTAGGAAGCTTTTCCATAAAAACTTGATTATATTGTGCAAATAACTGTTTTACCCTACAACACTAAATAAATGTGGGAAACATTCGTGTAGTTAATACTCGAGCCCCCCACCCTCCATTAGTTATTCGCACAAGTTATTCAGTTATTTCAATTGGTCTCAGTGGAATGAATATGCAAATATCATATTGCTGAAATATATTTCTGCCCATTTTTTTGTTTGTTTTATATTTTAGTTTTGGTGAGTAACAAAAACAAATATAATTAGTGAATTCATTATTTACACATAGAAACTAAGAACTGATTTTATTTAAAAGTGGAGGGCTTCGGGATTACTCAAACTACGATCCCTGGTCCATAGAAAGCGTGTTAGAAATTTTTACACGTCACTGGCTTGACGTATTGAGCATGTCTGCATGAAGGGTATTCAAAAGTATGCATGGTTTTTTGTTTTTTTGATTTTTTGAAACATTGAACTTCATTTTATCAATGTTGTAGTTTTCCGATCTAACGTCTCCTTTCTGTCTTCAATTTAACAATAATTAGAGAAATGTTTCGCAGCTTAAAATTAAACTTCCAGTAAACCACGATTGTGCATCCATGGTATTATGATTTCTGCGTGCTTGCGGAAGCTAGGATTTTGATACATTGAAATTTTAAATCGAACTGCAGCCTCGGATTCACCAAAAAGCGCATCAACATTTGCATCATTAGATTCTACCAAAGCAATTGCCATAATTCCCATGCACGTAGTTATTCCTGAGAATTTAAAATGTTAACGAAAATGATTCAACCATAAATGATCCTACTTACCCCATATGCCATTTTTAACAATCGATATGTGGATTTCTTTCAGTGTAGGCGGCTTTTTCGCATACTTCAACAATTTCAAATTCTTTACCAAATTTTCAAAGTAAAACCTGATGAAATAATCAAAATAATTTACTTTTATATCGTAACTAGTCGAAGAAATTATGAAGTAGAGTAAATCTTTTGCAGGTGAACCATAATTGACCATCTGATAGTCGATAAGTAGCGTATCTTCCAATTTGCCCTCGTTGTCATATTTGAACATCACATTGTTGCTCCAACAGTCGCCATGATTTAAAACGTTGAACTCGTTGGGATTGTAAATTGACGTGCGAAATATTTCATCAGTCATGTTTTCTAAAGCGTTTTCCTGTGTTTCAATGTCATTTTTAGAATATCAAAGTATATATGATTTATTTAATTGAATCGGAGTAAGTGTTAAGTTAATGTGTAGCTCTCTGTCTACGACTTTACTTACCAAAGCAACCATGAAATCATCACTTCCTTTAAAGCTTTTTGCTGCATCCAGAAGCGTCGGTACATTTGCTCTTCTAAATTGCTCCATAAATTCCCTTTGCTGTTCTGTGTATATACCTTTCAGAAATGCTTCGGGGTATAGACCTTTAGTTTCCACTCGAACCGCTGAAGCAGCATGCCACTGAGCTAAACGCACAAGCACAGCTTTCGTATGCTCAACATCGAGTCCTTCCAAGCGATTAGCATTTTTGTAGCCATAAGGGCGTAAGTCTTCCAATAAAATAGTACCAAACTCTGAAGGTGTTTCAAGTTTGTGACATTTGGCTGAAATATTTACATTCACTCCGTTATCCCGATATATTTGTTCAAATTCAGGCACAATCTCATAATACATCCTGCGTTCAATTTCGAAAATGTTATGATTACGCATCATTTCTACCAAGTGTTCGTTTTCCTGTGGTACTTTCATCATGTAAGGGATTAGTTTGGTAGTGCCATCTGCAATGAACAACCATGAAAACCAATCAGACTAACCAAGTGATGAGTCTTATAACTTTAAATGAGCTTTCCTGTATATTTGTATATTCAGAATATCTCGAAAACGGTTATAGTTTTTGAAGCCGTCGCAGTCTGATTTTTATACCTCTCTGAAATGGTATTATACCTTTCTTCCGATGTATGTAAGTATGAGAAGAAGAAGAGATAGACCCACCAATAAGTGTACATAAATGATCAGGGCGATGAGCTAAGTCGCTTTAGCCATGTCCGCCTGTCCGTCCGTCTGTGTGTGCGTATGTTTGTCTGTCTGTTTGAACGCAAACTAGTCCCTCAGTTTTTGAGATATCTCGATAAAATTTGCTAAGGTGCCGCCATTTTGTAAAACATTAATCATTTGTCGGAACCAGCAAGTTTGGACCAATACAACGCATAGCTCCCATACAATCGATTGCTACGATAAATGGGGTTTGGGCTAATTGTAAGTAAGGTGCGGACACTTAAAACCGTGATGCGTATTCATGAAAGGTATAAAGTCTTCGGCACAGTCGAAGACAGCAATTTCTTTACTTACGGCGCTCGGATAGTATGAAATCGGCTGGCATATCAACCGAGAGGAGTATGAGCAGATGATTGGAGTGTTAAAAACGGTTGCCAGACTACGAAGTTTATAAGGCCTACACTGAAGATGACGAAACAATAAACTAAGTAGGTCATGTCGTGATAGCACAACTGTCTTGGATGGCCTGGTGAGCGCTATTGTTAAGCTTAGAGTGAACATACACCTAATGAGAAGAAACTAAAGGCCGAACGGCGTGAGTGTGGGGAAATTGAGATGCTAGCCTACAGGCACGATTTCCAATGATTCCAACAGGAAATCCAGCAGATAACAAAAGGTCTCGAGATCGGGCGAATTTCAGCGGGACGAGAACTGAAGTCTGGTGACCGACTAAGTGATTGTACCTGAGTTATGAAAGGAAATTTTCTTTCCACTGCTAAATAGCGCGGGAATGATAAAAATTTTCAATTATTTAATTAAAAATTTTAATAACTTTTCTGAGCATCCGAGGTGTAATTATGTGTTTTAAAATTTTGTTACCAATAAAAAGAATATTAAACATCTTTCTATTTCACGTAAGCTCTGTTTGTGGTTCGATATGTTTTTACAAATCTTTTTTTGAAAAGCTCCACTACTGGTAAGTAAACGTATATATACAAACAACCAAAACCTTTAAAAACTCCTAGCAAAGCTAGGTCGGCCAGGTACTGAATAACAATATGAGAAAGAAACACAAAATTAAGCAAGCAGGAGTTGTTTCCATTGGAAAGTGGATGCGATAGAACCATAGTATCTTGTTGGTTGCTAGACAATCTCAGGTTCCTTTCAATAGCACAGTCAACCAAGAAAATGAAAATATTAATTAAGTTAATTTTCATCCAAGCTTCACACATATTTGATTTTAGTAACATATTTACAATCCGGAAATGAATCGTATGGAGTTGTGGAGCATATGAATTAATACAAAAGAACACGGCACTTCATAACAATTTTTCAAGATCACTTTTTTTCGTTATTTTTAATAATAGTAAACTACACCGATGTGCTACTTTAAGCTGTAACTTAGTTTCTCATATGAGTTACTTCATGTTTTCATTAAAGCGGTTGTTCTCAGTTTCACATACCTTCTAACTCAACATTTATATTGATGCGTAACATGACTGTGGCATAATTTTCACCAGCTCCCAAAGCAGGCTTGGCTTCGAATTTGTTGATCTTTCGATATTTTGGAATGGCTGCTCTAAGGGGTTTCTCAAATAAATCTGCAGTTAGCCATTTGGGGTTTTCATAAATGACTACCCCACCTCCTTGCCCCGTTGTTTTGGAATCAGTTTTTGATTTGACATTTTCTTGCGTAGTTTTAGACATCGCATTTATCTAATTCAAGCACGAATTGAATGTCACTTAGTAAAACAGTAGTGTATTTATTGCTTTTTTTTTAGCTTTTCGCGCTTATGCCGTTTGTTGAGCGCATTCAACAATATCGCGCTGACAAATAAATAAATATTGAAACACTGATTCGTCGCGTACGACTATTTATAAATAAAGATGTATGTATGGTTAAATGTACACGACAGAATCAAGTTTTATAGATAGTAGCACATAGCGCCGCCTTTACACAAAAAGCTTAATTTAAATGTTTGATTTCAACAACATTGTTAATAACTACGCTTGAAAAAAGCTCTGTTTATTAATTGTGATGAAGGTAGGAGTTTATGAAATCGCTTCTGCTTTTACTTCAATTGTTTTGTTAATATAACTATCTCATTTCTAAGAATGCTGAGATACATGACTTTGCACTTAACTCAGTACAATCAATGGTACCTGGGCTTCCGAGATTTGCTTACTGATTACTTTTTGTTTCAATTATTTAATAACTCTATATGTATACATATCCCAAGGTGGGAGCCCTGCCCAGAAATATTTTTGTTGAAATACGACGTAAAATATCATTTGTTTTTAAATTTCAGATGTGTGGCAAATCGGTCAAAACCTCCTGAGTGTAACACTTTCATATGGGAGCTTAGATTGCAGAAGATAAACTACTTATGTAAAAAATTTAATAAAAAAATGTCAAAGCGTTTTTTAGATAACACCGGGTATGTCAAAAAACAAATATATATGGATTAGGTGGCAACTCTAGAAAATAACCCTACCTAGAACATGCTTTTTAAAATTCGACTGAAAACACCTTTCTTTTGGTACCCATACTGGCATATCTCATTCCAATACAAAAAAATCAAATAGGTGGCCGCCTCGTAAAAGCATCCTGAGTGGCAACACTTCACAACAAGAATAGCTCGCTTAAAGTTATAAGATAATAGTCGTGATTTTTTCGAGAAAGAAACTATTTGAGCATTTCGTCGCCTTGGATGCAACCTGGTTTGTGTGCTATTTTTATGAGATATGTTCCGCCGTGGTGTGGCGGTAGTGTTGCTGGCCTCCCACTCGCCCCTCGGCAGTGGTTTGGCGAACTCTCCGAATGTATTTCTGCCATGGAAGGCTTCTCTGCTTTGCAGATGCCGTTCGAAATCGGCAAAAAACTGTAGGTCCCGCCAATTTGTAGGAAAAATTAGCAGCAGCACATCACAAATTGGTAGAAAAGCTTAAGGCCTTAATCTCCCCAGGAGATATGTATCCCGCCTATTATTTATTTATCCAAACAACAAATAGTGCCGTTGTTCCCTTACAAGATAATACATATTGTGATAATTTATACAAAAGAAAAGGTAATTATATTTAGCAGAGGGCGTACTCTTAAAGTACACGGTTAAAAATTTGGACTTCAATTTGAAAACAAGCAATGTTTTTCACTGTTCTGAACTGCAAATGAAACGTTTCAATACAAGGCTGTGAATTTTGTTGTCATTCTTAATCTTAAAATGGTCTTAAATCTTAAAATAGTTTTAAAACTGAGCCAAAAACTAAAAGCAGAATAAATGGTGTTTTCTTTCATTGTGCCTTAGATCACTACAAATTAATGCAAATCACTTCATTTCAAAACCTGAAGAGGACTTAGAAAATACATCTTCGGCTTTGACTTAAGGTTAAAAACCGAATAATTTTTTCGAAAACTAGCATAGTTTATATTTTAAACAAACTCCAAAGTCGCCATGGAACAACTTATCTATTCTACTTAACTGACGTACGACGTACAACTTTGTGCATTTTTCAAGGCCAGCAATGACTTGAAAGTTGTGATTAAAAAAAAAAAAGTTTGCGGGAATGGTGCTAGCTAAGAGCTCCAGATCGGTAACGAGTATTGTATTCCAAAAACTTCCACTAACACACAAACAAAACAATGAACCTTCAACTATGGTGATACTCTCTACACTTCCCAATAAACAATAAAGTAAGCTAGTTTATTAACAATATTTTCCAAACGTTGAAATCAATGTTTTCCAAACGAGTTTGTAACTAAAAAATTTCACAAATGTTTAAATATGTTTTCACAATAGTACGGTAGCTTTGAGAAATTAACTTAAATTAAAATGAACTTTCTGCGAGGTGACCGTTTGGCAGTTTTCAAAAATAATGCTAAATAATTTACCTACTTGATTTATATGAACTTTATTATGTGGCTAACGTAATGTAGCGGTAGTGTTGACGGCCGACCACACCGAAAGGTCCAAGGTTCTAGTCCTGGGGCAGGTAACATCAAAAGTGGTTTGAAAAGGGGTTTTCAAAACGGGGACCGAGGGTATTTCTGCCATGGAAGAGTTCTTAGCCAATATTCATCTGCTTTGCTTTGCAGATGCCGTTCGGAGTCGGCAAAAAACAGTAGCTCTCGCCAATTTGTATAAAAAATTGGAAGCAACACGCCACAAATTGGTAAAAAAGATCGCCCCGAATGTTTTTAAATTTTTTTTTTGTTATACTTAAAAAAATGTAATAAATGGAACTCAAATAACTATAAAACATATTTTAAAATAATTATAATTATTTATTTCATAAAGAAAGTTGAGGAAATTTTCGAGATTCGAACCAGCAATCTTCGGAGAACAGGTCTAGTACATATTCATAAGGCTACTGGCCCGTTTTCACTGTCGTTGCCTAAATTGGAGTTTTATCAATCAATAAACCCTTCTGTACGTTGAATAAAACGTTAACTAAAAATTGTTTTCCAAACCTCAATCGCAATTGTTTCAAAAGGAATCACTTTCGTTGATTCGACAATTTTTTCCAAACGTTTAACAATGATTATAGTAAACGTGTTCCAAACGAAAAGCTTGCTAAGCGGCCATAAGTTTTTTATTGTTTTATTTTATGGGGCATCTCGATATAGGCACTCCAGTTAGATAGACTGATTCCTTATAAAAAAACCATATAGATCTGGTTTTTAAAAAAAAATATGGTCGTATGCTCCTCAGATTTATGGGATTAAAAATAATGAAAGGTATTTATTATATTTCCATAAAATATAAATAATTTTACGGTGCAAACTGTGCAGTTCTAAATAAACAAATAAAAAAAAACAATAAATGTAAGTAAGTCTTAGATTTTTAAAATTTCCGCCACATATTTTTTCGGTGTATCCACACTTAAAAATTTAATTGAAGTAACAACAACCTAGTATTAGCCATAAAGTGAAAACTATTTGATAATAAATTGCTTAGTAATGCGTAGTATTGCATAGTCTAAAGACTGCTTTACCCATTTGTTATAGCTCCAAAACTTAAGCTGAATGACATCACAAGGTATAGCAAAAAAATTAGAGAGCTTTCGGAAGTTGAAAAAGGTGTGCTTTGATACTTATTTAACCTGAGCATATAACAAAATTGTAACATCATTTAGGCATTTCGCAAGGTGTCTTGATAGAAAATTTCAGATAAACTTTGAAAAGTATTGATACACATAGGCCGCTCAATTGTATTGTGCTGTCCAAGTTTTATATGAGAAACAAAACAAAGGAATATGATCGTTCTGAAATCATAGCACATACGACGAATATGAGACCTTGTGAAATACCTAATTATTATCTAAATCAACAGTTTTTGTCTGTTTGGGCTCATCACTCAAAAAATGCTGAATGGAATTATCATAATTGCATTACTAGACGTTCAAATTAAAATTTAAGGCATCCCTTATTTCGAAAACTCCACCGGTTTCGGTGTTGTCGACCAATATGAGGACTAGGGGTGACCTAAATTCTGTTAGTGCTGTATGGGTTTCAAACCTAATTTGCTAATTAGTGCTGCAATATGCGACAGGATTAAGTTCCATATCTCAACTGGTGTCGCAGATATGGGAATAACTTTATGATATGCGTCGAAATAAATTTTGAGTTGTAAGAGCTATATAAGCCTTTTTTTATTTTTATGAAAATGGGGGTTAATAAATGACCAAAGATATGGAATAGCGAAAATTTGTTTTTTCCTTTTTTTAAAAATTATAAAACCAAGAAAATAACTGTTTGGCGAGTAAAGCCTTCATCATCTTACTATGTTGTAACACAAAAAATATTGGGTATATGAAAAAAAATGTACTTTTGCCAAAAAGTAGAATTCAGCAAATATTTACAAAAATTAATACGAAGTAGTATTGTAGTCTTTTAGAAACTTCGATTCACTACACTTTATTTGATTAAAAAAGTATAGTTGAGTCTGTGATATACACCCCGTAACATATACTTTATAATAACTAAGCTTTTTTTGTTCGATAGAAATGTCACGCAAGACTAAAATTTTAAATTGGGCTAGATTTGTACGCTTGGCCTTAATTGAAGCAAATCACATAGAGATACAAAGGTTGCGCTGAGTTGAAGTTGAGTTTAAAGAAAGAAACTTGCAATTTCCCTTCCAAATGAAACGGCGAAACGCACTAGATTCGCCGCAGCTTATTTGAAAAACGTTTGTAAAAATATTTCTTTTGTTTTGAGAACTACATATTTCAGTGTTATTACCCCCTCAAGATAAATTGGATAAATACTGAAAACAGGTGGTGAAAATTAGTGATGAAACCATTTTAAAGACATTTCCTCACTAAGCACAAACTTCCAATCAAAGAATTAGTTTGAGTTCCATTACTAGACCTCTATCTTAAAATTAAAGGAATTCCTTAATTCGATAGCTCTGCCTGCTTCGGAGCTATCTAGAAATATAGTGATTCTAATCGGACTCAGTGGCCGCCGCCATGGTGCCGAAGTTCCAAGGCTCGAGTCCTGGAACAGATGTCGTTCTAAAACAGCAAAAAATTGCAGGTCCCTCCAATATGTTGGTAAAATTACAAGCAGCTCACCACAAATTGGTAGAGAAGCTAGACCTTAATCTCCTCGAACGTACACCGCTCCAAATATTTTTTTTGTTTTTAATTTTAAGTTCTAAGACGCAGCGAAGCGTGGCCGGTCTTTTAATGTATTTAAGGTATTTTTATACCTTTCATGAGCATTATATTATAACTTTGGACCGATGTTTGTAAGTATGAGATGAAGAAGACATAGACCCACCAATAAGTATACCGAAATGATCAGTGCGGCCAGCTGTAATATATTACTCATTACCCTAGCAACCATGGCTAACCGTGGTGAAACTCTGATTCCACAAATTCACAAATTTTTACTAACCCCAACGCATATTTACAGGTAACATCAAAAGTGATTTGAAAAAAGTTTTTCAAAACGGGGTCGCCCCTCGGCAGTGGTTTGGCAAACTCTCCGAGTGTATTTCTGCCATGACAGGCTTCTCAGCAAAAATTCGTCTCCTTTGTAGATGCCGTTCGGAGTCGGCAAAAAACTGTAGGTCCCACCAATTTGTAGGGAAAATTCAAATCGGCACACCACAAATTGGAAGAGAAGCTTGGCGCAAAAATCTCTTAGGAGGTTTATGATGATATACCTGTTGTATATCGCGCCATAGAGAGATAGAACGCATATTTTTGAAATTTGTATGGAAAACAACAAGTGCCTAAAAGTATGAACTCACACGTACACGAAAAACATTTTCAACATGGTTAAAAAATTAACCCCGGCGAACAAAATTGCCCACTTTTTTATCCACTTGTTTGGTACGCGCGACTCACTGTTTATCCAGTTTTTTATACATTGCTGGCTGGCAGGGTACATGCCTTATCATTCATATCGGACTAATAGTCCAATTACCCACCGACGTGTGTAACGTACGTTTACGTATCCCGTACGTACTTACGTTTGAGGGAATCTTATGCCCGTGACGCCAACGAAGAAATCAGCCATTTTCTGTTGTTTATATTCAATACAATGTTGCCATTGATCAGTTTTCATGCATGCTAACTCAAATGTGTACTTTTGAAACCATTATTTTTCATTTTATGAGTGTCCGAAATTAATATTAAATAATTATAGCTAGTCAATTTATTTAAAAGCAACAACCTAATATCGTAATTTCAAGTTATTTCAACATTATTACGAAAATTTTAAAGGTATTTTGAGGTATTTTTGTAAAGCAATTGCAAACGATCCATAACCAGCATAAACGCGTATGAATAGGCATCACTGTCATATGAGAGAGCAATCAGCTGATACAGTCTTACGGAAAAAATCTAAATTTCTTTGATTTCTACGCTACGTACTACGTATACGGAAAAATTGAACGTCGGTGAGTGTTCGTTTACATGGCACTCTCATAAGACAGGTCGTGTCAGCTGACACGTACTACGTACGTGCGTCGGTGGGTAATTGGACTATAACACAATATTCATACAATCGATTGTTCCGGTAAATGGGGTTTGAGCTATAGCTCTTGCAGTTAAATTTTTGCAGCTTTTGTGGGGTTAGTGAAGATCTGTCATTTTGGACCAATATATCAGATAGCCCCATACAACCCATTTTCCGATGAACGAGTTTTGTGCTACATATCTTTAAATTAAGACCGTCAAATTTGGCAAAGTTTGTACTTAATGTAAATAAGTATCAGAAACTATCCAAAGACAGTACACTCCTTCCTTGTTATTTGTTAATTAAAATTACAAAGAATACAATTTTGTGGTTTATATTAAACTCAAAGATATGCGAACATTCGTATGTTTGCACACAATCTCCCTTGAAAAAATACCCTGCATCTAGCCCACTGCACCGACATATTCGAGTGTGGTCATGCTATATTGCCATTGCGGGGAAGGCATACGTTTAAAAGGATTTTCTTGTTAATGCTGCCTGGATTGTTTTAGCGAATAAAAAAAACCAAACGTCCCCCACTCTTCTTCTTTCCTTTGTGATGGTTTTACCACAAAAGTTGGCCTCACGGAATTATCCCCCTTGTGTGCCATGTTTGTCAAGACACTTACTCATACATCCATTTCAAATGACCAGTGGTGGCTATTGCAAACGGCTTCAGCTCTTAAAAGTCGTTACAAAGTTTCTTCTTGTCATTCGCTGTTTCGTCTGCAGTAACGCTCCCTAACAATTTATAAAATCGAAGAATTAAAAGCAAAGTTGAAAACAAAAATAAAGATGTAAAAAAATTAAATGCCACATTACCGACAAAAGCTGTTTCACACAAACAAATCTTACCCATCTCACAACTGAACGATGGTATAGTTCAAAAATTGTCGATAACATACAATAGTTAGGCAGCTTGATATCGCTTAAGCCACCGATATTGTTCCCATATTCAGCTAGTTCTTGATAACAGCGAACAAAGTCGGAAGGTTACACTCGGCCCAGGCCCGGTTGGCAAAAGAGTTATCGACAGTCACTGTATTCATATTATCGATAATGCCGTCAGTCATTTTGCAATATCTCCGCTGATAAAGTCAAGTGTGCAAACTCAACAGAAATTATAGCTACAACAAAAATTAATACTTTTTGAAGCTACAACTTTCTAAGCCTTTGCTTGTTTTCTTGAAATGGTTTGTGGCGCCCGTGGTTTTTAATAGTTTTGCCGGACATTAAGCTCGGGATCCCTGTATGTATGTGAATTTGTGTGTTTGTATTTTAATCCATCAACATATTTCTCATGAGTAATTTAACGCCTTACGGTCCCCAGAGAAACAGCGAGCACCTTGGTAAAATAAGCGATGACAAAGATGTATTACTATTCAGGCTTCGGTTGGTTTACATCGAAATTATAAAGAAGGTTCAATTTGAATGAAGCCGATTCGAAATACTGGTCTGGGTTTCGATTTGGAGAGTGGTTCGGGTAGGCTTTGCTATTGAATTGAAAGGTTGAAATGGAAGTGAATGCGATGTACAAAGCGATTGGATGTTTTTTGTTTCATCAAAATGAATCTTTGAATTAGGTTTTTAAAAGTAAAAGAGCGCTCGATTTTATATTTAAGTATAAAAATTTTAATCTCATATAAGTAGTTAAGAATCCAAACAAAAAACTGTGACGTAGCTCACTAGTAATTACACTGATCTCTAAGATTCAACCACTTTTTATCTCTTTTAATACTCTTCTGGATTCTACGTTGAAAAATTAATTCCCTAAACTCCATTACGAATCTTATTCCATAAATTTACATCCGCAACATCCCTAGTACATTAAATAACATACTATTTGACAATTTAAGGGAACATTTCCTCTAAGAATTTCACACTGAGATTTATTACTCCAAGTTCTTGGGGCATGTGCACTCAATCATAACCAAATATACCCACAAATATATATTCACACATATTCATATGAACACGTACATAAATATATAGAAATGTACAAGCCTCAGCCACCCAAACTTCAAGTTCACAAATAGAGTAAGCTAGGGTATTGTGATATAGGCATACCTTTTTCGGCTGCTACTCAACATTTTATTAAGTAGACAGGTAGAAAATCATACAATTCCATAGATTCCAGTATTGCGAAGCGCATTCCAAGACGAGATCGATTTATCTTAAGTATTCCGAAAGATATTTATTCAAGCCCATAAAAAGTCAAAAAAGTTGTTTTGTCAAAATAGGGCGGTAATGTGATATACTATACCACCCACTTGGCACTCATATGGAAGATGTGTAAACCGCATGAAATAATCCAGCCACATTGCAAATATGGTAATTTGCATCCATTCAGATATGTGACAAGCTGATTCGGAACCAGGTCGAGCATTTTCCATCAAAAGTGGAGAAGGTTTTCCGTTTTCTGCTGATCTTATGCACTCAATTTGCTTTTCTGTTGTAGCTAACATTTTCGGATGCTTACTTGGCGTGATAGACACCCCTGTGTCATCAACGTTCCAAATCCTAGTTGGAGGAAATGTATACCTTTCATACTCCTGTTCCACATTGAACTACTTCTACCATATCAGATTACCCAAACTAGAGCTTTAAAGGAACGAACAACTTTTCCCCAAAATTAATTTTGAAATATTAAGTAATCACTTGAAATATTGGTGCCTATATTTACCAAAAACGAGAATAAAATATAAGAAGTTGACAACCTAAGAACATTTCGGAATTATTCTTGTTGTATAACACCATACCAACCCATATCACAATACCCTAACTTACTCTATGCTTATCAAAATAGTCGCAAAGTCATTAAAATCACTGCACACTATTCGAGCTTATAAATGAATAAATAGAATTGTGTGAACGGACTCATACGTACTGATGGGTTGCAGTGGATCCATTACATATTGCAACAATTTTTATTGTTTTAATGAAGAAAGGTCAAATAAATGAAAGCAAATATAAAGCTGCACCGAAAACAAATTATATTAAATTGTAAGATTTCTTTCACTTAAGTGGAGGATCAGCCTATGTCGGCTATATTTTCGAACAGCCGTTTTGCATACGATATATTAGGAAAGGAAAAACAAGTCGTTTAATACTCCATAGAATTTGAGAACAGATATAATTGCTTTACAGATCACAAAGCGTCTTGAAACTGATCTCCTGCCGCTGGATTCTGCGGATCAGAGAGATTGGTTTCTACTTTTGTGATCGCCGTATTACTAGAAACTTCTTTGACAAGCCGGGAGTTACTTAGCTACTAAAATAAGTTACAAGGATGTAGTGGCCACTATGGTATTGTGTGTAGTGTGAGTTTCTTCCATAATAAGGGTCTGAATTTTATTCCTGAATCGTGAACCCTCCAATTGGCCGGCATACGCTTCGAATGTATTCATTCCACGAAAAGCTTATCAGCACAGGTTACCCTGCCTTTGTAGATTCTGTACTGGGCATAAATGCACTAGGTTTCGGCAATCGTAAAAAATTAAAAAGTGGCTTGCAATAAATTGAAAGATTAGAACAGCCTTAGTCTCATTGGAATTATATTCCTTCACCGTGTGAAATCGATGGCTAGATCATCCACATTTATGCTATCTATATAAAATTGATAACCAACAATTGTTAGTGTATCAATATATACAATCACACAGTGTAAATACGATATTTATGTAGTATCCATATAAAATATTAGAAAAGTTTCATAATTGTGAGAAATTTCACATGACAAAATTTTTACAAAACTTAAATTAAACCCAAAAAGATCCTAAACTGGTCCCGAAATGATCACAAAACGACCAAAGAATGGTTTGAAAACTATCCCAAAATTACCTCAAATGATAATGGTACTTCCACAACAGGTCTTAGGGCCGGTTTCACCAGGTCGACTTAACTAAGTTAAGTCGAGTTTTTCACTTTTTCAGTTTCACCATCTAACTTAAATAAGTCACAACTTAGTCAGCCTGCCAGCTGACTTATTCTCGACTAAGTCAGTGTTGCTGTCGTTTAAAACCTAAATGTCAGTAATGCTCCTAATTTGTTTTGTACAATGTCCCAGCCGGAAAATTCGTCAAGCATGACTTTAACGGCGTATGCGTAGATGCATGTGAACGCTTGTTTTCTAGCATGCAACCATTACGAAACTATCGTTTTTAACTAAGCGCTAAATTTAGTACCTTCCAACTAAAGAGAAATGGGTGTAAGATCAATACATTCCTTCGTGTATTGCCATACATGTCAATTTCGCACTGGGGTATTGGGATGCGCAGAGGTATCTGGTATAAAAAAATACTACTATGCATAAAACAGCTGTTCGGGTTGTTGTGTTCAAAATTATTTAAGTCGCTCAGTTGGTGAAACCCAAAAGTAAGTTAGTCTCTAATCTGTGCTAACTTAAGTCACGACTTAGTTTTAGTCTTAGTCGCGTTGGTGAAACCGGCCCTTAGTCTTGAAAAGAATGATTTTTTATAATATTAGCAAGGACATTCCTTTATCTCTCGATCATACTGGGACAGAATCATTTTCCCCTCGCCACGCACGATAGTGTTAATATTGTCCTCATCTTCTAAAGTTCAAATAAGTTTTTTTATTACTGAAAATAAGCTTAACACACGCTTACCTCTTTTTCATCTTCACTTCTCTTTGCTCTTTTACAAACTCTAAACATATGAAGCTTTTTATCAATT
The DNA here is from genome assembly GCA_949987695.1 of Merzomyia westermanni. Classification (NCBI taxonomy): domain Eukaryota; kingdom Metazoa; phylum Arthropoda; class Insecta; order Diptera; family Tephritidae; genus Merzomyia; species Merzomyia westermanni. The sequence goes on from OX465288.1 coordinate 2,026,102, forward strand.
CACTATTGCTTAATCATGAAATCAAATTATTTCTCAGGTTTCATCATTATAGCAAAAGAGAAACCGGAAAGAAAGTGAAATTGATTTTGAAGAACGAGTCTCCCAACTTCAAATTGCATTTGATTAGCACCCTACAATGTACAAAAATAACTCCACGATGAAAAGGTTAAAGTAAACAGTACCTCATAGTAAGGATCTGGTGATAAGTAAAACTTTGTTAACATTAGTAGTAAACACAAAAAGTTACGCCTACGCAAGGGCGCGTTTTGACGATTTAAGAGAATCCTGCAAAGCTCAAACTAAATCGCCTCTCAATGATTCTTCTATCAACGTAAGAAAGTGCAACAACAGTTGAGTCCAAAGTGCAAATAAAGTAAACTTAACACAAACAGGGCACATGTACAAACGCACATTTAATGCATGGGCATTCATGTGCACATTAGAGTGCTTAAGTTTTAAGGAATTTTTTTTGTCCTGCTTCAATTCTGTATTGAATTTACTGGTAGAAAAAAAATAACAAAGAAACGAAAAAACGATTTATCGGACGACATTTGCTCAGAAGTTTTTTTAGTGAATTTCATTCCCCAGAATGATAATTGAGCACTCATTTCATTTTACAATTTTTTTTTCGATGTCAACAAATGAAATAAAGAGAAATTTAATGTTCATGCAATATGTCTGGAAGTTGTGAATCAGCGCAGCCCGAAAAGGACATGAGATTTTCATTTTCATATTTTATCTCTGTAAAAAAAATCAGATCCTCAAGCAGAACAAACTAAAAAAAATCACCCAAAAACGAAACACCCGAATTTACATATATGGATCCATATCAATTGGCAGCATCAAAAACTAAATAAAAATAAAGTTTTTTTTTACAGTTTAACGCTCTCTTGGCCATAAAACTTCGCACATTTATCAGCAAGACGATCACATTAGAACGGATGTTAGGTGTGCACTGAAACGAACGAACGTTTGAGGTGTAAACGCACACATGCACACGCAACTTCACACCGACTAGAAACCCGACCAACCATGGCTAACCGTGGTGAAACTCTGATTCCACAAATTCACAAATTTTTACTAACCCAACGCATATTTTTTTTAAAATTTGTATGGAAAACAACAAGTGCCTAAAAGTATGCACTCACACGTACACGGAATTATATTTTCAACATGGGTAAAAAGTGAACCTCGGTGAACAAAATTGCCCACTTTTTTATCCACTTGTTTGGTACGCGCGACTAACTGTTTATCCAGATTTTTATCCATTGCTGGTTGGCAGGGAAGTCATTCATCTACTGGCCTTTGTCTGACGAAAATAGCAAAACCACGGCGACGATAAGGCGACAACGAACTGGCGTTGTAGCCAAGCGTTCGGCACACACCACTCACACTCAAATTACTAACATTTCGAGTAGCATTTTGTTAGTGGACTTGTGGCAACGTCGCCAAGAAGGAGATAGATTACTTGCCATTTTCTTATATTCATAGCAATTTTTCTTCATCTTTGCGGAGCTGCGTATGCATCCAACCTAGAGGGGAAAGGAGACAGACAAAAAGCTAGCGTTGCCAAGCAAAGTGGAACAACAATAACTGAATAGAAATGAAATCTAGCTCACCTTCGGACGCTTTGACTCTTTAAGGATTGATTTGTGCTTGCGTAGCCGGCTAACTGCAAGCTAACTGCGGCAAAAATAGTTTACTTTATTCCAGAATAAACTGAATGAAATTCTTTTGACGAGTGCCACACATGCATTCAAGGCCGTATTTAGGGGGGGACGGCGGTTTAGGGTGTTGAACCCCTGCCTCCCCCCGAAATGTTGGCACAAGCACGCGGTTTCATACATTTTTAGCACACAGTATTATTTTCAATAAGAGCGTTACTGTGTTCGTTTATTCTCATAAATTTGTACGGATGAAAAAAAATTGACAAAAACTCGAAAATTTCTTTAAGGACTTAAGGTTAACACAATTTTATACTAAAATTGCATAAGCTACAAAACTGCAAACCCCAAAAAATTCTGAGACAGTATCTGAAAATTTTGACTGATTTTTTGACCTTTATTTTGAAATTTTTGCAATATATGTATTAGGGTGGGTCGATTTGTATGGACGAAAGTTAACCGATATCGCGCCCTCGATTTTTCGAAAGGTTTTGGGCTCAGGAAAAAAAGTTCCACTACGTATAGCCGAAAAAAATAATTATCGAGCCTGCGAAGTTTCATTTTTTTGGCTTTTTTCGACCTTGATTTTTAATGTTTTTTTTTATGACCTACTAAAAAAATTTTCATTTGATTTTAAAATTTTCATGTATACCCTGTACGACCCAAAAATGTCCGCTAAAAACGTTGGTGATAACAGTTTTTTGAAAAAACCTTAAAAATCAAAGTCAAAAAAAGTCAAAAAAAAGGAAATTTCGCAGGCTCGAAAATTATTTTTTTGGGTATGCGCAGTGGAACTATTTTTTCCTGAGCCAAAATCGACCCAGTCTAATATGTATGTACATTGGCATGTCCTGTTATAGAAAATTTGAAAAATAATTTTACTTATGTCTAAAGTTGGTTAAAATTTCGAGAAAATATCTTTACTCAAACTTGCTCTCCATAGCGTGAATGTTTGTTTTATGTTCTGTTTTTAAATTCAAGTTGAACTTGTAATAGTTCTCGTTATATTTTGAATAATAATAACAATTTTGAAGAAAAAAAATTGGCATATGTTTTCCCGTTTTCGAAAAATCTACCACGGGTTTTTCTTAAAATTTACCACAGAAAATATGTTGGAAGTGTCCACACTGGTGCGTATTTCTCATTACGACGCTTCATTTTAATAATGGGGAACGTCCTCCCCCCTCACCCTCCGAAAAAAAATCCTGGCTACGGCCTTGCATGCAATCAAACTTATGTACATCGGAAACACATTTACTGTTAAAAGAAGATCATTGAATAGCTTCCAAATATATTGTACTGAAATAAAATCGGATCCAAACGCACATATATCTCACAATACTGATGATTTTCACCTAACATTCGCCCAGTGTGTGCTGTACTATTTCCTAGTGGGTATTTTGTTATTTCTCCAGTGCCATATACACACACAAATATTTATGCATGCAGATACGGCAATCAACTGATATGACCAACTGAAATCGTCGAATGAAAAAATAAATGGATATAAATCAATTCACGAAGAATATCTAAAACGATATCCTCTTTGTGTGCAGGATTGCAATGCTTTTGTGTGCGTCCAGATACTTGTGTGGTCGAGTGAGCTTACACTCACGACTGGATATTTCCACATTCATTGTTGGCGACCGGTAAAAAATTAAACATGGACATCAATAAAGCATACCGAACACAAAAAAAATATAAGGAGGTATAAGTTCGAGTGCAACCAAAGTTGATATACCTAATTGTGAGACGTTGTGACATTCTATGCAATGCGCGGACATGCCAACTTCACTTGAGAATTGCAGGTACATGTGACTAGTCAGAAGTTACCGTGAGACCGGTACTTAAAATAATAATATTTGTTCCTAACAACTTAGCTTTCTAGATGAGTTGTCCGCCTATTTCGCCATACAAATTTGGTTAAATTTTAGATCCTGCACAGAGAACTCTATATCTTTTTCAATCTACTCGTGCTGCTAACAGCAACCACTATGCGAAGGAAAATATAGCATCCTGTGCGATTAGTGCAACTAGGTATAAAAACCAATCGTAGTGCATAGATACTGTAACTAAGTTGGGACTTAACTTCCATTGTTGCCTACTGCCAAGTTTCCTATGGAAACGAAGTGCATATCTGCTGACTTTAAATATCAACAACACTTCAAGCCATCGTTCTCAGGGCAAAAGTTACTTCATCGTTTACGTTTGATTTGAAATGTTGTAAGTTTTTACTTCTCATTCCTCCTATTAGCAGTTCGTAGCTTACTTAGGACTACCTGGGACAGACGATAATGATTAGTTAGGCATATCTTTCCTACGCAAAAACTCAAAGGCTACGCAAACGTGACACTCCTATCAAGTAGACACTTTGTGCAATTTATAGATAACCCGTTTCGTGAAACTTTATCTGCATTTAAACCATTCATCTATGCATAAAATACTCTAGATCACAAATTCTAACTCTTTTTCTCCACCAGAGACGCCATTATGAAATTTGTATGTAAAACCAACCACTGATTTCAAAAATCGTGGTTATTTTTGATTCTATGGTAAAGTTTTTGAGATATTTACGACTTACGATTGATGGATTATTACAAAAGTTATTAACGATCAAATAAATATAGGCATGTAAGTACCCTACAAGTATTAGCATACATATTGTGGCGAATATTCCCAAGTATGTACCATCCCTAACTCAATAACACTCCCAACACTAGTTTACCACAACAAAGATGATGCATGTAAGCCAGAGACAGAGAGTAAATGCTGATAAACAACCAGTGTTCTAGAATGCAAGTACAAGAGCAACCCAAAACTGTGAAGACGATTGTAGGTGATGAAACCGGCGCTCGTCCAGACTATAAAAGGCACTATAAAGTGTTGTATAGTGAACTTACTGTGGAGTTACCTAACTCGTGAAATTGTATTATGTTTATTACTAGTAAATAAAACTAGATATTTGTTACAGTATTTGTGCCTGTGTTTATTCGACTCTATAATAATTGAATTTGTTAAAAATGATAATATAGTCATTTAGGCTAATTTCTCATAATTTAAGCCTGATAAATATACTAAAATTCAAAAACACTATAGATATTAATACAGATTCTTAAATGTACGTAAAATACCTTAAAAGTAAGCCCAATATGATATTTTTGCTATAATTCTTTCAGAAGTCATGAAGATTTTTTGGCCAAACCCTACATTCATATGCCAAAATATCTATTTTGCAAAAGTGGGGGACTCGAAATCGGACTTAGAGCTATACTCCTGATGAAGAAAAAAATCCATCCATACAATTTGACCCGCTCTAATGTACATTTATGCTTCCAAACAACGTAGACAGTTCACAGTACCACACATTCATTCAAATCATCCTTCAAGTCAAATCGTTTCACATCGAGGCGCCAAAAAGTTAAGTGTGATTTCCTTTAGCGGAAGTGAAGAGTCAGCTGCCGCTTTTGTTACTTTCGCAGGAATGCACGTGCAGGGAAAAGAAGAATAACATTTGCATGTGCTTGTATGTTGTAAGAAGGGATCACATTTTATTTAAAAATATATCGAAGTGTCTTATCTTTATGAGGCTCATGGCGATTTAGCTAACACTTTCATCCATAGCCTCTATTCCTAATATAAGTTTTGGCTTGAACATTTTGTATTTGAGAACACTCCAATTTTTCTGTAAAAATCACTTAAAACGTGGGAGGAAGATTGGTTAGCCATTAAGTTGCATAAGTTTCGTGATATTACGAAATAATTTTAAAAAACTCGGACAACCAATTCAAAAATCTAGTCTTTAAAGTTGCCCTTATTTTCGACCCGAATTTATAATAATAAAGAGCTGAAGAATAAGAACAAAACTGTTGGATTTACTTTGTAAGGCTGCACAAATAAGTTATTTCTGTTCTTTGTGTTGCTCCAATGAGCATAGAAAGACTTACCCGTTTGCTTTAACGACCAAGTTCTTCCCAAGAAAAATAATAAGAGCGGGTAAGGCTAGCTTCCATAAGGGATAAACCTCATAACTAAGTACTTACTTGTTGATATGCCTCAAAATAAGTTCATTACCATACCAGAAAAGTCTAATAATAGGACCTTATGAAAGTTTTACATGTCATAAGTTTTCAGCCTTATGCATATGCCTGTCTCTAGGGGTGGAAGTGCTTACAAATGTAGTATAGTGAGCCTTATGTAAGAGGCATATGAGGGTTTGGAATTTTTATTTATGTTTATTCAAGTACGCTCTATTACGATTTTACACACGTACGTGAATGATTCGATTTTCTTATGAGTTCTTGTTCGCGAATTTTTTTTTTAACTTTCACGTTCTCGAACACTAGCGAACGACAGCGAATGTTTCCGAACCCTGGTGCATATATCTTTGCGGGTTTCTGCTAGAGTTCGCTCCGGTACTTGGGTAAGTATTTCCATTGAAGGATGTAGATTTCGTGCATCATTTCTCAAAAAATTACTTACGCTGTACTTATATGCATATTTTGATTTTGTTGTTGTTACATATTTATGCATGTATTGTTGTTAAGAACTAAATATTTTTGATGTCAAAAGTTTGACGGCGTAAAAGCAAGTTTAAGCCGATTAGTTTTAAATTTGAAAGAGGAAGTCCTTTTGTTATGAACTTTCTCTATTTAAGTCGCACTTTTTGTTTTGACATGTCCAGCATATTTTTACTGCCGTTTGTAGCGGTAGATTTAGATTTACTGTCGAGTTGTCGGTTAATGAAACTTTAAGCTAAATTGGGTATTCAGAACACGATTTCAGTCAATCGTTCTTGTGTCGAGTAAAAAAATTCAAAATCTGATGAGCCGCCATAATATTTACAAAGTGCATATTGGTTAGCGAGCATGGCTCATATTTGTAACAAATATCACACTCCGCCGCCTAGTAAAACTTTCTCTGCAAAGTATGTCTGTTCATAACCCGACTGTATCAATTATTCACACATGTGTACGCTACGATAAGAGAATCCTTACAGCGAAATTTCAGTTGTGAAAAATCTTGGGTTGCTATCAAACTCATGCGGAATAAATAGGAATTTACACATTTTGGAAACATAAACTATTGCTTTCTCAGGAACCCAGTTTCCGCGAAACTCTTCCCTATTAAACTCGACTTTTGTTTTTCATTCAGCTCTCGATTTCAAGGCGAAGATGAGACGAGGATGCCACAGATTCAAAAGCACACCCTCTGAATTTTTGAAAAATGGAATATAAATGCGAACCAAAGCAAAGATCTTGCTTACTCAAAGCGAGCGAATTTTTATACTTTTTGGATATCCTTTTTTGCATGTTTTCAGATATTTTGGCTTTGCTGAAATTCGACCAAACTCAACCGAAAATTGTTGCGAATTTGCCATACTTAATCTTGTCAGCGACAATGAAAAGTGTCAGGCGACAGCGAATTATGTGACACTTTTGAAAAATTGCAACTTTCACAAACAATAAGCCAGCTCGAGTTGTTAGTATGCACTGCTCTTTGTTGATATTTCGGCGTTGTTAAGAATGCTGTTGGCTGCATTTCCGCACATACACACGCACACAAATGCCAAATACAACAATGTCTAAACACTTTTTGACTAACAACGCGATAGCTCCACTGTCATTTGTATTCTTTCTGACGAAATGTAACAAGCAATTATTGCTACAAAAGCTTCAAGCAACAACATCTAATAATACTACAGAAACAACATCAATAAAAGCAGACAGCAGTAAGGAATGCAACGCGCTATGTCGCCATAAATACTTACATATGTACATAGCACAGCATAATGATGAAGATAACCTTGCCAACCAGCCGTGGATAAAAATCTGGATAAACAGCGAGTCGCGCTGACCAAACAATTGGATAAAAAAGTGGGCAATTTTGTTCGGCGAGGTTCATTTTTAGCCATGTTGAAAATGTTTTTCCGTGTAGGTGTGAGTGCATACTTTTAGGCACTTGTTGTTTTCCATACAAACTCCAAAAACGTGCTATGGTGTTAGTAAAAATTTGTGAATCAGAGTTTCACCACGGTTAGCCATGGTTGGGAGGATAAGCTTCTTTTGCAAAGCCAAATCTGTACTCTGCAGTCAAAATTTAAGGCACCTCTCTAGACCTCTGAAGTGGTGCTAATCGTAAGCTGGTACTTGGCACCTGACCTTTTAGGTGGAGAATTTTAAATTATATTCTCATCATCATCACTAGACGACATTGGTTTAAATTAGAAAAGCTTTTGTATGTATAGCCTGCAAAATCAGATGACCTTATCGAAAAAAATTTTTTAATTACAAAATAGGTTGGTTAAAGATTTTAATTTTTCGCGAATGATACACTTATTTTGTGAGCACTAGAGAATGACCCAGGAGTGCAGTGCGTCTCTATAGCAATAGAATAAACCACATGGGCAGCTGCAAGTTGATGTTAGCTTTTAATATATAAACCCGGTATTACGAAAATTCATATTCTAGATCACACAAGTGAATTTTCACATTAATTTTAACATCCGCCAAGGTTTCGGAAAATAAATGTTGGCTGTGGATATTTCCAGCTTCGAACCCTCTTTTATGATTTCTTTAGTTTTTTTTTATTGGTAATAAATGTTTGGAAAATGAAATAAAACATGCCAGAATTTAAATATCTCGATCTCAGCGACACATGACTTCACTATTTCTGAGAAGCTCTTGCTTTATATATATATCGTTATTTTACATATCATCGGTGACACTGCAAAACCGCGTAAGCTACTTTCATAGGCCTCTGCTATTAGGATCTATTCATTTATTCTCAAGAAAACTATATTTTGGTTAGGAAACCAATTAAAACAATCGATCTTGTTGGGAACTTTTTCCATAAAGTCATTATTCGTCTCTAAACTAAGCAGTTTGTAGTGAAAAACAGCCAAACGGAAATATTACTGACGCACAAATGCAAATGTGGGTTACGCGGTTTTGTACTGCCACCCACGATATATTTAATTCTCTCTCCCTATGGCGCGATATACAACAGGTATATCATCATAAACCTCCTAAGAGATTTTTGCGCCAAACTTCTCTTCCAATTTGTGGTGTGCCGATTTGAATTTTCCCTACAAATTGGTGGGACCTACAGTTTTTTGCCGACTCCGAACGGCATCTACAAAGGAGACGAATTTTTGCTGAGAAGCCTGTTATGGCAGAAATACACTCGGAGAGTTTGCCAAACCACTGCCGAGGGGCGACCCCGTTTTGAAAAACTTTTTTCAAATAACTTTTGATGTTACCTTTACCAGGGCTCGAACCATGGACCTTCGGTGTGGTAGGCCGGCAACACTACCTTCACACCACGGCGGCCGCGGATATATTTAATTATTTCTTAATAAAAACTAAACTTTCGCATTCGCTTTCGTAACCGCAAATGTATTAAACTCCACGTTCGCGAAATTCCTAGTATCAACATTAAGCTATAAAAGTAGTAAATGTTTCTCTCTTATATCGCCAATCGCGCCAACAACAACTGCGTTTGTGTAAAATGGCGCCAAAATGATATATTTGTGTGTTGGTATATTTTCCTGGATTTTGTTACAAAGCACTCCCGAATTACACATTTCGCCTAGTTCTGTTTGTACATTTGCAGCGGTATAGGAACATAGATATTTGTTTGTGCATTAATATATTTATATGTACACACATAAATACGAACATTTCAGATTCTTAGATTTTCCGGCATATCCCTGCAAAAAACGGAAATACTCCGTTTCATACTCCATAGAATACTCCTAAAGGAGTATCAGAGTACTCCAACACATATCCTCATTCATATAAAAAAGGTGGTCCAATTTACATGGCAATGTCCGGTGATTGGATCACCTAAGCCATCTCGGAGTACTCCGTTTCTTTGCTTTTGAATACTCTATAGACCACCTACGTGAGAGTACTCTCAAAATACTCGCATGGGATTATTCTATAGAGTATTCAACAGCAAAGCGAGAGCGGGAGTAGGTGGTCCTCAAAAGAACGCATACTCCCTTCTCGCTTTTGTCTAGAGTACTTTATAGAGTAATCTTTTGGCAGCATTTTCAAAGTACTCCAACGTAGGTGCTCTATAGACTATTCAGAAGCAAAGTAAATGGTCATCGGACATCGCTATGTAAATTGGACCACCTTTTTTATATGAATGAGGATAAGTGTTGCAGTACTCTGATGCTCCAATGTTTTTTACAGAGATGAAGATGGGTCGAAATTTAGAACCCAATAAAAAATTTAATAGAGAAAACTATTTACTGGGCCAAAGTATAAAGTACTAATTATAAACATTAAATAATTAAACCTGGTTCAATACGGGTTAAATGCATCTCGACTAAGAAGCCTCAGATATAGAGAGATTGCTCATACGCCTTGAAGTACCAACATTAGAAGTATGCTCGTTTTACAATAATAGAGGTATTTGATCTTCTCGCTACAGCTGTATCACTTGCCCTAGGTTTATATTTAAAAATCTCTGGTCTCGATTACCGTTGCGGCCAATATCTAAATTTAAAAAAAAATGGTAGATAAGTTTGTTGTTGCAACAAGCTGCTTATGTCTAGTCCCACTGCTTTTGGTAAATTCTACTATGGAAAATGTCTCAACAAAACCCGTCATCATAACGACAAAGTCCCAGCAATTTTAGGTGAGAAAAGCATACAACTTCATGTATTTTTCACTGAACAGCTAATCGCCGTGGTGTGAAGGTAGTGTTGCCGGCCTACCACACCGAAGGTCTATGGTTCGAGCCCTGGTACAGGTAACATCAAAAGTGATTTGAAAAAAGTTTTTCAAAACGGGGTCGCCCCGCGGCAGTGGTTTGGCAAACTCTCCGAGTGTATTTCTGCCATGACAGGCTTCTCAGCAAAAATTCGTGTTGCCGGCCTACCACACCGAAGGTCTATGGTTCGAGCCCTGGTACAGGTAACATCAAAAGTGATTTGAAAAAAGTTTTTCAAAACGGGGTCGCCCCGCGGCAGTGGTTTGGCAAACTCTCCGAGTGTATTTCTGCCATGACAGGCTTCTCAGCAAAAATTCGTCTCCTTTGTAGATGCCGTTCGGAGTCGGCAAAAAACTGTAGGTCACACCAATTTGTAGGGAAAATTCAAATCGGCACACCACAAATTGGAAGAGAAGCTTGGCGCAAAAATCTCTTAGGAGGTTTATGATGATATACCTGTTGTATATCGCGCCATAGAGAGAGAGAGAGAGACAAAAACATGCCAATTAAAACAGAATATCAAATGAGACACATGAATATGTGGCTAACTATGTATGCATGTATATATGTACGTACCCTGCCAACCAGCAGTGGATAAAATCTGAGTAAGCAGCGAGTCGCGCTGACCAAACAAGTGGATAAGAAAGTGGGCAATTTTGTTCGGCGAGGTACTTTTTAGCCATGTTGAAAATGTTTTCCTGTGTAGGTGTGAGTGCATACTTTTAGGCACTTGTTGTTTTCCATACAAATTCCAAAAATATGCGTTGGGGTTGGTAAAAATTCGTGAATTCGTGGAATCAGAGTTTCACCACGGTTAGCCATGGTTGGTAGGGTATGTTTGTATACACATGAAATCATGTGTGGATCTGTTATATGTATTTGCTGTAAAAGTTAGCAATTAAATCGTTCAAGCGGTATGTTTATACATATTGACTTAAGTACCCCTCTTATTCACAATGGACTATGTCAGACTGCTGGTCCGCCTATTATGGAAACATTGAGTGATGAACCCGGTACGCTCCGGTACTCCCTTGCGGTACATCCCTACTGTCGTGGTAACGATTTATGACCAGTGAAATCTTCTAGGTCATGTCACCTCTCCTTCCGTAAGGAAGGATAAGATGGGTAATGAGAGGTGATAGGCATCATATCCGTAGATCAACCATCGAGTTGCACGTCATTACCTTTGTGCATATTAGTCGCCTCTTATGACCGGTATGCCTACCTCGGGCAGGGGGTCATTGAGTGATCTAGAGTCCTTCTTCCTTACAGGTTCAAGAAGCTAAATCCTCACGCCCATGTAAAGTTGCTCGAAAAGTCCTTTATTTACAGCGTCAATCTCTGCTAAAGAGCCCATGAAGTTGAACAAGGATTCGAATAATGTTGCCATGCACTTAGATCCTTCTGTGATCTGTGTGTACTTCAATGATATTTCTTTTGGGGTTTCAAAAGATTTATTAGGAGCTTGCTCCCACACTAAAATCGGGCGGTAGCTCGTCCAAATTGATGTCACTCCCACTCTGCCATTCAAAATGGATCCGGTCGTGAAAATTCGACTTTTATGTATCTAGAAAGAAGAGGTAGGATAGCCTCTCTGGACCTGTCCTTAGGGCATTTTGATGCATAACTTGCATTAAGTTAAAGTAAGGTTACTCAGCGTAATCTCCAAATACTTTTCAGTTGGATTAGCTCTTGGAAGAGGAACTTTCGAGAAAAAGCATGACCTAAACACATTTCCTCGATTTACATACGTACATGACTAGATTTCCTTATGGCTTAAGCGATATAAACAGATTTGAACTTTTCGGGCCATTGTAATATCTGCATTGCATACATACATTGTTGTTGTTGTTGTAGTAGTATATACTTGTACATATAGCGTGTACATGTACATTTGTGAGGATGTGAGTTAAAACGAATTTCCTTTGTTTGAGTGATAAATTTGGAAAATGTGGCACAAAAATTTGTTAAGTGTCATTGCGCAGACAAAACAAAATATTCGGAACTTGACACATTTGAGGACACTGAACTCGTTGTTCAATTTAGATGAGCATTAATCTTTTAATACAACCGAGATTTTATCCATTTTATGAAATAGTAAATGTTGGAAATGTTTTGCTTGGAACGTACATTAGGGAACTTATCGAGTAATTGGAAAACCACATTTTTATTTGGTGTTCCAGGATTATACTTTGAGTACTTCAAGATATTCATTATATTTGCATTTATTACATATAGTCGACCTAATTTAAATTATGGGATTAACCAATGGTTGATCTACGTAAAAGCGGCTCTGCTAGTGAATTTAACTCTGTAGTATATAGGCTAATAAATATTAGAGTGAGGAAAAAAGTTTTTTTTTTCAAATATAAAGATGTTATTTTTCAGAAAGGCGGAAAAAAGACTCCAAAAGTTTGAGACCTTAAATAATTTTGTAGAGATCTATTAATGCTAGTTTAGATACTTTAGAACTGACTTAATTTTGCTTAATGGTATGGTATCTTTTATTGATTTCACATTTTAACTTTGAAAGGCTTGTGAAAAACACAAAAATGTAGGTATATCTCAGGGACGTAACGGTTATTATAGAAATGAGGTAAAGGTCGCATTTAACATTAGCACTGGCGAATGCAAATATTAGTTAAAAATAACCATAATCAAGAATTTTTTTGTTGGTCGTTTGTGGCTAGATGGTTAGTTATGAACTCATTATAAGTAGGTCTGTATAGCACTATATATATTTATATTTATTAAATGATAACTTTCGATCTCCACTGGGTCCTCCCAGCTGAGCGATGGTCTGCCTCTCCCTCTTCTTCCATCGAGGGCGGACGATAATAATACCTTCTGGCCCGAACATATTTATTCATTCGCATAAAATGGCCTAGCCAAAGAAGCTGCTGGATATTGATTCGTTGAACTATGTCGGGCATGCCCAGTGCGAAGTTCTTACACGCAGCTCAATCAGCTTGCCCTGGTGGCCCTGGCGTTTCGTCCAAGTATCCTGATAAGGCCATTCCGAAATAATCAGTTTGAACGCTTGCTGGGAAATTTCAAATAGCAGCGTCTGATCACCAAGTTCCACATATGTATATAAACTAAAAAACATCAAATAGTATATCCACTCAAGTCGACATTATGAGGATAGTGAAAACTCTTTTGAAGTTATTCTTGGGTTTTTTAACATATGACTAAACTGGATTTTGTGTTTCATGTGTCCTGAAAAGGTTTCAAAGCATTGAGAACTTTGTCAATCCAAACTCGTTACTTTAAAGTTTAGACTATGTTCAGACCGCAGCACCAATTACTTAGTTTCGCTCAAATTACGAAGTGAATTCATATTAGATACATAGTACATATTCGATGCACTGAACGTGTTGTAAAAAATTACATATATATTGTAACTATATTACATTTTCAGCAAATTACTTACTAACCAAGGCATGCAATTTCCCCACAAATTAGTTTAACATCAATATATCAAATTAAATTCAAATACAAGTAATTTGTTAAACCATCCTCTAGCTGTATTCGAAAATCTGTTGATAGGATTTGCGTCTTAAATAACCCAAAATTATTAATGCCAAGAAGAGTGCCACTTTCCACAAAAAAACCAAACAAAAGCAAAAAAAGACAAACAAAGTGGTCAATAGAGCAATTCAAAACATATGCATTTCTAGTATATATGTATATGGGAGCTTAATAAAACCAAAGTGACCGAAATAGCAATTGAAAGCATCCGCAAACCGATTTGCCCCAGCTACCAACTACTGCTAATAGCCATTGGCAAGTTTATTAAGCTTGAAAGGATAAATATTGTTGGAAGGATATTTGCAACAAAGAAACACAACCAAAGAAAAATTACTAAAATTTATTCAAATTAAAACAAGTGAAAGTGAGAATGAGAAAGTGGGCACAGAATTTTAGTCGGATGGAGCAAACCGCAAATTGTGCAACATTTAAATGTGTCTGTATGTACGTGTGAAAGCATAAAACAAGCACAAACCCTGCAAAAATCGTGCGATTATCTCTATAGAGAGCAATCCGCGGCCAATCCCTCTAGTTTACAGTTGGCTATAATGTTTAATATACATACGCAAATTCTCATTTGTGTAGCATGCTTATAGGGGTGTACGTTAATTTTAGGTTTTGTAGCATACTTATATGAGTTAAAAATACCCGTTTGGGTAGAAAGTGGATTAGTCCTTTCGTACCCGTTCGGTACAATTGGTATCCCCATAGGACATGCGCAAACAAATGTGAACAGTTCAAGCCATACAAAATGATCAAAACTGGCATTACTCGCATCCTCTTTTGCGACTCGTTCCGGATGCATGCTAGACTACTCGTATTTTTTGCAAGGAAAGTAGCAAATGAAATGTAGTGAAGTGAGCGAATGATGTTCAGCAGTGGAATAACAAAGTTTTCAGTAAAATTCACAGAGCAGGACTTTATCATTTATCAATTACGTGAATTGTGTTGAAATGGATACACTGAATACCAAACAAATGCAAGGAAAGCGAACAGGGTGAGGAGTAAAAAATTACGAATTCGGTGAGAGAAAATTAGGTGAATGAATGAGGGGCGAACGTTTATGTAATGAAGTGCAGAGTTTAAAGTGTTGACTGGTTGCGCAGTTGAGTGGTAAACATTAAGTTCTGAATGGGTGGCTGCCCAAATGATTGAGTTCTAAACTTGTGGTTTGACCAAAAAGCAAGCATCCTAGCGCATACAGAGCTAGCTGCCACAGAGTTCGTGCCTAGCAGTTGATTGTTTTTAAGTGCTTAAATACTTCGCTTGAAGCTGCGCTCTTTGGAAAATAATTCAAACAAATTAAAACTGTAAAAAGGGCACAGTATTCAAGCATTTACTTTCGTATGACCATTTTAGTTATATATTTGCGGTAAGGAAGCGCACATCTGGCATGGTTTTTTCTTTTTCAAACGGCAAATAATAACCATTTCATACACATTTTTAGAGCAAGGCTTTAGACGATTGAGCCTTAAGTTCTCATAAAAGTGCAAAAGGGCACCCAATACACAAGGAATGATATCGTTGGAAATTCATTTGGGTACCGGCTCTGATTTACATATGGCCTTGCAGATCTCCACAGCCCTACAATTTTATTTTCAGTGGAACTATTGTCAATTGAAATAGCATCTGCCGAGGATTTTTAAACTGAAACTATCAGTAAATTACAAATGCTTGGTCAAGGCAGTGGTGGTGTGTATTTCTGCCATGGAAAATTTTCTCAGTAAAATTAATTTGCCTTTGAAAATTCCGCACACGCCAAATTGGAAGGGAGGCTCGGCATTTTTATTATAATAAAAATAATAAAGACTGCTTAGAACTAGATCTGACTTAAAACTGTTTCCGATTCTTTGAACTTTTCCACTTATCCATTCAGGAATCAGCGATTAAGCAATAATATGAAAGCAGCCCTAAGAAAGATTTAACTCTTGAAATTATCAGTCAGTCTAACTTGAATATTAAGTATTGCATAAATATTTGTACATAAATCAACCATTCCGCCTTTTTACTTGCACTTAAACTTTTCAGAATAGTGCAACAGTTGTTGGAAAAAAAATTCGAATTGCATTGCATCCTCAGTTCGCCAAAGTAACCATAGGCGTTGCGTTGCAACAACGCCCAAGTTTTTCTTGCCACTTTCAGTTGGTTGCCCTTTTATTTGTCTCCAACCAAATGTTTAATATACGCACCAGCACTTAATGGTTTTAGTGTGTGTGTTCGTGTGTGCATGTGTGCTTATGAGCTCTTGACTTCAGTATAATTCCATATGCTGACCAAGTGCATCCAAGTAAATGTTATAAATGCGAGCAATTAAAATTCTTATTTACACTTAATGCTGATCGCTGCGGTTGTGGTTGCGGATTTCCACACTAATTCACTCTCATACTTACGTACATGTGTATTTGGATAGAAACTGTTACAATTCATTTTAGTGGGAAAGCGAAGCTAAATAAACACTATTTACCCATGTATACAAACATACATACGAGTATATGAATTAGAAACTGAATAAACTTACATCCCTACAAACCTGATACCGGTTAGCAATGTAGCTGAATACTTGGTTTCATTCATTTCTCGAACGGTGTAAAAAGTAGCTAATTTTGTTCAGGGGGCATTATCGTAAAGTGAAAGAAATCTTTTGACTTCAGTTATCACTTGACGTTTTCCTTTCTTCACTTCACTGAGCTCTAAATGCGATTCTGATATGTGCGATGAGACCTTTTTGCAGAAGACCTTTGCGCATTGCGTTGAGACAAGTTGTGCTTGCTTATTATAGAATTGTAGGAATAAAAGTAATTTTCATCACTTAAAACATATAAATTTTTAAAAAATCCGATTTTTGAATTTTTAGAAATTTTGAAGTTAACACCAAATCTATATTGGCGTTAACTGCTTTCACTTAACTTCAAATCGAAAATTTGAAGTAAAACAAGAATCAAAAATCGTGGTGAATTGACGCATTTACTTTTTACTTCAGGTTAACGCAAACCCAGAATTGACCCCCAGGCCGTGTGAAGATTTTAACCACATGTGATTTCTTTTAAAAATTTCCTAATGTTTTGGCTATCATTATACTCGTACCTAGTAGTGCTACGCACACAAGGTATATTAACTTTAGTCGCGTAACGGTGGTATGTAACAGCATAAACGGATCGGGATGGATATTGACTTACATATATAAAAATGTTTAGGAGGAAAAAAGAAATTGATTAAGCCATGTCCGTCCATCCGTCCGTCTGTGAACACGATAACTTGAGTAAATTTTGAGATACCTTAATGAAATTTGGTATGCAGGTTCCTTGGCACCCATATCCGAGCGCTATTTAAAATGAGCGAAATCGGATTATAGCCACGCCCACTTTTTATACATAGAATATTTTCGAAAACACAAAAAAGGTGATTACTCAGTACATAATACACTTACAACGATTAAATTTGGTGTGCTCAATAATGTTAAGGCAGAAAAAAAATGTTTAAAGAAATTTTTGTAAATGGAAATAATATTAATCATAAATCAAAAACCGTTCAAGAAATGGGCGAAATCGGTTAAGAACCACGCCCACTTTTATACTAAAGATTTTGAAAAGGATCATAGATATATTTAATAAGAAATAACTTTGCGTACAAATGCTTTATATCATTTATATTTCACTTTCAAAGTGTCCGTGAACGAACAAAGTCGAAAAATATAAATTTTTGAAAATGGACGTGGCCCCGCCTCTTTTATATTGGACTTTTCCACAACACTGTTTATGCCATGACTCCGGCAAAAATTTATTTATCGGAACGATATTTGACGAAAATGTTGTACATATAAAGGTAAATATTTGTTGTAAAAATGGGCAAAATCGGTTAATGGCCACGCCCAGTTTTTTAACATAGTTCTGAAAAATTTGTTGTAAAATGTAAAACGCGATATTTTTATAACCATGTAAGCTATATCAAAAAGATCTTGCACACATAATACGCTTTTCAAGCAAAATTCAACCGAAAAACATTTTTGTGAAATTTGGGGAAGTAAGCGTGGTGCCGCCAACTTTTCAGCATACAAATTCTGCTATTTTCAAAGGCGATTGCTTGTAGTTTGAACTAGATATTTCAATCAAAATTGGTCAACTGCTTCTCAATAGTATGTAGTATACTAAAAATTAAGCAAATCGGATAGCACACAAGTAAAATATCCGGGGAAGTTGTTAATACCCCACTGCAATAGGGAAGTTATATATCTTTTTTGATTTTCATACCTTTAATGAACATGAAATGTTTGTAAGTATGAGAAGAAGAAGAGATGGGCTCATCAATTAGTAAGCTGAGTCGATTTAGCAATGTCCGTCTCTCCGTCCGTCTGTCTATGTGTCTATTTGAATTAATGGCGGCCGCCGTGGTGTGGCGGTAGTGTTGCCGGCCTACCACACCGAAGGTCTAAGGTTCGAGTTCAGGGACTGGTAACATCCAAAGTGGTTTGTAAAAGTTTTCAAAATGGGGCTGCCCCTCGGCAGTGGTTGGTAGATGCCGTTCGAAGTTGGCAAAAATCTGTAGGCCCCGTTAATTTGTAGGAAAAAATTCAAAACGGCACAAATTGGAAGGGATGATCGGCGCAAAAATCTCTTAGGAGGTTTATGATGATACACCTCTTGTATATCGCGCCAACATTCATCAACATCTCTATTAAGAGCCGCGAGTACTGCCCGATCTTTCATGGTATCAAAGTTTTCATTGTAAATACAGTTTCCAAATATTTCATCAATTAAGTTTGAGTTTGAAATTATATCTTGTGGCAATTCGATTTCTTCTAATGCGTTTACAGGTAATTCTCCATTGCCCAACTTCAATAAATATTCAACACGCATATTTTCGTCAAGGGTGAACGTCTTGAAATGTGACCATAGGAAACTTCTCTTAATGGACAAGTCCAATAACTCATTTTTGTTTGCTCGCGGCTGAATAGGAAGGCATTGACGAAAGTCCCCTCCGAGAACTATTACTTTCCCACCAAAAAGGGCATCTCAAGTACCTCGAGATGCCACGAAATTATGTCCACATGCGCACTCCAAATTTCATCCAAATCGGTTAAACTGTTCCCGAGATAGTGGTCGATATCTGAAGAAATAATTAAAATGCAGTCAGGTGGCAACCCTACTTAAAAATATTGTGGTTGGTATACGGTCTCCAATACCTTCGGTTTGATACCCATATTGCGATATATTGCTTAATATTTAAAAAAAATCGGAAAGGTGGCAACCCTTAAAGCTTCTTTTAGTGGCAACATCCAAGCAGAAAATCTTAGAAGGAAGCATACTATCCATCTACCAAATTTAATCGAAATCGGTTTATCCGTTCCCGAGATAGTGGTCGATATCTGAAGGAATAAATAAAATGCGTTCAGGTGACAACCCTAGGTGGCAACCCTACTCGAAAATACTTTGGTTGGTATACGGCCTAAAATACCTTTCATTTGATACCCATATTCCCATATATTGCTTAATATTTTAAAAAAATTGATATAGGTGGCAACCCTGAACCACCTCAAGTGGCAACACCAAAGTAGAAAATCTTAAAACAAAGGATACTACCCATATACCAAATTTCATCCAAATCAGTTAAGTCGTTCATGAGATAGTAGTGGATATACAAATATACAAATCTACAAATATACAACTATACAAATATACAAATATACAAGAATAACTCGTTTAAAGTTATAAGATAAGCCACCAAGTGGTTTGGTCAATAGGCGTATCGCAGCCTCTCAACAAAAATTTGACATGGGCGGTAAACTCTCGTTTACAGCTTGTAAGTGTGCTTTCAATCCAACATGGGAGAGTTCGGAACGAATGGAGGAAGTATTGCAAGCAACAAGAGAACAAATTAAATTCTGGGTACTATAATATGTTCAGTCATTGTTTAATTATACAAGGTTTGTCAGCCATTGACGTTTTTGACAATTGGCGACTTGATGCTCCCTTATTAAATGTCATCTGATTGGCATTCATCGACTGTTTTGCTTCTTTCCAATAACGTCTGAAAATTGTACTAAAAACCAAAATCTCAATACAAAAAGAATTGCAGCAACACTGGCTTTTGCTGATAAATTGAATTTTCTGACTAGCCTCTTAAGCGTTCCAAACTTCAACTCGATGTTCAGCTATATCATTTAGACAGCTAAAGGCTGTTCATGGAGAACTGTTTTCAGAATACTGCTACGCGTCATTCTTCTTCTTTAAATGGTCATCTAACGGCCTGGGCGATTTTGACCGTCCAACATAGCTCGCCAGTCGTTTCTTCGTTGCGCCTACTAGGGCCAATTGGAAACACCGCGGGAGCGCAAATCGGTATCCTCTTCCTCTGCTTCCACCGGCGGTGCCGATAAGGATACCTTCTGGGCTGGAGCATCTTCGCTCATTCGCACTACGTGGCCTAGCCAGCGAAGCCGCTGTGTTTTAATTCGACAAACTATGTCGGCGTCTGCATAGAGTTCATTCAGCTTATCATTAAATGTTCTTTCTCTCGAATACTCCCAGAGCCGCCTCATCAGATGTTGTTAGTGTCCACGCTTCTGCACCATATAGCAGGACGGGAGCGATGAGTGACTTATAGAGTGTTATTTTCGTTCGTCGAGAGAGGATTTTACTTTTCAATGGCCTACTCAGTCCGAAGTAGAATTTGTTTGCAAGAGTAATTCTTCGTCGGATTTCTAGGCTAACATTATTGTTGTAGTTAATGCTGGTTCCCAGGTATACGAAGTCCTTTACTATTTCGAAATTATTGTGGGAGCAGAGCTCGTATGCTTCTTCCAGCCGCTCGTAGAATGCATCCTTTTCCAGGTCGTCCTCCTCTTCCGTCGTTGCATGACCGCATATGAACGATATGGTGAAAAATCGTACTTTTATGCGGATTCCGGCGAGACGCTCGTTTACGGGTGTGAACTACAGTACTCGATGACGGAGTCTCTCCCCCACCACAAATCCCACGCCGAATCTGCGCTTGTCTACATGCCCCCTTCAGTAGATGTTGCAAGGTGTTTTGATCGTCTTTCCTCGCCATCGTCCATCAGCTTTTGCTTTCCTCAGGACCTCAACCAGCCGAGCAGCGGCACCTTCCCCATTAAGGTACCGGACATTCCAGGTGCATGCCCTTATCTCATAATCCTTATTTCGTTTGCGGGTGTTGTCATCTATAAAAGGGGGTTTCATATCCGAGGCTTTGTTAGATTTCATTGGAACGTTGTTTTATGTGGTGGATCTCAAACCCAAAGCAAACCCGGTTTCGCGGGAGGTTGAATTCAATTATACGTTCGTATAGCAAAACGCTTGATCCAAGACAGACGCCCGCTTGCAGCCGCACCATATAGTGATCAGACTCTGCGGTTTGACCCCCGCAAGCCCTTAAACCGATTATGTCGGAGTGGCCTTACTAGGTTGTCGCCTTCTCACGTTTAGCTCACCACCAAACGGGTGTTCGGTGGTTACCCAGAGGATACGTGGACGCAAGCGCCCGGAAGTAGTGAGCTGTTTGAACCGCATGCAAAAGAATCGCTCTGGTCATTCCCAGGGGAATGGCGATCATAAACTTTCCCCACTTGCGTGGACTTCTACACACGGCTATTCGGTATTACACAGCTAATTTATAGGACGAGCTATAGTGCATAATACAGGTATCTCCAAAAGTGGTTGCACACAAAACTAGAATCAGGAAAACAGAGCAAATACTATCAATATATATGGATACTTAAGCGCATTTATTGTAATGCACCTTACCTTATTTAAAGTGGAGTAAGTCAAGCTTTAGTAATGAATGCAACATTTATTGAAATCAATGTATAATCCCTGTGTATTAGGGGTTTAGAATGTGCCCGAGGTAGGCATACCGGTCGTAAGAAGCGACTAATATGCACAAAGGTAATGACGTGCAACTCGATGGTTGATCTACGGATATGATGCCTATCACCTCTAATTACCCATCTTATCCTTCCTTACGGAAGGAGAGGTGACATGACCCAGAAGATTTCACTGGTCATAAATCGTTACCACGACAGTAGGGATGTACCGCAAGGGAGTACCAGAGCGTACCGGGTTCAAATACGGCCAAGGACTGTTAATTCGACAACACTCCCCAAAACCTTCGGGGAGTGTTTTTGTCGTTACCACAACAGCAACAACTACAACAAATCAATGTATAATCGCGTAAAGTTACTGGACTTAATAAGTGGACTAGGCCTACTGGGGAAACCACGTAAAAAAAGCGGGCCAAAAACTCTACCTCAGGTAGTGTGGAAATGAGTAAATTGCAAAATTTAAAATATTTCTCAGGAATACCTATGAAAACTCGCCAAAATTCGATCGCCCTTGGAGTTAATCTCGTATAATTTAAGATACCTGACAAACTTTTACTGTACAGAATCAAGTTTTACAGGAAATAAAGTGGTTATAAAATGCTTCCCAAAACACAAAAATTTTTCTAGTAAGTTGGATTTTGAGACCATTAGCCATTCAGGAATCTTTAAACGAAAATTAAGACAGTTTATTTCCTATAATTTAATAAAGAATGTGTTTTAAAATGTCATATTGAAAATTTATTTGAATTTTAAAACTGCATTCCGGACTTTTCTACTACTTTTACCCCAAAGGGGAACTATTACACAGGTCAACAAAAAAAATGTTTTTTCTGTACATGGGTTTTGCCCTATATATTCGGATTCAATTTTATAAAAAAAAATGCAATTACGAATCAAAAATATTTGGTTTTGTAGAACTTATAGCGATTTGAAAATTTTGCATTTTTCCACCAGGCTAATGTAGGTCCTTTCGCGCTATTTCGTTCGATAGAGGGCGGCGGGTAGCTACCTGAGGCAGCGATGCATCGAAAAAAGATCTACTTAAAGCACAACATACTTATCTTTAAAAAAAAAACAAAAAAATGTGGCTGAGAAACAGTAAAAAGGAGATAAAAGGTTCCAGATACACATGATTTTAGGTAGATTTGGCAATTCGTTAAGTACATATTAAGAAACTCATCGAAACTTTTACTGACGGATTGGCAGGCCTGATAGCGTTTTTGTAAATAAAATTTTTTTTAAGAAGCTGTAGTTTCTTGGGTCTCTCGTTGTGGGCGACACTATGGTTTTGCATATCACAGAGGAATGATGTCTTCAAGAAGTTGTAAACGAGCGGCTAATTCGTTTTGCTATACTCGTAAACAGTGCAATGGGCCGTAGAAAGAAAGGAGTGCTGATAATATCTTGTGTTCAGGCAGCTCACTGCGCGTTCGAGTGAAGTTTTTCTATTTGTTTTGATATTTCCTCATGATCACAGTGTAACAGTGAGCCAAGTAGCTAAAATAAAAAAAGTAAACATGCTTATTTAACAATTCGCTTGAATGTATGAGTTAAAAATGTTCATCAAATGTAGGTTGCTTCAACCCGTATACATTTTATTTTGCTTTTTTTCTTTGAATTTAATTTAAATTTACAAAAAGAAAAGATATTGACATTGTATTATATTAAAATACATGGTGTGCAAATCGTTTTATTTGCACAGTGGTACTAATACGTATTTATTCCTAATTGTTACAGGGATCGGATATTTTCATAGCAGAAGTTTTATTACTTCTAAATATATCGGAAGCTAATAATTGAACTTTGAATGCATATCATCTGCAATCTCCTAGTCCTTTATACAGAAAATTACATACTCCTATTAGTAGAATTCCACGAATTTATTGAGAAAGGGAAGATTAGAAGCTATATTACGGTAAATTCAAAAACAAATGCAGTATGTATGTGGCAATCGTTAGGTCTGTTCGGCGAGAAAGCTTGCAAGAATTCTATGGCCCTGCGGATTAGCACAAGGCCTAAGTAAAGAAAGAATTGAGTCAAGCTCTGCCGAAACCGCAAAAATTAAAAGAGGAACAGGAATTTGTAAACACTTCCAAGCAAAACAGCTGCTGCTGTTTTCATGCATTAATAGCAAAGTTTGAAGTTTTGTTGCTGTTTTGCTCAATGACGATCGATTAGCTCTTTTCTTTACTAGTGAAATCTCCCCAACAGGGACTTGCAGCTTCCCCTACCAATTAAATGTCAAAATGTGTTCTTTCCCTACAAGTTGTATGTGTCGCCGAACCCAATTCAGAAAAGTTTTATAAAATTTTTAAGCTCCTTTAACAGAGCCATTACCTAATCAATATTTGCGCAGAAATGGGAGAACCACATAATATATATGTATTTATTTCTTAAGCTCGCATACGTATGTGAAATAGTAACTGGAGCTTTGTGAACTTTTCTTTCAGTTGTTTTCAAAGGGTTAATGGAAACAAATTACTGGCACATACGAATTATTTCATATACATGTTGTCAAATAAGCATGTTGTCAGCGGCTGGCTCACTGTTTCACTGTGCTCATGATAACAACGAAACATAATCATTCAATTTAAAATTTTTGATAGTTATTAAAAAGAACATTTTTTTGTTTTTGTATTCAGCAAAACTAGAATTTATTCTTAAGTTTTCTATAAAAAATTTTATTTCTGGGCTGGTAGCATAATATCATAATGTTGCGTTTGTTGCCTTACGCTACATCAACAAATACTTCTATGAAAGAGTAAAAAAATAATAAAACAAGAAAAACTGTTAAGACATTTTCGATGGAGAATCACCTCACCAGCAAACTGTGGAAGAAAAATTTTTGACAGATGGTACAATTACCGAAATAATTAAAACAAAAACAGAAAAATGCACTTTAAATGGATGCAGAAAAGTATGCTTTGCATATTTTTGGATTATTTTTTACCCTTTTAAGTCCACTAATAGGAGAGTTAGATAACCCAAAAAGTATTCAGTCGATTTTCTGTCTTCCTCGCCTAGACTATAAATTGTTGTTCGTATTTTCCTTTCAAAACTGTCAGACATTCCCTTACTCCTCCATAATTTCATCAAATATGCAAGTTCATACTCTTGTCGATTTGCACTGAGTATGCACCAGATATCGATGCTTATGTGGATGCTGTTGCAATTATGCTTTATTGCATTTCAATGCAGTTGTTCAACAAGTTGTCCAACATACCAACGACTGCAACAACGTCATCTCACCATTGGGTAGACGAAGATACCAATAGCTTCTTGCACGCATTTAAACACACTTATTCAAACATTAGAGTTAGCCTTATTTTGCAACTTTGGTCTACAAAGGACCGCCCAGCCGCCCTAACTAAACGTGTGTGCAAAGTCAAGAAAACATGCCTTTAAATTTTAAATGATCCAGAAGCTCACGAAACCATTGAAAAGACAGAGAATATGATAAATACTTGTAATAAAGCTTGAGTTTGTGCTTGCATTAAAACTTACTGCTGTCGAGTACTATCACAACACATTGATTTTAAGCCCACGTATAGCCATGCAAGCTCAAAAGTAGTATTCAATTATAATTATACGAAATGGCGAAACGACATTGGAATACAACCTTAGAGCCCTGTGACCTCGAACACATTGTGTTGTGATAGTATTCTGAGACAATGTGTTTAAAGTTTAAGCTTAAGCTCATACTTTTCCAGAAGCATACATCAAATTCTGTTTATTTGAAGGCCCTTTTATAAAAAATAGAACACATCAATATGAAGGACAAGTAAAGACCGATTCGAGATTCCGCGATGTTTCCCATTGGCTCAAATCAGCAAAGCTAAAAAGCTCGTGAGCATGGAGTTGGATGAAGTTGGTGAGAATACGTTATTTAAAGGAAGATAATTTTAGATAAAAAAAAATTTATATTTATAGCTCATTTTTTAGAATGAAACATTTAAGACTAATTGAGATAATTTTATTTGAATCAGTCTAATGTACATACATACATACAATGCAGCTCTCCACAAATATTTAAGCAATTTTCAATAAACTTGGCACATTGCTCTTGTATACTGAAATAATTTCATGTGTGTAACTATTAAAAGGGAATTATTGAAGAAATAGCTAGGCGTTTTAGTTTTATCATATATATCTATTGTGGTATAAAGATAGTATTAGGTGGTGGTAATATTTTGTGGTAGCAATATTACTTGCGAATGTATGTATGTATGTGCTACATATATGTATATGACATATGACGTTGATGACACGCCCTGCAGAAAATTGGACTAGCTCAAAACTACTCCTGAGCTAAACCGTTTCACGACACCACCAGTTCTAGCTATACCATACCTAATACCTAATTAGCGGTGGCAATTGTCCCCAGTGCATTACTTTGCAACTAGTCCTTAACCGGTTTCTATTTCGACAGTTCTAAGATAGTTTGGCTTTGTCTAGTTCTCAACCTGTACGATTTCGGAATGTTTGGGGGTAGTTTTGGATGTTGATGAGAAATTATCGATATCCGATTTTTCAAACTGTCTTTAAACTATCACTTTTGTAACTATCACTTTTGTAGCTAACTGAGGCGCTCAGGTGTTGAATTATTTCATCTTTTTTGATTTTTCATAAAAACTTGTGTGGCTAGTTGAGATCTGAAAATGTAGCACAGGTTTCTCTTAAAGTTTGTCGTGAGTTTAAATGACACGGTGCAACATATTCATGTTCTGAGGGATATAAAAAGTAAAACCGTCAATGATCGCCTTCAAACTCGAGAGGGTTTCATTCTTCGATTTCTACTTTCTTTTGTTCTGACGGGTCGTCAATAAAGGTGCGATATCGCTCTTACCAAGCGATCTCTCAAGAGGTCCGTAGTTATGTAAGTTTTCCGTTAAGGAACATATATTCACATTAAATTTCTATCAGCTTGTAGACAATCTCAAGACATCAGCCTTTCAAAGAACTTAAGCGTTCTAACAAACGAGTTTGCATGCTACTGATGATAATTAAACCGCTATGTAAAGTTCACATCATGAAATTCTATTTATATCTCTGCTGCATTTATTTTACTAATATTTAGTTATGCAAATCTTCGTTTAAATATATTTAATTGAATTTTACTGTTTTGGTAAAAAACAAACATTGCGACAGTTAATGACGACCAAAATCAAAAATATTAGTTATCTGTAAAAATATTAAAACAAAAAAAAATATGTGTCTATATGTATATACAAGGTGGCGCAAAAGTAAGCTTCCGATGTTCAGCATATCGGTTGTGGCACGTGCAGTGTAAGCTGTTGCACCGTCTTGTTGGAACCACATGTTTTCCAATCCCAATTCATCAAGTTGCGGCAAAAAGAACTCGTTGATCATTGCTCTGTAGCGCTCACAATTCACAGTAACCGTTTGGCCCCGACCGATTATTGGTCAAATAAATAGTCAGCAATATTCCGCGTTCTGGAGCAGTGTAGCGTAACATTGTTTATTAACGTGTATTTCGCATGTGTTTACTACACAAATGTCAAAACAGAACTGACTTTAGGGGCCAATCGCAAAATGTATAGCATTTTCTGATAGGAGGATTATTTTTGCGCCACCTTGTACAATTTTAACAAGTACGAGATTCCGGGGATCTGATTTAACAAAAGCGGGATTAGGTAGACAAAAGTAAAGAAATTATTTGACGTTCTATTTGAACTCAAAACCCAGAACCATAGTGTAATAAACAAGGTGTAAGCTGTCAGTTGTCTTGCTCTAATTTCTTCTTTGTTCTGTCATTCGGCTATCTGAATTTTGAGGCAATGTTGTCCCCGAAAACAGTGTTGTTGTTCTATCAAGGTGTTGCTTTTTTCAGATTTTTACGTGTAAAGTCCCCTTTCTGGTAAATTTGAGCAACAAAATTTGTATTGCAACATTTCAATATAATTTGACATTCCGCTGCTATTTCTCAAAGAAAATAATCGTTAAAATTAAAATTTTCCCGTAAAATTATTAATAATGCCAAGACCGAGCTGCGCATTGTGCAAAAAAACTTGGACGGCGGAGGGTTTCAGCCTTTTTAGTGCTCCTGTGGATGAGAAGAGGCTGAAAAGGTGGTGTAAAAGCAGCGGGGTAGCACTCACACAAAGCTCCAGAGTATGCGAATTGCTCTTTTCGAAAAATGATTTTCAGCAAACGAAAAACAGACGTTTGTTATGTAAGGAAGCGGTGCTAATGGCTGTGGAACTGCTGACGTCTTGGGATTCAGCTGAGGAAGTACTGCAAATAGTGGACAAGGCAACACAAGCTAAGTATGGTGATTTAAATATCCATACATAATTGTGTTCACTATAGAGTAATAGACACGTGCGACTCGGTAGAATGACAGTTCATATTTGTATAATGGTGCATATGTTTGCAAAGTGCAGTTTTCTTTAATTTATGGTTTTTTACTTATGTTTTATAATGCTTATCTTTGCAAAATGCATTCACTTATTACCCTTAATAAAAACTAGTTCTAAAAGTATGTATATATGTATTAACAACACATGCATCCAGTTCTCTTTTGGTCCAGTCTTGGGGCTAAATGGCATAAAGTCTTAACTATCTTAGATTTTATATGTTTATACGATCTAATAGGTAGTGCTTATTATTGCACGTGCTGTGTTCAGTTGTCTCGCTTACTTTATAATTGAATACGTCTCATGATTTTCACTAAGCGATATATCTGAGACTGAGGGACTTGTTTGCGTACAAACTGATACACAAATAGGCGGACATAGCTAAATCGACTTAGGTCGATTGTCCTGATCTTCTCCTCACACTTACAAAAATTGGACCAAAGTTATTGTACAGTTGCATATTCCCGAATGGTAAAAAAACATGTATTCGTGTTGTTTGGAATGTCGGTGTGAAGGTAGATTTGTCCACACAAACAATTCGACAGGGTTACCCGTACACCGAGTCGGCAGACAGATAGCTCAACAACAACACAAACAATACAACAATTGCATAATAACGAATATATAATGGTAAACTAATTGCGCGTTATATAGTATATATATGCGATTTTTCAGTTGTGAAAGTGAAAACGATTTGCATATCCAAATCGCAACATTTAAGTCGCAACTTCGAAATATGGAGCTGGAGAATGTAATTTTAAAAATTGAAAAGGCAGAAAACGAGGCATTAGTAAACAATGTAAAACAAGTGTTTACTGAAGGGCAACTGAGAAAGCTGGCTCATCGAGAACAGCTGGTTTGATATATCTAATGCACTCACACTCCATGCGGCAGGGCCCCGTGCGTACAGGCATCTATATCAAAAAGGTTTTCCACTACCGTGCGAGGATGATGTGCCTGATGAGTTGGCAGAGGACTGGTTAGAGTATCTGGCTGGATATATTATACGGAGGCTAAACTTGACTGCAAATGAGTCAAGCGATGAGTCGTTTACGTGGATAGACAAGTTATCCCATGGAGGTCTTAAAAAACCTTCAATGTGGTTCAAAACGAAAATTAATTTATTAGAACATTTGTTTCAAAGGTTAAATGGAGATTCCGTGTTCGCAAGCAATAACTTTTCGGAGAAGCTCATGAACCTCTGCCAAGAGATAGAACTTCCAACAGAAGTGAAAAAACTTTTCTTTAGATGTAGAATGCACATGCGCATCAAATATCTCAATAAGCGTTTGAAGTCTTGAAGGTATATATGGTTAAACTTCTTCTTTCTGAAATCAGTCACTTATTATTCGTTTGTCGTACCAGACCCTCCATTTCAAGTCGTGTTGCTTTTTAGTCTGTCAAACAAAATGTAACTTATCCAGTATTTTCGTTTAACTTTTTATTCAAAAACAACGCATTTTATATATATTCGGTAAGTGGTCCTAAAATTCAAAGACCTAAAGTCGATTTTAATATTAATGACTTCCAATAGGTATTGACCTCAAGATACCATAGTTGAGCAATAAAATATCTGCAAATGCAGTCGTTTCACTTTTATATTCACGAATTTATATTTAATTGTAATCACATCGTATAAATGCAATATGGGTTTCAATGGCTAATTTTTTATATTTTAAGAAAAACCATAAATGAAAATATCATTCAATGGCGTTAAGATGAATTTTTTAGCTGTGCTAGTCTTTTTTTATTGCACTTAGCATATTTTTTTTAAATCAAATACAAACATGTTTAATAAATTATTTTCCCCCCTTTCTACCAAAAAGGGCAAAAACTGTTTGGCGTTTCACCCCATTCTCCCTCTACAAAATACATCCCTACCGTTTCAGATAGCGCTCATTTTCTTTCTCTTTTTATTTACTTCACCTTGTGATTCCACTATGCCCAGAACGAACTAAAATGTTTATATTTTTTATTTAAAAAGAAAGTTATTTTGTTAATAACAAAGTAAATTCAAAAGGGCATCTTTCCAACTTTTGTTTCCGAAATGTCTGCTTTTTTTTAAATTTTTCGAAGTATTATATTATTTCTTCAAACAAAATTTGTAAAACAGATCATCTTTATAAAGCAAGTTACATATGTTATAGAGGATGTTACATTTAAATAGAAATAATCAAATATTGAACCATTAATTGAAAACCTATCGAAACGTTAGTGCGGTAAATCGTTAGTGCGGTAGACCGATATTTTCATTTGGTTGCTGGTCTCACAAAGAAAACTAAAATAGTCAAAAATGTATCACATCAACAAAAAAATAAGATAATCTTCTTAAGTAAATAGCACATATTTAGTTTTTAGGATTTCGTTAACTAGAAGAGTAAGGGATCTCGGAATTGGCACTCATAGTACATACAGATGAAATCCGCACTGAAAATCAATAAACACCACTTTTCGTGTTTATTTAGATGGACAAAATTGCAAAAAGCACATAAAGCATGAGACACAAAAAAGAGCAGAATCGTAATAATAAAATTAAATTAACATAGGAAAATCGATCTAAAATGCAAATGACTAAGTAGATATGAAAATTTAACAGTTCATTGCTTTGCATAAATTTCGTACAGAATTCAACTTAAATAAGTGAAGTGTGTATTACACTCGAATAACAAGCATAGTACAAATTTTATAATTATTTTCATAATATTCAGAGTTTAGAAAAATTTTATAAAAAAAAAGGTAATGAAAACTTTTTCCAACTCCCTTTGGCAGATATACTCGTACACCTATTAAAGCTCTTGACTGCAGTAAGCTCATATACTTCATATATAAATCTAGCACCAAATTCGTGTTTAATTTGCTTCATTTCATTTAAACAATTTCAAGTTATTATTCAAAATTTACTTTTTCCGTTGCTCAGCAGGGCGCGTTCTTAAATTCCTACAATAAACTGGCCGTCAGCAGGAGCACTGAAAATTAGTAGATAACACGATTTATGGTTGCGTATACGCAATGGCCACTCAAATATGCAAACAAGCTTTAATCGCTGCTGTATTTTAAATTTTTTATTTCATTGGGCAATGTTTTTGTCCACCAAGAATGTTTTTAACAAATAGGAAATCTAAAACACAAATAAAAGCTTAAACTGCGGGAACAACGAAAATCCAGATAAAAAATATGCAAAACATTAAAATAAAATTTAATAAAATGGCCTACATTTCAAGAGCCCTCTCAATTAAGTTGCTACACAAACACCAAATTCTTTTGAAGGTCTAAAGCGGTACGAATGCTTATGCATTTAAACCTTGTGGGCGAAACGTTGTTAATCGAGATATGCGGAAAATTAAACTTTATTATAATTATGGCTTAGGCGTTTATTATTGTTGCTTCGCTTGATTATGAAAATTTCTTGAAAATTAAATGAAAAAAAGCTACAAGTAATATTCCAGGATTTACCGCTCCTACTTAGTTAATAATTAGATAGCAACTTCGCTTTTCTAAAACCCAATTTTTGTGTGACAATATCAATTTTCCAACTGTTTATTTGATTTTCAAATACTTCCAATTTTTTATTGTATTAACGCCTTAATGTAGGCACTGTAATATTTAAAAGTAAAGACGGTGAAGAGTTAACGAGAAGGAAATTTCCGGGCCTTAGCCCCGCCCCCATAGCATTTTTCTGACTTATTTCGATGAAGATAAACCATATAACGTAGCACACCTGTCTCATGAGTTGCACGCCAAAAATTTCGGAAATTGGTAAAACCCACACAACAAAAATTTAATTAAAATACAATTAAAATTGCTTTCAAAATAACCGCAATACTTTACAAGAAACAATTTGATGAGATTCGTGTTTTGAATAGGTGGTGTATATTATGTTATCATGTGTAGGGATCACAAACATTTGCTTATTTGAAGTTGGTAGAATATAAATAGTACAATTTAAGTTCTACTTAATTAATTATAAAAGCAGCCTTTAACTCTCTAACAGGCCAATTTTGATTGCAAATGAAAAAACTCACACCTATTTATTCCAGTGCGATAGACTCGAATTTTAAATTTTATATCCAAAAGGGTTCAAAGTTTTGCCTCCGGGCCTGAAATCCCCACCCTGCCTCTAGCCGGACTTGCCTGTTAACTGCCCACTCCGCGTTTAGGCGGGGTATGATTTTTGGCCAACAATTCTATCAATATAACTATAAATCCACATCTTCTTTATAATTTCTAATCTTTAACAATTATTTCACTTACCAACAATTTTGTTGTTTACTAGAGAAATCCTTTTTATCACTTTTTTGTAGTTACCAAAAACACTTCTCTCAAAACCAATTTTTTTTACAAATTGCACTCAATTTTTCAACGAGAATGATAATAACGGAACTCTGCCACCACTTAAAACTATAAAATCAAAGGTACGACATAGATAAAATATTTGGCGAAAATTATGTGTCAATAATTATAGAAGAAAAGTAGAGAAATTCGGGTTATATCTGTTCAACGTAACCCCGTCTAAAGGCGGTCCTGCCGGTAAGAGGGCTAATATATACTGTCTAATTCATATATGAAAGGCTGGTAGTAGAAAGGAAACGTATTTTTGATGTAAGTTACTGCTAAAAAAATTAAATTTGTCCATTTTAATTAAAAAATGATTTGCCTACCTTTTACTGAAATTTTTTTTCATCCCTTTTTATCCAACATTTTATAAATTTACCTTTCGCTTTCAAAAATACGTTTAATTTTTACTCCCAGCCTTTCATATAAGCCTATTTTTGTAATTAGCATTTAGTTAAAGTTTAATACTGAAACTGATAATCTCTACATATAGTAAAATTGGTAAAGCTTGATGTCTGTACCTTGCAGATATTTAAGAAAAATAGGAGGGACCAGTAGAAGCCAAATCAACCATTTTTAGAATTTTCTGTCTGTGTGTTTGTTTGGTCGTGCATCGCTCGAAAGCTGCTGAATGGAACTTTTACCCTTACATTACTAGACGTTTACCTCATATGTTCCTATACCTGGACAAGTTTCGGAAATATCGACCAATATGTGGACCAAGGTGACCATAAATGTGTTAAGTACACTATAGGTATCAAATGAAAAGTGATAATAAGTGCTTCAATAAACGATTTAATTAAGTTCCATATCTTATCTGGTATGTGTGGGAGATATAATGATTAAAATCGGACTAAGTCTACTATAAGTGCTGTGACGCAGCGAAGCGGGGACGGGTTTACTAGTAAAGAATAATGACTGAATGTTTTGTCTGATGACGCAGTTATGATAATAAAATTGAGCAAACACTTTTCATAAGAATAATTTTTTCCGAGCATTCGATGCAGATTCGAGGTACAATTTTCTTAAACCCATCATCCGTGGCCTTATATAAATGTTGCATTAGCCGATAAGCCAAATGAATCATAAATAATACGGTTTTTAAAAAAAGTGAGCTCTAAACTACCTGCAAGTTCAGATGCATTTCACAACGCCGGCACCTGCATCCATCACTACTAGTATCATACTTAGCAAAGCGCCCAACCATTAAAGTAGCAAGATCATAGTTCCGCAAAAAGCATTTGTGCAATCACATATGAAATACAAATATTGATGCGCTATTAAAGTGCTCAACTCCGGCTTTGTGCACTGGCACTCATTACTCTCTGCACCACAACTCACATTCTCACTTCATATAAGAGCGATTAATTTCATGCTGAAGAAAGACTGCAATGAACATAATGGGCAAACTCTTGCATTAGTACAGATGATATCATCACTACCAGCACAGCTATGCCAGCAGTATTGCCTCGGTGATTCTGCCTTACACTCTTTTTTTAAATTTGCCATTGTTGCCATTTCAAGCTTTGTTTCTGGCAAACAAAGTCGCCATTTTCAGAAAACAATAACGTTGAACTTTTTTGTCCTTAACCGCGTCCCGCCACTACACCCACTTTCGCGGTCGTTATACCTCATTTTGCACCAACGTCATCACCATCAGCAGCGGGTTTTATTGCATTGGCTGTACAAAGTCAGTGATTTAGTGAAGAGTTTTAATTTTTAGTTCCTCTAATCCTCTGGCGGCCGCCGTGGTGTGAAGGTAGTGTTGCCGGCCTACCACACCGAAGGTCCATGGTTCGAGCCCTGGTACAGGTAACATCAAAAGTGATTTGAAAAAAAAGTTTTTCAAAACGGGGTCGCCCCTCGGCAGTGGTTTGGCAAACTCTCCGAGTGTATTTCTGCCATGACAGGCTTCTCAGCAAAAATTCGTCTCCTTTGTAGATGCCGTTCGGAGTCGGCAAAAAACTGTAGGTCCCACCAATTTGTAGGGAAAAATTCAAATCGGCACACCACAAATTGGAAGAGAAGCTTGGCGCAAAAATCTCTTAGGAGGTTTATGATGATATACCTGTTGTATATCGCGCCATAGAGATAGAGAATCCTCTGGAGGGAATATAAATTGTGGTGGCTTTTAAATCACGTAAAAAACATTAAATTTGAGCACATACATATATATATATAGATGAATCGCTCCACAATTACTCTATCTATGCATGTACCCTACCAACCATGGCTAACCGTGATGAAACTCTGATTCCACAAATTCCCAAACTTTTACTTACTCCATCGAACTTTTTTGGAATTTGTATGGAAAACAGCAAGTGCCTAAAACTATGCACTCATACGTACACGGAAAAACAATTTCAACAAGGTTAAAAGCGAACCTCGCCGAACAAAATTGCCCACTTTTTTATCCAGTTGTTTGGTAAGCGCGACTCGCTGTTTATCCAGATTTTTATCCACTGCTGGCTCGCAGGGTATGTATGTAGGTATATCAATTTATGGACAAGGTTAGATCTAGCCCAATTCTGCTTCAATATTAAAGCGTATACAATACGAGTAGGCTCCTTATTTTAGAAATCATACAAAATTTCATCATGCACATAAATACTTGTGTGCACATAGTTAGTACCAATATAGGCTCCTTACTGATCCGAACTATGAATTGAAACAAAAGCCATCATTTCGGTAGGCGTAACAAAGCATATTTAATTTGCATTGCAACAACGAGCTGAAATTGCTCAATCCATTTCAATTGTAAATTTGTATTACAAACCGAAATTCTACACTTTTTTGTTGGTGTAACATAGCCACATTGGCCATCAAATTTTATAGGCCAAATTCAAATAGATAAAAGTAGTCAGCGGATCACCAACGGGGGTATTTAAAAAGTATGATTGGATTTGGATTTTCCAACGAATTTCGATATGCATTCATAAAGGCGTATGTACATACATACATACATACATACGTACATGTATATACCCTGCAGGCAAACCAACTGTTGCTTGACTATCTCAATACAATCTCTACTATGACTATTTATTGATATTGAAAATTATCAAGAACACAGATTCGGGGGTTTAATCTATACACAACTGAAATTGTAAACAATCGCTAATTTTCGTTTAAAAACCAATACAGTTGTAATCGAGAAATTTGAAAAGAAATCAATAAAAAATCTATTTTGGGCATAACGAAGTTTCCCGAGTCAGCTAGTAAAATATAAATATTTGGCGCGATATACATACATCCAAGGAGCTTACGTCCAAACTTCTCTACCAATTTGTGGTGTGCTGCTTCTAATTTTTCCTACAAATAGACGGGACCTACAGTTTTTTCCGACTTCGAACAGCATCTGGAAAGCAGATGAATTTTTGCCGAGAAGCTTTTCATGACACAAATATATGATGTTACCTGTCCCAGGACTTGAAGCTTGGACCTTCGGTGTGGTAGGCCAGCAACACTACCACCACACCAAGACGGCCGCCAATTTTCGCTAGGTTATTAGAGTTTTCAGTACATCGTATTTATGTGATTGTATACATAATTGTTGGTACATTAAAGTGTGGTTGTAAACAATGTGTTATTTTGAATGTAGAGAACTCTTGTTGGTCATGAAATTTCGAAATTGGACCATGTTAGGGCAATTTTAATTAGCAGAAAAATATTTAGGTTACCCATGCTAAAATTTTAAATCAAAGGATCAAACCCATTAAAATAACGCTTCTGTTTCGGTTTTGAAAAATGTTTCGTTTTCGGTTCCGGCATCGTTCTTCAACATTAAACAATTTATTAGACAAGTGATTTTTTAGAATTTTTTCCCTTTGGCCATCATGGATTTTCTCCAATATAATAATAAAGTTTAGCCAAAATAAATTCTAAAAATTAAAACATTTTTTATTAGAAAAGTATTAGACTTTTTTCGATATCCGTATTCAGTCGATTCTTATACATATGTATCTATCTCTCATGAAAACAGTTGGTTTTTCAGAGGATTGGGGTTACATTGTGTTTTACAAGTAGGTTGAAAGTAAGTACACTCGCTTAGTCTCTAATCTTGGTAACATTTTACAAAACATTTCTTAATCTCGGTTGGACCTTGATATCAATAACCCGAAAACGGAGATTAACTTTTTTATCTCTGAAAATAGTTATTGGCAGAAAACCAAAAATTAGCGTGAATCGATCGAAAACTGAGAAGGTGATATATGTGTATCATGTTTTTTAAATTTAACGTGAAAAACAGCTGAAATAATTTTATATTTGACGCAGAATTCAAAATAATTGATAGAAATATTGTTTTCTCAATTATTTATCAAGTTTGACAATTTGTATGATTTAACAAAGATGTTCATTAAATTTTTTTTTTTTGTTAATTTTATTGAAATATGTCTTGAGTTATACTAGATATACTAGAACAGAAAGCCGGTGAGTGACTGACCTTAATTTAGCTGAGTGTGATAATTTTGATTAGAAGATGATACAGTACTAAATACCATGATACAGTGAGTATAGGAATGGTATTGGACTCGTTTTACGCATATTTGAAGGAAGTAATTAAGTTAATAGTTAAAGAAGAACAACGTTTTATTTGATTTGTGCTACTAATTTTAAAAACATTTCTCTTCAGGTTATGTAAAACCAATCTCTAGCCTCCACTGCAAAAATTTGAAGTTTCAAGGTATATAATGACCACATAAAACAAAAGTTTTACAAACGATCTATACATCTACCGTTATTTTTTGTTAATCAAGAATTATATCTAATGTATGTATTTGCAAAAGTTCGCAAAGCTCATCACCATGTCGTATAGCTACTTTGCCTGAAAATGCCATGACCCTCCTATTTAATGTCAGAAAGCATATGAGCCAAAAAATAAGGCAGTAACAATGCTTTTTCACTGATTTATCCAAGCGTATTCTTCTAATTCCAACTCTAAGCAAAACAAGTAAGGAAAGCGCTGTCTTCGGCTGTTCCGAAGGGTTTATACCTTTTATGAATACGCATAACGGTTTCTAGTGTCCGATTCTTACTTACAGCAGGTGCAAAATTTGAAGGTCTTACCCTGTTAATTTAAAGATACATAGCCCAAAACCCAGTTTCTCGGAAAAATGTGTTGTATGGGGGCTATGCAATATATTGGTCCAATGATGATTGATGATTTCCACTACGCACATTACATATGTAAGTACCTGGGCGACCGAGCTTTGCTCGCCATTTTTATAGGTTGCCATACAATTTAGTCTGCTTTAAATACTCATCAGTAAAGATATTCTGGTTGTTTGTATGAAAAATTTTATTTACCAGCAGTGAAGCTTTTTTCAAAGAAATTTTGAAAACATATCTTAATAATAGAAATATCTTTAATAAATTTTTTTATTGGAAACAAAGTTTGAATATACATAATTACTCCTTGGTGGCTGCTCAAACAAGTTTTACCAATATTTTCGACAAGTCTTTAGCAGATTTCTTGCTGAAATATCTCAAATAATCGAGAAAGAGTTGTGGGTATATATGTCGGTTAGTGATTTCTTCTTCATTTTTCAAGATAGAACTATCCGTAACTTTTTATATTTAATACAGATTAAATCTAAGCCAACACTTCCTTCCATATCATGTTCCGAGTACGTCTCTGACTTTCTTTCGGAAGCATTACATTTATTATTTGGTCGCTTACCTCTGGAAAACGTCATATATAACATACCATGCATGAACATCGATGAATTTAGCTCCACTCCGACAAACTCAAAAGTTTGTCCCTGAGCTTTGTGTAGTCATGGCAAATGTTGGCCTTACTGGAAATTGATGCCGTTGCATGGTACACCCTAACGGCCCCTTGGATGAGTGTGATTCTCGGTATATGTACTTCTTTGCCGGATTTTTGTTGTCGAACAAAAGTGGCAACCCCACTTAGAAATGTTTTTTCTTAATACGCAGGAAAATACCTTTCGTTTTATACTCATATTGGCTTACTTCATTTCATTAAAAAAATCAGATAGGTGGTAACCCCGAAAAACATCCCTAGGTAAAAATTCTTAGAATGTAGTACACTCTGTTGTATTGGTCCGATCTTGTTGGTCCCGACAAATGATTAATATATTACAAAACGGGGACCCCATACCAAATTTCAGCGAGATATCTTGAAAACTGAGGGCCTAGTTTACGTTCAAACAGACAGACGGACGGACAGACGGACATAGCCAAATCGAGGCAGCTCATCGCCCTGGTCATTACGGTATACTTATTGGTGGGTCTATCTCTTCCTCTTCTAATATTTATGTATAACCATCGGACCAAAGTTATAATAACATTTCATGTTCATGTTCTCCCCTCTTGTAGTTATTATGAAATCAAGAGAGTGACGCCGAAAATGCAAGTTAACACGCGCTTTGTTAATTTCTGACCAATAAATGCTGACTTGACATTTGGGCCGATTGTTGACCAAAATCAACAATCGCTGCGTCAGTTAGCTTTCGCAATAAAAAGACACAACCAATAATGGCTGTGTCAACAGTTAATAGTAAAATAAGTTGTAAACAGGAAATTGTACTTTCTTTTGTAAAACTTTCTTTTGAAAAATCAGCGTCTGCTATAATTTAACAAAACTTGTAAACAGGAAATCGCGTTCCTATTATTTTGTTAAATTTATTTAGTAAGCAATTTATCATAGTTGTAAATAGTATAAAATCAATCAATTTAAGTTGTTAGTTTTAAGTTCGTTTTGACTTCAATAAAGTGCGGACACGCTGTCCGAGAAAAAAATTTCTTTTTTTGTCCACTTCAATTAAAGTGGACTTAACTGGCGCCCGATGCCAAAGTCGCGGATAAATCCTGAAATATATTAAAAAGTAAGGATACGCGTGGGCAAACCCGAGCTTAA
The DNA here is from genome assembly GCA_949987695.1 of Merzomyia westermanni. NCBI lineage: Eukaryota > Metazoa > Arthropoda > Insecta > Diptera > Tephritidae > Merzomyia > Merzomyia westermanni. Next base: position 2,065,447 of record OX465288.1, read on the forward strand.
TAAATCCCGAAAATACGGAGTGTAAAAACCCGAAGTTAGAAATCCTGAAAAAAAAAAAAGTAAGGATACGGGAGTGAAAAAAAAAAATCCGAGCCAAAGAAATCCCGAAAATAATACGCGAGTGTAAAAACCCAAGCTTAAAATAGGAAAAAATCCTTTAAATAAAAAGGGATAACGTGGACTCAAAAAAATAAAAATCGCAAAAGAGAAGATATTACGTACCAGCCACTCCAGGTTCAGAACCAAAAATAAAACAGGATCAGCAGAAATATCGTGATAAAACAGGATCAGCAGAAATATCGTGATAAAACAGTATCAGCAGAAATATTATGGTAAACCTATCGTGATACAAGATCAAAAAGGATTTGGATTTGATCAAGAAGGATTTGGATTTGGTAAACATATCGTGATACAAGGACCAATAAATATTTGTATTTGGCAAATTTATCGTGATACAAAAACCGAGAAGGATTTGGATTTAGCAAACCTATCGTGATATCAAAAAGGATTTGGATCGTGATACTAGAACTTTTATTACAAAGCAGCAGCAATAATCCGGCAGCAGCAGCATAAGGGAAAATGCTACTGACAACCATCTTTTTCTGGACATTCATTCTTGGTGTCAAAAGCCAACAAATGAGTGTGCAGGACCTAACGAATAACAACGGATACATACCCATCAAGACAGGAGAACTAAAGACGATTAACCATTACGACAAGGTACTACATTTTATCAACCTGACCACATACGAGAACACGATGTTACGTATCACAAACAATATGAAAATTCTGAAGACAACCTCCTTTGAAGACACGCAACTTTTGGAATCTATTAACGAAAATTTTCTTCTACTAAGAGCAAAAATAGATAAGTTACGCCCACACCCAAAATCCAAACGAGGACTAATTAACGTGTTAGGTAAAGGCTTGAAATTCATAGCAGGCTCTATGGACAGCGATGACGAACGAGAAATTAAAAACGCATTATATCAGGTACTTAGCAATGAACGGACAATCACTGACAATGCAATCGAATTAACACGCTTTAACAGTTTTTTGACGCAACAGATAGACAATATTACGACCCACATAAATAAACCACAAGCTCTTATAACCGACTACATAGGTACATTTAAATACTCCACACTGAACAAAATACAAACAATAGAAGACGAAATTCAATTCATCGAACATACGTACAGGGTTAACAATGACATAACACTCTTAAGAAATCACATAGACGACATAGAACAAATCATATTTTCTAGTAAGTTAGGCATAGTTCCCACCGACATAGTAACCCAAACAGATCTGGACCTAATCAAAGACTACGACAGTTATAGGAATATTAAGGTAGCCGTCATCTTTCAGGAAGACACCATTATACTCACCTTACTAATCCCACAATTTTCCACCAACATCCTATCCAAAATAAGATTCGAACCCCTCCCCAATCCTTTAAACAAGTCCATTGTTCTTAGCGAGTACGAAGTTCTTGTAGACGATAATAACTATATCTACAATTTAAATGTAGAAAATAATTTAGAGAAGAATTTAATCAGGAAAAACGATGAATGTGTCAGCAATATTTTAGAATTCAAAGAAGCCCGATGTAAACAAAAATATTTAACGGAAACTTCAGTTGTAGAAATCGAACGAATATTAGTTTTGAAGCACTTTAATAAAATTGTAACTCACAATTGTAGTAAATTGAAATTTATGCAAAAGGGCACTTTTTTAATAAAATTTGAAAATTGCAAAATTACAATATCCAACATAACTTACAACAACCTAAATCTTAAAACTTATGACACATTTGTTCTTCCAAATTTAATAACCAGGATCAAAGACAATAATGAAGAAGCAAATCTAAATTTGAAACTCGAAACTTTATATGTAAGCCATATGCAACACAAGACGGATATTCAACTATTGGTAAAAAATAATAAAATAAAACACATAATTAGCATAAGTACCAATATAATAGTTATTTTAATTTTTATTATCATCATTCTGATTTTTTACAACAAAAGTAAAAAAAGATTTTATGTAACAACAGAAAACGTAGCAGACATACCTAAAGCTCCATATCTTCAAGTCACTGTATAATTTCGTAAAACTTGTGCCGATTGAGGGCAATCGACTTAAGAGGGGAAGAGTTAACACGCGCTTTGTTAATTTCTGACCAATAAATGCTGACTTGACATTTGGGCCGATTGTTGACCAAAATCAACAATCGCTGCGTCAGTTAGCTTTCGCAATAAAAAGACACAACCAATAATGGCTGTGTCAACAGTTAATAGTAAAATAAGTTGTAAACAGGAAATTGTACTTTCTTTTGTAAAACTTTCTTTTGTAAAATCAGCGTCTGCTATAATTTAACAAAACTTGTAAACAGGAAATCGCGTTCCTATTATTTTGTTAAATTTATTTAGTAAGCAATTTATCATAGTTGTAAATAGTATAAAATCAATCAATTTAAGTTGTTAGTTTTAAGTTCGTTTTGACTTCAATAAAGTGCGGACACGCTGTCCGAGGAAAAAATTTCTTTTTTTGTCCACTTCAATTAAAGTGGACTTAACTTGCATGCTTAGTTACCCTCAGCATGCTATGATCCCTTCAACCAATTCACTCCACCTATTGTCGCAGCAAAGTCTAGTAAAATTCAAATGCCAAATACTTGGCGTGCAATTACTCTTCTTCGTCTACTCTACGCTGAAGTGAACGATTTGTGAAACCTCTTTAAATGTTAGCAAGGGCGCAACTGTACTTATTCGCAACATCCGGCATTTTCACACGGAAGTGCGGTAACCCTGTGCAATGTGGCCTCGTAACCACTCTTGTGTGGGTGGCGATGACGATAATGCGCTAAAATGCAACAGCTGCTCAGCTGGATGGTGTTTTAACAGTCTCAGTGAGGCTGGTGGTCGCTTTGTAGTTAAGTAAATTATAACTGGTGGCGGTGCTTTGGTATTTACCACTCAATGATTCGATTAGCTTGGCGCAGCCCAGGTCACTTTCGCCCTGGCAGCGGATGATTAAGTACAATTGTATTGCAATTTCACGGTTTTATCAAATAATTTGGCAATGAATTTGTGCTTACATTTTACCGTCTTTAATTTAAATAATTTATAGTATTTAGTATGCCGAAATATAACCGCAGAGAACATCCCAACCACGGTTTCCTATTCTGTTTAAAAAGAATTTAGTGCAAAGTGCATCAATTATTGTTTGGCATTAGGAAAGGCTATTTGAAGTTTTACAGCCCACAGTCTTTGGTAAGAAGAGCGTGAAAAATAACATCATCAATCCGGTTAGGATTTAAGAGCAAACGTGTGTTCTGCATAAAGGGCCGATCAAATTTGTCTGGATTTGTATAATGATGGCAAGACGAAGTACTTTTTCTCCTCGGCCAAAAAAACAGACGCCCCCAGAAACAGATTCGCTAAACATTTTCCTGTCCTATACCACTACCTATAGCTTTAGCTCACTTTTACTAGTTCTTGAACACCCAAGTTAGTCTTAAATAAGGAGCAAATTTCCTGGTTTGGTTCACTGTTGCTCTTTACATACCCATGTACGTATGTGCATATCTAAGTAATTACAGGACTAACATCAACTATTTGTTCACACTCTTCCCACCGTAACAATAAGTTGCTAATTCACTTTTTGCGTACTTTGAACTCAATTAAATCCATAAGTCAGCTGCGGTGCATCCTGTTGGGCACATTAGAGAAGTAAGACAAGTCCAATGCATGCAACTTTTTGAGTTTTCTTAATGTGTCCTTAGTTTAGCTGTGCTCACACTTACCATTAAACGAACCCTTTTAATCTCATACTCAGAACTGGTGTGATCCGGGATGCGTATTACGATATGCACCTTCATCCCACCCCTTTTATTTTCTACTTGGTCACCCACAACCAAAAAAGTCAGCATTTCTTTCCTGCCCTCCTGGTGATTACGTTGTGCATTCCTGTGCTAAGGGTAAATTGGATCCCTTGAATGTAAGCTTGCGGTATTACCTTTTGGTTGTCGGTGATTGTTTTCTGCCGGTTGATTATGCAAGGAAGAAACAGGTTAAAGTTCTTAGCTTTCTTTAGTTTTTGTGCAGCGGTGTGTTTTTGTGTGGCACGTCGGAGTGCATGTGCACTTGGCGACCTGGGTAAGGTACATGTAAAAACTATTAATTACTTGGTTCTCCTGCTGCCAGCTCAATGGGCACTCAACAACAATAACAAAAGCAACTTTTTTTATTTCCAGAGTCGGAACAAAGTGATTGTATGCAACAAAGAGTTTATCTGAGAAGTTTCCGAACATTTTCTAAAATATTGACCCTATGAAAGGAAAAGTTGTATCATTTAAATATGTTGTATATGCGTGTATCCCTTTATACATATACATATGTACAAATGCGAGATGTGATTGTTTGTGGTACTGGAAAGTAATTTAAACTTAAAAAAATGAGTATCCAAATGAAGGTTTTTTTACTGTATAAAACAGAGAACGGCATAAGTGCCCCAGCGGGCTAGGGCCTTAGATAAGCCCGCGGGAAGACATCTCTGTCGTAAGAGGCGACCAAAAGCTAAAAAACTAGTGGTTGATATATGGATATGCTACCTCTCATCTCTCATTACCAGCCTTCTTCTTCCTTACGAAAGATGACGGTTAGATGACCTAAAAGGTTTCAGTGGTCATACCAAATCGCTCTCGCGACAATCGGGCATGTACCGCAAGGGAGTAGCGTAGCGTACCTTTTTCATATCCGGCTAAGGACTATCTCTTTTGACAACATTTCCCAAAACATTCGCGGAGTGTATTTATCGCTGAAAACAACAAACAACAACAATTCCCTGTTTGAGTTCACTTTTAAATGCTAGTTTAAACTACGCAAACATGGGAGTTCAGTCTGATCTGCCTTGAAATCATCTGAGACTACTTCATTAATTCATCAAAAAGTGCCATGATCATTTATAAAATTTGAGTTCACAGGTCCTGTGTTCCTGATATATTTAAATGGATGTTTGTTCAACCGTCTAAATGATTTTGATCTTCCATCAAACTGCGCCAACTGACTCTATCCTTTGCCAGCTGACGCCAATCAGAAACGCCAAGGAATCTCAGATCGCTCTCCACTTGTTCTTGCCAACGTAGTGGGGCCTTCCGTGTGCTGAAGGAGAAATGAGAAAATGCCGCTGGGTTAACCAGTAACCACGACAAATCCTTGCATATGTTACAATTCCGCAAAACTGAGAATCTCCAATATTTTAACGACTGAGATAGTTGTGAAGCTCAAATTTAGCAGGCTGGTAGCTTCCAGGGATCAATGTACACAAATAAAAATCAGGCAAATTGAAATACCGTTCCGGTTGCGGTTTTGTAAAATATTCGGTTTTGATTCCGGTTTCGTTCATCAACATTTATTTCGACACAGTGCCTCTTTCAACCGAGTATCCATCTAATCAGAATACAAAATTTGAAAGTCAATGAGAAAATTTAAAGGTTGATTTATCAAATATTTATTATACAATATAATAAAATTGTTACAGGGGGGTTACTCTGTATCACGATACGATATTTAAAAAAAATTTATAGGAGGGAGCATTATTGAGCCAATAAAATCCAAAGCAAGAGTTCTTAGAATTTTTGTCTGTATTTTTGGGCGGGAATCACTCAAAACTGCTGAATAGATATTAATAATTTCTTTCAATATTTTTCAGTGTTTCATTCATTCGATGTCATTCATGCACTACATATATAAACATTACACAATGAATTACCGTTAATAAATTTAAAATTAATAGGACTAAATATTTTAAATTCAGATCAAAATGAAAAATTTTAATTTGGAATTAAAAATCGACGCCCGGCACGCCTTTGCATCTAGCTCTTCGTTGAAAAAAACTTGAAATTATCTTACCAATAAGGCATAATAAAACTGTAACACCCGTAAAAATTCGCTTATTTGGCGTTTCTTAGTTAACATTTTTATAGAGGAACGCAAATTAGCCAAATATAGGTAAATCTTTAAAAGAAAATTAGGCTGGAATTATCAGAGCAAAATAGCAGTAAGCCATAACTGACCTACGAGTTTATCAAGTACTCGATACCTATACTTGTATTTTGGGCGAGGTAATCGACTGCAGGTTAGGGGTTTAGAATATGCCCGAGGTAGGCATACCGGTCGTAAGAGGCGACTAATATGCACAAAGGTAATGACGTGCAACTCAATTGTTGATCTACGGATATGATACCTATCACCTCTCATTACCCATCTTATCCTTTCTTACGGAAGGGGTGACATGACCTAGAAGGTTTCACTGGTCCATAAATCGCTACTACGACAGTCGGGCAGTACCAGAGCGTACCGGGTTCAAATCCGGCCAAGGACTGTTAATTCGACAACACTTCCCAAAACCTTCGAGGAGTGTTTTTGTCGTTACCACAACAACAATAACAACAGACTGGTACTTGAGCAGAGGATTCGAGTGTTTGTTGTTGTTGTTGTACCAATGCTTCGCGGTGCCTACTTGTCACTGTTCTTACCTATCATTGTCGTCAACATAGCAATAGGGTTGGACCTGAGTGATGTTGGTGTTAGATGAGTGTGCTCTGTAGACAATTAACAACATGAAACTTTAAAAATCAGATTATATTTGTGGTAAGATTTGTGAAACAATCATTTTCACTCTTTATTTGTTAGCTTTATTTATTTATTATTTTAAATTAAATGTTCAAATAATAAGTAACTCCACTATGTATATACACTCCTGTTACACTTGTTACTACAACTTATACTAGTACATTTTTGTTTTTGTAATGCTTGTGCAAATTAAGATTAATTTAACCTTCAATTTAGTTAGAGCTACCTCTAATTTGAAACAAATTACCAAATTACAAACATATTAGGTGTAAGAACGAAAAATGGTTGAACCATAATTGTCGACTTTGTAATATTATTTCAAACATCTATATAGAAAAAATGCAAGGGTTGAGAAATCATTTTAAAATATAACCAGCTAATTCATCAAAACCCGTAAATGCTTCGCAATGCTCGTAAGCCCTCCAAACATAGCAAGGCTATATGAAAAATCCTTTTGCCCACGAGCCATTTCGAGTTTGAATGAAATGCTCATATATTTTCTCTCTGACTGTATGAATGTATGTATAGACCCATGCCCCCCGGTTTTGGGGGGACGGAACTTCCAGGGCCATATCGCACACCTAGATCAAAATAGCACTATGTACATAATTTTGGTTTTTAGAGATCTTTAAATGAGTTGCTTTCTGTTTAGATATGTATGTGCGATATCGTGTAAATTTTAGCAAAACCGCCTATCTGCCTGTCCTTAAATTTTGTGGTAGAGTTAAAAAAATATTTTAAGGATTTCTCTTCAAAGGGTTTACATTTCTAATCGCTACATAAATAACGATTGGGCATTCACAAACATACGCTTAATAAACTTTCCCTGTTTGTTCGATTATTAGAAGCTTCGCGCGCTAATTCATAAACATATGTATGTATTTTGCATTTGCTAGACACTTTCCTACTGTCAACTATTGTACGTACATAGGTATGAATGCCTGTAAATATGTTTTATTTTTTTTTTTATTCGACGATTATATTTGCCTATACAATGGTTATCGGAAATGAAAGCTGCAGAATTTCACTGTTACTGTAAACATGTATGGATGTACATATATATGTATGTATATGTGTTCGTGCATTTTTATAATTGCGGTTTACCTTGTAAATATGCATGGAAATATTTGAATTTGTTTTATTTTAATTTATACCATTTATGATTTGTTGATTTTTGCTTTCGTTTTTATACCTATGCATTTATTTAACTATTGCTTGAATAACAATAAATCTAAATTTTATATTTCAATTTAAAGTAGAAAATCATATTTTCGAAATAATTGCATTTCCAAGTTTTCGTGTCAGTATGTACATATTTATGTATATCCGTTTGAAAACAATTTTTACATTACTTAAAATATATGTTAATTATTGCGTATACTCAGTCTATACAAAAATAATCGTTATAATAAAAGTCAAATCTATAAATGAGCAAGATTATACAATTCTTGAAGATATTGATAAGTTATACGCATGATATAAGTTATCCCAAAATATACTCAACGTTGATTGCTTATGTTCCAGCAAATATATGCCATGCCCAAAACAAATTGAAAAATATGTTTTTGCTTGGTGTATTCGTTTCAAATCTTGTGAGTACCTGAACAAATTAACTAAAATATTAGTTTTTCTATGGTAACGATTTTAGTTTTAAGGAAGCTAGTTTTGTAGTTCATTTCCTCGATCTGGCGTATACCGTTGATATCTTGTCTTTGAATGAATTTCAAACCGGAGTACTTCTGTTTTGGGAATATTGAAAGCAGTGATTTGTACAAAGTTATTCGATGTATGAAATTTGTATATACATTAGGGTGTTTCACTTCTAGTCAATATTTTGTCATACCTGAAAGTAAAATCAAATTTTCCATGTATATTTTGTATTTCCAGTAAAGAAAATGAAGCATCCCAATGCATGATGCCATGAATGAAAAACTTATCAAATAACAAACAAACGAGACTTTTTTAAAACTATTCAAATATGTCGTACTTCTATATGAATAATGCGAGGAAAAGCATTAGTCATTTGCATACGGGGGCCATTATCCAGATAATATGTTTAAATGTGAAACAACCATATAATTTATTCTATTCTTCAAACTTATTTTCTTTTATTGTAGGTGTAATGCGTAGTGTACTTATAATCGTATTTATATATATTTATAACGCAATCAAATAATTACATGTTTAGGATAAAAAAAAAATGTTTCTTAAATAAAATCATTAATTCTCAATAATATGCTATGATGCTCAACATATTTTTATATAACTTTTGTTAATTTTCTGGCCTTGTTCCGTTATTCAAGTTTTTAATGATTTTGAATAAATATACATACATTATGTAAAAAGTCGAATTAGTCTTCAGTAAAAAAAAAATATACAAACATACATAAAATATGTAAGTAAGCACGGTAAATTTAGAGACTTTACAAATTATTTTAAACTTTAATATTAGTAAGGTAAATTTTAATTCAATTATAAGTAAAGGTACCCATGTTATAGAAATTATCCCAACAATTTTCAATGTGTACGTTTGGAATGCGCTTCTTTAGCTCTAATATTAAATAAGTTTTCCTAACATTTGCAGCAATATATCGTTCTTTAATAACTGGTTTAATAAGTCCTTCGAAACGCAGGTTCATATGTATATATGTATGTGTATCATTTCTAGCGTTTTTTAGGTATCGAATATTGGTAGTCCGTCTTCCCTCTCTCCCCCATTTATAATGACATATTGTTTCGTCTACCGTTAACCTTATTTACTAAATTGCATATCTTTAAGGCTGGCCCAAGTTTAAGACCCATATACTTCATCATCATTTCCGAATTAAGTAGTAGTAGCGCTTTCCCATCAATTTCCTAAATGACATTGAACTCGGTTAGTTAAATATAATATTTTTTTTTTATTAACATGAATACTTACGTGTTTTCTAAACAAATCTCCGTGCACAGCTAGCGAGCTATCATTGGTCTCAATGAATTGTATTACTTCCTCAATAGACCACTCGGCGGGATGTGAGCGTAGTGGAGGTAAACAGGCTGAATTCATTGTCGACACTGCAACTGTTGGTGGTGCTGCCGCTGAAAAAACCACTGCTCCTGCCGCAGCTACCGCTGTCGAAGAAGCTGATTGTGAAGCGCTAAACGGCGTCGATACAGAGGTTGGTAAGGACGCACTGGATGACAGGGTCGAAGGCGACTTATATGTTGAAGATCCAATAACTGTGTTAACAACACTTGATTGTTCTGGATGAACCTCAGCCACAAGTGGAGCAAGATATTTAGCATTGGAATTTGTTGAAGTTGCAGCACTTGATGTTAGGTTTGAAACCTGCTTTGAGTCATCTTGACTATTGAGATGATGGAGACGAATTTGTCGCAACGATTGTGCCTGTGATGTAGTCGATGATGTACCATTTGTATTAGGTTCAACCTTTATTTGCACTGGTACTAAATTATTGTTGTTCAACAATGATTTGTGATCAGCATCGGTTTTAGGTATGCTTGCGCCAACTGCTACCATAACTGGTGGCGACGATGAATCCACCAGGTGAGACGAAGCTGTTGTTGAAGTAGGCATTTCCTGTTTGATTAGATGTGACTTTTCACCTACTAAGCCTAGTGATTTTCTTTTCTCTGGTATGACTGGTGATGTTGGCGGTGTAGAATTCTGGGACAAATTCCTCTTTTTAGCAGTGGCACATTTTTCGCATTCTTCTGTGGCCGGTACTAAGGATATGAGATTAGGACATGATTTACATGTGGTGCACAGTGTTTCAATAAACTGTGCTAAGCTGTCGTCGTCTCGCATTCGTAGTTGAGAAGGTATTTTTACCTAAACAGAAATGTAATAAAATTAAAGGATTTGTGATTTTCGTAGGCTGATTTTAGAAACTGTCATACTCACGGTAAAATTTTTTCCTGCTGCTGGCACTATGTGAACATCTCCTTCGAGAGCGAATAATAGTTTGGAAAGTTGTTGTGTATCCGTACTGGCAGCAAGTACTTCTTGCAGGCACAATTTCGCCAATGTTTGATGTGTGGGCCCAGTGACCATTGATGGCAACTTGGAACTATTTATGAATGGTCCCCCTTTGCAGTTTGTATGGAAGTGCGCCGTAACTGGTGTGGCAGGGACCATTGCGTCTGTTTCTTGGACGAAAGTGTAACGTGGTCGTGGACTGCGATGCTTACTCGAACTCGAATCGGTACGCGATTTATGGCCCGGCGGTTGCATTGGATGACAACTACGAGCGCACCAACCTACCGGAAATATATCTCGGGAGTCGTAGCTACACCAGTAGTCGAAAGCCCCACGCCACCCATCGAACGTCACATGAATTTGGTCATCTTTAATCGCATCAACCGTCGCACAGCAAATCAGTTGCGGATTCTTTTTATCGACCGCCTCGAGCTTTTGGCCAACTTTGAAGAGATTATCCGAAGGACCTTGCGGCTCTGGTTGGAAAATCTCTTCCGGCGCAACCATTGCATTATTTAATATCTTGCATAGGTAACCGGGCCAGCTGGAGGCATTCATGCGAAATCCAAGTGGTGGTTGCAACATGCCGCCGTTCTTTTCACAATGCCCAATCGCATGAATCTCATTCGAGTCGACTAAGCGCCAAAAATCGTTTTGACTGTCACTGCCATCTAACCGCAGTCGGAGACGAGAGCCGAGAACACCCACAACCGTCGCAATGCATGTCGATGTTACATTTCGAGGATCAAGTGCCTCCAGTTTCATACCAATTTTAAAATCGTTGATGGGCGGATTAAGTGCTTGCATAAAGCACTCTGGGGGTGCTGCCACACTACCTGTCTCCTGTAATAATCAGTTAATATATTTTATTACATCACAAAGTATTTAATTCAATACAACTTACCTCCAAGTAAGCATCCCAATCAAAAACATGGAAACTCTCATACTGAAATGGCCCTGTTGGAGTGCACGAACCACCGCCTACTGATAACAACTTGCTACGCTCCGAATCGCCACGTCCACCGCTACCGCCCCCCATGCTATGTAGCCTTGTAGAACCATTCTTTTTTTGGTGTTTATTCATACACATAACTGAACAAAAATCTTTATTTGGCGCGCCTTCTCTTATAACATTATCGCACTGTGTGCAAGCGCCTTTATTATATGCTTTGCGAAATTCAGCAATACATGTTTCTGAGCAAAACTCCTTTTTGCCGTTCTGCGTTGGTAACACATATTGCAGCAGTTGCTTACTTTCCCCGCACCAAGTACATGTGGCACGTTTGGCCGGGCGCCCACGAGACCGTTGATTGCCATTACTATTTTGACCTGACGATGTGGGCGTGGAGGACGCTGTTGTCGTAACTCCAGTACTGTTGGAACTCGTATTACTACTGTTTGACTCCCTTCCTCCCGACATAGCCTCCGTGTTTCACGCTTTGCGTATATACTAAAATATTTCAATTAACTAGCAGTTCTAATTACTTTTCTGGAAGTTGCTAGCCGGTGGCTGGTCACCTCGCCGTTTTACGATGCCACGAACAACTACATACACAAACCACACTATTTTTTCTGTTCTTTCGCCCAATGCCTTTTCTATACAAATGATGGCCTAAAGAATTCTTGAGCAAAGTCACAAATTATTAACATTTTACAATTTAGACGCTTTTTACATAAGCGCCGACCACTTTTTGCAAAATTATAGTTATTTTTAATTTCAGTTGATTGCGTGCAGATCTTTAGCGTTTTTTGCTGTACTTCTTCATCCACTTTCAAAATGTCAACTTTGGCGTTCTTTCATTTTCTTCTGCTATCTTGCTCACGTTCCTTTATCCAACAATTTTTTTAGAGCATTTTAAAAATTTCTTTGGCTTGTCACGTAACAAGTTTTTCGCAAAATTAGTTTTACTTGTACAACGCGAAGTGAGATTTTCACTTTTTAAATGCTTATTAACTTAATGGTACATTGAAATGAAGTATTTGTAAAAACTTTATTTCTGAATTCATTCCTTCTTCGCCAAAAGTTACACGCAAATAAATTGCAAATGCTTGGATCTCGTACAATTCATATTCTATTACAATTTCGATACAGGCTTGCCGTGTCCCATTAAATTCTTATGGCTTGGGGCTTTACTAAACTTGTCTCGGTCTGGTTGCTGTACAGGTTAGGCTTTCAAAGTATTGCACAATCTTGCTCATCATAATTTATATTAGAATAAACACCAAAGTAATTTTTTTGAATTTTTCCTTAGACCCCTTTGAAAGTTGAAATTGTAGTGTACATGTATGGAATTGAGATATAGTTTTTTGTCCATAAAATCCACAATTTTTAAGCAAACCCCGTGCAATCTTGAGTTTGCTTTTTTTCCTCAATGACAGAATTTTTTGTAGGTGATATTGCACAGTTGTGTCCGGTCCATGGTTACGAAATTTTCAACATGGACTTCCGACTTATATATAAAAACTTGGTCATTTAAATTATTCATGGGCAGAGTTTTCTCCTGGAATATACAATTAAAATCTATCATTATTTTGTTTGGAGTTAAACTTAAACACATGGCACCAATCGAAGAGTCCGTCTATCAAACAAACTTCTGTTTCCAGCATCTTGGTCGCTAATTGTGGCTTTGACTTTTATGCGCCAAGCAGATGCAATACGGCAGTACGTTGAAAAAACTGAGAGCTAAGTAGATTTTGCTGTAACGGATACGTCGACGGTGAAGTACTGTATCTGCTTAGCGCATTAGTCCGATATCAAACGCTTTGGAAATATTTTCTAATAATATTGGTTTCAATTCCTCCAATATCTTCGAATCCATCTATTAAATCATTCGCTTTATTGTATGTTAAATCAGATTTTATTACTATTTCATCAAAGATTATAACGCAAAGACTTTCGATATTCGGCATATTGTTGGCAATGTTTCTTAAATTTTTACAGAAGTTCATGTCGAACCATGGTGCAACATATCTAATGGGTCGCCATCTTGGAAGCGAAGTCTTAAATCATCGCGCATGAAATTGGGCATTCCCAAACCGATCCGTCACTAGGTGGAGAAACCCTTAAATCCTCTTCTGGACGCAACCACGGGATACCTCCAGAAGGAGTTTGTTTTTGCAAGCAAATGTACTATTAGAAGCACGAAATTATCAAGTGGATTATCATTTCACTATAAAAACTATTAATAAGAAGAGAGTTTTACCTTCAATTTAATGGGGCATAGGTATAGTCAAATTCAAGTATGACTCAAATTTAGTTGAAGCTTTTTGACGTAGTTTTAATTGCTCTATTCTGGGGCAGCTTGTCATCGTGACTACTGACAATTGTTGTAGTCCAATTCCACTTGTTCCTATAAGTTGCAATAGTCATTGCAGCGGTCCCCACAAGCAAGCTGGGAATAGCACCATAAGTCATACTTAACTTTGACTATGACTATGCGCCAATTAGTTTAATCTTCTAAAGCTCAGAATATTGACTGAACGATGGCTTCCGAATACTAAGTGGTTCTTTTCTTCGTTGGTGTATGTTTTTATCTATCGACAGTTTTGGAGGGTTGTTGTTACTTATGATAGTGGAAGTTTGAATAAGTCCCCGAAATTCTAGTTAAAGAACTAGAATGTTTGATAACAAGTTCGCCAGTTGACTGCAGGGCACATAGGTATGTGTGTGTTCGCGGAGAGAATATACCCTGCAAAACACGATGGAGTATCAGAGTACTCCAATAGTTATCCTCGTTCATATAAAAAAAAGGTGGTCAAATATACATGGCGATGTGCGCCGATTGGATCACCTAAACCATCTCGGAGTACTTCCTTACTTTGATAATGAGTAGTCTATGGAGCACCTACGTAAGAGTAATTTTAAAATTCTGGCTGTACTTTGAGGATCACCTACTCCCTCTCTAGCTTTGGTGTCAACTAATCCATGGAGTAATCTTTTGGAAACATCTTGAAAGAACTTTCACGTATGTGTTCTACAGAGTATTCAGAAACAAAAAAATGTATTACTCCGAGATGGATAGGTGATCCAATTCCCGGACATCGCCATGTTAATTGGGCCACCTTTTTTATATGAATGACGCCTCTTATTCATTTAGGCCCGGTTTTTCAGTCCTTGGTTAAGCTCAGTTTAAACTAAGTTTGCTTAAACTCGGCATAAATTTAAACTCCAGTTAAACTGCAGAGCGGTTTTTCAGTAAGAGTTTAAGGCCACTTTTAAGATTTGCTTTTTATACGGCAACATTGGTTTTTTCTTTATCTAGATACGGCAACAGATAATATTTGTATACATATTCAACGCCATTGCTTCTCCTCAGTATTGTAATAGTTAGCATTTCGCCAATTTCTGCATCACTATAATCACTTCCGTCAGATGATATATCCAGTATTTAATTAAATATAAAAATATCGTCCTTTCTTAATTGCGTTCAGCTTATTGTTTCACAACCAAAACCATCAAATATGCAAAACAGCTGACAGGTTAACTAGAGTTTAACCCTGCCGAATTGACCGCTTAAACTACGTTTAAACTTCGTTTAAAGTTGACTGAAAAACTGCGCAACAAGTTTAAGCTTAGTTTAACTGACAAATTGAGTTAAACTTGTACTGAAAAACCGGGCCTTAGTCGCTTTAACCAAGCGCAGCTAAAATTGCTTTAGCAACCAACCACAAATGGGGTTGGAAAACCAGCTTATGTGATTCATAAAATTCACATTGGCTCTTATGACCCCAGTAGCTTTTGCTTACCGAGTGACAAGCTCCTACCCGAGTTGTACACCATCATATGTGTCCACACTTTTTCTTTTGTTTCCTTAGTTCCCCACTCACCAATTGATAGCATGCGATGTTTTGCGTTGTTCTTATTATCATTCGATGCTCTTTGATTGAACGGTCGAACGACTGAAAGAAGTGAGCAACCAAGTTCACTTTTGAAAAAAGAACAAGTTTTCATAATGGCCATGTGTGGGATCGGCACTTCGAGGAAGGAGCAAGGTCGACCAAGTTCCTGAATTTAGGTAAGTTTTTCCATGAAATGTTTACAAAAAGTGATTTGTGTGAATGCGAAAGTTCATACCCTGCAAAAAATGCGATTAGTCTAGGATGCGTCCGGTCAAAGTCGCAAAGTAGGATGCGACTAATGCCAGTTCTGATCCCTTTATAGTGTTTTAGGGCATTAGGGATGTGCTCATAAAATTGTTTTAGGTAAATTTTTGCCAATTTTGAGAGTTTATGGTAGTGTGTATTAGCGGTATTTAAGGAAATTATGAGTATTAAGGATTGTGGGTTTAATTGGAAAATTATTAAGTTTTGATTTTTCAAATAATAAAATAAATAATAAATATTAGATTTAATGATTTTTGATTTTTTTATTATTGTTTACGTTTTTTCATTATTTATTATTTGTATTTTTAATTTTTTTATATAATGCATTTTATTGCATTTGAGTAAATTTTTTTTAATTACCTACGTGGTTTATTTCAGCATGTGAATATGCTACTACCAGCGCGTCCAAAAATGTATAGGAAGTGCTGCGTGCCATACTGCCCATTTGATGAGAGCACCAAAAAGTTCTCCTTCCCCAAGGAGGAGGCTGCTTTCAACTCGTGGGCAACGGTATGCCATTTAAATGTTCTTTTTAATGATAATAGAAGATTATTATGTATTTGCGTTCGTCACTTTGACAAGAATCATATTTCCAATAGCCGCTTTTGAAAGGTGATTTTCCTATAAATCATTTCGAAGTATACGATTTCAGCAGGTTTGCAAGCTTTTCATTTATGTGCATGTTCTCTGATGGTATCCTCTTCCCAACTGCATATTGGCATATTAACCAAAAACTTAGGAACTTAATTCTGGGAAAGATTCACGTTCCTTACCGCAATGCCAACGACGAATTTACGAAGAGAGATAAACTTTCGGGCTCTCTATAGATATGAGCATGGCGCTGGCTCCGCTGTCTGTTATATTTCCGATAATAGGATAATATTACAGGGATGCTATGGAAATGATTAGACAATGAAAAAAAACGAAAGCCATGTAACGCCTTAACCGATTTCAATTCATATGAACAATTTCAAACATTTCCATACAGAATACATTTTTATTGCAGGAAATTAAAGCAATGGAGATGAACTCATCAATCATAGTTTGGCAGGTCTTGTCAGTGATATTTTTTCTCTACGCCTAAAGATATGCCGAGTTCAGTATTCTCCAACATTTACCAGTATTAATAGAAAACAGACCAAACTAGCAAAAAATGTCAAAACATATGTACCAAAACCGAAAACACATCTACGAGTACATAGTGAAGGAATACATACCCTGCAAAAAATTGTGTGACTGATGTCTAAAGAGAGCGGGCCGCGATTAATCTCTTTAGTCTGCAGTTGGCTATAATTGAAAATACATAAGTCAATTTTAGTTATTGTAACATACTTATGGGAGTTAAAAGTACCCGTTTGGATAGAAAGTGGATTAGTCCTTTCGTACCCGTTCGGGTATAAATTGGTACAACTGGTCTCTCCATAGGACATGTTCAAACAAATGTGAACAGTTCAAGCCATACAAAGTGATCAAAACTGGCATTAATCGGGTCCTCCTTTGCGACTCATCCCGGATGCGTCCTAGCGGCGTAGCGCATTTTTTGCAGGGTAACTTCATATAGGCATACACATAACATAGATATATACAGAAGTGCATCAACCTATTTGAGTTTGTATGTAAAGTAAACATTAGACGATTGAGATTATTTCCCATGTGGGACTCCCAAAGGATAGAAACATAAACCTAATATCGTCGTTGACACCGCAAAACCGCATAAGTGATATCTCACTTTGGCTGTTTTTCTATTACAAATTGTTTAATTTAAAAATAATGACTCTGTGGCTAAAGTTCCTATCAAGACCGATTCTTTTAATTGTTTTCCAAACCAAAATGAAGATCTTGATTTCAGGGGCTTATACAAGTTTTTGACACCAATGTAGCTTACGGGGGTTTGCATTTGTGCATTACGCGGTTTTGCAGTGTCGCCGACGATATATAGCCATAGTTTTTGTCATTGTATGTACCTACTACATGTATGTATGGAAGTGTGATTCTTGATTTGAGTGGAGCTTGTTTGTGAACCACCGTAGATCTTTGCTGTCATTAATTGTCATAGTTTCATTTTCGTTGAATTAAGAAAAAAGTTCCACAGGCTTTATATGCTTATAAGGAAGCGTAAACAGCTGCTGCAATCGAATTGAGTTAGTGCCCTCCAATGGGGATGTGCCTAAAAGGTGTGGGTTATTTCTATATAAACACATTTTGGTTGGACTATCAATTTGTCTTGTAATCCTTTAATTTATTCCCACAAATCGTCTGAACCCAATAATGTTGACTTCGAAGAGCATGTGGTGATGTTGAGGAATTTTTGCTGAGACACTTTTCATGGTCAAAGTACACCCCAGGGTTGCCCATTGCTAATGGGACTATCCAGTTTGGTTAAACTGTGTCTAAATTATTTTTCTGTTTACTTGTCTTACGATTTGACCCATTGAATTTCGGTATGAAAACAAGGAAGAACTCTGTTGGGGTCTTATTTTGTGGAATAAAGTTCCAAAATAGGTAGCACCCTAATGTTTCCTTGGTATACATGGCTAATGAGATTAACCGCATTTAACATTTTACCCAGATCTACAAAAGCCGCCTATCCGATTCATCAATATCGTAAGTCTGTAGTGAGTCGACGAGCAACAGTAAACCGTAAAATTCACCTTTAAGATGCGCATCGAGATATTCTTTAGAAAGAGTTAGCTCCTAATAAAATATATACCTGTAGTGGCATTCGCTAACTTATAATGATGCAATTTTTCGATAGTTTACCTAATTAACTAATTTTGTCAAGTGCTATTCACTAACTTAGCTATAACGATTCTGGCTTAAGATTCCTCATCCCGCGACAAAACGTACGCCAAGTACTTAAATCCCATTTCATTTATAATAATAATATTATTTTCATTTTCGCTAACAACTTCAAATGATTTGTTGTTTATTTACCGACACAATAAACGAATATCGATAAAAAAATGGTTAGTGAAAGCCGAAATCGTTATAGCCATCGGTTAGGTAAAATATCGATTGCGAATGTCATAAAAGAAATTAATGTATTCCACTGCTGAACTTAGTATGGTAATAAGATTTTTCCAAAAACGATGTAAAAGTCACCAGTAATTTTTGTTCTCACAAATACAAAGTTCCATATTTTCGTGTGAATGTTATTAATTTGAAGATTTGACGAAGATTTGACAACCAATCATTCTAAAAAATGTGAAAGGATAACAAGCAACTCAATTTTGAGAAAGAGAATATGCACTGATTGAACTTTTCTTCTTAACTAACAGACTGATAACCCAAATCAAAAGATAACCAACACGTCCAATTAACTACTAGTGCTTATGAATTCTCGCTAAGTCCAGGAGGAGTCTACGACGCAGGATACAGTCGAACAGATAAGCAAAAGAAAAAAATCTATATATGCTTATTTGACAAATTTGTTTGATTTCTGCTCTAAAGTCATGGGTTAGCTCCACTTGAATCTCATAAATAAGAAAGTTAACAATATTAGTGTAAGCGAAGGACAAACACATTGTATGGTGATCGTCAAAGTACTCCGAGGATTTCCATAGTCATTGAAATTCGACTCGGGGCACTTGGCGCTGATCGAAATTAAAAGGGAACAGTTTCCAACTGCAGACAAGATGTCACCGAGGTTCCAGCACTAAGACAGAACTTCTAAGCAAGGTGTATTTCATACCTAAACTTATATTTTTTTAATTAGTATTAGAAGAGGTTTTCTTTTGAGTACCGCTGTAATACTGCGATGAGTCCAAAATACACGTTTTTGAAAAAATTAAAGTGTTAAATCCAGAGACATAGCAGTTATAAGTTTTATCGGGTAAACGTTGCTTCATAACTCTTATTCGATGAAGAAAAAAATTTATTTGTCAACGTTTATTTTTTGCGTTGCTGGATAACTGTTATGGATGAGAAATATTTTTTTTTCGTTGCCAAAACAAATTTGAATTTGAAATAAATTTTGTTATTTCCTTCATAACAGTTTCTGGATGATAAATATTAGTATTCACACACACGCCTCGTTGCACTTGCTTTTACCTTAGCCTTGAAGGTGGCGTCCCATATGCTCCCACTGCTCATACATTTCTTGCTGCACCTGTTTCGTCGTTTGACACTGGAGGCATGCCGTCCATTTATCACAACGTGGTAGAAGATCGATCGGAGGACATCTATGTTGCCTGTTGGATCTTTGTGAATAATCCTGCTAGTGGATATGATCATGTTTCGGGCACCGGCGAGGTCGATCTTATGAGAAAGTCCCATCGTAGAAACTGAACTTGGCGAGTTTAGGGCCAAACACACCCTCTTTACCACCCATAGTGTTCAGTTTAGTCGGATTAAATTTGTATAGCCCTTTTCCAAAACTATATACTTATGCTGTACTCAGGAAACCCAAGAATCTTCTGTAAAAATTGCAGGCTGCATGTCTGTCCCTCTATCGTAAAACACACAGCCATACATATCTACCACGTTGTGATAGATGCGTCGAAGTTATAGTTGTTCGAATGCAATACAAAAACCTAACAGCCAAGATTAGTACCCGTCTCTGTACGACAAAATAAGTGCAGCAAAATATGAGTGAGCAGTGGGAGCATATAGCGGCTGGTGTGGTGTTGGCGGTAGTGTTGCTGGTTTGAAATGTTTTTTTTTTTTTCAAGAATGTGTTCGCCCCTCAGCAGTTGTTTCGCAAACTCTCCGAGTGTATTTCTTCCAATTTGTGGTAAAAAGTAGAAGCAGTCACAAATTGAAAGCAGAACTCATCCGTAAAATCTTTCTTCTTCTGCTTTAAATGGTCATCTAACCGCCTGGGCGATTTTGACCGTCCAACATAGCTCGCCAGTCGTTTCTTCGTTGCGCCAACTGGCGCCAATTGGAAACACCGCGGGATCGCAAATCGGTCTCCACTTGGTCCTTCCATCGGAGTGGTGGTCTCCCTCTTCCTCTGCTTCCACCGGCGGGTGCCGATAAGAACACCTTCTGGGCTGGAGCATCTTCGCTCAATCGCACTACGTGGCCTAGCCAGCGAAGCCGCTGTGTTTTAATTCGCTGAACTATGTCGGCGTCTGCGTAAAGTTCATACAGCTCATCATTAAATCTTCTTCGGTACTCGCCGTCGCCAACGCGTAGAGGTCCACAAATCTTTCGAAGAACCTTTCTCTCGAATACTCCCAGAGCCGCCTCATCAGATGTTGTTAGTGTCCACGCTTCTGCACCATATAGCAGGACGGGAGCGATGAGTGACTTATAGAGTGTTATTTTCGTTCGTCGAGAGAGGATTTTACTTTTCAATGGCCTACTCAGTCCGAAGTAGCATTTGTTTGCAAGAGTGATTCTTCGTCGGATTTCGAGGCTAACATTATTGTTGGTGTTAATGCTGGTTCCCAGGTAAACGAAGTCCTTTACTATTTCGAAATTATTGCTGCCAACAGTGGCTTGGTTGCCAAGGCGCGAATGCGCTGACTCTTTGCATGATGACAGAAGGTACTTCGTTTTGCCCTCGTTCACCACCAATCCCATTTTCTCCGCTTCTTTTTCTAATTTGGAGTAAGCAGAAGTTACGGCGCGGTTGTTAAGGCCAATGATATCAATATCGTCAGCATATGCCAACAGTTGCACGCTTTTATAAAATATTGTTCCAGCGCGGTTAAGTTCTGCAGCTTGTATTATTTTCTCCAGCATTAAATTAAAGAAATCGCACGATAGGGGGTCACCCTGTCTGAAACCTCGTTTAGTTTCGAACGGCTCGGAGAGGTACTTCCCAATTCTGACCGAGCTGGCGGTGTTGCTCAAGGTCATTTTGCATAGCCGTATAAGTTTTGCGGGGAAACCAAATTCAGACATAGCGGAATATAGGCAGCTCCTTTTCGTGCTATCGAAAGCGGCTTTAAAATCAACAAAGAGATGATGTGTGTCGATTCTCTTTTCAAGGGTTTTTTCCAAGATTTGGCGTGTTGTAAAAATTTGGTCGATGGTAGATTTACCAGGTCTGAAGCCACACTGATAAGGTCCAATCAGTCTGTTCGCATCAGGCTTCAGTCTTTCGCACAATACGCTTGATAGGACCTTATATGCGATATTCAAAAGGCTGATTCCGCGATAGTTGGCGCAGTTTGCAGGATCGCCCTTCTTGTGGATTGGGCAGAGAACACTTAGATTCCAATCTTCAGGCATGCATTCATCCGACCATATTCTGCATAGAAGCTGATGCATGCGCCTTACCAGCTCCTCGCCTCCGTGTTTGAATAGCTCAGCAGGCAAACCATCAGCGCCAGCTGCTTTATTGTTTTTCAATCGGGATATTGCTATTCGCACCTCATTATAGTCGGGTTGTGGAACGTCAACTCCATCATCTTCGATTGTGGGCTCGGGTTCGGCATCTTCTCTGGTTTCTTGCTCAGTTTCTCCATTTAAAAGGGCAGAGAAGTGATCCCTCCATATTCTGAGTGCTCTCTGAACATCGGCCACCAGGTCGCCGTTCTCATTCTTACAGGAGTTTGCCCCGGGTTTAAAACCTTCTGTCATTCGCCGAATTTTTTGATAGAATTTTCGGGCATTATTCCCTTTGGCCAGCATCTCAAGCTCCTTTATTTCACGCTTTTCTGCCTCTCTATTTTTCGCCCGGAAAAAGCCGCCTCGCTTCCCTCTTCAACTCGCGGTAGTGTTCACATACACACACATCCGTAAAATCTTTACTTACTTTTAATTTAGTGAGAGCATATCTCGGAAGCACTCCGTACCACATGAGAAGACCTTATGGATACTGGCGATTTCGAAAAAAAAGAAGAAGAGTGCCGCGTTGCAACGCAAAGGGATGCTGACTACAGGGCCACGCTAAGAGCGAATGCAACGAGGAGTGTGTGTGAATGCTCCTATTTATCATCTCGAAACTATTATGAAGGAAATCAAATTTTTTTGCCAACGAAAAAAATAACTTGAAAATTTTGTGAAATAAAGCATACGTTTTCTTCATGATTTGAAACAACATCCTAAACAAATGTGATAAAGTTCTATTTGTGGTTTTATTCACATTGAATCGAATAATCGTCATCATCGATAATTGTTTTTTATTTCCAAACCTCGACGGTAAGCTAAGATGTAAGTTCCTGAATTCATTGTTTCTGAGGTACAAATGATGGACACTAGCAACATCTGATGAGGACGCTCAGGCAGTATTCGAGAGAAGGATTCTCATTTTACTTTTAAAACTACACTTTTTATTGAGGGGCGTGGCGAAGCCTAGCACAACCACGTACATCTATTAAACATGTAAGCACCAACTCTTTGTGAACAAAAACCCCAATTGCTTGTGGATGAAATAGTTTATGTTGGTATTACTATTTAGCTTAAGCATGCTCAACAAACTTATTGCTTACTGCGTTAAGTTGGTACATAAATCGCAATACATAAACTCGTATATTTTGAAAAGTTTAACAAGAATCTTCAGTTGCTATATTAAAAAAAGAGAAGAAAAATGCAAACAAAACAAGTAAGGAAGTCTAAGTTCGGGTGGAACCGAACCTAGTGGTGATCTATTATGGCATCCCAATTCACGCAGGTCTATTTTAACACTTTGAGTACGTATTTGCGTTCAAATAGACAGCCGGACAGACAGAAAGACGTTCCGAAAGACGGACATGGCTACATCGACCCAGCTTATCCTCCTGATCATTTCAGTATACGTACAAACATTTCATGTTCATAAAAGGTATGAAAATCAAAAAAGATATATAACTTCGCTTTTACTTTTTATCTTAAACGTTTTGATTAACATTAATAAATATATATCTCGATTCGTTTATGCCGAATAAAGTAATATACCTTGTGTGCGTAACAAAAATAGATATAAAAAAGGGTGTCTTTTATAGGCGCCAAAGAACTCAACCGATCTTTATGAAATTTTCACAATATATACTTGGGTTCACTGGGTACAGCATAGACAATATATAGTTTTGGAAAAGTAGGCGGAGCCACGCCCCCAGGCTACATAAAGTTTCAATTCGTCATAACTCCGAACTTTTTTGGTCAAAATTAATGAAATTTGGATATATGTGTCACTTAGTAAATATCTAAATAATTTTTTAAAAGTGGGCGATGGCACGCCCACATATTTTTTGGGTTGTTTTGCTTTTGAACTTTCACGATATGTTCAGTAGTTTGCTGGGCACGACAAAGTCTGCATATAGCTTTTGGAAAGCCCCAGTTCGGTATTGTTAGGAGTTTATTTGGTTCAAGTTAATGACATTTTATATATAGATGTGTTCTATGTATCAAAACGTCAAAACAACGTATACCGGGTTTGCTATTATAAAATGGAGAAAGCAAACAACGAATTTCAGCATTCTTTTGTAAGACTGAGATACTAGTTTGCATTCAAATAGACAGACGGACAGACAGACAGACGGACGGAGAGACGGGCATGGCTAAATCGCCACCGCTCATCGTGCTGATCATTTAAGTGAAATTTTCTCTTCTTCTTCTCATACTTAGATACATTTAATGTTTATGAAAGATATGAAAATCAAAAAAGATGTATAACTTCGCTATTGCAGTGGGCTATTAATACGTGCCCGAATATTTTGCTTGTGTGTTTCCCGATTTGGCTAATTTTTGGCAGGAGTATAATACATACTACTAAGAAGCAGCTGACCAATTTTCATTGAAATATCAATATTGAATTATAAGCGATTGCCTTTGAAAATAGCAGAAATTGTATGCTGAAGTGGGCGGCGCCACGCCTACTTATTCAAAATTGACAAAATTTTTTGCGGCCGAGTTTTTCTTGAAAAGCTTATTATGTGTGCAAAATCTGATTGATATAACTTGCTTAATTGTACAAATATCGCTTTTTAAATTTTACAAAAAATTTTTCATAACTATGTTCAAAAACTGGGCGTGGACATTAACCGATCTCGCCCAATTTTACAACAAACAGGTACCTTTATATATGTAGAACATTATCACCAAATTTCGTTTCGACAAGTCAATTTTTGGCGGAGTTATGGCATAAATAGTTTTGTGGAATAGTCCACTATAAAAGGGGTGGGGCCACGCCCATTTTCGAAAATTTTAAGTTTTTGGATTTCTTTGTGTACGGAAACTTTAAAAGTGAAATATAAATGATGTAAAGCTACTTTACGCAAAGTTATTGCCTATTTAATATATCTACGATCCTCTTCAAAATCTTTCATATAAAAGTGGGCGTGGACCTTAACCGATCCCGCCCATTTTTTCCTGGAACATTCCTTGCATACCTGATATCTTGAACGGTTTTTGATTTATGATTAATATTATTTCTAAATTTGACTTAATCAAAAGTGAGCGGTGCCACAAAGAAATCCCATTTTCAAAAATTTCTTGAAAACTTTATTTTATGCCTCAATCTTCATGTATTCACCAAATTTTATCCTTATAGGTGTATTATGTACTGAGTATTCATTTTTTTTGTGTTTTCAAAAATATTCTATATATAAAAAGTGGGCGTGGCTATCATCCGATTTCGCCCATTTTAAATAGCGCTCGGAGATGAGTGCCAAGGAACCCGCATACCAAATTTCATTAAGATATCTCAAAATTTACTCAAGTTATCGTGTTCACAGACGGACGGACGGACGGACATGGCTTAATCAATTTCTCTTTTCGTCCTGAACATTTTGATATATATAAGTCAATATCTATCTCGATCCGTTAATGCCGTTACGTACTGCCGTTACGCGACTAAAGTTAATATACTCGTACCTTGTGTGCGTAGCACTACTAGGTATAAAAATCGAAATAGTCCCTTCAAGTACTCTATGAACAAATGTGTACGTATGTATGGATGTGTGTAACACTGTTTGTGGTTATCAAAATCAACTATATCAATAAATAAAATAATGAAATTATTGACTATGTAATTTGCTATATAAAACTGGTTGCACCGTTATGGAAGTATTGTATGCTGTTTCATGTTTTAACGACTGGAATAACTCCAAAATGTAAACGAAACCAATCCAAAACCCCTTTAGAATCCAGTGCATTAGCATCGAATTTATCACAATTACTAACGGTAATGGTATGGGATCACATGTTTCAAAGTCACCAACTTCTCATCAAACCCCTTCTGTTTTCATTGGTTAATAACTCGAAGTTTGAAGTTTTTCTTGTTGTTTTGCGGAATCGCAATCAGTTGTTTTCACTTTACAATGAAATGTCAAAATGCCCATTTGGCACAGAGCCTGACATATGAATTTACCTACGCCTGCTATATATCACTTTTCTTGAAGAAAGCCACAGTTGCATTGTGCTAGTCAAAAACTTTGGAATAGGAGTAGAAACATCTTTGGATAAACGAAATTTTTGTATATTGAAATAAAAAGTGTATAAACACGTGTGAAAAAGGCCATGACATTTTAATATAGTAAAATAGACAGGTTGTTATTATCGTGTAGAGCAATTCATCAAAACTTGTAAGGCCTAGTCAATTTTGGGGTTTGAATATAATGCCCTAACAGTTCATTTTTTATTTATCAAATATTCTGGAAAATGTATACATATGTATGCATACGTATTTATTATTTCAATAGATGGCATGAAAACATTTGTCTTTACAATTTTCCCCAATGTTTCTCTTGAAATGTAATTAATTTCATATTTAGTAGAAGAAAAGAAATACTTAGATCCATATATTGAGATCATTGTGTGTATTAAACAAATGGAAGCTTTAATAGGTAGCTAATGGAGTCAATAGGTACTTACCATAGTAAAATTTGAAAAGACATTACTAAATAAAAACCAAAATAATATTCACCACGCCCTAGAGTTCCACTTGAACAACTGATACAGTGTTGAGCAAAACTAGGAGCCCATTAAAGGCTTGAAGATACATATAATACACATTCAATTGTACCGAGGGTAAACGAAAACAAAAATTAACTATATCAAATCGAAATAAAGAAGTTGACGACTTTGCTTCGGTTCTAATCTATTTCATACACATTTTCCATTAAAGAATAATTTGTGTATCTTTTTGATTTCAATTAAATAATAACTAATTTACCACGTCCGCTTTTTTGCTGAACATTTTTAAAAATGGAATAATAGTTCAAGAACTCGATGCCGATAAACTGATCAAGCTGGCAAGGTAATTTTGAGACATTTTCTACTTTTTGATCGGATTCTTTGTACATAATTTTTTGGATGAGCTGGTAAACTACTTGTATTCATTCAAATACCTAATATATATTCTTCCTGAATAAAAATTACTAAACATAATAGAACTTGTACTTACGATTTCTTTGAGTAAAATGTTTTAAAGAGAATTTCGGTGTTTAAGTTTTGTCGCACACTGTATCTGTCTGTCAAATCCAATGTGTGCAAACGCGTTTGTATCATAAATAAATTATCAAAACATTAGTCAAATACGCAATGATATAATTTATTTACAGCAAGAGATTGTTTGGAAACGTCAAATAAATCACAAAGGTTATAAGTAGCTCTGCATCTTTGGAAAAATGTGTTGTTGCTAGACAATGAATGATGAAGTTAATATTCTTGAAGACCTTACAATGTAACATGTCCGCCGGAAAATAAGTGTCGAACATTTATGAAATTCATATATGCAGGTCAAATGAACAGCTTTGACATCATTCTTAATTCTTGCTTAGTACATATTTAAGGAGAAAGTCAAGAATCACACAAAATTACTAAAAGCGTTTGATTCAAATTATAAATACAATATTGTCGGTAAAAGCTGTTAACTCCATCCAGAAAATTAAGCGAAATCTACCAAATTTGTATATCGTCTGCAATGCGGTAGAAGCTGCTAAGTCCACTTTTGCATACTGTTGGAAAGGTGGGAGATTTCTGCACCTGGTGGTGCAAGAAAAATATGTGTTAAATGTGCAGAATCGCTGACGTACAAACTGCGTTACCTAATTACGTACCTATGTATGTGTGCATGAGGCACATGGTGAAATGAAAAATTTCCTTAATTTTCGGAATTTCTATTTTAGGGTCCTGTTTAGCAAAAAAATAGGACGTAGTCATATTTTGAATATGTTGCTTTACGCAAATTAAACTATTTATTTAGATAGACATATGAACATAAAAAATCAGCACGAATCACCTCTTTGCCTACCATAATAAACAGTATATGTGAATGCCCACAATGAGTTTCGCTTCTGGCATCTGTTGCTTAAAGCCCTAGCACAAAACCTGACATGCAAATATAACTGCAATAAACTTACAAATGTATTAATATCTACATATACATATTTATTTATGCATAGTAGCTTTAAAATAAGTAAATATTTATATATGGCTTCATTTATTCACAAAAATTGTATTTAATTATTCGCAGAACAGCATTCTAATATTATTGAAATAATAAAGAACAATTATTCAAACCCCATTAACCAATTAAATGCCAACTATTCGAATAATAAGTATTCGAATAGTTAAACAAATATCACAATTGCTTATGCACAGATTTCTACACGCAACCTTACATACATACATATGTACAAACAAAGCGTGCATGCCCATAAGTACAAGGGATGAAAATATTGAATTTCGCTTTCTAAATCTCTTGCAGTTCAATAGAACTATTCGAATACCATTATTCGAACAATACTATTCGAATAAACGAATAAATAATTCGAATAAATATTATTCGAATTTTTTGTACCCGTCGAATAAAAATATTATTTATTCGAATAATTTTTATTCGAATAGTCCCATGCCTAATTGCAAGTAAGGATGGGACATCAAAGACCATAATGCGTATTCATGAAAAGTAAAAGGCCTTCGGCACATCAGAAGACAGCACTTTCCTTACATTTTTTATATAAAATGAGAGCTCAATTATTGTACGGCATGCAATTTAAAACAAAAATGGCCCCTGAGTAAATGTTTTAATAAACCTAAACTAGCAGACCCAGAAAACATAGATCCCCCCTAAAATTGTAGCACCTTTCTACTCTCCACTTTCTATTACTCTGCCCTTATTCAGTTTACTCCACCGCTCCACTTACTCTTTCTAATTCTTTTAACATTCTTTTCCCCTTGCCCCAGCTTCCCCTGTCAGAGGGGGACTTTTACAGGTAATTTTAAAATATTTCTTATAGCAGAATTTTCAATAGCTTATCTTCGTAAAAAATTCGTTAGGAGAGTAAATGGTTTAAAAAAAATAAAGTGAGTAATACAGTGCTAGGCGGATGAGCTCCCACCTAACAAGTTTATTTAAATTTTTAAGCCGATATTCCACTATATATGAAGCTTTGAGTTTTATTTTGAAAAGTAAAATAATCATCAATCATAAAAAAAAATTATCATTATTTCCCGTCCCTGGTTTAGAAGATTTTGAAAGCATTTGACTTGAGCAACCACTATATACTTGAATTCTAGTACAAAGTAGGACGTCGACCATCCAAAAATTTCGAAATAATTGCAGCTTTGGCATAAAATAAACTTGGCTACAGATTGTCTGAATTACAAATCGAATAAACTTCTCCAACTTCCAAATCTTTATTGCTTCATTAATATTAGGTTTTAATTACTCATCAGTCGTCAAATGCTGATAATCATAGATAAATTTGAGGTGCGTGGGAGTAAAAGCAGAGGCAACATATTCAACGCGGGCTAATAGCTCTCATAATCATTAAAAAAACTCAATTGCTGTACTGATTTTATAAGCACATATTTCAGTTTTTGTAGGTTTTTGTAGTCGTCATAGGCGACATTGAACCTTTAGCCCAAAGTGAAACGAATTTTTGGCAAGCTTCTTATTATTGTCGCAGCTGCCATGAAGTAAGATCACTCTGCATGGAACCATTTAAATATGCGAAGAGAAATGACGGAATACTAGCTGACAGCAACGTAATTAAAAACTCGCCGCAATATTGGCGATTTTTTATGTTGCGAGGAGAAGTAGAACGCAGAACTTTCACTGGCCCGCCCGAACGACGTGGCAACGAGCAACATTGTAGCAGCAGGTTGGCTGGTGGTTTAACGGGAATGGTTAATTGTGCATGAAAAATGAAAGTTAAGTTATTAAGCTGCGTAGTTGTCGGAATGAAGTGTGATGAGCGAATAAATTAAATTTTGTAATAATAAATTTAACAAAATGGACTTGCTCATAAGCTCACACTTTTTATATGTGCTGTTGATTTATAATCGAATGTGTCAATACGCATCATCTCAACACGATGATATAATTATCTTTATGTGACAAAAATTGAATCGCGTCGATGCTGTGACAAAATGAGAAATTAAAACAAAAAAATATTTTAATGGCTTTCTAACGTTCTTAACCCTTTTCTGATGTGAAGTGCCTTATGCAGTTCCAAGCAAAAAAGCAAATGTTTCGATAATTTTAAAAGCGCATTAACGCAGCTCATTGCTGTTATTCTACCACAAAGCACATTTTTTTTTATTTGCCTCAAAAAGCGGGTTATTTTAAGCAAAAACAAAAGTGATTACCTGTACGATACAAAGTTTTCAAATTAAAATTCTTCTGCATTGTGTTACTTTTGCATGCAACAGTCTGCTGCAGTCACCAATCCATCTCTTAACCATTTTGGTCAATGAATGTCAGCGAAAGTATGGCTTAAGTGTACGCATGCTCACGTATGCCAGCAGCAGCAGCAGCCACAGCCGTGGCGCTACTACCAAGTGGCCAACCAACCAAACAGCCAACTAACCGACCTACCATGCAACGGTAATACCAACAGCACTATAACTCCCCTACACACAACAGCACGAGTGAAACAATCGCTTACAAGCGGCAAGGGAATGCGAGGAGAAGCGAACCTTACGATTACCTTGCTTCGTATAACTCGGCTAACTTCGCGCTTCTACAGCACGCTAACATAACAAAACCATTGTTGTCACTGATTTTATGGAATATAAAAACCAGCGGCAGTACAAAATTCATCCTGAGTTGCTCATCCGTCGTCAGCCTGTTGCTTTGGTCGCTACCAACTAACAGTACTTTGCTTGCATCATAAAATTTTACAACGTAACGGTTAATAAAGTAACGTGAAACGTTTTCTGTGTTGCTTCATTAAAGAAACAAACTTCAAAGAATGTAAAACAAATATTTTAGTGGCTTAAATAAAAATTTATTTTATTCAGGTAGTAGTGCCAGGCAATATTCGTGTTGAACTGAAGACGTTCCAACTATAAAAGTTTAGTTTCGACTTGAACTACCTAAATAAATTTATAAATTGGATTTTTGAAAAATCTAGTAAATTGTTTAAAAATTAATCTGTTTGGAAGTCGCATCTAGTTGTGTGACAGGTTCTTCCAGCATTCGCTCTCAATTGATGTTCTGAAACTCAATTGAAATAACGATTTGCTTAAAATTGTTTCAAAGTTTTTGTGTGTGAGAAAAACGAAATTAGAGCATCAAAGCAAACAAACCAACAACATCTAAAACGTGTTTGCCGTCGCTGTGAACTAAACGCATCCGTTAACCTGGAATATTCAAATTAACTAACTGTTCTTTCTTTATATATAAGAATTTGCATTGACAAGGAAAGTCCGTTCAGCAATTGCGTTGTTGTGCTGAGAAAAGAAAACAAAACCAGATTTTTCTGAAAGACGTGGCTGTATTGAAGGAATAACTGACTGCCTAAATTAAACTCCATAAAGTCAACGAAGTTAGGTTTGTATATTTTTTTGCAAATTTTACAGATTATCATTTCGTATAATATTGTTGAACATTTCTACTTTATGGGGGCGGTGCGCATTTAACAGTAAGTTGTATTTTATTCAATGCAGTAAAGATTAAAACGATGTCGCATCGGAACGTTTGCGATCTCCCTGAGATCGGCACTAATTTTCGAACGGTTCAAACCCTTTTAAACAGGCCCAACAATAATTGTTAACAGTGCATTCAAATTTTCTGGTAGACGAATTCGAAAAGTCACAGACTTATCACACAAACCTGATACGAACATACATTTTAAAGTATTTTATTAACTCGGCCTTTCCTTCAAAATTTACGGGAAAATATTGCACCAGCTTCAACGCTGAGTTCGATGTTTCCTGCAAGTTTTATATTACTATGTTGTTCAAAGTCTCTTTAATTCGCAAATATTTTTCAGTAAAAAGTATATTTTTTTAAATATTCACAATTCGAATATTTACTTTCCAATAAAAATGAGTATTTCAGATATTTGAATAGCGATTTTTGTTTGCTCCAAAAAACAAGCTCACAACCTAAAGTGTCTAGATTTCCCCAAAATATAACAACAAGGGAATTCACTCATCTTCGAAAAATGATCGAATTATCTTTTTAACTCAAAGTTGATTTGAAAATGTGTCAAAAATATATGATTTTAACCCCTCATTTGACGTTAACTCTGAGTTAGAAATATGGATTTTCCTCATACGAGTGGGCCTTAGTCTTTCGCATCCTTGTTGCTCTATTTTACCTGAGACTCTAATTCCTTCTTGGAGCATGTAATATAGGTCACGAATCTTGCTAAAAGGTTACTCTCTGTAAATGCCGCTTGCTTAGAGGTATACAATTGTAAATGGTGTTCCTATAGTATCGATAGTTTTAAAACAACATTATTATTATTTATGATACCCTCAACTGGTAATAGCATAATCGTCGATAGTTTGAATAACTTAGAAATATTTCAGTACTTACTTGTAATTTATTTTTCTGTTCTTACCGTATTTTAATTTTAAATATTTTGTAAGTTTCACGAGCTAAAAACTTTAATAGTTACTAAAGTGACAGTAGTTATTATTCAACTATTATGTTTACTTTTAATGTAAAAACGGAAAAAGCAACAAACAAAGGTAAATAGGCTACAGATTTAGTACAATTTCGAAAAAGGCCACGATTTCTCGGCATACTAATTCGTATATTCTTGCTTTTTAGGAAATCCAACCGAGAATTTTATTTGATTTCTTTATAAAAATGGAGACAGCAAAATATTTCATGCTTTAAAAAAGTCTCGTAGAGATAACCGACCTTACTAAGCTTCCGAGATTCGGCTTAATTTGTTTAGTAAAAAACTACCACATAAACTCCTGTGCCAAATGTTGCTCTACCACACACATTAATTTTTCGTTGAAATGTGAAAAAGTAGAAAGGCTGACATAGTCGCTTATCTTCAAACCATAATCAGTCAAACAAGTTTTTTTTTTTTACTGTAAGCTTGTCACAATATTAGTTAGGTTAGAAATTAATATTATGTCACGTTTAGGCCAATTATGAGCTCGAATGAATTGATAAGCAATCCAAGCATTCCAGATAAGCATCGATGGTGTGTACCCAAATCCAAATTAAAGGTTATTGACTCATACCACCTCAAAATAAATATGATGTAAACAATATGAATTTGATGTGGGATTGCGTACCCGATTTATCACAACTAAAAACGCTTAAATATGTAAAATACTTGAAAATTAGAATCTAGCCTTATCTAATATCTATTACCCTTCTGGAAATGACCTAATTACTATAATCATTTATCAATATTTCACACATAATTGCGTTTAAAAAAAAAAAAAACAGTAAACAAATATATTTTAAAATTTGAAATTTGTTTTATAAATCCAATGTAATCTTTTTTAATTTATTCTGCGTGGTTAATTTTTTGATCCTTTCAGTTCAAAAAAACAGAAAGCATTTCATTTAGCATTTAGGAGATGATTAGAAAACGCCCAGCGTAATTATATATTTGGCAACTCCTTTGACTAAGTTCACTTAAATATTTTTTCCACCTTCTTTAAATTATTTAAAACTGGCAAAGACCACAAATTAACAATCAAATAATAAAATTTACAGAAAATATTAAATTAAGTGACTGGCACTGAATAAGGTTATTAATTTTACAAGCTAATATTATTACATGCAATATATTTACGTCACTTTGAGTGTGAAAGCAAAGAACAATGCCAAACTTTTGTACATATGTAAGTGGCTGTAAACATCAATTGTGGAACTTAGCTTTCACTATTGCTATCAAGCATTTATGCATAGATACTGTTCCTGTAAATGCTGAATACAAGGAAAAACTTGATCGTTAGAGAAAATGTTTACAGCAGACTGTTTTCCAAATCAGGAAACTCTTTTCTATAATTCATGATAAGGAGCCAAATTTTGTTCCGCACATGAAAGTCTCCCGGCACTACTACAGACTATCTTTATCAATAACAAGGCCTTTCCAGAACCCTGTAGGTGGGACTTTGTACATTTTTGAATTTATTCAAAGCTTGGGTCCTGCTGTATATCTCTATGCTGACAATTCAGCAGGTTGTGCTTGTTAGGTTGGTAGAATTACCACGTTTATTGTACACAAGAACAAACAAAATATGTAAGAAGAAATACTGTCATTAATTACTTCTTAATGATTCATCAGCCAACTTGTCACCTTATCCCTAACTTACCTTTTAATATATTACCAAATGTTCTAGCAAACCTCACAACAAGTCTGCCTAATTTTTTTTTCAATTTCAATTGAAGGTTGAAGCTCCGTTTTTATAGAGTATCAAACAGCGAGTAGTCTTATCTTTACACATTGAGGCCAGGGACCCCCGATAATAATTATTTTGAAAGAAAAAAATCAAACGTTTCCCAGTGTCAGAGGAAAGTTTAAAAAATTGTAACGTGCTAAACGGAAATCTGATATGAAAACCTATATAAATTACATCTAATATTTTTTTAGTTTTATATTTGTAATCGAAAATAAAAGTTATTCCTCGAGCGATATTTTATCCTTCAATAAGAAAATATGTTTAAATTATTGGTCACCTATTTATGATAAATTTTTTGTCATTTCATCTGTAACCCCATGGGGGTTAGGGGGTTAGAATATGCCCGAGGAAGGTATGCCGGTCGTAAGAGGCGACTAAAATCCGCAAAGGGTAATTACGTGCAACTTAATGGTTCATCTACAAACAACAACAATCAATTACTTGTCAAAAAGACGCACCGGCTTTTTGAGTTTTTCGACCAAACAAATTTAAGGTGAAAACTTAATTTTTATTCTTGAATTGAAAGTTCTTCAATGAAAAGTTTTATTTTCGATCAAAAAAATTTAACTCTAAAAATTATCATTATCCTTAATCGAAAAAATAAAACTTGAATATGCTTATTATTGTTGATTTTTATTAAAAAAGAATCTGAAAATAATGATCAAATATCTAGTCCTATAATAAAACTCATAACAGTTACGGCCCCTTATTGAGGTTTTTCGAAAAGTAAGAAAGAGTTTTGGATACAGTGATTTTACAATCCCATTCGATATAAGTAATAAATAGTTGATTTTTAAAATATATAAAGGTGTATCACAATCACCCTATAGTTGAGCATACATACATATTTAAATACTATAAATATTTGCAAATATAGAAACGCTGGGATATGCAATCATTCAGAGGCAGTCGGAAGTATGCCAACAAAGTTGCGATAGGTATGGTTGTGCTACTGAAAATGTTTCATTAACTAAGAAGAAACAATGAAAGTCTTATTTTACTGCTAGTAAGAATGTGATAAACTTGCGAAATGGAAATATAGTAGAAGTGAAATATAAAATAACTTTAAATAAATTTTACTGCTCTTTACCACTCATGGTTCCTTTGAGTAATACCAGGGCTAGAACTTTATTTGCCATGCTTCGAAAAATGTTCAGACAATCTTCGTTTCATGTCAATTTAATCCGTGCTTATTGCTATAATTATGGCGCTATCTCAAGGGCTCTCGCAGAATTTAATTACATTTTTTGTTGTCTTGATCTGGACTTCGAACTCCCGAGATCATGTTTTGGTTCTTAATTTACTTCGTATTATGTTTAACTGGAAAGTATTTACTGGAATTAACCTAAGCTTAAGATTTGGATTTTCTCAAGCAGTTTCTCTGTTTGAGTACCGGCAAAGCATTCAACTAAGCTTCTGAAATGAGAGAGATTTGCCGATTATTAGTCCGGTACCGTCAGGTACTACACCGCCTACATGGGATTTGATATGACCACGTCGAAACTTCTAGGTCACTCATAAAGCAACTTATTTTTTGTAGCAGACACACTGATTTGTTCAGATCCTTAACTTTTTCTCTTCAAAATTTATAAACTTTATAAATAATACTTTTTCACGGAATTTTAGTCACCTCTAAAAATGCAATCTATTTTAGGTACCAGCAAGAGACAACCAAACACTTTCCACCAATTCAACATTCGTGATAGATTTGCAAAATTTGGTGCAAATGCGCCCCGCTGAGAGTTTTTCGTTTAGGTTAAATTTGATAAACAATTGCTGAGTCACTTTGACCTGCTAGTTCATATTATACACAGAGATGTTTCATTCTTTTATCGATTGTCTTACCTTTCTAAGAGTCCTGACATGCGTTTGACCTTTGTGACCTTAAATATACGTAGAAGATACAAATATTTATAGGAAACAAAACACCTCCACGCAGTCAAACACACTGGTTCAATACCAGAACGCCCAACCAGTAAGGCTGCTAACGTAGTTTCCATCATCTAAATCAGAATCATTTTAGCGAGCTCATTAATAAGTATGGACAGTGGGATAACTGCAATTCGAGCAGCGCATTTCACAGCTGGTTAGGAGCATAGAACACATCCCCGTAATGGATGCCTGTAGTAGGAGGCGACAAAATCTTACACAAAGGTTACAAGGGCTTCCGCGTTACAGTCGTTCTCGCGAGAGTTGGCCTTGTATCTGAGGGAGTACCGGAGCGTACCTGGTTCATTCCAGTAAAATGCTGATCTATCGCAGACGCTCCGCAAACCTTCGTAAAGTGTTTTTGCGAAATAGGGAAAATTCTATTTAATGGCTAAGAGCTATCTACAGAAATGTTATGAGGTTGAAACAATAACAAATAAAATAGAACAAACAATAAAAAGAAAAAATTGGAAAAGCTAGTGCAAAGGATAATAGGAAAATATAGTTGGTGTCGTGTGGGAACTCTCCACATTTCGGTCATACTTTGACCGTTATCGTATGTGTATGCTACTTCGTTTTATCTAGGTTTTGTAAAAGTCTAAGACAAACTTGAAAAATATTGTAGGGATGATTATCGATTAAGAAATTGTCGTTTTCGCAGCAAAAATTGAGGGACGGGTTTTACAAGAAAAAGGGGGCAGAATCTTGTGAATATTTTCCAACTTTATTTGGTACTTGAAACCCCTGCCACGTTTCGCTGCTTCCCGATACTCACATTAACCGAGCCCGATTTTAATCATTATATCTTCAAAGCCAGTTCAGATATGGAACTGAAAGACAGCGCTTTTTGCAGCACTCATTAGCATCCCGTTTGAAAACATATTTTGGGCTACCCTGGTCCACATATTGGTCGATAATTCCGAAACCGGTCAAGTTATCCAAATAACGGATATCTCAAATTTCAAGTTAGACGTATAGTAATGCTATGCAGTCAGTTCTGAGTGATGTGCGCCCAAATATACAGACAGACAGACAAAAATTCTGAAAACTGTTGCTTTGGATTATTTTGGCTCAATAATGATCCCTCCCGTGATTTTTATCGAATATCTGCAATGTAAAGACATCGCCCTGTTACAATTTCATTATAAGTAGACATGTTTAATTATTGAAGATTATTTCGATAGAACCTGATTTTAAGACGATAAATAAAATAAGACAGGCTTATAATGTAATACAATTACTGATTTTTGTTGGAACGATTTTCCGTCATCCCTTGTCAAGTTTGGTTTTGTGACAAACCGGTTTCGGCGTTCTGCCATTTTCAATGCCTAGTTTAGAAGATCAACACAGCAAAATACAATTACAATTTTTCAGGGATTTTCTAGATGTCTATTGTTGAAGTATTGGCCAAACCCCTGAACCATTGGTTTAGCATTGCATATAGTGCTGAGTTTAAATTTGAAATCAATCAACGGTTTAAGCACTTTATCAAATTTTTTAATGCTTAATTTTAATTCTTTCAATTTACTACTTCGCTTTTTCATTTTCTTCAGTTTTGATTGAAAGCCTGACTGAATAAGAACTCTAAAATCTTAAAATAGTTTTGAGACCAAACCTGAAAGTTTAAACGTTCTGCCGATAAGAGCAGAAATTAATTTATTTAATTTTATTTCTAATAGCTTTTTCTTCATTCTGTCGTGAATAGCTCAGAAGTTATAAACATTCGAAAATTTCAAATATGTTAGCTCCTATAGGACTTTACCTGAAATGAAAATTTCTTGACCGGCATATAACCTGCGTACCAAACTTCATGCAAATATCTCAATTCTGTCTCGATTTTTCTTATAAATGCTGGGTAAAATATAAAAGAAAACTATTCACTAAGCTCTCTTTAGATTAAGGATTTTAAAGCTAAAGTAAAAGTTTATTCCACATCCATACACATACACATCTCGGCTTAGCAATGTGCGGTCACTTTAAATTATGACCCGCCTTATGAGCTTTAAAATCAATATTTAAAAAATAATACAATATCGATACGAATGAAGTAAACTTTTTGCTTTTCCGTTTTTTGTTTCTCCCAACATAACAGTTAGATGAGGTCTTATTTGAGATTAGGGCGTATACGAGATAAAAGGTTGAATGCAATAACACCAAGACCCATATGATGATTTATATTCCATAGCCTGTTGTAATTAAGCCCATATCCATTCAAAGCTGGAAATAGGGCCAATATGAACTTATTATATTTGATTTTGTTGCACACCAGCGACATAAACAGACTCACATTTATACATCACACACAGGGATGCAAATTTATCCGATTTTTATGACACCGGGACTTTCGGATCTAATTGGGAGATATTTTTATGAAATTTTAAATATCATATGATATCACAAGATGTTGATATCAAATAAGAAATGAAAAAATGTCGATAGTGCGTTTTTATATTTAGTGGTGCTACGCACACAAGGTATGTTCACTTTAGTCGCGTAACGGTGTTATGTAACGTCATAAACGGATCGAGATAGATTTTGACTTATATGTATCAAAATGTTCAGGACAAAAAGAGAAATTGATTCAGCCATGTCCGTCCGTATGTCTGTTAGCAGGATTACTTGAGTAAATTTTGAGATATCTTAATGAAATTTGGTATGCGGGTTCCTTGGCAGTCATCTCCGAGCGCTTATAATGATTAAATTTGGTGTGTACATTGATCAAATTAAAATAAATTTTTCAAGAAGTTTTTTAAAATGGGTGTGGCACCGCCCACTTTTGATTAAGTCAAAATTAGAAATAATATTAATCATAAATCAAAAACTATTCAAGATATCGAAATGAAATTTAGTACACACATTTACATTAATACAAGGTATGTTCCGGAAAAAAATGGGCGAACTCGGTTAAGAACCTCGCCCACTTTTATACGAAAGATTTTCAAAAGGATCATAGATATATTTAATATGAAATAACTTTGCGTACAAATGCTTTATATCATTTATATTTCACTTTCAAAGTGTCCGTGAAAGAAAGTCGAAAAATATAAATATTTAAAAATGGGATACTCTTGCCAAAAATTAAGCAAATCGGATAACGCACAAGTAAAATATCCGGGCAAGTGTTAATACCCCACTGCAATAGGTAAGTTATATATCTTTTTTTTATTTTCATGCCTTTAATGAACATGAAACGTTTGTAAGTATGAGAAGAAGAAGAGATGGACCCTTCAATAAGTAAACTGAAATAATAAGGACGATGAGCTGAGTCAATTTAGCAATGTCCGTCTCTCCGTTCGTCTGTTTGTGTGTCCGTCTCTCTATTTTAGCGCAAATTTTTCAAACATAAAATATGCTCGTACATGTATTGGTATTTTTAAAAAATGGGACAGGTAACATCAAAAGTGGTTTGAAAAGGTATTTCAAAATGGGGTCGCCCCTTGGCAGTGGTTTGGCAAACTCTCTGAGTGTCGTTCTGCCATGGAAGGCTTCTCAGCAAAAATTCATCTCCTTTGTAGATGCCGTTCGAAGGCGGCAAAAATCTGTAGGTCACGCCAATTTGTAGGAAAAAATTCAAATTGGAAGGGAAGCTCGGTGCAAAAATCTCTCAGGAGGTCTATGATGATATACATGTTGTGCATCGCGCCATACATTTATATTTTTTTTTTTAAATTAATTTACCCGTCAAAACTCATGACAGAAGTGTTTTTATTGAAAACAATCAGCTGGCTTTATAATACCACCTGAAACGTATTAAAATAGACCTGCGTAAATTAGTATGCTATATTAGATCACTACTAGGTATATAATGTTCGGTTCCACCCGAACTTAGACTTTCTTACTAGTTATTATAGAAATTAGTAAAGCATTTATGATATTTAGCGTTTCTGAAAGCGTTTTAATGTCAAACTCTAATGATTTGATTTCTTTTATGAATTGGGCAAAGTATGAATTCGTAATTATTTGCTATTTTTCTCATTTCATGTTAGTTTGTATGAAGAGTATGAGTACTTTTAGGTGGTAAATCAAAAGCTCACCACACCCTGAGAAACAGTACTTCATAGACTATATGCAAAACAGCTGTGGCTTTACCCCCCGCTTAAATGGCTGCTGTAGCTTTTCTTGTAATCTAATAAAACAAAAGTTGCATTCAATGCTGAAATGCAGTAACACGACGGTAGTTCCGATTCAAACGACATTTTTGTTCTGCTGTCCTAAACTATAAAAAATGATTATGCTCTCCGAAACGCAAGTTCAGTCGTAAAAGGGTAAATTTTGTTTAAAACTATCTTACAAGCCAGTTATTGTTAAACCAACTTCTATCAAAAGCAACTGCAGCGAGTGAATAATAATAGGGGAGGAAAGCTTTATATTCCATCTTCTGTAAAAACAAACAGTCTCTTATCTTTTAGCCAAAGGTGAACTCCAAACTGAAAAGTCACAAACAATCTTTCACTTCCACTGGGAATGGGAAGGAGACACCTACGACAATCATTCACTAAAGGCAAAAGTCGGCAAATATTGGCATGTTTTAAAATACATACAGACATGTGTATATGTGTGAGTACATATGTGTGCATGATTATCCGTTTTTAAAACCACTTCACACCTTATAAATATACGAGTATAAGCTTCTGGGCAAAGCAAGAGTAAGGAAATGTATAGGTATATTGAAGGTGCAAATATGTAATATTTAAACCTATTTAGAATAATATGATGAATACATAAAGAAAACAGTAATCTAATTCCGGGCACTGAAATGGCTTAAACATATTTATTGCTGAAATATTTATCATGCGAACAGAAATGGTAGAGGAGAGATATGAAGAGATACATGGATGAAGCTTTAATACAACAAAATTTCTATTTGAAGAAAATTTAGTCTAAAGCTTTAAATTTTTATACAATCGTTTGGTCGTTTGTACTTCTAAAGAGTGCATATTCTCAATGATTAAAAAAAAATATATATGGTAGAAATTCCAAAAGTGCGACATAGCCTCTTCAGTCGGGCCCGTCTTGATATTTGTGTTTATTCTCTTTTCTATATGAAAAATGTTAAGTGTTAAGTTCTTTGCCCATTAATGAGATAAAACGTAACGAAAAAGGACTTGGAAGCAATATCGAACGGATATGAGTTGGACGTCCAATAGAAGTCCAATAACAAGCCGAACTGTCTAGGAATGAATTGTTGACATTTTCCAAATTAAAGAGAGAAAACTGAATGATTCTTCACCATTTTACTTTTTATTATTCTTGGCCTTTAGCTCATTTGTAGTTATAAATGTTTAGATATCTGTCCAACATTGGTTTCGATAGCAAATGACGTGTCTGATTCCTTTTTTATTCAATTTCACCACCTCGTCTTCTTAGCATTTATTTATTTTGTCATTTTATTTTTATACGAGGTGTGTTCAAAAAGTATCGCGAATTTTGTGTTTTTTCAAAAATTATTTATTTATTCATGAATATCTATTTTGTCCCCTTCAAAGTAATCCCCATGAGATATTATACACTTGTGCCAACGGTTTTTCCAATCTTCGAAGCACTTCAAAAAATCATTTTTTTGTATATTGTTCAGCTCCTCCTTCGATGCCGTCTTTCTTTCGTCAAGAGAAGCGTAACGTCGTCCTTTTATGGGCCTCTTCAGTTTAGGGAACAAGAAAAAGTCACAGGGGGCCAGATCTGGGGAATACGGTGGCTGCGGCATCATTAGTGTGTTGTTTTTGGCCAAAAAGTCGCGCACAAGCAACGATGCGTGAGCAGGGGCGTTATCGTGGTGCAAAAGCCAATTTTTGTTCTTCCACAAATCCGGGCGTTTCTGGCGGATTGCTTCGCGCAAATTGCGCATAACTTGCAGGTAATATTCCTTATTGACCGTTCTTCCCTGTGGCAAGAACTCATGATGCACCACGCCCCTGCAGTCGAAGAAAACTGTCAGCAAAACTTTCACATTCGACCGAACTTGGCGCGCTTTTTTCTGGAGCAAATTTGGGTCGTCGCGGACAGAGTTTAACATCTGATTAGCAATGTTCATGCGATGCTGTTTTTGGTCACAATTGAGCAATTTTGGTAAAAAAATAGGTAAAAATCGAAGACGATCCAAAACACGTGCAAGCAAAGCAGCTGTCAACAATTAACTGAACATTCAAAATGGCCGAGCTTGTCGGCATAAGTGAGAGACATGAGTACCAACATAACGCCACAAAAAATTCGAAATTCGAATATACGTAACCAGCGAAAATTCAAAATTTGCGATACTTTTTGAACACACCTCGTACATGTAGTTGCTGACCCGGCAAACTTCGTTCCGTCCAAAAAAGATTTTTTTATTGAGCTCATTTAAGAAATTCACGATCACACACGTATTTTTATAGATCAAACCACCGATTCTGTGTTCTTGATAAATTTTAAATATTATTAAATAGTCAAGAAAACTACAACAACTTCAAATTTCAATCTCAAGTTTGCATTGATTTCGTATAGCCTCCACGAAGCTTTGATAATCTGCGACAAATACTTTTAGAAACATGGAGAAAGTTTATATAGGGGATGCCATGCCACCTTTTCCGATAACTCCACCTACCTTGAACCCTTTTGTAGATATTACGCTTGAAAAATTAAGTTTGAATGGGAGATGTAACGCCTTCTTATCCAATAACTCCCAATTCTTTCCCGTGAGTATGGTATTGATATCGTAC
Source organism: Merzomyia westermanni (assembly GCA_949987695.1). Classification (NCBI taxonomy): domain Eukaryota; kingdom Metazoa; phylum Arthropoda; class Insecta; order Diptera; family Tephritidae; genus Merzomyia; species Merzomyia westermanni. The sequence continues at coordinate 2,108,280 of OX465288.1, forward strand.
ATCTCCAAACCAACTTTCAGATCCCTTCCATGAACCCTTTTAGATATATTCAGCCTGTAAAATCAAGTTTACACGGGAGGTGCCACGCTCCTTGAACAACCCCAAAATAAGAAATATCCAATTTGGTTCAGTTGTTTTCAAGTTTTAGCGTGACCAACAAACCACGATTCATTTATATATACATAGATTCATACCCTGCACGGAACTCAGTAGCTAGTGAGACAACTTTCTGATTCAGAAGTAGATCTAGAGTTCCAAATAGTAATTAGTTTAATAGTAACTAGATTTAAACCAGTTCAAAATCGGCATAAGGAATTTTGATACAAAGTTTTGTAATTTTTCTATAATATCAACTCATCTATATTATTTTAATTTATTTAATTTAATTTAATTTAATTTATTTAATCATTTTGTACAAGTAAGACTATTGTCTCTTAGAGTACATCAACATTTGGAAATAAAGATAATAAGTATATATATGTTAAAGTATGATTACAATACAGTAAATTACTTAATTATACAAGTTTTTTGAAAATGAGTTAAGACAACAAAAGAAAAGAGAAGAAAAATTATATAGATCGTACTAGACATGTATTTATGTATTGTATGCATGTTTTATATTAGATTGATTATCTAGATTAGTTTAATAGAACTAATATTAATAAAATGAAGTTGTGGGAACCAGTTATATACTTTTCCTTACTATTGCAAAAATTCAAATAATGCCAATTTAAAGCGTCTACTATTGCGTTCATTTTTTATTTTATTTGGTAATGAGTTCCAAAGTTTGATAGCACTAACAAAGAATGTTCTAGATGATGTGAGATATCTGTACCATGGAACTATAAGATTGCAAGTTCTGTCTGATCGAGAAAAACTTAGATTTCTAAAAAGATAATCAGGCTGCCTTCTATGAATTAGTTCATATAAGAAAACTAAATTGCGGTAATTAAGAAAATTCACAAGACTGCAATTAAGAATTTTGATGGAGAACTCCGATATATGGTCAAATTTGCGTTTGGAAAATATATATCTAGCACAGTTATTTAACGCAAGTTGCAACTTTCTCTGTGATTCACAATCAATATTGCTGAATACGGTCGCCCCAAATGATATCAGTGGAACTATAAGAGTTTTCACCAGCTTTAATTTAACATTTATTGGAACAAAGTCCGCAGAGTACCACAACTTTCTTAATACAAAGTATATTTTGCTCAAAATATAGTTTATATGGTCCTTGCACCCAAGATAAGAATTTAATTTAAACCCAAGGCTAGTAACAACGGGCTCATAACAGACTGACACGCCTTGTAAGGAAAGTGATGGCAATGTTTCAACCAATTGCCAGGAATATGTAAAACACGTGGCCTTTGTTTTGGACGCGTTAAGGTTTAGTTTGTTATCAGTTGCCCAAGAAGAGATACTTTCAAGGTCTTCATTCATTCTGAAAACTAAGTCCTCTGATAAACCAATCGGGCGAGATAAGTATACCTGAGCGTCATCAGCATATAAGTGTATCGATACACTCCTGCAGCAATGAGTCATATCATTAATGAACATCGTAAACAAGATCGGACCAAGTATTGACCCCTGTGGCACCCCCGAATCAAGACGCTTCATTTCTGAGCAACTGTTGCCGACCACTACTTTCTGCCACCGATTACGTAGATAATTTTCTAGCAACCTCACAGCACTACATGAGAAACCGAAGTATTTACTTAGTTTTATTAAAAGAAAAGAATGATCTACTGTACCGAATTATCCTCTTAATGCGATTACAGAATATTGTTTTGAATTCTTATAAGAAGTCTAATGTCTAGAATTTTTTTTTGCTAGGTCTAAACTATTAAAAAAAGGGGTCGATGTATTTCAACCATATCGTAATACGGGGTGAAATTGTGCTAGAGTTACTATTAGGATTTGGGGTCTGGTTCGGAACTAACGGAAATATAGAACTTCCACCGCCTATGGCATCGCTATTTTGAATTGTTCAGTGTTTCCCACAGGGTATACTCTCCAGGTATCTACAGATGTATATACATATACATATGTACTTTTTTTGTACCTGTAAGAGTACCAGAAATTCGAGTGCACTTTCAGCAATGTTTATTTGACAGATCCCATCAATGAGGTTATTATTTAGTTGGTGTTCTTATCTGTCTGATGCGAATGCAGTGGAATCCAAATGTTCCACAAGAACTACAACTATAAGGGGAAGTGGTCATCAAAATACAATTTCTATGGCAAGTACAATGTTAAAATGGATAAAAAAATAAAAATGTTGACTGTAAGAAGCTGTGGGGCGTGTACTTTTAAGCATCATTTTTAAACAACTGAACATTAGGTGGGATGGCTCTTCCAGTCCGACCGACCTACATTCACTCATGCTTGTATTGGTAAAAGTAATGCGCTTAAATGTGAATATTGAAAATCCCTACATACCACAATTTTTGGTATTTGGTGGCGTGCGCGAAATATAAATATTTCCGAATTCTGCTTTTAGTCAAAAACATGAGTGTAAAAGAATAAATATATAGGAAGTATTATATAAACTGGACCTTCATAAATCCGGATAATTGCACAAATGATTGAAAACCGAATTTTTCTGTACATATAGGCATGGTCTAACGGTATATGGCTCTAAATGAGAAATATATATGTAAGTAAGAAAGTATAAGTTCTGGTGGAACTGAAAATTAAATACCCAGCTGTGTAAAAGTGGGTGTGGTAAATTTGTAAATTAAATTGGTGTTAGCATTCATACAGGGTTTAAACTTCTTTTCTCACCATGTGGGTAGTAACATGGCCACTCTCTTTAGCCATGCTTTGTGGTACAGGAAGTGTAGTGTAATTGAAATAGTGTAGTTAAGATACGAATTCGTGTGACAACGCTCAATTTCAGAAAAAAATATCCAATCCACCAGATTAGATTGATATCCCCAAAGATCTTGCATGTTCTGTCTTTCTAAAACCTTTTCAGTTAACTTTTATGATCACAGCTTATACTTATAAGTCGAACTCCGATCATTTCTTCATTCATATGAGGGCGTTGCTGAGGCCATTATTAAAAATGTTGTAAAACTAAAGGGTCAACCCCAGTTTAAGAAAATTCTTAATGTATCCTAGCACACTACCTATTATAACACGCTTGATTTAAAAATTTTCCTATTTATCCTTCAGAAAGTAAATAATTTTTATTGAAATACGCTTTCATTAATTGTTAGCAAGTTTTATTACTTAAAAATGTCATTCAAAATTATTTATTTATCAACATTTTAGTACTTGGCCTCGATTGTCTTTAATGTGGAGTTGTCCATACGCTTGGACGTTTTTACCGATCCAGCATACCAAAACGCAATTATCATCATATATATTATTTCTGTAAGGTCTTTTTGTGTTATTTCCTAATTTTCTGCTCTCATTTGGAACCAATATTAATAAATAAGGTATCGTTTTAAAGGTGGGGGTTAGCTCTACAAGCGAAACCATGTTTTAATTAGCGGAGTGCTTTTGTTTAAGCGTATTTTATAAAAATAAATTCTCTAAAATAAACGATTGTGAATGCACAAAAAAATCAATTTGTACTGCAACGCTATTGTGACTGTGACATTCATATGCCTCGCGACATCTACATTTGAATGCTAAGACTGAACAGTGCGCCATCTACACTTGAACATTGCTAAAATAAGTGAATAAGACTGCGTTCACATTGGGTCATAAACTCGAGTTAAAGGAACATTTTTTGAGTTAATTCATATTGATGTTGTCAATCAACTCAAGTTTATGGCTCACAACAAGTGTAGCTGGAAATCTTTTTTTATAATTTGAGAAAAAGGTTTGAAAAATCCTGGACCTGGACTAATAAAAGGTTTCAAACCATTTTTGTTTTTTTTTTGCGCAAGGAGCGCACGGGCCCAGCTAGTTTTTCTTATAGTAGAAAGAGTCAGCAATGAGCGGCACTGAGAAAACTCATCTTCAAACACTCGGCCATGTGACTCGCAAGTGACTTGAGCTCGATGAACAATCCGTTAGTTGCTTGTTGGGTATTTCAGTTTAACTTTCAATAAATTATTTGCTTATTATCATGAACAAATACTAATTTCAAGGCAAGCAAATAAATGTATTTTAATGACTTTCGACCAATTCAATTCGTCCAATAAAAAATCTGACATTGATTTATAGTGGTTTTCATTACATGGAAAGCGATGTTTAAATATTGGCTAGTATGGACGGTGGATGTTCCGCTTTTCAATATCTCCCAGTGGTGTCGATAAATACAAGCCTTTTCGTAAAAATTTTCATTTTTGACATTTACAAATGCAACTGGGTCGAATTTGAATAATTTAGCACGAACAGTGTCTGATATAAGTAACACCCCAATATCATTTCTCTCCACTTTGCCGTGTTTGGGCTGTGTAACTGCAGAAACGCTTAACTGCTTTTGGGAAAATATCATTTTCCAGTGAATTTTGAAAAATAACCGATCTTTAATATCGTTCAAAAGTTTTCATTGAATAAATTCGAGCAAACACGTTTTGGTGTGTATGACCATAAAAGCCAAACTATTTTACGCTCGTCCTTGTAATACAACTTATCGTTTTGTACTGATGTCTTCAGGCATAACCACAAAAACTATCTGTGATAGGAATCTTTATTTCTATGCAATGCAATCCCTTAGCATAAGGCATTAAAGCAGTGATCGGCAAATACTTTCCCAGAGGTAACTATGCTCCGTACTGTTAATGACGCTTTATTGAGTGCACTGTTTTTTATGTCTTGATGTGTGCGATACCAACAACAAATGCTCATACTTTGTTTTCAAATTACAACTTCTTACAATGCTTATGCGATTTTTTACTAGGCTACTACACATATATGTATATTGTCAAAGGTTGATGCCAGTACACATATACCAACATATGTACATATTCTTATGCATTTGCAGGAATAATAAATGACATTGAGGCAACAAATTTCATTAATAGAATATCAACCCAACATCTGCATCCAACACATTTGCATCCCTTATTAGAACGATTTTATATGTATGCGCATTAGGGTGCTGCCTATTACTAAGGAGAAAAAGTTTAGTTAAGCCGCAGAGCAAGTCTTCCTATAAAATCGAATAATTGAAAAAAGTACAGTCAGGCACAAATTTCAATAACGTCTTGCTGTGCAATAAATGCCAAAAATTACTTAAATGGTTCTGGTACTTCTATAAAACATAATGTTTCATAATCAGCAAACAAAAATGTAAAAAACAACTTTGTAATTTTGCCCAAAGGGTTTTAGTAGCAGCGCTTTGGTTTCTAATTCAAAGTAGCAGAGTAAGCGCATCCTAATGTACACACGCACATTGTTTCACTTACCATCATTGAAGAGAACACAGCAAATTCACAAATCAAGTTTAGTATTCATTGGCTGAATGATTATTTGATTGACTGATGGAGCGCATTATTCTTTTGTTTTCATTTACCTGACAGCAACTAAAACACCTGAGCAGATCATGGTGTCGCCCTCATTCCAGAAACATGGATATGCAAATTTTCCAATAATAAGTTAATGCTTGATTAAACTTTTGATGGTTTTTTTATCAAAGCAGACACATCATTTTACCGTGCGATTTCTGTCTTAGAACTAATGACCAGGGTGCATTGGAACGATATTGCGAGTCGTTCAGACGGTCGGGTCCTACAGCTAGTGCATGCGCACTGGCTTGTTCACGAAGCTTAAGCATTGAGCGGTGAACCCAGATACCTCCTCCCTAATACATAGCTTTAACTAGACATTATTATTGCACACTGGACAAACAAACACCAACCTGTCAAGTTACCTATGCTTACTCACTTGCCAACCCTACAACTATCACCGTTCGGCGGAGCTACATATTTTGGTTGCTCTCTACCTACAATACCGAGGTCTTTAAGATGGTAAAAAGGTCCCATTAGATCAACCCCATTTCCTTCGAGCAGTCCAAATAATTCAATTTAAAGAATCATAACTATTGACATTTATTACAATTCAATGAATTATGATAAGCTTTTGCCTAATAAAACTAAGCATAACATGAATGAAGCAAACTTCTTAAACCCAAGAATCTCCGAGCTCTCTTGGGTGGCTCTCAACCAAAAATTAAATCTTGTTTGATAATAGAAAAAAACCTCAAACTCCTTTGAAATACATTTTGTGCCATGACATAATGACACTGGAGGAGCATCATAATCCCAATTGAGTTTATGACACCTTTGAGCTTAAACAACTTTGAGGGACCGGGGCATCCCACGTAGAAAGGAATTCGAAGCCGCTGTTAAATGGCGTTTTTAACAGTTATTTAAATGTATCTTGTCTGGGTATTATGTCTGATATGTTCTTGGATTATAGCCCCACTCTTGGAATTATGACAAGTGTCATAATACAAAGTATCTTATGAGTGGCGTAAAGTGTCTTGCGTCATGACAATTTCAATTAGGTGGGTCCAAACAACCTAAATGACGAAATATGATGTGTAAATTGAAATTAAGGTCCTAAATTGAATTATTCTACAAATTGTAGGTTATGCTGGAGAGACAGGCCGAGGATGATTTGGCCTTAGATGCGCAGATTGCCTAAACGGTACCAATAATTAGTTATAATGATGAAATGCCATCTAAAATCTATTAAATCCTATTTAATAATAAATTGTTTTGTTATCTTACTCTCATACATAATTAAAGAAGAGTGTAACTTGCTGTACGTGTTCTCATATGACAGAGCTCTTCAATAATCTCAACTCCATTACTCGGTTTTAGCCGACCTTTGACTAACAAATCCTGCCGAAAATTTATTTTCTTTCTCTCTTATTCCAATACCGACCGTCGATGCACCTTCAACTGATTCTTTTCCTTCCTCTCATTTCCCTCTCGGGTAACCTCTTTTACTAATTTACTCCACTTTTTGGCGTTTCGAAGCACTAATATTTCATGCAACTCTGCTAATTATACAAAAACAATAATAAAGAGTCCGTATATATCGGGAGTGCCTCAGGAGTTATTAGGTTTCAGTATCTTATCAATACTCAATATTAAGGATTTGGTTAGTAAGGGAGCTGCCGCGCCCTCATCTTTTACAATACTCTTACAAAACCTTTATTCTCCCTGAAAACGCGAACATGAAATTTAAAAACGATTTTTATATATAAAATAAACAACACTTTGCATATGGAAAACACATTGCTAACACACATACAAATCTTTTAAATCGCACACTTATATTTTCTATAAAGCTGCATTTGCATGCAGGAAGTGCTTACGCGTCTATTCGCTTGGCTTGCCACCGCATTTATGACCGCATCAAACCAATTCCAGTCCATCTGCAATGTACATTTGCAATTTTCGCGCGTGAATTCAGTTGAGAGTTGCATGTTTCAGTCATCACAATTCATATATCCATAACAATAAATAATGAAGAACATTTTGCGGACATTGTCACATGTAGCCAGTCATAAATATTCCATGAACACATTCATGCACAACTGGGCCATGTTATGGTACAGAGCGCGTTACATCCCTCTATCACTCAAAAAACCTATTTTGATTTCTTTTTGCTCTCCTCTTCTTTGCATTGCAGAACTATGAAGGCTAAAACGCGAATCTGTCCAATTGTGTTGCTGATCTGTGCTGCGCGAATTGTTTGTACCGCCCAACAACGATACAACAACAATTATGCTATCGGATATCCGCTGAGTTTTACGCAGGTAAGATCTTGAAATTTCGGAAATTGCTTTGAAACCGAGTAGGTGTCAGAAGTGTTGAATTCAAATACACCCACCGAAAGGAAAGCATGCCATGAGGTAGGTTGATGCACTCGGGTTGGATTTAAAAAAATGTGTGTGTAACATAGTCTGGGTTCGAAAGAAAACTTATTATTATTAACTCAGTGAACGGTAGGCTGCAAGCTCACAGACGAATCGATATCTTTAAAGGTGCAATTCTTCTGTGTGACTGTATGTGACTGAGCTCCTTCTTAACCTGTGTTTATTCAAGTGGATTGGAAAATGATTCAGATTCACAACTAGAGTTGCAAGATGACTAGGATCTTGACCTATCGACTGAAAGGTGGACCCGGGTAGGCATGGAACGTGTTTTTATAATATGGATATGAAATGAGAGCTGCTCATATGGGGCTTGAACCGAGATAACCTCTAGAATGTTTTTACGACGCTTTTAACTTTATTATCTCCGTTTGTTAGAGAAATAGTACAGCAAGTTAATTTTCGTGAAGAACAAACGCGCCGGGCCACCTATATACATCAAAATTTTTAATTGAAAAAAGGCATTTATTAAGCCAATTCCGGCCGAACGTTCTTCCAACCGTGTACACTGTCACTTGAGCAAATTTTGAGGTACATTTTTGTAATTGATACACGGGTTTCTTGGCAATCATCTCCCATTACTAATTAAAATGGGTTTAGTCGGATAATAGGCACGGTTCCGTTTCTAGAGAGTCTATAAAAGAGGCCATAAATTATTATATTCCTCATGCCTAAGGGTGGGCAACACGCAGCAACAATATTTATCGAAAATCATTTCTTACAGTAATCTACCAAGGCATTATTCTAAGTCGCTCTTATTTCTATTTTGAATTGGATCATTTATCGAAAATTCCCGGCAAACCGCCTGAGTCATAAATGAGTGCAGCATTTACGCTCTTTATGAGTTCAGTTTTGAGTCCGAAATGAGGGTATTTCCCTTCTTCCGAAAGTCATCCGATACGAGCCTAATTTCATATATCATACGAGGTTGAATAAGAGTCATATATATGGCACATTTTTCTCTCATAATAGGCATTTTTTGGACTTAAAAAATACTCCTATACAAAGCTTTTCGAAGTGATTTATGTCCCCGTACAAACTGCTCATTTTGGTACCTTAAAACATACTTTTTGGAAACGAAATCTAGGCATGTAGAATAGAATGATGTCTAAAGGTATGTTTAGAAAAATTTTGTTTAAAGATATTTGGGAGAAAACCCTTGAAAGTTTCCCACGCGTTTGGAGAATAAAACACCGTAAAAATACGAATCCATTGCAGATGACTTGAGATGGCGGGCATGAAAATATATATCCCTATGTCAGGTAATGCTATAAACATTTGTTTATGGAGACCAATTTTTTCAAAAAACAAACTTATTAATATCTGTTCCAAAGTTGCTCTGTTAAATGAACACTCTCCGCATACGGCTCATGAATTTCATCGGACTCATTAAAGACTCAAATCAGACTCCCAAATTTAGAGTACTCGGAGAATGTTTGTTGGGTTATAACGGAAAATCTACATATACTCGTATATTTACCATCGAAGTCAAATCAGTACTATCCAATGGAACGATTTTAAGCTTTTTTATGGTAGTTGATTGCGATTTAGAGAGAAAAAAATGTCGGTTTAGATGCTAATTATATAAAACGCAGTGATTCTTTACGCCACAGCAACTCACATGTCCACATGATGCTCCGCAATACCAAATAAACTAACGGAGGAAGGTGAAGTGAGTTAACGCTCTGATTTTATACGATATTTCTTTCGCAAGAGTAAAAGTGATTCGTAATGTATCACTGCGTTTTACATAATCTGACATCAAGGCTTCATTCGATAATATGGAGGCATCCCTTTTTAAATGCATCTTAATAAATATTTACAAATGCCATTTTTTAACAATATCGATGTAAATACATAGATATATATATATATACTGACAGGATTTTTTGTTTAAATAATGCATAGCTGTTAGTATATATTCCTAAATAGTTATCTTCTTTACAGTGGCTGTGCAATGAGCTTGCAAAGGAATGTTGCTAAGTTCCCAAAATATTTGTCATCATGAAACATCAAGAAAATTTACACAGAATGCATGGCTCTATCTGCATATTTAAGCGCAGTTTATATTTTAAAATTGGCACTTGGTCACATACACTACGTGCGTCAACACTCCCAAATATATACATACATACATACTTACACATGAATATTGATTACCCTTAAGAAAGAGGTACGATTTATCGATTCCATTGTTACCTATTCAATTGTTAAAATTTGTTTAAATATCTGTTCTGTGTTAACTCTGGGAATATATGGTCCACAGTCACAGCTCCCTACCTTTGGAGTGGAAGCCTTTTCAACCACAATGCAGTCGTACGTGCAATCGGTTTTGGTGCAATTCGAAGTCACCTGGGGTCTACTTGGTTTTCCTGCTGAAGTAACGCACTAACTAGACAACTGTACCCTGACATTTTAAGTAGTTGTCCCTCTGGTCGATGTCTAGGCCGAATATATTAAACTACACAGTATTGTGTGTAATGAAAGCCATATCGCCTTAATTACCTCTCTTTCGATCTCTCCGGTCTGTTGTGCCGTTTGATGAATTGGACTATCTGCAAGCTTTTGTCGGTGATGCCGCAGTAGTTGTTTCAATATAGGATTGTGAAGTGCGACAGTCTAAAAGGTTCATATCAAAAACTCCCCTATACCAAGGTTGACGTTAGTGTGTGGGTGTTATTAGCAGGTGCCACAATAATCCAAACGCAAGAGTTCCGTTCATGTGCTCTTCCTTTCGTATTCAACTCACATGCACTTCTCTATCTATTGCATGCAGCTACCTTCGGTAAAGTACAAACTGCATTTATTCTAGCAACGCATGACCACAAATGATTACAAAAATCTTGCTTAGGAAAGAAATAAAACTACAAAACTTCTTAGATTAAAAGATTTATGTTTTCAACTATGAAATCGTATTTTGGCTTGTAGCAGTTACAAGGTTTCATTTCGCACGTTTCTTTTCGAATTAGAGTTTGCTGATTCACGTTCAGCATCAAAATTTTAATCATTATTGAAAACACAAAATTGGCAAAATCTTCGAACCCGTGCTCATTCATTTAGCAGTCCCTAATTTAGAACGCACACAAATTTAAATATACACATATCACAGGATTAATTTCATTCAATTACTCACCAGGCACAATAGACAGGTACACCAGGGCGTATGAGCAACAAATCACACAGCGTTTGGTGTGCTACATCAATGTAAACGCTAGCAATATTCATACATAGAACGTTTATAATTCTGAGTAAGCTGCGTACATCAAATGTGAAAAGGATCTGAAAGATTTTTCCTTCGGATTTTTAAGAAACTTGTTCCTTTGTTAAAAATTGTGGAATGATATATATTAAACTAGCGACTTAACGTCACTTAAAAACGGCTGAATTACTCCGAAAAAAATTAAAGTAACCAATACGCCCCAAATGCAGTAATTCAAATACAATCTCGCTTTCTATGGTTTGTTTAAAAGCATTTCAAGAGATAGAATGATTTAACTAATTTCAGTTAGAGCCACACTCGTCATACCAGGCCCACTTACAGTAACTAACGCTGCCATATCTTCAGATTGATTTTAACTGTCTGTCCAGGCCATGCCTAGTTTTTCCAAGGCAATGCCAATTTCAAAAACTAAGCAGGGGCTAACTATAAAAAACTAGGCAGGATCTTGACAGCCCCCTGCTATATTTTTTTTAAATATTAGGCCTGGGAAAGTAGGCAGGCCCCTTGAATATACAGTAAATTGCTCGTAAATAAGAAAACGTAGGCTTTCCATGCCAGAAAACTGACACACAGCTCTGCTGGCAAGAATAAGTTCAACAAAAATGGGCACAAAAAGTGTGAATGTGGTGTTGTCTGGAACCATCCCAAATGTCGAACTACGTTTGCAGTAAAATCGCTCATTTTAGCGAAATATCTAACTTTAACCCTTTTGGGGCTCCAAAACGGTACATTTGACCAAAAAATCTTTTCAAAAATAGCTTTTGTATGTTTGTTGGATTAAACGATTTTTATTACTCACATGAATTGACAAAAGTCACACTTTTTAAAAAAAATTGCAAAACTACTGCTAAATAAAATGAATTATTCGTATTTGAGCACTAGTTACAGGACCCTGTATGTGTAATGCAAAAAAAAAATTTAAGATATCTCTTGTGGATTTTTTTATGCTGAACACGAATCCATCGTCAAGAATTTCCCGTCATGTCTCCTTCCTGCAAAAAATTTTTTTGGATGCCAAAATTGGTATAATTTGAACAAGTCCCCCGTATTCTGGGTGCACATCCATGATTTGATACTCAGTTTGTTTGTAGAACAAGGTTCAGAAAATATATATATATATTCTATATTGTATCTCTTACCTATCCAGACTAAAGCCTGACGTGCCAAATGTTTGCCTGGCATGCGGTGTGTCTACCCATGACACTAACCATCAGTTCATCTGCTCAACTGAGCCGCCTCTTCTAACACCAATCTCAAGATCTTGATGACAATGCTAGGTAAGGAAAATTACGACTAGGCAGGGCGAAGCATCGCCAACCAAAAACAACAACAGTCAGAGTGGGGTATTAGGGTGCAGACCCAAGCAATGTATGCGGTAAACAAACCAGTAAACATTATTCAATAAACCTGGTGCATTACCGCGAGCCATGCATCTCGTAACACAACGTTGATTATCAGCATCCACATTGCCTACATAACGAACGCCACAGACCTAACAATGCAACCAAATTCGTGGTCGTAGATAACTAGTAGTTATGAATTTTGAAATTTTGTAAGCACAAATATGCTAGCGATTGTGTCCTTCAACCAAAACTCAATCAAAATGAAACACACGTCATCATCACATTGGTATTGTTGTTGCTTGAGTGTCTGTCAAAACATCGTTTATCGTACTCGATAATTTCGTTTCAAAATATTGGGGCCCATCATAAGCAAATTGTTTAAATACGCGTGTTTATTTTTTTAAAGGATTTCAGATTTATAGCGGCAGTTGCAAATATGTAAATATGTATGTATACATGAGTGGATGTGTGTAGCATTTCCTTGTAGCAAATTATAAAAAGGCATCAAAGAGCGAATGAAAAATATGTTTAATTTTATTTCTTTCAGATCCTCTTCATAAAGTATTTGAGTTACGCTTTATTTTGATTCAATTGATTTACCAACCTTTTCTCATATTTTAAGCACAAATATATAATTAAAACTTAATTATGCGAAAAGTAAAAATTACTTATTTATTTAATATAGCAAAGTAAACAAAGAGCATGTGTTTTTTAAATTTATATTCACAGGATGATTATATACTTGAAAAGCGAAACAAACCTTCGTTGTCAATTGTGAATCCTTTGGACGTACTGCGTCAGCGATTGTTGTTGGAAATTGCTCGAAGACAAATGAAGGAAAATACAAGACAGGTAAAGAAATTGAAACATAAAAAAAAAATAAAAAAGGATAAAGAGGAATAATTAGTTATTTTACAACATAAGCTCTGGTAAAGGACTGCTTCACAGCCCAATTAACTCCAAGCTAATTAAGAGGTAACCTTTGGAGGAAACTTTTTATCTGAGAAGAACAAAATCTGTTTATGGGAGTCTCTGTCTAATTTAAATAGGTCGTAAGGTATTGCAGGACACGATAACTTGCACAAATTGTAAAATATCTCACGGGTTGCTTGGCACTCATCTCATATCGATATTTAAAAAATCAGTAAAGAACCAAATCGGATGATAGACACTAATAATTTTTTATAAAATATTTTTTAAAGAACCATAGACAAATATTGTAGCCAACATCTATTTTATTATGTATGTACTTCTATTGCTGACAATCCTGTTAGACCGCCCCTTTTTACTCAGCAATATCTAAGCTTTCAGGAGCCATGACTTGAAGTGGAGGTAAAGTTTCATAACAAAATTTCGCACACATATTTGAGACCTAACTTAACAAATTTTTGATGAAAATTAGCAATTTTTAATTGATCCAAAACTACAAAAGAAAAATAGCAACCCGTAACATACATAAAAACTTTAAAGTTAAGGGCTTCTTAAACTGGAAAAAAATTATGAGTACGTTCATATTTGTAGGAGATATGGTTTGCTACTCAAAACCTTAATTTTTTACAATTTCCTAAACGCCAGTTACTTGGTTCTGTTCTATCACGGAAGATATTTATCCGTGTTTATACTGCATATCTGAAGCACTCTTGAAAAAGAATATGGCATACTTGAAAAATCGTTTACCACTACTCGTATGATTACTAGTATTTCAACTATTGATATATTTATGTGTTTACATTCACTTATACTCGTACATATTTGGCCACAATATATTTGCATTGAAAATGAGTTTGCCAAAGAAATGTCTGCAAATAAGGCAACAAAATCGTTAAAGCAGATTTTTTTTGCGAAATGCATCAATCAAAAATAGTTTTCGCGCTTGTTTACATGTTTAATAGTCATACAACAAATAGTGTATGTACATTAGGGTGTTTAAAGTCTAGACGATATAAACTTCTCTATCCTCATTGAAAATCTCGTTCTTTATGAAAGACAAAAAGAATACATTCCGTGTTGAGCAAAAATTTCAAATGTGCTTTTCCATTCTTAGCTCACTCTTGAATTCGATTGTTTTCAGTTTAAAATCAGTATTTCGCAATTGAATAGTCAAGCAGTGTATTGATTTGTATGGCATGCAACTTGCTACATAGGCACATCTCACCTTAGGAGCTACGTGGGGTCTTTGTCCTCTTCATTAAAGCTTAGACATTTTCAACTTCAGCAAATACCAAAGTTTGACAAGATATCTACTATAGTGGTAGCAAAGAAATTTAGAGCTATTAACAAAACGGGTGTTAAGTATTCATGGAAAATCCAAAGCCACATTTCGGTGATATTTTCATTAAAAAACTTGCATAGAAATATGTTCATAGTCGCATAGTTTATAAAAAAAAACCGTGCCTACATTTTCATAATTACATAATTTGTACATATGTATGTATATATATATATAATTTTGCTTGTCAATATATTGATGGCTGTAAGCACATGCCACATATGCAAAAACGACACATTCGACGAGTATCTTGATAAATTGATTTGTCAACTTGTCAGCAATGTCATTCCACATTCACTTTGCTAAAAGTGTTAAAATATATTCATATGCACATACATATATTCTCACCCTCTAGGGAAAGTTCAAATTTAAGCTTGAACTCTTGTCTATTTTTAACGGTTCTGTAATGTCAAAATGAATAAACAATAAGTTAGGACGACTTTATACCTTTCATAAATACGCATCACGGTTTTAAGTGTCCGATCCTTACTTATTACTTACCTATTTAGAACAAACTCTACAAAACTGTTAATTTAAAGATACATAGCCCAACCCACATTTAAGGGAACAATCGATCATATGGGAGCTATGCGTTGTATTGGTCCGATCTTGCTGGTTCCGACAAATAACACAGTACTACAGTGATTTTGTACTTTTAAAGCGACCTAATAGAGATTATTCATCTGGTCGAATGACACACGAAACCATGTCAAAAAAATTTTACCACCCCAAAAATCTTTTTTTAAAGTCAAAAACCGTTTTTCAGTTTTTTCGTGTTGCAAAATTCCTTAAAAACAAATTTTTAATCGATTGTAAAATTCTCAACGGTTTTGATTAGCTGAATGTTGACACTTTCGAAATATATATAGTCTTTGTTCATTTGAAAAGAGTAAGACGTGTTTTTTACGCGAAAGTTAGAATTTTTTGGAAATTTTCCCATTTTTCCGATTTTTACGTCATTATTTTGGCACTAATTGGAAATGAATGATATATATAATCGACAGGCTATCACTACCTAAAGATTCCAATTCATTTTTTTTTTTGGAATGGACCTCAAGTTTTTAAGTTATGCAGCATAATCCAAAATCTAGCATCGTGATCTGTAGCGCCCTGTGTGTGTAAGTAAACAAATAGGCTAACTGTAAGGACATTAATTATAATTTTAAATAACAAATAGTCCTTTTTGACGATAGTTTGATTCTTAGTATCTATTTTTCATACAATTTTGCACTAATTTTTTTTACATGAGATACATTTTAGAGAAAACAATGAACTTTTATATAGAATTATGCTGCATAACTTGAAAACTTTAAGTCCTTTCCAAAAAAAAGTAATTGGTTTCTTTAAGTAGTAATAGCCTGGGGATTAAATATATCTAAAATTTATCATTCATTTCCAATTAGTGCCAAAAAAATGACGTCAAAACTGGAAAAACGGGAAAATTTCCAAAAAATTGAAATTCTCGCGTAAAAAACACGTCTTGCTCTTTTCAAACGAACAAAACACTATATATATTTCGAAAGTGTCAACATTCAGCTAATCAAAACCGTTGAGAATTTTACAATCGATTGAAAATTTGTTTTTAAGGAATTTTGCAACACGAAAAAACTGAAAAACGGTTTTTGACTTTAAAAAAAGATTTTTGGGGTGGTAAAATTTTTTTGACATGGTTTCGTGTATCATTCGACCAGATAAACAATCTCTACTAGGTCGCTTTAAAAGTATATTAAATTTTTTTTTTGTTTGTAGCATTGTGTAATAATTGTTTTAAAGAATGGCGGCCCCTTAGCAAATTTCAGCGAGATATCTCAAAAACTGAGGGACTAGTTTGCGTTCAAACAGACAGACAGACGAACATAGCTAAATCGACTCAGCTCATCACCCTGATCATTTCGGTATACTTATTAGTGGGTCTCTTCTTCTTCTCATACTTACAAACATCGGACCAAAGTTATAATACCATCTCGTGTTCATGAAAGGTATAAAAAAATTCGGTACCAGTACTAGTTCGTCTTCAATTTTTTTTACATAAAATCAACTGGGAAATTTATGGTGTCGATGTCCTCGGTCGGGCAAGTTGACCACGATGTCATTATCTGCTCTGTAGATACAAACTAGTTTAAATCTAGTTTGATTATTGGTATTATTTCGTTGGTTCGGAATCAAACCGATTCTAGCACGATTTCACCCTGTATCAAAATAGCTCTGAACCACTCCACAAATATATAACTAGTGCATTTCGACTCCATCAATATTTCAAAAAAAGGTACGCTCTCTACCTAGAACTTGTTTATCCAAGAATTCAGAGCCCAATTTAGTTACAGTTTTTAGACATTAATTTATTTTACAAACAAAAAGATTTTATTAAATTACTTATAAGCTCAGATATTGGCCATCTTATATGTTCAGCTCTATTTCGATGGGCAACTGTCCCAACGCGATAAGTTAAAGCCTTTATTACTCTCGATCGGTTTAAGCATTACAAACCGCAGTTACATTTGGTTAAAAGAAATAGAAAATTTCTCATATTCATTGAATGGGCATCAAAGAATACTCATCCAAAGTTTCATGCCACGTTAAACCCGATGTCAATGAAAATTATAAAATTTTATTAGGAGGTAGAAGAACTGAATGGTTTTAGGGTTTAATTTAAATTTAGTGGTACAATTTATTAAGGGATAGTGGAAATTTTTTCACTTTCACTACATTTTAAATTTTAATGGAAACATAAACTTAGTGGGCCCAACTATAAGTGGTATTAAGTAGAAAATTGTCCACTGTCACCTAACATTAAGATTCCATGACAACTTTTTCATTTTCATTTTAACAAAGCACTTCAAATTCGCACTGAAATCTGAAAGTCAGATTACTGACATATATCTTTTATTACCGGATAGATAAACTAAGAGTTTTCCGAATTTAATTAAGTTTTAGTGATGGGCTAATTTTTCCACTAACACTAAATTTTTAATTCATGGCATTGTGGCCAACAAGGCATAATTCTTAGGGCGTTTGTGTGAAAAAGAACTGACTTACGGACAAATCTTAACTATGAAAAAGCAAACAAACAATAACACCACTCACCTAATAAGTGTGTCCAATTTAATTTCCCCAATGTTTTACCAGCTCTTTGTCAGTACTCAGAAATTTAATCAATTCATTGGTAGAAAAACAACAAGTTGTCCTTGTTCTGCAGACAGTTGCTCACTTTTTTCCCATCTATTTAACGTAATTTTAAAATACATACAAATTTCCCCAGCACATACATACATATTTCTCATGCAATTGCACTTTCATTTGTTCAAACTATTCCAACAGGTGGAATTGAACCGAGCCATAATGAAGAACGTCGGCAAACGCACTAACGCTGAACATTACAACTATAAATTCCCAACGCAAACACAACAACAATGGGAGTATCTACTGACACATGCACCACACCAACAGCAAACATACTCAATCAGCACACCACATCATCAACAGCAACAACACCAATTACAACTCAAACTGCAGCAACAGCTGTTACAGCCACATTATGCCAATCCTTTGGAGTATGCACCCGATGTGACAGACTATGATTACATACAACAACCAATATATTTATATGATGGTGTTCTCTCAGCTGCAAAAACGAATGGTGGTGGGAGTGAAAGTGTCGGGGAGGCTGCCAAGCACACTCCATCATACATCAACACACTTGAAAGCGATGCCGACGATGGGGACCTTAACACCTATAAAACGAATGAAAATGAAAAGAGGAACGATCAGCCAAATGAAAACAAAAACTCAAACAGTGTCACTGAAAGAAGAAATCACGGCAGCAGCAGAAGTGACGGCGATGCTATAGGCAGCAGTGGAGTTCTAGCAAAAACTTCGCTTGCCAATGAGCATCTCAATACAATTCAAGGGCTGGAAGGGAACGAAGGAAATACTGACGCTCAATTGCGGTATTTTTATGGTTTACATAACAAACGCCGTAACATGAAAAAGTAAGGTTGAAGACACGAAATTCGCTATCACGGAGAACCGGACACACGCCCACACAAAGTCACACTCACGCAAACTGAACTAACTAATTAATCGTCCCAGGATATTTCGTTTAGGATATTTCGTTTAACAACAATTAATCAGACATGCACACATACATCCGTCATATGAGTGAGACACTTTCTTTGATTGGCTCCATTTTGCCTTTTTCAAGTGTTTTCCTATGTCTGTCTCATTATTTATGGAAATGGATATATGTGAATTTTGATGGTTGTATGCTGTAAGAACCGCTTTTCTTGATTTTAATGAATTTGTAATTTAAGTGGCTCTTTGGCTCGGTTAAATATTTTAAATTGATGTTTCGTATAGGATGACTCAAAGCATAAATAATATTCTATTTGTTGACGTATGTAGATATACATCATAAAATATTTATATGAAATTAAAACAAAAACAAGATTTATTAAGTGCTGCGCTAACAAGCCAACAAGCTAAAACAGAATCCCACAACTAAGTATATTTTAAGACATTCATAGAAGTATATTATTTTAGCTTTTCCTAGGTTTAGTAGCACTTCAAACTATGCAAAAACAACTTTCGCCTCCTTAGAAAAAAGCCTGGTGGGACTTTTCGTCAACTATTTATCTTTCTTAGTAAACACGAACAAAGTTAATTTCAGCAGAGAAATGCAAACGAAATTTCCGTTGGACGCGCTATCATTTCGTGAACAATGAATGGATGTCTTAATGGCTACAAAGCTAGATTCTGTTATACATAGATATTTCAAGTTATTAATAGCCCTGTAAACAGGAGTTCCAAATTCTATAAGACAATTAGTTTTTTCATGCTCTTTTAAGGCAATAAATCACGATATATTCATTAAAGCACTTCATTAAAATTAAGAGCCCAATATGTCTACCCTTCTTAACTCCTTTTATGCTGGAAAGAAACGCTTAATTTCAATTATAGCATGGTTCATTCGGCTTACAGCCGATCAAATAAGCCCGTGATGCACCACCGATTAGTTGCTAAACCAAAAAAATTTACATTTGACAGCTGTAGCTATTTCTGTCCATTCATAATGCCACACTGATCGTTCTAATTGGCGGTGAAATAATCAATTTTGAGGTGGATCGAAATTGTCGCTACCTGAAATCAGCCTAGTGTTGACAAATACGATTTTTTTCTCTTAGAATAACAATAATTAAATCATCAGCAAAAGAAAATAAAGTTTCTTCAAGTCTTTTCAGTTTATACCAATCGAAAAAGTAACTTCACTAATCAGGCATTCAGTTGTGAGGACAAAAATACTAACTCAAAAGGCATTTATTAAAGAAATCAAAAGTGTTACCATACTCCAAATTTCTTCTAAGAATTTATGGAACATAATAGCTTTTGAGTTAGCATATTTACATATATGGTATTGATGGATGTACTTACTAGTTACATATTTGTAGTAGATATGAATGTATATATTTGTATTAAAACTTAAATACAAGATAAACTTCCGCAGGCGGAATTTTATTTTAGATTTACAAATCACAAGTAGCTTCTCATCAAGAAAATAACGAATTAGCAAGTCAGGTTTGAATTTGTATTGAGTTTAACAAAATCTGGATTTTAATAAACTGACCTAACGAACTAGATAATGTATGCATGTTCCTTGTTGAATGCTTAGTGAAAGATTATTAAAAGAATTTTTAAAAATTAACTCGATGTCACTAAAAGTAACACACACACATATACAAATAAGAACATTAAAAATGAAACGAAATGCTTTTAACATGTTGAATTTAATCAAAACAAAATGGCAGCTCATAATTTTAAGAAATATTTTATGCGAATATGACTGGATAAGTAACTGATAATCTTATATTGAAATATTATTTAAACAAATTTAAAAATTAGCATCAAACTCTCTGTTACGATGGTTATCGCATACATACATACATACATGTGTACATATATGAGTTACATACTCAAAACTTTGTAGTACAAACCATTAAGAGCTAACTGATTTTCGAAAGAAGTCCATAGATCATTTGAGTAAACTCTTCACAAAAGGATGTAATAATGTCCACCGATTTGTAAACATCCCAGCAAAAAAATGTAGAATAGAATATTCGCCATAAAAAATTTAAAAAAATGCATACATATACAAAAAAATTGTTAGATTTTTCGTTAAATATCTGTATTTACCCTATTTTCCCTCGATGTTGTTATGCAAAAATAAAATCAAAGAAATAATGAAGTTATCAAAACACAAATTGTCTAGGCTTTAAGGCCGACTCTTGTAAATAATCCAATTCATATACAAGTTTCAAGTCTTATTGTAGTTATTTATTATATTATATATATACATACAAAATATAAATGATTAAGAAATTTGAATGTAATATTTTCAAGTAAAATAAACGGGCTTAACAACTGAAAAGTGTTTAACTCCATTTGTTCTATCTAACGTTGACAACTTGAAAATCAAGGGTCGTAACAAGCAGTTCTCGATGGCAACTTCGACTAAAAAACACCCCCCACAAACACTGAAAATGCATCGATTAGAGGTAGATGAGTTTTATTTTCAACAAACCATACTGCCATCGTGTCCTGAACTATGTGCTGAAATTGAAGTCCCTATGCCACCAGGAAATTAGTTAAAACCCGATCGCAAGATTCCCAATTTCTCTAGAGTCTCTAGGAGTCTGTAGCGCTCCTACAATGAACCACGATATTTAACGATTCCCTAAATTAATAGAAGAGACATTTTCCGAGCCAGTTGACGTGCTCACGGACACTGAACTATTGAGGCACATGTGGCACTAATTTGCAGGGAACATGATATCTTCACGGCTAAAAATTTGAGCTTATATTTTAAACCATTCGTCGGTTTAAGCAATTTTTTAAAGATTTTTGTAATAAATTCCAAACCTGTCAACTACCTACACCAATTTTCAATTTCTTGCGGTTTAGATTTACAACTGAACTGAATAAACGTCTACAATTTTTTTAAATTTTTTTTCATTTATTACGGAAGGTTTTTTCCAGTCAATGAATTTTTCTCATTACATTTTTGTGTGCGCCGTAGCTCACTGGGTAGAGCAGACGACTCTGATGCGGGAAGCGTCGGTTCGAGTTCTTGCAGTTTATGCTTCTGATTTATAATTTTTTTATTTTATACATGACACAGGGTAGTTTTATGAATATATGAAATTGTCGATTAGTGGATTATGCGTTCGAATATTACGCCTATATACATATAGGCTTCTTTTCAGACCTCCTTCAAAATTCACAAGGCTTTCAAGACGATAAAACCGGTTTCGAGGTATACGTACACATTGGTTCTGGTAGTAATAAAATAACAGATCGAAATAATACCGTAATTTTCTAGGTCTGATATTGCTGCGCCAAAACTCTACTCCCTTATCTCCCATGTCTTTAAATATCCGAATTCAAGCGGTCTGAAAATACTAGAGTAGGCAGGCTCAATAATTTAATCAGAGCACATAACGGCGCTATAATAGATAGTGACTAGAATTGTTTACATGTTTTTTATAAAATAATAGCCCATTATCTAATAAAAAAGCATTCAAAAACAAATTTCAAGCTTTGTTCAAAACCAAGGAAAATTTACCCAGTTTTATCAAAATTCTACACTTTTTAATCCGAATTGTTATAAAAAAATTAGATTTGCAGTTTTATGAACTATTAAATTTTAGTATTTATAAGAAATCGCCAATGAAGTAGAAAAGTTTTTCGTATAACGATTTCGACTGGCAAAATTATGTCTATTGAGCTACAACAATTGTTAGGTATAACAAATTGGGATAGGGCTGGAAGTCTGCACCATTAGCACAAGCTGAGATATGAAGATATGAGTGAGTATAAAATTCCAAACTTTATCTCCGAGAAAAACAAAAGATATGTGTTAATTACCATTTATGATGTGTACGTGAATACCGATTTTGAACCAAATCGGAAGTGTGATAATAAAGGCTCAAATAAATTTGAAAACAGTTAGAAACTTTCCTATTTCGAAAAAATCAACCCCGTTCGACACATAGAACATGCACGATTTTACATAATTTGGCAAACCCATTTTGACCTAATAACGTACCCTTATAATAACTAAATATACTTCCTTTCCAATACCGTTTTATTATACAAACTTTTTACAATTATTGTACACTTTAACATTCCAGTGGCATTTTCCTGTATAAACCCAATATTTACATTTAAATTTCGGCAACATGTCCTCCAACTACATACTTCATTTCTCGCTATAAAATCCATTACAAAACATACAAAAGTCCATTAAGACTAACCACACGAATGTTCCATAACACAAACATAAACACGCGCAATCCGATTTGTAAGTCGATACAAAAAAAATTCCATAAAAAAATACAAAGCACGTAGCCACAAACTTTACCAACAAGATTTCTTTTAATATCGCGGTAGATACCCCTACCTTCAGCATTGTAATGGAAAAATAAATTCATTTACTTAATGTCACACAGCAAAGCCACACCACGCAATGTCCAATGTTTTGGATTGAAATCCGTTTCAAAGTCAATTGAACCCACATACTTGGCATCGGTCCTTTGAGGCTTACGATAGATCGGACACTCGTACAACTTTGGATCTTTACCTGCCGTCGTGTTTATGGCGTAAATATAAATGACTGGCATTTGTTCGTAGAGTACTTTCATTTTGGACTCGATCAATTTACCGCTACGACGATCTAATGAGGCACCTGAAAGGGAAATATCAATACATGTATGCTTGTGAATTAGGGAGATTGCAGGTAAAAACAAAAGCTCATAATATTAAGCATGATCTTAAAGTATATACATATACAGGGTGTTTTTTTTACAGGTTTGTTTTTTGAATAGAGATAAAACTGGCATTTTGTGGTCAAATCTGGCAACTCTAATGTCATTTATGTTCAGTTTGGTTTGCCATTTCATCATAAACAGGTTGACAAAAGAACAACGCTTGCAAATCGTGCAAATTTATTTCGAAAATAATGGTTCAGTTCGCGAAGTTTACCGTGAGCTCCGTCCATTTTATGGTCGACATAATCGTCCATCAGAGCAATTAATTCGGTTAACCATGGATCGTTTTCGCACTACGTTTACTCTATGTGATAATACGCATCCGCAGAGACGTCGAACAGTGCGCACCGAAGAAACAATTGCCGCTGTAGAGCAAAGTGTTGAAGAGGACCCGAATGAATCGATTCGCCACCGTGCACAGCAATTGGAGCTTTGTCCATCAACTTTATGGAAGATTTTGCGCAAAGATCTTGGCTTGCGACCTTACAAGATCCAGCTTGTGCAAGAATTAAAGCCGCGAGACCATGCAATGCGTCGTGATTTTGGTGTATGGGCCGAAAATGAGATTGATTTCGATGCTGATTTTCATCGCAAAATTTTGTTCAGTGATGAGGCTCATTTTTGGTTGAATGGCTACGTCAACAAGCAAAATTGCCGCATTTGGAGTGAAGAGAATCCACATGAGACCCTTGAAACGCCATTACATCCACAAAAACTGACTGTTTGGTGTGCTCTATGGGCTGGTGGAGTCATTGGGCCATACTTCTTCCGCAATAATGCTGGAGAGGCAGCTACCGTTAATGGAGACCGGTATAGAGCCATGATAACCGACTATTTTGTTCCCGAATTGGATGGCATGAATGTGGATGAGTTGTGGTTCCAACAAGACGGCGCTACATGCCACACAGCGCACGTCACAATCGATTTATTGAAGGAAACATTCGATGAGCGCATAATTTCGCGGAATGGACCTGTCAATTGGCCACCAAGGTCGTGTGATTTGACACCATTGGATTATTTTCTTTGGGGATATGTGAAGTCGCTCGTCTACACCAACAAACCAGAAACGTTAGGGGAATTGGAAGCCAACATTCGTGGCGTTATTGCCGACATACGGCCCCATATGCTCGAAAAAGTGGTTGAAAATTGGACCTGTAGAATTGGCTTTATTCGAGCCAGCCGCGGCGGCCACATGCCCGAAATCATATTTAAACATTAATGGCATAAAATTATCCTTCCAATAAAGCCAAATTGATGGACCTTAAAATGATTTTCTTGTGTTTTATTTCAATTCGAAGTTCTATACCCCTAAAAAAAACACCCTTTACATATATGTATCAATTAGTAACTCTGACAAATTCTCAGAAGTGCAAAGGTAAATACAATGAGGAGCCGGATGAGAGGGAGACCCCACTCCGATGCAGGGACCCGATGGACTGTCAAATTTTAAAGTGAGGTACTCGTAAAACATAAGGATATAGGGATATTTTTAAAGAGAACTGTCAGCAACAAATGTGTTTATTTAAAGTGTTAAATTTATCAATAAATGTATACATTGGTTAACCGTTTGACATTCAGGCGTGTGTGCTTAGAGAGCAACAACAAACCACGCATTACACTGTAATTTCCCATCTTTTTATGCTCAGCTTACTACCATAGTGGTAGGGAAAGAAAAAGAACTACGCCATTAATTTGGTAATTAGTTTATTTATAGACCAGGTTTTCTTCTCTAATTTCAATGAAGAAACACATACTGCCTTTACGAATTCTGATAATACGCGGCTCCACAAAATGGTGCCAGGAGGAAGTGAATGGCCAAGTATGCGACACACTTGTTAAGGATGGGAAGGAATGGAGGCTTTTTCGCCAAAATCGCATAATTTCTCTTTCGAAAAGCCGGGACACTAACTTTCCCAGCCGACCATGAAGAACTATAAATATAGTTCGTGAACTATTTCTGCAGAAGGCGGAATTCAATCCCACTACATGAACCCATTCACGTTTAATTTTTAAGAATCTCTGCAGCCGTAGCGGACTTGGGAACTGAAGAGCTCTAAACTGCCTTCCACTTAGGAAGTGTGATGAATAATTGCAATAACGTTTCTTCGTTATCCCGATCCGTAATAGTGCAGTTTTGAATATTGTCTATGGTATTGTAGATGCCAGTAGTCTTTTGTCAAGTGAATACCGCAGCTAATCTTTATACATTCCTCCTATTCGTCTTAGCGATGGTCTACTGCTGTACCTTATTAAAACTTTATTCACACATGAAATATTAAAATCAGAACTAGTTAATATGTCATATCTAAAATAGGTTAGATGACATCAAGTTGCCCAGAGAATAATAAGAGGGATGTGAGGTTGTTGTAAGAGAAAACTCCTAATGAAATTTAAAAGAGATACAACACAAAAATATACTGAGGTTAAAACTGAATGAATACCAAAGATCCACTACCCAAGACAAGCCTTTGTAATAACATAAAATATGGAGAGTCAGTCAGTGGTTGGGAAAACAAATTAATAAAATCTTACATCCTATTCATAAAATATTTTACATCATGAATTTATCAACAGCCCCTCGTATTGGCCCCCATAAGTAGCTCCACTGTGCACCACAATTCAATGCTATTTTTAATACTTCGAACTCGAAACTGAAATCTAAATGAACTTTGGGGGAATAGCACATAACTGCCCCTTTTTATGATCGAATTTGCTTAACCTCATAAGCACCACTGTGGCAACTCTACAATATACATACAAACTAGGAATGCCAATCCCGGGATGCTAAGGCGAATTTATACTAGGCGAATTCATTGCTGTATATACACACTTAATGTGTCTTGTTTGGCTTGGGCGGCTTCTCGTGTCAGATTACATAGAAATTCTTTATTTGACTAAAGAAGCCACTGCTCATATGTTCTTATGATGTCACCTGTAAGTATATACGTCTTTCAGACGAATTACATATATGTTACTAAAACCTGAATTTGTGTAATTTATCTATGAAAATTGTCGCAAAGTTTTTGTGCCTTTTCCAAAAACTAACAGAAAAAAGGCGGTCTACCGCACCCACTATTGAAATGTTTCCATTTAATAATTCAAAAAACACTTACAGGGTTACACTGAAATAACAGCCCTTGGCCGTGTAAAAAAAACCCGGGTCATTCCGGCACGATAGAACCGACTGTTGTGGGAATGTATTTTCAATAATTGTGTTTATCAAGACAATCCATTTGAAACATCGCATAAAAATAGCCTTTAACAATTCTAAAAAAATTGCTGTACAGGTTCACAACTTCTCTACATATAAATAATTGTAACAGTCCGATGTCTGTACGAGTACATTGCAGATATTCATGAAAAACTTAAAAGAGGGATCATTATTACTTAAGCCAATCAAAATCAACGATTTTTAGAATTTTGGCTGCCTGTCTGTCTGTCTGTTTGTTTGGGCACGCGTCACTTAGAAACTGTTGAATGGTATGGAATGGAACTTGCAATACCAGATGTGTTACTTAAAATATGAAATGTCCTTTATTTCGATAACTCCACTGGTTCCGGTTATGGACCACTCTGTGGACCAGGGTGCCCCAAAATGTGTTAGTACAACATGTTAAGGAATAGCGAATATCCAAATCCTCTGGGAGTTTACTCTGTATCGAAAGAAATTTCTTTCGCATTTGAAAAAAATTTATGTAATTTGATAGCTTTCGAATAGCATTTGCTTTCGCATCGCGATACAGAGTAACCCCCCTAGACTTTCGACATTGTATTATATGTATGTTTTCAAGAATCCCGAATTTTAAAAATCCAAAAAATCGGCATCTCTAATACATGCATATAATTGAACTTATTTTCCACGCCGACATTGCTGACTAAATATTTATCTAGCTTTTAGCAGCAGTCATCTCTTTTGGATTTTTTTTGACAGTGACAATACAGCGATATTGGAATGGATGTGAGCTTCATTCGTTAGGCAAACAATTTTTTGAAATAAGGTCTGCGTTTTTGTCTTTTTTTATTTGAGTCAAGCACAAACAAAATAATAAACTTGGTTCCAGGAAATTGCAGCGTGAATTTAAAACTTAAATGATTTAATTGAGATATACACACAAATAAAATTAAACATTAAATCTCCTTGACGAATATTTAAGTAAAAAGAAAAGGATTCGTTTTTATTGAAAACCGGCCCAAATCTTAAACCGTAATCAAATAAATCACCTAATCAGTCCCACCGTTTACATTACGATTTATCTGAAAATCTAAATGTGGCATTTACTCCTTGTCGCTTACGCCGTAAATTATTTGAAAACAAAACACTTGCTAAGCAATAAATAAAAGCTATGCAACTGTAAGGCTTTCACGGAGTTTATGCAAAATAGCAAGAAAAACTTGCGTGTGCTACGCCGTGAGCCCATGTCAAAGGTCATTTAATTAGCAATTACATTTTATTCTTAAACATACTTACTCACCTTCCAAGAACAGACCATGCACGTAAACACCTTCCGTGGGGTATTCGCAGATATCTTCCTTATTATAGCGAGTTATTTGGTTCTGCAAAACCACCGAGTCAAGGGCCCAACCTTTGTGAGCGCGTGTTACTTCCTTAAATTACCAGCAAAGAGCAACAGTTTTATTTTTGTTGTTTACCGTTAGTTTTTATTTTTCGAGCAATAACGGTGAATACATAATAGATATGTATGTGTGTGGAGTGGGGCGGCAGTCATCGAAGAGACATTGTAATTGAAATGCAGAAATAGTAGAATAAAATTGGAACTGTCTTGAATTATCAAATAGTTATAAACACAGTTAAATAACAATAACAAACAAACTTATCCAAGCATGCACTCAAGCACAAAGTCCACTTAAGTTATTTTTATTAATTTCATTATAAAGCGATGAATACATCAACACAAAGTCAAAGAAATAAAACCCGAGAGTTTAAGCAGGAGAACGGTATCTGAGAATTCATAAATCAAGAGGCAGCTTGAGTACGTATCTACTTAAATTAATGCTGAACTTTCCTACAATATACAGTGATGTGGTTCCTTATTAAAAATGGGTAAAATGTAATCAGTATTAAAAGAAACCCAAGTGAGATTTTGTGGGCAATGTTAGGAAAAGTATTTATTGGTTCATATGACAGTATTTTTAACAAACTTATATGCATCTTGATCATATTTGACCAATGTCTTTTAGCAGATGAAAAACAAAACACCACCGATTAAAAATGCCTCTAAAAAACTACATCTATCTAGTTTTCCGTATATTCAAATTATTCAATCTGAATTAAATTCGTTTTGATTAATCGAGAACTTATTCGTTTTAATTGTTCGATAATAATTATTCTCTGATTAATTAACCGTAGAAAGCTAACCTTCGCTCACTCCCTATAAAGCCTAACCATTCGTCAAATCGAAGAACATTCTTTAAAATACTTATTTCTAATAAAGTTATTTAATTTTTGGTCTCATTTTTTGTCTTCATATGTTTACCAGTTTTTAATCCTCGAAATAAAACATTTTTTTTATTATTTTGGAACAATTCGGATATATTTTTTTAAAGTCTTTTAGAAAGGCAGTCTTAAAAAGAGACAGAAAATTTTCAATAGCGTATTCGTCGAAACGTCGAAGGTTACGTGTCTAGGGCTAACTAACCAAGTATAGGTTAATCGACATTTTCGATTAATTCAATGAAATTCAAAGTATCTAATTAATTCGCTAAAATTTTAATGAATAAAACCACTATGCAGCAAAACTATAAACACATTGCGACTCATTGAGGGCACACGGCCACCTTTCCAACACATCTTCCTGCAACGTCAGCTTTCTGCCACGTTCAACATCACCTGGCTTTATACAAACTTCGTTAGTTCAAAAGCGCAAAAAATTTACTGTTTGTATTTAATTTTAGTAGAATAAAACTTTCTTTATTTCTATTGCAAGTTAGGAAATTTATATTTGTATGCAAATATGTTGGTACGCATGTTGAGCTGAGATAGTGGCGTTAAATGTTGGAGAAACAGAAATTATTATTATGCACATCATGACCTTTATTAGAATTGCTCGTGAGCACATCCTGAGAATTCGATTTCAAATAGCAGTATAGCCTTTGCCGTTACAGTTCATTCCTACGCTTTTAGAAAATATCATTGCTGATGAAACATAAAAAAAACTTTTTACGTGAAAAGTTGCTGCAAAGCGAAAATACATAATGTAACTGCTTTTGTTGGAATACCTTCGCCTGGGCACTAAATAAAGTGTTAATAAGTAGTGGAATGGAAAAGCGAAGGAAAGTAAAATAAGAAAACTTATTCATTATTTTCTTAAATTGTACTGGAAAAGTTTAGTGGCTTACACGCCTATTCTGGCCTGCAGTGACTTGCGATTCTTATGTCTCTATTTTAACTTTTGCTATAATTTACAAAAAAAAAGTAAATTCAGAGACATGACAATTGTCAATAGTCAATAGATAGAATCGAGCTACATCACTTCGCTGTAGAGGAGTGTTAATCACGCGAGACCTGCCACAACCTTTAATGAGAAATTAACTGCTTTGCATACTACTATAAATATGGCTATGAATGTGGGTGAGTGCGAAATGTAACTCAATATTATTGACCATCAATTTATGTAATTCAAATTAACGAATAAAAAGTAAAGCTTTTCAAATTGATTTTGATCAACTTAGCGAATGAATTCCACCTGATACACTGCCAAGATACTATCGCAATACCATTGTGGGAGAGCAAATTGTAAAAATCACCGCATTAAAACCATACCAAAAATGCAACTAAGCCAACTTGTGGTAAACTACGTCACAACTAGTACATATCCGAGCCCAATGACTTGACCAATTGTCATATTTACGGGTCAATTCTATGCGTAACCGGTAATTTTGTACCTGGAAGATTATCCAACCGAAAATCGTAACCGTTGGCAATGCAGTTGAACTGCAACTTAAGCCGGCAGAGTACCAAAAGGGTGTAAAAGTTTCCAAATTATTTGTTTGCCGTTAAATCGAATGTTGTTACCACATTAGGGCCAGCAAGTATCTTAGTTTTATCAGGGACGTCATGAATGCGTTGGGAAGATTCTTCCGGAAACCCCAAATCCGAAGTAAAAAGCTCTTTTTGAAATTTTTCCAAACAAATATTCCAGCATAACACATTTCTTTGCATTTGCAATTCCTGCTAGTTTTATCCTTATAGGCCTAGTCCGATATCAG
Organism: Merzomyia westermanni; assembly: GCA_949987695.1. Classification (NCBI taxonomy): domain Eukaryota; kingdom Metazoa; phylum Arthropoda; class Insecta; order Diptera; family Tephritidae; genus Merzomyia; species Merzomyia westermanni. The sequence continues at coordinate 2,139,007 of OX465288.1, forward strand.
TTAGAAAGTTTAAGTTGTAAACTAGGATGTTCTCTGGCTAGTTTTGTATTCCACCGTAGACAATTATTTCACATTCACAAAAATGATTCACCTGCGCTTTCACACTTTCACATAATATAAATATATGGACTTACTTGACGCATTGCTGTTAAAAATCCTTGAGGATTGAAGAATCCCGTCATCCAAAAGACCTTCCGTTACAAAATATGTGCATTTGGTTAATTCGCAAATTGAATTCGTGTGTATTCAGCGAGACAGATAACGGTGTTAAAACCCGCAAACAGTTAGTGCCAAAGGTCATCATCAATCGAGAACAACAACAATAACATACAATTTCACGTGCAATGTATGAGGGGAGAGAACAGACGCAGATGCAGAGAAGAGTAATTAGTGATTTCTCGACAGACAATTACGTATTTAAATGGAGAAATATATGCAAGCCCTTTTACTTATTATATACTCATGTACATCTCGACATAACTATGACGAGGTCAGAGCTAAAACTACCAGCATACTAGTCAGAGTAAGAGTTAGTGCGATGCAATATGACTAAGCCCTGACTATTTTGCTCGTTGGTTTTGCTCTGAAGTGGTCGTCTCACGGCGTTCTTTTAGCCGAAAAAAGCTGATAAGTAGACTCATAGTGATAAAAGCAAAATCCGTGCTGATTCTTTTGTAAAATTTTCGTAACAGTTTTGATTGTTTTCCTTCTAACAATTTGTCTTTACAATCATTTGAAGTGAAAAAATTAAGCGAAAAAATTTCTTAGGCCAAAATTCTTTTGGAAATATTCTGAAAAAATTGCAAGACCGAATTTTGGAATTGAAAAATTTCTAGAGTCTTCTTTTTCGCATATACATACTATGTATATTCAATGTATACATACAGCTTTGTGAACATTGTTTGGTCAAATTCGTTCCTTGAATTTTATGTTTAGTTAAACAAAAATTTAAATCCGAGAAAGTACCCTCGAGAAAATCTACTTTCGCTAATTCGAGCCGGTATCATTATCGTTTTTGTTTTTATTGTGGCTTTTAAATGAAAAATGTATTTTAAAGCCTAATTATTCACATGTATGTACATATGTATATAATATGAATTTATCTTTGTACGAGTATGTTAATAACTCACTTTTGGTCGGTCAGTTGATATCCAATTGCGAAATTGCCCGTTCCTTTCCAGCAACTCAGTGTACCAAAAGCCCAGAGTGGTTGATTCCCATGAAATCTGCGAATATCAATATAAGAAATGCATTCATTGTGAGTGGTTGCGTAGGAGGATGAGTTTATTTATGTAAGCCATATTAAATTGGAATGAATGGTAAGTGTTAAATATACATACATATATGGCACTTCCATAAACAAATTTTTTTATTATTATTATACTATTTCGCTCTTAACATACATATGTATGTGTATTGTTTCGGTAAGCTTGAAACGAACATTTCTGTCGGAACAACCTATTACCAAAATTGCAATCTTCCAGAAATGTTAAGTAATGATTACATATCGCAACGATTACCGATTTGATTGATTATATTTTGGAAAAGCCTTCTTATGATTGATTGCACATTGTTTTCAATTTTAATTGATTATTTTAAAATAAATAAAAAAAAATTATAACTTTTCACAATTATTAAAAAAAATTTAAAATAATAATAAAAAAAAATTTGTTATTACCTTTGATTATAATTTTTTTTTTATTCTGATTATTTCTTATGATTACTTTTTATAATTTTTTTAATCATACTCAATTATTAATAACTTTTTTTTTTAATTTAAATAATCATTACCAATTAAAAAGCCGTCCAATCAAATTTTAATGGGTCTGCATCTATTATATATTATTACACAAATTTTGATAGCTCAATAGACTTAGATTTTATTACAAAAAAACTTAAGATCAAATGCCAATTTTCTGTTCAATCGATCTTTTTTGATTTTAAAACAATAACGGTAGTAAACTCGATTTTAAACAAAAAGTTCCCTTCTGGTATGAAGACCCACCTCAAAACAGACCTGTTAGTTTTTCCTTAGAATTGAGTTATCAATTGCTTGGATGGCTCTTTCATCAACAAATATTGATTATTTTAATTGTTTTCAAAAAAAAAATCTAAAGTAATCAAAAATAATCCAAACCAAAAGTTGATTCTTTTTGATTTCTGTTGATAATTTTATAATTCTTTTTTTTTTGTTTGATTATTTTTTTAAATTTTTTTTTTATTATTTTGCCGCATGTGCTTATATTTGTCTGCAACATTACCAAAAAGTAATCAAACAATCAACAATAAGCAAATACTAATTTTAATTTTTTTAGATTATTTTTGATTTTTCTTGTTTTTTTCATTTATTTTTATTTTTTAAATAATCATTAAACCCCGAAAACCATGAGTAATCAATCATAAGTAGGCTTTTCCAAAAAATTATCAATGAAACCAGTAATTATTACGATTAGTAATCATTACATAACAGGTCTGCTTCAAAATGAGCTACTAAAAAACGTTTAGATATAAGTTGAAGTTTGCTCAGTATTTAAAAGATTCAAATTCAATTTTCATAAAAACAACCAAAATGTTTATTCGGTATGATATTTCCTAATCCTAGGGGATAATGAATATCCTTACTAATGGTTCCAAGCTAAATGGAAATTGGGGCAGGTAGAGTGCTAAGGACCTTAGCATATAATGATCGGTTGTTTCCACAAATCTTTCTAATAGTGGCCACCATATAGCAGGACGGGTGCGATGAGTGACTTATAGAGTATTATTTTCGTTTGTCGAGAGAGGACTTTACTTTTCAATTGCCTACTCAGTCCGAAGTAGCATTTCTTTGCAAAAGTAATTCTTCTTCGGATCGGTTCGACTACCAAATATGTGCTTGTGGGCAAAGGTATATGCACTAAGGTATTGCCAAGTCATAGGAACATAGAGAGAATAAAAATTCCAAAGATATACTATAAGACTGATCTAAACTTCTAATCGAAAAATACATTTTGTATAATCGAGCTTGTAAAAGGATGCACCCGAAGACAGTTTGTAAATAGGTAAACAATGAGGAAATATTATCAGAAATTCTCGCAATTTAAATACGAGTACAAAACTTAAAAACTTAACAATGCCTGAAAAATGTCAAAAATATGTTGGTAAACTTGCCCCATACTAAGAATACTGACAAGTTAATACACGTACACAACTCTACACACGTGTACTTAAGAGGCAGAAATAAATTCAATAATCAAATGCAAAATCATTTTATTTCATCATCACAGTAAGAACGTGCATACACCTGCTTCTTTCCCCTGTCTAACGCAGTTCCCTCACAATGGGATGCCATTATTTTCCTTTCGGTTGTATTTTTTTATTTTTAAGTGGAATCGAATCTACGTGCCTACCCATGTGCTCATGGTCGGGGAGTTAGCAGAAAATTCGGCTAAAACTTTGTAAAGACCCATAGATTATGAAATAGTACATAGCCGCAGGGTCAGCATGTGGGAGGACACCTTTGGCATTTTCTCTTTAAATTTTTAATTGGTTTTTGTTTTGTTTTTCTTGTGGACCAGGGAGGCAATGTTCCTGCCTAATCTTCAAATTCCTATTTTTATTTGATTGATTTTCATTTATAGAAAATCCTACAGTTCCACGAATTTGAGGGCAAAAGGAATTTAGTTTAGCTGTATTTTATATGGGGAAATGTTGTACGAATTGCCAGCGTTATTTCCATAGAATTATTTTTTCCCTGTATTAATTTTTCTATATCTATGCATCAATCGTGGGTCTGACAGTCCATTCAGTTTGATCAAAGATGTTTGGGTTCCAAACGTTTTTCGGCAAACTATCTTATAACCTTATAAAGTTCCATGACAAGCTCCTCTTACAGTATATCGAAGGCTGATTGGCAGATCGCCTTATATTAGGTTAGTCGCAGGTGTTGAACAAATTGTATTCTAGCAGACCACAAAACATCGTCTGCGACATTCCAAATTACCTGAAGTTCACAGAAGTTTTAAGTTCTTTATTAATATATTAAAATAAAAAAATTTTTTAACTAGTCTGTAAGATTTTTAAAAATCATACACTGTGGCCCTATGCCTGTGAATGAAAGAGATAAACTTCGGCATAGCGAAGGCAAATTCTGACATTAATGGTGGTGAATATTAATGTCAAGGCGAAATATAATGGTAGAAAAACTTTCCTCTGGCATAGCAAAATGGATAATATGATTACCCCATATACAATTTCTCCACCTCATTTTTTCTGACTAAAGAAATAGTTCAGCCGAGATAGACAAAAAACCAAGTAAAGAAGATAAGACATTTAATTAAAAGAAAAATAGAGTGCTAAACAAATAAATGGAAAACTGTAGCTATAAGGTCCAGTAGACCCATATTTTCTGGTTGGTTAATTAAAGGTCTCATGTTACTCAAGTAACACAATCAACAAAAAGATGAAGGTATCCCTAGTACGTCCAAATGAGCGTATCTGCTTCCATCTTCGCCTGTAAGTTGCCTAAATTTTAAAACACACGTCCATTGTGACACTGCATGGCATCATATTAGATGTAAGTATGTAACTATCTTCAAATATTAAAGTAAAGATGCATGTGGAAATTTCGTAATTTTGATAGTAGATAAATGTGTTTTCATCACCCACACTTACACACACATTGAAGCTTAAATTTATTTAGTAAAAAGGTGTTTTAGTGTAAAAAATGTATGAATGTACATCCTAGATAAGTTATGAATGCATTTATGTACTAACCTTCATCCATGATTCTGGTATGCGTGCATCATACATAGCATCCAAGGACTCCTTCAGTGCAGGACTCATCACAATGGTGCCATCAATCGCCAATTTCAGATCACACAAGCAGGTAAACACCGTTTTAATCACCTTTTGCATGCGATCAATTTCTTGTCTAGCAAAATTTTCAATTAAAAAATATATATACTATGTATGTGTGTATGTACATAAGTCCAGTGTCAACAGTGGCTATCTTGTAAGATAACTTAAAATAAAAAATTATGTTACACTGAAAAAGTTACCTAAGAAAAATATTCATAGGCAGCAAAATTCCCATGCGATTTAAATTTTCACGCACTTCGTATTCATTGTACTGTGGCGGCAGCTTTCTCAACATGTCGTCGGCCAGTTGATAGACAATACTCTCGCGGGTCTCCCCACCACCACCACCACCTTCCTTTGGCTGCACGCTCAATATGGTGTCCAAAATACCTTTAAAAGAAGCCAGTATCACCAAAGCAATTTAAGTGAAACATTTTTTCCCTGTCAAATTTAATATAAAATCGAAGTAAGGAATGGCTCTCAGAATCATACTTCACAGTGATGTATTTTTGAATTGTCATTAGAAATACTTAGGTGACTTTTTCGGGACCATTAATAAATAATGTCGGACCATAAGCCGGTATACTTAGAGCTAAAATTCGATACAGCTTTTAAATTATTTTAAGAACGTTCCTGTTTGAAAGACCTCCACGATTTTTTTCTTGATTTTTGATGTATAAACATTTTTGAGCTCCGTAGACCAGTCCAGCAAAGTTAAGCGTCGCTGCCTATAACCGTGCCGCTGACGCTGCTTTTAACAGTGCATCTGCCGGACTCTTGTTATGTGTAAACATCTTTGGCGTCGCTGCCTGTAAGCTTGCCTCTGCCGGTGCTTTATAAAATAAATTATTTTGTTGACCTGGGGGTTACTATGGACTATAAACTCAGTTTCAACCGCCATATTAATACAACAGTCAATAAGGCTAGAGGTGTCCTAGCATTCGTTAAACGATGGTCTAAAGAATTTAGCGACCCTTATGTAACTAAAGCCCTCTTCACTACATTAGTCAGACCGATACTTGAATATGGTTCTATAATTTGGAACCCTCGTTACCAGGTTCATGTAGATCGCCTTGAATCAGTTCAAAAACAATTTTTACTATTTGCCTTAGGAGATTTTCATTGGGATCCCTCGTACAATCTGCCACCCTATACGAATCGTTTAAAACTCATTAATCTACACACACTTTCTAGTCGGAGGGAAATGCTTGGAATTATTTTTATGATTAAATTGCTAAATGGTTCACTATCCAGCCCATTTCTTCTAAGTGAAGTGAACTTCAATGTACCGTCTCGTCCTTCAAGGCATTTTAAACCTCTAGTCTTAAAACAGTGCCGAACCAATTTTCAGTTAAATGAGCCTTTTCGCTGTTTGTGTCAAGATTATAACTCTCTTTCTGGTAGATTTGATATTTCAGACTCGCTTTTCAGCATAAAAAAATCAATTCTTTCTGTCCTAAATTCATAGCTACTAATTGTTTTTTATTCTTTGACTTCTATTTTAACTTTTAACAACAATTTTATTCTGTTAACTAGTTATTTCTTAATGTATAATCTATCCTATATCTACTTTACTTAGCTGATGAGGTTTTCTCTGTAGCTGAGCAGTTTTAGATCTCGACGATTAACAAACCAAAGCCTTTCAACGACTCGGCACGAACGAATAATCCGCGCGTTATGCGGATGCGCCCCTCGCGCCGGTCGGGCGGGATATGGTGGGTAATCCGTTGGAAATTATTATTATTATTATTATTATTAAAATAAAATTAATTAAAAGGAGCTATGATAACGGGAAGGAAATGAAGGAAAGGGAAAGGAAGGAAAAGAAAACAAAAAGGCAAAAAAGGAAAGGAAAGAAAAGGAAAGGATAGGAAAGGAGAAGAAAAGAAAGGAAACTAAATGAAAGGAAAGAGAATCAAAGGAGTAGCAAGAAAAGAAAGGAGAAAAAGAAAAGAACATAATAAAATAAAATAAATTCAAAGTAGAGACTTTTGAAAGAAGAGAAAAGCAAATATAATAGAAATGTATTAAACTAACCCAGCCAGCAGAGATGCGTATCTTTTACTAATAGTGCGTTTTCTCGACATTTTTTGAATCCGAAAAATGTATTAAAAACGACTTGCCTAGTTGATTTCATATAATGACTCAATTTCTGTCTTATTTTTTTGTGTAAAAAAAAATTTCATTCAGTCATAAAGATTTTTCATGCCAGACACGAATACAAAATTAATTAAAAGAATTTTGAAAAGGTAAGTTTTATACCTAACAAATAAAATTAAAAAAAAAATATTAATTATATAGAATGTTTTAAATAAATTTTTCAGGACTATAGGCGTTTTTATCTTAAATTTTCTCCCTAGTTTTCTCTAATCGGTGCACGTTCATCTCTAACGCATTCACATTATTAACATTTGCATGGTGCATTTGTAATTTTTTGCAGGTTTCGTCAATTCCACTTCGGCGCATTGTAAGTGCATACTACACAATATTAGATAATATTATCAATACACGTTTTTTAGGCTAACGTGCAAACGTATGAAGGTGTTATTTTCGAGCATTTTAGTGCGACGTACTATATTTGCATCCTCAGCATACAGAAAGAAGTTTGATTTCAGCGCATTGTAAGTACGTACTACATATTATCAAAATCCTAAAATAGTGTTTACATTTTTTAAATACCTAAAGATGATATATACATTCATTTATGCATTTCTTTGAATTTGTAAAAATAAAGCACTTGAACTTATACTAAATGCAAATAGTTTTATGAACACTGATTTTGAAATGTTCAAACTATTTTTCTTAATGTGTTTAGAAATAATTTACAAAAATATGTAAACTAGTTGAATTGAATTAATTAAATTAAAAAATTAAAAACTCAACAATATTTAAGTCGTTTTTTTTAGAGCTGGAAAAGGAGGTAAGTTAACTAGGGAGTATAGGAATACCTATAAGAATTACATACCAAAACGCATATGGAAAAACAACAATTTTTCCAGTATCGTATCCAAAAATTAGTAAAGAAATATAAAGGTAAACGGATAAAAACTATATACGAAGAATGATCAGGAAAACATAACATTTTTGTTAAAAAAAGCATCTGAAGGTTATCCAATAGAATGTATACAAAAGTAGAAAAAACCTATACGAAAACATACAAAACCCCTATCAGAAAATGTATAAAAAGTTGTAGAAAAAAGCATGACAAAATGAGTCCGATTTAGGAACGTTTTTTACAATTTAACGGGAATACGTTTCGTTCGCACACTTTAGTGGGAAAACGGATCCAGAAAAGTTCTGTAAACGTAATATGAAAACGGATGTAAAATAAGTTTATTATCAGCAGTTTCTTCCATTTTCGGATACATTAATGGAAATTTTGCTGGCTGGGAATGGAACAGCATGGAAAATAAAGGCAAGAAGGCCAAAAAAGGCGTAGGTAATAACTAAAATAAACACAGTTTTGTGTTTGAAATTCATTCACTTGGCGAGGTTTAATTTAATTAAATTTATGACAGGATACACATGTTTACACATCAAATTTCACGAGTACTTGGTACTCATGCGTTATTTTTTATTTTTTTCCCCTAGTTCTACTTACTATTTCGGGAAAATTAGAGGCAGAGCTAGACTTGAAGAAATACTTTAGCCCCCAGTATTCCCCAATGATAACAAACATCTGGTAAGCAGAAGTGAAAGCATTTAACCTGATCACCTCGTTAGACATAATTCGATTGAATGTGTGAAAATCAAAACACAAAAAACCCAAAATTAACATTTACCTTTGGCTGAATTAATCTGATACGTGATGTCCGCATTGGAATGTAAACCAAAAACTTCCGGTGTATCATATGCCGGCAAACTGTTTATGTAGTCAATGAATCCTTGCAAACTCTTTGTACTCGGCACTTTGTATCCTTTATAGAACTCGAACGAATTAGCCAAAAGTCCTTCACAAAACCAAACGGCTGTGAATGTGGTCAGCAGCCTTTTATCGAAATCATCAGTCACGCGACCACCATATTGCACTTCACCAATCATATAGACAAGCGTCTGCCATGATACACCCTTCTTCGGATCCATTTCGTCCAAATGATTCTGTACGAATTGTACGCTCGCCGCAAAGTCTGCCTGATTAAATTCATATGGAACATTCCAACCCAACGGACCGAATTTGCGTCTTTCCTGCACGATGGTATGTAGAAATGCCACTGTGTAGAGCAATGGTGGCCATTGTGGTGCTGAAGTGTAATCGAGAAAGTCCTGTGTGAAAGCCTGCAAGTGGCGTGATTGCAAAAAAAAAAAAATTCAGCATATTTCGGTGGTGCTTGAATAGTTTGTTAAGATTTGATGCACTCATTCACCTGGTAGCTGCGCTTCAGACTTGCACGTATCCCCTGTGGTGGTTCATTGGTGAATTTTATGGCCATTTGCAGTAAGCCGATTGGAAATTCGGAATGAGGCTCCGTGGTAACCCACATACGGAACGTATCGTCGACCTGCTCCGTCTCAACCAACACATCAATGACCTCGGAGCAGAACGGCAACGATAGATGAACATTTTGCAATAATACCCAGCCGCCACCGGACATTGAGTCCATTATCATTTTGCGTGCATGACATTCTTGTCCTTGGCCCATGGAAACCGATTTCAAAGCTGAGTAAACCAAAAAGGAAGTGGTACCGTTATTATTGAAGTATGTTAAAACAAGTAAGGAAAGGGCTGTCTTCGACTGTGCCGAAGACTTTATACCTTCCATGAATACGCATCACGGTTTTAAGCGTCCGATCCTTACTCACAATTAGTACAAAATCTGCAAAAACTGTTAATTTAAAGATACATAGCCCAAACCTAATTAATCGGAAAAATCGATTGTATGGGAGCTATATGTTATGTACGTCCGATCTGGCTGATTTTCACTACACACATTACATACGAGTATATAATATGTACCAAACCTGCAAAATTGTAAGTTTCTAGATTTTTAATTACAAGAGTTATAGGCCAAAGCCCGTTTATCGGAACAAACGATTGTATGGGAGCTATGCGTTGTATTGGTCCGATCATGCTGGTTCCGACAAATGATTAATGCTTTACAAAATGGCTGCCTCTTACCAAATTTCATCGAGATATCTCTAAAACTGAGGGACTAGTTTGCGTTCAAACAGACAGTAAGTCAACTCAGCTCATCGCCCTGATCATTTCGGTATACTTATTGGTGGGCCTATCTCTTCTTCTTCTCATACTTACAAACATCGGACCAAAGTTATAATGCCATTTCATGTTCATGAAAGGTATACAAATTGCCAGCATATGCGTGTGATTTAGTATGTACGAGTGTGTGCGTGTGCATGTGTGTGTCTTCAAAAGTTTCGCTGAATGGGATGAACTGATCTGCTTACGTATGCCCTTTTGCTTAGCCAAAGCAGCGATTTGTGTTGTTGGATCCGACCCAATAGACAGCAAACAAACGAATGGTGTACGTGGCTCCGATTCTCCCCAAGTCACCTCAAGATCCAATATTTGCATTTCGCTATATTCAGGGCCTAACGATTCTGTGGTTATTTCAAAAACAGTTTAGAGAGTTCGAAGTCACAGCGAAGCTAGGCGAATATATATAAATGGGGGCGTGTGTATTTACCTTCAATGTACTTCTTGGCTTGTGAAATCGTACGATCCGGGCACCAAGAGCGCACTAGCAAAAGCTTACGAAAGCCATCTAAGGATTCTTGATAGCCACATGGAATCTCCTCATTTTCCGGTTTTTCGGCTTCATACCAAACGCGCCATTCTTTCTCATTTTGTTCGATCTAATAAAAAGACAAATTAGCTACTAAGGCTCTGCTTCAATTTAAAATGAAGCAGCTTCTTGACTTACCAGCGACAAAACATTCGAAAATGTTTCCAATTTACTAATCTCTACCAAGTTCAACCAAGTTATGTCCAAGATCCAGCGAAATGGTTTTGGTGTTACAGCATTCAAATCGAGTGAAGCTCCACCTTTGACAAACGACATGAACTCCTCATGTGTCACATTACCGTTATGATAGTCAATTTTAATAGCCAACATCAAAGTGAACAGCTGTTTGTGGCGCTCATATAAACTGCGATTGGTAAACTTGTACACCTCATAGGTCAGATAACGTAAAATGATTTGTATGCGCTCCTCGGTTACACTTGACTTGGTTGACTTTGTTATCGAGTTATTGAAAATAACCAGAAACTGTTTCAAAGCATTCTGATACATCACATTTACGTTACTCATTTCGACGATTAGAAAGTAAAGCACTGAACCGCGTGCGGCCACCGCACGAAACTCTTCACGCGCTTTTGTTATTTTACGTTCTGTGACCTCGGAGATTTTTAACTTTTGATTGACTTCCTCGGATGTGGTTTTCGTTATGCGTAACACTTCAATCAGCGCTTCATCATCCACCAATGACCCTTCCGAGGAACTAAGCCGATATAACAAATTCGCCTCCAACTCTTTCATTTTACGTTGATTTGTCATAACTGTTTCGAAGAGTGTCACACGCTCTGCCTCCAAGTCTGACTTTTCCATGAGTATAACACGTCCAAGTAGCTGATCCTCTAGACCGCGCATTGTCACTGTAAAATCTATAATAGACGTTTTAGCGCTGACCTCTGGGCTAAATGCCGGATTGGGTAATTTTGTTGTTATATACAACATGAAACCGGGCATTACATCACATTCTTTGTCGCCCACCAAGACCTTCTCTATGCTACCCGACTTGATGAAGTTCTTCTCCAATACATTCTCGAGTACTGGATCCAGTTCGGTGCCGACATCCTCAATCAACAATGGTCGGCCGAGTGACAATGAGTCTTCTAAATGTGTGCGGAAATATTTATGATTTAATGATGTAATCTGCAGCTCATTGTCGCCTTCCTTGGACTTTATCCACAACTTGCCCTGTGTCTGTGGATCAACCAACAATGGATAACTACTGGACTTCGTGGCAATCAAAGCATTTTGCACAGATAACTCATCGTTTGGCAGACCCTGCAGCGTCCACTCGGACACGGTGGACGAATCAACCAGCATGTTGATGATGTTCAAGCCAATCGTGAATGGTATTTTTTTGTGCTTAAGAATGCCCATCCAGGTTTTTATTAAGTTAGCACGAAATTCCTGATTGTAAGGGCCGCAGTATGAGAGAAACCCGGTCGCCAACAGAACATCACCAACCAACCTGCCCAGTTGTATCTTAAACTCTTTACTTTGATTGGTCCAACGATGCTTTTCATCTGATAACCCATTTATTAGTGCCGTGGCTGCGGTCATTTTACGTAGACAGACATTGGCTGCGTCGGTGAGTCGTTGCTTCTCACCGACTGCTTTGTCGTATTGATTTTTGACAGCTTGAAGTGCCTCTTCACGCTCGCGCAACTGCTCTTCAGCACCAGCCAGGTCATCCATGGCCAGCTGCATAATGGGATAGGGAAGTAATTGAGGTTAGTTTGAATGAATGGCAAAACGGTGTGAGAATTGTAAATGCATTTCCTAATTTTTTTCTTCAAAGTGAAAAACCAATGCGCCTAAATAAACTTTAGCTCCAAAGCAAAAATAGTTGTGTTAATAACAAAAGCATTATAAAAACAAAATGGTTCAGCTACGAGTAGTTTACTTGGCCAACAAAATTGTTTACTTGTTCAGTATTTAAAAAGCACTCCGTGGCTGACGGTGGATAGTCAGGATATATTATGTTACCTCTTCTGGTGCACTACTTCTAAAGCGCTTGTGGTGCACTGATTCGCTAAATCCGAATTCACCAATTCTTTACCTTTAGGCGCGCCTCCTGCATAGTGAGATTAGCTTTTAACGGCAATACCTCCTTATTAACGCTGTGGAAGAAGGACATTGCTTTGGTCCAAGACAACAACCCGGCCACATCACCACATACCCGCCTTGCCATATCCATGTTGTAGTCCTCCATGCGAAAGTATGGCTGCAGCAAATCGATCATTTCATCGTTGATTGTGTCTTTTGGGTAATTTTGTAGTTGTAGCAAAAAGGTTGTGCTGGCCATCATCTGTAATACATCAAGAACCAAATGAGTATCGAGGTTAAGTCGCACACCAATTAACTTACCTTCAACGATTCCTGCCAAGAGGGTTTTGGACATGGCGTGCCGGAGTCGGGTATGCAGGGATGTAGTTTTCGTTTGAATAAAATCAGCACGCAGTCCATGATGCGCATAATCAAATGTGGCGGTCGGCCCAATTTGCGCACAGTTGCAATATGCGCTGGTTTAATGGTATTCAAGGCCATTTCAGCTTCTTCTAAAGCCGGTTTGGCTGCCTCCAATTTCTCCTCGGCGAGCGCTTTTTCGTGTGCAATGCAAGCTACCAATGCCTCCGCTTTATCTTTTACAATCAAAACTTGATTCTTTACTATTTCGGCTTGCATCGCCCGTTCAGTTACTTCCACAAGCACGGATTCGGCATTTTTGGATGCCTCCACCAATTCTTCCTCCATAACTACCAGGTCCTTCTTTAGTATTTCGACAGATGCAGATGCCTCTTTTAACTTCTCCAACCCGGTGTCCATCTTTTCTGCGCCATCGCATAGCTCCTTTTGTGTTTGCTGATAAATGTTTTTGTAGCCAGCTATGAAATTCAGGTAGGACTTTGGTGTTACATGCGTGGCACGCCTAAAGCGTTGGTAGTACTCTGCTGAAGTTTCTGCTACGATATCTTGTATAGAGCCGAGCGCGTTAACTAGTTCCTCTTTGACTGCCGGTGTACACTCAATTTCAAAGTCACTCAGAAAGTGTCTTGCCACCGAGACGAGTGCATCCTTTGGCCAGGGCTGAAACCAATCGATTGTGCAGCCGGACACGAGTGCCGGAAAACGTTGCACCCTCGATCGGAATGTTTCACCGACCGGCGAGAAACAAAATGCCACATGCAGGTTGGCGCAGGTGCGGGCCAAGAAAAATTCCATCACACTTTCCGGGGTCGCTGTTTTACGTTGATTTTCACGTTTCATAACCGGAGTTAACTCTTGCACGATTTCAGCTTGTTCGTCACGTGAGAAGAGATTTGATATCACACCTGATGATAATATGTTATTGAGGTATTCAAGGAAGCCCTCTTCTTTGATGTCCATGTCGGTGAACAGAAATGTTGTGCCCTTGCCTTGGACACCACAGGTGCGATACAGTAGTTTTAAGTCCTCCAAAAAATTGGCCACATTGTATGAGCGTGTCAAAGCAATTTGGAATGTTTTATAGCCAGCTATGAATGATGCCAATTTTGTCAATGATTGTTTGCCCGATCCACCGACCCCGACAAGCATGACATTCCCTCTCGGATGCCGAATGATTCGAGAAATCTTCACCAAATGCAACATTGCATCTGGGAAGAAAACAAGATCCATCCCAGAGCCTCGTACCATTTCATTGAATTGTGCGAGGAACATAACGAGACGCTCCCGGAGCACTTCATGAGAATTCACCGGTTCGTAGACCTTTGGTAACTCCATATCCGCATCTTCACCTTCCTCGCCCGTCGGCTCAGGTGCATCACGCATGAAATCGACAAACACCGGGTTCGGAATAATCATTTGAGAATAAGCATCACCCAACTCCTCACGTACTAGACACGCCAGCTCAGAGCTGAACCACTCTTTATCCTGAAATGTTGTAAAGCGATCCGCGAAAACGCGCGTGCATTCGTGTTTCCACAAACACATTAACACACTGTCTGCCGTTATGACAGTTGACAATGTGCCCACCATACCCTGCCAGATGCGTGACAAATCACGTAAACTGAAAACATAATGAAACTTGGCTGGCGTGGGTAAAAGTTTCTCACGCGTGCGCTGCCACAAATGACGTGTTACGACAATGAGCTTTTTAACTAAGCTGCGTACCTCCGGAACAAAACCGCGCTTGACATTATAATGACCTTCGCCAATCACCCGAAATATCTTATCAATAGAATCGTCATCAGGGATGTTACAATTGAAAACACAAAATTGACGTTTCAAGCGCGAGGGAATATCATTGCGTCCTCCACCCGGCAAGCCCATCGCGGCTACATATTGCACATCAACGACTGTAGTAAAGTCTCCCGGCTTCTCCAAGCTGTAAAAACCTTTCATGTCCATAGTTTGACGCACAATCTCATTCGTAACTTGATCGCCCCATTCATTGATTTCGGGTAAATTCACATCATCAATAAAACAAATCAACTTACGTCCGCCCGGTGGTCCAAATGTGACGCCCACGCGTTTCTCTACATAACTTTCAATGGTACGTTGAAATTGATAAGGGCTCGTGGCTGATGAAAAATTGAAAGAACGTCCCATATATGACTCTGGATTCATTTTCCTCATGAAATTCTTCATAATAACCGTTTTTCCAGTACCCTGTTCGCCAATCAACATTACGGCACGTTCCTGATTAGCTATGGTGGCAATTAGGTAATCCATGCGTACATTGTCCACGATGGGTACTAAAATATTCAGGTAATCAGGTGTCGATATCTCAGGATACATATAAGGTGTGACCAGTGTTTTCCATGCTTGCCATGTACCCGCCTCCGAAACAAAGAAATCATATAAACTATTTTCATTAGCGGTGGCCTTCGGATAGTCAAACTGCGGAAAGGCATCCTTAATGTATATATCTAGACGTTTGCGATCATCGGCGCTGAGATATCCACCGAGACCCCAAGCCAATGCAAAAATATACAAGCGATGTAAATGCTCGGGCGAGCATGTGTCTTCTTTCACCTCTACAATCGGCTCTTCAGGGAGATCGTCTGCGAAGATTTGATAGGGAAATTAATCAAATGTGGCGACAAAAAACGGAATTTATGTTAGAAAAGTAAAGGGAAATTATAAAGTTAAACAACATTTACATTATAGTTAGACCAGGAACAGTAAGAAATTATCCAAAAGTTGGCATAATCTAGTATTCACACATACAGTGACAGGCACACGTTTACCCTATAGGGAAAAATGTCTAGTTCTTAGCTGGAGCGCCTATAGTGCATTCGGAACCAGAAACTAGTAGTTCTTCCTCCATCCCTTTCGCATGCAATTAGCTTTCGAATTTAACCTGGCGATGTCCCATGCGGTGAAAATCATTCCCGCCGCATTACATTTTCTATAGTTCCGAACTAGAGAAATATTTTATAGCTTAGATCTAATTTTTTTACTATTTCGTTACTTCCTAACCAGACCCAAAATTCTACATAAGGATTCGAGCACGATTTCACCCTGTATTGTGATAGGTCCGCACTACTTCATAAATATCCACATTTTAGCTAGTGCTTTTCTTATTATTATTTAAATTCAAAATATTTTATAAAAATGCCCTACTTCAGAATTTTTTTTTTTAAAACGCCCCATTTTAGAATTTGATTGAGGAAATAAATTGATTAAATCAATAAACCTAAAATTCGGTTCAAAAACACCCAATCTCAGCTGAAAATGTATTGAATTTTCGTTTGGATAGAGGTTTTTGAAACTTCAAACGAATTTCGAAATAGGACGTTAATGGAAAGAAATCTGAAAAACTATGTTTTCCAAACAAATTTTGAGATAAGGCGTTTTTTAAGTATTTTGAAATAGGATGATCTTCCCCTCAGCCTTCGAAATGTTTTTCGTTGAAACTGCCGATGTGGAACTAGTGAAAATCTACTTATTATCGCACTAGTTCTTATTTCTTACCTTAGATTTAGCTATGAAACAGAAAATTGCCTCACTAGTTACTGAGTTCCCTACAGGGTAAATACTAGGGCTCTTACTATTCGGTTAGTCGATTAACCGAGTTATTCGAATACATCATTAGTCGACTACAAAAGTCGAATAGCACTATTCATATACTCTACTGATGACGGTTACTCGACTAACCGTCTACTTTCGACTATTCGATTAACCGAAAATTTTGGGTTAGTCGATTATAATGAACATGAACCTGTTTCTGTTTCACTTTTGAATTTTCTAGTGACATTACAATCGTTGATTACGTAGTCATGACCCCATAGGTGGTAAAATTGTGCAGACACTGCATTTACGAATTCAAGAAATGCAATTCGTTGAGCTAACCCGGCGATATTAAAGTTCTCATAAAAGTAATAATTCTAAAATTCGCGTGGGAAGTTGTTAGTTGGCCGTTCAAAACTAAACGAGGTTTCAGACAGGGTGATCCCCTATCGTGCGATATCTTTAATTTGATGCTGGAGAACATAACCGCTTTGCAGAACATAACCGTTGGAACAATATTTTATAAAAGCGTGCAATTGTTGGCGGATGCCGACGACATTGATATCATTGGCCTTAAAAACCGCGCACTAACTTATGCGTACTCCAAACTAGGAAAAGAGGCGGAAAATTGGTTTGGTGGTAAGTGAGGTCAAAACGAAGTAACTTCTGTCGTAATGCAAAGAGTCAGCGCATTCGCGCCTCGGCAACCACGCCACTGTTGGCAGCAATAATTTCGAAATAGTAAAGGGCTTAATTAACACCAAAGATAATGTTAGCCTAGAAATCCGACGAAGAATCATTCTTGCAAGCAAGTGATACTTTGGACTAAGTAGACAATTGGGAAAAGAAGTCCTTTCCCTAAGAACTAAAATAACACTACAAGGCACTTCTCGTACCCATCCTGGTTTATGGTGCAGAAACTGTCAGCATCTGATGAGGTGGCTCTGAGACAGAAAGGTTCTCGGAAAGATTTACAGACCCTTACGCTTTGGCGACGGCGAGTACCGAAGAAGATTTAACGACGAGATGTATGAGCTATATGCAGACACCGATATACTCCAACAAATTAAAACCCAGCGACTTCGGTGGCTAGGCCATGTTGTGCGAATGAATGAAGATGATCCGGCACAGAAGGTATTCTTTATCGGAGCCTGTCGGTTGTAACATAGAAAGAGTGAGACCATCACTCCGATGGAAGGACCGATGATTTACCATCCCGTGGTGTTTCCAAGGTTTTTCGAAAAATTGCCACATCAAACTTCTTCTACGACTCATGTTGAAGTTTTTAATAATATTCATACGAGTATATCAATATGACAAGCTAATTTAAATTTTTTTTTTTTTTTTTTGACGCAGGATTCATTGAAAATTCGGTTAATAGTATTCGAGTTTCAACAAAAGTCGAATAATCGAAGCGAAGCAAATAGTCGAGTAGTCGTTGCTAAGCGACTATTCGAATACCACAAACCGACTAATAACCGTGGAAACGGTTACCACCGACTAGTCGATTAACTGAATATTCGACTAAGTCGACTTTTTGTAGGAGCCCTAGTAAATACAGAAATGTGAGGAATACAAAATAGGTCCCGGAAAAAAGGCATTTACTAAAGTATCAACATAGCTTTTCCACTGCCACACCCACTTTTCCGATCTATTTTAGTGTGAGTTACTAATAGATATTTACGTTGTTATAGTGCTGTAACTCTTTCGTTAGGACAGTGTGTTAAATCGATATAAATCAAATCAAAGTTTGTTTTTGCTTTGTAAAAGATGTGATATCTATGTATCGTGAGCTTGATATCCATGTCTAAAGTAATGCACAAGGAACATTTTCTCGGTAAAATTTTCGCTTTCAATACGAAGATCTAAATTAGGCACGTTTTTAAATTTAATCCATCAACTGATACTGCTTTTTAGGCTGGCCAAAATTTCTAGCTCTATTTAACAGTTTAAAATCCTTCACTTAAAGCGAAGTCGTGGACCAGTGTCTTCCCGCCTTAACCGTTTATTTATTGGTGTATCCGCACCGTATTGTAGCATAGTTTTTCTTTCTATTCCACACCGGCATTTTCTTTAAACCTGTATACCAAGCCTTTGTGATTTTACAAACTTTAATTTGAAACCTTGAAGAGGAGTATGAGCAGCAAAATAAACCAAAAAGAGATTCTGATGTTTTATTATACAGACGGGCTGCCCTGCAGTCCTAATTACAATATATACTCGTATATATATTATAGAACTGGAACCAAAATATTATAAAATAGTGCGTACTAATTTTTCTTGTTTATTCTATTTCCATGGGATTTCCCGCCACTTTTAAACATTAGATCTGTTTGGCGAGAATAAAATACTAGAAAAATTTTATGGAAAAAGTGTCCGGTGACCCAAAACATTTCTAGGAAGAGAGAGTTTCAAGTTTCTGCTGGGGAAATTTCACTCACTAAAACTTGCAAGTGAAAAACAGCTGACGGTGACATAGGAAAGCAACCCAAAATAATATTTAAAAATTCGAGCTATTAACCATTCAAAAAAGGCACAGCTGTTTTGTTTGCAAGGTTTTACAAATTCCGGTTCGGAAGAAACTTTTTACCTTTTGCGGTTCGAAAGTCATCCTTACTTTGAAAATTAAATGAAATGAAAACACAGCTTTGCATTTTGACACAATCAATTTCATACTTTCTAGTGCTGCTCTCTCGCTCTCATCAGTTTATTTTTTGATAGTTTTATTCGTTTTAAGGACTGATTATGAAAGTCACTGCGTCTCAGTCCTCACATTCACCAGCATCAGTAAGTAACACCAACCAAATTCACCTAGCAACTCTCATTTACTGACAGTCACTGAAGGTAGTGAACACCTTTACATAACAACAATTTTTTATAAACAAGAAGAAGTGAATCGTCGCGTTGAGTTTGAGCCCGTTAGTAAAAGAGGGATTGGACTTAAAATTTGATATTCTAAAATAATTCGCAATAATCACTGAAAGTACAGAAAAAGCCGTTTGGCTTTTCTTGAGGAATTAACTCGTAGCAGAAATAATTAAATGACCCAAAAATATGAAAATCATACTTTGCTACAGCCATTTGATAAATTTTTCCATTATCTTATTACTCTGGAAATCCTAGCATCTATCGAAATTGTTTCTCCTAAAGTTCGATTGTGAAAACAAGCTTCTTATGTAAAGTGTTTTGAATGGGTAGATAGATCTCTTCTTTCAATCGGTATCTTTTGACAATAACTGCAAACAACCTGGGGCGGAATTACGGCACACGTTCCGTGATCGTAAACTAGTTTTTAAGTCACAATAACCTCTTTAAAAAAGTAATAATGCATAATTGAACCGACCGGTATTTCAAAGCAATTGCCTGCGTATGACGTCATTTCCAATTATGGGCTAAAAGCTGTTGTGATTTAAAAATTCGCTTTCGATCACGGAACGTATAACGTAATTCGACCCCTGGAGAGATCTATTTTTATAATTGTAATTTGTAATGTTATTTTATATGAAAGTAGACGTTTTGTAATCGTTGAAATACAATCGAAATACTTGTAAGACGCTGATATTTATATTGAACCACTATTATAAGCTTTAAAATTACGATTGTAAAGCATGTTTTCAAGGCACGTAATGAAGCGTTTTCCAAGTGTTTTAATTAAGCATGTTACAATGTATTTTTATTAAAAACTCTAAACGATATTCGCAGGACACTTTCAATACTAAATCTTTTGTAAATGTATCACTCACAAAACTGCAAAAGCCTTATTCGTGTAAGCTTATTTTAAGCTTGATTTACAAAACGCTTAGCAAATTGCTTGCTGGGAAATTAAAATTGGAGAGAGTTCTCAATACCGAACAAATAACTTTGACTACAGGCCGAGGGGCATAATTCATAAAGTAATAATAGTGCGTGTTTATGTCTACTTTGAGAATGGATTTCATAAATGTAGGTACATATATAAATACATTACCAACATCTGCATTGGCAGCAGACTCGCGGCGCTCCTGTGATGCGAGCACGTCATCGTTTGTCACGGTGTTTTTAATTTTTGCCAATCTTTTTGCTGTAATATGTTTTTTTATGAAATTATATGTCAAATAAATGAAGTTTTTGAATTTGAGGTCATGCAAATGCTAACTAGTGCACCTTTCGATTAACATAAGCCACACAAAGCAGATACCAACACGCCGTTTCGTCATTTTCGTTTGCGTTTAAAATCGTCAAACGAGAACTTAACTCGATTAACAATGCAAATAAATGGTATTTTGAAATTGGGAAAGCCCTCACACCATTAACTTACCATCATTTGTTTCTTTACTTGACAAACTAACTGCCTGCTCCTCCTCTTTCTTTACGGGCACCAAGCCCTCTAAAATTGATAGCATCTGCCGCACTATATTACATTGTAGCACCGACATTAGTAGTTTCAAATTTTGTGTTCCCCAATTATAAACCTGAATAAAGCTCTGCTCAAAAAGCTGCCAAAAAACGGTTTTCTCACCCGGTGCGCGATCCTTCAGCCAAGCTTGTACAACTAAACAAAATACTCATGAATGCTACTGCCGTTAAACGTAACTAGATACAACTCACTTGGCCTAGAATCCAGTCCTGATGAACTCATGTAAACCATTCCGTTCCGTGACACTGTCGCCGGTGATGCATTGTCGATGTTGTGCGGTTCGAATATAATTTTAACGGTAGGTGCCATTGTGAGACGATCACCATTTGCCAAAGTTAAAGTTTTATTATCGTCCAAAACAGAATTCAAGTTTTCAATCCATATACTATCCACCGGACCGTCTAGTACCAGCCAAATATGTTCGCCACTCTTCACTTTCAAAGTTTTGCGCCATAAAGCTGAAAATATGCCATCGGTCCAATCATTGGTAGCCACATCTAAACGTCCAAACATTTGGGCTGCCGTTATAGCTTTCGGATTCATACGCATCTCACGATGATTATCACCCAATTGAGTGATTGCTTTCATCAGTGTGTGAATACAAGTTGTCTTACCAGCGCCGCTGGGGCCCAACGTCATGATACCATGACGCACAGTTTGCGTCTCATATAGCTGTATTAGTTTGAGAACCCATGGAGGATGGTAGACCAAATTTGCTTCTTCAGTTTGTTGTGCAATTGCTGCTTCCAGCTCAGGGTAATTGGTCTTTTCGAGTGTCTTAGTGATGAAAACAAAGTTGATCATATTACAGGCTGTCATGGTTTAAAATCTTTGCTATTACCACATACCTGATTGGGAAACAAATCCGACACCAGCGACATGAATAACGGTTCGTCTTCGTCAATTAGCTTTGACAGATTCATATCGCGTAGGACCCGCATCACAATCGTACTCTCGCCATCCTTCGAGTTCCTTCTTTTAGACGCACCCAATGTACGCAACACCGATAAAATATTCCTCAAGCCAAAATCGTAATGAACCTGTTTGGTGAGCTGCTCCTCACACAGTTTGTAAAGGGTGTAGAATTTACGTGCCAGTGTTATATTTTCCAAAAATCCACAAGACGCCAACTTTACCCGTATAATTATTTGTCGATCAGGCACCATCATGGCAACGGTACGAAATTGTATTTTCAAATTTTCAGGTAACTCTTTACGGCCAGCGTAGCCGGGATTCTGCGAATCAAAAACAAGAATTAGTAAAGAAGAACTTAATGTGCTTTAGGGGGTCATAGTCTATATTCGGACACACGTGAGCGCATTAGACTTTTGGCAACCAAGTCACTGTTGGCAGCCATAACTTTAAAATGTCAGAATAGAAATCCAATGAAAAATCAATATTGCAAACAAATGCCACTTCGGACTTAGTAAGCAATTAAGAAGTAATGCCCTCTCTCGAATAATGAAAATAACACTCTTTGAGTCATCACTTATCGTAGCTGTCCTGCTGTATGGTGCAGAAACTTGGATGCTCACAACATCTTATGAAACTGCTTTGAGCGTTTTTGATAAGGAGGTTCTTCAAAAAGTTTATGGTCCAGACATCAGTATAGTTCAACGAATCAAAACCCAGCGTCTACACTTACTATGTCATATTATGAAAGCATTAAGTTGTTCAATCAGAGAAGGTATGCTTATTCGACGAAAAAAGAATCTTGTTCCAAATAGATCCACCTAATACAAAGCAACAGTATTTTTATTATTTCTAAACCATATATTATGGATCTTACAACTTGGATATAATTTCTACTTCAACGATCAGCCTTTAAGAATTGCTTCCAGGCGAGATACGCTAGTACCGGAGCGTATTGGACTCCATGTCGAAAAAGTATCAGCTAAGCGATACAACAACAAAAGCAGCAGAGAGATCTTGCTGAAAATGGCCTATTGCAGCCAACTATTATTGGCCTAGAATTTTTCAGAATAATACCCTATATAAGAGTTTGTTGTGGGAATATTTAATTAATTATGGTTCTTCAAAAAAATTCTGCAATAGACCATTCTTCAATCCTCTATGATTTACATACTCACAGATGTTCTTGAATATACAAGGTGGCGCAAAAGTAAGCTTCCGATGTTCAGCATATCGGTTGTGGCACGTGCAGTGTGTGCTGTTGCACCGTCTTGTTGGAACCACATGTTTTCCAATCCCAATTCATCAAGTTGCGGCAAAAAGAACTCGTTGATCATTGCTCTGTAGCGCTCACCATTCACAGTAACCGTTTGGCACCGACCGATTATTGGTCAAATAAATAGTCAGCAATATTCCGCGTTCTGGAGCAGTGTAGCGTAACATTGTTTATTAACGTGTATTTCGCATGTGTTTACTACACAAATGTCAAAACAGAACTGACTTTAGGGGCCACTCGCAAAATTTATAGCATTTTCTGATAGGAGGATTACTTTTGCGCCACCCTGTACGATATAAGGCAAAGGAAGGTGGAAGTATCGGAAGATAATTGTTTGTGAAATCCGCAAAACAATGATTTATCCCTAGCTATACTCGTACGTAAATGTAGTAGAGATGCAAGCTAATTTAAATATCTAAAAGAGATGTTACGATGTAAAGTTTTTCCTGTTTTTTGTTATTCATTCAGCATAAACATAGAATGAATAACTGATGCTCAGTGGCTTGCATTGTATTACACGCACACACACAAATACAAAGAGCTTCATTTATGCATACTAACCAATTCTTATAGTATAAGTAAAAGTCGGCAACTTCAGAGTGAATAGTGTCTATGTCAATCTCACGTGTGGAATAACGCTTAAGCGTATTAGTATGAGACAAGTTTATACATCCATATATGTATATATATATATATATATATATACCCTGCCAACCAGCAGTGGATAAAAATCTGGATAAACAAAGTGGGCAATTTTGTTCGACGAGGTTCACTTTTTAACCATGTTGAAAATGTTTTTCCGTGTAGGTGTGAGTGCATACTTTTAGGCACTTGCTGTTTTCCATACAAATTCCAAAAAAGTGCGATGGTGTAAGTAAAAATTTGTGAATTTGTGGAATTAGAGTTTCACCACGGTTAGCCATCTTTGTTAGGGTACATAATGGTTAGTATAATAGTTGTTCTTGTAGTTGTATGACCAGGTAATAGAAAGAAAGAGGGTAACAGCCCTATTCCCAATTTGTTATACCTAACAATTGTTATACTTCAATAGACACAATTTTGTCATTTGCAATTGTTATATGAAGGCACAGCCAACAATGACAGCGGAAAAGCTTTTCTAGTTCACCATATAAAAGGTCAAAAGCTCCTAAGAAAAAATATCCAAAAAATTTAAATTTTTCCTTTTTTATAAAAAAATCTACAATGTAATAATCAAGGCGAATTTATACCAGGTGATATCACACTTACTTCATGTGTTTTGGTTTTGCTTGTCCGGCTTCTCCTGTCAGATTGCATACAAATTTTTTATTTTGATACTAGACGCCGCTGCTCATATGTTCTTATGATATCACATGTAAGTGAATTCGCCTTGGTAATAATATAATTTAAATTTATTTTATATATACACACCACAATCACACAGTAAATGTTCCGCAACAGCTGCGTCATAGCACAAATTATGAGGATTTATCGTACTTAATTGAAGGAGGACCACAGGCACACTATATAAGTCTGCAAGGCTTCCACCTATTACAATTCCCGCTAACCTAGTGCTGAAGGATAATACAGCTGATAATTATCAGAGGTGGAAGGGCCTGCTTCGTTTATAAAACATCGAGAGCCGACCCACGCCCGTCCAACGCATAAACAATCTCTTTATCGTGTATTTAAAGATGTCCGTATTCATATTAGAAAAATAATCTTTTGATTTGAAAGATTCAAGGTCCAGTCCCTGCACTGAAGAACTATACTGACCCCAGATTGCAAAGAACGTTGATAGCATTGATCTTGGTGTGAAGACGAGGATAAGGATGTTACTATGAGTTTTGCAAAGATCCTCGCATCTGCTTCATATGCCATTTTGGACCCTTGAACTAATGACCCAGCATTATATGGGGAATAGTCGAGCGCACGCTCAGCATTAGGTTCTCGGTTTATCAGCGAAGCTTTCTCGGCAGAAACCAGATAATTGTAGTTGACGTATAATTCTTTCAAGCGCATAGAACCCGACGAGTAGGTAGATAACACCACCCTTCCACTGATGTGCTATGGGCCCACTAACTCCTAGGACCACAAAACCGTGTCTCGCTTTAAAAAAAATATTTATTTGAGCATTATAACCTGCTCTATAGATCATAACAAAAATAATAACAATTGATATAAAAAGGGATTTTGAATTTTTTCAAGCATACCTAAACATATCTATTGTCGCAATTATAACAATAGCCATTGAGTTGAATTTTGTTATAGTTAAAGCATAGGGATGTAAATCGGCAAAAAAAAAGGTTAGAAGAGGCTAAAATTAAGAAAAAAAGAAGCTAAAAGTCAGAAATTTTTTTACGAAATCCATTTCAAATTTTTTATTTTAGTTTAAACTATTTGTAAATAACTTAACTTAAAGGAACTTTTCTTGTTTCAACACATATGAGGCACATTTTCCTTGACTAAGAATTTTTTCAAAGAAATACATACTATAGAAAAATCACTATAAACTAATTTATTATAAAATTTTCTTCGTCTGATGAGTCAGAAGAGCTTGAGTCTGCGTACAAAGTTTGAGTATTTATCATAGAGATGAGATCATCGGCAATTTCAAAATCAGTGCAACATTTGGAAAAGCGTTCAAACGAACATCTTATATCAAGCAGCGAGTTAAGCATTTTAATTTTTAATCTGTTCCTGAACTTAGTTTTTTAAATGTTCACGGCACTAAAAATTCTTTCAGCCTCCCCAATACTGAAAGGTAATACCAAAAAGCTAAATATGAATTCGGCCAGTTCTAAAAATAGTTGGTTCGTTTAATGAAATTTTATGTTCTCGGACTTCCGCCCAAAATTCTATGGCAGAGGTCACACTTGCCCACTGTACGGTTATTAGCTTTTGCCACTTCAGCTCAATCAATGCTACTTGACTTGGAGAATACCTACACTTTTCTTCTTGAAAGTGAGAAAATACTTCCGGCGTTGTAACTTTCAAAGAATTATCAACTGAAAAAAATGTATCTCTTGTAAAGAGTTCATGTTATCAGTAGGCGATGTCGCAGTTGGGTATCAACTCCATTAAAAGATAAGATTCTGTATTTCGTCATCAATACTACCTTCATTTAACTTTAATTGTATATGAAAAATATATTGTCCAGGTTTGGAGTAAAAAAAAGGCTAAAAAAAAAGCTACGAAGCTAAAACCAAAATTATGAGGCTTAAGGACAACAAAAAAGGCTAATCTGGTCACACTGATGGTGTGAGTGAATGACTTGCTTCCCTACCAACCATGGCTAACCGAGGTGAAACTCCGATTCTACAAATTCACAAATTTTTACTAAACCAACGCATATTTTTGGAATTCGAATGGAAAACAAAAAGTGCCTAAAAGTATACACTCACACCTATACGGAAAAACATTTTCAACATGGTTAAAAAGTGAACCTCGCGGAACAAAATTGCCCACTTTTTCATCCAGTTCTTTGGTAAGCGTAACTCGCTGTTTACTCAGATTTTATCCACTGCTGGTTGGCAGGGTTGACGTTGAGATTAAGACGTTATCATAACTGCATCCATGCACACACCCACACTCACAAACACACAACAACAATAACTCACTATTACATTAATGAAGGGAACTTTGTGAAGAAACGAATCTGCGTATTCACAGCAGTGCCACAAGGCATTAACACTTGTCAACAATCATTGAACCTAGCAAGCCAGGCTATTAGAAACCACGCACCCACGCACACAGCGGCAAGAGCTCGAAGCCTCACAAAAAAACTGGAATTCGCACTCACATTTTCATACTGCCATTAAACACAAATTTTATTATGCTAAATTCTTAAGGTACCTAAGCAAATACAATCTATGTCGTTATATTTATCTGTACGTATGTGCATTAGATTGATCCAAAAAAATATTTTTGTATTTCGGTCCTAACATCAACAAGAACAAAAAGCACTGTTGGTTTTTTTTTATTTTAAGGTTAAGGTCGAACCGAACGGATCGCTGTTAAATTCTGAATAAACTATTTTTAGGAATATGTATGTATTTACCTGCGTTTTGGAAATCGAAAATCCATGCCAACGTCTAAAGCCTTGTTACTAGAATGGGGCTCACTTGAGCCTTCTAACCATTCATGCAACAACATTTTTTTACTTGAACGGCTTTGCATTTCTAAATGATTTTTTATCGGTCCATTAAATATAAACCAGCAATGATAGAACTCTAAACATTAATATTTAGGTCTGACACTTTTTGGGCATACTTTTTCGCTATTCTGAAAAATATATCAATATAATTCTAATTTCTTTTGCCTAGCCTAACGAATATAATCAAATAATCACTCAAAAATTTACGTTAATTAATTTAATAAGCAAATGTCGTAAAAATAATTGTAAATTTGCTTTTAGTATTTCTGCTGCTAATTTATTCATGTTGTTAGTATATATTTCCTATTTCCATGAAATTCGAATTTCAGCCCAGCCAACCAGCAATGGATAAAAATCTGGATAAACACAAAGAGCGTCGAATGTTGTTCTACGTTCTTTGATAAACAGTGAGTCGCGCGTACCAAACAAATGGATAAAAAGTTGGGCAATTTTGTTCGGCGAGGTTCACTTTTTAACCACAATATACAGTAGACCAGATACTGACGTCTATGCTTATTCCCTACCAACCATGGCTAACCGTGGTGAAACTCTGATTCCACAAATTCACAAAATTTTGCTAACACCAACGCATTATTTGGAATTTGTGTGAAAACAACAAATGTCTAAAACCCTGCAAAAAATGGAAATACTCCGTTTCATGCTCCATAGAATACTCCTAAGGGAGTATCAGAGTACTCCAACACATATCCTCGTTCATATAAAAAAGGTGGTCCAATTTACATGGCAATGTTCGGTGATTGGATCACCTAATCCATCTCGGAGTACTCCGTTTCTTTGCTTTTGAATACTCTATAGACCACCTACGTGAGAGTACTCTCAAAATATTCCCATGGGATTACTCTATAGAGTATTCAACAGCAAAGCGAGAGCGGGTGTGGGTGGTCCTCAAAAGAACACATACTCCCTTCTCGCTTTGGTCTAAAATACTCTATAGAGTAATCTTTTGGCAGCATTTTCAAAGTACTCCAACGTAGGTGCTCTATAGACTATTCAGAAGCAAAGTAAATGGTGCTCCGAATAGGATTAGGTGATCCAATCACCGGACATTGCCATGTAAATTGGACCACCTTTTTTATATGAATGAGGATAAGTGTTGGAGTACTCTGATGCTCCAACGGTTTTTACAGGGAAGTATGCACTCACACCTACACGGAAAAACATTTTCAACATGGCTAAAAAGTGAACCTCGCCGAACAAAATTGCCTACTTTTTTATCCAGTTGCTTGGTAAGCGCGTCTCGCTGTTTGTCTAGATTTTTATCCAACGCTGGTTGGCAGGGTTTGAAAGTTAATGCATGAAAAATGTGTATGTATTGAAGCTTTAAGTCATTAACCCATTTGAACTGACCGGTACAAAACCACACACATAATTTTTTGTATGAATTTTAAAGCAAAAGGCTGTATTAATCCACTGTTTCTAGATAGTTATTGGATGATGCTTCTTATCTTTAATAGCATAAAAATACCAATACAAAATACCGGAATACCCGGATACCAATATATGTGCATAAATGAGTCTAAATAAATGCAAGAAAGAGCAAATAAATAAGTTGATACTATTCGGCAGCGAGGAAAATAAACCATTCTATCATATTAACCGGACATTCGTATTTGGATGCCTGCCTTATAAATATAAACCGATCTGTGTTTGAGCTTTATTTTTTGGGTCCTGTCCTGAATGTATTTTCTGAATGTGGGAAACGAACTTAAGCCACGACCGAAACAACCACAGATTCTTCACTTCAACGAGGAAACTTTTTTGTCATCGGAAACTTGCTCCCGGCATTTTGTACATATGTTTTCAAGAAGTCGCTAAATTTGAATGACAGTTATTCCACCTACTGATCGCCAGAGTTGTGCCAAGTGTCACACATGGGTTGTCTTAGCCAGGACATGGTGTTTCCAGTTCACTCTTAAAGAAGAAAACTAGTTTGGACTAACATTTTTTTCACAAATATGTGATGTGGGTGGTAATGATCCTCATGCGACTTCCAACTCCTTAGCATCCTTATATAAGAAACTCGAATTATTGGCATTTTATTTTTCTACACATTCACGAAAATTTTATAAATATGTATTTATTTTGGGTTAAGGCAAATGACACTTTTTAGACAGAAATAAATTTGTCAAATAGGCATATTTACATTTGCTTGTTTTGCTTATCTGGTCTACTGTATACAGTGTTTTTAACCATGTTGAAAATGTTTTTCGGGGTAGGCACTTGTTGTTTTTCATACAAATTCCAAAAATATGCGTTGGTGTTAGTAAAAATTTGTGGCTAGCCGTGATGAAACTCTGATTCCACAACCTGCAAAAAAATGTGTGACTAATCTCTAAAGAGAGCTGTCCACGATTAAACTCTTTAGTCTGCAGTTGGCTAAATTTGAAAATTCATAAGTATATTTTTATTTGTGTAGCATACTCACAGGCGTGAAAGTAAATTTTAGTTATTGTAACATACTTATAGGAGTTAAAAGTACCCGTTTGGATAGAATGTGAATGTGAAACAAATGTGAACAATTCAACCCATACAAAGTGATCGCATCCTCCTTTGCGACTCACCCCGGACTAATCGCATTTTTTGCAGGGGAAAATCGCAAATTTTTGCTAACACCAACGCATTATTTGGAATTTGTATGAAAAACAACAAATGTCTAAAGTATGCACTCACCCGTACACGGAAAAACATTTTCAACATGGTTAAAAAGTGAACCTCGCCGAACAAAATTGCCCACTTTTTCATCCAGTTGTTTGGTAAGTGTGACTTGCTGTTTATCCACATTTTTATGCATTGCTGGTTGGCAGGGAATGCCTACAAAATTTGCGGTTAGTCTAGGATGAATCCCTGATGGGTCGCAAATGAGCATGAGACTAATAGCTGTATTCTGTCTGTAAGTCTGTCTCATCTCAAGTCACTAAATTTTAGATTTTTCATTCGAGACAATTTTTGTGACTTCAGATGATTTCGGCATTCTGTAAGAGGAAATCACAAAGAGTTCACCAGTGATATGTGGTGAAACACACTTGCACACATCTTAAGTACAGCATTAAATATAGCAATAGCGCAGGTAGTAAGTGTACAGAGTAGAAAGTGAGCGACGCAGGTTCGAGTCCAGGGGCGCGAACAGTTTATTATTTTAATTTTTTATTTTATTTTTTGTTAATTAAATATTATTTTTTAAATATATAAATGTTTCTACACTTAAAATTTATAATTTTTTTAAGTTCTTTAATTTTCAACCCAATATTTTACTGTTTATGACCTGCCTAGAACCAGCTGACAAATTAGTGACTCGTTTTTTGATACTAGAGATGTGAGACATGTGAATACCAAATTGTATCAAAATTCAAATTGACCACAAAATGTCTCTATTAGTGTTTAGATACTAGTTACAGAATTCACCTATAAGACAGTTCTTATCTCTTTATGTGAATTGAGTTGTTCACATTCGTTTGATCTTGCCTTATGGAGGAATCAATTCTACACATTAATACCGGAACCCTATGAGTATGATACGCAAATTAAAATTTACTTATCAAAATTATGCCCATAAATTGCCAGTTCGTTTCAATTATAGCCCACTGTAGATGAAAGGTGTTCAATGCGGCTCAATCTCTTTAGAAATTAATCACACGATTTTTTACCGGGATGTGGGCACCTTGTCGTATAAGTAATATCTTTCCATTTTTTATTAGTAACTGGGTTACTTACTCAAACTGTTTTAATTCTACTTATGATCTATTTTGTTTAATTATATCAAGAAAATTGATAACCACTTCGCATGTACTTTAAAATTTATAGGACCATTAAGGAAATTGTATTTTTCTGGCAGATAATTTTTAAAGATTACATGAGGTTGAAAAAAGGGGGAAATGGAAGAAGCACATGTGCGACTGCTACGTGCAGTAACTGGATGTATTACCTAAGGATATAAGTACTTATGCATACGCATGTATAAATACTTGGGTTGTAAGTGTATGGGTATTTTATTTTTTGCTGGGTGGCACCTATGGATCGTAAATAAGAATTTTTCAAATATCGATGCGTGAGTTGTTTAGCCGCTACTAAGTTAGTAAATGATTTGTTTGAACAGAACGCCAAATTTGTGAATTGTTTATGGAATTTAAGTATTTTATGGAACTATTTAATAGAAATTAAAAACTACAACAAGCGAGAAGATAAATTTTATTATTGCCTGAAATAACGTCAGCTCTTAAATTAAACTTAAAACTAGTTGCGAGTTTTTTGTATATACGAGTATTTAAAAAAAAAAGTCCTATACGGGTTTGCTTGCGTTTGGATAATGACAGGCATGTGTTATATTACCCTAAAACAATACAGATAAATACTAGCCCTTCCTTAATCTTTCACTAAACTGTTTGTTCAAATTTTCGCTAAGCAGCAGGAAATCGGTCGCCACCACGATAAAAGTGGTTAAATCCACAAAATTCCTCTCTCATACAGAGCATATGGTCGTGAAAAAAGTGATATGTTCAATGCTTAAATTAAAAACCTGCTAACGCTAGCAAATAATGAAAAGATGTTTCTCACTGCTGGTTGGTTATATTTTTCATTACCGAGTTGTCAGTACCCCGAGTAACAGTTGCTACCTCTATTTATACATCTTGAAAGCCACAATTTCATTAAAATAAAAATGATAATTCAAGACCATAATTTTTTATAAATTCTTAAAACTTTTTATTAGAATAGAGAAGAAAGATTTTAGGGAAAACCGCCAAAGCTTGTCTTATACACGGTGGCGCAAAAGTAAGCTTCCGATGTTCAGCATATCGGTTGTGGCACGTGCAGTGTGTGCTGTTGCACCGTCTTGGAACCACATGTTTTCCAATCCCAATTCATCAAGTTGCGGCAAAAAGAACTCGTTGATCATTGCTCTGTAGCGCTCACCATTCACAGTAACCGTTTGGCCCCGACCGATTATTGGTCAAATAAATAGTCAGCAATATTCCGCGTTCTGGAGCAGTGTAGCGTAACATTGTTTATTAACGTGTATTTCGCGTGTGTTTACTACACAAATGTCAAAACAGAACTGACTTTAGGGGCCAATCGCAAAATTTATAGCATTTTCTGATAAGAGGATTACTTTTGCGCTACCTTGTATATCCATTCAACTGAGTTGTTGGCATACAAAAAATACAAAACCGATGAGCACAAGCGAATTTTGTGAAAATAAAGAATACATCATGGGCAGTGATCAATACCGCCAGATGGCGGTGCATGCTCAATGTTATGGTAAAATTGTATAGAAATATGAGAGAAAAAGCGTTATGTTAGCTTAATGGCTGGCAGAGTGTGCCCAAATTTCTCTGATGAAGAAGTCTAGTGGCTGCCGAAATGGATCTATAAGCAAAGCTGTGGCGGTTGTCTCTAAAATGTTCCTTCTCCATTCTAATAAAAACTTTTAAACATTAATAAAAAGTAATTATCAAAAATAAAAACAATAATAATTTTTAATAGAGAATACAGACTTTAAGTAATCTCGTCTCACAGTCAGAATTTCCAATAAACAAATTAAAGAGAGAACAGCTATGATAACTCACCAAACAAAAACCTTTTCCTGTTTTATATCTATGCTGCTTCAGAAAATATTAACGATTCAATAAAACTTTCTTTTGCATTTTCCAACTGCTAATATCATTTATGGAGCCATATTACTGATCACCCTCACCCCACTTTAAATGCGAAAAAAAACGGCAAATGTTAAGGTCGTCTTATATAAAGCCGCATTTTAATAGCTTGTTGCCTCTCAATGCATTCCCTTAACGAATCTGACAACTAACTACTTAGAATAAAACAATTTCACGCGCCTTGCTCATCAAGCAAATCTACCTTCCATTGTTAATTTAAAACAACGAATAGTATAATTAATAAAGTATCCAAGGTCGCTTTA
The DNA here is from genome assembly GCA_949987695.1 of Merzomyia westermanni. Taxonomy (NCBI): domain Eukaryota; kingdom Metazoa; phylum Arthropoda; class Insecta; order Diptera; family Tephritidae; genus Merzomyia; species Merzomyia westermanni. The sequence goes on from OX465288.1 coordinate 2,172,238, forward strand.
GCCGGAACTTAATTTTCCGCCCGAAAGCATTCCCACCTCCTCCGGTAAAACGTGCTCATCTGTTTGGTTTTGCTGTCAAGTGAAAACGAAAGCCAAAATAAGGGAAAAACGAAAAAAGCAAAGAAACACTCCGAAGAAAGGGAATATTAATTTTAGTTTCCTTTTTTAAATTGCGCTTCAATGAGAAAGAATGTTTCATGCAACGTGCCATTTACGCGGCATGTCTCGTTTTAAATTACTTGCGATTGACTGGAATATATAATAACAACTTAAGACAAATTGCAAGTTATAGATAAGTCTACATAGTCAAGTTGTAAATAAATATTTTTTTTTTGTTTTTTTTTTTGTAAGTTTAACGAGCTCAAGACCAATTGATTTTATTTTTTTTTTGTTTCCCATTACTTCGTTCGCACACAGTCAGTACTGTATCCAACAGTGATTTATTTTGTTGTGTTGATCTTCCGACAGGGTAGTAAGTTGATTTTTGTTGGAACGATTTTCCGTCATCCCTTGTCAAGTTTGGTTTTGTGACAAACCGGTTTCGGCGTTCTGCCATTTTCAATGCCTAGTTTCGTTCTCGAAACTCAGAACGAAACTAGGCATTGAAAATGGCAGAACGCCGAAACCGGTTTGTCACAAAACCAAACTTGACAAGGGATGACGGAAAATCGTATCCAACAGTCTTAAAATGGTCAAAAATTGTTTCACAAAATGCAAGATCTTGATGCCAAACCGTTACTCAAATTTTGGTTTTGCACTTTACCCAACTATACGAGTATACAGTAGCAAAATTAGAAAAAAAAAGATATCCTATATTTCAAGAAAAGTGTCGAGAACAACGCTGGTGAAAATACATTATATTCCATACAGCAGTTATTTAGTGATGCGCGTACAAATATACATACAGACAGACAAAATTTCGAAAACCGGTTGTTTGCTTTTCTATTACTCTAATCTATGTCCCTCAGTAAAGTTTTCTTCAATATCTCCAACGTTCACAACTACCCACTCTTTTACAATTATATCTTTATGGGGGACACTTCATCTTGGTCACTTACCATTGTTATAAATATGCCAAATTCAGGATTCATCTCAATTGTGTCGCCATCGGTGAATATAAATGTTTTCTTCTTTTCCTTTTTGGCCGTCAATACCACTGCAACTTGTTGCGCAGCCACCGACAATACCGGAAGTTCAATACGATTGAATTCATCAAAGCAACCCCAAGAGCCAGATTGAGCTAAACCCTTATAGATGCGGCCTAAGCCTCTGAAACATCAAAAAAAAAAGGAAAGAAATAAATCGTAAAACGAGCGACTGATAATCAGGTGCTTTACCATAAAAACTTATGCAAAATGTGCTCATAATTTCATTATCACTAAACGCCTAAATGATCGCAAAATGCACATATAATTTATTGTTAAAGCAAAGTATACGCTTGATAACTGTAAAAAGGGATTGTGCAAAGAGTAATATTTCTTAGCAAGCCAATGTTTGTTTGTGTGGCTTTGGTGCTGCGGTGATGCCTGCATACACCTTCAGGGGAATTTATTGGCTAGGCTAGAATAATACATAAAATTGTAATACCTGTAATCCATTTGGTCTGAGCAATTAAATACAACCACGTATTTAGCCAACGTCTTGCCCATATCCTTAACCGTCTCCGTTTTGCCGGTGCCCGCAGGACCACATGGCGCGCCACCCATACTCAATGTCAATGCCTGGGCGAGCGTGATGTAGCAACTGAAAAACAAACATACAAAAGAGAAACGAATGGGAATTCCCCAACATTTTGTTAAGGGAGCAATGTTACGACATGTGCGGAAATGGAAAAATGAAAAGCAAAATCGAAAAAAGCAATAACTTCATATACAAGTTGAAAACACGTATTTCGGTAGAGTCATACGTGCATACGACTGCAACAAAAAAGCGAAAAGTAGTAAAAATTACATGAAGAAAGGCACAGTACGAGGGGACTACCAAAAAGTCCGTTAGTTGCGCTGAAAATATCGCCAACTGTTTTATCTTCTACAAAATATTGAATTTCTAGCTGAAAAAGCTCGACGAAAGCAGGAAGCAGGTCAAATGATGAGGAAACCTAGAAGTTTGAGATAGTGGAAGATGGGAGGCGTCGTAACCGTAGATCAGTCATGGAACTGCACCGCACTTTGGGGGACCGCAACTCTTTCGAGGCTCAGCTGCAGTCGAGCGTTCTTAACAATAACGAACGATTTAATATTTTCCTAATGAATGTTAGAATCAAAAGGTAAGCGAACTTTTTAAGCACCCGGATGTTGATAGCAACATTGAAGATTTCAGCATCAGCAGAGCGATAAATTGCGAAAAACAAATTGTAAGAAACTGTCTAAATTCGGGCAGCCACACGCATTCTCTGCAGGTACGCGTTTTAAAGATAATTCCATATACAATTTATACAATTTACAGTTGTTTGCAATATAATAGTAATTAAATTTAATTGGATATCGTTCGACGAAATAAAAAAAAAAGTGTTTTTAATAATTTTCATTTAAAATATAGTAAATTCCATAACAGAAACCACATAAAAAAAAAATGTTTAAGTTTACACAAAGTTCAGGAAAGTTAATTAAACTTTTAGGAATTTACATCAAAATCAAAGCAGTTTTATAGCTCATTCGATTTTAGCATAATAATGTGCAAGTTAGATGTACCTCAAAATTTCCCTGAATTTTTAGAATTTTGTTTGTCAAGGATGTTGGGTATTTTTTTCCATACAAAATTAATTTTTTTTATGCGTTGTATGCAAGAAATCACTCAGCAAATTTTACGTACAAAATTCTGGAAATTCCATTGAAATTTTTGAGCGAGTTCTTACTTGCAGAATGTTATACTAAAATTTATTGGTCTACAAAACTGCTAACTCAAAAATTTTCTAGAAATTCTGCCAAAAATTTAAAGATTTTGATGGCCATTTTTAAAGTGAACTTTATGTAAACTTTGAAATTTCTTTTTGTGATTTCTGTTATGGAATTCGCTATATTTTAAATTGAAACTATTTATTAAAATCACAGCTTTTTCTTATTTTGTCGAGCGATATCCATTTTACTACTATTATATTGAACACAGATGTATATACACAAATACGCACATATATATGAGTGGATTTAAAAAAGAAACCTGAAATTTGACTAACTGCCTTCAAATTAGTTTCCAATGCTTGTCTTACGGTATTGTACTGTATGAGTACACATTTTTACTTAAAAGCCAAATTTCCTCAAAAGAAATCAAAACTGGAATGATTTCCTGCCGTTGATATGGTTTCCACAAAGGAAGAAAATTTCCTTCATTATTCTATACAACATTCGAAAATTTCAACGAATATGAATATGAATAGGAATGTGAATAGGAATAGGAATAGGAATAGGGATAGGAATAGGAATGCGAATAGGAATAGGGATAGGAATAGGAATAGGAAATGGAAATGGGAATAGGAATAGGAACAGGATTAGGAATAGGAATAGGTTTAGGAATAGGAATAGGAATAGGAATAGGTTTAGGAATGGGAATACGAATAAGATTAGGAAAAGGAATAGCAATGCGAATAAGAATAGGAATAGGAATAGGAATTGAAACAGGAATGTGAATAGGAATAGGGATAGGGATAGGGATAGGAATAGGAATAGGAAATGGGAATGGGAATAGGAATAGGAACAGGACTAGGAATAGGAATAGGAATAGGAGTAGGAATAGGAATAGGAATAGGTTTAGGAATGGGAATACGAATAAGATTAGGAAAAGGAATAGCAATGCGAATAAGAATAGGAATAGGAAAAGGAATAGGAAATGGGAATGGGAATAGGAATAGAAATAGGAATAGGAATAAGAATACGAATAAGAATGGATAAAAAATATGTTTCTGGATTAAAGGTGCAGCAAAAATTTTGAAAATATTTATTATGATAAATTCTTTTAGCATTTATTATTTTAAAATTCACATATATTTGGGAATATACAGGCAAACACGCCGTTTCATAACGTCCCTACTTATTACTTCTTTTGTACCAATTAACGTTTGACATTTGACTGCATTTCGTGGTTCGAATTTCACGCAGCGCAGAACACCAACGTGAAAATAATATGGTTTTTTCTATCCGTCTCTCTTATGTTACAATGTAACGGTAGCTGTTTCACAGCAATAATCAACTAGAGGTGAAAGTAAAACCAAAGGAGCGGCAATAGCTGAAGGAAGCTAAGCAACTTTTAACTCTAGAAGATCAAGTTCATAAGTTCATTTCAGCTATTTAAGTTATTTGGAATTTTTAAATTCCTTTAAGTGCTTAGGAGATATTGGCTGTTTTTTTTTCGTTATTTCAATGCTAGGTGAAATGTATTCTTCTTGCCTAAAAAATTGTTTGAATTGAAAGCAACAAGGAAATGGGCAAGCGGAAGCAAAGTGAAGGGAAACTAAATTTTTTAATGAAAGACAGCCCATATTTTATGCACAGCTTATGGCATTAAATTAAATTTTTTTAATTCAATGGGCTTATTGCATGTTAACTCATTTTCCAAAAACGCCCAAGTATTTTCTTAAAATTTTGCTGATACTTCTCAAACATAGCAGAACTTCCTATCAGACCACAAATTGTTATCTTAAACACTCTTTTAACTATACCCTCATGAAACCAAAATTTAGGTTAGGCACTGTTCCACTCCCTATCGGAATGTAAGAGCTAAGAACTACAACATATATGATGCACTCTATTTGAGCTTACCGATCAGTTAAGGGCGTAATCACCAAACGATCCGTACAACCCAAATACTCATTTTGATATGTAAAGGTAACGTCAGTTACCGAAATCCAGGTCTTATCCAAGTCCTCTTTAAAATAGAACCGACACTGCTTCAGCCATTCGAAATCATTTGCGGACTTAATATTCATACGGCACTGCAAAAACATAGAAAATACAAAGCATATATTTAAAATAACATAAAGTAAATGGATGCTCTTGGAAAAATCCTGCGATAAGTCTTGTGGTCTCACCAAAATATCGAATATGTCGCGCTGATGAACGTGAATGGTGATTAAAGTTTCAAAGTTGGTGCGCTCCATTTTGGTCAAATTTCTCGTTGTTTGATCAATCAATGTGTTTAGAATTTCAAGGAATTTATTATTCGTCTCTGACATGACTTTCCTCTCATGCCTGGCCTGCATCAGCGCCATTTCCGCGTCGCGTGTCCAAATCATTTGTATACCCAAAAGGCCAATTTGCGCTGGGACTTTTTCTAAAAATCCCAACAAAGTGAAATTTGGATCATTTATGGTTGCGTAAGCGGTGCGGATAATCGAATGCAATGACTGCTGTGCTGTGACCAGCAACTGAGTTAGCCATGTCTCAACGGAACCCTCTGCACGAATCGCTCGATCTAACTGTATCATCTCACCCTCACTCGATATAATTGCCATCATTTTATTATATTCAATATCGTGAAATTTCACTTTGCGCGTATTATCGAAAATCGAGAGTAAATGATTTTGTATAGTATGGGAATCCGAAGCTTGTCCAAGTATCTCCAATAGCGCGGGATCTGAGACAAAGAAGAAACGTGGAAACATCATACGCTTGCGTTCCAAATAACCGCTCAACGACTTTTGACAAATCTCCAGTTGTTCCTGCAAATGTGGTAAAAGTTGTTTCAAGAGATCATCACCAACACAGCAGGCCACCACGCCTGGCGTTTCATGGGCACGTTGCATTATCTTTTGCCACGATTTATCGATTTTTGAAAAACGCTTTGCCTCCTTTGGCAACTGCTTGGCTATATCACCACCGACAAATACCGCTTCTAGGTAAACCCACATATTTTGCACCAGCAACCAACGCTCCAAAATCTCGTTCGAGTTTGAGAGATCGTAAACCCATCTAGAGTGAGTCATTTTAAATAGGTTAAATCTAGAATTGAGCAAAGTCATTTTAAGACTCACTGTTGAATTTGTTTTCGAAACGGTGCATTGTAGCGATTGGACAGCAACGAGCCCAACACCATCAAACTGTCTTCTAGCTGCCCGATGGTCTCAGCAGTTGTGTCGCCACGCAGCAATAGTTCACCGCGATTGTTGAAACTCATGAACTGCAACTCGTGTACCGACCACTCATTGGTGACTTGCTTCAATTTGGCCTCAATGTCTTTCTCTTTCATTGCGCTAATGCAAATATCTTCAATATCCTCTTTATGCTTCAGCAAAGGCGCCTCTAAGATATTCTTCAACGAGAAACCTTCCGAATCAAACTCAAAAATATATTTAGTAACATCCATTATACGCTGCCAGTGACGTGGTTTCATTGCCTTGTTGGCCATCAACTCCAATAGTGGGCACATGTCATTAAAATCGTCGATCGTCTTTTTGAGTGCATGAAAGGCTGGCCATTCCTTCAATCCTTTTGGCAGCTTACGGCAGCGATTTTGAAATTCCATCAATTCATTGTTTATCTCTTCTATGTCTACTTCATTCCACGGTATATCATAGTAACTGCTGACACGATCGATAACATCATTGTAGAGCTTGTAGAGCTTCTGTAAGAGATTTAGCTCTTTGCGTATTTGTCCCAACTCCGGATAATCAGTTTGAGGCAAGCCAAATAATTCTTCACCACTTTGGTAGGTTTGCAGACGACGCCACATGCCCTCAAAACGATTTTGGAATAAAATCAGACGATCCGAAGCTTCGCGTGGTGTTAGACCTGCTTGCATTGGTCCAGCAGTACGATACTCATTAACGTATTGTATCTTATCTTGTTTAAATTTATCTAAATTATTTTTCAGATCATCCTGGAAGGATGGCTGCATTTCGAGTAGCTTGACTTGAGCTTGAAGCGCACAGGCCAATAGTTTTTGGAAGGTACTACGCAAATTGTCGACTAAATCGAACTGCTCACGTTCTACCTGAACTTCGTAACGGGTGAGCACATTGAATGCTTCCTGGAAAATTTATTATACCAATCAGTATAGATTTGAAATATTAAAGAAATCTTGAGCCTACTTCAATGGGATCAATGCGTAGTTCCATGTCCACTTCTTGCTCCCTGATTTTACTCAAAGTTTCCATTATCATGCGCACATCATCTAGGTCGCGTATTGGTCTATCCAATTTGCGATCCATTTCATTAATCACTGCGTAGACATAGTCCATCTCTTTTCTGTATTTCTTCTTCATGGCCTGTCCAATTTTATGGTTACAAGCTGGAAAAGTGTTTCTTAAATCCTTCAGTTACTTCAAATAAGCTCTTACAGTAGAAATATTATAAGTTATTGGTGCCTCAAAAGGTAGTAACTGTTTTCCATTCCTTAAGCTGCCACTATTAACTTCAAACATCTTAAGGGGAGCATATTAGCAAAGTGAAACGATCCGAAGACTGGGCAGGACCAAGCAAAACGCCATTGCTACAGTCGGTCTAGTTAGTGACAGAATGTCTTAGCACCGGAGCGGAAAAGGATCCATATTCGATAAAGGACTGAACGAAAAATGGCATTGAAAATGGCACATCGCCGAAACCGGTTTGTCTCCAAACCAAATTTGACAAGGGATGACGGAAAATCGTTCCAATATACACCGACTGTTCACATGGATAACACGCCCCTAAAGCTTTAGTGGAGTGTTTTCCCTGTTATTAGCAACGACAACAGCAGCATTATAAGCTATTTTTTCTGTGACTTAATGAGTCTAACACGAAATCAATTCAATTGAAAGCTCATTGGCCAAAAATCCACTCTTTAAAAATAGGAACATGGAAGCCGAAATTTGATGTCTGCTAAATTCGGTACCTACAAAGGAGGTATTTAACAGTACTTTGACCTGCAACCGATATTTAAAATAAATGGTTGCATAACATTCTTTCCCACGACAGTTTCCAGGTCGGTAGTCTTTCCCACAAGGCTCTTTACTAAAATTAAGCCCAGCGAAGGCCGATACGTTTGATGATGTACGGCATTCTTATAGTACTAAGCTGGTTATTGGTGTTCGGCAGTATAGAGCACTTTTGAATATGGAATAATTCGGTATGGATAACTCAAGAATCACATGTTTTTAAAAGTAACTGGTACTAGTTCCATATTTTATCATGAAATCTGGCAACTCTTGATTCTTTACGATCAGCTGATGTAATTTCGGCATTTTAAAATAATGAATCTAAAATCATCAATTTGGGAATATTTCAGCAACAGTCTAGATTTAGCAAACCTGAGTATTTGTAAAAATAATTTCAAACATAATGGCAATACCAGGGAAAAACTATCTTTAAAAAAAGAAGTTGTTATTCGAGCATCAGGTGAGTTCAATGTAATTAATGTAAATAACGTTTTCGGGAAAAAAACTTGCAAAGATCAGTGAGTAGAGAGGGAATGACGTAAATCTCTCTCGAAAGGCAAAAAGTAAAAAGTTTCCGCCGAACAGGAATTAGTAAAAACTTGCAATCAAAACAGCTGTTAATTTTTTTTTTTTTTGTTGCTTTTTTTGTCACGATCAGCTAATTTTTCACTTGCAAGTTTTACTGAGTGAACCCCTGCAAATGTTTTGTCGCCGAACACTTTTCAGTCAAAATTTTATAAAAATTTTTAAAACTTTTTGCTCGGCGAATCGAACTAATAATATATGTTACAGAAAGCCCAAGACCTATAACTTTAAAGCGTTCTCCTATCAATACTGCCGAACACTACTGATTACACTTAAAACTGAAAGCTAAAACTAAATACCATTCTTGTTTGTGTCGTCGTTCGACAGGGATATACGGAGTCCCCTAACAGCTCAGAAATATTTTAGAGGTTTTTGGCTGAGCTGATTAAATTGGACTTCAAGGATAGTTTCTAAACTCCTTTTAACAAATTTGTTGAGATGAGATGTTCAAAATCTCCTTAAGCTTGAATTAAAATGGATTTGGTATCCCGGCTAGTAAAATTAGGTTTGGGACCACAATATATAACGGAATTAAACAGAGATTGGTACAATAAAAATAACGGATCAAGAAATGAAATAAGAACATAACGGAACATTAGAGAAACCGAAAATAAGCTGAAACAGCCTGTAAAAAAGATGGTGTCTGAAATGAGTAACTAACCTAAAATTATACTTATTGAATTGACGATGGCTTTGTAGCTTCAGGGTAGGCCAAAAAATTCTTCATACTTAACTTTCACGCTAAAGTATCGAAGTAACGTTAAAAACCATTAAAAAGAAATAAACCCAAACATTTCCTTTAATAATATACCCTTTTACTACTAGCTACGTCCGAGTTCCATAAAATATTCACTATCATCAAATGAGCTGCAATTAATACTTCAAAGGCCTTTAATGGAGCTTGGCCTTAACACTTAACACTGCGTCGCAATTTGCTTAGACATACCAAAACGAAAATCAATAAAAAGTTGAAACAAAGTGATGTTTACTCAATCAAATTCGTTTATGCAAATCCCTAATTGCTTGGCAGCATTCTTCTTCGTACTCGATTTACATAAAAATATTATTCCCAATTCAACAGTTGTCATCACTCCGCCCATCATTTATTTCAGCTGCATACACACATACTTACATTTGATTTCGATAGCCAGGCCATATTTGAGCCGTTCATTGTAGACGGCTATACACTGACCGAAGACTTCCATTTCGGGCTCTACCAAAAGATTAGCATCTAATTCAGCCAAGCAGCGCAAAGTTGTCTCGAACTCTTGTAAGCTGAATTCCATTAGCTGACGAGTTGTGCGATCATTCTTCCACAGGAAGTGATAAGGCTTCCAACGTCTTATGTACGTCTGTATTTCGGGTTTGATATTCTTAGTGCAATTCGATAATAAATTCAAAGCCTTGGCAACTTCTTTGTTATCCATGATAGCAGCATAAAATGATTTCAACATCTGCGGCATTTGTGGACGGTCTTCGGATGCTAAAGTGTAGAGTTTCCGGCGTCGTGCGCGATTACCAGAATTATGATTTCGTCCAATACGTGGTTGTGGTGTTGTGGACACTTGCTAAACAAGTTTTATGGGTTTAATAAAGTTCCATAAAGGTTTTGTATAGTCTTACCGGCTCTTTGCCGCTATTCCACTGTGCCACGCCCTTTGCAATACCAGTAATATTTTTGCCGGCCGTTATGAGTATCTCTTGTAATCCATCTAAATTCGGCTTGATCACAACATGCGGAATGTGCAGCTGTGCGTGTAAGGCGAATATCGGTTTCTTCGGTACGGTTTCATGCTCATCGGCAATAAAACGACGTCTTATGGTGTCCAATGCACCGCGTATTACTTTGATTAGTACATCAATTACTTTTCGGCTGTAATAGCGCCGCATTTCCACCACTGCGTTACACACCATGTCCTAATAAAAAGTTGCGACGCACAGCACAGCACAACGCAAGGCGTCAATGCAATAAAAGTTGTAAGTACTTTCTCATTACCGAATTATGTTGCCACTTACCTGCATGCCTTTGGGCAAACTCTCGCTGGTGGAGAGGAGCGTTAATGGATTCTCAAAGCAAGACCATAAAATGCTCCAGTCTTGCTGCTGATTGCCAGCACCACCTCCACCTCCGCCGTTTCCACTAGCACCTGCAGTGCCACCAGCTGCACCACCATTCTCTTCATCTCCTTTGCGTGCCGATGATGGTTGTGTTTGATTTCGTGATGCTGCTAGCATAATAAGGAAATCCACATTTAATATCTTCATAAACCTTGAGAATTCTCATAATCATAGCTATGTATATAGTATGTGTATTAACAGAGATTTATTTAGCTCAAGAATATACACACCATCGAACAAGGTGACGACATCATCACCGGCGATTTGCTTAAATGTCTCCGTCGCTTTATCAACCAAATTCAAAACTTCTTCTACGGCTTCCGATATCATTTGACTTTTGCGGTTTAATTCAATGGCCGCGTGCCTAGAGGGGTGGGAGTAAGACAATGTTAGAAATGTGAATGTTGTAGGCGGTGGAGGCATTAATCATCCCAAAGCTTACAGGTTAGCCTTCTATCTACTTTTTATTTGATGGCATACTGTTAGTGGCTAGTCCTTCCTACACAGTTCTTTCACCTAGATGTTTACTCTCCTATGTAAATGTGAGCTTAATGCAGACATCGACATAGTTCAACTAACTGAATCCCACGGGCTATTTGGCTGGACCGTGCTACGCGAATGAAAGAAAATTCTTCGGCTCAAAAAGCGTTTCTGTCGAAATCCATTAGTGGAAACAGAGTAAGAGGGAACATTCACTCCGATGGATGGATCATGTGTAGAGCGATTAGAGTTCATCTGGTGTTTCCAATTAGCGCCGGTTAGGACAACTTAATTACTAGCCTGTTGGGCATTTTAGACATAGTAGTATTTCACCTATAATAAAATTATATATATTTGACAACCGAGGTGAAATCTCACATTCTACAATCTGCGGTTCTGGATGTGGGCAATGCTTCCTCCTCATTGTGACAGCATATGCATAGTTAAAATTTTGATACCAGCATCAGCCGTCTCTTTTCGATATTGCAAACTCTGTGACCTTGCAAAGACGCCAGCGAGGCTCAACGATTCCGCATAGCCTACGATTTGCACCCAAACCTTATATTTAAATAAACAGTTTGCCCAGCCAATGACTCATCTGAATGACCATTGACTGCATACGCTTTGGTAAAGAAATTTATCTGTTTAAAGATTTTATTTTTGTTTTTCTAACAGCGTACCAAGTTGTAACAATTAGGCAACAATTACAACAAAGGCTGTTAGTGAGACGTGGGATGATGAAAAAGCAGACTAAGCTAAGGATAATATTTAATATTGGCATGCAACCGTTATCAACTGCTCTACCTGATGTATTAGTTCATAGAGAGGAAATATTTAATATTAAATTACTGAAGTTAACAAAAAAGCTTACGTATTCCTATTCTGTGCAAATATTTACTAACAATAAACAAGACGTGATGCAAATGAAGTAGGGATATTCCGTTGAACCTATTCATTAACTACTTAAGAGCATGTTACTGTAATATTAACTTACCTGCACGCATCCTCACTTTTCTCTAAAAATTCATCCACCGTCCATATTTCGTCCTCTTAATAAAACAAAAAAAAAATTAGTTAATCCATATTAAAATGCCAGAACTTGAGCATCATTAAGGTGAATCAAATGGTATTACAGTTTTTGCAATTTTTACTGGCTAGAGATTACGCATTGAACGGATTCGGCAACTGAAATCCTCGTTCGCTCAAAAAATACATATTGGAAAAACCATTTTAATCTTAAAGCGCCTAGGCTTACGTGTACGAGTATTAAAAAAATTAAAATTTAAGGGAAATTATAAACACGTACTCGTAATACCTCTACCCATTAGATATATCACCCGATTCCTCTTCGATATCCTTTCTTAGAAAGATAATGTTTTTGAAATAAACCATAAATCTAAATGGGCATTTTTGCCTGAAGTAGCAACAATTTTTGTGGGTTTTGAAACTTTTTACCAAATTGCACCTCGCTTACCAGCATTGCACCTCAAATTTGGGTTACAGGTTAGAAGAGATTCGATGGAACTCAATTTATTGAGCTCGAGGTTTGTTTGTTTTGGGTAAAACCGTTTACGTAGTGGACTATTTTTTCAAAAGTTCCGCGAAATCAAAATGGTGTAGTTTTAGCGTGAGTAAAATGTAGATGGATGAGGAGAGGAATCATACTGGACTGATATCCGGCAAAGAAATATCACAGTTCCGCTTTAATTTCAGCGAATACGAAATGCGCAGGCCTAATACATTTGTACTATGTACATATTTAGATATAGTACGTATGTATATACGTAGATATTTCGATGTACATTATTATTTGGGAAACATACGCTTAAACGATATACACATAAGTTTGTTGGAAATAATTAAACGCATCTTACCTCCAGGGAGAACTTGTAATGAGACATCCTGCATCCACATTAGGACATTTAAAATACGATTCGAGTAAATATCATGGACACGTGCAACTAGTACATTAAACGTCTCAATGGCACGCTTACAACGTTCATAGAACTCCGTCCAATTTTGATGAGTCCACTTAAAAACCGAGAAAAATACACAAAATCAGAACAAACTACAAAGTCGACTGCAAACTGTGTCAGCAACCATAAAACTAGGTTATAATAAACAATATTCAATTTGAATTGAATTTAATTTCGCTACTGATTAACTGGCTGTAACTGTTACCAGTTAGAAAAGTAAACTTTGAAGTGTAAGTATTCAATGAAATAATGGAAACTTACATTTATGGTGTGCAGACCGGGTTTCAGCATTGCTGTCAGACGCACTAATTGTGGTAGAAACAATGGGCGTACTTCCAATTTAACGGCTCGCACAGTTGTCAAAAACATTTTTATCAAACACTGCAAACAATAAAAATAAATAAAACGAGTCGGAGTTCAAATTACTATTATGTATATACTCAGCTGCGCTTTCTCACTGTCTTAAATATCTTTGCGGCAGTACTCAAATACAATGAGTTTATAGTTCCATAGAGGAAGAGATTGCACTTTCCGGAGAGTAAAGTATTCTACTCATAATTCCCGGAAGTCTAAATATTAATTTATCACTATTCGCACAACGCTAATGTATTACGCACGCTAAGTGCAACTGAGTATAAAGCAAAGAAAAAAATCTAAGTTCGGATGGAACCGAATTTTAAATATCCAGCTGTAGTAGTGAAGTGTAGCATAATTATTACACAATTTCGCGTATTCGCGCCCATTTTCGAAAATTTACTACTTTTTCATGCTGATGTTAACAACCATGCCACCTTTGTTACGAAACATTAATACCAACAAATACACTCTCAATATCTACCAATATTGTGAGTTAAGCTTGAGGCGTGCTTGTTGTTGTAACCGCAAAAACCCCGCCGAAAGATTTGGGAGTGTTACAGTGTGAACTTTCGGGTCGTGTATTTTACTCGCCTCTTTCGACAGGCATACCCAAAGCGGGTATATTCCAGGCCCCTAACCCGATGGGCATGCTCGTCCAGCAAAGTTATTAAAAGTCTAGGTTTCTTTGGCTCATATGTTGCCAGTACATTTTTCAAAATATGTTTTTCGGTTTAGAAAATAGAATAGATTTTATTCAAGTATCGCAATTTTTGTCGTATGCACAGAAGGAAATGGCTAAATATAGCCATCCTAAGAACTTTGATATATCGAACTCTATATCTATCTCGATTACATTTTTCAATTACGGGCCACCTCTTTACTAGCACAGCTGAGTATAAAATTGACACAGTGCCATTCTAATAGGAGCAATCGCCAAATGAAGTAATTATCGTTTACCCACATTTAATGAATCTTGAATACTAGTGAAGTATTTTTGGCGGCTCATGAGGGTGGCAGCGACGATTGGCAACTCGATGTTTAACTTGGCCAACATCTTAGCTTCACGTATCAGCAATGGTATCGTCGGATGTAAATTGACAATGAGACGTTCGCCTTGCAGAGCTAGGAGTGGTTGTAATAGACAGGCATCTGCCACGCTAACCTAAATTAAATAAGTTCAAAAAAATATATGTATATATTTTATTAGAAAGTCATAGTTAGCAGCAACCTACATCTTGATCCAACCAAATGGATACAATCTCGTCCTCGTACTCTTTTAATATTGTGGTCACATTGCCATAACGATTCTCCAAATCTTTTGTCATAGGCAAGCCACTTAGCACCTGATGCTCCAGCACTGCATCCATTAGTTCCTTCATGTGTTCACCTAAGGCCCGACACCAACGTATGCGTCCAGCTATGGGGGGGAAATTCCGGCAAAGAGGTGGATCGTCCCGTTGCTTTTTAAACATCTTATTGACACGATCAACTTCCTTATCCACATACTTAATGATACGCACATATTTCTCATCCATCTTGCTAAGCGGTATCTTCTCGCTAACTCTCTCGAATCGGGTAAGAAATCGTATGCATTGAGGTGTCTCCCACACAGTATCGAAATTTGTCTCAATTAGCGTTGCGATTGTGTCCTTCAATGTATCAGTTTTATTCATAAATCGTTCGAAATCATCATTGAATTCACTATTACGATGATCCAAATAATCGTACTTTTTCGATAATATTTCTTTTTTAGCTTCTTCGAAGTGATTGCTGGCTTCTTGTAGGGTTTCGGCCAGCAAAAGGCCCTCCAAGCGACGTTCAAACAGATGATTGTAATCATCTATTAGGTTAAACATACAGATAATTTTCGATAGGCGATCACAAAATGTATCAAATTTTCCAAAAACGAAATTTTCCGAGAAACCAAACGGTGTTTGATTTGGTAAAAATGGTTGCTCTCTTACGGTGTAATAGGTTTCGTGGTAAATGTGATTTAGCTTGATGCAATTGCTTAACTTTGTGCGTATAACATTGCGGTCTTGTGACCAAATTGTTTCTTTGCAACGACAGGTTATGTAGGATTTGCAAGTTTCTATCATTTGATTGGTAATCTGGCAATAGGAGGAAATTAAAACACAAGTTTAAACACAATTCAATTTTCGACCACATTTCGGTAACCCTTATTAATTAGTAATACAACCACCTATTAATGTTCATAAAACCGCTCTTTGCAGTATCCGACAGCGTGTCCAATATGGGCACAAAATTTACATATTGAAATTGACTATATTTTACTGCAAATTAATCCCGTAGTTTTTAGTGTTATTCTCCGCTCCCAGCGAATTTTCAGTTTTTGACAGTTTTAAAAGGGTTTGTCAGATAACTAGTTGATTGGACCTATAATTATCGAGTAAGACCTGAATTTATGTTTGAGGCCGTAAGTGGAACATTCCATTGTATAAGAAGCACTTTTTCTAACATTTTACCTTAACATTCTACCTATATTCCAAACATTGTTATATGACCGACACGATAACTTCGCGTTCATTAAAAAAGTACAAATTGTGCCATAGGAAAATAAAGAAGGCCATTTTTTCGCACAACCATATGGATTTCAGCTATAATATTTTACCAGGAAATTTCGAAAAAATATCCGTTACGATAATTTCGCGCAAAGTGATCGATACATTACGCCTGTTATGTTGTCCATAGTAAGTGTACAGACCTAGTCACGTTTGATTTTGAAAATAAATTTCAAATATCTAAAACAAACTTCCTTGTTTTATTATTTAACGATGTATTCTTTATTTTGTAATATTTTCGTAGCTGTTACAATTTTTCAATTCCAATTATTTATTTTATTTCATTACCATCAAATTGACTATATAAAGAAAAGCATATCATATTCCATATAAATAAAATATTAAGGTTGTTACATGTACAAGTTAATATTGTTGCTTACAACTCGGCCAACCTGACTAAGACCGTCCCCGGTCATATAACTTAAAAATGAAATTAAATTAAATTAATTTATACAAATATTTAAAATAGTTTACACATTTTAAATTGCTTTTTATATGCAGTATTATCGCCCTACAACTCGGCCAATTCTGACCATTGATCAGCCTCGATCATACATGAAACTTAAAAATTAGGTTTGACTTCCAAATTACCATTATCTGACTCATTAATGCATTCGTCGGGTGGTTGCCGCCACCCTCTTATCCGATGAGCTTCAACAACACCATCATAGGGCAGTTGAGTAATCTGACACCCGTTAATATCACGAATGACGTACCTGTCGTTTCCCAAGCTTTTATATATAACATACGGTCCTTTGTAATGTGGTATAAACTTCTTATTGCTTCCAATAACAGAGTCAATGTTCCTTATAACCACATAATCCCCTATTTGATACTTTCTTGGCCCAGAACTACTATAAGAGGCCCGCTGAACTTCGTATTCCTGTCTACCTATAATAGCCTCTGATGCATTTCCCCTTATCTGAACTAGATCACGTTCCTTATCCGGACACACTCGCTCTTGAAAAAACTCGGTAGACTCATCCACTATCACACCTCGTTGTTCGACACCAAATAATAGTCGACTAGGGGTTTCTCGGCAAGTGCTGTGAACTGAGTTATTTATGGCATATTCTACTTCGAGTAATTTCTGAACCCAATCACCATGATTTATTTCATTAGTCAATTTACCTAGCATTGTTTTTAATATTCTATTTACTCTCTCTACTTGCCCATTTGCTTGAGGTGATGCCACCGCAACTTTTACGTGAACTATATTCCGCTTTGACAAGAAATCACCAAATTCCAAAGAGGTAAAACCAGTTCCCCGATCACTTACAACTCGCCTCGGTCGGCTATAATAACTGAAGTACTTATCTAGAGAAGCAGTGACTTCACGGGTGCTCGTAGAATTGGTCGGATAAAGCTTCACGAATTTTGTAAATGCGTCAACAACCACTAAAATATACCTTTGCTTTGACCTTATTGACGGCAGCGGCCCAAAGTGATCTATGTGTATAGTGTCAAATGGCAGTGGGGTTTTAGGAATAGAATACAGCGTTCTTTCTCTAGCGTGCGGCGGCGCAGCATACATTATGCACTTCAAACAGTTTTTAATGAACTTTTTCACCTTCGATTTCATATTTGGAAACCAGTAATACAGCTTTATTTTACTAAGTGTTTTGTCAACAGATAAATGACCCATTTTCTCGGCTTACATTTGAAATTCAACTTCATTCGTGTTTATAATTAAAGCTATTTGCCTTCTACTTAATGCGTCTGCGTGAGCCATTGAAGTTCCTCGCTTATGTTGGATTTTGTAATTAAAATTCTCAAGCTCAAGGGCCCACCTAGCTATTCTAGGATTAAGCTGCCTTCTCTCAAGGGTTTGTGTCAGTGAGTTACAGTCAGTTACTATCGTGAATGGTATTCCTTCTAAATAAGTTCTAAATCTTCTCAATGCATAAATAATAGCTAACGTTTCTAACTCAAAACTGTGATACTTCGACTCCGCACTCGAAGCAGTCTTAGAAAAATACGAAACAGGATGAAGTTTATTATCATTCTGGCGTTGTAACAACACGGCCCCGAAACCTATGCTACTTGCATCACAATGCAGCTCTGTTTCTCTCTGTGGGTTATATATAGCTAAAACTGGACTCTTTATTAATCTAGTTTTCAATTCATTGAATGCATCGTGACATTTTTCGTCAAATCCAAATTGTGTTCCTTTTTTAAGCAAATTCTGTAAAGGTTTGGCTATTTGGGAAAATGACCGCACAAAACGGCGGAAATATGAAAATAAACCTATGCATGATTGCAACTGCTTTGGGTTGGTGGGTATTGGGAAATTTTGTATACTTTTGATATGGGAATTGTTCGGTAGTATTCCGGCCCGAGTGATACTGTATCCCAAATAATCAACTTCGTCATATCCAAATTTACATTTCTCTAGGTTAAGTTCTAGCCCATGTAAAGCCAGCCGTTGTAATACTGCTCTCAATAAATCGCTGTGCTCCTCGAATCCTTCAGTTGCGATAATTATATCATCCATATAAATAATTATTTTTCTACTCTCAACCATATCGCGGAAGATACTATTGATAAATCGCTGGAATACAGCAGGAGCGTTTTTCAGCCCGAAAGGCATTTTTAAATATTCATATTGTCCGTTAGGAGTCACAAACGAAGTCAAAGGAATCGATTCAGAAGCCATTTTCACTTGGTGAAATCCACTCTTTAGGTCCAAAACTGAGAAAATCTTTTTATTTTGCAAATATTCTATACAGTCATCAATCAACGGTAACGGCGGCCGCCGTGGTGTGAAGGTAGTGTTGCCGGCCTACCACACCGAAGGTCCATGGTTCGAGCCCTGGTACAGGTAACATCAAAAGTGATTTGAAAAAAAAGTTTTTCAAAACGGGGTCGCCCCTCGGCAGTGGTTTGGCAAACTCTCCGAGTGTATTTCTGCCATGACAGGCTTCTCAGCAAAAATTCGTCTCCTTTGTAGATGCCGTTCGGAGTCGGCAAAAAACTGTAGGTCCCACCAATTTGTAGGGAAAATTCAAATCGGCACACCACAAATTGGAAGAGAAGCTTGGCGCAAAAATCTCTTAGGAGGTTTATGATGATATACTTGTTGTATATCGCGCCATAGAGAGAGAGAGAGTTAATTTATTTAAAGCCCTATAGTCCACGCGCATGCGAACTTTTCCATTCTTCTTCTTAACCAGCACCACAGCCGAAGCATATGGAGAATCACTAGGTCTAATTATACCCTCCCTGCTAAGTTCATCAATGATAGACTGCACTTGGCTACGCTCTGAGTAGGATAACCTACGAGGAGGACAGTGGAAAGGAACATCAGTTGTTAGATGTATTTTCATCTGATACTCAAATGGTTCAGGTTTTCTATTAGAATTAAGGTAATCACTATTAATAAGTACTTTCAAATCATTTTTATATCCTTTTGCCAGACTAGGACATATATCAATATTGTTCTCGTCAGAAGCAACGTCTATATTAAAAATATCAGGTTCATCAATTGTAGTACATCCACCTACTGTTTCAGAATTGAAGCATTTACTGATCATAAGTTGTTTCAAGTCACCACAGTGATATTTCGGTAACTCGGAATCAATATCAACATTCTCCTTATTAACATAAAACTCTGCACAAGAAACATCAGGTAAATCAACAGCACTAAGTTTACAATATTTGTCACTAGCAACAAACTGATTAGTTTCAGAGTGGTTGGCTTTTACCATCGCAACGTATGCATTCGTATCAGTTACAAAATGCGGTTTTCTACGGAAATTTTCTTTAATACTATCTCTTATTTCTAATAATCTGCTTTTACTATATCTTTTTATAACATCCGACAACTTTATCTTGAATGCCCTAAGGAAGTCACGGCCCAGAATAATTGGCATAGTCATATTTTTATCAGAAATTACATTTAAATCAATAGTTTTTATTTGTGATAAATATTTAATGCATATTTTTATAATGAATAATATTTCAATGTCTTTTCCACCGGTACCCTTATACTTTTGAAAAGATCTAACCATACCCTGCAATACATCATTCGGAACCAGTGACCTCCTGATAAAACTAGCCGGACTTCCCGTATCAAAAAGAGAAAATATTTTTTCATGAACCGTACCTTTACTAGTTTTAAATATTATACTCACATAGTTAAAAGCCCCAACCACATCAGCATTAGCATCTTCTTCCATGTATATAGCAGCAACTTCCCGAGGTTTCAGTACTTTTGGCGGATTCGTGCAGGAGCGGTGGTCATGCCCAACTTTCCAACAACGAAAACATGCTTCCTTAGATCTTAATGGATATGGACAATTCGGCTTAATATGTCCATCTTTGGAGCAATTGTAACATTTTATTTTTTGTTTCTCCTCACCCGGCTTGGGCAAAACTTTCCGTATTATTGGCAAAACTGCACTGGTGCCAAAATATTTATTTTGGAACCGACTGATCAGTGCCTTCAACTCTTCAATAGTTCTTGCTGTCAACAAGAGATGTGCATTTTGTACCAAACTCCCAATTCCGTCAATGATAAAATCAATGACCTCCATTTCACTTACGTTCGCACGTTTAGCTATGGCTTGCATTGTTAACACATAACAATGCAACGATTCTTCATTTTTACGCCAACGACGCTGTGCCAACATCTTATAAATTTCTTGACGTGTAATCGGGGTGTCGAACTCGGCCTTCAAAGCACTCTTAAGGTCACGATAGCTCAGAGCTGCAGTCGTAGTCAGAAAAATCTTTGCCGTTCCTGTCAATGAGCGGCGAAATGCGAGTAACCTGAATCGATCATCAGCGCCTGTCGACTCCATAATTTCCTCAAAATCCTGAAGAAAATGACCAACAGTGAGTGACACATCATCGCCACTGAATTTGGGTATAGCATGCTCTATATCTCCAAATTCTAAACGTCGTTGACTCTCAGTTGTCCGACCCTCTAGCTGCTCAATTTGTTTCTTGAGCTTCAATATCTCCAGTCGTTTTTGTAAAGCTGCAACTTCATCATCAATGTTGATGGCTAATCGATTGACCTGTTCGAGATTCGTACCAGCAATGTTCACACTTTCGGAGGCGAAAACACCAGTTTCAGTAGCGACAGCAATATTGGTAATAACGTTAGCATCGGCAGTAACGTTGCCATCAGTTGTGACATCGATATCAGCATTCACGATAGGATCGGCAGCGACGGCAGCATCAGTAGTACCAGAAGCAACGACGTCATCAGCAATATTTTCATTACCAGCAGTGGATAAATCAAAAGTTGTATTTAAAACAGAATTAGCGCCCATCGGGGTAATAGTGGAAGGGATTTGACCGGTCCCAACTACATTTTCTAATAATCGCCGCAATTGTGTTGTTGTAGCTGTGTGTGGGAATTCCACCCCTGCATCAGTCAGCACATTGCTCAATTCCTCGCGAATATTCATTATTTTTATTATATATAATTGTATATTTGTATTATTATAATTGTACCCCACACCTGAGTTCTAAAACAAACTTCCTTGTTTTATTATTTAACGATGTATTCTTTATTTTGTAATATTTTCGTAGCTGTTACAATTTTTCAATTCCAATTATTTATTTTATTTCATTACCATCAAATTGACTATATAAAGAAAAGCATATCATATTCCATATAAATAAAATATTAAGGTTGTTACATGTACAAGTTAATATTGTTGCTTACAAATATTAAAAAAATATCAGACTGTTATTTAGTTCATACCCGAACATTGCTAAGAGTTTACGAATAAAAAACGGTTATTTTATACTTTACAGTTACGACTGGCTACAAAAGTATTGGACGGTTGGGATTTGCAGAGAAAGAGGGTCTTTTTTAATACTAGAATCTGCACAACTTACATGTATGTATGTATAAAATATAACAAAAAACAAACAAATATATATACATACATAGTTGTAAACATATGTACATATGCATGGGCTACCCGATAAAAGTATACCAAAATATCCAAAAGTATCAATTTGTTTCTGCTGGCATCACTAATTGCAAACATATCTACGTTTATAAGTATATATATGTTGGTACACCGATATAACTACACGTTGAGAGCCTACACACTAAACACGTTATAGTGCTTCTTTTCATATAACAATTCTCATAGCACTTTCACACAGCCAAGACAGAGATGAACCATATGCCGCACTGTGTTGATTCAGCGCTCTCTTTGCGCTTCGTAGGCGAGTTTGTAATTTTGTTGTCGTTGTTATTCGGTTTTATTACTCTGTGTACATTCGACAACTAAATAGCAGATTGTGATGATGACGTTTGATGTGAGTACAGTTCAGATAAGTTCGGTAATTTTTAGATTGTGTTGTTTTACTAAATTCAATAAATAAAAATTGTTGTTGCGGATGAATCTTAACAATTCGAGACATGGCTGATGAACGTGAGTATTAATTCTAAGCTTTTGTACTGTAAATATTGACCACTTTATACGCCTGCAAACAAATGTATTTATGTACCTGCATACATATATATATATATTTTACAACCAAAGAATCATTTCATGCGCAGGTCTTGACAACAACTAGTTGTTAAGCACACAAACATGTACAGACAGAGCCATATATACACGAGTAGACTTGTTGTTCGAAAACAAACAAAAACAAATGATAAGCTATAACGATTTTATTTTTAGTTTATGTATTTCTCTACTCAGCTGAGTTACTGTTGTTGTTTGTAGAACATGACAGTACAATAGAGGTTTTGTTATTATTTTATTAAACAAAAACTTGTATTATATGCATGCTGGCTCTCATACATTTGAGCGTGTATAGAGAACAAAATTTAATGGCAAAATAGGAATATATATATACATATTTCTTTTCATATTGAAAGTTCTATTTAAAATGAGGTACATAATTTGCCTCTAACCCTACGATATGGAAAAATAGAACGAGTCATACCTAAATTTAGCTGTTCGGGCTACTGAATATAATCGAAATACTATAATCGGATGTCGAATATCATGTTTCGCATTGATTGAAAATGGAATACAATCGATCCCGTTCATTCCAATAACTGTCAGTAACCGAGGCGCAGTTTATTAAAAAAACAATATTGGTATTGGTTCTCAAAGTTTGTTGCAAAAAATGTAAACAAACAGGAGATCTCAACAGTCCACCTGATTTTCATCAGAAACATATGGGAGCAGTACAAAAAGAAAGTAAGCTAAAACCAGAGGAGCTTTAACGATGTGAATAACGAAAGTAAGTGGCCGCTGTTAGATCGCTGATAAGTAATTCACATAAAATCCTTGAATTGTCGTGTTTTAATTGAGTATTTTGCAAAAAAAAGTTATCTGCAAAAAGTGACTAGCATTGAAACTTGCGAATTTAAGCAAAATTTTTTCAATGATAAATTACCTATCATTAACATTCCGTTTTCTTGTGAAACGAATTTTGCTATTGGTCAAACCAAATGATCAATGATAGGTGTGTTCGCGACAAAAGTAAAGAGATAATCAGTAAAGACATAATGACGTAAAACTCTCTCTTTTTCATTGGTTAATACTTCAAAATTTGAAGTTTTTGTTGTTGTTGTCCTTTGTTTATCCTTGCAACTTCCTCTCCCAATGAAATGTCAAAATACGCTCTCTCCCTGCAAATGTTTTGTGTCGCCGAACATTGTTCAGTAAAAATTTGCATGCATATTTCAATAAAAACACTTCTACTGTGTGGTTAACTTAATTACTTTTATATATATTGCTAGTTAAATATTTGTGAAAGTAGTTTGTTGATGGTCATGTTATAACGAATATCGATAAAAATGGTTAGTGAATACCGATATCGTTATAAATATCGTTACGACAAAATGTCGATTGCGAATGTCGTTATAGAAGTTAGTGAATTCCACTACTGATTTGAGAAGGAATGCCCTAGAATCGAAAAAGCGACAAACCCGATTTTCTAGCCAAACAATCGTGTCGAATTAAAATGAACGTTTACGCGATTTTATTTCTGTAGAAAAATAAAAATGATATCAAATACTAAATATTTAGTCTGTTGTTGTTGTAACCACATAACAGTGCCCGAAGATATAAGCAGTGTTACGGATATGGACATATACACAATAACTCTGCATTCGTGCCAGGTCCAAAAAAGATCGCACTGACAATGATAGACCTTAACTTGTTTTTATTAGCTACTTAGCAGCATCCATATGAAACATGTAATGAAGTGATCCTCATGGGAAGCACCTACACCATTGAATTAAACATAGATACTGAAATGATCCAAAATGTAGCTATCTTTAGCTAAACCAAACCGTGGCGTCATTGGCATAGGAACCCTATCCATAACTTTCATGTTTCGTACATTCTGATGTGAGCCGTGATTCGGTAGCAATTTTAGCTTTTTAAAGATGGCAGAAACATTGAACTCGATTCTGCCCCATAAGCTTTATACAAACGTTTTTATGTCTTTAGTTATTCCGTTGATTTCTATGGTTGATTTCGTATATGTTCTATAGCTATAATTGACTTTTTTTATAGGAAAGGACGCTTTAAAAGAAGCTCTCAATTTACTTATCTCTTGGAAGCTGGAATGTTTATGCAAAAAATTCGAAGGTAACGATCTATGTAAGGTTAAATGTATACATTAGGGATGCCAATCTATTGGATTTTTACAATAATAAAAATAGAGCACACCCCAATGTATATATAGAAAATTTAGTTAAGGAAGGAGTTTCAACCATATTCCCGTTATAATCCCAACAGAGCAAGAAGTATGCACTGATGCATTCCGACATCTCTCAGATGCGGACATTATAGATCTCGTACCAAAAATTGGACCTCGTTCCATATTTCGATTTCATCTCAACGCATGGAGGCAACAACAACAAGATATAAAGAAACAACAACCCATGGTTATGTTAAATAACGGCATTACAGACACAACAACAGTTGCGGTCAAAACAGAATTACCAGAAGTTAGTCCAGAAGAACTAATTGCTAGTCAAAAAGAGTTAATTGTTAGTCCGAAAGATTTAATAGCTAATCCTGAAGAGCTAATTGTCGAGAATCAATGGGAATCAGTTATGAGAGAGGATGAGATGCTCGATGATAGCGATTCAAGAACAGCGTCTGCTAGGAGTGGGCCGAAAAATGAGAATAAAGAAAGTGATCCTAAACCAGATTTGGTACGTACAGTTGTGGGCAGAAGGAAGGTGCTACTTATATTGCAAAAGTAAAATTCGAAAAAATGTAGATTCAAGTTTTTTGATTGTGTTATAATTTAAGAGCGCAGTGTTTCTATATTCAATCGTAATGTCAGCTTTTTTTATTTTATTTAATTTTATAAAAGCTTTCGAAAGCCAGTGTCATTTATGAAATTATAAATTTGCTTAATATTGTTGATTGTAGGATCCATTAGAAGATCTTTTTTCTCTCTTTATGGCGCGATATACAACAGGCATATCATCATAAACCTCCTAAGAGATTTTTGCGCCAAGCTTCTCTTCCAATTTGTGGTGTGCCGATTTGAATTTTCCCTACAAATTGGTGGGACCTACAGTTTTTTGCCGACTCCGAACGGCATCTACAAAGGAGACGAATTTTTGCTGAGAAGCCTGTCATGGCAGAAATACACTCGGAGAGTTTGCCAAACCACTGCCGAGGGGCGACCCCGTTTTGAAAAACTTTTTTTTCAAATCACTTTTGATGTTACCTGTACCAGGGCTCGAACCATGGACCTTCGGTGTGGTAGGCCGGCAACACTACCTCCACACCACGGCGGCCGCCATTAGAAGATCACTTGGATTAATATTATCAAAATCAGTTTGACGATGAATGTGATGAACTGGACAATAAGCTAGTAAATGTAACACGGTGATAGTTGATGCTTAACAAAAAGGGCTTTTCTTAAATAACTATTACCGTAGTCGAGTCTTTTCAAAAACGAGTATTTCAAAATCAAAAAATAGAAAACGAGATATAACAATCTCAGCACTTCATGTCTTCATTCGTTTCGCCTATAATAAAATATTTGTATTAAATTGAATTTTCTCCTCCATAGGATTTGCATTCCGTCCTGAGTAATTCTTTCGAGGGCGCGAGTGCTCTAGAATACTACAAAGAGAATAACGGTTTGGACATGCATCATCGAAAAAAAGTTGTGAAGCTCGTTATTGCCGCTGCCCTCGACAAGCGTTTGGGAATGTCTGTGCATGATTTTCACAGCATGACGGTGCAACTTCTGGACATATTTCCCAAGGAAAATTATGTAAGGTATTAGTTCATTGATTATTTACAAACCTAAAAATATTGTTTATTTACAGGATATTTATTATATACCCCGTGTGGGTACTACCCGTGCTCGTGGCATGCTTTATAACAAATATGTAAACCTCGCACGATCTTGGCGAAAGGAAGGGATTCTAGAATACAGAAGAAATTGCGGAAGTAGAAGTACCTCGCTGTAATTATTAGTAAGATAGTTATAAGCCTGAGCGAAAGAACATCCTTTGATTCCAATTAAACAATTTGCATGCTTTGGATATGTGGACCGGGGATATATAATTGTTTAATGATTTTTGAATATTGGTTTTTAGTTTTTAACTATCGTAGGCTGAGTGGAAGAATGCAGACTATCTCGAAATTTTCTTCAAAAATGTCATATTTCAATGGAAATTCAATATATTTTCAAGTGAGTTTAAATTTTGTTGAAACAATTAGGCGATTCAAAATGTCTTGATATATATAGGCTATTAATTTTTTTAAACAGAAATAACAACAAGGAAAATATAGTGGTTTTAAAATCATAGCATATACGACGAATAGGAGACTTTGCCTAAATATCTAAAATGAAGCACTGTAAAACCAAATTCCTGAGAGGTCCTTTTTGATAAAATTCTGAGATAACATATTATCAAAAATATTTTATAATAATGAGTTTTCGAAGCACCCATAAAGCTCAGAACTAATTCAGGGTGTTACTATTAAATAATATATACCTAAGTAAAACAGCAAGAAAAAAGTGAATATTTCATTATAATATATATTAAGTATTTGCTTATATGTACCTACTTTTAAATAAGTTGTAAGACGATTTCAAAATATACACACAAAAGTGTCAATGTACAATACTATTGAAAAGGGTTTCTAATTGGCGAGGGTTGGTATTTTCTCACGAGGCTGTTGTTGTTGCCAGTGCGCATAGATTTTAGGTATTGGGGGTTACATACTAACCTTAACCATAAGTGATGAGGTTCTCTCGGAAGTGTTGTAAAATTGTGAAACGCTGTAGATCAAACGCACCGTTTGGAGCAGCCCAAGTATTGATCGCTTCATGCTTACCTACATTTATTTATACATATGATCAAATGTTTCATAAGTACTTATTAGATAAATCTTACCGGATCATCCAAATATAAAGAGTGACAACATGATTCCATTGCTTGGATAAATTTCGAATTATCACGCGCTTCATTGTAGCAAAACGTAATTTTTCGGTCAGTTTCCTTCCATATACGCATGATACGAGAACCAGCCAAGAAGAGACAATGCAATGTATATTGCACCTCTCGATCCTGCAGATGTGCTAAAAGTTGTGAGAATTGGGCACCCCGCTTTTTCCAGTATTCCAACTCATCTTGCGGTCCACTTGAATCGTTCTCCTTGCGTAACTGTTCACTCTCACCAAGTATCTTCATAATACCTTTTATCCAATTATTGACACGTTCTTCCAACTGTCCACAAAATTCTTGATTCTTCGCCGTATCCTTGACTTCTTCGACACGTTCAATCTTTTCGAACATATCGCATTTATCATCGAAAATATTCACATGATCGCAAACTTGTTCGCAAACACGCAAAGCACTGCAAAAGGATCTCAATCCCGGCAACAATTGTCCTTTTATTAATCCGCAGCTGACATCCTCTTCATCGCCCTCCAAACTCGGAAATGCCAATGCCTGCATAAAAACATACTCAACAATGCGTTCAATTGAAGTAACTAAGCCGATGTTTTTCGCGTCAATAACACCACAGTATCTGGAAGGTATTAAAAGCAAAACTTGAATAGAAATAAAAATTGTATTACATAATCTGGCTGGACTGTTTAGATATGAGTTCTCAGTACTCGCATTGCCCTTCCCCCCTTTACTACTATGTACTTGGCTTTAGAATCTTCAAAACAACTATCAAAGAGCGTACAGAACCTCGGACTACATCTGATGGAACGGCTATAGGAGTATTTAAAAGAAAAGATTTATAAACCTTTACGAATTGTTGTTGAGGTCTTTTGACAGCAAAACACTTTCTGAAGATTGGGGGAGTATTACGGATATCGGCCCTCCTTTGCTGGAACGAATTAAATCACTCTATTGGAAAGACCAAAGATTTGCAATTCCTAGGTGTTTCCAATTGGTCCCAGTTAGCAAAATTAGGAAGTTACCTACCGATTTCGATAAATGGCTAACACCAAAAAAAAATATTAAGGAAAAATTAGTTTCTTAACATCTCAATGTCCCTCAAAATAATTCCTTTCCCTAGCAGTTTGGTTTGACAAAAATATTTAAATCGTACATGCAGTAATGTGAACGTAATTTGATGGCTAGACAGACGGCACGTTAATCCGGATTAACTAGCTCATACTGCATAAACTATAGGATTGATGGTGGGTAGTTGTGATTTAATTCCTTTGTTAATTTTCAGTATTTGAGAAGAAAATTTGGTATGTAAATTATTGCTGAAAATAGCGTGCTAAATTTTGTTCAATAATTAAATGCGTTTTAGCTTTTTGGTAAATTTATTGATCAATTTTCATCCTAAAAACGTACCACGCCCAAATTGGGTTAGGATTAAGTGATTTACAATCCGGACTTAGCATTGCCGTCTGTCTACACTTTTAATCGAACTTACAAATCCTTTTGGAAACCTTCTTCGGGCAATTGTTTTGAAGTATTCACGCGAAAAATGTAAATGCAAATTCCGGTAAAAGCACAAGTCCAACCATCAGTGAGAAATAATTTTTTGGGCTTTGATGGTGCAGCTCCGCTGGGTGAGGAACCTACATCCAAATTTACAGACATTTAATAAATACTAAATATACGAATATGCAGATGCACAGTAGAATTGATCCCAAAACCAAATGGATTAAATTCCATATGGTAAGGATACCAAACCAATCCTTCTCGTTTCTACTATGGATACAGAATAACTATTTAGGGTTGTTTTTACCATTACGGCACTTTATTTAACAGATAACTGAACATTTTCTAATGTGCCGATCCAATTTATTTTCAATAGTAGTGTCCCGAACATCGTATAGTGTTGAAAGCAACTCCGATTAAAGTTTCAGTGCCTAAATTGTTTTATTTACTAACTTTTTTGAAACTAAATTAAAAATTACTGTTAGATCTGAGAACCAAGTATTTGGAAGTGTTTTTCCATTTTTCTGATAATTTATTTAAGCTTTTTTTAATATTTTTTTCGGGAATTTTGACATTGAATTTCTGTTCCTTTAGACCCGTTCCCCGCTTTTAAGACTCCTAGCAGTCAGTTTATTGAAGGTTCCGATTCTAGTACCTCGATTCATTCGTGACAAAGCAAGTTTTGCAGTATCACCGACGATTTTCATACTCGCAAAACATGGAACTTCAAAATAAACTTAAGCAGCTAACCTGATTTACTGACAAGTCTACGTATGTATATGATCGAGAGTTCACTCAGATTCATCAATCAACGCAAAATAGGAAGCGATATTTTTTTTAGATCCCAGCTTAAGGAACTCATTTTGTTAACCAGGAAAGCAAATCCATGTCACTGTGGTAATTACGTGCTTCAGTTAGTTGAAGTTTTTGGAAATAAGGCCCGTGTGCCAAACCGAAGCCAAAATTAAGTTTTGTCAGTAAAAAATTGAGCTGTAAATTTTTTTTTAAATTGAAAAAAATAATTGCAATTTCAATATGCCAATTTAAAAGAAAATATTTAAAAGTGCAAAACCAAACACAATTGGAAAACCCTTTTAATTTTCTCTCAAAAAATTGTTTTTGTCATTGTTTAAAATTGTTTAAAAGATTATATAAAAAATACGGTGACCTGTCGAAATGTCAATAGACGTAATCTCCAATACATTAGTTCGCTTCTACATGCATTCATACATTCATATGTAGGTCAAATACCTTTAACTGGCTGTTTGTTTACCCGTCTAAACGGTTTTGACCTTCCAACAAAGCGCGCCACCTGACTCTATACCCTGCCATCTGACGCCAATTAAAAACGCCAAGGGTTCGCAGATCGCTCTCAATTTGTTCTTTCCTACAGAGTGGGAACTTCAATGACGTTAATTTTCAAAATAATTTGACATTAATTCTCTTCGTTAAGGCAAATTAATAGGTTTGTTAATTTACTTTTCCAGTAAATACTTTAAAAAAAGATTGTTACTGTGAAATAAGAGTAATTTCCTCACAAGAAAAAAATTTAATATGAAAGTAAATGAACAAAAATTGGTAAGCAAAAAACCGACTGACATATTTCATATCTCAATTAATTTAAAAAATAACCACTTGTTTTGTTTTTTGATAAGGGAAACAACCTAAAAATAAAACAATTAATTCTGCAAGTGCAGTGCTCAGCTGTAACGCTCATTAGGATACAAAATGATTTACGGAATTTTATCACATAATTTAGTACTTAAAAAAAAATATTTATTAATTTTATTTCAGTTTGGGTTTCACAGCGAATTCTTTGAGTTTACAAATATTTATCTAGCAAGAAATTCACTTGTAAAGATTAGTTAGTCTCTCTAGCTCTTGCGCTCTCGATTTGGTTTTCTCTTAAAAACTGTTTGAGTTAATGAACACTTTGACAGAAAAAGTTAGTAAGAATCATAACTTCCAGTAATAATTTTTTGTTGTTGAACAGACCAAATGTCAGTGAAATTAATTCCAGACATTAGACACGTCCTCAAAAATACAAATCCAAAAATGTTGATGAATAGTTTCTCAATAATTTTTTTTACTTTCTTCGAGCTTAACCGTTGGATAAAAACGAATACCCACTAATTCTTGCAGATATCTATGATATCTCACCATAGTAAAAAAAATCCCACTACTGGGTAGCTTGCTAGCTTTGGGTTCAGGCGGCTACCAAAATTTAACAAGCTTGTTTCATAGAGCTCTCACATTAAGTTGAATACCAAAAATTAAACTATTCTACTGTTTCTTTTTACATAAAATTTAAAAGGAGAAATGAGTTGAATTAATTAATTTCTGAGTGAATAAATGTACCCTGAGGTGTTTTTGAGCTGCTCGATGCTATTCCACTGCGCGATGGTCCTGCTTTATTGGGATCCTGCACAGGTTGCGGTTCCGGTTCGTCCACCTCTTGATAAAACCACAAAAGTTTGTTTTTCATGTTGGGCAAAAACAGTTGATTGATTTCATCCAACTGCCACGTAAAAAATCAATGTACATTTATAGTATGAGTAGATAGCATAAAAATATTATACATAAAGTGATATGCAAATGTTTGAGTGCTTTTCAATATGCTTAGGGAAATTTTTAGAGATATGTAATCGATATTTACATAACCTCAAAGTTCTGCCGTTTATCGACACCTCTCTAATACATTTCAATGCATTATTTTTTTCTTTCTAGTTTTGGCCGATAAGCACAAAACAAGGGACTTGCCATGACATAATTGTACGTTTTTTCCAAAAAATTTCCTATACCCACCATGTCGCCCTCGAATATATAGTCCATAAGCTGATGTCTGGGTAATTGCGTTGCATCGATCAATAATTGGAATGTAAATTCCAACCGAGGATCCATCTCTCCACGTCGAGCTTTGCGTTCGCATTCTTCACGTCGCCGCTGCGCTTCATCGGCATCGGTTGCCATTTGTGATTAATGTTGATTTATATGGTTTTCAGTTGTTAAGGTGGTTTTTCCCGACTCACGTAATGAAATCAAATCATATTAAATTGTGCATGTTTATATGAATATTGATTTTCGAAATAAGGCGTTACCATTTTTTTGCAATCAAAAATTTTGGCGGCGCAAAAATACAAAACATCGTTACAAAAATGTATTAGTTTACAAAATTCAAAAAGTTTTTAACATATTCACGCAAAGTGTGCAGAGTATGGTAAACAGAAAAATTGTTTGTTTACATATATATGTATTAAATATAAATTACCATTAAAACTCAGGAGGAAATATATATACATATATAGTCATGAACTGTGTCTTGCAAACATTTAATTAATAAATGTGAAACATATTTTAAAATTAACTAATTCTTAAAAATATAAAGGTCTGTTATGTTAAACCATAAGGCGGAGGCATACCTACAACGCAATGGAAATAGTAATCATTATGATTTGTAATAATTATTACTTAACATGTCTGATCAAAATAAGTCTCTTCTCAAATTCTCTTCCAGAATTTAGCAGTAAAACATAAGTAAACTAAGAAAACACTGGTGAAAGTAAAAAATATTAAAGCTCAAAATGCAAAATAAACTTTGGATTTTTCTCCAAGTGGGATATACAAATCCATTCCGAAATGGGAAAATTTTTCGTATGGAAATATGGAAACAAAGCAAAAGGTTATACAACATATCGTCGTCCCGGCGATAAGTAAAATATTTCAGTAGAACGAAAGAACACAATTTAACTTAAATTAGAAAATTTCTAGAGTTAAAAAATTGACATTGAGCACACAATTTTCTTCCATCACCAAGTGTAGAAATCTCCAACTTTTCCCGGAAAACGAAAATGTCGTTTTGAGTGAAGAGTGGACTTGGCAGCTTTTACCACGGTGACGACGATATCGGCATTTTCTACAGTGCGCTTCATTTGAAAAAATATGGAAAGAAAGTGATTAGAAAAACTTCGCGTGTAGAGAAGTTAATCATGCCTATGACGGTATCTATCCCACATATGCGGTCCGGTTCTCGACAAATCATTTACGGATTTTAGTTAAAATAAAAACTAAAAACTTTAACCGCCAACTGTTTTGCCACGAAACGATATACGCTCCCCTCCAAAGGTGTCTGTTGGATATCGTTATAACTAGGCATGCATTTTTCTCTGTCTCCTGGAAAATAGTTGTAAATCGTAAGCTACATGTGTATGTACGTAAATATTTTGTTTTGATATGTTGGTATGTACGTATATGAAAAATGTAGGTGAGAGAAATGTATAATCTGTAATAAAAAAGGTCCAAGTTATATTTCAATAAGCATTAACAAATAATTTGGAATGAAATTAATGAAATGGAATGTTCTATACAAGGTTGGTAAAGAGGGAGAGGGAATCTTTTACAATTTCCGTACAGAGTTTTTTTGTCATCGGCAAACTTATTAATGAATTGTTTATATTAGGAAAGCCAACTTATTGTGATTTTTACAGTTGGAACCGCAGATTCTTTTTAGTTGCTAATAAGGCTCATGTTTCTTAAAGAACAAAGATTTATAATAAACATTGGTAACATATTTCAAACCGCGAGAATCCCTGGTTTGCAGGTAAGTAATCGCGCGATTTTTCAGCTCCTAAAAAAAAACGAGATCCCACTAACGGAATCCGTAGTTGCTATGTGCATATAAATAGGAATTGTGAGCATTTCCTACTAGAAGTGAGGGTCGTGAGTTACCTTTCAGTTCACAACATTCCGTTTGCTCAAATTTACTAATGTGAAACCCGTCACTTATGACCAGTTACGAAATGACACGTCAAAAATCACTCGCTTTTCCCAACTCTACTTCACAGCAATCAACCTGAGCTATTATGTAACTAATTAATTATTACGTAACGGAGCTACATAAATACATCACATATATTCAGATTATTACATACTCTACAAATGTAACAATCAAATCCTTAACATAGAAATTATTTTGGTATGAAATAGCATAATTCATTTGAAATTAATAAGCAAATTTTGCATGAATTGTCGTAATGCAGTTTTAAAGCCGTTATGTAATCTAATAAGATTTCACCTGCAATGCATCCCCTGTGTCCTCCTCGTCCTCCGAACTACTGTCGCCTCGTATGGCAGCCGCATGTTGGGCGAATTGCGCCCGAGTGGTTTTATGTACAAACATTCCGTTAGTGCTGCGTAGCGCAAAAAGCACACAAAATTCAAAATTCTACGCGCGCACTTAACGGTCACTCCAAATATTTGGCTTATATACTATGTATTATTTCTTTTTTTTTAATACTAGTAAACTTTATTGTTTGATGTATGGGAATTCAATCGCGAATGCTGAAGCACTTTAGTGTATATTTTGTGGGAGCTACACAGCGAATGGGAATGCATTGATCAAACGAGCTCGCATCCATAGGAATTTAACTAACACTCGAAGGCCATTATACCCTGTAGGGAAAATGTATTTGTATTATTTATATTCAAAATTTATTTCTATTCCAAAACGTTGTTAAACCAACCCGAGGCAGCTAGGTGCTAGACTGATGTTTAAAGTGCCTTATTTACCTTTGTTTTTAAACTTTATCGTTTTAAGAAAAAAAAAACTTTTTTCCAACTCAAAGAACTTCTATCATAAAAAAAATTTCAAGAGAGAAAATGATCGGCAACATACATAAGTCTGCTTTGTGGGTATTTATTGGTAACGTAATGGTTTTTGAAAATCCGCGGTGACAATCGTTCTACTAAATTGTCGTTGTCATTAGTAAATTTTCATTCGATGGACCACGTTTTGAAAAACTCAAAAGCTTCAACCTTTATGTTTACAATAAAAATGCTAAGGCGATATGTCAATAAAAACGTAAATTTTCTTAATAAACATATTGCAAATCTTATTTTGTTGAAAGTTGAAAAAAGGGTTGTCATTGTTAATTTTTCACAGGTATATACTACGCAGAAAAGGTAAACTTTGTTCAAAGCTTTGGCAAAACAGCTTCATTTTGTTATGACTTGAGCAAAATTTTAAAATGTAGTAACTACAATAAGGGCCTTGTTGGCGTATTTTCAAAAATCATAAAATATTTGTATGTTGGTTGTGATCCAGTACTTAAAATTTAAGACAAAGGTTTGAAACCTGAACTAAAAGCATATTTTACGAAGTTGGGATTTCATAAAAAAGGGCGTGGTTATCATCCGATTTAGCAAAATTTTCAATGGAAAATCGTATTCAAATATATTTTTCCGGATTTGCACCAATTTTTCGTTTTTTATTTTTTAAGCAAAAAGTCGTAAGAAGTCTTGTCACTTGAGAAATAACCAGTTAAGCCTTATTGCAGGCTTAATACTGGGAAAATATGGAATTATATTTTTTATTTAAATCAACGAAAATATTTAACTTGTTTGGGATTGGCTTTGGTGCAGGGTATTTATTTACTTTCATGGTTGCTTAGGAATCTTAATAAATATTATTTCGCTGCCTATACCTATCATGAGCAGGAAATGGTTATAATGATGGATAATAACTTTGGTCTGCCGTTTGTAAGTATGAGAAGAAGGAGATATGTAGCCACCAACAAGCGGACGGTAAACTGAGTCGACTTAACCATGTCGTCTGCCCGTCCTTCTGTCTGTCTGAATGCAAACTCAGTATTAGGGATATCAACCTAAAATTTGAAATGTGGCAACCATTTTATAATGTATCTATTATTTGTCGGAACCACAAAAATCAGACCAATATAACAAATACAACCGATTGTTCCGATAGAGGTTTTGGCTATATTCTTTTAATTAGCATGGGAAGAGGTAGAATTTCATAAGTAAGACAGTGAAGCTCGTGACTAAGTAGTATTCATGAAAGGTATAAAGCCTGCTGCACAGCCGAAGACAACAATCTCCTTTTTCTACTTAAATGTGCCACGCTGTTATTATTATTATACTCGTATTAATTAATTAACTTATTATAAAATTGCTATTTTTACAAAGTTTTATATGCATGTTATCATAAATAAAGGAAAAAGGAAATTAGCGATAACTTTTGCTTTTAGTTGCAGTTCTATATAGGTAAAGAAAACGGGAACCGCATTTCACCTTCTGAATAAAACTACAATATCCTAACCCCTGCATCCATAAGGTGCGAGGTCCCAATATCGACTCGGCCCTTCATCTTGTAGTCTAAAGTAGTGTAGTTCGCGAACGAAGTAGTTTAGTTGAACGACTCAGCTCAGTGAACGAACGAACTACATGATGGTTCAAATCTTTTCAATATCGTTCAGTGATTGGCAATGTTGCACCATCTTTGTGTATGGCGCTGGCTTAAGTAGTTCAAATGCTCCTGTGGCAGCGAGCAATAAGAACCAAAGGTAAACTAAAATTTGTCAAAATGTCAACCCAACTCAATATTGGTTTGGAGAAACAGCTTAAACTAGTCAAACCATCGTGTTGTGTCCACGCTTTTTCTGTTGTTTCCTGTGCTCATGGATATAGAAACCGTTTGAAAAGAAAATTTAGTACTGAACGACTGAACGAAGTGAACGACCTAGTTCACTTTTGAAAAAAGAACTAGTTCTTCGATCTTTAAATTGAACGAAAATGCCCAACTCTATTGTAGTCAAGAAAGGCACTCACCTGTGATCATAAAAGAAGGTACACAATGTAGAGCAAGGAAAAGTTGCCGTCGAGAAGCTGTGCAGGTTCTAGGCAGATGATGATTTATCAACTCGCACTTGGACTTGCTCTCTGAGAACAATCTTCGAGCTAACGATGTAAACGAACAGTAGTAGCATAGAGAGACGTTTAGTAAGTGCGAGGTGCTTGAGATGCTTGTTAAATGAAAAATTCTACCTTTAAATCCGACGCAAACTCCCGCCGACTTGTTCAAGCAAGGATGCGAAGAGCTGGTAAGAAATATGTAAGCGGAATGCATTCCTCCAGATTGGAACTCCAGCGTGCTCTACCCAATCTATAATAAAGACGATCCTGCACCGCCCTTGCCCAACACTGTCATCAAGCTCTTCCAACGGGAGTCCCAGAAACTTCGCGGATTCAACAGGGTTGGACCAAAGTGAACTTGCTGTTAGAAGAGTCGGCTCAGTTGAGCAGATGAACAGATGGTTAGTGTCATGGGGAGACACGCCGCATGCCGGGCAGACATTTGGCATGTCAGGGTTCAGTCTGGATAGGTACGAGTTTTCTATTAAAACAGGGATTTGCTTTAAATCATTGGCAACATTGAACAAATAATTAAATGAGAGTAGCTGGATTCCATTTCGTTCCCCTTCACTCTTTTGAAAATAAAGGAAAATTCCATATCAAAAATGTGCTGTTCAAAATTTAGTAAATTACAAGGCAGAATCCTTGGGTTTTTCATATTAACCCCCAAATTTTACTTTTTATCAATTTTTAGTATTTAAATACAAACCATATAGACAACCTTTCCGAAAGTTGTGACAGTTTATTTTGTTTTCGTTTTCAATCTTTTATAAAAATCTTCTAGTTTATCTAATGCTTCCACATAAACATCGTAAAGGGTGAAAAGAGCACCTGCTTGTATAGATAAACGAATAAAACGTGGCGTTAGGCCTTTATAAAACGCTAAGAGTCCCTCCTCACGGAAAGTTTTAACTACGCAATCCCAACTGTTTTTATATTTAGCAGCTTCAAGGCCTTGCATTCGCGTTTTTATTGTATCAATTGGTGAATTAGAAAGGACTGCACTACCTCCTGCAATCAGCCCAACAAAGGCTGTCATCCACATCGGTGGTTTTCGCGTCGGATCATCAGCTTTATAATAATTCTTAAAAGCTTCCATTATAGGAAAACGAACTCCATGATTTGAACATTGTCGTAGTAGTGTGGGGGTAAGTCCCATGTATATGCCACGGAAACCTAAAATAATAAAAAAAGAAATAAAGTCACATCTTAAATAGTGAAAAATGCAGGAGAGGACTAACAATTCTCATCATGATAGTTCCTGATAGATGTCACAAATATATGGCCCTTAGTTATATATCGGAATTATTTTACTAGTATTCAACAAAATATTCGTGCATTTTGCTCTTCTAAAACGTTGTTGGCATACTGACGATATGTGTGTCCATGGTATCCTTCTGTGAGAGTTTTTATAAGAGCTATTCGTAATGACCAAACTCGGAATTGTTACTACTGCAATATAACAATAATTGCTGTGCTATTCTGTTTCCAAATTGGCGGAAACTAAGGTTTCTGTGCCGAGTCCTAACGGCTAACACAAATACACTCGGATTATTTGCTGACCACTGCCAAGGGGCGACCTTTGTTTTAATGTTTCTAAAGGGTTTTCATGTTACCTGCCCAAGCGATCTGAGCCAGGGACCTTTGGTATGGTAGGTAAGCACAATGTCCTCTATTCACCTAATGCTTACTCACCTTCTTTTTTTATTATAACGCGTGTGGCATGAGCTAAGCCACGAAATTTTGGGTTCCCACTTCGTTGATCATTAATAAGTTTCACTTTTAAAGTTTCCATTGGTGTCGTCACAAGAGTAGATTCAACTGCTCCTGCGACAAAACCGCACAAAAAGCTGTTAAATGTTGAAAGTGTGTTCTTTTCGTCAACAAGAAGTGACTTGAGGAATTCGAATGACCCAAACCTGAGCAATATTTAAAAATGTTAGTTATTTTGAACTTATGAAGGTAACTATTTCTAAGAGTTTCCTTACGTAACAGCATTTTTTGGTATGGTCCCATAAAGCATTACACTCATTCCGCGATATAGGCCAAATAGTCCATATTGTTTCCTAGTCTTCAAAAAGCAATCAATTAAGCCCTTGTACTTCTTATGAGCGCCTACATTTAATTAAATAAATTTTAATATATAAATTAGTTGATATAAGTACATACTTACCTTACACAAGTACAACAATTTTAATTTATTATGCAGTCCAATTACCTTTTTCGTCCAATTGCAGTTGAGTCTTTATGTATTCGGTTGGGAATGTGATGAGAACTTCGGTACCACCGGCCATGCCT
Organism: Merzomyia westermanni; assembly: GCA_949987695.1. Lineage (NCBI taxonomy): Eukaryota > Metazoa > Arthropoda > Insecta > Diptera > Tephritidae > Merzomyia > Merzomyia westermanni. The sequence goes on from OX465288.1 coordinate 2,211,067, forward strand.
CCAGCTAAAACACTTTTCCACCTTTTATCACTCATTTTATAATATTTTCAATATTTCGTACGAATTCCATAAATAAATTCTTGTCATATTAATGAAACATTTATCACCATGCACAGTATACAGTAGACCAGATACTGACGTCTATGCTTATTTGAAAATTAATATATGAAAAATGTGTATGTATTGGTGATTAAAGTCATTAACCCATTTGAACCGGCCGGTGCAAAAGTACATAGATAATTTTTTATATGAATTTCAAAGCAAAAGGCAGTATTAATCGACTGTTTTTAGGTAGTTATTGGATGATGCTTCTCATCTTTGATAGCATCAAAATACCAAGTATCCGGATACCACTTCATTGCAAATGAATATGTAAATACTGTCAATTGGTTTCGATACTATCCGGTGGTTAGGAAAATAAACCATGTTATCATATTAACCGGAGAGTCGTATTCGGATGCGCAACCCTGTCTTATAAATATATCGCATCAAACTCTGTTTGTGTTTTGTTATTGCTCTTTGAATGGGTCATATTTGTACTGCATCAGGAAGGACATAGGCGTTTTCCTCTAATGATGTCACACATGCGAATTATTTAGAATTTGTGTTTTTCTATACTATTTCGGAAAGCAATTAATAGTTTATAACATTCAAGAAAAGTTCATAAAATTTTATTTATTTTGGGTTAAGGCAAATGACACCTTTTAGACAGACAGGAAACAAATTTGTGAAATAAGCATATTTACATTATTTTGATTTGCTTATCTGGTCTACTGTATACTGTGTCACCGTGATTCAATCACAAAGAGGTTAGCTCTCTAACTGACGTTTAATTTTGACACTCCCATTTTCTAAAATTTGGTGTTTCTTTTGCGAACGAAACAAAAGTAGGAGAACTTTTTTGATTTGTCGAGGAAATGGTAGTAGAAAAATCAAAAAGTAGGAAATGAGTGGAATAAATTTTTAAAAGTAAACTAAAACAACATCAAAACAGATCATTCCATACCATCGCTGTGTAAATTGTTAATATTGGTAGAACGAGTTTAAAAGTTTGATTTTTATGAAAAATCAGTACATTTCGGTTCACTCGGGTAACAAGGATTAAAAAATATTGCGGTGTCGATGTAAGCAAGGTACCCGCGATTTTCATCAAACATAAAACATTCAATGGTTAATATAGTAAACTTATTAATTAAAACTGGGAAACATTGCACCTTCGTGCTTCTAACAAGGGGCCGACGTTTTTTTTAATAATAATGACAACTGACAATGACAAAAGACAATCGAACATAGTCCAACAAGTGAATAGTAAAGTGATAAGTTTCAATGAGATAAGATTGGCTCCTATTTACTCATACACACTTAGAGCACAGGATGACTTAAAACATAAGTTAAGCCAGAACTGATTATCCAACCCAAAGAATGGTAGTCAATTTTTGTCAAAAATAACAGGCTTCAAACCAAGTAAGAAACAGCTTTGAGGTCACGGTTAACCTAAGTAAATATTTATGTAAGCAAGGCCAGAACTTGAAGACAAGCATGGTTACATACCGGAATGTCTTGGGCTTTAAGCGTATACGATTTGATCCGGCAACATGAACGAATAACATTCAAAAAAGGGCGCTAGCTACTTTTGTCGACTCAACTGGAAATTTCTAAGATGAAGAAGAGCGCGGCCAACCTAGGTTGACTTGAGTCACTCTGTGCTAAATTAATAAATTTTCTAATTAAGAATTTTTGTTTAATACTACTATTTCTAAATAATTTCCCCGAAAAGGAAACCCAAAATGTGAATAACAATTTTTCGGGGAGCAAGATGGCTGCAATTGTCAAAATCTGTCACTAGAGAGCTAACCTTCTAGTGATTGAATCATGATTTATCACGTAGATCACTTTTTCTGATGACTATAGCTCTGGTGGCATTTTTGCTATTTCTTTGATTACTTGTGATAGAATGCCGTTTGGCCCTGGGGCCCGGTATATGGTCTGTTTTTTTTTTTTTTATTAAACCATCAGCACTTTACGGGCTTATTGCACTCTTTGAGTTTGTGACCAGGTTCCCCACACCAGGTTGCCAAAACATTTGAAACAGCGCTTCTTTGCATTGTACGGTCTAATTCTATCATAAACCCAACCTACCATAACATACAAAGTCATAACCATACCACACAAAACCCCGTTGAATTTTTGTTTGCCGCCATAACCTATTGACTTTAGAGGTGTCAAATTTATTGACTTTTTGGATCTTTAAATTGTTAAATTTCGAACCGTTTTTATTCAGTGGGTTATCAGTTGTGCAATGCATTAGCAATTTATTTAATTTTTCTGCTATTCATGAAAAACCCATTTTTAATGTTATAAGGCACAATAATCGATGACAAATGTGGTTAAGTATCTGGCATGGTAATGACTATGGCGTTGTGGTATAGAAGTTTATCTACAGCTTTATTCTGACATTATTGACCTTTTAGCAATGAGAATACATACAGTATATAAATTAAAATCAACTAAAAAATGAAACAAATTAAAATAAAATAAAATAACATAAATTAAAATAAAATAACAAAAATTAAATAAATTAAAAAAAATAACATAAAATAAAATAAAATAACAAAAATCAAATAAAATAAAATAAAACAAAATAAAATAAAATAAAATAACATAAAATAAAATAATATAAAATAAAATAACATAAAATAAAATAAAATAAATTAAAACAAAATAACAAAAATTAAATAAATTAAAATAAAATAACATAAAATAAAATATAATAAAATAAAATAACAAAAATTAAATAAATTAAAATAAAATAAAATAAAATAACATAAAATAAAATAACATAAAATAAAATAAAATGACATAAAATAAAATAAAATAACATAAAATAAAATATAATAAAATAAAATAACAAAATTAAATAAATTAAAATAAAATAACATAAAATAAAGTAAATTAGTTAAATAAACTAAAATATAATAAAATAAATTAAAATAAAATAACAAAAATTAATTAAACTAAAATAAAATAAAACAAAATAAAATAAAATAAAAAACATAAAATAAAATAATTTTTGTAAGTTTAACGAACTCAAGACCAGTTGATACTAATTCTTAGTTAATTATTATTATTTTTGATTAGAGGAAAAATTGAAAGCAACAAACATACAGGCTATAGTTATAGTACTATTTCGATTCTCCACAAGATCCTCTGAAAAAGCAAAACTATACGAATTAGTCTGACGAGAAATCGTGGCTGTTTTCGAAATAGTACTATAACTATAGCCTGTATGTTTGTTGCTTTCAATTTTTCCTCTAATCAAAAATAATAATAATTAACTAAGAATTAGTATCAACTGGTCTTGAGCTCGTTAAACTCACAAAAATATGTAAAAATGAATAGACCATAAAACCAACAACAAAATAAAAATAAAATAAAATAAAATAAAATAAAATAAAATAAAATAAAATAAAATGAAATAAAATAAAATAAAACAAAATAAAATAACATAAAATAAAATAAAATAAAATAAAACAAAATAAAATAAAATAACATAAAATAAAATAAAATAAAATAAATTAAAATGAAATGAATTAAAATTAATTAAAATGAAATAAAATAAAATAAATTAAATTAAAATAATAAAATAAATTAAACTAAACCCGTATGTTCGGATTCTACGAAAAATATTATATAAGGATAAACTGTAATATTTAAGTCAATAATCTATTTGTTCTCGAGCCTTGGACTTTCTGTATGGTAAGCCAGCAACACTACCGCCACAACACGGCAGCCGCCATATAGATATAGTGTGCGGTATGTATACGTACGATTAAATTTAACAAAAAGTTTTTCATACCAAAATTTTATGAATTAAACAAAAAAAAAGACACCTCGCGTTTAGTATTGCCTTATAATACAATCCGGATTTCTTTTTACAGAGTGTGTTATCATTCAGCGAGTTTAGACTTGCTCTTTTTCAAAATATAATTGAAATTTCTTAATGAGAACTGAACAATTTTTATTTTATAAAACACACGAAATGTGAATTTAAAATAAAATTTAATTTTTAAAATAAATTGTTATGTTTCTCTCCTCGAATGGTACCATTTTCGATTTTCCTCTGGCTTTTTTGCACTATTTCATAGCTACAAATATTTGAACTAGGTCTAAAACATCTACTTTTAATTGGATTCGAAGCAGTTATTCTTACACTAGCTCTGGCCTATGGATTTCCGACCAGTTCTCTGAACCGGCTATCAATGAGAGAGTTCAGAACGCGTTATTGAGTTCTGCAGAGGGGGGTGATTGACACTTCGTAGGACATCACAATGCTAAAAGTGTCAGTTGAAAGCATTGCGTGGGGATAGACGGAGAACCAGTACCGCCTCTTAATGGTAAAGTTTTACCTTTCTTTTGAGCTAGCGTCATTTACTGCAGGGTATTTACATACTTGTGAATGTATGCTCATACGAGTATTCAATATTCACGTCACATACTTTCAGGCTGTCCTAAATTTAGTAAATTACGAGACAGAATCCTCGGCATTTTCATATTAAGTATATACAGGGTGTTTTTTTTACAGGTTTGTTTTTCGAATAGAGATAAAACTGGCATTTTGTGGTCAAATCTGGCAACTCTAATGTCATTTATGTTCAGTTTGGTTTGCCATTTCATCATGAACAGGTTGACAAAAGAACAACGCTTGCAAATCGTGCAAATTTATTTCGAAAATAATGGTTCAGTTCGCGAAGTTTACCGTGAGCTCCGTCCATTTTATGGTCGACATAATCGTCCATCAGAGCAATTAATTCGGTTAACCATGGATCGTTTTCGCACTACGTTTACTCTATGTGATAATACGCATCCGCAGAGACGTCGAACAGTGCGCACCGAAGAAACAATTGCCGCTGTAGAGCAAACTGTTGAAGAGGACCCGAATGAATCGATTCGCCACCGTGCACAGCAATTGGAGGTTTGTCCATCAACTTTATGGAAGATTTTGCGCAAAGATCTTGGCTTGCGACCTTACAAGATCCAGCTTGTGCAAGAATTAAAGCCGCGAGACCATGCAATGCGCCGTGATTTTGGTGTATGGGCCGAAAATGAGATTGACTTCGATGCTGATTTTCATCGCATAATTTTGTTCAGTGATGAGGCTCATTTTTGGTTGAATGGCTACGTCAAGAAGCAAAATTGCCGCATTTGGAGTGAAGAGAATCCACATGAGACCCTTGAAACGCCATTACATCCACAAAAACTGACTGTTTGGTGTGCTCTATGGGCTGGTGGAGTCATTGGGCCATACTTCTTCCGCAATAATGCTGGAGAGGCAGCTACCTTTAATGGAGACCGGTATAGAGCCATGATAACCGACTATTTTGTTCCCGAATTGGATGGCATGAATGTGGATGAGTTGTGGTTCCAACAAGACGGCGCTACATGCCACACAGCGCACGTCACAATCGATTTATTGAAGGAAACATTCGATGAGCGCATAATTTCGCGGAATGGACCTGTCAATTGGCCACCAAGGTCGTGTGATTTGACACCATTGGATTATTTTCTTTGGGGATATGTGAAGTCGCTCGTCTACACCAACAAACCAGAAACGTTAGGGGAATTGGAAGCCAACATTCGTGGCGTTATTGCCGACATACGGCCCCATATGCGCGAAAAAGTGGTTGAAAATTGGACCTGTAGAATTGGCTTTATTCGAGCCAGCCGCGGCGGCCACATGCCCGAAATCATATTTAAACATTAATGGCATAAAATTATCCTTCCAATAAAGCCAAATTTATGGACCTTAAAACGATTTTCTTGTGTTTTATTTCAATTCGAAGTTCTATACCCCTAAAACAACACCCTTTATAAACAAGCCATATAGACAACTTTTCCGAAAGTTGTGACAGTTTATTACGTTTTCGTTTTCAATCTTATATATATATAAAACGCTAAGAGTCCCTCCTCACGGAAAATTTTAACTACGCAATCCCAACTGTTTTTATATTTAGCAGCTTCAAGGCCTTGCATTCGCGTTTTTATTGTATCAATTGGTGAATTAGAAAGGACTGCACTACCTCCTGCAATCAGCCCAACAAAGGCTGTCATCCACATAATTCTTAAAAGCTTCCATTATAGGAAAACGAACTCCATGATTTGAACATTGTCGTAGTAGTGTGGGGGTAAGTCCCATGTATATGCCACGGAAACCTAAAATAATAAAAAAAGAAATAAAGTCACATCTTAAATAGTGAAAAATGCAGGAGAGGACTAACAATTCTCATCATGATAGTTCCTGATAGATGACACAAATATATGGCCCTTAGTTATATATCGGAATTATTTTACTAGTATTCAACAAGATATTCGTGCATTTTGCTCTTCTAAAACGTTGTTGGCGTACTGACGATATGTGTGTCCATGGTATCCTTCTGTGAGAGTTTTTATAAGAGCTATTCGTAATGACCAAACTCGGAATTGTTACTACTGCAATATAACAATAATTGCTGTGCTATTCTGTTTCCAAATTGGCGGAAACTAAGGTTTCTGTGCCGAGTCCTAACGGCTAACACAAATACACTCGGATTATTTGCTGACCACTGCCAAGGGGCGACCTTTGTTTTAATGTTTCTAAAGGGTTTTCATGTTACCTGCCCAAGCGATCTGAGCCAGGGACCTTTGGTATGGTAGGTAAGCACAATGTCCTCTATTCACCTAATGCTTACTCACCTTCTTTTTTTATTATAACGCGTGTGGCATGAGCTAAGCCACGAAATTTTGGGTTCCCACTTCGTTGATCATTAATAAGTTTCACTTTTAAAGTTTCCATTGGTGTCGTCACAAGAGTAGATTCAACTGCTCCTGCGACAAAACCGCACAAAAAGCTGTTAAATGTTGAAAGTGTGTTCTTTTCGTCAACAAGAAGTGACTTGAGGAATTCGAATGACCCAAACCTGAGCAATATTTAAAAATGTTAGTTATTTTGAACTTATGAAGGTAACTATTTCTAAGAGTTTCCTTACGTAACAGCATTTTTTGGTATGGTCCCATAAAGCATTACACTCATTCCGCGATATAGGCCAAATAATCCATATTGTTTCCTAGTCTTCAAAAAGCAATCAATTAAGCCCTTGTACTTCTTATGAGCGCCTACATTTAATTAAATAAATTTTAATATATAAATTAGTTGATATAAGTACATACTTACCTTACACAAGTACAACAATTTTAATTTATTATGCAGTCCAATTACCTTTTTCGTCCAATTGCAGTTGAGTCTTTATGTATTCGGTTGGGAATGTGATGAGAACTTCGGTACCACCGGCCATGCCTCCAGCTAAAACACTTTTCCACCTTTTATCACTCATTTTATACCATTTTCTACTTCAATATTTCGTACGAGTGAAAGATCACTTTATCGCTCTCACCGGCTATTTATTTGGCTTTGTTGCCAGCATAGAGCCAAAATAAATCCCGCTTGACCGAAGGCCGGACTAAGACAACAAAAAATGTACCGAAATATTCGCCAGTTCTATGGTTTTCGGGGCAACGGATAGAAGCTATCAAAAATGTTGAGTTCCATATCAAAACACGCGGTTCGGTGTAGCTGATAATAATCTGCAGGCGGAAGGTAAGCACTATAAACCAGTCAAAATTTATCAACAAAAAAAGTTAACTAACTTTTTCATTTCGACAAGCTTCATCGATTTTGGTGGCAGAACTTAAGGTATTTGAGTTGCGAGACCAGCCCCCATCCACCAAATGACGGCGGGCATAGTGCTTCTGATCCAATCCTTCTATATTTCTCAATATTTCACTATCAGATCATGATAGTGGTTTACGTTACTTTTAAAATTCATTTACACATACATATATTTTTCTTTATTTGGCATATTTTTGAAAAATAAATTGCGAAAAATAGATTTATCGCTACATAAATCGAACTAAATACAAAACTCGAGCCAGCACAACGAAATAGTTTAAAATTAAAATAAGGTCGTCATAGATACAAAAATCCCCAAAATGTATGTTAAAAATACCCGTATTCGGTTTTATTAATTTTTCACGGAGTGGCAACAATGACAAATGTTACAAAAAATGCATTTTGAAAGCGCCCTCCGAAACAAGGGGTCTCAAATCTAATAAAGGCCTAGTAGCGGCCACAGCAGCAGCCCACTGATACTATAACTTATTTGATGGTTTCGCCAAGTTATAGTCAGAGGTGATATGCCTGTGCATTTGGGTCAGCTACGCTACGGCAGTTTTTAACATAACCTCCTTTATCATTCCCTACAAGAGTGGTAGCGCTGCTGAAGCTCGGGAAAACTGGTAAGTAGGAGAGTCATATCGTGGCTTTGGGCAATTCCAAGTCCTTTGACTGAGCGTTGTGGTTGTTGTAACCGCAAAACACTTCCTCATGGTTGATGGGGTTTTGGAGGAATATTCTTACTTTTACCTTACGCTGGATGCTGGCTCGAAGTCGGTTGGGAAAAACAATAAAACGCTAGTTTTTTGGAATAGATTTCATTTTCAAGTTTAGTTTTGAAGTATATACTTACCTATATAGTATATGTAGTATGTATTTAAACAAATATGCGGATATATACGAGTTCATGTAGTTTATTTGATTGCAGAAAGTCAAAAAAGTGTGTTCATAGTTATAATAAAGTACATAGGGCTGCCATTGGTCCCGATTTTCTGACACAAGTCCAGGTTTCGGTAGGTTAAGGAGCTGTCCGATTCTTTTACAAAATGTTACGATTATTTTTTTTTTATTACTTCTCAAGTTTTCGTTAGCATCGACAGTGATTCATGCCGCCAAAACTTAAAAGACATGAGCCTAGGTGCCTTCTTTGTGCCAAATGACTGGAACACCTATTTTGAGTTTCGGCGAAAATCTCCCGAAATTTATGGCAGCCCTATGCTGAGAGTTATTTGCACGTTTTTGGCAGTTAAGCAGGCACAACTCAATTTTAACAATAAATACGGGTTCTTAAATAAAGTTGTGCTTATATATTTATCAACGATATTAATTTCAAATCCAAATGTATGTAAGTGCAACAAACAATTTTTTATTTTTTATTTTTTTTCTAATTTAAAGAATAGATACCTGAATTTTTAAGCGAGTTTATTTAGTACTATGTATAATAAAACAAATTTACTTCTAAATGCAAAATAAAATTTATATCAAATATTGCTCAGTCTAAAACGAAATTAGAATATTCAAATTCAAAAACAAACAAATGCTTTACATGGTACAATATACGGTTACTTGCACTTATATAATGTGTTAACACATGTACGAGTATGTATATATGTATGTACAATAAATGCTTTTATAAATATAATGTGCAATGTAGAGGTGTAAAAAATAGTTCACAATTTAATCTTCTTTAGCTTATCGCAAGATGTGGCAATTATTAACTTTAAATATATTTATGTTTGTGTTGTCTTTGTCTTTTGAACATTTCATTTTGTGCATCGCCTAAACAGCCTTATATACTCTGACGGACTTGATGTTGTTCAGAGTGAGAGTCTGCAAAAATACAAGATAAAGCAGATTTAGTGTAAAAGAACAAATGATTTTTAGTTATAAAGAAAAATTTCAAAGACTTACAGTCACAAGTTCACTTTCAGAGAATTCGCGAATGATGGTTGAAGGTTTGTCACCTTTTTGTTCCTGCACCAACTTATTGCCATCCAATGTAATGACGCTCTTCACTTTGCGACCATCAAGTGTCTCTTCGTCGAATTCCTCACCCAACTTGAAGGTGATTGTTGATGTCTTGAATGTTGAGCTTGTGGTGAAGGTGTAAGTATCACCGTCCTTTTTCAGTTCGACGGTGGGGCTAATGCTGTTACCCATTTTTCTTAAAACCATACCGACACCTGTAACAAAAATATAATAATGAAGGAAATCGTCAGAAATGTGCAATCTGCATTAAAAGATACATAGTAGTACAAGCTAATAAATATACATTAACTTTATAATGTAGAGATCCTACAGGCATATATGCGAGATGGAGGAAACAGCGTGTGGGGGGAGAATAGAAAATTTGATTGCTTGTTTTTCAATTTGGTTTTTTCTAAGTGTATAATATATACTTTTTTTTCATATACGTATTGTCGCTCTCTATTTGCTCTCGTTTAGCACAGGCCCTATGTGTAGGACAAACAAAAGACCAAACTACTAATAAAATCAACTTAATATTGATTCGTTAAAGTTCAAAGTAGCCATATGGGCCAAATGAAATTCAATTGTAGGTAATCAACGCGAATTATCACAATAGACATACAGTGTTATGCAAAACGAAATCACAAATGCCATTCGAGCTAATAATAATACTTTGGGAGTTTGAATCCGTGAAGATTTGGTTAGGTTTTTCAAGTTTTCTTTACATCTTTCAGCTGTTTCGAAGTAAATATTGTTTAATATTATATTTCAGACCTTCGAACCTGTAAATTTGCTATCATCTTAGGTGAAAAATAATTTATAAAAGCCAAATTTATTTAATTATAAAATAAAAAGGCGTTCGGAAATGTTTTTTTTTAGATCGGGTCAGCTTAATTTCATTGGCATATCCGTATTTATTTATTGATTTATATATCGATCTACTGAACCGGGCCTATCTATATCCCGTGCCCTCTTCTCTATATAACCCGCTTGATTATCCTCGCCCTCTGCATAATTTTTCCTCTTCCATACCTTTTAACTATCCTGTTTTCTCTTCTTCTCTGTCCCACTTTTCTCAAGAATTTCGCGTTTTTATAGTAAGGAGTGTAGCACCGCCAAATTTTAAATATTGCATACAATTTTCCCATATAACAGATACACTCAGTTATGTTTCAACTGGAGGCGTGGTACCGCCCACTTTATTAAATAACTGAAATAAAAACTATCCCATCTCCAAATTACAGACTTAACCGAAGATTGTGAAAACGGCCCTGAGTCTTGTTGCTAAAGAGTTCCACAAACGAATAGGGTAAACCAAAAAGCTGATTGAGTGGATCTGAGAAATTTTATTTGTAGTAAAGAAAAGAAAGTTTGTATATATTACGAATCATAAACGTATTTCAAAATTGCTCCAGCTCAGTGAAATATGTGGAACCGATTTCCAAAATATTTTGCGAAATTCGTATGAAAAATAGAACTTTTTTTTGAAGACAAGGCATTTTAATCATTGGTTTGCTGTGTGGGCCACACGAAATGTGAGTTACTGTAGGGGAGATATGTACAAATTTCGGTATGTGCATATGTATGTATGTATGGTTTTCGGTACTGCAGTCATATCCAACTCACAAGCAGATTATTTATTAATTAAATTAAATTGAACTCTCGTGAAATGGCTATCCCCTTACTTATGGCAGTAACAACCATCTTTACAAATTGAATGAAGATATTTATAAACGGCTGGGTATACACATATGTATACTACATATGAAAGTAAGAAATTATAAATTTGAGGGCGCGGCCTTCATATCATCAACGATATTCTTGAGCTTAAATTATATGCAGCAAGTAAAAATGTCGTTGTGCGTTGCGAGATAAACAGATTTTTGCTCTTTTCTTTAATCGTAAACGAGGGGTTTGTTCCTTTTCATGCTCACTGTTCGCATTTTATTAACAGTTTGAACTTGATAAGTTTTATGAAAAATATAAGGACATATTAGAAACGCTGTGTGCCTAATTTCACAAGTGTCGGGTATCATCAGTCATATCGAACAATCAGGTAGTTACTGAAGCGTGTTTACATTTATATTATTTTGTTAGTCAGAAACAATCTTATGAAAAGTACTGAAACAGATTTCAAAATAATCATCGCCACACCTCCCCTCGTTAGCTATCTGCCTACAAATGCTCAAATATCAATCGAATATAGTAGCAGTACCATAATTTAGGATCATAAATTGCTTCCACAAGTTATTTTAATGCTAATTACCTAACTAATTCACCCAATAACAAGATCACCAAATATTCAGAGCAATATAAATATATCGATTTGGTGATAACAAATTAATACATTAGAACTACTCATTCCCCTCCAAACATTGTTTTCCTTTGGCGTATCGCTAAGTCGTATTCGTAACCTAAGAGAAAACCCCAAATCCAATTAGTCGGTAAGGTTGCGATACGGATAGGGAGTGTAGCACAATGATGGATTGCATTGTTTCTCACAATTTTGGTTGAATCAGCTGTTTTATAAGGTAACCGATAACGCACCAACAACCTTGGAAAACCCAATTTCCAATAAAAGTTTGCAAGGCATACACTGTTTGCGAGTTGTCATGACTTTTCTTCTGCAGTCGTGGCCCTCTGGCCTAATTTGAAAATTCGTCCATATTTGAATATATTTTTAATTTTGTTTTAATTTATTTAACAAATACAAGTTTTTATAGATCGTACATAATTTCAGGGATTTGTAACGCGTTTCTGTTTCGTTATTGCTCCACAGGTAAGTAACGAAACACAACTGTATCGTTACATGCTATACCAAAATGTTTAACGCAACTCTGAGAAACTATACTCCTTTGTAACAAAACTAGGAACAATTTTTCCGGAAGGGTTCCAGCAGAAACAAAACCTGCACCGAAACTACCTACTGACTTGATCACAATAACAGAACTGTAACAGAAACGCTAGGTATAAAAGCAAAACTTGCAACGAAACCTCAGTAACCAAACTGTAACGAAACCAAACTGTATTGAAACCAAATTGTATAGAAACAAAACTTGTAATGAAACCTCAGAAACGAAATCCAAATAATAATAGTGGCATGAAGTACGTGTACAACGTTTCACTAGAGGAGAGGTCAGGCCGAGGGGAGATAAAAACTACAAATTTTGTTTGATTCGTATAAAGAAGCGGGCGATTGTGATAGAAAAAAAAATTTTAATTTATATACATACATTACATTACATTAATAATTAATTATAATTATCATTAGATATTTCTTTTTCTAATGTTAATTCATAAAAAGTTTGTTGTATTACAATGTCATGATCCTCATTTTTATGAAACGTCGAAGCAGTGCAGGATGCTTTCGGGCGTTTGATATCATTTTCTGTGGATATTGGAATATTAGACTTACGATTTTCACCGCTTCTAGATCTATTTATGCTGCATATTGCCTTAAATATGTCATTGCACCTAATAAGTAATATATCATTCAATATACTTAATTTCATGTTTGTTCTGAGTGACGAATATATGTAGTGCACTCCCGAGAAGAGCCGTTCCATGCTAACTTCAGTTGCAGCTGCACCATTAACAATTTTCACCAATTAATACAGCTGTGTGTGCATATTTTTTTGACTTTCCCACCAAAGTAGTATATCAACCTCTGGCGGTAGTGATGTCAATCAATAATTGTCCTATACAGAATTCATGCAGAAAAGCGGTGCGTTTTGCCATGGCGGCATTTAACACTATCACGAATGCTGGGCTTTGGTATTGCGAAATTGTCCCAGAGTCCAACTCACTAGTTGGAGTAGGTGTGGGTGTTGATGCAGCGCTGCGGGGTCGGTCACACTGAGAGGTAGTTGTATCTTCGAATTTGCTTGTTTTTTCCCAGAGATTCACCAATGTGTTCAGTGCTGTGTCTATATGACGATGCTCTGTCAGCAGTAATGAGAATCGTGTATCCAGGTACACACATGATAATAAAGTAAATTTTCCCAGAGATGAGTTTCTCTGGCACATATTGCGTGATACAGTTTTGTAGCAAGAGTGCCTGGTAAACGGTTTATTTCGTACTTGCAGCACTGCCAAATGCCAAAAAATTATCCAAGTGGTAGCTGTTCTTCTCGGAGTTTCTTGCTGGCTATTTTAGCCGGACACAATGATTTAAACAAATTGGAAAAGTAAGTTACTTTTAACACTTCTTTACAACGAGACGGCTGATTTTTTGCTTCAAAATGAGTAGAAAATATGGTTAAATAAAAATTGCATATGTATACATACATAATTACAAACAACAACTTACTAGCAGAAACCGCATAGGGGTTTGTTTCTGTTTCGCTACTAGTATTGTTTCTATACCTTAGGTTTCTAAATAGTTTTGATTACGAAAATCATTTCCTAATTTTGTTTCTATACAGATATGTTTTGTTACAGTTTTGTTACAGAGGTAGCGTTTCTGTGTCCAGTGTTTCGTTACAGCTTAGGGTTCTGGCAGTTTTGTTACTTAGAGTTTCGTTACACTTCTGTTACTCATTGTGAACGGTTCCAGTCATTCGGTTTCTAATTATGTTTCTATATTTATGTGTTTCTAGGAACAATAACGGCAGAAACGAAGTTTCGTTTCTATCCAAGGTTTTGTTACAAGTCTCTGCATAATTTTAAACTTAGAAGGTTCGCATCAATAAAATATGCAATTTTTGATGCGTTATTTAGAGTTTTAAAAATATACATTTTTGGACCGATTTAAACTCTTCAATGATTGCCCATATCACTTCTTGGAAAGTTAAGCCATTGACAAAAAAAAAACGCGACAAATACTTTTCTTTAGAGGGACTTTAATGTTAATGGTGAGGCACTTAGTATCGTAAGGGCTATTTAGTCCACTTAGATTTTGTTATAAAATGCCGCTCATACAAGAAATTGTCATAAAGTCCTGGATGTTGGCTGTACATAGTGCCGTGCACATCTATTTGTGTAGTATGGCCTAAGTGCAGGCAAGTGGGCATAATTTGCACTTTGTTCCATCCTATAAAGAAGATAAACTAAAACGAAACCAATAAAAAAACCGTCAGACCATTATTCAACGAACCAATTCAACACTATAAAAATAAAAGTGCTGAACGAAGTCGAAAAGTCAACTTAATGCGGCTGATAAGAAATAACTTTTAACAACAACACATCTATATATATAAAAGAAAGTGACGTTAGTTCCAACGCTCATAACTCAAGAACGCCTGCACCGAATTGGATGATTGATACTAATTTAGATTGTTCTCTGACCAGAATAGGAGAATACCCAATAAAATTTTCGAAAAATTCCTTAAAAACATTTTATTTTCCCATACATTTTGTATGGTGCGAATTTTTATAATTTTTTTTTTGTTAGAAAATCTCAATAATGAATCGATCGATGGTGAAGTGGAATTGTGTGTGTGTGAAATAGTTACATCTATAGGGATAGGGATATTGATAGAGATAATGATAGGGATAGGAAAAGCCTTCAGGTAAATATGTGGGCAGGACAAAGTCTGCCGGTCCCTCTCGTTTTATATATATTTTTGTCGTCTGGAGTTATCAAGTTTATTTAAACTTTATTCTATCCAATGTTGACATTTGGTTTGATAGTTCTGATACATGTATAGGTACCCTTAATATATCTATATTAAATCGGCTAAGGGCCGTGCGAACCCGGAGGTTGTGAGTATATGAAATTATATACTTGTGGCTATAATAAAAAAAATGTATACAGTTCACTCTATAAACCTAATTTATTTGTTGTTTGTTTTGTAACGACAAAAAAACTCCCCGAAAGTTTTGGGATAGGAACCCGATACCCTTCGGTACTCCCTTGCGGTACATGCCCGACTGTCGGTTTGGTATGATCAATGCAACCTTCTAGGTCATGTCACCTCCGTAAAGTAGGAGAAGTTGGGTAATGAGAGGTGAGAGGCATCATATCCGTAGATAAACCATCAAGTTGCACGTCATTACCTTTGTGCATTTTAGTCGGCTTCTTCAACCGGTATGCCTACCTCGGGCATATTCTAAGCCCCTAAACCTATTAATATTGCTTATCACACGAGGATAGACCCTTTATAAAAAAGTCATTCAAGGTAATAAACTTGCACGCATTCATAGATCCTACGAGGTTGTGTTAGCGATAGAAATTAATACCATTTCTGCAGGAATAGAAATATGTGTCAGGATAACTGCACTAGTTTCCGGCGGCGTAAGTGTCCAGAGACTAGCCCATAAAGCATCGTTCACTCTAAATCTGTACGCAGAAAGTATACCGCAATTCCGTAATAACCTATTGAACGCTAAATATTTAAATGTGTTACTAAAGACCATTTATTAGGTTATTAATTTTATTTACAATAATATTAAAAATCTTTGTTATGTAAGAACCCACGGGCATTCTTTTTTATAGAAGACATAATGTTTTGAACAGTCTTTCTGGTCATTTTAGCGGCATGTTGATTCCAAAGAGGTAACATTAGTTCATACTTTTCTATAGCCTTGCCACTTCTCAAACTGGATTCATGATTTTTGGAATGACATTCACTCCCTTGCTTTGATACCAATTCATGGCAACGGTGGAGTGGTGAAAGCTGGCTAAGTCTGGCCAGAATATAGTAGGGGAGAGTTCTGATCTCTAATGAAAGGATATAATCTTTTCTTAAGAAATTATTTTATTTAAAAATGCGAGGTCATTGTGGACGATGTTGCAAATGCACGACTTTTAAGGCTACAGGAACATATTGCTTGCCAAATCATAATCTTTTTCGGAAATTTATCTACTTTCTTATACTTGTATTTTGACACTACATTCCCCCGCTTATTTACCACGTAAAACTTTTGACCAGGTAGTTGAGTGCAGTCAAGTTTGACATAATTTTCATGATCCATAATAATACAGCCTTTAAATTTTGTCAAAACTTGATCATACAGCAATCGCATACGTCTTTTCGCTAAAATGTTCTGCTTGTCTGACCTATTTGGGTATTTTATTGCACGGTAAGTCTTAAGGCCCGCATCTAATCGTATACGTCTGACTGTACTCATACTGGTAGCAAATTTTTTCCCGCGATTATTGTCTGACAATCCTGGGTTATTCTTTATTGAGGTAAGTATTTTCTTCACTAGTTCTGGGTTACGAGCTCTTCTTGTTACGGTTTTTTTTTAGCTCTTTCTATGGTCAAGGTCACTACATACAGTGGTTTTTTAAATTCAATTTCAATTTTTTCGCGATTTTTGAACCCGACCAAGTAGAATTTGATAGAAATTTGTTCAGAATTAATTCGTGTTTTTTAACTCTAAAAAATGAACAATCAAACTGAAACCTCGAACACATAATTCCCAATAAATTTTAAAGCCAGACGAGTAGCTGTATAACGGCCTATATATTGCGTACAGATTTAGAGTGAACGATGCTTTATTATAAGAATAATAAAAAAGTCACTCATAAATAGTCTCAAACACGAGGAACATTATAGTTTATGTTATTATTACCACACTATAATAAATAACAGATTTTCTCACTGTATAGTAAATTTAGTATAGTTGAATATGAAGGTTAAAAGTAAAATTAATCTAAACGCTTTTGTGGTTGAATTTTAACCTAGTATAATATGAAATTACGGTGCATATAATATACTATGTATATATGTGCTACATGCTTTATACATATTTACTGATTATACATATTTTATTTATTTCCAAGTACTTGTTAAGTTTATAATGCGAAAAAAAATTAAGACAGTCAGCTAGACGACTAAAAAATGCCGGTTGGTTTACAATATAAATAAACAAACGACGCTCCATTTCATTTGATTACAGTAAAAGTTGATTGTAACTTAAGTAAAACAAAATAAAAAAAATATGGATAGAGCTGTGTTCGCCTGCACCGATGGGCTTAAGAACTCCATAACTAGCTTCTTAGGCGTTCCTGGTGTTCAGGGTTTCGCCTACTACTCAAGAGGCTTGACATGTAGTTCTACCTTTAAACATTTCATGCATATGGGGAAGCAGTAATCCTACTGACTGATTGATTAGCAAGAAGTTACGAAAACAACAACTTAGGAAGCAGTGTGTAGGTTGCAGAAATACGTGTTATAGAAATTGCATCACTGTTTTTCCAATATCATCATCGTTTTGTCAAATATTTGATATTGCTAACATAACCACCTCTGTCAAATAACTGTTACTTTGTGTAAGCAATTCCAAAGATATGCGCATGGCATCAAAATTTTAGTTTTTCTTGGAAATACCCTCTCTTTTTTTGCTATTGTGGTCTGATCTAGCCGATTCTGAAACAATTGGGGTGCGGTCTTTTATGCAAGCGGCCCTTGTCGGTCTTGTTGGAACCACATGTTTTCCAATCCCAATTCATCAAGTTGCGGCAAAAAGAACTCGTTGATCATTGCTCTGTAGCGCTCACCATTCACAGTAACCGTTTGGCCCCGACCGATTATTGGTCAAATAAATAGTCAGCAATATTCCGCGTTCTGGAGCAGTGTAGCGTAACATTGTTTATTAACGTGTATTTCGCATGTGTTTACTACACAAATGTCAAAACAGAACTGACTTTAGGGGCCAATCGCAAAATTTATAGCATTTTCTGATAGGAGGATTACTTTTTCGCCACCTTGTACATATACATATATATGTACATAGATCTCTTAAGAACAGATTAAAATAGACATGATTATCTATATTATATTATTAATAGATATCTATCTATGTGGAGGCATGCATATGTATGGACATGCGTTGTGTTAAATGTAGGATAAGTGTGTCAGTAGCCAGAAAGTTCTACATTAATTGTCTGGAACTTGAACCCCTTCAGTGGTAATGATAGTTTCGTTGAATAACTTAAGCGACAAAGTATACATTACTTTTGTATTAGCTGTTGTAAATTTACATTATACATTGCTAGCGCCACATGCGAAACAAAACTACCTTTACCTTTACCAAAAAAAATAAGAAACAAAATGGATTCTGGAGAGCCTCACAGCAGATTAATTTTATTTTTTAAGTTACATCACTTCATCGCTTGCTTTTATACATATTTTCATTCATGAAAAATTTAATCCATTTTCGTATGTACTTGTATATATCTGCATATACAATGAGTTCACATGCCGACTGTGCAAAGAACATTTTTTGAAAATAGGTACATTATGGTGTCACTTATTTTCTCTGATAAAAGGTTGATGAAACGATATAATAGTTATAACGAAAGGTCTGTAAATAAAAAATCTCCGAAGTGTTCTTAACTCTGTTAGACGTTTAGTTACATCTAGAATAATAAATTTTTATTTTAGGCTGAATATTTCGTTTAAATGCTTACCATTTTCCTTTAAAATGTATTTCCTTTTTTAAGTCTGAAATAGTCACAGCTATCTTTTAAGTTTTAAGTAAGAAGGTGCCAAAACGAACTTCTGCTTTTCTCACTAACTTTTAACTGTCGATAGGAAAAGATTCACCGGTAATTTAACCCTGATTTGGAGTCATGTTATGTCTATTATAAATACTATGTACACACTCCCGTAATTTGAAGCTTATTCTTAGACTATATACACACTACAACAGATAATTTAGTATAAATTACTTCACACAAACCGAGTGCTCTGACACCTGGGATTCTTAAAGGTTGCTCCAGGCGAGTGTGAACATAAGATGACATATTGCTGATCTCGGATATATGTGAACAGACCATTAGTCACATACACATACACACACGAAAGAGAGGGTTAAAATTTTTTTTTCGTTATCGCCTTAATATCCGCGTGCAATAAGCCAAAAGTGTTCATATTTTTTTTTAATTTTTAGTTTCTTTTCGTCGGTGAAATACTCCATAAATATTTTGCATGTCGAGAAGATGCAGAAAACCGGTTCTTTAAAAAAAATAAGTATGCCTATTTTCTGATGCTGGAAGCTTGAAAGTATGGTTGAAGCAACATGTAAGAATGCCGAGAAAAAGAAAAATCGATTAATACATCTAACCTCATATGCATGTATGTGTTATATATTTGTATGTATGTTGGACCCCTTCAAAAATAATGTTTCCATGCAGCCTCAAGAGATAGGATTTACAAATGAGCCCATTCTGATAATACTTTCTAGCAATGTTCGTATCACATTCCTCAACCCTCAACTCTCCATAGGGAAATAACTTCCCATTCTTACTAAGCGGAAAAACGACGAGCTGGAAACAGGATTAAATATAACTCGCAAAAGATATTTTGTTATATCAAATACAATGAGAAGCGCTCAGAAGAGAAGAGTGATTTTTCACAATATTCAAAATCTGTGACCTTATAATTTCTTTTTGTAATTTTTTCGAAGTAGACAAAAAGTAGATTCCGGTTTGCGATCCCGTGGTGTTGATTGGCGCACTTTTTAAAAACAACGCTTATGTATGTAGCTCTTCACTTTGATGGATGACATATTACCCCCTGCGGGTTGGGGGTTTTATGCCCGAGGTAGGCATACCGGTCGTAAGAGGCGACTAATATGCACAAAGGTAATGACGTGCAACTCGATGGTTAATCTACGGATATGATACCAAAACCTTTGGGGTGTTTTTGTCGTTACAACAACAACAACAACATGGATGACATAATGTATTCTCACAGCGAGTCGCCAGAGACATGGGTGTTATTTTGTGTCCACTCTGGTTTTATTAAAAGAATTTCATATTGTTTGAGAGGAAACTAATATCTATTATTTAATACGATAAAAATTTAATTTCTATATCTCGATGTTTACATACGAGCTTGAATGCTTTATTAATCCACTAGTTCATCTGTTATTCCAATTCAAAGTTGAGATATTCGAGCCTGACGTAACGAAAACAGTAAAAATTAAATTGTTGCAGTCATAGCGAACAAAGTTTTTTGGGTGTGTTGCCGGCATGAAAGCCGATTACTGGATATTTATCCAGTACGTTCGAACTACCAAGTTAACCTTCTCCACTCTCTCATCTTACTTATCTAAAGGAGATTGCGTATTATTCATGGATCAGCCATCGTTTTTCAGGCTTTTTTTACCGGGAAAAATTAATTGATTGCCAAAACCGTCTAATGTAGATATGTAGCATTGCCATTAATTACATTGCAGATGCACAAACCAATACACTCTTATATAGAAATGTAGAAACCACGCAGCTTACAGAACATCACGCCACCGAAGCTGAATTAATCGGGGTTGTTGAATTGCTTACATACATATAAGTATATCTACAAATACATATATGTATTTATATCATATATAGGTAAGTTAAATTATGAAAATTTTCTCATTCAACAATTTGAATTAACTTTTACAGATGGAATATACCTTTTTCACTTTCAATTACAATTGTACATTTCTTTAGCAAGTAGTATTTAGATTTTAACGGTTTAAGTAAATGAATATAAAAAAACACTCGTCAATAAAAAAAGCTTACCCAATTCCTTCATGTACTCATCGAAGTTTTCGCTCTTTTCCAATTTGTATTTTTTTCCTTCCCAGACGGCCATTTTCCCCAAGATGTATTTAATAAGTTACGAGTATTAATTGAAAATAAGAAAAACTGGAGCACACACGCGATATCGAAGAACAACACTCAATGACAAACGTCAACGTAATTGGAGCTTCGCTTTTATAGTAGGCAGTAACAGCTGGTGGAGCAACGACAACAACCAATGCCCCAATATTTTTAAGTGAAGTGATGCCACTAAGCAAATAATCTTCTGACCAATGTGAGGAATACTTGAGGAGGTTAGTGTTTTGTTCTTATCGCTCAAAATTATGGAATTATATGTATGTATGTGCATTAGAGTGTCAAGACCTGTACAAACAAAACACTAGTACATTTTTATCGTAGTTTTCAAATATTTGAAAAGAATGTGAAGTGCTCGAATGGGAAATTGGCACCCGTAACTATTTTCCAAAGTAGGTCTTCGCATATGGTATTATAAGAAGGACTTTTCATAAGCCCCACAGGGCACATTTATTTAAAAAACAATACTTTTGAAGAATTGTCCGAATCGATTCGCAACAAAACATTTGTTAAAATTAGACAAAAATATACCAGCATTCTAATTTTTTTTTAGCGTATGTTTCGTGTAAGCAAATAATTTAGAATCCATTATAAGAAAAACTTTATTTTTAAAATCCAGCATATCACTGCCCATAAAGAAACGGTTATGGCAGCTGTGTTTGTCTCCTAAAAACATATCGAAGGTTTTGGGAGATGAACAAGGAGTGAAGCCCGAAAACTTGGTGGATTTTAGGGGACACTGCCGAACAGAAAAATGATTGTAAGAGGTACGCCATATCCGTGTAAGGGGCATTGAGTTGCAATTTACTAACAAACGCGACACTCCCTATTCCCTAACGTCAGGTAATCAGAGTGAGTTTGAAACGTATCGATTCACATTGGTTGCCTTCAATTTCCTTAACCATATATCTATGTATGTTTCTATATGAGTTTTCCCAAAAGGGTACAATGCCCGGTTGTTGTTCTTGCTATGTTTCGCTCTGCCGAACCGATGCCGAATCGTCATAAATCTCTTTTAACAAAAGTCCTAGGAACTAGGAGTTTTTATAGGGCTGGACCAAAGTGAAATTGGTGTTGGAAGAGTCTGCTACGTCTATCAGTTAAAAAGATGGTTGGTGTCATGGGGTAACACAGTATATGCTGGGCAAACATTCGGCATACTGGGCAGGTTGACTGACGTTTGGTCCCCACGATACTAACCATCTGCTCATCTGCTCAACTGAGCCCACTCCTCTAACACCAATTTCACTCTGGTCCACCCCTGTTGAAGCCGCGAGGTTTCTTGGACTTCCGTTAGAAGAGTCTGATGACAGTGTTGGATGGGGGGTGACATCCTAGGCGGGTTAAGTAGTCGCTACAACAACAACTGACGTTTGGTGGATTACACGAACTGCCTGGGAATCTTAAAATTATTGTGAGTTGAAACAATTTCAAAATAAGGTTATCGGGATATGATCACGGTGAAATAATGGACAAGCGTGCAGTGTGCAGTTCGATCACGGTATTCTGATTTAGTAACACGTCATAACGTAACTCCAAATGTGATATGGACTTCTTAGAGCCTATAAATAATTCTTTAGTATTTTAAATATATTTATTTTGTTGTTGGTTTTATGGTCTGTTCACTTTAGTTGATAATAATTCTTAGTTAGTTATTATTATTTTTAATTAGAGGAAAAATTGAAAGCAACAAACATATACAGGCTATAGTTATAGCTATTTCGAAAACAGCCACGATTTCTCGTCAGACTAATTCGTATAGTTTTGCTATTTTCAGAGGATCTTGTGGAGAATCGAACCCACTCAGTCCGACTGCCAGCGCAGCTGCCTAACCCATAGGCTATGCTGCGTGTAGTTTTGCAAGCTGCTTAATTCAAGTTTTCCTCTAATTGCTGTTTGTTATCTTGCCAACGGTATACACAATATTTAAGACATTCTGTCTATATGTAAATCATGTATGTTGGACTTTGTTTTTGTACATTCTTCTTTCTATTTTTAGAAGATAGTTATTGTACATAACCGCGTGCTCCGGTATAAATTTATTTTGTTGTTGGTTTTATGTATATTATATAAACCCCCTTTGTCCTTTTTCGGGATCATCCAAAATAGTTCACTACAGTTTGACCACGGCATGGGGGTTGAACCCGCTCCCCCCTATTGGAGATATTTCTGCATGCATTTATATTCCAAATAGCCCAATTCCATTCTAACTGATACTCCTTACAACCTTAGATAAGGTTCCAATTTTTTGGTAAGCATATGTATTCAAATTGTCATTTACGTTCGTGCATTCACTTGTATGTGTAAAGCGGTTTGAATTTGCTTTATTACTTATAACTGAGCCGCAATGGGGCATTGAGAATGGGAATCGAAGAAGAAAATGCTTTACCCATTAATTTGCAACTGTAGAAACAAAAATTAGACTTTCTGAATGAAAGCAAACTACGCATGATACCAATTATTGAAACAGTTATCTTGTGTGGGCGACAAGGATTTGCTCTCAGAGGTTCCAATGTTACGGGAAGAATTTCTGAAGACGAACCGTTGACGAATTATGGAAACTTTAGAGCTCTCTTAAGATATCGAGCCAAAACTGATGACCAGTTGAAAAAACACCTGAGTGATTCACCAAAGAATGCTACGTACATAAGCAACCGTGTCCAGAATGAAATAATCAACATTTGTCACCACCTCATCATGAGTTACAACATCGATAGAGTGAACAAATCGAAGGGCTTTTCTTTTCTCCGAGATGACACGCCAGATTTTGCAGGAGTAGAATTTGCATTCGGTACTTGGATAAATGCGGCGAAAAGTTCATCATTCAGGAAGATTTTTTGTGTTTTAATCCTATCACCGATTTCACTGGAAAGGGAATAGGAACTGCTTACCTTGACTTCCTAAAATCTTCCGGACTGGATTGCAGGTATTTCTTCGGGCAAGGATATGACGGTGCGAGAGCGGTTAGCGGAGAGTTCCAAGGGGCTCAAGCTGTTGTCAGAAAAACTTATCCACTCGCGCTCTACTCCCATTGTGCTGCTCATAGCTTCAATGTGGCGGTAAGCTCTGCGTGCAATATAACGGGAATCAAAAATTGTCTGGGAGTTCTAGAGAATATCCATTTCTTCTTCATTTATCCGAAACTCCAAAATGCCCTTCAGGATGCGATAAGTGAAAATGAACATCTATCGGAAAATCGAGTGAAGAAATTTAAAAAATTTTGTAAAACCAGATGGGTAGATGGCTCTTGAAGTGATTTCCAGCAACTGGAAAGACCCAACGACTTCGTCTGGAGCTTTCCAACTGCTTTCAGCTATAAAAACCGAAAATTTGCAGATATCGATGCATATTTTGAGCTCGGTTCATTCTCTCACATTGTCTCTGAGAGGCTATCAAATTGGCCGATGCTGCGAAACAAATTTTGATGGAAAGAAGAGAAAACGCTAAGGGAGAGTTCAGACAAATTTTTAAAAACGTGAGCGAAATTAGCGAGCAATACGAAATTGACTTGCGAAAGCCAAGGATTGCGTCGTAACAGTGTCAGTTGAAGATTATTTCCGTATAACAATCTACATACCGTAAATTGATTCGTTTCTGACACAATTGCAAGATCGATTCTTAAATCACCGCAATATTTTATCAAATTTCGCTTGCCTTTTTCCCAACTGCACTCAACTATTCCAATCATACTGCTCATTTTTGTACGACGATTCCCGTGACATCTGGGTGAACGAAGTACAACTTTGGCGGGAGCTCATTGCCGGAAAGGAAAGAAAAACCCCACTTGAAGCACTCGATATTTGTAATGAAGATGAGTTTCCAAATGTTAACCAAATGCTTCGCGTTATGGCAGTTTTGCCTGTGACAACAGCGGCGAATGAACGATCCTTCTCAACTTTGCGATGACTAAAACGTATTTGAGATCAACAATGTCTGAAGATCGTGTGAACGGCTTAGCCTCATTCTTTGAAAGAGTTTTTTTCAGTACCTCGAAGAGTTGATTTATTACATAATTGTAACTAAATATGACTTTTGACAATAAAATTTCCGTACTTCGAAAATAAATTTCTAATCTTTTTTTCATTGATTACGTAACTTGAGTTTAAACCGCCCCCCTCGGATATTTTCTGCGCACGGGCCTGGTTTGATAGTTTTTAACAAATTGCAGTTTGTTCTGCAGCTTTTTGTATATCTATGTACAGAGCTTGTGTGCATAGACGGAATATATATACATATATGAATCGCGATAATACAATAATGCCCACTACTATATTTCATCCAGTGCTATAAAATAATAATAGTATACAATCTCCTTAAACTTTTGGAAAGAACCAGAAGAGCCGAAAATTAGTTATAGGTACTCTGGCGATGATAATAAAGCCGCATCATAGGCTCCATATACACAGTATCAGCAGTCCCAGCGCTTTGTAAACTAATCAAGGGTCTCAATATTCTTTTAAGCTTTCAGGAGAGTGTATATATATGTACATACATTGGTATTTATAAAGGAATTTCATGTATCTACATATGTATGGTATATAATTGACTGCTCAAGTACTATCTACATTAGGGTGCACCTGTTTTCTATAAAGCCAACTTTTAGATGGATGCAGTTTTCTCCACTTTGTTTGAATTCGGGTGACATCACGGGACTTTCCTAATACATCAGAATAGGATATAGGATAACAACACCCACTGTATTATAATGGCGCTGCCCTAACAATGGCCCTAATACTAGCCCTACTTCCAACGGTTTGTTTGACCCCGTGAACTTTGGGGCGACTAAAATACTGTAGAATCTTAAAACAGCCGCGCCATACCGCGGGTGTTCTCTACGCCCCTAACCTGTTGAGGGTCCATACATTGTAACCAAGTCAGCAAGCAGGTACATTGGCGTGGTATATGTATGTATTATATACCTCCGAGGATGTTTAGGCCGAACGTCTTTGCCATTTTGTTGTGCGCTGCTTTTAATTTTTTTATACAAATTGGCGAGACCTACATGTTTTTTACCAACTTCAAACCACAGCTGCCAAGGCCGCTGAATATTTGCTGAGCTTTTTCATGGAAGAAATATACTCGGAGAGTTGCTGAGCACTGCCGAGTAGCGACTCCGTTCTGGAAAACTTTTTCCAATCAATTTGCTGTTACCTGTCCCGGCACTTGAACCTGGGACCCTCGGTGTGGTAGATCAGCACACTACAACAAGTGACCTTCTGACAGGCCAAGCGCCCGCGACAGGATTGCGGTATAATGAGGGAGTAGCACTGTATGTAATCTTAGCTAACTTCCCAGACTTAAGTTGCCTGGATTTGACCTTGGGCCATAGTTTGCCAACACCAGCAGAGATGGTGCATGATCTTATGTGCTCTTCCCCTTTGGCGAGGTTATGCTAATCTACCTTCTGTCTAATTTTCGTGTTGGAATCAGTATTTAAGGGGTATCTAGAGTCGAAAGGTATTACATGATCACCTTTACCCCTGCGGGTTAGGGGTTTAGAATATGCCCGAGGTAGGCATACCGGTCGTAAGAGGCGACTAATATGCACAAAGGTAATGGCGTGCAACTCGATGGTTGATCTACGGAAATGATGCCTCTCCCCTCTCATTACCCATCTTATCCTTCCTTACGGAAGGAGGGGTGACATGACCTAGAAGGTTCCACTGGTCATACCAAATCGCTACCACGGCAGTCGGGCAGTACCGCAAGGGAGTACCGGACCGTACCGGATTCATATCCGGCCAATGACTGTCAGTTCGACAGCACTCCCCAAAACCTTCGGGGTGTTTTTGTCGTTACAACAACAACAACAACATGATCACCTTATTGCGTTCACCCCTGTGGGATGGTGTTTATAATATGCACATGCATATGCGTGCGACTTGATTATTAATCTACGGATATGATGCCTTTTATTACCCATCTTCTTCTTCTTTACGGAAGGACTGGTGACATGACCTTGAAAATTGCACTGATCATACCAAATCGCTCCAGCGACAGTCAGGCATGTACCACAAGGGAGTACCGGCTTCTTATTCGGCAAACCGGCAAAGGACTGTCACTTTCAACAACACTTCCCAAAACCCTCGGCACATGATCACGCTCTACGGCCAGGGCCACTTGTTCCACATGTCTGAATATAACAGGCCGATCAATGACCCTGCTATGCCTTATAAAAACTGTTTCCTTTCATGTCATAAGGTTCTTTTTAATCTGTAATAAAATTCATAATAGTCCTTTGTAAGGTTAGCCTTATTTTATTGTTGTTGTTTGTTGCCTTATTTTATGAAAATTAGAATTGTCTGACAACGCATACTGAAGCACTAGTATAAAAAGATGTAAAATGGCAATGAACGAGCATTTATACTGGAATGCATACAGAGTTCCAATTCATGAATGAAATATTGATGCCGCATGCATATGTTTCCAACTGGGCATTTACGATACGTCACCTTGCCTTGTATTGTCATCAAATAAAACTTTTTTAATTCAATTTCTCAAAGCTTAAATAATAATACAAATTGTTAAAAAATTAATAAAAAATATCCATATACATACATACATATATAGTTTGTAGGACATCCAGACATATTTTTAAATGAACCAACTAATTTTTCAATGCATGTATTTGGCACATTCCTTTTCATATGCCTGCACTTTGATATTCGGGGGTGTACCATGTATTTTCTAGCATTATAAAAGTATTATATACATGTATGATGGTTTTAATCACCTTGACAATAACCCTGAATCCGTACATAAACTCTTTTCTAAAAAGTTATGCCAAAGAAACGGCTGTTTTCTTATCAATCCGTTTATCGATAGTCCCCATAACAACGAATGCTTTGGTGTACTTCCTACTCAGCTAGAATCATTCCCACAACAGCCGGTTCTATCGCACCGGAATGACCCGGGTTTTTCACCCGGCCAAGGGATGTTATTTCAGTGTAACCCTGTCCAATCTGGGGCAGGGCGAAGCACTGTTAACAACAACAACAAGTATACATTCGCTGTTTTGGTAAACGAGTACAAAAATTTGGTTGTTTATAGAAAACTTTCTATAGGTACATCTATTTTAATAATATTATGTAAGTATGTATGTTTATTTTCCTGGAAATGTAGATACTTAAAATTCTAGTTAACCAAAATTTTAACCAAAATTAAGGTATTACAACTTTTAACAATGATCAAAGCTACTATATGAACTATCTAGGATTTTGTTGAAAATTTACTGAATAAGAGCCTGTATTAGGATCCTGTTGCATTTGAAAATTCTCTGTAGACAATCCGAATGGCTTAAGGAACATATTGCCAAGGTCTTTCAATTTAGACAACATCTCCGTTTTTAATCGTTCATTGCGTTCATTAATTTGTTCGGGCAGACGTGTGACAGCTTCACGCGCTTCCTTTTGACTTGGGTCTAACTCACACACTTTCTGATAGTCTATTAAAGCATCATCTAATCGATCTTCCAGTTCACAAAGTTTCGCACGCCTTAAAAGTATATTTGTTTAAATAAGTTAGTTCGAGTAATATTCGTATATAGTCGGTTTCTAGCCAGAACCATGAATGTGTTACAATTAAATGTTGGGAAATTATTTTAATGTTTGTGTTTGAAGAATCAGTATATATTGGTGAATTCAGTTCTATAGGATTTTTGTCAAACAGAGACATCCTATCGTCAATCCAGAGCATATATTAACTGAAACCATTCACGCTTCAGGCAATAGGATCTTCCCCCTTTTAGTTTTTTATATTCTTTATCAGTTACCTGATTAAAACACGTACATACTCCGGCCATAAAACAATTGCTTTAGAACAATCATCCAATGCTGACTTTTTAGAATCCAAATTTATTTTAGCCGCCGCTCGGTTACCATACAATATGGCACGTTCTTTGGTGTATATGGTGGGACAGATACGTAGAGCATTGGTATAGATTTCAACTGCACGTAATGCTTCACCCGCTTTAAATAATTCATTGGCCTCCAACTTCATGCGACCGGATTGTTCTTTATTTTGTTGTAATTCTTCCGTGCTCATTGTTTTTTCACGTTCGCGTAGTTCTCCCACATCAATGTCATCGGTGAAAAGTTTTGAAACTTCATCCGCTTCACCAACATTCTGTTTAGATTCTTCATAATTGTCGCCGTCGTCGTCTTCATCGGGCAGTTTCAGGTCAGCTTGTTGGCGTGTTAATTCCTCGATCACATCTTCGTTCGCGTTCAGACGGGATGCACTAAAGCTGGATTCACCATGGGCTTCAATGGTATTGGAAGATATGTTCTCGTCACTTTCCACGTCTGCGAGTGCATCTTGAAATTCATCTTCACTGTCTTTCGTATTAGAATTTCTGGACATAGCGTTTTTGTATGTTTCCAAAGTAATTAAGAGTTTAATATTCACTCACTAAATATTTCAAGCAAAAATCATAATAACAAAAACATCTGACAATTCAATACATCCTTGCCAGATAGTTTTCCCCGAGGGTAGCCAGAAAGAGCATACAAAGCGAAGAGGGGCCAAACCACGACATCGCAATCTATCAATTCGCCAATAAGCATGCTATGATGTGGTTTAGGTATTCTGCTTAGGGACGTTTTCTCAATGTCCGGTTAACGCTAATAGGCAGTTAATTGACAGAAATTATTTGCCCACAAATGAAAGCCAAGTGAAAGATGTTTCAATATTTAGTTAAAAGGAGTGTATACAATTTTGGTTGTGCGAAAAACCCATGTTTGGGTTAATATAAAACATTTCTTACTTCGTTTGTGTATAACATAGGTTTCAGATGATTTCAATGTATAGGGACATACATTTTAGTAATAAGTAAATATTCATCAATTTGACAGCGGGAGTTATAAATGATTGCCATATTTCTTAAATTAAGTAATGGCGGCGAGTGCCGTTATGTCCCTGTTTATTTGCACAAATTTGACGGCATTTACCCATTTGTCACACTGTGCAGTATGTAAAGACCCAGCAGAATGTAAGTAAGACGGTTAAGGTTAATCGAAGCTTGTGGAAACCTTCCAATGTCAGAGAAGAGATCAGTAATGAATTTCTTCTTTACTTTGAGCACAAATAAAACACTTCTAATAAATATTGAAGAAATACCTCCATCCCCAAGCTTTAAGAAAGGACACGATATATCTAAGCGGTCGGCAGGAGCCTCCAGTGTATTGCTTACGTTTGACTTATTTTTACTTCACATATTAGCCTAAAATATCTTAAAACGTAGGTTTGGTATGTATTTATATAGTTTTTTTTTTGCTCTCGAAACGCAAAACTTGGAAGCAAAACATTTTTTACATTGGTTAACTTTCACATTAATAACTCCAAGTTTGATGTCTTTGTTGCTTGCCACTTACTGAGTGAAATTTCCCAGCAGAAACTGGCAACTCTCCCTCCCAATGAAATGTCAAAAATCGCTTTATCCCTGCCAAGGGTTTGTGTCGCCGAACACATTTCATTGAAAATTGTATCAAATTTTTAAAAGTTTTATCTGCACCGAATAGAGCTAAAAGCAGGCAGCACTATGGTTTTTTAAGAAAGTCATATCGATCATTTTTATTTACTAGTGATTTATCGATTTCTTAGCTGTAGCCATGGCGAAATCAAACTTGTGTTTATAGCTGGAAGTCTTTCAAAATCATTGTGTTCAAAATCTTCGGAATGGTGTACATTGATGCGTCTAATGCTAATATTGAAGGACTTAATATAACGGACTATATATTGGACAAATTTGTACCAGCAAATGTATCAGTGCCAAGATATACAATTGTATACGTGGATAATTCGATTGAATCCAGGGTACGGATATATATTCCCCCATGCAGTGACTAGTTATATTGCACCATTCTGACTATTCTTACCATGCTTGTTTTTAATATACATTTTCTCCTCACAGCTGTCTGATAATCATGCACAGCTTCAGTGCTCAAATCTCATCTGGCCATTTGGCAGATGTGGAGATTATCCTAAGAAAGTTCCCATTAAAGGTGTACAGGTGTTGACGAAAGCAGAAGGCGGAATAAATCGGAAGCATATAGTCGAATTAACAATAGCAATGGTTTGAATAAAAAATAACTATTTTATCCAATTTCTATTAACTTTATTTATCTTAGGAATTTAA
The DNA here is from genome assembly GCA_949987695.1 of Merzomyia westermanni. Classification (NCBI taxonomy): domain Eukaryota; kingdom Metazoa; phylum Arthropoda; class Insecta; order Diptera; family Tephritidae; genus Merzomyia; species Merzomyia westermanni. The sequence continues at coordinate 2,242,429 of OX465288.1, forward strand.
TACGGACTACTATCAACCTGGAGATACGATTGCGATATTGCCATTCAACGATATCAAGGAAGTTTGTCAATTAATGAGACAGATGCAAATATTAGAACAATCTGATAATGTTTTTCAACTGGAAATTGCATCCCAGTGCAAAAAGAACATATCAAAACAACCACCTTACATTCCCACACAATGCACCCCGTTCCAATTACTGCGCGACTGCCTTAACACACATGCAATACCGAAAAAGCAATTCCTTAGCGCTCTATCCAATTATTGTGTAAATTCAAAAGAATGTGCATTCCTGAGCTGTCTATCCTCAAAAGAAGGCACTGGCTTTTATAGCAAACTTGTTTTAGAACTCGGTTTCACATTGTGGGAAATGTTAGTGCTATGCCCATCTTGTAAACCAACGTTAGAACTACTTGTAGAACACCTGCCTCGCTTGCTGCCACGGCCTTATTCCATTGCCAATAATCCACTTGGTAATGAAGTAAAAATTATATATTCAACCCGTGCACAAAATCCTGGTGTTACTACAAAAATGCTTACCACATTGGTGTCACCAATGCTTGATGAAATAAATCCAATGGATTTGCCTAAATTAATTGCTTATGGGCGGCAAACAAACCGATTTCGTTTTACTGCCGAAGAAGCCATCCACCGTAATCATATATTAATAGGCGTTGGAACTGCCATATCACCATTTTTAGGTTTTTTGGAAATGAAAGAAAAACTGCTCACCGAAAATTCAAATAAATCATTGGGTAATACGTGGCTCATTGCTGGCGCTGCGATGGAAATAAGCATACCGCATAGAGGTCGTATATTAGGCTATAAAGAATCAAATGCGTTACAACGTTACTTTGAATGCTTGTCTCGGACACAGGATGCAACTTATAGCTATGTACAAGAACAATTATTAGCGCTGGGACCAGAATTAGTAGAATTTTTAATGCAAGAAAATACCATTATGTACGTATGTGCGGATGGTGGGCTGATATCAAAATCAATTGGCACAGGCATTGCACAATGTTTAGCTAAAGTGAATAAAATAACGTTTGATAAAGCTAAAGAAGTGACAAATGCGTTTAAAAGAAATGGCAAATACCGTGAGGACGTTTGGTTGTGATTGTTTTAATATAATTGTGGAATAGTTACGTATAAGAGAATTAACTCAGCATATTGTTAAAATACCATACTATACCTATAATTTTTCGACCTTGGGTAATAAATGGAAATCTTAAGCTTTTATATTATCCCATGCAACAGATATACTGTGTCAACTTATTACTTTCTAAAGTGGGCTAAACGAGGTATTCACTTGCATTCCCACAACAGCCGGTTCTATCGCACCGGAATGACCCGGGTTTTTTCACCCGGCCAAGGGCTGTTATTTCAGTGTAACCCTGTCCAATCTGGGGCAGGGCGAAGCACTGTTAACAACAACAACAAGGTATTCACTTGAATCACCGAATCTTAAGAAAATTCTACAGAATTGTACAGTTTAGAGCTTTTACTTGATTTTTAAAAGGATAGGAGCTCGACTTACCTGATGATAACGCCAACTTCACTCTTGTCCTATCCTATTGAAACTGCCAGTCTCATAGGACTTCCGTTAGATGTTGATGGCGATGCTGGGCACTTTATAACAAAAACTTCACTACACAGTGAACGATGATCCTCCCGCCAGAGTAGTGGACAACTGCAGCCGATTGTAAAAATCACCATCGACACTGAGTTCGGCCCACAGCACAACATGATTCAATATACATACCTACGAAAGGATTAAAGCCGAGCCTCTGCTCCGAAATTGTCGTGTGCTCCTTCCAAATATTTCCTAGAAATTTGCAGGACCTGCACGGTTTTTGTCCCGGCACTTGAGCTTTGGACTTTCAGTGTGGTAGGCTATAGCATTACACGGTGTCCGGAATAAAAATGCAATACGATTCACTAGTCCTATACTCAGACAACCGATGGTCTATATACGGCGTGGTGGAGTTCACTAACTTATAACGATTTTTCGAGATCTTAATAACTATTGTGCCGCCTGCATAATCGACTGGGCTATCCACTAATTTAGCTATAACGATTCGGGGTTAAGATTCCTCATCCCGCTATAAAACGTACGCTAAGCACTCAAATGCCTTTTTTTTGATAATAACATTGATATTATAGTAATATTATTTTAATTTTAGCTAAAAACTTGAAATTATGTGTTGTTTATTTTACGACACAGATAACAACCCCAAATTGTGTGTTGTTTACTTAACGACACAGCTAATCGCGAATAAACGAATAGCCAATACCGATATCGTTATAAATATCGTTACGACAATATGTCGACTGCGAATGTCGTTATAGAAGTTAGTGAATTCCACTACAGGTGACCCTTGGTAAGGTTGGTCCGAACTTCCCCACCAGCAATCATCGTGATATCACAATTTTTAGTAAACCATTACGTGTTTTCATAACATAGCATTATGATTAATATTTAAACGTTCTCTTATAGCCTTATCATAACTTTTTCAATCTAAATTTTTTCTTGATTTAAATTTAACAAAAAAATTTTAGTTGTTCTATAACGTTAATATTGCATACAAATAAAGTATGCTATTCATATGAGCACAACTGTAAAAGGCATTTTACACGATATGTGTTTGTCATGCGTATATGCCACATTTAACGTATGAAGACCAACATAACGTGTAAACGCAACTTAAACTTTCCTTTTATACAAGTCAGAAAACTGCACATACGAAATAGAAACGTTTCTATTTTTGTCTGACACACAATTAGAATCATATGTGCTCTCATTTGCTGATTTTAATTTTTTGGAATTATTTATTTATTGTGTAAAAGGAAGCAAATAAATTGAACTGTTGAAAGTATTGAGTCATGCGACATTACATAAGTGCAGAAAATGTGACAGGTCATGTGAAAAAGCATATATGTACATAAACATGTAGTATACATATTCAATCAAATTTTTATAAAATTAGTTATTGTACATACATATAATTTCCCCGCTGGTTTAAGCCTTCATTGGCATTGGCGCATCAAGAAACGATTCCACTTAAAATTAAAAAAAAAAAACAATTCGAAGTTATTTCACTTTTTATTATTATTAAAATCAACGCTATAATTTGCATTCTCATAGTTTTCTTTCTTTTTCTAAGCTTACATAATTTTTTTTGTTTGTTTTCTGGTTAATTTCAATTATTACAAAACTCGGCTTCAGACTCACGCATGATGGGTTTATGCATGTTGTGTGTGTATCGTTGTTGTTATCTTTTTAATTTTATTATCGCTTCGCTTATGAGAAAAAACTCTACAATTGGTTTAGTGAAATTTCTTAATTTATATCATTTTATTTTCTAGCGAGAAAACTGGGGTCGAATTACGTTATCAGATATAGGGTGTACCGAAAATTGCAGTGTGTTCGGCGCAGAAATACTATGAACCGCGTAGCCGGTGTTGGGCCGGCTATTTGGGATCGGACCTGGGTAATTTTTGGGTTTTTCAATGAAACCAAAAATTTTAAATCCGCTTTCGGATTGTTGATACCGAAGTCAAAACGCGTTGTTTGGTACGTCTCCCAATATTTTTGGACGTGTTTTAGAAGTTGCCAATTACCAAAAAAAGACAAAGGTTTCTAGAAACACATCCCTTACTCGTTTTGGAAAGGGATCGTAACGGTAATGACCATGATTCAATTACAAGGTTAGCTCTCTAGCTGACGTTTACTTTTGACACTTCCATTTTCTGAGTTTCTTTTGCGAAAAAAAGTAGGAGTATTTTTTTAATTTGTCGAAAAAATGGTAGAAGAAAAATCCAAAAAATAGGAGATTAGTAGTAATACATTTGGTAAGGTCAACTAAACACAACATCCAAACATGTCATCCCATACTATCACTGTATAAATCGTTGTAAATTTTCTCTATAATCAATTAAAAAACAATAAAAAACGGTCACTGCTCAAACAAAAATTAAAATAAATATATATGTGCATACGTATCTGCAATCAAAATACGTACGCACTTCGCCCTCTTGCCAGAATCATGGATGTGCAGAAATGAAAATGTTGGTAAAACAAGATTAAAAGTTTGATTTCGGCTCATTCGGTTTACATGTATCATTAGAATCGTGGGTAATATATCAAAAATGTATTCCTTGAGGGCCAGATCAATATCAGAATGTCATACCCGATGACTATTTCCGTATTGCATGGATATTTAGTTTGTAATTAAATTAACATCTCATATTTTCTATTTGATACTTCTTTTTCCATTGCAAAAAGCAAAGATTTCCAGCCTACACAAAACTTTTCAATAACTTTTCAAACATTTTTTTGATTTCTAAACAAATAAAACGACACAAACAAGATTTTTTAATGGAACTGGTAGCACAAAACGTCATAATCTCTTTAATTGTCAGGTAGCTAACATGGCGACCAAAAATTTACAATGGAACTACCTCCTTTTTTCTGCCATGCTTTCTAGTTATTGAATAATAAAAGTCAAAATTTAATAGTTATTTTTTGACGTTTATGATAAAGGTAAAAAATAATAGTTAAAATTTTAATTTATTATAAAAGCCAAAAATAACTTTGAAACTTACTTTTATTATAAAAGTAAAAAATACACAAAATAAAAGTAATTTCCGATAAATGTTCTCTAGGTCTGGTGTATTTAAATATGAAATAGGTATTCTCCCTTTCTGACTTTTAGAATTGATAATTTAATAGCTGTTAAATTAGGTTCTTGGTTTAGACTATGAGAGCAAATAAGGTTCTCTCAGCCAGAAGTTACCAGTTTTAGCCAGAATTTTCTTTGCTGACTTCTTTTGGCAAATCTGTCAAACGAGCAGCTCCTTATTAAATATTTAATCCCACACCTCTATCTGGGGCATACATACATATGTACGTATTGTTACAATAAGAAGCAAAAAATAAGAATGTTGTAAATTTGTACAAATAATATATATGTATGTATATTTAAATGTATTGCTGTGCCTTAGATTACATTGGTTAATTACGTAAACGTGCCAGTCTAAGAATATTGTAAAATTGTATAATGCTTTTATTTATTGTGAATGGTAAATGCATTCGGAATCAATGTTTTTTCTTTGTTTTTTAACTACGAATTAATTATATCTTTGCGTTTAATTGCTAAGGAATTTTATAGAATTTCGCTTTGTGTACAAACAAATTTGTATAAGATAATACCGACATGGTACAAACGTTTGTATGAAGTGTGGTGAATCGTTTTCACCACAAAAGAACAATTTAAAATTTGTTTCTCTAAATAATTTAGTCCTAATGGCACTTTAGCTTACAACAGTATACAAAAAGTTATAAAAGACTTATACATATACATTTATGTACATAAAAATATGTAAATTGTATTTATGTACGGATTTCAGTTATATCGTTATTAATTAATGTTTATACTACTACTATCTGATTATTGTAAAAATGACAATTGCGAAAAGTTACAATAATTTTCTCAACCATTGCTACCTTAATGCCCTTTATTTAAAAGTGTTTTTTCTAATACATTTGTATTGTTTGTTTTCTTTTTAATTTTATTTATGTATATCTTAAAGATATATAATGTTTTGGAATACATTCCATAAAATATATTGTACAACAGGAATTTTCCAAACGAGTAATCATGGTAATATTTCTGAAAGGTGGTATCGTATTGATTATTTTTACTGAAAAAATCTAGCCCCGCTAATAAGTTCTTTTTTACTTGCTCTTTAACCTGCAGGGGTCATAAGGGCTCTTGAAGGTTTCAGCTTTTGAGCCGAAAGTGATTTTATAAGCAGATTAACATTTCCATACTACCTTTTTAAAGGGCTATGTTACTAGTAACAGCATTTCTAATGGACCAAAAAAATAATGTAAGGGTTAAATGTTAATGGCCAAAGTGTAATTCGTGAAGGTTTAACCATCAAGGGCTTTTAATTCAGTATAACCCCATTCATTTGTAGTTGTGCCGACTAAGCATGGCGAAGTTCTGCCAGTACAACAAAAACCCCTCTTAACCTTTAAAACCAATTAAAACGAATATTAACCCCCCTTCCGAAAAATAGCATGGTTACTCTGTTAAAAAAAAACATTTAAATTTGTTGTACAGTTCTATTTTTCTTAATATTTCGTAAAACTTATCTAAATATTATTTTCTAATTACGCTTTTTCTTCGCCTTCCGTTGATTACAACAACATTGCATAGAACAATTATTTTTATTTAACATATTTTTTAAGACATTACATAGCTTTGATAAAATCGCTTAAATCACATTGATATTAACTGATTATAAGTATTTATATTTTGTATTTTGCTTACTTGTTTGAACGCAGTATTTTCCATACCATATGTGCATACTGCTACGACCAAAATACAAATACAACCTCTAACCTTTACTATTCTACGATATAAGCATTAACAACAGTGGACGCATTCGTAACTGCATAAACTACAAATAATATTTGAATAGCAGACATCCGGGTGTAAGCGCTGGAAGGACTCGAGTTCATATTTGGTCTACGATTTCCACTTCTGCAGCACACCAAAAATCTTTAAGACGTGTGTTTTCAAACAAGTAATAATTTATGGCAAATACTTAAATATCCTGTTGAGATTTTAAATTGAGAAACACCTTTTGCTTGATGCCTACATTGTAACAATTTGTATTAGAACGAGGCAACAGCAATCACTATTATTTAGTGAATTGCTTCGGGACAAAATTACGTCTGGCGGAGACGTCACATCGAAAAGAGTCGTGTTTTTGAATTTTGGCCATAGCAGTACGCAGGCGTGTGTATGTATATTAAAACGGTTCCATTAAAGGTGCAATTACACATTAAAATACGTAAAAATTATTATACACGAAAAACGCATACAAAATATGCCTAAAACCTCAAATAGAATACATTTAATAAAGTAAATATAAAGTATATAAGCTTGTATGTAAAGTGAGGTGCAAAATTAGTAGTTAGCTCTGTTGAAGCAAAATTAGTAGCATTTTTCATCATAATTTTGCTTGATAATTTTGCGTTCAATGCTTCAACGAAAGAGTTGTTTAAAAGTTCTCAAACAAAATTCAGAAAAATGTATAAATTTCTATCTAAATTTGTAGCTTGAAGTGCGTAGAGACATTTTGCGTTCAAAACAAACAATTTTACCATAATAGTTTTTCTGAAACCCAAATAGAAAAGGGGTGCCGAAAAACCTGCTAAGCTTTGTTCAACATCCGTTTCGTTATAGCATAGGCCACATCAAAATTATCGCGAAAAACGTTTAGAGTACTGCGTCTCACCTCATAAATAGCATGCAAGAAATAATTAAAGTAAAATATAATATATATATATAACAGTAATTTTGGCAATGAAAATATCGAAACATGTATTGTTTGTTTGTATGTGTGGTTGTTAAAACATATTTAAAGCGCGACTAAATTTTTCTGAAAATTCAGTTTATATGTTAAATATTTGCGTTTAAATTTATTAAACTAAAATCGCATCAATTATTGGCATTTATGTACGTGCAAAGTAATGTACATACATACGTATATAGGTAAAAACAGAATGGAACAAATCACTTTATTTAAATAAACTTTAGAATTGTATCTAAAACATGTACTCTTACCCTATACATTCATATTTATATGAACATATATATGTATATATTACGAGTAAACTGCGTAGTGTTTTTTGCTTTGTTTATGATTATTTTGTGCTAATAGTTACTATCGTTTTTGACAATATTTAAATAGCCATAGTTATTTTGCACTGTAAATATGTATGTATGTATGTTTAAACTACTATTAATTAATGTGCGTATACTTGTTGTTGTAATACAATACAAATATGGAAGTCAGACGTTTGCTGATATTTTTCGTAGTTTGTTGTTTTCAAATTAGTAGTTTTGTTTTAATAGTAGATTAGAAAGAGAGTAGTAGTAGCTGCCGTTATAGTTCGTGTTGTTGTGGCGGAGATCTGTACGTTCTGGATGTAACTTTCATTCAACATAGGTTCAAGCGAAATTGTAATTTCATTATCTGAAAATAATTAGAAAATAAATTAGCAAAGAAACAAAAATAGCTACAAATAATTACTGAAATCTAAATTGTAATATACGAAAAAAAATTATTAATGATGTAGAAAGCATTTTGAGTTTCACCTACATTATCTACCTACATATTGGAGTCTATGAATCTAGTTTTTGAACGAAATTCGAAACCAATTCATACTCTTTTTAGTCGATAATTGCGAGGCTTTTTCAAATCGGCCCAGTTTAAATAAATAATATATACCCAGTTGGCCCAGGACACATGGTATGATAATTTGGTCCGCATCACGGAGGTTTGGAACGGCATAAAGTAAACGCCATAAATATAGGTTGCATGCATATATTTATTACTTCTATATTGGCATTAAGAGCGAGGCAGGCATATATTTTTATTAACAAAAATATTTCCAAAAGTCATGAGCGTTTCAAGAAAAAAAAAATTCACTAAAGCAGTCATTGAAAGCATATATGTATGTATTTATTATATATATTTAATATAGAAGGATAACATATATTTTTGAAAGCGATATATACACAAGAAAACGAACTATGTTCAGGGTATGTTGCGTGTGTTCTAGCAGAAGAGGAACGAATACAATATTACTCAGGTGAGTTAATATCACATTCCATTTAAAACAAAATAATATAAATTGGAATTAGTTTTAAGAAAGACGCTCTTTTGGAACAGCGATGGCGACAAGAATGTAATATACAGATAGATGTAGATACGAAAAACTTAAAAGTTTGTTCTAATCATTTTAAAACCAATGACTTAAAGCCCTCCAGAGGCACTAAGAAATACAGAGTGGCGCAAAAGTAATCCTCCTATCAGAAAATGCTATAAATTTTGCGATTGGCCCCTAAAGTCAATTCTGTTTTGACATTTGTGTAGTAAACACATGCGAAATACACGTTAATAAACAATGTTACGCTACACTGCTCCAGAACGCGGAATATTGCTGACTATTTATTTATATATATATATATTCAGTTTATTCAGTCTATGATTTACATCTTACAGACTAGATACAGAAATTGTAAAACTATAAAAACTTTTAATATTGATAATAGAAAGTATAGAAAGTATATGCATAAAAATAGAAAACGTTTAACTATATATCTAAATGTATATGTAAAAGAATTTGTGATTTGAAAGCATCCCTCGACAGAGAGAAATCAATATTTAGCCTTCTCGAAAGAATATTGAATTCCGCTAGAGAGCGAAGTATAGGATCGAAAAGGACATAGTTAGACCTGAAAGAGGTCAAATAAAAAGGTAGGAAAAAACGAAGGGATCTATTGGGCACATTGAACGTGATTTTCCCGAGGAGGTCAGGGCAATTTACTGAACCAGCAACGAGATCAAACACGAACATAAGCCCGTGCAGAGTTCTTCTGGAATGAAGGGGTTGTAGGCTAATCAGCGAACACCGAGACACATAAGAAGGCATCGGATCCTCGAAATTAAGAGATCCAAGGCCAAACCGAATAAATTTCCTTTGAACCCTTTCAATTCTAGTCGCATGACAGCTGTAAATAGGGTTCCAAATAATAGAAGCATACTCGAGCTTTGAGCGAACCAAATATATATATAAAGTCTTCCTAGTGTAGGGATCCTTAAAGTCGTTTGCATAACGACGTAGGAAAGCAAGATTTCTATAAGCTTTCGGAAGAACATAACAGATATGATTAACAAAAGAAAAATTAGTATCAAATACAACACCAAGATCAACAAATTCTTTGACTGCAGTCAAGCGACTGCTTGCCAAATAGAAATCTGAAACAAAATTATTACTGGACTTCGAGAGAGACATGTGAAAACATTTTTTAACGTTTAGATAGAGCTTGTTAGTATTACACCATTCAACAAGTTTATCCAAGTCGTGTTGCAAAAGGGAAACATCTGATGGACTATCAATCCTACGAAAGATCTTCAGGTCATCAGCATACAGAAGAAAATTGGAGAACTGAAAGCAAGCACCAATGTCATTGATAAAGAGAACGAACAAGAGCGGGCCCAGGATACTACCCTGAGGAACCCCTGAAGTTGCCACAAAAGTGTGCGACTTACAATTTTCAATATCAACACAAAGGGATCTGTTTGACAGGTAAGACTTCAACCAACTTAAAAACACCGAGTGGAAACCAATAAACTCCAATTTCTTTAGTAATATCTGATGAGACACTTTGTCAAATGCCTTCGAAAAGTCTGTATATATGGTATCCACCTGCGAACCGACTTTAAAGGCTGATATGCAGAATTCCGAAAAAGATGCCAAGTTAGTGACTGTAGAGCGACCCGAAACAAATCCATGTTGGCGCGGATCTATAACACTCTTAACAACAAAGAAAAGTTTTTCCTTAATAATTATTTCGAAAAGTTTAGAACAAACTGAAAGCTTAGCAATGGGTCTGTAATTAGAGACATCATTCTTATTTCCAGACTTAAAGATCGGCGTGATTGACGCTGTCTTCCACCTGTCGATAAATAAGCCAGAAGATAGAGACAAATTAAAAATGTAGCAAAGAGGAATGCATAAAGTTGAGCTACAATGTTTCAGAACAAATCCAGAAAGTCCATCAGGGTCACATTTCAGCGAAGGCTTTAACGTACACATAGCTTTACTGACATCCTGCACAGTTAATGACAGTGAACCGAAATCAATGCGTTCAAATAAGTATGGGCTAGAGTGGAGGGTATCCTGAGTAGTAACTTCATCTTCGAAATTAGATTTGAAAAATTCTGCAAAAAATTCAACAGTGTCATTTAGAGACTGTGAGCAGTTGTCATTGAACTTCATGCAAATAGGTATATTGGAAGAACCACGCTTGGACCGAATAAAATTCCAAAATGCTTTTGGATTTTCATTCAACTCCGATTCTACCTTACTCATATACTGATTAAACAAAAATTTATCAAGAACATTGAACTCCTTCACACTATTTAAATACTGATCTCTAAGAGCAGAATTCGAAGAATCAGCCTTGTACAATTTTCCATATTTATTACGTTTATTTTTCAACTTTTTGAGAGTAGTATTGTACCAGGGTAATTTATGTATTTTGGGGGCCCGGCGAGGCACCTTATCATAAAAAACCTCAGCCAACGTCCTCAAGAAAATGTCGAAACAGACTCTAACATCATTAGACTGCAAAATAAGTTCCCAGGGTAAATCACAAAATGTATTATTTAGTTCACTAAAGTCAGTTGACCGAAAATTAAAAGAATAGTTATTTAAATCTGAAGATATCGGGATGGAATCAATATTAAAAAGGTTAATGACGAGGGGAACATGATGCCTATCAGGCTCCCACAACGGAAAAATACTTTCGGAGAGGCTAAAAATCAAATTCTCATCAACAAAAACCAGATCTAAAAGCTTAGCAAGTGCATTAAAAACATTATTAATTTGAATGAGATTACAACTTAAGAGGCTATCTATAAAATTTATATAAAGAGTACGCGTAACATTAGCCGGAAACATAATACCAGTATTTTGGAGATCTAACCAAGCAATATCGGGTAAATTAAAATCCCCGAGAATACAAAAATGATCATCACAGTTAGTTTCGCAAATGTTAACAATGTTTTCGATGTGAAAGTTATATAAGCTTTCCGAACTATTTGGCGGAATATAAGATACACAGATGAAAGTAGATCCAGCGGAACCAAAAATGCGAACACACAGTTGGTCAATTAACGAATCATTGTGTAAAAGTTGATAGGCCGAATATCGTAGATTTCTTTTTATGGCTATAAGAACCCCACCTCCTTTCCGATGTCCAGTCTTTACAGAGTCCCTGTCTTTCCGAAAGGTATGAAAAAGACAAGGATCAAAAAACTCTTCGTCGAAAAAATCACTGTTCAGCCAGGTTTCAACGAGGACGCCAATCAATGACCAATAATCGGTCGGTGAAAAACGGTTACTGTGAATGGTGAGCGCTACAGAGCAATGATCAACGAGTTCTTTTTGCCGCAACTTGATGAATTGGGATTGGGAAACATGTGGTTCCAACAAGACGGTGCAACAGCACACACTGCACGTGCCACAACCGATATGCTGAACATCGGAAGCTTACTTTTGCGCCACCTGACTATCCGTTTTCGTTGACAATGTCGTCCGAAACATAGCTGGATTTGTCGCTTGGAAAATTATTTCAGAACATTATTATAAAGGACAACTGTTAGGAGAAGAAATGCCAACGTTATCAAAACTTAAAAACTTGGGTCCTTATCTGGCACCATCAAAAGATGTGTGCGATATATGCTTGGTATGTGAGAGGGTCATCAGACAATAAACAGCAAAAGCTTCTCCTATAAACAAAAGAATTACTTGTAGCAAAAGTTTTTCGAAGTTTAAAAAATCCATTTACAAATAAACTAATGGACGATCACGTACAAATATAGGTTTTTTTGTAACGATATATCGAACGATCAAAGATTTCACTTTGCAAATTAGTTAAATCTTTTTATATTGATTCACGCCTATTTTAAGAAAGCTTAAAAGAAACAAGAAAAATCAGACATTCGAAAAAAGTTTACTAAGCTCATATTATTTGCTTAGTAAATAAAATGACTTTGAAAACCTTGTGATATCACAGCAATTTGCGAGCAGAGTTAAACAATTTTATAACTTTATGACTAATTGAAATTTTCAAATATACTTCTTAGCAAGCCCTTACTTTTAACGAGATTAGGTATACCTTCTGTACATTTTACAAACGTTTTATGTATATTAAGGTATTTTTTGTTAGTCTTATTACTTTTGTATTAATTGTTAAACAGTAAAATGAATTTGAGAGCTGAATATTGCGTATAATAGTCATTAACATATAGGGTGTTTTTTTTACAGGTTTGTTTTTCGAATAGAGATAAAACTGGCATTTTGTGGTCAAATCTGGCAACTCTAATGTCATTTATGTTCAGTTTGGTTTGCCATTTCATCATGAACAGGTTGACAAAAGAACAACGCTTGCAAATCGTGCAAATTTATTTCGAAAATAATGGTTCAGTTCGCGAAGTTTACCGTGAGCTCCGTCCATTTTATGGTCGACATAATCGTCCATCAGAGCAATTAATTCGGTTAACCATGGATCGTTTTCGCACTACGTTTACTCTATGTGATAATACGCATCCGCAGAGACGTCGAACAGTGCGCACCGAAGAAACAATTGCCGCTGTAGAGCAAAGTGTTGAAGAGGACCCGAATGAATCGATTCGCCACCGTGCACAGCAATTGGAGCTTTGTCCATCAACTTTATGGAAGATTTTGCGCAAAGATCTTGGCTTGCGACCTTACAAGATCCAGCTTGTGCAAGAATTAAAGCCGCGAGACCATGCAATGCGTCGTGATTTTGGTGTATGGGCCGAAAATGAGATTGATTTCGATGCTGATTTTCATCGCAAAATTTTGTTCAGTGATGAGGCTCATTTTTGGTTGAATGGCTACGTCAACAAGCAAAATTGCCGCATTTGGAGTGAAGAGAATCCACATGAGACCCTTGAAACGCCATTACATCCACAAAAACTGACTGTTTGGTGTGCTCTATGGGCTGGTGGAGTCATTGGGCCATACTTCTTCCGCAATAATGCTGGAGAGGCAGCTACCGTTAATGGAGACCGGTATAGAGCCATGATAACCGACTATTTTGTTCCCGAATTGGATGGCATGAATGTGGATGAGTTGTGGTTCCAACAAGACGGCGCTACATGCCACACAGCGCACGTCACAATCGATTTATTGAAGGAAACATTCGATGAGCGCATAATTTCGCGGAATGGACCTGTCAATTGGCCACCAAGGTCGTGTGATTTGACACCATTGGATTATTTTCTTTGGGGATATGTGAAGTCGCTCGTCTACACCAACAAACCAGAAACGTTAGGGGAATTGGAAGCCAACATTCGTGGCGTTATTGCCGACATACGGCCCCATATGCTCGAAAAAGTGGTTGAAAATTGGACCTGTAGAATTGGCTTTATTCGAGCCAGCCGCGGCGGCCACATGCCCGAAATCATATTTAAACATTAATGGCATAAAATTATCCTTCCAATAAAGCCAAATTGATGGACCTTAAAACGATTTTCTTGTGTTTTATTTCAATTCGAAGTTCTATACCCCTAAAAAAAACACCCTTTATATGTACATTTTACATTTAGGCCTGGTTTTTCAGTACAAGTTTACCTCAATTTGTCAGTTAAACTAAGCTTAAACTTGTTACGCAGTTTTTCAGTCAACTTTAAACGAAGTTTAAAGGGAGTTTAAGCGGTCAATTCGGCAGGGTTAAACTCTAGTTAACCTGTCAGCTGTTTTGCATATTTGATGGTTTTGGTTGTGAAACAATAAGCTGAACGCAATTAAGAAAGGACGATATTTTTATATTTAATTAAATACTGGATATATCATCTGACGGAAGTGATTATAGTGATGCAGAAATTGGCGAAATGCTAACTATTACAATACTGAGGAGAAGCAATGGCGTTGAATATGTATACAAATATTATCTGTTGCCGTATCTAGATAAAGAAAAAACCAATGTTGCCGTATAAAAAGCAAATATTAAAAGCGGCCTTAAACTCACACTGAAAAACCGCTCTGCAGTTTAACTGGAGTTTAAATTTATGCCGAGTTTAAGCAAACTTAGTTTAAACTGAGCTTAACCAAGGACTGAAAAACCGGGCCTTAGTGAGCTTCAAATGCAATAAAAGGCTGAGCTATAAGCATTCTTTATCTAGTTCATCAACTTAGCAACTAACAGTTTATTGATGCTACGGTTCCAAAAAATCATCGTATACTCGTAAATGGTAAGAATTTCCTAACTCGGTACGTTGGCGTTTTGAGAAGCGAAATGAAGCAATTGAATAAAAAGTCCCTGTGCTACAGAGCTTAGCTCGATGTGAGTATTCTTGGGCTCATAAAATGTATAACTACACAAATATGTAATTGAGGTTAGTTGCCAACTGTATTGGAGCATATATTTTGTTCGATAAACAGCCTGGGTTATTATAACAGAGAAAAATGTAGCATGTTATATATTTTAAGATCGGTTATGCTGTGAGAAAGGAGCGGATATTCCAGCACACAAGAATAGATCCTTTAAAGTTATTAGCTAAACACAGGCGAAAAATGATTTATACTTTATTATACTTGTGGCAACAGATATATTCTTTTTCAAAAGTGTATTAAATTTTGATTAAATACATTTGGGCCCCTATCAATGGAATCCGCTAAGGGATTGCTTGGACCATTTTTAACATTTTTTCGTTTATAAATTTACACATTCACAAAAACGGTACTAGCTTGCCTTAAAATTAATTCCTAATTTTTACGCATTGAGAAGATACATTACTGCCAATATAGAAGTGTTACATATATGCAGAGCAGAGATAATTTAATGCTGGAGAAAATAATACAAGCTGCAAAGCTAGACCGCGTGCAACCGTTGGCGTATGCTGACGATATTGATATCATTGGTCTCAACAACCGCGCCGTAACTTCTGCTTACTCCAAATTAGAAAAAGAAGCGGAGAAAACGGGATTGGTGGTGAACGAGGGCAAAACGAAGTACCTTCTGCCATCATGCAAAGTCAGCGCATTCGCGCCTTGGCAATCACGCCACTGTTGGCAGCAATAATTTCGAAATAGTAAAGGACTTCGTTTACCTGGGAACCAGCATTAACACCAACAATAATGTTAGCCTAGAAATCCGACGAAGAATTACTCTTGCAAACAAATGCTACTTCGGACTGAGTAGGCAATTGAAAAGTAAAGTCCTCTCTCGACGAACGAAAATAACACTCTATAAGTTACTCATCGCACCCGTCCTGGTATATGGTGCAGAAGTGTGGAGACTAACATCTGATGAGGCGGTTCTGGGAGTATTCGAGAGAAATGTTCTTTGAAAGATTTGTGGACCTCTACGCGTTGGCGACGGCGAGTACCGAATAAGATTTAATGATGAGCTGTATGAACTTTACGCAGACGCCGACATAGTTCAGCGAATTAAAACACAGCGGCTTCGCTGGCTAGGCCACGTAGTGCGAATGAGCGAAGATGCTCCAGCCCAGAAGGTATTCTTATCGGCACCCGCCGGTGGAAGCAGAGGAAAAGGGAGACCACCACTCCGATGGAAGGACCAAGTGGAGACCGATTTGCGATCCCGCGGTGTTTCCAATTGGCGTCAGTTGGCGCAACGAAGAAACGACTGGCGAGCCATGTTGGACGGTCAAAATCGCCCAGGCGGTTAGATGATGAAAAGATTCAAACAATTCAGTGTGCATTCCGTCGGCATTCTTTTCAAAATTTGGATTTTTTGCTTACATAAAATAACATGCATTCCTGAACGGCTTAAAAAATTTTAAGCCAAACCAAAAGTGTGTGTGTTATTGAATGCTCGAGTTTAATTCAGTACAGAATGGGAATGACGAGGTATTCCCAATCTCATGTGATTGTAAAATTGAAAAGAATGCACACTCTTACCATTCACTACTAATACTCTTTTTCACCGTAGATATTTTTTGAATTTATTAGCTGTTAAAAAGATTGTTTTCCTTAAAAGTTAATAAATCAACGAGTACAAAATTTAATTTTTTGGGTGATTTACAGACACAAAGTGAAAAATAATTTGTTTAGCTTATATATATAATTTTTCTGTGATTAAATACCTCCTGAACGGGTTGACTGATTTTGTTTAAATTTGTTGTGCATATCAGGTTTTGTTTACAATTTGATTTTCAAAATCCGGACAAAAGGCACTGATTTCATCACTTTATCATCTCTAATTTTGGTAGAAATTATTCTAAAAGTCACTATATACGAGTACTATAATGAAGGGGGTAAGCTATGTCAACGGAGAGATACAAGAAGAAGAAAAATCAAAGTTGGATGAAGGGGAATTGAAATTGAAAGAAAACGGGGTAGATACAAACAATTGTAAGGAAAGAACAACGTCGGTACGGTAGTCTCATACAAAGTCCAAATAACTTAAATTTATTTCATCAAATCCTGACATTCCATTAAAACACTGCTTCAAGCCTGTCATGTGACACAAATTTAATTAAAATCTCAAGTGTGGGCAAACATATGAAATATATAAAAACCTTACATAAAATCAATAAATAAAAAGTCAAAAACATGCTATCGCAAATTTTTTTGCTCAATTTTTCACTTCTAACTATTCTGCTGTCACCAATTCAAACTTTCAAAACTATCCCTATAAGCTACACGGGACAAATTCAATTAATTCACCAATTATATGCGCCAAAGATGTTCTAATTTACCTTAAAACCTTAAAAGAATCTTTTAAATATGGTCCTGATAGGATTCCTACATGTTTCTTGAAAAAGTGTGCGAACCATATTTACCAACCCCTTACCAATTTGTTCAATCTATCACTAAAGTGTGGTGTTTTTCCAACTGCGTGGAAAGAATCGTTTCTTCTACCGCTGCATAAAAGCGGGAGTAGGTCTTCTATAGAGAACTATCGTGGCATCGCACAGCTTTCTGCCATCCCAAAATTGTTTGAAGCTATTGTTACAAATCAACTTACGGGTCCGATCTCTACTTTGATAGCTGACTGCCAACACGGGTTCAGTAAGGGAAAGTCCACAGTTACGAATTTACTTGAGTTTACCAGTCATGTCTCAAATGGCTTTAGAAAAAATCTGCAAACCGACGTTATTTATACGGATTTCAGCAAAGCTTTTGACAAAGTGTGTCACTTATTACTTATTCATAAACTCGATCAGTTGGGCTTCCAGCCGGGTCTCAATCGCTGGATCTCTTCTTACCTTAGTGACAGGACACAAAGAGTAATGTTTAAAAATTTAGTATCCGATGTCATTTATGTCTCTTCGGGGGTTCCTCAAGGAAGCCATCTTGGCCCGATTCTGTTCTTGTTGTTTATAAATGATATTTCTACAATAATAAAATCTTCAAAAATGTTAATGTATGCCGACGACGTTAAGCTTTTCATGTCATTCGCGTCTTTTGAAGATAGAAATGAGCTACAATCAGATCTAGATACACTTGTTACTTGGTGCGATTTAAATTATATGCCACTTAACTTTAAAAAATGTAAACACATGGGTTTTTCGCGTGGAATTTCTCAGCCGGCTTCCTATACAATTAAAAATTATAGTCTTGAGCAAGTGTATGATTTTGTTGACCTGGGGGTTACTATGGACTATAAACTCAGTTTCAACCGCCATATTAATACAACAGTCAATAAGGCTAGAGGTGTCCTAGCATTCGTTAAACGATGGTCTAAAGGATTTAGCGACCCTTATGTAAGTAAAGCCCTCTTCACTACATTAGTCAGACCGATACTTGAATATGGTTCTATAATTTGGAACCCGCGTTACCAGGTTCATGTAGATCGCCTTGAATCAGTTCAAAAACAATTTTTACTATTTGCCTTAAGAGATTTTCATTGAGATCCCTTATACAATCTGCCACCCTATACGAATCGTTTAAAACTCATTAAACTGCACACACTTTCTAGTCGGAGGGAAATGCTTGGAATTATTTTTATGATTAAATTGCTAAATGGTTCACTATCCAGCCCATTTCTTCTAAGTGAAGTGAACTTCAATGTACCGTCTCGTCCTTCAAGGCATTTTAAACCTCTAGTCTTAAAACAGTGCCGAACCAATTTTCAGTTAAATGAGCCTTTTCGCTGTTTGTGTCAAGATTATAACTCTCTTTCTGGTAGATTTGATATTTCAGACTCGCTTTTCAGCATAAAAAAATCAATCCTTTCTGTCCTAAATTCATAGCTACTAATTGTTTTTTATTCTTTGACTTCTATATTAACTTCTAACAATAATTTTATTCTGTTAACTAGTTATTTCTTAATGTATAATCTATCCTATATCTACTTTACTTAGCCGATGAGGTTTTCTCTGTAGCTGAGCAGTTTTAGATCTCGCGATTAACAAACCAAAGCCTTTCAACGACTCGGCACGAACGAATAATCCGCGCGTTATGCGGATGCGCCCCTCGCGCCGGTCGGGCGGGATATGGTGGGTAATCCGTTGGGAATTATTATTATTATTATTATTAAAGTATTAATTTTTATTAACAGCAGCTTTTCGAAGTTGTAGTCATATAGAGATCCCCGCCGAGGGGCATTTAAAACAGTGGCTGCAGAAAACATTCTTTCCACAGATGCTAATGCGGGTAAAGGGGTATTGAATTTTAAATAGCACTCTTTTAATCGCGGATACTTATGAATCATTTCGATATTCGTATTTGGATCTGCAATATATTTGCAGTAGTCGTTTTCACCTCTATTGATTGCCAAACTTTCTGATGTAGCGGTTTCATCTTAGGTTATGGGAGAAAAAGAAAAATAGAATGGGCGTTGGGGGAAAAGTAAAAGGAATAAAGAGGAAGCGTCAAAAGGTGAGGGACAGGGTAACGTCTGCCGGGTCTGATAGTATATGAAGATATGTATATGAGTACGTTTTTAACACATACCTATTTAATGATACAATGGCAATACTTTTTTAGAAAACTGACAATTTTCAAAGCAGAGATGTTGGAATATTTGACATTTGCATATTTTACTATTACATTATTATGATATTTTCAAAAAGTTAACTTTGTTTCAGTCAGAGCTGGGCGATAAGGATTACGATTACAAGACGATTACGATTACAGTAAACGTAATTTCAAAAAACAAAATTACGATTACTGTAATCATTAATCCATCGAATAGCGATTACGATTACGTAATCGTAATTCTAGGAAACATAAATTACGAATACCGTAATCGGAATCGCACTTTCAACAATTAAGGATTTCATATGTTTTAAATTACAATTACTGTATTCGTTGCTTAGGATTTTTTAATAAAATACTTGTAAAAGTAACGATTATTCCTTTTCAGATCAGATTTTAGTGAACCTTTATTTAAATAAATAATTAAGTAAACATTAAGTAAATAACTGAAACTAAGAAATTAATATTGTCACATTTTTGCGCAAATAACATCGACAAATTTTAGAAATTCAAAGTTATATTGTATAGCCTTATTCTAAATTGGCCTTAAGCAAGACTAATTTTTCAAAAGAAAATTCATAAAGGGCATGGTATAAGCGTATATGAACCAATATTGCAATAACGCCTGATTGACTCGATAATCACCGTTATACAGGGTGGCGCAAAAGTAATCCTCCTATCAGAAAATGCTATAAATTTTGCGATTGGCCCCTAAAGTCAATTCTGTTTTGACATTTGTGTAGTAAACACATGCGAAATACACGTTAATAAACAATGTTACGCTACACTGCTCCAGAACGCGGAATATTGCTGACTATTTATTTGACCAATAATCGGTCGGGGCCAAACGGTATGAATGGTGAGCGCTACAGAGCAATGATCAACGAGTTCTTTTTGCCGCAACTTGATGAATTGGGATTAGAAAACATGTGGTTCCAACAAGACGGTGCAACAGCACACACTGCACGTGCCACAACCGATATGCTGAACATCGGAACCTTACTTTTGCGCCACCTTGTACTTCTGTCAAAAATTTACTAAAAAACCTTGTTTGTATGTGAGCTGAGCTCTACCCTGTAAAAAACGTTGGAGCATCAGAGTACTCCAACACTTATCCTCATTCATATAAAAAAGGTGGTCCAATTTACATAGCGATGTCCGGTGATTGGATCACCTAATCCTATTCGGAGTACCATTTACTTTGTTTCTGAATAGTCTATAGAGCACCTACGCTGGAGTACTTTGAAAATGCTGCCAAAAGATTACTCTATAGAGTACTCTAGACGAAAGCGAGAAGGGAGTATGTGTTCTTTTGAGGACCACCTACTCCCGCTCTCGCTTTGCTGTTGAATACTCTGTAGAGTAAGCCCATGGGAGTATTTTGAGAGTACTCTCACGTAGGTGGTCTATAGAGTATTCAAAAGCAAAGAAACGGAGTACTCCGAGATGGATTAGGTGATCCAATCACCGGACATTGCCATGTAAATTGGACCACCTTTTTTATATGAATGAGGATATGTGTTGGAGTACTCTGATACTCCTTTAGGAGTATTCTATGGAGTATGAAACGGAGTATTTCCGTTTTTTGCAGGGTAAGTTCTTCAGATAGGATGTAAGTATAGGGTGTTTTTTTTACAGGTTTGTTTTTCGAATAGAGATAAAACTGGCATTTTGTGGTCAAATCTGGCAACTCTAATGTCATTTATGTTCAGTTTGGTTTGCCATTTCATCATGAACAGGTTGACAAAAGAACAACGCTTGCAAATCGTGCAAATTTATTTCGAAAATAATGGTTCAGTTCGCGAAGTTTACCGTGAGCTCCGTCCATTTTATGGTCGACATAATCGTCCATCAGAGCAATTAATTCGGTTAACCATGGATCGTTTTCGCACTACGTTTACTCTATGTGATAATACGCATCCGCAGAGACGTCGAACAGTGCGCACCGAAGAAACAATTGCCGCTGTAGAGCAAAGTGTTGAAGAGGACCCGAATGAATCGATTCGCCACCGTGCACAGCAATTGGAGCTTTGTCCATCAACTTTATGGAAGATTTTGCGCAAAGATCTTGGCTTGCGACCTTACAAGATCCAGCTTGTGCAAGAATTAAAGCCGCGAGACCATGCAATGCGTCGTGATTTTGGTGTATGGGCCGAAAATGAGATTGATTTCGATGCTGATTTTCATCGCAAAATTTTGTTCAGTGATGAGGCTCATTTTTGGTTGAATGGCTACGTCACCAAGCAAAATTGCCGCATTTGGAGTGAAGAGAATCCACATGAGACCCTTGAAACGCCATTACATCCACAAAAACTGACTGATTGGTGTGCTCTATGGGCTGGTGGAGTCATTGGGCCATACTTCTTCCGCAATAATGCTGGAGAGGCAGCTACCGTTAATGGAGACCGGTATAGAGCCATGATAACCGACTATTTTGTTCCCGAATTGGATGGCATGAATGTGGATGAGTTGTGGTTCCAACAAGACGGCGCTACATGCCACACAGCGCACGTCACAATCGATTTATTGAAGGAAACATTCGATGAGCGCATAATTTCGCGGAATGGACCTGTCAATTGGCCACCAAGGTCGTGTGATTTGACACCATTGGATTATTTTCTTTGGGGATATGTGAAGTCGCTCGTCTACACCAACAAACCAGACACGTTAGGGGAATTGGAAGCCAACATTCGTGGCGTTATTGCCGACATACGGCCCCATATGCTCGAAAAAGTGGTTGAAAATTGGACCTGTAGAATTGGCTTTATTCGAGCCAGCCGCGGCGGCCACATGCCCGAAATCATATTTAAACATTAATGGCATAAAATTATCCTTCCAATAAAGCCAAATTGATGGACCTTGAAACGATTTTCTTGTGTTTTATTTCAATTCAAAGTTCCATACCCCTAAAAAAACACCCTTTAGAAGCTGTATCATCCCAACAAAATAGTTTGCTTTACTACTTAAATTTGTTTCTTGCGTTACTTTTTTTACCGCTACCTCTACCAAATAACAAAACTGTTTGTGTCATTATTCCCCTGCATCTATATAGTATACATTTATGTGTACATACATACATCTGTATGAATAGTAAAATGCATTCGCGTAAATACTTCGGAAATAAAGGTAGTAAAAAGTACTACTATCTTCCTGTGCAACATTTGCGGAAAATATAGCTCGAACGTGTAGTCTAGCTTAATAATTTTAACAATGACTAATGACAAATATTTCTTCTTCACTTTGTTATTGTTATTATTGTTTGTTAATAATTTGCACAAAGTTCAGAAGCATTCACGAAATACCCACATATGTAATAACATGTGCCGCATGCATTAGAGTGGGCCTTACTAAAAATAAAAAATTGGATAGTGAATCTTTTTCTGAAGCTTATGACGTTTTTGGCTTAATAATTTTATTTTGTGTCCCTAAATCTTCGGTTGGTGATTTCGCTGTTAATACAACAATAACAAAATTCGTGTCACTGTAATGCTTATGTATGTACACACAAATTTCGCAAATGGAAACGGTGAGACGCAACATAAATCGATGTCGTCTATTAAGGTCGGAGCATCTTCTACGTCGCTACATAGCAGGACCAAAGCAGAAAATATATAATAACCATTTAATGGAGTAGGTTAGCGGCATAGAATATACCCTCGGTAGGTATGACTGTCGTAAAAGGCGGCTAAAATCCCTTCTTCGGCAGTTGGAATACTTCAGAAGGTGGTAACACCGGATTCTATCTGGCAAAGGGCTGCCCATATGCATAACAATCCCCAAAACTTCGGGAAGTGTTTTTCTGTTTCTACAGCAGTAACGGCCTTGACGACTACGCATCGTTAAATTCATTAGCTCGTTATGCAAAAATTTAGTATGTCTTGTAAGTGTTGCACTTAACAACGCCGAACATAGTTCGACTCCCAGGAAAGTAAATGCCGACCATTGATGTACGTACATGTATATATGGCAACAACTGAAGCGCCCATAGCGTTGTGGCCGCATCGCTGATAAATATAATTAAAATGCTGATAATTGACGCGGGTGACGCCGAGGCCGCCGCTGTATTCACGAATGTGAGCCATTGCTTGAATGTAGATTTATTTGGTACAAGCTTAAAATGTTATACTACCTATCTACATACATATATCAATGTGAAAAAGTTTGTATTTTTCCACATATAAAAATTTAAGACTCATTTACATTCGATTTCCTCGATGTTTTAGTGCTCAAGTAGCACCGACAGATGACTTTAAGCTGACTAATTTTGCATTTGGACATTGGAACATAGGATTTTATGAGAACAAGACCGGGGCCTCACTCTGTAGTTCTATTCGAAACCAAATTTGCTGGCTTTCGAGTGATTCGTACTCTGTAAGAAATTTTCGAGTAGAACGCATTTGTTGTTCGAGTTCCATTCTGTTCCCTTCGGATTTGATTTATCCCCCTTTCGATTGTAGAAAATTTGGCACTCACTATTTCGAAAGGATATACCAATATGGTCGAAAGTTAGAAAATCCTATTCGACAACAATTTAGTAAACGGAAATCCACAAAAACGTATATTCTTATGATTATAATAGAACAATTAGTATTTTTTTTCATCAAGAAATCATTTTTATAGCAGAAAGTGTTAAGCAAGAAAGTGTTGGCAGAAAATAATTGAAGAATTCTAGGTTAAAATGAAAAAATTCAAGAGAAAAAAAATATTATAGATTAGAAATATTTATATATTTAAAAAAATTAAATTTCATTTAATAAAAATAAAATAAAACAAGTAAGGAAAGGGCTGTCTTCGACTGTGCCGAAGACTTTATACCTTTCATGAATACGCATCACGGTTTTAAGTGTCCGATCCTTACTCACAATTAGTAAAAACTCTGCAAAACTGATAATTTAAAGATACATAGCCGAAACCCCATTTATCGGAACAATCAGACAGCCCTGATCATTTCGGTATACTTATTTGTGGGTCTATCTCTTCTTCTTCTCATACTTACAAAACATCGGACCAAAGTTATGATACCATTTCATGTTCATGAAAGGTATAAAAATTAAAATTACTTGTGCAAGCACATACGTTCGAACCTGCGACCACACGTGTGGTAGTCGAGATTCTTATCACCTGAGCTACCCCGACATGTAAAACTGCGCTTCCTAATACTGCACTTTAGATTTATGAAAAGTATTTTCGTATTTTGCTTTGCGCTTGAAATTTGTGAAACAGTGATGCCTACTATTGTGGAATATTTTCTAAAGTAAATTCTAACGAACTACAGAGTGCCTATGGGTATTAGAATCGCTTTCTGCTTTCGAGTAGAACAGCCTTTCGAATAGAACTACAGAGTAAAGACTCTGATGATTGAATAAAACACGATGGATGTGGGGTAACTGCACTAGCTTCCGGACAGCGCTAGTGTCCGGACACGATGTCAATGTTTTTGGATTAATAGACAAATAACTAACAAATTGTCTCAAATAACAACACAAATGGAAATATACATGTTTTCTGATTGTACGTGGAAAGTTTAAGTTGAATCAAAAGCATAGTTTAAAAGTTACACGTAATTTTAGTGTTAGAAGGCTGAGCATTGCAGGTTTTGTAAAAAAAAAAAAATAATGGGAGCACTTAAGGGCCTGAACAAGTATTTATTACCATATTACGAAAAAAGTTAATATTTGTTTAAAATATAATAAACTTTTATTTTATAAATAACAAAGAAATTTACTTAAATTTTCAGCCTAAATTATTACTGTCCGGATACCAGTACCAAAACAAAAATTTCCGGGCAGGCCGTCCGGATACTAAGAAGAAGGCGAAAATTACGAATTACCATTTTAATACTCCTAAATGATAGTTTATTATATTATATATGTATTACAAATATAAAAACATATTTTTCTCCTATGTTTTCAGTCTTCGGACAGGTTTTTTCAAGTACAAATATTGCTGTCCGGATAATGAGTAAATAAGTTTCAATGTCCGGACAGTAAGCATTTTGTACAAACTTTGTTGTTTTTATCGATATTATGATTTAAAGAATGAATGCAGACATCTTACCTCAGCCCTTCGAGGTTATAAGGTCAAGCCAAACAAGCATCAGACAAGCGGCAGCTTAGGATAGCTGTGGAACTCCTAAAAGTCGAGCCATAATCTAAAGCGACAGGATCACACAATATGTTGAAGCATTACTTGTACAACCTATAAAAACATAATATTGCAGTCTTGCCGTTTTACGGACAAGAGCTAGGTTGCTAACCCATACGATTTGCACACGGTCTCGAAAACTTTGCCATCCCATGTTAATTTTAAGCCGTTTTTGCTTGGTAGATCGTTTACAGCTCTTGACTGCTTTTCAATACTCTCAATCTGATGGGGATTTCTATGGTATACTTTTCGAAAGACTTCCCCTTCTAGGTGAAGATATCTTCCCTTTCGCTTCCATCTATGCCCATATGACCCATAACCAAGTATAGATGTACGTTTCCTCCTTGTAAATTTTTCCTAGCGCCTGTTCCACTTCCAGACACTTTTAGTTGTTGTAATTGACCTCCTTGTAGGATTTTTTTAACTTCGGATAAGCAGCACAGTATAAATCAGATTTGGAGCAATCGGTGCATATGGTACCAACCGAACCTTACGCCAACCCTTCACATCTATCACATCTATTGTAGCTTCAACACCCATTTCGAAGTGCGGCCGGGACCATACAGTCTGTCGGCCCCGTTTTTGATGGCGCTCGTACAGGCTACTGCCACGAGGCATTGGCCTAGTTTCAGTTGTCAACAATATGCTTTTGCCCACTAAGTCTACGGGTGCGATGTTCAGAATGGCATTTAATAATTTTGTCGGGGGGCATTCATATAGCTAATTGTTGGAAAAACTTTACCAATTATGACAAACAAAACATCAACTGCGTACGCCGTAAGTTTGGCTGATCCCCCGAACCACCGATCGAAAAGTTGGTTTATGACCAGGGTCCAAATCAGTGAGATGTCCATCCAGAGAGATGTGAGTATGATTAAGACGTATTTTTTGTATTCAAAGTCCTTCATGTTTCAGAAATACTTTACAAAAATATAGTATATATACAAATTTCATACAAATTTCGAAAGTCCGGAAACTAAATTTTACTGTCCGCAAAGCAAATCGAACTTTTTTGAGTTTTTACTTTAATAATATTAACCACATTATATTTTTAAATTATACAGACGTCATATTATTGAGCAATATTTATGCTATTATAAACAGTATATCTTTTCGCGGTAGCGTTTATAGTGGATAATGAGTCGAAGTCAGAGTTGAGGAATACGTTAGGTGTCCGGAAACTGGTGCGTTTACCCTATATATTTTTTTTATTTTTTTCCGTCGATATTTTAACTTCAATCTGAAGTTATTCTCAGGAGCTCGTGAATATGCCACAAGATAAATTAAGGATTTGGAAAAAATGGCGTGGTTAAAAACTCCCAGGAAAGCTGAATATTACGTCACACTTAGGTAGCTGCAACTCAAATACTAATTCACATATCATATCAGCAAACGCTTTATTGATACAAATGTAACAATTCCAGTTGACAGTTCTTATCTATTTCTATTCCAAACTAATCCTTATGTTATAAATACTACTTATTTTGTGTATGTATGTATGTACAAACATACATATGTAGATATGTACTTACCAATTTTAGGGCAGACAATTGACGTATTTACTCTTTCTGTTTTCCAATTTAGTACATACAGCTATAGTCAAAGCTATAGCGTACGCGGTGAAAACGAAAAAGGAGACCAGTGGTGAAATTCACTAACTTATAACGATGCGATTTTTCGAGATTTTAATTAACGATTTTGTATCCTGCATTATCGACTATGCTATTCACTAACTTAGCTATAACGATTCGGGGTTAAGATTCCTCATCCCGCTATAAAACGTACACAAAATACTCAAATGCCATTTTTATACCTTTCATGAACATGAAATGGTATATTAACTTTGGTCCGATGTTTGTAACGTTTAGAAATATAAGAGATAGACCCACCATTAAGTATACCAAATTGATCAGGACGATGAACTGAGTTGATACAGCCATGTCCGTCTGTCCGTCCGTCTGTTTGAACGCAAACTAGTCCCTCAATTTTTGAGATATCTCGATGAAATTTGGCACACGGATGTATTTTTGTATTATATTAGACATATATCTCCCATACAACCGATCGTTCAAACAAGAGGATTATGACCATTTCTCCCTCATTTTTAAAGATTAAAACTTAAAACTTGGTGAGATATTTTCTTATGGATAGCAAAAGATTTCGTAAAAAAATCACCAAGATCGGAGCTATATATAGTCTATATCCCATGTTTCTTGAAAAAGTGTGCGAACCATATTTACCAACCCCTTACCAATTTGTTCAATCTATCACTAAAGTGTGGTGTTTTTCCAACTGCCTGGAAAGAATCGTTTCTTCTACCGCTGCATAAAAGCGGGAGTAGGTCTTCTATAGAGAACTATCGTGGCATCGCACAGCTTTCTGCCATCCCAAAATTGTTTGAAGCTATTGTTACAAATCAACTTACGGGTCCGATCTCTACTTTGATAGCTGACTGCCAACACGGGTTCAGTAAGGGAAAGTCCACAGTTACGAATTTACTTGAGTTTACCAGTCATGTCTCAAATGGCTTTAGAAAAAATCTGCAAACCGACGTTATTTATACGGATTTCAGCAAAGCTTTTGACAAAGTGTGTCACTCATTACTTATTCATAAACTCGATCAGTTGGGCTTCCAGCCGGGTCTCAATCGCTGGATCTCTTCTTACCTTAGTGACAGGACACAAAGAGTAATGTTTAAAAATTTAGTATCCGATGTCATTTATGTCTCTTCGGGGGTTTCCCAAGGAAGCCATCTTGGCCCGATTCTGTTCTTGTTGTTTATAAATGATATTTCTACAATAATAAAATCTTCAAAAATGTTAATGTATGCCGACGACGTAAAGCTTTTCATGTCACTCGCGTCTTTTGAAGATAGAAATAAGCTACAATCAGATCTAGATACTCGTACACTTGTTACTTGGTGCGATTTAAATTATATGCCACTTAACCTTAAAAAATGTTAACACATGGGTTTTTCGCGTGGAATTTCTCAGCCGGCTTCCTATACAATTAAAAATTATAGTCTTGAGCAAGTGTATGATTTTGTTGACCTGGGGGTTGCTATGGACTATAAACTCAGTTTCAACCGCCATATTAATACAACAGTCAATAAGGCTAGAGGTGTCCTAGCATTCGTTAAACGATGGTCTAAAGAATTTAGCGACCCTTATGTAACTAAAGCCCTCTTCACTACATTAGTCAGACCGATACTTGAATATGGTTCTATAATTTGGAACCCGCGTTACCAGGTTCATGTAGATCGCCTTGAATCAGTTCAAAAACAATTTTTACTATTTGCCTTAAGAGATTTTCATTGGGATCCCTTATACAATCTGCCACCCTATACGAATCGTTTAAAACTCATTAATCTGCACACACTTTCTAGTCGGAGGGAAATGCTTGGAATTATTTTTATGATTAAATTGCTAAATGGTTTACTATCCAGCCCATTTCTTCTAAGTGAAGTGAACTTCAATGTACCGTCTCGTCCTTCAAGGCATTTTAAACCTCTAGTCTTAAAACAGTGCCGAACCAATTTTCAGTTAAATGAGCCTTTTCGCTGTTTGTGTCAAGATTATAACTCTCTTTCTGGTAGATTTGATATTTCAGACTCGCTTTTCAGCATAAAAAAATCAATTCTTTCTATCCTAAATTCATAGCTACTAATTGTTTCTTATTCTTTGACTTCTATATTAACTTCTAACAATAGTTTTATTCTGTTAACTAGTTATTTCTTAATGTATAATCTATCCTATATCTACTTTACTTAGCTGATGAGGTTTTCTCTGTAGCTGAGCAGTTTTAGATCTCGACGATTAACAAACCAAAGCCTTTCAACGACTCGGCACGAACGAATAATCCGCGCGTTATGCGGATGCGCCCCTCGCGCCGGTCGGGCGGGATATGGTGGGTAATCCGTTGGGAATTATTATTATTATTATTATTAAACCGATCTTTCAGATAAGAGGATTATGGCCATTTATCCCTCATTTGGAAGATTAAAACTTGAAACTTGGTGAGATATTTTCTTATGGACAGTAAAAGATTTCGTAAAAAAGTCAGCAAGATCGGAGCTATATATAGTATATATCCCATACAACCAATCGTTCAGATAAAGAGGATTATGGCCATTTATCCCTCATTTTGAAATATTAAAACTTGAAACTTGGTGAGATATTTGATTATAGATGGTAAAAGAAAATTAAATGCATTGCTTGACAAAGTTTTAGAGAACTTTAAACAATGCGTATTTAAGTTTGCACGTATTCATGAAAGGTATAAAGCCTTCGGCACAGCCGAAGAAAGTGCCGCCCTTACTTGTTTTGATAATAATATTGATATAATAGTAATATTATTTTAATTTTCGCTAAAAACTTGAAATTATGTGTTATTTATTTAACGACACAGCTGATCGTGAATAAACGAATATCGATAAAAAATAGTTAGTGAATACCGATATCGTTACGACAAAATGTCGATTGCGAATGTCGTTATAGAAGTTAGTGAATTCCACTACAGATATTGGATAGCTTGTTCTACAAAGTAATAATAAATCATATTTGTTACAGGCCGAATAGATTGCCCTGAATTCTTGATCTACAAAAATTTTACCAAACGAAGACGAATCTCTGGCCATAGCTGTACTTAGTGTGTACCTACTTATTTATACGTTTTAAACACTTGTTATCGACGTTTTTATCAGTTATATGTATTAAAGATATTGAGGGTTGATTAAAAACACTTTTTGTATTGAATTCTCAGAAAAGGAGTTAATGAGATTGTAAAGTTCAATTGATATTGGAAACATATAAGTTGTTAATTATAGAGTATGGCGGCCGCACTGGAATAGTGGGTAGTGCGCTTGCATTACGATCAGGATATCGAATCGAAATGGAACATCAAATTTTCTTCTATTTCTCTAGCCTTAGATGCTAAGCTTGAATGTGAATGTACAAATAAGACTTTTACCCTTGCACTACATCAAATGAAATATGAAATAAAATGAATTTGTACAAAACGTAATGAGCGAAAGTCATCCATGCAAAGTGCTAACCAACATTGAGGCTGAATAATTCACACCCAACCAACAAAAGTATCAGCAATGAAAACAAACAATAACAAAATACTACTGCACTGCGTATGTATGTATGTAGATTGCAGTCAGCAGCAATAGAACCAACATTGAAAACCTGACTAAAATACTTGAGCGACTAAAAAGCAGCAGCAAAATGAACTGCTTCAAAGCAAGCTCGGTCAATGTCAATTACTGATGCACAAACTCGGGGAACCACGTCCGGAGAACATGACCCTTTTAAGAATCGATGGAGGACCAACTGGTAAAGGATCGTCAGGTTGATGAGCAACAAGTTAGGTAGGCAACCTTTGCAGGAACTTTCGCCAGTGGGGGATGTTGATGCCAACAGTGGTAAGCTGGAAAAAGACATGGGGTCTGCTCTACGGGTAGTTTGTCCAACTAGTTTAATCAAGAAGGAGTATCCTACCTGGTGGACTTGTGATCTTTTCGAACTCAGAAAGTAGTTTAGGAGATTATTGAACCTGAGCCGTTCCACTGGCAACTGGCTGCCACACAAGAATTGCCTCAGGTGTTAAAAGAAGGGATTCGGAATGCAAAAGAAGGATCCTGGAAGCGCTTTTGCTTGTCTATCGAATCAACAAAAGAGTGTTCGAGAATTGGCAAGATTCTCTCAAAAGAAAAATCTTGCCCGTAGTTTGTCCGGAAATACGGGAATTTTCCCAGCCATGCTACAAAATACCAGTTTACTGGTAATACCCTGGCTGGAATTTATTTTCAGGACATGTATTTTCAGGATTTCGAAGACGCTATAGTAAATTG
This sequence comes from Merzomyia westermanni, assembly GCA_949987695.1. Lineage (NCBI taxonomy): Eukaryota > Metazoa > Arthropoda > Insecta > Diptera > Tephritidae > Merzomyia > Merzomyia westermanni. Next base: position 2,273,997 of record OX465288.1, read on the forward strand.
GATAGGAATGGCACCGGGGTCAAGACTGATTAGCGCCAAGCTGGGACCCACTGAGGTCACAGCAAACCCGCGGAGAGAAACTCCTCAGGGTGGTGCTCTGTCTCCACTGCTCTGGCTTTGTGTTATAGACAGCATACTTCGTCAAATCAATAGGAATAGAGTTAAGGTGGTCTTAGCCTATGGGGCAATTGTGTAGTGGGAGGTAGTCGAGGTGAACTACATTAGCAAAATGTTAGGCAAAGTTCAGCGGGCTGCTGTGGCGCGATCACCGGGGCGATTAAATCATGCCCCACAGAGGCTCTGAATGTGATATGCAACATGTTACCGATCGATCTCTTTAATTAGGAAACAGCATCTAGAGGTGCACTTAGGCTTCGAGAGTTGGAGCTCTGGAAAGAGCGCACATACGGCCACAGGCGCATTCTTCTGAATATTAACGACTCCTATGTCAAAATCAAAACGGACTACATCTGTCACAGGACAACTTTTAACACAAACTTTAAGGTTATATTAACTTCCAGAAAGGAATGGAAAGATGAGGAATTCACTCAGAAATTTGATATTTCACGACGGATCCAAAATGGCCTGTGGAGTAGGAGCGGGCATTTTTGCAGCACCCCCGGGCTTGTCCTTATCTATGCATCTCCCAGACTCAGCTAGTGTATTTCCATCAGAAATTCACGCTAACCAAGAGGCATGCAGGGCATTACTGTGTGCGGACATCGCCGGTAAACGGACGGCAATTTTCTCTAACAGACACACGGCTTTTCGGATTCTCAGGTCAGAGTCCCACCACGCCAGCTTTCTGTTATAGTTTTTATTGGTTAGTTCACGAGATGTGGTATTAAAACGGCGCATTAGCGGTAATTGGAATCATATGAGACTTGCCACTCCAACCAACCAACCAGGCAGAGGCACAGTATATATGAATATTACAAAATCCTCAAAACAAGTACAGAAAAACGGAAGAACGGTTCTAGAATATTTAATCTCTTAAGACCTGAGCATGAATTAAATGCGATTTTAAACTTTTTCATGGTTTTTTGTACTTGAAGAAGCCATTTTTTACAAAAAGTAAAATTTTTTTATATTTTTATTTTTTTGTACATAAATAAAAAAACCCACTTTCTTCACCTCGTGATCTGTACTAAGCTTAGTTATCTGTGTATACTCGTATAAAGTATTTTTAGTACTAAAACTTGCACAAGATGGCATTATTAGTTCAAAATTTCAATAAAATCAAAGTGCACATATGTGTACCCGGGGTCTTAAGAGCTTAAAAGACACGAAAAATAGTCTCAGAATAGAAGTATTCAAAAGACATCCCAAAGGCACCAAAAACAATTCGTCAACAAAAAAAGGCCCGGAAGATTTAGCTGCACATATATGTAGGCATTAACTTGCGTCTAGACAAAAACCGCTTTTGAAACCGCAACTGCAGATCTAGATATAGATTATGCACAAACCCGTTTCAAAAAGGTTTTAATCGATTTTCAGGGCTTCCAAAATCTTGTGTTTATGGCCAATGAAGATTTAGTTTTCATTTGTTTTATTGTAGTTTTTGTAGCAAGTAGCATGTGTACCCTAGCATTTACGAGTGCAAGTATATATTTGAATGTATGTGTTTATATCAAATACATTCACCTACAAATATGTAAATGTATGATTTATTGTATGACTCACACATTTTCATTATTCGAAAATTTATGGCTGGGGAACGGGGTTGAAATGACACATAAATTTTTTGTTTTGTTTTCGAAATTTGATAGGATTTGAAATGAAACTACCCCCATTAATGTGCAGAGCTTCTAAGCGTGCCCAAAAAAATAAATATGAATCGGATACTTTAGCAGCAGTCATATCTAAACTAATAATTAGGTAAAAAGGTATTTACACACGTGACTTTTGAGAAACTCCAATAACTTCAATAACCATGTGACACTGTTATTTTAGAATTTAATTATCTTCAATCGTCGGCTAGCTAGGGTTTGGTTTATAATAACTAGAAACACTAATCTTGGTCAAAAAATTTTGGCGATAATTACAATAAACTGCAACGAGTCAATGAAGGGGTTGGTAAACGCAATAGATAGAATGCATGTACATGCATACGGGTACTTAGCTTCGGCAATACATTTGTCAACCACAACTGTTACACGTATCATTGCATGCGCTCCTTAAGGAGTTCCTAACCGCATTTCCAACGAAAAAGTATGAAAAGCTTCAAACGCTTAAATTATCTATCGATGGCGGCTAGGGGCTTAGAATATACCCGGTGAGGTATGCCTGGCGGAAGAGGCGACTAAAATCAACGACCCGAATAAGCGGGCAACCATTAATTCCCGCGGCAATCGGGCTAGTACCAGAAGGATTGCAAGGGACTGCTCATAGCCTTCGGGGATATTTCCGATATTACACCAATACGAAATAAACAAAAATAGTTTCAAAATCGCTCTACCCCAACATAATTCCAATAAATTTTCAGGTGAGATAGGACTTTTTCAGTTTACTAGAAGAAATTCTCAAATTACTGTTTCCTACGGTCTTCAACTAGATAAAGCCAAACCCTTGTATATAGACATGGGGCGATATAAAACATCATCACACAAATTCCAAGTGAAGGCGTTATTGCGCTGATACACTAAACTAGTACAAAACAGAGGTCCATAAAGCTAGCAGAGCAAAGTCAGCAGAACAAAAAACTAACTTATGGAAAATTAGGTGCTCAAAAGGTGCTAATTAAGTGCCCTAATCCCAGAAAAAGTGCTCTTCTATTTTTTCCAAAAAATGATGTTCTGCTAGCTTTAGGCTAAACCTAGCAGAGCAGTATACGTAAACAGTCAAAAGAGACGAATAGATCAAAAGTTCATGTGCAGAAATTTTGTGCTCAATGAAGTGCTCCAGAAAAACCCTACCCCCAAAAAATTGCTCCCTTTTTTTTTAAAAAAAAAAAATATTTTTAGAGCACCTTTTTATTTTGATAATGCTTTGAGATATTTTAAAGTTTTGGGTGACTCATTTCTAACAAAGCTCCTTTCTATAGAAAACAGTTTTCCATGATGTTTATGTTTTAAAATTAATTTATAAATAGCCATGCAAGGGGCAGGGTGCTTTCAAATTAATTGAAATCAACTTATTTTTTATTGTGTAGATTTGAAAAAATGAATCGACATATACCCAGCAAACACAGTCTCAAACGTTAGAGAAATATTGTAGTTTTACATTAGAATTCTAATGTAGTTCTCTAATCGAAAATCAGGCTAGAGAACTAGCTTTAGGCTAAACCTAGCAGAACATTAATTTTTTTTTTTTAAAAGGGGAGCTATTTTTTTGGGGTAGGGTTTTTCTGGAGCACTTTATTGAGCAGTAAATTTCTGCATAACAACTTTTGATGCATTCGTCTCTTTTGACTGTTTACGTATACTGCTCTGCTAGGCTTAGCCTAAAGGTAGTAGAACATCATTTTTTGGAAAAAATAGAAGAGCACTTTTTTTGGGATTAGGGCACTTAATTAGCACCTTTTGAGCACCTAATTTTCCATAAATTAGTTTTTTGTTCTGCTGACTTTGCTCTGCTAGCTTTATGGACCTACAAAACAGTTCTTTGCTTTGACCTAAAACTGCTTAGGCGTCATGAAATATTCCCAGAATCAAAATTCGAAGCTGAAAAATTAAATTTTAAACAATTAAAAGTAATTAACAAGATAGTTTGAATAATTTGGTGTTTTGTCCGTTAAAAGCTAGACTCCGACCTCGGATTATTTACCCTAGCATGGATATCCCATCCCACTGCTTTCGGCCAGTTACTGAACGGTGCCGAAAGAGCACTTAGCGCAATTGCGTTAACACATCAAGCTAATGCCGGCTAATGGGCGCCAATATCCTGCCTTACTCCTGCTAAACGTCGAATAAAAAATCTTTGAAGGAAGCTATATTGTTTACAATGCAATGGGCTTTTATACTGTCTGTGTGAGTCTGTATTCGAGAAAGCGTAAAAGCTCTTACTAGCGAGCAGACCTGTTAAATAATAAATAAAATAAATAATAAAATAATAAATCGTAATGATTACCGGATTTATTAATAATTTTCTTGAGAATACATTTAATAATTGATTACCGATTACTTTAAATTTTTAATGATTACTTTCCAATTAATTAAAAAAATTATTAAAAAATCATAATTTTTTACTATTAAAAAAATTTAAAAAAAAAGTTGTTTTGATTACTTTTGATTATTTTTTTTTATTTTTTCTAATCGTAATTTTCTTAAAAAACAATTAAAATAATTATTAGCAACTAGCAAAGCCGTCTAATTATTTGATTACTAATTACTAATTACGAAGTGAATAAAAAGAATTTGGAGTATGTTTTTACGATTATGCCTCAATCACTGTGGATTTTTTAAAGTTGGGCAGCAAAACGGAAAAGGTACGTTCACATATTTCGGTCAATTGGCTAACTTATTTTCAGTATATTTTATTAGTTAGCGAATATTTGGTTTGTTATGCTTATGTTCGTTTCATTAGATATTCTAAAATACGATATTTAAAAATATTCGATCACTTGACTAATTAAAACTCTAAGTTTTCAAAAGCAAACAAAAAGGTAAACTTTATAGGAAAATAGTATATTGTCTGAGTTTTCTAACAGAGATGAAATTGTGGTTTTTATAAAGTTGGGTGAGTGCGGTTCAATATATAATTAATCTGTCCCTCTCTTTGTTAATAGAAGAAAAGTGTTAGCAAATTCGTCTCAGACAGCAACAAACACTTTCTCAAAAAGTAAAAGTGGTCAAGTTGTTGTGTGTAGATACATTTTGAGAGATTTCAATGCTTAAAACAAACAACAACAGCAAGATAAACAATTACAAATTTCACAAGAATTAGCTTTCGTAAATATGCAGTGTTGGGAAATAAAATAAAAAGAGTACATTTACAAAGTCAAAAATGTCACAAATTATTTTATATCTATTGGCGTTGTTTACATTTTTAATAAGTAACGGACGAAGGTAAGTAGAAGGTAACAGTGAAATCTCAAAAGATGTGTACGTTGTCAAAACTACTGCAGTCTAAAAGGAATCATGTGGAAACTTAAGAGACGTTGGCCCACTGCTTTTTATCAATGTCTTTTCTTTAACTTTATTCGTACATTGAATGCTGGAACTTAAACTAATTATAGCAGATTGAGGAAGTGGTTAGGATGCAGCCATGATTTTTGCTTTTTCGCCGTAAGTATGGCTCATGCCCAGCAAACACAGTCTCAAACGTTAGAGAAATATTGAAGTTTTACATTAGAATTCTAATGCAGTTTTCTAATCGAAAATCAGGTTAGAGAACTAGGCTATATTATATTATATTATATTATTCGATTAGAGAGTGATTAGAAAACACGTTAGAAACCAACACGAATTTCACGTTAGAATTTGATTAGATAACTAACCGTTTTCTCGATATCGAGAACTAAGTCGCCTTTTTGTAGAGAATGCTATAATTATCGACACTTTCTCAAACTCTTCTCTAACCTTCTACCTTAAAGAAATATATCGGAATTTTAGTCGTTTTCTAATCGTCCTCTATCCTAAATGTTTGCTGTTGAAACTTTTATGAAAAGAACTTGAAATATTTTAGGTTGAAAGAATAAATACTTTTCTTCTGAAGTGTTTTATAAAACTTCGTTCTTGACGTTTATAATCTCGAACACGAAATGGCACATTCCAATGCAATGCTAGATCTAAGTTCTCTTAAAAGTAAAAGTGTATGTATTTCAATGGTTATTTTAAATAATTTCTTGGGTGAGGATAGGTGAGCAATTAGTTTAAAAATTATAGGCTTACTAATTTTGCAAAAACTCCTACTACACGTTAAATTGTTTTCGTTTAAACGCTTTTTAAAACTTAAACGGTTTCAAAGAGTTTATTAAAATTTTGCACCAATTTTTCAGGGTATCTAATAATTAAAATTAAAGAGTCATGCTTTTAAAAAAAGAAAAAAACAAATCTTTATTCCGGTCAAATAATGTTTAATGTACATACATACTTGACTTGACTATGACATCCCACTTGAATTATATATAATTTTATTTAATAATCATTTTCAAGTAATTTCCGTTTTTGCAGTAATTTCTAATTATCTGATCGCAAAGGATATTTGCTAAAAAATTGTGTGCCATTCACACAATAAAAAGTTACCGTTGTAAACTCGCCAGCTTCACCAAATTTCCTATTACAACGACACTTGGAAAGTAAAACAAAATTGATATACATATGTAAAATTATTTTTCGCAGTTATGCCCTTTTGTATTCCTCTGTGATTATTTTAAAAGTATTTTTTATAGAAGTGAGCGTGGTTCTTAACCTATTTGGAGAATTTTTTTCCAGATCATTTCTTCTAATTATTATCTACTATGCTATGTGTAAATCAATATCTAACTAGCCTCGATTACGCAGTTACGCCCTACCGTTAGGCAAAGAAAATTAATACATCTTAGTGTGCGTAGCGCTACTAGGTATAAAAAATATTAACGAATAGGAATTATATGAAAATAAATAAAACATATATGAACAAATATGGATGTATGTATGTTATACAACTAATGCCGTTTTACCGTGAAAGCAGCTCTAACATGAGTAATCGAAATACGCTTAGTATTAGTTAGCTAATATTCCGAAAACTTCACAGCTCGCACACACGGACACCACTTCACGATCGTGAATGTTATGAAAATTATCAACATTGCATACCAATGAACTTCGCTTACCAAACTTATAAGGGGAAACACTTTCGTTTATAGCTGCGCATTTTGATATAATTTAGTGAACGACAAACAGAGCAAAATAATAATAAAGAACCTTTTTATGGCGACCACTTTGTTCATTAACAAGAGCCTAGAAATATTTTTGAGATAAGATGGCTCCAATTTTTGGCTGATAACTTTTGTATACTTATATATACTCGTATGTATACTCGTAGATCTGAACATAATTAGGAGGGTCGACTACCCCTGCGGGTTAGGGGTTTAGAATATGCCCGAAGTAGGCATACCAGTCGTAAGAGACGACTAATATGCACAAAGATAATGACGTGCAACTCGATGGTTGATCTATGGATATGATGCCTCTCACCTCTCATTACCCATCTTATCCTTCCTTACGGAAGAAGGGGTGACGTGACCTAGAAGGTTTCACTGATCATAAATCGCTACCACGACAGTCGGGCAGTGCCGCAAGGGAGTACCGGAGCGTACCGGGTTCAAATCCGGCCAAGGACTGTTAATTCGACAACACTCCCCAAAACCTTCGGGTAGCGTTCTTGTCGTTACCACAACAACAACAACAGGAGGGTCGACATGTCGCAAAACAAAATATCGAGACTAGGAAGATCGAAAAAAAGTTATAAATCCGAATAAAAATATTTTGGAAAAAATATGTAGATAATTAAAATATTTCTTCGATACCATCATACCCTATAAACAATGAAGTAAGCTAGTTTATTAAACAATATTTTCCACACGTTGACATCAATGTTTTCCAAACGAGTCTTTAACTAAAAAATTTCACAACCGTTGAAATATGTTTTCACAATTGTATGGTAGCTTTGGGGAATTAACTTGGAGGTGAACTTTCTGCGAGGTGAACAGGTTTGCAGTTTTCAAAAATAATGCTAAACAATTTACTTACTTTACTTATATGAACTTTATTATACGGCCGACGTGGTGTAGCAGTAGTGTGGGCGGCCTACCACACCGAAAGGCCCAAGGTTCGATTCCTGGAACAGGCAACATCAAAAGTGGTTAGAAGGTTTTTCAAAACGGTGTCCGAGGGTATTTCTGCCGTGGAAGGCTTCTTGGCAAAAATTCATCTGCTTTGCTTTGCAGATGACGTTCGGAGTCGGCAAAAAACAGTAGCTCCCGCCAATTTGTATAAAAAATTGGAAGCAGCACGCCACAAATTGGTAAAAAAAAGCTAGATTCGGCGCTAGCTTTTTTACTAAATATTTTCAACTTTTTTTTATTATACTTGAATTGTAAAAAAAAGTAATGAATGGAACTGAAATAACTATAAAACATATTTTAAAATAATTTTAATAATTTATTTAGGAAGTTGCCGGGACTCGAACCAGCAACCTTCGGAGCAAAGGTCTAGTACATATTCATTAGGCCCGTTTTTATTGTCGTTGCCTAAATTGGAGTTTTATCAATCAGTTTTCAACAACCCCTTACTGTAAAACTTTAACTAAAAATTGTTTTCCAAACCCCAATCGCAACTGTATAAAAAGGGATCCCTTTCGTTGATTAGACAATTTTTCCAAACGTTTAACAATGATTATAGTAAATGTTTTCCAAACGAAAATCTTGCTAAAGTAAGTTTGTCGTAAGCTTATAGTAAACGCATTTTGCTTATTGGGTATTTTGTTATTGTTATAATATGTGTACAAAGGTACCTTGTTCTATCCAAACCAGCTCCTTATTTTCCAAAGTATATAAAATACACAACTTAGTTAATATAGAGGCAGTATTCCTTAAGCTCAATACAATAACGGGTTGCATTGTTTCTCATAAGATTGGTTGAATCAGCTGTCTTATAAGGTTACCACTAACGCACCAATAACTTGATTTTAAATATTCCGAATAACCATGTAAGTGCTTGCAATGGAATATTATCTTAAAATAATTGTTAAAATCGACCTTGAACTGTCCATTAAATGGGTTCCGGGTCATGGAGGAATTGAGAGTAACAGCAGCTCTCTGATAAGCTGACACGCATGTGCTCATCAGAAGGAAATGAGGTAACAGCCAGCTTAGAAATGGGTGTACCCTTAGCAGTAGCCAAGGGAAACATTCAAAAGTACTACCGAGACAAAGCTCAACTGAAGTGGAAGAATACAACTAGTTGTGCAATATCAAGATCCACTTGGCCAGATTATAGCGAAAAGAGGGCAAGGAGTCTACTAAGTAGGCCAAGAAGTTTTAAGGACATAACTACCCAAGAGACCATTCAGCATATCCTGTGCAAATGACCGGCTCTAGCCACAATGCGTGTAAAATCCTTTTGGGAACCCCTTTTTGGAAAACTTGGAGAGGATATCTGAAAGAAACATCCTTTTGTTTATCACAACCTCTGGTTGGTTGTAAAATATATCCATATTACTTTCAGTAGGTTCGACGAGTTTTAATTGCATCAAAACGGCTTCTAAAAGCTACTTGGGCGGCCTGGGTCACAGCCATTTTACCTAGCTGCCCTAACTGTTAAAATAGCGATTTATTATTACTGACTTTGTTTTAATTGAGTATTCGGAGAAAAAAAATATATAGTTAGGCCCTGTGCCAAATCGTTGATAAATATAAATTGTGACGGAGGAAAGGAAAATTCCGAGATTTATCGTAGTGAACATGAACGTCAGAACTTTCTCTAGCTCTGTCAAAATTTATATTTTTCACCTATTTGTCACAGGGCCTAAGTTTGCTAGGTTTACACGGTTTACGAAAGTTTTTTAAGTTTTCGCGAATTACCCTTTTTGGCTTGTTCAGACGTAAAATTTTAATAGTGCAGTTTCTGCTATGATATTGGGATTCTTTGAAATAATCAATTATGAATATCTTAAACTTTTTGGCTCACCTTTTGACTCCCCATTGCAATGTTGTTCGGCCAGCGATAATCGAGAAATCACACGACTAATAGGTTCGCCACGCGATGAAATATTTTGTGGGTACTTGTAGTTTTCTATTCACCATCATTTTTCTGTCAACAGAGAACCACCTTCTCTCTTCCACACGTCACTGATCCACAGTTTTTAATCACACTTTTGCTCACATATGCACATACATATGTATGTATGTATGCAGGTATGTGACTTAGCGTAAGACTTCGTGGCAACTACTACCGACTAAACAGCATTTTCAGTTTTTCATTTTTAATACTTCTCGAATACGTTTGATCGCTTCAACCTATCTATGTATGTAAGTTCTTAAGACCTATGTAGATTATAAATAAGCAACTTAAATACACAACTTTCACGCACAGAACACTCATTCGTACAACTGCACAAATCCATTATTACAATTGCACTTCAATTCATCCAGTGTGATCTGTTTCTGTGTTTGTATTTATGTAGTTCATTTTTGTATGCCTACAACGATGACTCGTTTTCACCCCTCCTTTCATATTCCATTACACCATGCGTCGCAGCACTTTTTTGGCTGCCTTAATGTTGGGAACTAATGCTTTTACTTCACTGCAGTCGTCTAGGAATGGATGCCGCAGCAATTCATCAGCTGTTGCCCGTTTATCGACCTCAACTTGCAAGCAACTATCAAGAAAATCTTGCAGACTAGGGCTTAGTTTATCCCAACTTTTTATGTCGGGCCTTCCATTAGCGGCGATCAAATATAGGGCTCGTAGTGGCGTCTCATAGAGATATGGTGGTTGACCTTCGATCATTTCTATTGCCATAATACCAATTGACCAGATATCTACTTTTTTTCCATATTTCTTACGAGTCACAACCTCCGGTGCCATCCAGTATGGGGTACCGACCATTGTTTGTCGTTTTTCATCACCTTCAATATTTGCACAGAAACCAAAGTCGGTGACTTTCACCGAGCCGTCCATGCCCAAAAGGACATTATCAGACTTAATGTCACGATGAATAATACCTTTGGAATGTAGAAAACTTATTGCATAAAGTACTTCACGACAAACGCATGCAATTTGACGTTCTTTCATAACAGTCTCAGTCACGACATCGGTTAATGGACCGCCGTCCATATATTCCATTATTACCCACAATTGATCTTCGGGTTCGAGTAAATATGCATCTAAGAAATTCACCAAATTTTTATGGTTAAAATCTTTTAGTACACGTATCTCAGTGAGTATGAGATCTTTAGATGACTGGTTTTTCAGATCGATTGTCTTAACTGCAACTTGTGCTTCTGTTTGTAGGTCAGCTGCAATGAAAACAATGCCGGATGCTCCTTTACCTACTTCTTGTGTGGTATGATAACGCTCACGCGGATCTTCCATATTGCAAATAGCGCGAAGCTCCTCGTAGATTTGGGCATCTGTTTTTTGGGCACGTTTATCTTTTGAACGGCGTAGAATAGACTCATCAGCCGGATCAGTATCGCCCTCTACCGGAACGGCGGGTTTGAGGATTATTGTGTCGGTGTTGATCTTATTTATAGGTGTCTCTGATATATTTATTGCGGTGAGATCGGAAACGCCACGGGAAAGCTGTTGCGTTACAGCTCGAGGTTTGGGTTTTAGCACTGGCTTCGGTGGTAGTGTTTGCAATTTTTTGGCAGGTAGTGGTGGCCGTTCGTCACCGCTCAATGATGATATGGGTTTCAATGTTTCACGTTGTGCTAATAAATTTGATTCTAATTCTTTTATCACCTGATTTAAGCCGGTCATACGGATAGCTTGTTGATTGTCATTAAAGCTACTACTATTGCTATTCCCACTAGATGAAGCACCACTCTCACCTGTCGAACTGCCACCACCATAGAGTTCATCATCATCAGACTTGTCGGGATCATGTGATTTGTGCTTATTCTTGTAATTTACATAATTATCGATCTCTTTAGACTCTTCGTGTATCGCCTCTTCGGTGATGAAAGGTTTGAAAACGTCGTTGTCTTTCTTCTTAATCGAGTAATTATAATATTTGACGGCATGATAGGCAGCATCCGGATTTTTATCTTGCTCATCGCGGGTTATTTGTGCATTCATAAGCCTAGTCCAAGAAGCAGGCAACCCCTCTAAATGCCCCGTCTCTTCATTACGTGAAACATGGTAGTGTCGTTGGAAGTTGGTCGGATTACCGATTTCGGATATGGGTTCCTTTTTACGGAACCAGCCCTTCAGACTTGTAAAACTTGTCATGTTGACGGTATGTATATGGACGACTTTGAATTTATATAGAAATCAAATATGTTATAATTAAGAAAAGAACTCGAACTTTAAACTATTTCACGAAATGTTTGAGGTTTGTTATCGTAATCACTTTGGAGTTATCAATATAAACACATAGGTATGCATGTAGGTATTTTCCTACACTTCCTTGATTACACGTTTAGAAATATTGATGTTGACGCTGTTGCTTAGTGAAATGTGTGACTCATACAAGACTTTTTTTTCACATCTCGGTACCGGTCGCTCACGGGTCGAATTAAGCATACGATCTTACGATTTTATATTTTGGTACGCCCGAATACGATACTGCACCGCACTACAAAAAAAATGCATTTTGAATTCTTGTTCATCACTACAAAGTATTCGTGTTTTGTGGCACCTTTGGCCGAAACCTTCTAAAATACTTAGTTAATATAGTTTTCTTTCGTTTTTCAGAACTTCTCGGATATGTTGTTTTCCAGCTGTATCACCTATACGCATTCCCCACGTATTTAATTTCCTCAGCTATTTAATTAATCAACAATTACGTTTCAATGGTACAACTCAGACTCATTTCGCCTCCATTCTTATGAATTTCACACACTCCTTACGTTTCTTTATCTACACATATTTCGGCCCCATTCACTTCACTTTTATTACCACTCCGTGCAATCATTACTGTAAGAGCTTTCTTAAAATTGGTATATTAAACTGGTATGTTGGTGCATTCTTTGCATTAATTTTAATCATTTGTATTATTATATTTCACTATTTCTCAGGCCTTTGTCTCCACTTTGGCACTTTCGTCTTTTACACAAAGGAGTGGCACTTCGCCGTCTTCACTTCTCCTTTACTAAATACCCGCCTTGGAATGCCTTTTATTACATCTTCCTTTTTTCCTTCCTGGGACTTTGGACCCTTAACGATGGTATATTGTTTTCACTTTTTTCTATTATTTATTTTAAACACCGCAAGAGAAGTTTTTATATTTTCTTGGCAGTTTTTGGAACTCCGCTGTGACTTTGTTTCTCTACTACACTTTTTTCATTGAATGGCGACCAACAGCTTAACCCCCAGAGATGCACTTTTGTGGAAGCAGAGTTGCACAGATATTACGATCATTTATTTATATTATCCTTTTTCTATATCAATAACAATTTCAATATTCACTGGAATAAAATAAAGAACAAGTAAGCCTTCTTAAAAGGCTGACAAACGCGATTCGAATTTTGTAAAGGATATATTTTTATAAACCAAGATAATTTATTATTGCCCATTTTGAGTTATTTAGCCCTGCAACCCTAATAATATGCCTTTCTCGCCTTAACATATGGGATATTGAATTAAAATACTGAGGTTATACCGTTCGAATGAGATATATTGTCGATAAAGCAGATTAACAGTGCTGTCGTCTCATTTATGTTAATGTGGGTGTCGTTACCAAAAAAAAATTTATTAATATAGCATATAAAAAAAATCTGCATGAAATCATAATAAAAAAATACCTTTATCACAATAAATTTTAATTAAACTACCAATATTTTGTGTAAAATATACGTAATACAGCCCGATTCTAAATATCCAAACAATCCAAAAAAATCAAACAATGCGCAATAAAGAATAAAATGTAAACGCGAACGATACTTCGTGTGAAAAATTTCTTATGTTGTTGTTGTTGTTGTTAACAGTGCTTCGCCCTACCCAATGGGCTCGATCACTCTAAATTGTCATCAGGCTCTTCTAACGGAAGTCCGAGGAAACCCGCAGTTTCCACAGGGTTGGACCAGAGTGATGTAGGTGTTAGAAGAGTGGGTTCAACTGAACAGGAAAAGAGATGTATGGTATCATGGGGGGTCATACCACATGCAGGGCATGTATTTGGTATGTTGGGGTTCAGTCTGCATAAGTAAGAGTTTAACCTATTACAATATCCAGAGCGAAGTTGTGCTAGTATGACTCTAGTCTCCCTCGGAAGTACACGCTCCTCTTCAGCCAATTCAGGTGGTTGAGTATTAATAACGGGATTCACAGGCCGAGATCTGAGAGATCTGTCTACCGACTCGGTGTGGAGGTCATTTAGAGCCCGTCTATGGCTCCGCAGATCAAACGGCAAAGAGATATGATGCCGGATCTCATCGTAATGCTTACGGAGATGTCTCCTTATGTCTCTGGGGGGCGGTGCTACATCCAAAAGATGTCCATTTGGATGACTAGGTTTATGACAGTTCAGAAGGAACTGTCTACTCAAGAGTTCCGCGTGCTCTTGAACATTGAGCAATTTCGCCTCTTGATGGAGGTGAGACTCAGATGACATAAGCAGGCATCCCGTAGCAGTTCTGATGGCGGTGTTTTGGCAGACTTGCAATTGCCTCCAGTTGGTGTCAGAAAGATTGGGCGACCATATAGGCGCAGCATAGTCAACAACCGGCCGGTCAATAGCCTTATATGTAGCAAGCAATGTTTCTCTGTCTTTTCCCCAAGTACTGCCGGCCAGTGACTTGAGGATCTTTTTGCGGCTCTGTACCTTTGAGGCTATTGCGGCGGCATGACCAGCGAAGGTGAGGCCGTTGTCAAATGTCACACCCAAGATTTTTGGGTGGTTGACAGTAGGTAGATGAACTCCGTCTACGTGGACATTTAACTCTTGCCCCATCTGCGCATTCCATGTACTAAACAGGGTCGCGGTAGATTTAGTCGGAGACAGGGTCAGATTACGCTCGGCGAAGAAGCTGGAAAGGTCATGGAGGTAACTGTTGATTCTAATACAGAGTTCATCAATGGAGGGACCCTTGCCCGAGGCCATTATCGTGCAGTCGTAGGAAACAATGGAGACTCCCTCTGGTGGGGGGGGGGGGGGGGGGAGTCTCGAAATATAAAAATTAAACAAAAGGGGAGAGAGAACACCACCTTGCGGCACCCCTTGTTTTATTCTTCGTGGTCTAGATTTCTTGTTCCTAAATTTGACTGTTGCCTGTCGACCATTGAGGTAATTAGCGGACCACCTCTTAAGGCCGGCAGGGAGCGGTGTCTCATCCAGATCTCGGAGGAGTGTGGCGTGATTGACCGTGTCAAATGCATTTGACAAGTCAAGTGCCACGAGAACCGTTCTATGGTTTGGTGGATGTTGATTCAAACCGTTGTTAATCTGCGTTGTAATGGCGTTCAAAGCGGATGTCATGCTATGATTTTTGCGGAAACCATGTTGATGATCGGTTCGCCGGCTTCCCTGGTTTTAATAGGGGAACTACAATCGCTTGTTTCCATATCTCAGGTATAACGAAGGTAGTTAGAGAGAGATTGAAGAGAGCCGCTAAATAACTCTGTCCTTCGTGGCCAAGGTGTTTGATCATCTTCATGGCGATTCCGTCGGGTCCGATGGATTTTGAGGGTTTGGCCTGCAAAATTCTGCAGCTGAAAAATTTCTTATATTGTTTATTAATTCAAAAAAATATTTACAAAACAAGTGCAATTTTTCGCTGTTGCGACCTATTTTGGTGGTTACGAGGTTGAACTGCAACTTAAGCTGGCAGAATACCAAAAGGGGGTAAAAGTTTTCAAACTATTTATTTGCCGGTATAACGAATGATGTTACCACACTAGAATTAGGGCGTAAAAGTGATTTTATATTAAAAGTCAAATTTACTTAAGTTTTTTCAGCGCTCACTGAAATTGTCTGGTGAAATATCTCGCAAAAAAACTGTTGTGTATTCTCGCTTTTCTTTTCATTTGTTATACATGCTTTACTCGCCAAACCACTCTTGAACATCGTTTAGAATAGGCCAGGATTTTGTGTTTAGAATAGGGGAAAAGGGAGAAGCGGAAAAATACGTGTGGATTTTTTGTTTACAATCGGGCTGGTAGTGTAATATTATTGAAGTGTTATTTAAGATTTGATTCAAATCTAGGGACCTCTTTAATAGTTTGCAAGATGCGAGAGGCTTTATGACCGTTCTCTCAATATCCGGTTCACCCAAACCTGCACAGTTTGACAGATAACCGAGGTACTTCTACCAATTGAACTGTCCATAAGCGTTAACCGGTCATTGGGAAACTGCCCTTAATGGCAACATAGTATAAAGAAACCTATTATCCTTCTAACCAAGGATTAAAACAGGTTAAAATAACCTTCCGTTTTCGGTTTCGTAACTTGTTTTGGATTCGTTCTTCGATATTTATTTCGGTTGCGGACTCAAAATAAAAAACGAACACAATGTTGTGAACAAAAAACTTTATTAAGTTTATTACTTAGCTACAAAGTTGAAGTGGTTAAAATAGGTCTAATTTTTTAGAATTTTTTCCTGCGGACATTATGGATTATCTTTAATATAATAATAAATATTGATCATGTCATGAATAGAAAGAATTTAGACAAAATAAATTCTGAAATTAACAAATTTTTTTTAATTAGAAAAGTATTCGATTTTTTTCGATACCTGTATTCAGTCGATTTTATAGATATAAATATATCCGTCAATAAAATTTCACCGAATTTGACCTTTAGCTTCTTGAGAAATCGGAATTTGAAAAGGGGTTATAGGTCACTAAAAAATTTACCAGCGAAAAAATTAATATAAGACCAAATAATATTTTGTAACTTTGCCCTACAATCTTCGATCAAAATTAGCCAGGGCACCTCTTGTAAAAGGAAGTATGTGTCCAAAAATAGATCATACACATACATATATAGGTCAACAGCCCTTTATAGCTGTTTGTTTAACCGTGTAAACGATTTTGACCTTCCAACAAAGCGTTCTCCACTTGGTCTTTCCAACGGAGTGGGGGCTCCCTCTTCCTCTGCTTCTGTAGATGGGTTCCGACAAGAATACCTTCCGGGCCGGAGCATCTTCTTCCATTCGCATTACATGACCAAGCCAACGTAGCCGCTGGGTTTTAATTCGTTGGACAATGTCGATGTCTGCGTAGATCTCATACAACTCATGATTAAATCTTCTTCGGAAAATACCAGCGGCATCGCGTAGGGGCCCATAAATCCTTCGAAGAACCTTTCTCTCGAATACTCCAAGGGCCGACTCATCTGCGGCTGCCATCGCCCATGCTTCTGCACCATTTTGCAGGACGGGTATTATGAGTGACTTGTAGAGCGTGGTTTTTGTTCGTCGGGAGAGGAATTTGCTTCTCAATTGCCTACTCAGTCCAAAGTAAAACTTATTGGCAAGGGTAATTCGTCTCCTTAGATCGAAAAACTAAAAAAAGTCAAAACCTGGTGTCGAATTACGTTTTACCTTCCGTGATCGAAAGCGAATTTTTAGATCACAATAGCTCGAAGTCTATAATTCAGAATTACGGCATACGTGAGTAATTGGCTGAAAGTACCGGTCGGTTCAATTATACATTATTACTATTTTAAAAAGTTGAACAGTTTCAACGTCAACGCATTTCCGCCCCTGTTTCGGTTTCGTTTTTTTTTTTTTCAGTTCAGTTCGGTTTCGAAAAATGAAATTCTTTATGACTAGCGTATAGCGTACATAGCGTATAGCAAATCTAAAATTTATAGTATGTGTTTACTCTGGTTCAGATTAATCAGAAAATTTAATTGAGTTTGGCATAAAGTGGTTTGTACTCATGCACTTCATTACTTACCAGCAAACCAAGTACATTTATAAAATATAAACATAATTATAAGGAATAAAGGTGCTGATGCCATCAAACAATTGAGCACTACCCATGATCCAATAATTTATATGGTCGTCGTCGATGACATAGCGTCTTCTTCTTCCTCATCCACAACTTATGTCAAACTATCATATCTTTGTTTTTTGTTTACATTCTTTGTTCACAGTTCTTGGAAAAGCTATTAAGTTCGCTTCGTGTTTTATTTATTTTTAATAAAAATCCGCTGTGAATTGATATTTAACGAGTGCTTTGTGATAAAATTTTAAGAAAATGTGTGATTTATGTGTGTGTTATACGTGAAAAGCTTAGAAAATAGGCGAATCGTTTTTGCGCGTTCCCTCTCACATGTGCATTTTGACATAAGAATTAAACGACGTCAAACGGTAATTTCGTGTTGTTGGCCGATTGCGACGACCATATAAATTATTGGATCATGGCACTACCCGCATTTAGCAAACTCAGCTATCGCAGAAAATATTAAGGGCCTCATTCTCTATTGAGAAATCGTTCGCAAGTGCAACATCTAAGACGATCATAGCAACAGACGAAACTAGCTGACTTTTATGTGACAACTTGAAAATACAAAATTCTCTCAGCAAAATAAATGTCAAATAAAATAAATTAGTTCTCATCAATTATTAAAATAACGGATATGCACGAAAATTTCTACGGTCTACTCGTAGTTGATCTTCGTGTGAACGTTCGTCTATGATAAATGAAGCGGCTGCATACATTTTTAACACAATATTTTCAAGGGCAAACACAAGTTTTCAAAAACAGAAATGCGTACAATACTTATTTTTTGATATGTAAACATGCTACTTAACCTTAAGTGCTACTTAGCCTTAAGTCCTTGTTGGATCGTAGATCTATTATCTGCTTAAGTTTCGCTTATAACATTATTAATGGCTTTATTGACTGCCCATACTTGCTGGAGGGTTTCGATTTAATGTTCCTCAAGGTTCTCTCCGAAAATTCTATCCCTTTTATGGAGATAATCTTAGAACTAATTATGCCTGTAATGCTCCTATTGCCCGTGCTATACGTGAGTTTAACTCACTGAGCATTACGGTTTCCTTGGATTTTTCACTACCAAGGTTTAAATTTTTAATTATTTTAAACTCTGCATTTTAAGTTCTCCGGTCCATATATGTATATGAGTTTATACTATGAGTTTTGTACTTTAAGTTCTACACTTAATTTCAGTACTATCTAATATATTTTAGTCGGTAAGGATTTATTCCATTGACTGCAAATAAATGAAATAAACAATTCATATTACTGTTTTTAATTTAACGGAATATAATGAAAAACTTAACAGGTTCATAAGGCAACATTCATTTGAGAAATGCACCCCTCCTTCCTTCTTGACATAACGCAAAGTATATTAAAAAAATTCTAACGTCAATTAAAAAAAAAATATTAACCCTTTTTGCTTAAAATGTTTGTAATTTTTATCAATTTATAGAAATATATTTGTGCGCGTGTGTCGCTTCTTTGCGAATTGAATAATTGAAAAAATAAAAATGAAGAGATCAAGAACAGTTACGCGTTGTGCTGTTTGCGCAGCAGTTTAGGATCTAGCAGTTGTTTGGTGCTTCAGGGAACCTGATTGTGATGAAAGACGTAGACGGTGGGAACTAAGTTGTATATGCGAGTTACACTTTAAATCAAGTGATTTAGCCGGATTTCCAAGTAAAGGAATGGAAAAGGAATAATTATTCCTTATTCCATTCGTGGAATTTTTAAAGACATGCATTTTTTAATAACTCTGATACGAACATATTATAATTAGTTCTGACCACTAGATTTTTGTACTTTGAGACAGTCAGATCGTCTTATAAAAATGTTTAGTTTTTGACAAATAATTTAGAAGTGCTGCGTCTACATACACCAAGTTTATAGCACTATTCTGAAAATGTCAGGCTTTGTAAAGAGTGTGAGATATTCCTCATTAACGAATAAATAATTATTAAGATTCTTAAGATGCTGTTAACATCTGGAAGCCATAATGATGTATGTATGCATACATATATACAGATCTTTATGAAAAAATGTATGTACATACATATACTCGTACATATGTGTGTGGTACATTAGAGTTGTCGTTGAAAATGTAAATTGTTCTTTGATGGGTTGAAACTTTGCGAATGGTTTAATGTCAGATATTTTCTCTATCGTCCCCCAAAAAGATCCATTTTGATGTTGAATGTTTTGTTGGTTAGTAACAACATAGAAGACTAAATATTCTAAAGCCAGAAGGATGAAACAACTATTATATTCTTTTTTAATTTCTGTTCATCCATGTCGCTTTTCCTGGTTGGTCTCGTTTCGAAATTCCTCTATTGTTCATTGACAGAAAGAAGTTATCCTTTCCCAAGCTAAGAATATGCAAACTTCTTTTACCACCTTGCCGATGGATATTGATCATCACAGGGGACGACACATGAGGACCAACCGAAAGTAAACCAAGATTTTGGATGTTACTTTTTCTTTATCGCAAAGTTCATTTTACAAATAACGCTGCAATCACAACCGATTTAGAACAATACTTACTCATTTCGGGAATATCAAAAAACAGTTGACAATACTTTTACGGTATTTATTGGAATTCCCAATAAAATATTAACATGTTTAAGAAACCAGATGATACCTAGCCACACCAGCTAACATGATAACACATTTAATTAAGAAACACCTATTGTCCTCTCAATTTAATTGAACAATCGCATGAACATCTACTGGAATTTAATGAAAAGTGGGACCATTTAAATTCGGTACATATTCAGAGGCAAGAACAAAATTTTATACGGTTGAGCTGTAAGAACAGATACATGGCATTGATTTCTTTAATTTGCGTTAACCTTGAATATATGTATACATTATTTCAATTGTCATATTACCAGAGCGCATCCTTAAATAAAATTTCTTGAATTTTGGTACTAAACAGAAACGCTGTGTCTGAAGTCTACTAATGATCCTGAGTATTCCCGTGAAAATTGATCTCTATAAGCCACCGAAACTCGGCTAATGTACAGCTTTTTAAGAGTCGGACTAACACTGGTAATGTTTAACTGCCACTCTAATGTGTACACATTGGTTTCTACATTTACCCCTGTGTGTATGCTTTTACATACATCCATATGTCTTTAGATCTATATATTCAAGGCTATATTAAAGTATTTCTTCCCAAAACGCAGACAAGCAAAGATAAATTAAATCTGTAGATCAAACTTGGGAAGGCTTATTTAAATTCTTCAGTTTGTCTTAAATACTCGAACAGTACAGTTTAAGGATTCCACTTTCGGAACAATGATTGTAAGAATAAGTGCATAAATATATATGTACAAACATATATTTAAATTAATTTTGTGCAAATAGTTAAAAATGCGAACTAACTCGGCAACCACCGCAACGATTTAAAAATGGTCATAATGGGCGGCATCTAAAGAATAGTTAGGAACACACATGCGTTTTGTTTTAAAAATTCGATATAATACTTTTCAAAGCAAAGAAATTTTTGCATAGCATAATTACGTTCAGAGGCTTTGCCCCCCGTCTTGAAAAAGTTTCTTTGGCTGTCAGTAATACTGCCTTGCAAGCTACTTGTGATGCTCGCTGTCGCTCACGCCCAACAGCACTACCATCTCAAAGAGTAACCTAATGGTACTTTTAAAGTAAGAGCTCACATACGGACGCAAGGAATGGCGAGCGACAGCTTTCTCCCCCGGCCATATATATTTCCCCTAATTTCAGAATGAATACCATCAGCTTCTGATCCTCTCCACTAAGAGTACTGTTTGCCGGTAATACGAGAGCTCCCCAAGAGCTTCTTCGCTGCAGTTCCCATACCTTCCGACTTACGAGAAGAGAATCAAGCGACCGTCAAATATGAATTTTTGCTTCTCATTTACAGAACATTCGAAGAAGTTGCAGGCCTCAAAAACACAGGACTCAGAACTACCATAAGACATCTCCTTATAACGCCTGGACATCATTTAAAAAGCGATGCAAATATCGTATACGTATTATAATTAAAAAATCCCAGTCTGGCCTGGATATCTGGTTGACAATGACAGATTCCAGGGATTTAATTATGACCAAGAGTTTTTTTTTTTCAGAAAAACAGTCAGAATATTTACCTTCGACTATGAGCCATTCATTATAAATTCACTGTCCTATACGAGCTCTCTACACCACTGCTCCATTGAGGGTTTTTAAATGGTGAAGGTAGTACATGTTTCATAGCCTAATCATAGCCGGAGCTGCGGCATCTTTGCCATTAATATCAGCTGGATGAACATTGTATTCCATGCCAGAATAGGTTTGTGCGGAGAATAGGAATCAGTGGTGTCATTTCCACTATTTCCAGCGCATTTAAAGATTTAACCTGATGCCCGTACATTCATATTCATGAACTTCTATTGTGTCTTTTTAAACCTTTACAGATTACACTGATAAACGCTTTACTGCTTCTCGCATTTAATTTCCCACTAAACCATTCCGCAAGTCTAACCAATTCAACCATCCATGAAAAAGCGGTAAATTCGTCAACATTACCAAATGATTGCATTAATAATTTCAAGCTGGACCATCTTAATCAAGCTTTAAAACAAATTGATGGCGCCGTTCAAAATTTAGAAGATAAAGCACACAACTGGGCCATCTTTCGGCATCACATCGATGCATGGAATGATCAAATCAAATCGTTGGAACATAAATTAAATCTCGTTAAACGCACGCAGGACGAACAGCAAGTTTTTGGCAGCAAACTCATAAGCCTAGAATTTGCACTTAATCATATCTTAAGTAAGGTCGTTTATCTCAGTGATACATGCAATAATCAACAAGCAAACGACATCGCTGCATCTGCTGCCGCTGCTTCCATTCGATCATCATCATCATCCATCTTCAATAGTCATATGAATAACAACGGCAATGACAATGGCCGTGACCCTACCCAGCAACAACAACATCAGCGAGATACCAATGAGCTTTTGCACGAACACATTGCTGTACTGGGGGACTTAAAACAATCGATCGGCGTTGACAAACAATTGCGTAGTGAGTTCTCGACGCGCCTCAACAACATATTGCGACATGTGCAGAACATTGAACGCGACAACTGCCGTGGCGATCACCGACGTTCCACAATCTCGAGTAGTAACAACAAAATGGCGAAATTAATGGCACCAATCGGTAGCAACTGCAATTCAAATCAAAATATTGAACTTGCAATAAAATCGTTAGATCATCAAGTTTCAACACTCAATACCCGTGCCTCAATACCAAAAGATTTGAAACAAACGCCAACCTTGGTTAAGAAAAACTCACAGCAATTGGAAAATATATTGAATTGGATCAAAAAAGTTGATCAGCATTTAGTGCAATGGCGTGATGAAAGTGATCGCGATTGGAATCAATGTCAGACCATATCCGGAGAATTATCTACTTTTACCGAAAGTTCAGATTTGTTACTGAAGCGTATTGAAATGTTGGTAAATGATGTGAACGAAAATTTAGCTAAATCGCCATTGCCCAAATCGACTGTTAAACATGACAACACTGAGGAGTCTATGGTGGACGAAGAGGATGTAAATGAAGTTGATAAAAATATTCACGAAAGTGACAATGAAACAGACATAGACACTGCTCATAATTCTGGTACTGATGATAATATCGATCCACCTGCTGTTGTAGATACTGAAGAGGAAACTTCGAAAATCGATGATGGGTTCGATATAGTGGGTGCGTATAGCACTTCCTAAACTCCTCAACTATATCCAGTATTCGGCTACTAACCTTCAATTTTATTTCTAGACTTTATACAGCCTGACAAGCACGCCTGCCATGAACTAAATGGGCCACCCGTTGATGGGGTTTACAAATTCTCTACTCCTGAAATAAATGAAGCGAACCGTAATTTTAACGAACGATACTGTGCATACGCCACTCAAGGTGCACCCTGGACTGTCATACAGAATCGTGGACCATACACCGAGCACGAGAATTTCAATCGTTCATGGGTCGAGTATAAATATGGATTTGGTGAGCTGACTAAAGAATTTTGGTTCGGCAATGAATTTATACATCAAGTGGTCGATCGCGAAGATCACGAGTTGCGCATTGAGCTGACTGATTTTAATAACCGTAAGATTTGTACTCTTTATAATATATGGGAGACAATGACAAGTCGGGCCCCAGTTTCTTTTATTACGAATTTTTATTTAAATTTGTTTCTATCAATTTAAAGAACAAATTTGGGCAGAATACTCGTTCTTCCGCTTGGATAGTGAGCAATATAATTACAATTTGTTAATTGGAGGCTATAACGGCACAGCACCTGATGCGATGCATTATCACAATGAAATGGACTTCAGTTCTTTTGATCGTCGCAATGATAGAAGTGTGGACGCTTGTTGCGCGTGCGCCACTGGCTATGGCAGTGGATGGTGGTTCGATAAGTAAGTGTGAATTTGCTCACAAATTTCTTGCCACTTATATAGTAGATCTTCGGCGCTACTAGTTCTAGCACACTGTGCTGCATTTGCACTGTCATGCCAATAATGCTCAAAACCGAGAAATGGACAAAGAACGCTTTGCAGTAGCGCCGAAGATCTACTATATAAGAGGCAGCTTCCACATTTAGAAGTACAAGGTGGCGCAAAAGTAATCCTCCTATCAGAAAATGCTATAAATTTTGCGATTGGCCCCTAAAGTCAGTTCTGTTTTGACATTTGTGTAGTAAACACATGCAAAATACACGTTAATAAACAATGTTACGCTACACTGCTCCAGAACGCGGAATATTGCTGACTATTTATTTGACCAATAATCGGTCGGGGCCAAACGGTTACTGTGAATGGTGAGCGCTACAGAGCAATGATCAACGAGTTCTTTTTGCCGCAACTTGATGAATTGGGATTGGAAAACATGTGGTTCCAACAAGACGGTGCAACAGCACACACTGCACGTGCCACAACCGATATGCTGAACATCGGAAGCTTACTTTTGCGCCACCTTGTAGATAGTAGTTGAGTCGTTGAGGATACAATTTTTAAAAATTTTATAAAAATTGGGCTGGAGAGTGTTCGGTGCCACAACACATTTGCAGCGAGAGTGCGCATTTTGACATTTCATTGAGAGAGTTATAAGTTTCTGCTGGGGGAATTTCATTCAGTAAACTTGTAAGTGAAAAATAGCTGATCGTAACATAGGAAAGTAACAAAAAAAAATTTTTTAATTTCAACTATTAACCAATCAAGAAAGCAACTTTGCTTGCAAGTTTTTACTGACTCTTGTTCGGGGACAACTTTTTACTGCGTTTCGGGAGAGTTTTACGACATTCTCACTTTACTGACAGTTCTTTGCAAGTGTTTGCAAGTTTTGTCACCGAACACAGCTAGTATAATGATTATTTAAATAGAACTTTAATCTTGTGGTACTAAATGGAAGTTGTAATTTATAACCAGTTCCACAGTTTATTTGTATAAAGCGTGTTACAGACACTTGCTGTTCAAACTTATACATTTTTAACACACTTATATTAGTTTAACTTGTATGTTTTTGGGTTTGTATGTAACTCTCTGTTAAAGTCAGAAACAAGCGCAACAGCGGCATCTGTTATTGAAAAAAAATTGTCATTGCTAAAGATAAGAAAAAAGCAAAATTATCTTGCTCAGAAATTGAACCAGGCTGTTATACTGATCTATCTGGCTCAAATCGTTGTTGTTGCATTGACATGTTAAAATTGTTATCTGGCTCAGGATCATGTCTACCGGAAAACGCCTAATGTCTAAAAATATCAAAATATAGTTTAAAAAAACTGAAAAACACGCTTTTATAATAGGATAAACTAAAAAGTAGAAAATAAGTTTGATGTATAAATTAATAGACAATAAATAGTATTACTGTGGAAAAAGCGTGGAGTGCTAAATATTTCCGTTCTTAAAAAGCGTCCCACACTTTTTCCACAATAATACTATTTATTGTCTATTAATTTATACATCAAACTTATTTTCTACTTTTTAGTTTATCTATTATAAAACCGTGTTTTTCAGTTTTGTTAAACTATATTTATTACTATCTACTTTTCTAATTCGATATTATTTGTAAAAACCCATAAACCCGTGATTCTGAATCGATTGTGAAAAATTTTCGAGGGAAAAACTATAATTTTTTGAAGCGCTCTAAAAATAAAAATTATTTAAACAGAATTGGGTTTTGCTATCAAACATATAGCCTCGAGTTTTTTCGGTAACAAAATGATTCATTTAAATAACAAAACTAACCAAACGACAATTCATCACAATAACATAACCTCAATAACAAATGTTACGCAAAACGAATTTCGAATTTTAAGTTAGCTTTTAACGCACGAAATTAAATTGCGGATGCTCTCATACAAGTTCTATAGGCATGAGACATTTTTGACGAAAAATTCTCGCTTAGCGGTTTTATATTGTGACGAATGCGATGATTGCTCGATTGTTGTTGTGGTAACGACAAAAACACTCCCCGGTACGCTCCCGTACTCCCTTTCGGTACTGCCCGACTGTCGTGGTCGCGACTTAGGACCAGTGAAACATTCTAGGTCATGTCACCCCTCCTTCCGTAAGGAAGGATAAGATGGGTAATGAGAAGTGAGAGGCATCATATCCGTAGATCAAGCATCGAGTTGCACGTCATAACCTTTGTGCATATTAGTCGTCTCTTACGACCGGTATGCCTACCTCGGGCATATTCTAGACCCCTAACCCGCAGGGGCGATGATTGCTCGATTAAAAATCCGGAGTTTGATCACTATAAAGTTAAATAAATACACCCATAAATACTGTAACAAATAGCTAGTAGGGCTGCCTTCGACTGTGCCGAAGACTTTATACCTCTCATGAATACGCATCACGGTTTTAAGTGTCCGCTCCTTACTCACAATTAGTAAAAACTCTGCAAAACTGTTAATTTAAAGATACAAAGCCCAAACCCCATTTATCGGAACAATCGATTGTATGGGAGCTATATGTTATGTACGTCCGATCTGGCTGATTTTCACACACATTACATATACAAGGTGGCGCAAAAGTAATCCTCCTATCAGAAAATGCTATACATTTTGCGATTGGCCCCTAAAGTCAGT
Organism: Merzomyia westermanni; assembly: GCA_949987695.1. Taxonomy (NCBI): domain Eukaryota; kingdom Metazoa; phylum Arthropoda; class Insecta; order Diptera; family Tephritidae; genus Merzomyia; species Merzomyia westermanni. The sequence continues at coordinate 2,300,655 of OX465288.1, forward strand.
TCTGTTTTGACATTTGTGTAGTAAACACATGCAAAATACACGTTAATAAACAATGTTACGCTACACTGCTCCAGAACGCGGAATATTGCTGACTATTTATTTGACCAATAATCGGTCGGGGCCAAACGGTTACTGTGAATGGTGAGCGCTACAGAGCAATGATCAACGAGTTCTTTTTGCCGCAACTTGATGAATTGGGATTGGAGCTATGCGTGGTATTGGTTCGATCTTGCTGGTTCCGACAAATGATTAATGTTTAACAAAATGGCGGCCCCTTAGCAAATTTCAGCGAGATATCTCAAAAACTGAGGGACTAGCTTGCGTTCAATCAGACAGACGGACGGACACGGCTAAATCGACTAAGCTCATCGCCCTGATCATTTCTGTGTACTTATTAGTGGGTATATATCTTCTTCTTCTCATACTTACACACATCGGACCAAAGTTATACCATTTCATGTTCAGTTGCTGCTACAACAACACGAATACACTAGCATAACAGAGATAACGATGACTACAATGAAGCATGTATGCTCCCAGAAGGGAGATATCGGTGAAGAGTAATGCGCCAAGCAAATAGAGTACGGCAAGTGCCTGGCGCAGTCCATAAAAAATTACTGCATGTTTTTGTGCGTTGTAAAAGTTGATTTCCTCGAACTTTTGATATATGACGGATGAGCGCATAGGTACTGATCAATTCCAAATAAAATGGTCTCAAATTTATTTCTTCAGCGCTGCATCGCCAAAATGTTACATACAGCAGCTGCTTAGAACACGAAAACAGCATAAGGGTACGTTATAAGCTATAGATAATAAGAATAAAATGCTACCCTCGTTGTAGTGGTATGTAGCATTTTATAACCACACACTACAATTTTAGTGCTCGCAGCTGTACATACGAGTATCTTCGATTAAAGTGCAAACATTTCAAGACAACTTTTAATGTTATGCTTATTGTGTATATCCCACCGTATTATTTTAAAAATTATATTAAATATAACATACCATACACATTATTTATAAAACTTCTGAATTTAATCCAAATTATTTTCTAGCTGCTCGGAGGCAAACTTGAATGGCATATATCGTGATACACCGAACGGTCACAACTATGTGGGCATCATCTGGGAACCGTGGCATGGCGATTACTCCCTGTTACAGACCCGAATGCTCATTAGACCAAAACACTGTTCGAACAAGCATGAAATGTCCAACGAGCGTCATGAGCACAGCGAGGATCCATAAAAATTTATATAAAATTAATAATACATTTAAGTGAAATCATATTCAGGCTTTAGAATATAATATATCTATGCTTACTTAAAATTAATTTCATGAATACTATTTAGTACTATTAGTACTAAACAAAAATGTGTAGGGAATTTTTTCCAAGATATTTTTTTAAATAATGCAAATACCCCTAATATGGGTGAAATTACGTTAGCTTATTGAATTACCAACAATTAAGGTACATTTGTAATATAACTGCAAATGCTTAGCAATATAATAGGGGTACTAAGTTATTCAGGCACATACAATTTTACATGAAAGTGAATTGCAGAACCTGCCTGATCAAATTTTTCCTTCATACAAAATCACACCATGTACCGTCAAATTTCTCCTTACGGAAGGAGGGGGTGAGATGACCTAGAAGGTTCCACTGGTCATATAAAATCGCTCCCGCAACAGTCGGGCATGCACCGCAAGTGAGTACCGGGTTCATATCCGGTAAAGGACTATCACTCTCGACAACACTCAACAAAACCTTCGGGGAGTTTTTGTCGCTACAAACAACATCAAACTTTTCTTGCGACTTTATGATACATGAGCCCCTAGTGCCTTACAAATCTTTCTGGGCCCCTCAGTAGCATCATTTCGTATTTTCCTGTTGTCATTGTAAATGTACTTCGCCCTACTCTTAAAATATTGTACTTATATTCACAATAGGTGACATTTTTTTATTTTCCATAGTAGTGCCAACTGATTTCGAAGTAAATTCCAAATTTCAAATCTCCAGCTTATCCAAAACTTTGTTTAAAAATTTAAAAAAGCCCTAACAAATACGAGAGCAAGTGAAAAAACACGTTGCTATAACACTCACCAAAGTTATCTAGATTATTTTCACTGCTGTTCGCTTCAGAATGATTTTGCATCAAATAAACCGACAACTTTAACGTTGACAAGCTATAGTCACTGAAAGACAAAATATGCGCTCCTGAAAATTTTCAAATTCGTCACTTACTCATCTAAACACATATTTCTTAATTAAAATTAATTCATGAATGTAGCAAAACATAGCCCAGGTTTTTTAAATTTTTTCCTAGTATACAATGGATGCCTTGCAAAAGCATTGATGAACTTGAGTTTAAAAAATGTGTTCCATTTCTTTGCTCCAATTTTAGAAGAGGATAGTGTTGTAGGCATAACTTATAGATTTCTTTGGAAAATCCTGGCCTCACTTTATATGACATAAATATAATATGCCTTGATCGCTAACGAGTAATTTAGGCTGATGTAATAGCCTAAAGCTTGGTAATTTGTTCAATCAGAGAAAAGGAGCCTTAATAAATATTTCTATTGCACCCCCTACGGAATTAAATTACATACATACATAGTTAGGTATTTATGTGGCTTTCACAATTCAATTTAAAACTGTTTATTATCTTTTTAGTTTATGTGTAAGTGTGCTTTACATGTGTATGTCTACTAAATTTTAGCATAACAACGAATTAAAGTTTAATTAAATATAATAATTATTTTTTATTTCTATACATAGTACACTATTTGACATTTATAAATACGTGAATACATTTTTTTCTCCTTTTCCTCATTTAAAAAAAATCAAATTAAAAGCATAACCTATGCATACTTTTTACAATGCACACATTTTCCCTTCCTTTCTTGGTTGTGCGCACAAGAAGACCAGAAACAAACTAAAGCAGTAGCTTAAATGTGTCATAAGAACCGAAGCATTCTGTAAACTCTAAGATTATATTTTATATGCTATGCTTGACGTATTTATATTTATATACTTTTTTTTTTTTAATTTTTTACATTTTGAGTGTTAAAGATCAGTTTTTGTATGTATGTATTACTACGGATACTGGACATATTTTAAAGCAATATTTTCAATTTATTTATACACATTTATTAAATTTGAAATGAAATGAACGCACAGCGAAGCTGCTGTTCGCTACAATGTTTCAACTTTATTAAGTTAAGAAAAAACTATGTATATTTAAATATTCATTAATAAATACAACGCTTGAATGAGTTTCCAATTTTCCGCATCCAAAATTATTCAACAAAAGTATGTGCGGATTGCGTTGAGTGGTAAGGTAATTCGTAAGGTTGTTATGGGTTCAATGGTGACTGTGGAATATGAAAAACCACACATACGTCTAGTGTTTACCATAATATGCAAAACCTACAACTCGTATTTTTTTGTTGACTTATATAATTGAAAAATTTATCATTCCCGGGGGTTTTCTAATTGACGCCAGCTGAGTGAAGAGACGACTGGTGACCATGTACACGCTTAAGCGCCATTTAATTTAAGCAAACCAGAGAAGGAATACCATCGAGGTAAGGCTTCGAAATCGTTAATTTCCATACTAATACATGTTGTGAAAGTAACTTTGTCAAAAAGAACGTACATAGACTTTCTTGTCGACCTCTACAAATTGTATTATAGCTATATTCGAAGAGTAGAAGTATCCTTTGCTAATTATTTTCCTTAAGAGTAGTATGCATATTTATTCACCGTTATTGCGTAATAATTTTTTTTTATTTGTGGCCTTTTCGATCATAAACAAGTCATCAATAGAAGCTTCAGTCACAATAACAGTTTTAGTGAAACTAAATTAAAAATTCAGTTTACAAATACGAGTTAGATATTTTATATACTAAGGTAATGGACCCATGCAGTTAGTTTAATATGGAAAGTACCTTTCTAATTTTTGAACTACTTTGTTCGCTTCTATCAAATACACTTTCTTACGTTTGTTAAACTTCTTATGATAGTACATATCGAATAACTGGGATTAACAGTTATTTCCGAGGTCTCAAATCAAAAAGCAATAAACAATTAAATATTTGAATACGGAAAAGTAAGCCTTGTAACTTGACCTTTTCAAAAAGTAAAAAAAATAAAATAATTGCTTATTCCATGTTCATATAATGTTAAAACTTGATAAATCATGTCTAACCAGGTGTTGGAGGTTTGTGTATATATGAATGCTTATTATGAAGCTATAAGACAAAGCAAAATGTGATGACCTAGCGCAAAACGGACAGTCATAAGTAGTTCACTTTTTCGATAAATCTTAACCCTCACTATAAAAAATAAAACGGTTTCAGTTGCGCCTTTCCACATTAAACCAACAATATGCATGGATATATGTATTAGGGTGCACCCAAAATAACTTTGCTTTTCCGATTCGAATTATATAGTTTACTGAGTTTTACTAAATACTAAATATTTTTCATCGCAACTATTTCTTTCTTTTAGTATGTGTGTATGTGTACAAGATATTTTCATTTAATCTGATCATATTAAGTATATAAAACTATAAGTATACCATAAACAAGCAGCAGTATACGCACACTAAATATTAATGCAACGCAGCAGAAATGAAATATTACATATTTCAAATACTTGTAAAAATGGCGGCAATCTACTAGCATGTTCTTTTCTCAATAAAAGACTGCCCTTTATTAATCCCTATTTTAAGCTGCAAAATATTTTTGTTGCCAATCTATCATTTCTGAATACGTCCAAAGTCGGTGTTTTCAACCTCAAAAATAACGTAAGGGCTGAAGTTCCGGTAAGCATTTTGCATGTTCACTTTAATAAAAATAAATAAAAAGGGCCAATATTTTAGGGCAGTGATGAAAAGTTTGCATTTAAAAGGCAACACTTTTTTTGAGAGTAGAAAATGCCACAATTTAAAATTTTTATACATTTGAAAAAGAAAAAAACTAAAAATTCCTCTCATAATTGCCCTTTTGATGAGTTCAGTTAAACTTTTTGCTGTTATCGCTACCTTAAACTACGACGATATTTTTCAGAACCAAAAACGCTGCCAGTACCACCACCACCACGATCTTCGCTATCGCCACACCATTCAGGATCATTTGGATCATCGTCGGCAAATGGTTCGCTATCAGTGGTATTAGCATCACTATCTCGATGCTGACGTCCCAAATATGCATCATACTCATCATCAATATCCATTAAACCATTACGAGCGTTGCCATTCACAGTGCCACCAATACCTGAACCGCCATCAAAGCAATCATCATCGGGTGCTAAATGATGCTTTGGATAGTCATAATCATCATCCTCTTGAGCTAATAGCGTTAACAAATCGACCTCATCATCGTCAGAGTCATCATCTATCCCACCGGAATTATTATCAACACCGACACGATTATTGATAGCACCTGCGTCACCATTAGGCAAACCATTATTTGTTTTGACCCTTGAACGTGAAAAATTGCCGCGACGTCGTCCTCGGCCAGCAGTATTACCCCCTCTACGTGAATTATTATTAACTCGCTGCTTTTTATTATATATTACATCACAGTGTTGTATTATAGACGCTATTTTTCCACGTCTGCTGCTCGCTACAAATCCATCACTGCGACAATTGATACGTTGACGAACAATTTTCGTGCCGCCGATGGCATTGCCAGTGGTACTGCAGTCTTCTAAATACTTAGAATCAAAATTCAAGCAATGAAACTCGACAGGCATTGCTTTTAAAAGCCCTTCGAATGCCTCATCAGAGAGTGGAAATTTAAGTGGTTCATATGGTGGCACAGCCTACAAGGAAACATGCAAAATTTAGATAGAGAATTTAATGAAAAAAGAGTCGTTTCATAGCATACCTCTTTGAGGTCTGGGGTTAAACTCCGTCGCTCCATTTCGCGTTCCCTTTTTGTAGATGTGGTTCGTCGCCGCTCCAAATTTTGTGGAGGAGGATTACCTGTCCAATTACATTAACATGAGGCACAATTAAAGAAATATCAATGTGAGAAAAAGTGTATAAATGTTCCGCTACATTGCTTTTTGTGAAAAAAAAAAATTTTTAATCTTTTTTTTTAACTTCGTTGATTGAATATTAGTTTCAGGTGGTAATTCATATTCAGTTGAAAGTAGGTTGCTTCAATTAAGTGATGTGGCCAACCTTTAGTCGTAAAGGTGATATAAATCAAACAGCACCAATAACAAAGGTGCTGTTTCAAGAAGTGAAAAACAGTTAATATTTTTACAAGGGCATCCGATTTTCACCATCACTTAGATTTCTTGATTTTGAATATATAAATATCAGACATAATTATTTGTTATATTCGGGTGGAACTTTTAAAACAGGACTCGCGTAAAATATGATTGGTTCAATTTCACTTGCAAAATGTTTATCAAACTCCCGATCATTGGTCTGCAATGCGCTTAATTGCGAAGATTTTAACCTCCCAAATCTGTTGTTGTTAACAGTGCTTCGCCCTGCCCAATGGGCTCGATCACTCTAAATTGTCATCAGGCTCTTCTAACGGAAGTCCGAGGAAATGCGCAGTTTCCACAGGGTTGGACCAGAGTGATGTGGGTGTTAGAAGAGTGGGTTCAACTGAACAGGAAAAAAGATGTATGGTATCATGGGGGGTCATACCACATGCAGGGCATGTATTTGGTATGTTGGGGTTCAGTCTGCATAAGTAAGAGTTTAACCTATTACAATATCCAGAGCGAAGTTGTGCTAGTATGACTCTAGTCTCCCTCGGAAGTACGCGCTCCTCTTCAGCCAATTCAGGTGGTTGAGTATTAATAACGGGATTCACAGGACGAGATCTGAGGGATCTGTCTACCGACTCAGTGTGGAGGTCATTTAGAGTCCGTCTATGGTTCCGCAGATCAAACGGCAAAGAGATATGATGCCGGATCTCATCGTAATGCTTACGGAGATGTCTCCTTATGTCTCTGGGGGGCGGTGCTACATCCAAAAGATGTCGGTTTGGATGACTAGGTTTGTGACAGTTCAGAAGGAACTGTGAACTCAAGAGTTCCGCGTGATCTTGAACATTGAGCAATTTTGCCTCTTGATGGAGGTGAGACTCAGATGACATAAGCAGGCATCCCGTAGCAGTTCTGATGGCGGTGTTTTGGCAGACTTGCAATTTCCTCCAGTTGGTGTCAGAAAGGTTGGGCGACCATATAGGCGCAGCATAGTCAATAACCGGCCGGCCAATAGCCTTATATGTAGCAAGCAATGTTTCTTTGTCTTTTCCCCAAGTACTGCCGGCCAGTGACTTGAGGATCTTATTGCGGCTCTGTACCTTTGAGGCTATTGCGGTGGCATGACCAGCGAAGGTGAGGCCGTTGTCAAATGTCACACCCAAGATTTTTGGGTGGTTGACAGTAGGTAGAGGTACTCCATCTACGTGGACATTTAACTCTTGCCCCATCTGCGCATTCCATGTAGTAAACAGGGTCGCCGTAGATTTAGTCGGAGACAGGGTCAGATTACGCTCGGTGAAGAAGCTGGAAAGGTCATGGAGGTAACTGTTGATTCTAATACAGAGTTCATCAATGGAGGGACCCTTGCCGAGGCCATTATCGTGCAGTCGTCAGCGTAGGAAACAATGGAGACTCCCTCTGGTGGGGGTGGAAGTCTCGAAATATAGAAATTAAACAAGAGGGGCGAGAGAACACCACCTTGCGGCACCCCTTGTTTTATTCTTTGTGGTCTAGATTTCTTGTTCCTAAATTTGACTGTTGCCTGTCGACCATTGAGGTAATTAGCGGTCCACCTCTTAAGGCCGGCAGGGAGCGGTGTCTCATCCAGGTCTCGGAGGAGAGTGGCGTGATTGACCGTGTCAAATGCATTTGACAGATCAAGTGCCACGAGAACCGTCCTATGGTTTGGTGGGTGTTGATTCAAACCGTTGTTAATCTGCGTTGTAATGGCGTTCAAAGCGGATGTCGTGCTGTGATTTTTGCGAAAACCATGTTGATGATCGGCCAGTTTTAGATTTGTAACGAAGTAAGGAAGCAGAATGGACTCTAGCAATTTCGCTACCGGCGAAAGGAGGGATATCGGACGATAGGACTCTCCTAGGTTCGCCGGCTTCCCTGGTTTTAATAGGGGAACTACAATCGCTTGTTTCCATATCTCAGGTATAACGAAGGTAGTTAGAGAGAGATTGAAGAGAGCCGCTAAATAATTCTGTCCTTCATGGCCAAGGTGTTTGATCATCTTCATGGCAATTCCGTCGGGTCCGATGGATTTTGAGGGTTTGGCCTTCATTATGGCTTCCTTAACCTCTGCGACTGAGACGGCAATGGGCGCAGTAGAGTGTTTGTGTTTGCGCGCACGTCGGAAGGCTCTTCTCTTAGTCCTATCCGCAGGTGGATGCATTATAAACAGCCGGCAAAAGGAGCTCGCGCATTTCCTGGCGTCCGATTTGACACTGTCGCCGAAAGCAATGGCGACCTTGTCTTTGTGTTTGGTCGGATTGGATAGGGCCTTGACAGTCGACCATAGTTTGCCGACTCCGCCGGAGAGGTTGCATGTCTCAAGTTGTTGTTTCCACTTGGTCAGCTTGTGTTCGTTGACAATCCTACGGATTTCCGCATTGAGATCTTTTATTCTGGGATCTGCGGGATTGATAAGTCTCACTTGGTCACGTTCTCTTGTCATCGCCGCAGCTTCTGGCGGGAAATTCGTACGAATTTCTGGTATTCTGCCAGCAGGAATAAAGCGGCATGAGGCTGAATCGATGATCTTGCGAAACTCTCTTTCGCCTTTGCGTACGTCCGTTGGAGTGGGTAGGGCAACGAAGGAGCGCTCTGTATATTCAGTAAAGCGGTCCCAGTCCGCTTTGGTGAAGTTGATGTATGTTATTTTATCAGTCGTTATGAAGTCGGTCGGTCGTTCAACAGAGAGTAAGATGGGTAGGTGGTCTGAAGCTAATGTAAGCATCGGTCGCCAGATGACAAAGTTAATAAGGCCCGCGCTCGTTATGGAGATGTCTGGCGAACTGTGACAGTTACCTGCCACCCTGGTGGGGGCATCTCCATTGACTGTACAGAATGCTGAGTTGTCTATTTGGTCTGCAATTGCCTGTCCTCTACTGTCTGCTGCCAAGTTGGAGTGCCAGAGATCGTGATGTGCGTTGAAGTCGCCTAGGATTAGACGGTTATCGCCCCTTAGCAACGCACTAATGTCGGGATGATAATCTCTAGGACAACACGTGACAGGAGGAATATAGATGTTTATGATTTGCAGGTCGGCGTCTCCTAACCGGACTGCTATGCCTTGGCATTCTAAGGTAGAGTCCCTGGGGTCGACGTCAGGGGAAAATAGATTGTATTGTACAGAGTGATGTGTAATGAACGCAAGGCCACCCCCAAGACTGCTGGGACGGTCTTTACGATGTACATTATACCCACCACAAGTTCGTAAGTCCGATCTCGTGTTCAGTTTTGTCTCTTGTATCGCGGCGATTTTGATGTTGTGCGTCTTCATAAAGTCAGTTATCTCCGCGATCTTTCCAGCTAATCCGTTACAGTTCAGCTGCAGAATTTTGAAGTGTGTAGGAGGGGAGACGGGGGACATACTAGGCGTGAGGGACGGATGCGTTTGCATAGGTGGAGGTAGGCTAAGGCCTAAACTATGTCGCAGTCTAGAGTTGACAGCGCCATGGCCGATGTTGTCTGGCGTGGAGGGCGGCTGTGTACTGCAACAGGGGGCTATGAACGAATCCGTCCAAAGGTTGCCGTTTGCGAGCCCAGAGCACATAAGGGTGTGACACAGGCCAAGGCAATTGTTGCACTTGACCGATGTCGCAGGCGTATACAATCTTTGCCGACAAACGGTGCACGTAGTGAAAGGTACTAGGAGGTGGTGTTCCTGACCCACGTGCAGGCTGGAAGCAGGCGGGGGCATTAGGGGCAGAGACAGAGGGGACTGACGCTAGGCGATGCTCATATCTGACCTATTCCGGGGGGGGTAGGAGTGTTGAGCGGCCGTGTGAGATGGAGACGCTGGTGTGCGTGAGCGACAGTCGGGAGTGGGTGAGGCAGGGATGGCAGCGGTGCTGCCAGTCGTATAGACTGAGCCACTATTGTGACTATTGGAAGTAGTTAGAGGCGGTAAGGGAGTGCCAGAGCGGCGACTACCGCGGGACGTCCTAGGACGTGTACAGCAAGGTGCCTCAAAAGTACTAAAAAAAAGTACGGGGTCTGTGTAAGCCCTGAACATCCAGATTTATGTAACCATTTCTTACACTTGGCGCATTGTACCGAATACGACCTTTTAATATAAATTTTCTTCCAGCAAACGCAGCAGATCCAGTCTCTTGGTCCAGGGTTGGGTTCGACCCCAGCCCGTAACAAGAGACAATGGAGCAACCCAGCTGCAAGGGTTTGCTCCGAGGATGACAATTTAAGGGTGAGGCAGGACAGATTGGACAGGGTTACACTGAAATAACAGCCCTTGGCCGGGTGAGAAAACCCGGGTCATTCCGGTGCATAGAACCGGCTGTTGTGGGAACGACCTCCCAAATCTCTTTTATATCAATTCAATAACATATTTAAAGATAAATTTAAATCGAATTTACTTACATAAACCGTTGTCACCTACATCTGAAACCGTATCCAGAGGATTAAGTGGTGTCGATGGTGCTAATGGCGAGGGAATACTCTATAACGATAAGAGATGGGAGATATTTAGATTTATTTATTATTTCTTAATATTACGTAAATTAACCTCTTGATCACCGCCGCCTATACTGGGCGTTTGCGGCGCGGGAGAAGTAGGATCCGGCGTATTGGCACCGCTCGATTCTGCACGACTGTCAATACGACGATTCGCACGAGAACGTGTGCTCCAAGGAAATTTCAAATAAGTTTTGAATTTTCTACGCTCTTCAGTCAGCTTTCGTTCATGACGGAACGTAATAGCGTCATCGGTGATATCCTCTATTTCGGCTTCTTCAGCAGCAGCTTCCATTTCCATAGACTTCCCTTTAATTCGTTTGAGCCGTATTCCTCGTCTGTAATTTACCATTGCCTTTGGTTTGAAATTTTTCGTTGTTACAGCAGTTACATCACTTAGATGTTCTTTTTTAAATTCACAGTTTTCTGTGACCATTGGGATTTCTATTTCAAAATCTTTGCGACCGATAAAAGTTTCAATTTTTGCTCTTTTATCAGATGGTTCCTCCGACCACAAGTCCACCTTTGATATCAAATGATCTGCCCTTATGTTACTGCTTTCATTTTGTAATAAAGAACTATCATCATTTTTAAACATATTATTTATTTGATCTGTAATCTGAGGGTAATGGAGAGGTAACGGATCATTTTTCGTTAGTTCATCTTTAGAAATCGTCGCTTTATGATCCTCGCTAGCACTGGACTTGTTTAGTTCCTGAATTGAGTTATGCTTTTCTGCTCTTTTTACTATGACTTTAAGTTCAGGATTTTCTGCATTGGTTGCTTTGTTTTCTTTTACTAACTTATTATCACTTAAGGGTAAAATTGTATCAGGAAAATTTTCATGGACAACGAGTTTTGACTTTTCATTGTCAGCAGCCACAATATTTTCCAAGGATTCGCCCATGTCCTTTGTAGGATCTAATGACGTCTGTAAAACGTCTCCCCGATCCTCGTCAATAACACGCCATCTAAGATTGTTGAGCAAGTTTAGATATGTATTATTATTGGTCTTCTTATATATGTAGGCTTTTTCTTTTTATATGTTTTTAAAGTAATTGTTTCTGTCCAGAATTTCTGTTGATGATCTCCGTTTGGAGTAAAAAATTTATGCAGAACACCACGAATTAGAAGTGAAGCTAGGACTTGATCTTCATGAAGATATATCGCCAAATTATTATTATTTGCTCAAGCTTTTAAATTTAGCACAACTTGTTCGTCCCTCTATTCTAAACTGTAGTCTTTGGAATAATCTTTAGAAACTTTGGACTTATCTACCAAAGTGGGAATACTGTGTGGGTTTACAATAAGTTCAAGAAAGGCCGATGTATGAACCCGAACACGAAGAAGAAATATAATAGTTTGTTGCTGTAGTTGTTGTTGTTTTTAGTGAAAAAAAAACACTCCCGAAGGTTTGGGGACTGTTGTCGGAAAAGATGGGTATTGAGAGGTGAGAGGCATCATATCCATAAATCAGCCATCGAGTTGCACGCCATTACCGGTATGCCTATCTCGTTCATGGTAATGACGTGGAACTTGATGGTTGATCTACGGGTATGATGCCTCCCAGCTTTGATTACCAACCTTCTTCTTCCTTACGGAAGGAGGCGGTGAAATGGCCTGGAAGGTTTCACTGGTCACACCAAATCGCTCCCACGACAGTCGGACATGTTCCACAAGGAAGTAACGAAGCGTAACGGGTTCATATCCGGCAAAGGACTGTCACTTCCGATAACACTCCCCAAAACTTTCGCTAAAACAACAACAAATTTGATACCTAAGAGTGCGGAAAATGTGTTGTAAAATCCTGAATTATCAGTATCAGTGTTTACTGCATTTGTCAGGATTCAAAATTTATAAGATACTAGAGGGAACGGCAGACTTTGTCCTGCCCAGATATTTACCTGAATGGATCTAGAAATATTGGCTTTTCCCATCCCTACCATTATCTCTATCACTATCCCTATCCCCATTCCTATCCCTATCCCTATAGATGCAACTATTTCACACACACACAATTCCACTTCACCATCGATCGATCCATTATTGAGCTTTTCTAACAAAAAAAAAATTAAGCCAAATTCTAAATGAAAATTCCTCACGGATTTTTTCCCCTCTCCCATTCCTCGTATTCTGAATGAAAAATCTTTGGGAATTTTTTCACTCTTCCCTTTCCTCTTATTCTGAATAATGCCATGAAATTGTATTTTTGAGTTGCTGAGTGTGCGATGTAAGGAGTTCCGGGCTTGTTTATTCTATAATACTTTTTAAAAAACAGGTGAAAGCAAATTAAATATACAAACAAAAGTTGTAGATAACGTTTGCGGCAACTCAAGCGTATATGTACTATACAATAATCCTGGTTTTATTTCCTGTGGCTGTTATTCCCTCTTTTTCGAGGGAACAAAAAAATCCGAGAGAAAATTATTCCGTAAGAATATTTAGAATTGGGCTGATTATAAAAATTCGCACCATACAAAATGTATGGGAAAATAAATTTTTTTTTCAGGAATTTTTCGGAAATTTCATTGGGTATTCTCCTATTCTGGTCAGAGAACAATCTAAATTAGTGTCAATCATCCAAATCGGTGCAGGCGTTTTTGAGTTATGAGCGTTGGAACTAACGTCACTTTCTTTTGTATATATACAAGGTGGCGCAAAAGTAATCCTCCTATCAGAAAATGCTATAAATTTTGCGATTGGCCCCTAAAGTCAGTTCTGTTTTGACATTTGTGTAGTAAACACATGCGAAATACACGTTAATAAACAATGTTACGCTACACTGCTCCAGAACGCGGAATATTGCTGACTATTTATTTCGGTCGGTGAAAAACGGTTACTGCGCAAAAGTAATCCTCCTATCAGAAAATTCTATAAATTTTGCGATATTTATTTGACCAATAATCGGTCGGGGCCAAACGGTTACTGTGAATGGTGAGCGCTACAGAGCAATGATCAACGAGTTCTTTTTGCCGCAACTTGATGAATTGGGATTGGAAAACATGTGGTTCCAACAAGACGGTGCAACAGCACACACTGCACGTGCCACAACCGATATGCTGAACATCGGAAGCTTACTTTTGCTTCACCTTGTAGATTGAGTTTCCCTAGTAATTTAATTTTTAGTTAACTTACTTAGGTGTTGGTATTTCCTTGTATGGTAAAATTTCAACACGTGTTGCAGCAGCTACACTATACGGTATAACAATGTTGTCTATGTCATACGATGTACGGTTTTTCGATCTGCTATATTATAGAGAAATTATTGAAAATAATAACACTATTAAGGTGCAAAATCCGACAAACATGATATGGCCATTCGTAGATAATTTGGATACCCGGAATTTAAAGGTGCTAAGCTTTTTGCATAGTTAGCTAAAAAATAATTGTTTGAAGGTCTCAAAAGAAAAAATATATATTTCGCTAGCTTTAGCGTATCCGAATTATATAGAAATGATCTATAGTTCGTCTGTCGGATAAAAAAAGTTGAAAAAACTACAACAGTGTAATTTAAAATATAAAGTTTGGTCTTCACTTACCTTTCGTATTTGTAATACGTACTGCTACTGGCACCACATATATTTGTGTGCGTTGGTGATGATGTACGACTACGCGTCCCAAAACCATTCCAATTTGTATCAATTGGTTCACTGTTATAATTTGATGTCAAAGAATTGTTTTGGTAAGTATGGGAAATGTTGTAGAGGTTTTTGCTACTGCTGTTTGGATTACTACTGTTTATGCCCGCCGGTGTATTTGACGTCAAGCCTTTGCGATATTTAGAACTATTTTTATAATTGCCAATGCCACTACTAACACCGCCATTGCCGACGCCACCGCAACTGCCGCTAAAACCGTTACTGTTGTTGGAGATCAATGATGAATGTATTGAGTTGAGATTGTATTGGTCGTAATTTTGTGGGTGATTGTCGCTCGTTTGGTGAATGTAAGTGGTGTTGCTGTTGCCACTTTGTTGACTGTGATGACTGCTTTGGCTGTGACTGCTGTGATTTGTTGCCACCGGCGATAAGTCCCGTGGCGGTTCCAATAATACTCCGTCGCCCACTAGATGATAATGATGATGTAATTTTTTTGTATGTCTTGCCGATTCTATTTTATTATAGCCAGAGAAATACCGATATTTTTGTATAAAACATTATCATTTTTTTTTTTTAAATCATAAATTCCAGTTGGCAGCATTAAAAAAAGCAAAAGTCAATTCCACAAAACAGTTTGGTTTATTTCGAAACATGTTTTCATTATCGAGTAAATTTGTTGTCATATTTATATTTTGTTTTTAGTAATGTTGCATTCAGGTAAATGTGTAAATGAATTTAAGAAAAGTAGAAACGAGTGTCATTCGGCATATTATTTCATGATTTTTGACAAAACGTAGTCCATAGGCATTTTGTTTTTTCAATTGCGATTGGCGGCAGGCGGCATTTTAAAGCGTCATGGCGTGATGTTATTACCAAGTATATAATACAATTTTGATGATGGTGGTATCGGTGTAGTGTAAAATCGTTTCAAACGTAGAGCAGAGATCAGTTCATATTGTAACACAAAATGGAAAGAAAAAGAGATGCAAAATTGTTTTTGTTTTATGTTAATATCAATTATCGAATTTTTCATGTTTACAATAATTTACTGTTGGCCACAAGTGGCGTTGTTGAAGACGTAGACAAAATAATGCCAGTACCGTTTGCACTGTCGCACGCCTGCAATGAAGTTATTGTTGCACATGCGCTTGGCGCTGATACATCCGCTAACACTCCACCAACTTCTCCTGCTACTGCTGCTAAATTAGTGGTTGAATCCGCTGTATGATCGGCAATTGATGTAGACGCAATAGATGAATTTGTTGCTGTTGCCGATGCCGCTGCCGCCGCTGCATTTCTTTCCTCAGCTGCAAGTCGATCTTTTTTCTTTATGTAGCGGCGTTTCGCGGCCGGTTCACTGTATTTTTTTGATGCAATATGCCCAGCTGCACGCTCAGCTGCTCGTTCGGCTTTCCATACACTTTTTGCAATACTCTTTACTTGACAACGCATAACACGTTGTTGCCACTCTGGCATTCGGGCTATACACTCCAAATGCAGGGTGCTGCTGACATCTAAACAAAAATTTTGAAATTTTTTCTGAGAAAAGTTATTATCCCTATATATTTATGTACATATGTATACCGATGGTCACATAATTAGTCTCCATTATAAGTAATTGTATTTTGTAAATTTAAAATTAAATTTCAAAGCAATAAAAAATGTTCAGAAGCAGTTTTAAAAGTGAGGGAATTGGTCTTGGACTTATAAAAATCGGTCCAGTATATCAGTTCCACCACTAACTTATAACGATGCGATTTTTCGAGATTTGAATTAACGATTTTGTATCCTGCATTATCGACTGTGCTATTCACTAACTTAGCTATATCGATTCGGGGTTGAGATTTCTCATCCCGCGATAAAACGTACGCTAAGTACTCAAATACATTTTTTTTATAATAATATTGATATAATAGTAATATTATTTTAATTTTCGGTAAAAACTTGAAATTATGTGTTGTTTACTTAACGACACAGCTGATGGCGAATAAACGAATATCAATAAAAATTTGTTAGTGAATACCGATATCGTTATAAATATCGTTACGACAAATTGTCGATTGCGAATGTCGTTATAGAAGCTAGTAAATTCCACTACAGATGTTATTCAACTTTGAACCAAAACGGATACTAGTTTTTTTTTTTTTTTGGAAAAATCAAAGTCAGTTGTTTTTATTGTCAATAGCTACTCAGTAATACCATTTTTGATCAAAAATAAATTTTAATTTTTTATATTGTATACCAACCAAAATGTATTCAATGAGTTAAATATGATTCTCTTGTAAGGGACTATTATGTCAACCGATTGTAAACAAATGAATTAACCCTTTTCACCACTCATCTATAATCTTTGCCTTTTGTATTTTTTTATTTTACTTTATTCTACAGCATTGAATAGAAATAGAATTACTCAAGTTACAGTTTATTCTGCAATAGATATAATCATTTGTTACTTAAATTAAACTAATTTTTGTACAAACCCGTTCTAGCCATTTTTTAAATCAATTATCCAAGTTTTGTGCTTGAAGCTTTTTAATCTAAAAATTATTTGGCGCTTCGGTAAGATTTAATGTTTTCATTCAAATCTATGTGTGGGCTTCGTTCTACTAATTTAAAATTTTATCATCCTAGATAAATTTGGCCATAAACTCTCACAAAGACATTTTAAAATAGTTTTATTGCATTAGGAAATTTGTTATTTGGTTTGATTAGGTCCCTAATCGAAATTTGGTCTATCTATTCATACGAATTCGATGTAGTCTACTCATATTGGCCAATCCCCCTTTTCGGATGATGAACACTGCTGCTTACTTCTGAGCAGATATCGCGTTTGGGAGTTCTGTACATATTTCGGCCATGTCGTCGTCATACTTTTGAGGAACCTTCCCTTTGTTGCTTTCATACTTCTTGTTGATGTTATTAACAGTGCTTCACCCTACCTAATAAGCACGATCACTATGATAATTGTCATCAAGCTTTTCCAACGGAAGTCCAAAGCGCAGTTTCAACAGGGTTGGACCAGAGTGATATTGGTGTTGACAGCAAAAGAGATGTTGTTGTTGTGGTAACGACAAAAACCCTCCCCGAAGGTTTTGGGGAGTGTTGTCGAATTAACAGTCCTTGGCCAGATTTGAACCCGGTACGCTCTGTACTCCCTTGCGGTACTGCCCGACTGTCGTTGTAGCGATTTATGACCAGCGAAACCTCCTAGGTCATGTCACCCCTCCTTCCGTAATCATATCCGTAGATCAACCATCGAGCTGCACGTCATTACCTTTGTGCATATTAGTCGCCTCTTACGACCGGTATGCCTACTTCGGGCATATTCTAAACCCCTAACTCGCAGGGGTGTTCCAGAATCTTTCATTTCTGTCAACTAGCCAGTGGACCAACATCCACTCTAAATCCTATCGACGGAAATGAAGATTCCAACTTTCAATAATTGACTTCCATAAAATTCAAGACTTTGTAAGAAATGTTAAGGTGAAGTTCGGATCTAACAAATTTATTCTAGTATCAACAACAGAATCCTACATTTACAACAGTATTTTCTGTCAAATTCCTTCATTTGGATTAAAGACAAAAAGCAAATATTGAAACTTCGAAAATTTGAAAGGCAAATGATTTAAAAATTGTTTTCTAATGATTTTCCCACTGAAAAGATTATTTTCAAAAAGATTAAAGATTTTTTCTGTTTGACATTATAGATTTGTTTCCATTGAGATACACGTCAAATTCAATCAATTTGTTCAATACATTTTAATACCAACAATTCAATTGAATTGTTGCGTTTACGTTCTGTATATTCTTTAGAGTATGCATGACTAAAAATTAGCTCAAGGTAAGGAATAATAATTTTTGTGAAAATTATTATTTTTTTTTTTTTAATAATTTATTTAATTAATAAAAGTTTTTAATTGAATAAACAAATCTTTTTTCCTTGTCTATTTAATTAAAAACTATTAATAATAATTAATTAAATTATTAAAAAACAAGAATTTTCATACAAATTATTATTCTTAACTTTGAGCTCATTTAAAGTCATGAATTTTCAAACTGTTTACCCTATTATTAAATCTATTATACAAATCGGCTGGTATGTGATGCGAAAAATGTTTCTTGTCACTATTATTATATGACTTTTCGTCAAAAGGTTGATATGTATAACACGAACAGTTATCACTTTCTGTAAGTTAGCATGAGTACTTAGAGAGATTTGAAAATTCCAGTCGATAAAACTTTGATGCTTTTTATATATGCATCTGTACTAATTTCATTAGCACCGGATATTTGAACATATGTTATAAGTTTCAGTTTAAGCAACAGTCGCGACTTTTTACCCCTCATATTTTTCGAGAAAAAGTACATATGTACATAAATATAGAAATAATAAAAAGCTTACCTTCTCGAAAGCTTAGAACAGGATGATAACCAGGATCAAGTAAAGCAATTCTATCCGCCATCATCATCGTATCAGGCGTATCTCGAGGAGCTGTCGGGTCTATTCTTCCCGTACATAATGCACATGGATTAAAGGGCCACTGACACCCACATTTTATGTTGCTGAAATTAAAAATATATATGTAAGAATAACGAAAAATCTTTAATTGAAGAAATTTTGCAAAAATGCTGCAACAGGTGATCCGTTTCTCTAATTCTTAGAAAGCTTTAAACATAACTTGCAAACAAAACCATTTCAAATTTGTACCAACAATTTAAGGTATGAATGTATATATATTTAAGCATGTATGGGCTTACCTTGGTCGTGCAGCCTTCTTTGATATCGTATGAAGACTTTGAGTTTGAAGCAACTTTCGTTTACGGAATAGCGAGGGCACAAAACCTCTTGTACGCGCTGATCCTAGCAAGCCCGTTTCATTGGTTTCGATGGAGTCAATCTTACTACACGAGTTCCCTAGGTTTCCCTTATAGCCGTTGACAGAAGATGTCGCTGTGACTGGATTTGATTCAATTGATTTTAGGGGGCTACCATGAGTGGCTTGCTCCTCTATGCCACTTACCACTGCGCCCTTCGTTCTCACAATTTCCTGTCTAAGCTCAGTTTGTTGCCTTATTTTAATTTCTAAATCCGCGATTTGAGAAAGTAGCCATGACCAACGAGCAGCTATAGCAGCTCGATCCCGCGAATAACGCCACGCAGCACGTTTCGCACTATAAGAAAATAATAAAATTTTGTAAAATTGTTATTTAAGATAATGTTTGCATTATTCATTCGAAAAAAGTGCTTACATAGCCAGCGGCTGTTGAATTTGATTATTGTAAGTAACCATTTCATCTGCAGATTCACCACCAGAACTAGACTCTGTTGCATCCGAATCCATAGCCAACTGTAGTTCACGCATCTCAGTTTGCAAAAGCCCAGCAACCTGTGACATCTCTTCGCTAACATTAGTATCATAGTTGGATACTACAACTTCACCTTTTCTTTCCAATTGCGGGGACATTGCTGTTGAGGTTGATGCACTTTCTTGCATTTCTTGTAAAAGAGCTTTCTTTGACTTACGCGGCAATTGTGTATTTACAGTACTTAAATTATTAGTCATGCTAATCGTATGCAATTGTTGTGCATTTGAAGATTGCTCTAATCGACGCAACATTGATGACATTTGAGTAGATGAAACCGGATTTTTCTCTTCAGCCCAATTACTGGCAGGTGGCCGAGCGGCTATAACACTTATCGCTGTATCAGCTTGCAAAAGATTTGATGCACTATTAAGATTGCCCCCTTTATTAGCATATATACGAGCCGTCCATTCAAACAATCCGGCAATCTCTTCGCTACAGTGTTTACTCATGTATCGTGATTGAACTTTACGCATACGACGTAATAGAAAATCGATTCGACGATGCATTGTTTGTTGATTACGCTCGATCTCGATTTGCATTTCCCTAAGAGGATTTGGCTTTGTTGTTGTTGTTGATGCCGGCTGACTGCTAACCTCTTCATAATTAATAAGTGTATATTCTTCATTGAAGAGTACATTTAAGTCGCAGAGTGTATCAGCGCCAGCGCTTCCATCAAAACCTTTCAGTACTTTTAAAACTTCTTCAATATCTTGGTCCTCTAGTTCACCAGCTCCACTTTCTTTCATAAATGCTGGTGGCAAATTTGCGCTGCTTAATGTGTTTACAGATGAGGTGCTCTGTGGAGTAAATGTATGTTGTTGTTGTTGTTGAGGAGCATGTTGTGATAAAGATGTAGGTGGTGTTTGTTGCAATTGCTGTTGCAGTTGCTTTACTTGTTGTTGATGTGTTTGTTGCTTTGGAAATGTACACGGCGGAGTAGTTTGTATTATACCGATTTCAACGCCAGCATTTAGAGAAGTCACATCATCACAGACTGGAGATGAAACTGCAGTACCGTCCAGTTGACTTAAACGCTCTAGAAACACAAAGAAACTTTAAAAAAATCAGGCATACGCAAGGAAATATAATGTATAAAACAAATATAATAAGTCTGACTCAGGAAAGTCATTTAAGGTGTGGTTGTTGTTGTTTTTTAGCGGCAAAAACACTCCCTGAAGATTTTGGTGTTCTTACCTTCAATGTTGTCCTCTACTTCTGAAGCGGTCATTGTTGAATCGGTACTTATAGGCGGCAGAACGTCGACAGATAAAATTTGTAAACGTGTTGACGCTTCTGTCTTCCGTGCAACCACATGCCCAACATTCGACGTTTCCGTTAATGTAGACGACGTAGAGTCACTGGTCGTTGACGTTGGAGCATCTTTATTTGTTACTTTATCTTCCTCCCTGAGCTCTTTCTTGTCGTTGGATGTTGTTGCTTTTTGTGCTTGTGGTTTTGAATCTAAAACATTATCGTTTCTCTCGCTTTCATATTCATAATCTTCTTCGAAGCTTAGCGGATTTTCTACATTAGAATCTTCTTTATATATAGAGACTGTTGTCACTGCTGATTCTCTGGTTCCAGACTTGACTGTTTTGAGATTGACTATATCTCTTTCTCTTTCAGAAGGAGCGGTCTCATCCCCTGAATGTTCCTTTCGTATACAAACTTTAGTTGTTATGGCCTCTTCTATATCGTTAGTTAAATCAGCCAAGAGCTGTTCTGTAGAATTACTTTTACAACTTATATTTGTATTATTGTTATTATTTATATTCGAGGAGCTCCCCTTTGATATTGGCTGATTTGCCTCAGTATCCGCCGACACGCTTCCAGTGATATTTTTTCCATCACTTCTGTGTTCATTGTTATCTAGAATCATGCTCAAGCCCATCAGGTCATTACTCTTTGTAGTATCTATATGAGTCTGATTCAACACCTCATTTTCCCGGTCTCCCGGGCTATCAGCTTTGCTTAAAGTATTTTTCGTCGTAGCTAATATATCCGCTCCCTCTTTAATAGATGTTTGAAGAGAATTTGTGGGTGAGACCGTTTGTTCAAAGACACGTTGATAAGCATCTTTGGAACGTGTAACGCACCTTGGGTTAATAGCTGAAGATGATGCTGGCAAAGCAGTTATCGAAGAGCTACGCGACCTTTTCTCCTTTATATCAATAGTATTACTGCTATTTGTTATTGCGGAGGGTGATGTTGACTCAGTGTCACTAACACTTTTCATGGAACGTATTGGTGGTGGTGTGGCTTCTGCACTCGAGTTGGAAAGTTTTTCTGTAGGACTCATTGGCTCGTTGAGAGCAGGTGCCATGCTGATGCTACTTGAATCTGCTTCATCTGCTTTCTCAATGTTCACGGCTTCGGGTTCAGCTTCATTGCCTGCTAATGCATCTTCCGTCAAAAAGTTGGCTTTGTTGACACAATCGGGTAACGTCGACTCGTCCTCAATGGCACCCCGACTGCTACCAACTCTCTGACTGCGCCTGTGATATGAGCGCGTCGTGGTCTCCGTAGACTTCTCAATTTTTAATGATATAATTTACCTGGCCTGAAGATGAAGGAACACTAATAATTAGGATTTATATACTGTGGTCCTTGATTGTCTTATATCCGGTTCCTGTCCCTTGTTTAACAGGCTGGTTTTACAACGCTAAGCCGCCTTAAAATGAAAATGAAAGGAACGTTTCCTGAAAATATAAACATTTTAATTGAAAAGAGTCAATAGTTATAAGCATATTTTTTTGTATTTATTTATTTAGGAAACCAAGACTATTGTTCTCACCAGTTTTATCTATGCTTGACAAAAGGGTTAACATAGTTAGTTGTGTTTCATTGCGTTACGGTTACCAAAAAATGGATGGAACGTTGAAGACATTTTGATTTGTGCTATCTATAAACTGAGCTAACAGGAGAGTTATTGGGTTTTAAAGACTTGAATGGATTGGGCGGTGAGTTTTGGATTTTCAGTGCTGTGTGAGAGTATATAACTGTATGGCGCGTGTTCAATTTTTATAGGTGTAACATACTTTATCACAAAAATCATTTTGTATATCCCCAAGAAGCCATTTCGGAAACCCTAATAACATATCTTATGGGAGAATCAGTCGAGTTTTCCCAATTTTAGAAACATTTTTTTTTAGTTAATTGCTCTTTAAATAAAATAACATACAATTTCCATACTTGATGGGGTCAATTGTGAAATGATTAAACGTTTCTCAAACGAACATTAGGTTCGTATATGCGCAACACACATTGCGCAAGTTATGCTAATATTGACATCTTCCTAATATTTCTTATTTCGCAATAATTGAAATGTCTCAAGTAAGCCTCACAATTAAATACTCGCATAAGGTCCTCTAAAGCTGAGAATGAGTGCAATATTTGTTCGATCGGTAAGGCTGTTTCAAAATTGAAGTAATTAATGTAATCACGACTGCGGGTTAGGGGGGCTAGTATATTACACAGGTGGGTATGCGTGTTGTAACAGGCGACGAAATTGTGTCCAAGACGGTATAGCTAGTACCACAACGTGCTAGTTCCAAAGCGTACCGGATTCATTTCTGGCCAAGGGCTACCAACATCAGCATCTATTTATTTTTGTGCATATTAGTCGCCTCTTACGACCGGTATGCCTACCTCGGGCATATTCTAAACCACGAACCCGCAGCGTAGGTAAACCTGTCGTGCTGGTGCCAAAATGTGCTTGTACCAGGTTCATATCTGGCAAAGGACTATCAACGTCAGTATAACAGTCAACACCGATAAACAGTGCAACACTCCCATTGCCATTACCAACTAAATTTATCAAATGTTATCCAACGCCTACACAGACAACTGCATGATAATGTCAATCGGTCAGACCGCTCAAGTGAACAAGACACTAGATACCCATGTCGATGTACCGACTGTTCACTACCCCAAAATTTTAGGGGTGTCGTTGACAACATGCTCCCTTTTGCTGTGCATTCAACTGCGACTGTCCACAAAGTTTAACGTCGCAACAAAATAATTCAGTCCATGGCTTGCAGTATCTCGGGAATAAAGACAGGCAATGTTGTGACGATTTTCAAACAAATTCTGTTAGGTGGCCATTTCCAATTACAATATCCCCACTGTATGCACAATCAAAAGAAAAACAAATCGTCAACTCTAGTGAAATAGTTATCCATTCACAATAGTAGGCATTCTCGCTGCAGTCAACGTCTCCGTTTGCAAACGCTGCGCCTATTTCAATGCAAACCGAGCGAGATAAAACTAAAGCTCAACATACGTTCATAAGTGAGCGAGAAAGGGACAAACTGAATCGCAATGATGGTATTGCCCTGAATATGTCCCCTATCATAACGTTTTTACGTAGTTACGTTTGAATTCGCAATAGTAGTACAACGCGGTAGTCATGACAGCGTTTGCTATGGGACGTTGACTGGGTACCATGGACAGCGCAGCCACAGCCTTCCTATTGCGTATAAAAATTTGGGTTGATGTATGGGGTAGCACTGTTTTACTTTCGCACATATTGAATTATTTCCTTGGCTCAATTAATTTCACAATTCCAGTGTACTTTTAAGACATTTTATTCTTCCTGTGTAATCTTTGTTGAATATTTAACATATGTTAGTTGGGTTATAAGAAGGCGTGTTTCCCAGCGGCAGTACATCGAGCATGTTTTCTTGTATACTTTTTGATTTTAATTTACAGTATTGATAATTAGAAGTATTTTATATAATTTCAAAGCACTTTTCCGACGGCTTGACAAAGTTATAATCGCGCCATAGCAAGGGTTTACTTTTTCTCCCTCGTCTACAAAGGCAAACGGGAATAGAATTTCGGTTTAGTACTTTTTTTATGCACGGTTATTCACAATATTATATTATATTTTATAATGCTCGTTTTTATTAAAATTTACATTGTAAATTTTAAAAACACTTACATTCAAGTTTGTAATCTCTTTATTACAATTAGTTTTCCTTTACTGAATTTTTTACATTCTCGATTTAGAGACAAAGTAAACTGAGTGGCGGCCACCGCGGATTTTACATGACCAGCATGAGCCACAACATGGTTAAAGAAAAGCAACTGGGCCACTGTGAAAAAAAGTATATATTTCCACTTGATTAGAAATATTCAAAGTTTTGTTTTTAAAAAATTTTCACTTTTTATACACGCACTCCACGTATAGTAGATACTACATACTATCATTTTCATATTGTACTCAACAAAACAATGGCCGCCGCGATAGCAAATTTCTTATTCTGTGCTTTTTCAAATAATTGTATTCAGCGTGAAATATACTTTTTTCTTTACCCTGCACTGCACAACCGAAATCGAACGAGTACAGCCACTACTAAAAACCAAAGACAGTATTTTCAAAGAGGATAGATATATATATACTGTCTTTGTCTACGTCAAGATGGATTATTGGTAGCTGGGCAGCTGTAGTCGTTTTTTCCTATTTACTCTTCCATCGCATGCAATGCGCGAACTCGTTGTCCGATGTACCGACTGGGTAGTAGTTATCCTGCTCGCACTTACTACGGGGCGATCTCATTCTGTCACATTGAAAGTAGGGTTAAACAAGTTCTGGCGTTACCATAAATTTTGTATAGTTTAATGCAGAAATAAATTAACCAAAGAACACATAATTCAATTTTTGGCACGAATTCACATTACATAAAATAATTATGGGTATTTTATTTGCACAAACCTAGCTCTTTCGAAGAGGATAAAGATCCATTGTGAGATGTACATTCGCCTTCCTTATCATTTATTGCAAGTGTGGCATCACTTGCTTTGTCGGTGAAATAACACGCACTACGCAGATTTAGGTTTGGAACAAAATATGACCGTAGAAAACATTCGTAAACTATCTTTGGAAAAACTTCTTGTTAAATTAGCATTTATTAAATTCTATATTCACTCATCAAATTTTTCTGAACTAGTATATTTTCACAATATAGGTTGCATTGATCACGCCGAAATACACGAGTCATGTCGCACTTTCGTAAAACACTGCTTTATCTACCTTTCAGGGTTGCATCTGATTTGTACATATATTCCTTAAGAATTGAGTTGAATTTTAAAAACAATTTGTGAAAGTTTTAAATTACATATTTTAAAACTCCTTCGCCATTCTAGCTTTTAATTGTGAAAGCTTTGAAGCTATAACATGGGATTTCTTTACTTTCCGAAAAAACTGCCTTGTCAATTCGTGATTTGGGACTACCCTTGATCTGCAACCAATTCTTCCTAGAAGAGAAAGTAAATATAAATAACATTCATAGAATGGGCTTATACTAACATTTCATTGATTTGATTCAATTCGCCTTCAACTTGTCCTCGCACGGTACCCTGCGACGTATTCATGCACCATCCACGCAGTTCAAGAAGCTTCGCTTGCTTCTCTGTGTGCTACAAAGGGAATTTGTTTACACATGGCAATTTAAAAGCATAACCAATTTTACTGACCTTTCTAAAAAAGACACCTGAAACATTGAGTAATTTTTGGAAAATGAAAATTTGGTGTTAAGGAAGAAATATATAGAGATACTATGTTCCTAAATTCAAATTACCTTGTACTTTCCCAAAGACCTCAAAATCTAAAGTGAATATTTGGTGTTTAGACATTTCAGGTTCTATAAATGAATGTGCCGTCCTTTTTAACAATTCATCCGAATACGCTAAATTAACTGTCGTACAAACACAAATAATTGTGAAAAGTATTTCAATGAAAGCAGGAACTTTATAAGCTGCCATAACAACAAAGTGTTTTCATATAAATTCCACAAAAAAAAAAATTACAGCAGTTGTCAAAACAATGCAAGCCAGCTGATAGGGCTTCAGATGTACATTATTTCATAACGATAGATTGACACCATCATGGTCCAAAAATAAAGGTGGGTTAATAGACAAGCTGATTTTTACTTTTGTCTCGAATTTTGACATTCACTCATTTCTCAGTACGATTTGATGTTAAACTCACAAATTACAAAAACAAAATACATGGAAATTTGTGTGTCTGTATGTTTGTCGAGCTGCTACGACCTCTTGTAGTTGGCTCATGGTCACCATGATCCAAATAACAAAATATCGCATTAAAAATGTAAATACCTAGCTGTTACGTCACGCTTTTGAAAACATGTCTGCTTGGTTTTAAATATCCGAAATGTAATATTAAGGAAATAAAAAGGAAAACAAAAAAACAAATTTTGGCATTTTGGTAAACGTTTTAGCTACAAAACAGCACTCACTTTCCCATATGTTCGCATCTCTCGGGAGACCAAACAAATGGACGAATTTGTCCATTTAGTAGCTATTTTTACAGCCACTTACAAAACACTTAATTTTTTTCAAATGGAACTTGAAAATCGCGACGAAACGGGTTATTGTTTACGAAATTTAAACTCAAATCTCAAAAAAACGTCAATGAAAGTGTGAAGAGAAAAGTCAGTTTAACAAAATCGTGACGTCATTTCTTAAAAACTTTTTTCTCAAATAAAATTACAAATACACGGTTGCCGGAATGCGTGATCTTAAGTAATTAGATAATGGATTGTCACATAACCATTGTTCGGTGAAAAAACTTTCAAAGAAGTGTCAGTAAAGTGACGTAAAACTCTCTCGAAACGGCAAAATTAAAAAATTTTCGCCGAACAGGAGTCAGTAAACTTGCAAGCAAAACAGCGTTTGCTTTTTTGATTGGTTAATAGCTAAAATTTTTAAATGTTTGTTGTGGTTGTTGTTGTTGTAGCGACTACTTAACCTGCCTAAAGTGTCACCCCTCATCCAACACTGGTAAATGTTTGTTGCTACTTTCCTATGTCACGATCAGCGGTTTTTCACTTGCAAGTTTTACTGACTGAAATTCTCCTAGCAGAAATTTGCAACTCTCTCTCTCAATGAAATGTCGAAATGCGCTCTCTCGCTGCAAATGTTTTGTGTCCCCGAACACTTTCCAGTAAAACTTTATAAAATTTTGAAAATTGTATCTTCACCGAACACAACTAATGTCGCAGTGCAACCAGACATTTGTCTTTCAAAAACAAGGTTCTCTTTTAACTATTTTTTTTACTTTAAAAAAGTTGGATATATTTTCGATAATAAACTAATTTTAATTCTTTTGGCATATGATCTTGTGTTAAGTTTTACAAAGATCCAAATTCTTTTTAAAACTATAAGCAAAGGCAAGAATATTCAAAGATTACGTAGCTATCCAGGAAAGACCCTGTATATCGATTATACAGGGTTACGAATTAGCCGGGTTACACTGAGAAATTATGAAAAAAACTTTTTTACTTTCCCGTATTGAAAAGTTGCGCTGATTTGCTGGGACAGTGGGTTTCTGCATTGCACATTTTACACCATCACACCCTCCATCGCTCTTCCTACCCCTCTCCCTCCCACACTGTCCTTCTATACGAGCATAGATTTAGAATAAAAATATATAATAAGAAGTTTGAAAGGATTCCGTGAATATATTTAAATAAAATACATGTATGTAAATATATAAATGTCCTTATTTAGATTTCAACGATATTAAAACTAAAATAGTCAATTGTTCATCAAAATTATGATGTCAAATATCGAATACTTTTTATAAATTAAAGAGTTTAGTATTTAGTCGTTGCCTAAATTATTGACTTGTCTGGCCTTAGTACGATTCCTGGCAACCATGAAGGTATTGCTCATTAGCATAGCCACTGTCATTGGTCCAACTCCACCAGGCACCGGCGTTATCTGACCAGCCACTTTGCGAACTTCTAAAGAATGTAAAAAAAATATTTTTATGAAACAAAACATAAAGAATGTAAAATTTGCAGCTCTTTAACATAAATGTTATTAATGCTATGTCAAAAGGTAATTTTGGCCGATTCTTTACTGTTAAATTCTCATTATAATTGAGTAATCAATTGATTGGATGGCTCTTTGAATCAATAATAACAATTTAAATTGTTTTCAAAAATCCACAATTATTTGATTGATTGATTAGATTTTGATTACTTTTGATAATAAACAAAATCATGATTTTTTTTAGCTGTGTTTGGTGACAAAACTTGCAAAGAAAGTGTCAGTAAAGTGAGAATGACGCAAAACTCTCTCGAAACGCAAAAAGTAAAAAGTTTCTGCCTAACAGGAATCAGTAAAAGTTGCAAGCAAAACAGCTGTTGCTTTTTTGATTGATTAATAGCTGTGTTCGGTGGCAAAACTTGCAAAGAAGTGTCAGTAAAGTGAGAATGACGTAAAACTCTGTCGAAACGCCAAACTTGCAAGCAAAACTGCTGTTGCTTTCTTGATTGGTTGATAGCTCAAATTTTTTAATTTTTGTTTTTGCATTCCTATGTCACGATCAGCTGTTTTTCACGTGAAAGTTTTACTGAGTGAAATTCCTCCAGCAGAAACTTTCGACTCTCTCTCCCAATGAAATGTCAAAACGCTCTCTCTCCCTGCAAATGTTTTATGTCACCGAACACATTTCAGTAAAAATTGTATAAAATCTTTAAAAAGTTTATCCTCACCGAACAAAGCTATTGTTTTTTAAAATAATCATTAAAACCCGAAAACAATGGGTAGGCAATCATAAGTAGGATTTTCCAAAAAATAATCAATCAAACCGGTAATCATTGCGATTAGGAATCATTACTTAACAGGTCTACGCTTAACTAACCATTTTTTATCACTTCTGAACTTTACGAACAATTTAGATAGCATTTTCCATTCTCTAAAAACAATAAAACTGCTCGCGGTAAATTTGTAATTGTTGTTGTTTGTTATTTGTAATGACAGAAATACACCCCGAAGGTTTTGGAGAGTGTTGTTGTTGTTGTTGTTGTGGTAACGACAAAAACTCTCCCCGAAGGTTTTGTGGAGTGTTGTCGAATTAACAGTCCTTGGCCAGGTTTGAACCCGGTACTCCCTTTCTTAAGTATTTCGATTCCGGTGTTCCATATGACGGCCATCCGGCCCAAAACTGATGAAAACAATCTTAGACTGATAAACGGGGTAATTTTTCGATTGCCTGCAAATAATTAACGCTCTTTTCTCATCGTCAACAAATTTTGGTGGACCGCTTCGTATCATATTTTTTAAGTAGTTCGCTGCTCAACCCGTTTTATCACACTTGCAATACTTTGGCTATCCTACTATATATTTCACAAATGCCTTCTACTTCTTTGTACATTTACAAAATAATTGAGTTGATTTGGTTTTGTGCTTTTCCGACAGGGTGGATACTGGATTTACAAAACCAAAATTGACAAGGGATGACGAAAATTCGTTCCAATATAAATACAAAATAATCTTTATTTAGCTGCAGTTCTTTAGCATTTATCACATTTGATGCTCACCATCAATGTGGTTGAATCATGAGGCAAAATACTTATGGGTAAAAATTTTTGAAGTGGGCCACTTTTTTTCTAAGTTCGACTTTCTTTCTGAAACTTCTTTGTGTAGTTTCCAACAAAAAAAAAAAACCTGGGTCAGATGTATATATATTTCAAAAATAAGCAAAATCGGACTGGTCAATCGCAAGAAATTAAGCCAAAACTTTGTTACTTCGAAATAGCTATAACTAAGAAAATAAGTCGAGTTTCGAAAAATTGTGAAATATCTATTTTTGTTTAATCGTTCTGAGCCATACCACCGAATTCCAAAAAAGTACATGACCTTTGAAAAAAATTTTAGGTGGCTTACTTCACAAATTTTTACCCTTATGAGATTGGAATTTCGTCGGTCCGGCGGTAAAATTTGGTAACTCTATCTAGCACAACCAAATTGAGTTGAAGTTTATGGAGTTAGCAGCTTATCTTACATATTTAGTTCTAAACATTCAACACAACAGTTTCTTTCATATCCATGGGCTGGTTTACAAAATAAATGTACCATGGAACTATTTTCGGTAATTGTTTCCTTTAGGAGAAGGTATCAAAAGTGAAAAGTGCTGTCATTCTAACTATCAGGGATTTGCATCATGTTCTTAAAGCGAATAGCAAAAAATTATGTCAACAACCGTGTACGTGTGAGTACTCCTACAAGAAACGCTGATTTCTTTACTAACACACTCACACTTTTTATTGACAGTGATGATAATATATGTCAATGCTGATACTTTCATACTAGTATGTTTGTTTCCTAGCACACGGGTGTCCGTTGTTGCCTACACCCACAAAGAACCAAGGGAAAGAACACAAATTGGACAGGCCGAACCTACGTGGGCAATAGCAAAGGAACATACCGTACTCACACGTACACGGTTGTTGACATCATGTTTTGCTATTCGCTTTAAGAGCATGATGCAAATCCCTGATAGTTAGAATGACAGCACTGACTTTCAGATGTTGTGACAAATGACTGTCAGTGTGCTTGTAGCGACGGTATGTTCCTTTGTTATTGCCTACGTAGTTTCGGCCTGTCCAACTCGTGTTCTTTCCCTTGGTTCTTTGTGGGTGTTGGCAACAACGGACACCAGTGTGCTAGGAAACAAACATACTAGTGTAAAAGTATCACCATTGACACATAAATTATCATCACTGTCAATAAAAAGTGTGACTGTGTTAGTAAAGAAATCAGCGTTTCTTGTAGGGCCGCACTCACACGTACACGGTTGTTGACATCATTTTTTGCTATTCGCTTTAAGAATATGATGCAAATCCCTGATAGTTAGAATGACAGCACTGACTCTCAGATGTTGTGACAAATGACTGTCAGTGTGCTTGTAGGGTGCTGACGTTGCATACAATGTGCATGTAAATAGTTTGTAAGTATTAGTGTAATTATGTATACGTATGTAAAGTAGGAAATTGTATAAAAGAGAAAGCTTTTCAATAAAGATTTATTATTGACTTAACGCTAACCATCGGCGTACTTCAATTGAAAGAACAACATATTACAATGTCCTTTTCAAATTTGGTAATACTTTACATCCAACGTCAACTGTAAAAACTGCACTAAAAATGTACACAGAGACGCGTTTCGGTCCCAGCAACCCTAATCCAGTGGGGAAACCTATTATTTTTAGTAATTTAAAAGTTATTTGCAAAAAACCAAAAAATTACTTAGGTTCGATCCTAAAGTGGTAGCCTGTTCCATAGTATTTATGGGCAGAACACTTTTCTGCGTAGGCGGCCTTTGGCCGCGCTTAAAAAAAATAACCCTAAGCCATTCCGGTAATTGTTTATGACAGCCACCGAGTGCGAAAACACGTCAAAAAATGTCGGGAGAGGTATCAAAAAACGCTTATCGGTCCGGATCCGGAGATCAATTTAATGGTTTGCAAGATATTTTCAAGCAAAGTCAACAATTTTCTGTCATTTCTGAAACTCAGAAAGGTGTTCTACACATAAAAAGTATGGATCACGCCACAGATTTGAGATCGGCCTAGGGTAACTTTTCGGTTTTTCGCAAATATTTTCGAAAAAAAATTAAAATATTTGTTCTCCGGAGGCGGATTCTTATTACTGGAACCGAAACGCGTCTTTTGATACCCATATCGCCATATTTGGAATATTAGCACTCGGTGGCTGTCGTAATCAATTACCGCCGGCCCAACACCGGCTACGCGATCCCCAGTATTTCTGCGCAGAGCACACTTTTGCACTTTTCAGAACACCCTATATCTTTGTCTACAACAACCACATGAAAACGACAGAAAATTTTTAACTTTGCTTGCATACTACTAAAAATATTGTGTTCCCCCACCGGATTAGGGTTCCTTGGACCGAAACGCGTTTTGGGTATCGACATTTTTAGTGCAGTTTTTACCGTTGACGTTGGGTGTAAAGTATTACCACAAATTTATATGCCATACACAAATATTCAGTCCTACCACGATTGTAGGGTATCGACCAAAGTGACCTCTTTGTAGCATGGCGAAATGGGGTTCTTCATACCTTTCTATCAAGTAACTGATAAGTTATGCTTTTCCAGTACCTTGCACACCTGTTTGTGAGGATAGTTTGTGGTTAAGAGCCGTTAAGTATTTAATAAAGTATTAATTTTCATAGTCCTTTAAAGGTTCCTCATACCTTTCTATCAAGTAACTGATAAGTTATGCTTTTCCAGTACCTTGCACACCTTTTTGTGGGGATAGTTTGTGGTTAAGAGCCGTTAAGTTAAACTTTGAAGGAATTTTTTTTTTAATTGTAAAAAGAAAACTTATAAAATTATTTTCGAAATCTCCTGAAAATCAAAAAAAAAATAGGTTTATACTCCAGCTAAACTTCTATCAGCTAAAATATTCAGGGTATTCGTTTAATTTCTTATATGCCTCGTAAAGCTTGTATCTTACAACTTTAAACGAGTTATTCTTGTATATTTGTATATCCACTACTATCTCAGGAACGACTTAACCGATTTGGATGAAATTTGGTATATGGGTAGTATCCTTTGTTTTAAGATTTTCTACTTTGGTGTTGCCACTTGGGGTGGTTCACATGGTTGCCACCTATATCAATTTTTTTCAAAATATTAAGCAATATATGGGAATATGGGTATCAAATAAAAGGTATTTTAAGCCGAATACCAAAGATTTCTCGATCAGCGGATGGTTTCATCAACAGTCACTAGGGTCGACAAACGTGATAGCTGTGATTAAGACATTATTATTTACCATCAAAATCCACATCACCGACAAGCTTCGTTTTTCCGGACTCCTCAGCAGGTATACGTGTTATACCAACATCAATAATACATGCACCAGGTTTAACCATATCACGTTGCACAAGGCCCGGCTTACCAACAGCCGTCACTATTATATCAGCTCCTTGACAATATTTTTTAAGTTGATCTAGCGGCGTGTAACGATGACAAATGGTTACTGTGGCATCCATACCCTTCGATTCATGACGTCCATCAGTATGTAAGAGCATGGCAGTTGGCATCCCAACATTCTTCGAACGCCCAATCACGACTACATTCTTTCCAAAAGTTGGTACTTCATTGCGGCGTAGCAGCTCATACACTCCTAACGGTGTTGCTGGTACAATACTTTTCATATCGAGAGATAAACGTCCAACATTGACCTCATTAAAGCCATCGACATCCTTTAATGGGGAAACTGCATTACATATAGTACGTTCGTCTATCTGATTTGGAACAGGTAATTGTACCAATATACCATCAATGTTTACATCATTATTTAGCTTTTGAATAAAGCTCAAAAGCTCCTCTTGTGTTGTTGCCTCCGGCAATTCAATCGTGTTGCTAACAATTCCAACGGTTTTGGCAGCTAACATTTTATTTTTCACGTATATCTGACTGGCTGGATCTTTGCCTACCAAAATTGCTGTAAGTGTTGGTGAAGGATTCCCTAATGCGACATATTTTGCAATTGCTTCCTTGAGTTCGCTCTTAATCTCATCAGCAATTGCTTTGCCGTCAATAATTTTTGCTCCATGACTGTAAAGATAAATATTTTTTAAATTCGTCTTAAAGATATTTAGCACTTATGGATATATACTAGCTTAAACTCGTCCGCTCCTCTAAATGGCAAAGCCTTTTTGCTCTTCTTTGGCTTCCAGTAATATAAATATTATGCCAAATCTCTATATGGCTGCACCATATATCAGTCAAACTATGCGGATAAAGATACCTTCAGTAATAGCAGTGACCCAACTACTATATATATACATTCCCACATCATGCGGTTCTATCGAACCGGAATGACCCGGGTTTTTTCACCCGGCCAAGGGCTGTTATTTCAGTGTAATCCTGTCTTACTTTGTCACGCCACACCTTCAAATTCTCATACCAAGGGATTGGATCTACTGCGTCTGCCGGAAGAAAATTTATACGCTCGCATTCTGTTCAATGCGTCAAGTGTAAGAGTTGGCTTCACAGATCTGGATGCTCAGGTCTTAACCCTGCCATTCAGAGACGCCGTACTTTCTTTAGTACTTTCGAGGCACTCTGTTGTTCACTCCGTAGGGCGTCCCGCAGTACACGTCGCTCAAACGCAACCCCACCGCCCCTACCATCTTCAAGCGACCACAATGATGGCCCGGTCTCCACGACTATATGTACTGCTGCAATGCCCGCCTCACCCACTCCCGACTGTCACTCACGCTCAAAAGCGTTTCCATCTCCCACTGCCGTTTTCACTCCTATCCCCTCCGGAATAAGTCAAACATGAGCAGTGCCGAGCTGCCGTCCCCTCTCTCTCTGCCTCCCCTACTTCTAGCATGCACATTGGTCAAGACCACCATCTCCCTGTGCCTTTCACAACGTGCACTGATTGCTGCATCGGTCAATTACAATTGAATTGGCCTGTGTCACGTTTTTATGTGTTCTGGGCTTGCGAAAAGAAACCTTTGGACGGATACGTTCATAGCGCCTTGTTGCAATCTTCTACGCCACATAATCTAGCCTCTTTATCTAATGTTCAAGGCTCATTACCTTCTAGACAGCGACACAGCTCAGGCCTCAGCCTACCACCACCTATGCAGACGTATGCGTCCCTCACGTCTAGTATGACCCCTACCGTCGGCGCACTTCAAAACTGTACATCGGAAAGACAGTCCCAGCGGTAATGGGGGTGGTCTCGCGTTCATAACACACCACACTGTACAATATAACCTATTTGTTCCCGACATCGACCCAAGGAACTCTACCTTAGAATGCTAAAGTATTGTGGTCCGGTCAGGCGATATCGGTCTGCAAATTATTAACATCTACATACCCCCTGTTACGTTTTGTCTGTGGGACTATCACCCCGGCATTAGTGCTTCGCTAAGAGGTGATAACCGTTTAATTCTCGGGGATTTCAACGCACACCACGATCTCTGGCACTATAACTTGCCAGCAGACATGCACTTGCAGAGCAAATGATGACTCAGCATTCCGTACAGTTAACGGAGATGCCCCACCAGAGTGGAAGGCAGTTTCCACAGCTCGCCGGGCATCTCGATCGTGGGAGCAGGACTCATGTTGTTGTTGTGGTAACTACTCAATGGAAACAACTTTTAGAGACATGCGGCGGGATCGGCAAATTATGGTCAACAGTCAAGGCCCTCTCAAATCCGACGAAATATAATGTCAAGGTCGCCATTACATTTGGTGACAGCGTCAAATCGGACCCCATTTGCCATCATGCATCCACCTGCTCACAGGACCAAGAGACTAGCCATTCGTCTGGTGCATAAACACAAACACAACACAGCGCCATAATGAAGGCCTAACCCTCAAGATCAATCGCACCATATGGTATTGCCATGAAGATGTTGAAACACCTAGGCCACGAGGGACAGAGTTATTTAGCGGCTCTTTTTACCTCTCGCTAACTACTTTCGTCATTCCAGAGATTTTAAAACAAGCGATTGTGGTTCCGCTTGCTTAAAAGTCGGTTAACTCTGACTCAACTCTGACTTGACAGCTTACCGAAAGATTTACGTCAATTAAAGCACCGTTAGTGTGAACCGTAGGTGGCGAAAACGGGCATTAGCTAAGAGTTTTATGCGCAATGCATAGTTTCGTGGCTACATAGCTTGGTTAATCCTATCACCAGTTACTTAATGATGGGATTAGAGGTGGTTACGTCAAACGTTCGACAACAGATCCTAGCGTTCATACTACACTTTTCGGTTTAAAAAAGAAATAGTGCTTGTCCGGGTACCAAACGTTTCACATATTCCGTAGGTTACTCCACTTTGGTGTTACTGAAAGGTATCGAGGTAAATGGGCAAACCTCAGTATACCTTCAATAACGACAGGACATTTGACCTGGTACAAGACGTTCTAGCAAACTACCTCGTTAGATTCATGTCAAGAAAACTAAATCACTTAGCTGATTTGACGGCTATACCAATAGCTATAGCTAAGCAAGTCGAAATAGTTGGAATTTTCTAATTTGGTAGTACTATTTGTGAAAGATATATTGTTGTTGTTGTTAACAATGCTTCGCCCTGCCCAATGGGCTCGATCACTCTAAATTGTCATCAGGCTCTTCTAACGGAAGTCCGAGGAAACGCGCAGTTTCCACAGGGTTGGACCAGAGTGATGTAGGTGTTAGAAGAGTGGGTTCGACTAAACAGGAGATGTTTGGTATCATGAGGGGACATACCACATGCAGGGCATGTGTTTGGTACGCTGGGGTTCAGTCTGGATAAGTAAGAGTTTAACCTATTACAATATCCAGAGCAAAGTTGTGCTAGCATGACTCTAGTCTCCCTCGGAAGTACACGCTCCTTTTCAGCCAAGTCAGGTGGCTGAGTATTGATAACGGGATTCACAGGCCGAGATCTGAGGGATCTGTCTACCGACTTGGTGTGGAGGTCATTTAGAGCCCCTCTATGGTTCCGCAGATCAAACGGCAAAGAGATGTGGTGCCGGATCTCATCGTAGTGCTTACGAAGATATATTCCTATATATAAATGCGCAAGTTGGTAATTTTTCATCCTTTTACGACCAAACTGTAAGTCTAAGTTGTAAAAACTAACTATAACTGCATTGATCAAGCTGTGTTGGCATCCGTAAAAAAAATTAGGTACAGTGTGAACAAGTAAAGAGGGCGCTCTCTTCGGCTGTGCCGAAGCCTTTATACCTTTTATGAATAAGAAACGCGATTTTCACTCTCCGAACTTAATTTTCAACAACGGCGGCCGCCGTGGTGTGAAGGTAGTGTTGCCGGCCTACCACACCGAAGGTCCATGGTTCGAGCCCTGGTACAGGTAACATCAAAAGTGATTTGAAAAAAGTTTTTCAAAACGGGGTCGCCCCTCGGCAGTGGTTTGGCAAACTCTCCGAGTGTATTTCTGCCATGACAGGCTTCTCAGCAAAAATTCGTCTCCTTTGTAGATGCCGTTCGGAGTCGGCAAAAAACTGTAGGTCCCACCAATTTGTAGGGAAAATTCAAATCGGCACACCACAAATTGGAAGAGAAGCTTGGCGCAAAAATCTCTTAGGAGGTTTATGATGATATACCCGTTGTATATCGCGCCATAGAGAGAGAGAGAAGGAACATTAAATACCTAGTAGTGATCTATTATGACATCCTAATTTATGCAGGGTTTTCAATAAACACACTTATGTTATGAGTTCTAAGTGGTAAATTAATTTATGTGTATAAATAGGTTCCCTACCAACCGCTGCTTACATTTTTTCGAAATTCCAATACATGCATATGTTTGAAATTTATGCGTTTAAACAGACAGACGGGCGGAGAGACGGACATGGCTAAATCAACTCATTGAAATATCTAGTTGAAATTGCAAGCAATCGCATTTGAAAATAGCAGAATTTTTATGCTGAAAAGTATGAGGCGCCACGCCTACTTCCCCAAAATCCACAACATTTTTTTTTTGCGGTGGAATTCGCTTAAAAAGCTTATTATGTGTGCAAGATCTTATTGCTATAGCTTGCATAGTTATAGAAATATCATGTTTTACATTTTACACATTTTTCAGAACTTCAAAAACTGGGCGTGGCCGTAGACCGATTTCGCCTATTTTTACAACAAACAGTTACCAAACATTTTTGCCAAATATTGTTTCGATAAATAAATTTTTGCCGAAGTTATGGTATAAAAGGTTTTGTGGAATAATCCACTGTAAAAGGGGCGTGCCAAGGCCATTTTAAAAAATTTCTTGAAACATTTATTTTCTTGACGTTAATGCACACCCAAAATGTTATCCTTACTTTTTGTAGTTTCGAAAATATTCTATACACAAAAAGTGGGCGTGGCTATTATCCGATTTCGCCCATTTTAAATAGCGCTCGGAGATGAGTGCCAAGGCACCTGCATACCAAATTTCATTGAGATATCTAAAAATTTATTCAAGTTATCGTGGTAACAGACGGACGGACGAACATGGCTTAATCAATTTCTCTTTTCCTCCTGAACATTTTGATATGTATAAGTCAATATCTATCTCGATCCGTTTATGCTGTTACATAGTACCGCTAGGCAAATAAAGTTAATATACCTCGTGCGCGTGCACTACTAGGTATAATAAATACAAACTGTGTGGAATTTGACGTTCTTACATATTTAATTGAAAGATATATAACCCAAGCTGGATCTTACTGATTTTGACTACCCATATTACATATGTGATAAGTAAAAATCGTGCAAAAAATCTATTTACTCCTACCAAATATTGCTGGCATAACTTGCACAGTTACAGGAAGATCGCTTTTTAAATTTTACTAACAAATTCTTAAGAGCTACATTAGAAAAGTGGGTTGGAGTTATAAAATCGATATTTTCTAATAATTTCTAATAATTTCTTCGAAGAAAATCAATTTATGTTCGAGTTATGCCATTAAAAGTTTTTTAGAATTATACAATGGGACCACGCCCATTCTAGAAAATTTATTTTTCGCAGAGATATTGCCTATCAGGCCCGTGCGCACGGGGGGGGGCTTTTGGGGGTTCAAAATTACTACTACTATGTCCAAATTTACTACGATCGCTGTTTGTCTATGTTCACGTGTATTGAGGGGATTTGGACGCTGCCCGGTCGAAGTACATACATGCATACAATTAATTGGACACTCATTTAAATGCATAACATCATTACACATTCTATACGTTTGTTGGTACCAGTGCTGGGACAAATGTATTTGCAACCCGTCCTTTCGGGTATTACTCACCCGAGTGACTTTTTAATTTTATCCCAAAATTGTTTTACGTTGCAGCTAAGATAGGATTGTGAGATTTCGAGACTTCACTACGATTTTAATTCGAATAATTTTATGCTATACATCGATACTTTATAAACTTTTTATACATGTTTTCACTTCTACCCCTTGGTTATGGTACTGAGGTTAAAAATATGATTTTAAAGACAGTTTCACGCCATTAGCTTTCCCGCAGGGGTCAATGTGAAGACGTCTGATCCTTTGGGTCGGTACATGAGGTTAGACAACGCTCTTTTGTGTTTTAACCCAAGATAATATGAGCTGCAGGTTGACACATTAGCTCTGCAGATATACATTTTATTTCTACACGGCAAAGCCTCCTACGGGTCATAGTTTCCAAAAACTATCTAAAGCCCGGCCAAGGGCTGTTATTTCAGTGTAACCCTGTCCAATCTGGGGCAGGGCGAAGCACTGTTAACAACAACAACAACAACAACATCTAAAGCAAGGACTCCATAATCTACGTTTCGAAATTTGCAAACCATTTGGTATGTGATTCACCTTTAGTACGATGCAGATAGAGGAGCTTAGAGGAACAAAGTCGAGTTCTTATGCAATCCTTAATACAAAGAAAAAGCCATTTATCAAATGTATAGTTTAAAGTTTAAAAGTATTGACTGTAGAATCTGTTTTATTAAACAGAATAAGTCCAATTGTGGACATTTTGGTTGAGCAAAAACTGTCTGCTTAGCATTTCCGTGTAGAGGTGAGACTAAGCCGCCATAAGAAAACAGCATAAAAGATCTGAATGCGGTTGTTATTGTGGTAACGACAAAAACACTCGCCGAAGGCTTTGGGAAGTGTTGTCGAATTAGCAGTCTTTGACCGTATTTGAACACGGTACGCTCCGGTACTCACTTGCGGTACTGCCAGACTGCCGTGGTAGCGATTTATGACCAGGAAAATCTACTAGGTCATGTCACTCCTCCTTCCGTAAGGAGGGATAAGATGGGTAATGAGAGGCATCATATCCGTAGATCAACATTCGAGTTGCACGTCATTACCTTTGTGCATATTAGTCGCCTCTTACGACCCTAACCCGCAAGAGAGTGTACTATCGTCAAAGAGTTAGTGGCGGAAGCTCTTAATGGAATTTTATTTTCTTGACACAACCTACCAGCCCACTTCGGGGAGTGTTTTTGTCGTTACAACAACAACGATATTACACATTTTAAGTTCAATGTCCATAAATATTTTTGTTTCTAAAGTGTTTGTTTCGAAATTTAATAAATTATATATTGCATTATTATTAATGAAAATAGAATGTCAATGCATAGTAAATACCCATTACTATAAGAATGCATTTTTCCTAAGTCTGGAGGTATATATGTATGAATGTATCTATATATGTTTGCGGGGCTACTTAAACACACAAACAATGGGGATTTACCCATTACCATATAGATTTATAAGGGCAGACATGAAATGGTATAGTAATAAAAAGTGTTTGCAAAGTTAGAGCGTTTTCGAACGCGCAGTCGAGATAGGGTGATTTTCAAGTCAGTGATCGATAATGTAATTTATTCAACTTAATAATCAAATACAAAATGTTCGTTTAGCATGATAATTAGCATTTGTGAATAATTTTTACATAAATTCTTACGTCAACCAATATTTATCAGCTTTTTTATAAAACAAAAGAACGTATTCCTTAAATACAACACACATAAGTTTTATTAAGTACAGTGGTATATGTGTGCTTAAGACAATTAGTATATACCTATGTCCATATGTGTAGTACAATGAAGTATAAGAAATTAGTACTAGCATACTATGAAGACATACAATTATTGTGTTCATGTATCTTGAAGCATTTTTAATGCCTGTTCATCTACCGCTTTCAAAGCTAATACAAATACCTCGAATTCAATGTTTTTTCGCATATAATCTAACATGTCATCGGCATTGTTCCACAAGCACAGAAGATGCTGCATTTTACAAGGAACAGCCAATTTTTTCCATTTATTTTCTACACTTAAAGCATTTACAAGCAGGCGATATTTGTTTTCATTACATACTAATTCATTAAACGTGCCTGGCTTGACACCAGTGTCCAATTCTTCTTTAATTTTTAGCTGCTCTATAATATCCTTCATTGTTGAGGTATTGATGTCAGTGTCGTCTTCTTCGGTCGAGGAGGAGGACATTTCCTCTTCTTTAATGATCAAACGATCATCATAATTAATATCATAGCCCAGTGAAGCGAAATATGTACAAATTTTACTTCCCGCTTTCGAGTTGAGCTCTTTAGCTAAATCGCTGGCAGTATGTCCAGCCGCATTACAAGCACACATAAGCTCGGCTACATTTTGTACAGTTATATTAT
Organism: Merzomyia westermanni; assembly: GCA_949987695.1. Lineage (NCBI taxonomy): Eukaryota > Metazoa > Arthropoda > Insecta > Diptera > Tephritidae > Merzomyia > Merzomyia westermanni. Next base: position 2,342,302 of record OX465288.1, read on the forward strand.
CTAAAATTAATTTGACAAATTCGAAATGTGATTGTAATACCGCCATATGTAAGGCATTGTTGCGTTCCTTTGCATTTGGCACGAGTGCTGCTCTACGATCGTGTTGTAATAATATTCTTGCTATGTCATAATTCTTTTGACGAATTGCTAAGTGTAAAACTGTAAAGCCTTCATCATTTGTAATTGTTAAATCGAGAGGTACATCACGATTAAGAAAACTTTCAATACATTTCTGATGTTGCTCTTTAACAGCAATATGTAGTGCTGTATCTCCATAACGATTTTGTATATTTGGATCGCAACCAAGACCCAAAAGTGGACGAATATATTTTACCCGATCGTGTAAGCATGCAGTATGTAGAGCACTCTCATTGCGTGCATTTAATATTTTATTTAATAAATGCTTCAACTTAAAGTAGTCCAATATGTGACAAGTTTTTATTACAAGTTTTGAGTTGTCACTAGCTACGATTTCATGAAGTATACTTTCACGTAATTTATTCCTTTCGGAATGCTCGGTAAAAACATCATCAACTTCTTTAGCTGCACTGGCTAACTGAACTTCATTCAAATTCTTTGCTTTATGAGTATCCTCAAAAATTTTGAAAATACGCTGTAAATAAATGTTTGGTTGTACATCGGCAGATGCTCCCAATATAGATTTCATATATAACTTGCGAATGTCATTCGTCTTTTGATGATTAACCAAAGATGTTGAGGGTGTGCCATCCTCTACTAGTGTGCCGTTTGATGAAAGTTCATTATATATATCGGATATATTTTCAACCGAATAAGTGGGACAGATTTTTTCCAACTCCTCTGAATTCATATTCATACATTCCTTGAAAACATCGCTACCAATTAATTTGCTGATTTCTAAATTTTTATCATATTCCTCACTAATTGTTGGTTGATTCATGGCATCTACACCAGTCATATCAGCAAGCTTCATTTGCATTTTCATGTTAGATGTTTGTTCTTGTACTGGTTTTGGTAATTCAAAAGAATTGAGCGAACTGCCTGAGCTGCTTGTAGCACTTGAGCAGGTACGACGCCTTTTACGTGATACAACAACATCGCGTGGCTTATAACGAAAAGTCACGGGAGGATAGCTCCGTTCATCATCGGATGGTCGCATTAGTTCTATATAAACATCTACCGCTTTATCAATATCCTTGTCTTTATAGGGTGGAGTTTGACAAACGATGGCATATTGGTGATGCACATCAGATTCCCTAAATTTGCCAAACGCCTCCCAAATCAGATCCTCATCTTCGTTGAACTGATAAAAACGTACTTTGATATTTTTCTTACTTACTTTCTCTACTAATAATATTAAATCATCGCCACCAGATACACTGCCAGTGGCGATGCTCAGACGGCATATCCGTAGTTCACCAGTTTGGGCCGATTTTCGATTATTGATAGGATTTGAATATACAGGAGCTGCTATTCGGGTGTACGTATTATCGGCGCTCTCCCATTTAAATGCTTCAAAGCATAATCGAACCTGTAACATAAAATAAATTAGTTAAGAATTATTTATGTATATGCAACATGGGCTTTCTTATCCACCTGATTTAGGTTCATTTCCTTAGATTCTTTTTCAGTTTCTTTGTGCAATTCTTGAACTTCTTTGGTGGATAATTCCTTCCGACTTAATTCAAACTTTAATCGATCCATTTTTTTTTTCAATAATTCGTCGAAAATAAATTTCTTTGCCGTATGTATAATACCCATATTTTGGAATTGCGCGACATAACCACGTTCAGGCGAGACAATTAAATCATGTGGATCACAAATATCATGGTCATCTTTGCGTACAACCAGCTGATGTGAATGTGGACTCTCGAGATTGGTTTGAAAAAGGCTACACCGTATTAGAGCTTTGCCACTAAAATTGCACAACTCTACCTCCGGAAAAGTTTTCGGTGTTCGCTTAGAGTTTGCGCCATTCAATGAGCCGTGTGTTCCATGCATTTCAGATTTATACCGAAAGCGAAACTTCTCAGCAGGTTGCTCCAGTATACGTAGTTCTGAAAGATATTTTCCATTATTTAAGGATATTTTCCGGCTGGATGAAGTAGACCCGCTTAGATTCGACAGCATTTGTGAATGTTGTGGAATTATTCCGCCGTATTGTTGGTGAGGTAAAGAAACCATAGCTGAAGGCATCCCTGCAACTGGGAAGTAATTTGTATAGTTATTTGCAGTGTTTAAGGGATGATTCATCAGAGTTGTATTTTGCAATGTGGAGTAAGATGTTTGACTGTGCTGGGAATTTGAAGGTAAGTTCAAGTTTGAAAATTCCGCTTGTAATAATGCCGATGGTGATTGTGAAGGAGATGGTGGGGTCGATTTCACAGTAACAGGTCCAGGCGACATAGTCGAATAACCACTTGTGCTTGCGTTGGATGATTCACTCACATAGCGAATACTATGAGTGTCCAAGTCGATATAATCATTTATCATCTTGTTTTTATAGTTTGAAGTTGTTGATACAAAAATACACTTATTAAAAATCACAAGTCCGTATTCAATTCCCTTTTGCACGCATATGTATGTATAGCTCGAAATCGACAGCAAACTAAAATCTTTGCATAGTTTTTCCAATGTGACCTGTTTATTATTTGTGTTAGACGTTTTGCAACGTACATTAGTTTTTCTGCGTAATTAACAACTTGTCAAAGTAAATGTTCAACATAAAATGAATTTTGTGCAGTCACTCGTCGTTCACTATCGGTTGTCGCCATTCCAGATGGGTTCTTCCCCTTCATTGACATTTCTGTGATCTTCGGGTGTTGATTCGTTGAAATCGAGTTCGTGAAAATGATACACCTACATAATCGGTGATTTACATTTTCACTGAAATTGTCAGTAAATGTGCATAACCATATTCGCTTTTATACACAAGCAATAAACTTTAATTTACCTGCAGTCAATCCAACTAGTTGCAAACTACTTTACAACTAGTATATGCATCAAGCTTAACTAGTCAGCCAACAGTCATATATCCATACAAGCAACTGGTATTTTTTTTTTTTTTTGGGGTTTGCTCAACATATGAGTTGAGAAAAATTGGCTAACGACATAGTCGATAATCCCAGATCAAATGAAAAAGTAGATTATGTGAGATATATTGGCAAAATTATAATAAGCCGCATGGCTGGAGCTAAATGCTAAGGAATCAATTCTTTATTCCTCTAGCTTATAAAAGTGATTTTAGACAATTAAAAAAAGAAAAAAAAAAAAAACCATTTTTTTTATATGTCAATTCTCGCTTCTTTGATATAAGCGACTAGTTCAGAAAATACTTTGAGATCTTTGGATTTGAGAAGGCTTTTTATATCATTGTATAAAGTAAAAAACTGAAATTTATTTCTTAAATTATTAAATTTACTGCACACAAAAATTACGTGGTTGACACTTTCTTGCTCGCCACAAGTAGTACATACATCAGAAGGAACGATGCCTACCCTACAAAAGTATGGTTTATCATATGCATGTCCAGTCATCAGGCGATTTAAAAGCTTTATGTCATAAGACGGCATATGGACTTTCTTGAACCATGGCTTTACAGGAACAGATAAAAAGATATCATAGAAAAAAGTCCCTTTGGACTGACATTTAGTTTTGTAGCTTTCATTCCAGCAGTCTCTGAGTTGGTCTGTAATCAAATTTACAGCATCTTTTGGTGTGTATTTAATGACTATGTTATGGCCAGATTCCAACCCCCGCCTAGCCGTCCGATCCGCTATTTCTTCTTTCTTTCTTTAAATGGTCATCTAACCGCCTGGGCGATTTTGACCGTCCAACATAGGTCGCCAGTCGTTTCTTCGTTGCGCCAACTGGCGCCAATTGGAAACACCGCGGGATCGCAAATCGGTCTCCACTTGGTCCTTCCATCGGAGTGGTGGTCTCCCTCTTCCTCTGCTTCCACCGGCGGGTGCCAATAAGAATACCTTTTGGGCTGGAGCATCTTCGCTCATTCGCACTACGTGGCCTAGCCAGCGAAGCCGCTGTGTTTTAATTCGCTGAACTATGTCGGCGTCTGCGTAAAGTTCATACAGCTCATCATTAAATCTTATTCGGTACTCGCCGTCGCCAACGCGTAGAGGTCCACAAATCTTTCGAAGAACCTTTCTCTCGAATACTCCCAGATCCGCCTCAGTTGGTTTAAAACCGGCATGCCCAGGAACCCAAACCAGGTCACACCTCTGAATCTGAGATGTCTCTACTATATTAATAGTGTCGCTTACTACGTAATTGTTGGTGAAGTTTTTTTGTAAAAGTAGTAATGAGGATTTGCTGTCCGTAAAAATTACCACGTTCTTCATCCGAAGTATGCCCGCAGACTCTTATGGCCAGTAATTCGGCTGTTGAAGATGCTAATTTTTTAGCTACTTTTAACTTTATGGTGTAGTTCCCTGAAGCATTGAAAACTCCGATTCCCGTTGTGTTATCTGCTACCGAACCATAACTGGTATTTTTAACATGGCGATGTCCCACGAGATGTCAACTTTCAGGTTTCGACCAGAACATACCAGTCATCTACTACTCATAAAATACTAGTTGGTATATAGTGGAAATATACTAGTATCATCCTGGTCGTAAAATAGCAGTTTCATAGTATGTACTTCAAAATGGAAGGAAATTTACTGCTAAATTGCAGTCTTATCATACCAGCTCGAAAAATATAAAACAATACTAGTCCAAATGTGGACCAAAACTTCTAGCAGGGTCTAAAATAAGAAAATGAACTTCACAATACATCATTTTCATTTTTCATCATTTTCGCTGTGAAAAACCCCGATTTGGGGATGCAAAACATAAACTATATCTTTGGAATATTTCATAAGCTGGTTGCGAATGAATAAACGAAATAAATAAATACAGCTTATGTAGCTTAAAACATACTATGGAAATCGTAGTCGTTTACTAGTATGGATTGAACTTTTTCTGACTGATATGATTTCAACCAGAAAATTATAGTTGGATACTAGTATGTTTACTTACTAGTTTGATATGTCACTGCAGCGTTGTCTATCAGCCCTTACTAAACCTTATGTACATACATATACAAACCTGTACCTATATGCATATAAGTATATAGATATATACACAGGCATCAATTTTTAATATAAGGAAAAACACGCAGTCTTGATGACTTGATCCAAAGATGGCGCTCGATGCGAGTTATTATCACATAGATTGTCCGCGGGAGTTTTCCCATATCTGCCATTGTTTACCCGTACTAGTTTGGCATCTTCTTTTGCGAATCGAAGTGGAAGACAGTGGATGAATGTACTCCGAGAGAGTGGAATGAAGGAAATCGCGTTCAGAGTTGTTTTAAAGTAAAAACTGCAACTAAAAACCATGTTTTAATGATTTATATGGTTGACGCGAACGGCCAACAACACGAAATTACCGTTTGACGTCGGTGAATTCTTATGTCAAAATGCACATGTGAGAGGGAACGGGCAAAAACTATTCGCCTATTTTCTAAGCTTTTCACGTATAACACACACATAAATCACACATTTTCTTAAAATGTTATCACAAAGCACTCGTTAAATATCATTTCACAGCGAATTTTTATTAAAAATAAATAAAACACGAAGCGAACTCAATAGCTTTTCCAAGAACTGTAAACAAAAAACAAAGATATGATAGTTTGACATAAGGTGTGGATGAGGAAGAAGAAGACGCTATGTCATGTGAAACGACCATATAAATTATTGGATCATGCTAAAAACTTCAATTTAAACTGAAATATACCTTCTATAGTAACCATTGTTTACCCCTACTATTTTGGCATCTTCTTTTGCGAATCGGAGTGGAAGTCAGTGGATGAATGTACTCCGAGAGAGTGGAATGAAGGAAATCGCGTTCAGAGTTGTTTTAAAGTAAAAACTGCAACTAAAAACTTCAATTTAAACTGAAATATACCTTCTATAGTAACTGATAACGTGTTATAACTGCTTTATATTCAATAATTTGGGAGTTTCAAGTCTTCATGTTCAAAATTGCAGTATTTAAATTTGATTGTTTTATTATTGCATACAACGCACCCTGTGTGGTTTGTGTGTGTGTGCAGATTCGTACCCAGAGACGCGTTTCGCTTCCACGAACCCTAATCCGGTGGGAAACCGCCATTGCTTTTAGTATTTTGAAAGTTATTGGTAAAAAACCAAAAAATAACCCAGGTTCGATTCCATGGGGGGTATATTCCATAGTATTTATCGGCAGAACACCTTTCTGCGTAGGCGGTGCTTCAAAATAATAACACTTAGCCGGTCCAACGCCGGCTACGCGATCCCCAGCATTTCTGCTCAGAACACACTTTTGCACTTTTCACAACCTATATCTTGAAAATGATGGAAAATTGTCAACATAGCTTGCAAATATCTTGGAAACTACTAACAGTATTGAGTTTTACCCACCGGATTATGGTTCCTGAGACCAAAACGCGTCTCTGGATACCAATATCGGGATTTATAGTGGATGTGTAGTATTACTAGTAGCGCAACTTACTTCGAATCTGCACACACACACAATCCACACAGGGTGCGTTGTGTGCAATAACAAAACAATCAAATTAAAATACTGCAATATTGAACGTGAAGAAATAAGACTTACAAATTAGTGAATATAAAGCAGTTCTAACACGTTATCATGTTTATCCTTTATGTTAGTTCAATAGTCCCACAGGGTTGTTGTCTGGCGTGGAAGGCGGCTGTTAGTCCCCTACTAAAACTAGGGAAGACGGCGAACCAAGGAGATTCTTATCGTCCGATATCCCTCCTTTCGCCGGTTGCGAAACTACTAGAGACCATTCTGCTCCCTTACTTCATTGCAAATCTTAAATTGGCCGATCACCACCATGGTTTCCGCAAATCTCACAGCACTACATCTGCTTTGAATGCCATTACAACGCAGATAAACTATGGTTTAAATCAACACCCACCAAACCATAGGACGGTTCTCGTGGCACTTGACCTATCAAATGCATTTTATACGGTCAACCACGCCACACTCTTTCGAGACATGGAAGAGACACCGCTCCCTGCCGGCCTTAAAAGGTGGACCGCTAATTACCTCAATGGTCGACAGGCATCAGTCAAATTCAGGAACAAGAAATCTAGGCCACGAAGAATAAAACAAGGGGTGCCGCAAGCTGGTGTTCTCTCTCCCCTTTCGTTTAATTTCTATATTTCGAGACTCCCCCCCCCCCCCCCTACCAGAGGGAGTCTCCATTGTTTCCTACGCTGACGACTGCACGATAATGGCCTCGGGCAAGGGGCTCTCCATTGACGAACTCTCTACGAGAATCAACAGTTACCTCCGTGACCTTCCCAGCTTCTTCACCGAGCGATATCTGACTCTATCTCCGACTAAATCGACGGCGACCCTGTTTACGACATGGAATGCACAGATGGGGCAAGAGTTAAATGTCCACGTAGACGGGGTACCTTTACCTGCTGTCAACCACCCGAAAATCTTGGGTGTGACATTTGACAACGGCCTCACCTTCGCTGGTCATGCCACCGCAATAGCCTCAAAGGTACGGAGCCACAATAAGATCCTCAAGTCACTTGCCGGCAGTACTTGGGAAAAAGGCAAATAAACATTGCCTGCTACATATAAGGCTTTTGGCCGACCGGTTATTGACTACGCTGCGCCCAGATGGTGGCCCAATCTTGCTGACACCAATTGGAGGAAATTGCAAGTCTGTCAAAACACCGCCATCTGAACTGCTACGGGATGTCTGCTTCTGACATCTGAGTCTCACCTCCATCAAGAGTCGAAATTGCTCAATGTTCAAGAGCACGCGGAACTCTTGAGTAGACAGTTCCTTCTGAACTGTCACAAACCTAGTCATCCAAACCGACATCTTTTGGATGTAGTCCCGCCCCCCAGAGACATAAGGAGACATCTTCGGAAGCACTACGATGAGATCCAGCACCACATTTCTTTGCCGTTTGAACTGCGGAACCGCAGACGGGCTCTAAATGACCTCCACACCGAGTCGGTGGACAGATCCCTCAGATCTCGGCCTGTGAATCCTGTCATCAATACTCAGCCACCTGAATTGGCTAAAGAGGAGCGTGTACTTCCGAGGGAGACTAGAGTTATGCTAGCACAACTTCGCTCTGATAAACTCTTACTTATCCAGACTGAACCCCAACATACCAAACACATGCCCTGCATGTGGTATGTCCCCTCATGATACCAAACATCTCTTCTCCTGTTCAGTCGAACCCACTCTTCTAACTCTCGTCCAACCCTGTGGAAACTGCGCGTTTCCTAGGACTTCCGTTAGAAGAACCTGATGACAATTTAGAGTGATTGAGCCCATTGGGCAGGGCGAAGCACTGTTAACATCAACAACAACAGGTTTGTTAGATAGTTGTCAAATGAAAATATGAATCGCAGGTGTGAACGCACTTGTTTAATGTGAAGTGTTTTTTACGAAAATACGCATTTTTTGCTGTAGTGTGTACATAGTGTAAGCTCAAAACATTAACGCGTTATCGTCACAAATCACATACACGTTAGCGCATGGTACAATAACAAGGTAAAGTCAACTCTACAGCAACAACATACTGGCGTAAAGATTTTCAAAAGCAACTGTCTGGTGTTAGCGAACGAAGGTAAGAGGAAACAGAGAAATCTTTATTTGTGAGAAATTATGTGGTGCAAGCATGGTTGAAAAGTGATTATTATTGAATAATGTGGTAATTCTTTACGACAGCACGTAACTGCTAATATACGTCCAAAAATATCGGGAAAAGTATCAAACGACGGGTTTTAACCTTCGTATCAATAATCCGAAAGCGGAAATTCGATATTTTATGTCAGAGATTTTGCAATTAAAGTTGAAAATTTTCTGTCATTTTCATGGGGTTGTTGTAATCACAGATTAGGGTGTACCGAAAAGTGCAGAAATGTGTTTTGCGCAGAAATATTGTGGACCGCGTAGCCGGCGTTGGACCGGCTAAGGGTTATTTTTTTGAAGCGCGGCCGAAGGCCGCCTACGCAGAAAGGTATTGTGCACATAAATACCTGGGATCAAGTCCCCTTTTTGGGATCGGGCCTAGGCCATTTTTGGGTTTTTTGCTAATAACTTTTCACTGAAACAAATTATTTAATTTCCGCTTTCGGATTATTGATACAGAGATCAAAACACGTCGTTTGATACCTTTCCCGAGATTTTTGGACGTATATTAGCAGTTACGTGCTGTCGTATAGAATTACCATAAATTGGATCAAGCCCCCTATTTGGAATCGGACCTGGGCCATATTTGGGTTTTTTGCTAATAACTTTTCACTGAAACAAATTATTTAATTTCCGCTTTCGGATTATTCATACAAAGGTCAAAACGCGTCGTTTGATAATAATGTCGCCATATTTGCAATTGGTTTTAGTATAAGCGTTAGAAAATCCATAAAATTCCAAATGCAAATCACGCTTGTTTACATTTTGCTGGTTTAGATTCTGCTGTTTGCATCTTTTTCTGACAATGTATACGCCAGTGTGTTCAAAAATATTCAATCAGCTGATGAAATTACACAACCTTATTATTAAACCATGCTCATACAGACATATACGAGTACCTACTATCCTGTAAAAAACGATGGAGCATTCATATAAAAAAGGTGGTCCAATTTACATAGCGATGTCCGGTGATTGGATCACCTAATCCTACTCGGAGTACCATTTACTTTGCTTCCGAATAGTCCATCGAGCACCTTCGTTGGAGTACTTTGAAAATGCTGCCAAAAGATTACTGTATAGAGTATTCTAGACGAAAGCGAGAAGGGAGCATGTGTTCTTTTGAGGACCACCTACACCCACTCTCGCTTTGCTGTTGAATACTCCATAGAGTAATCCCATGGGAGTATTTTGAGATTCCAATATTGAACGTGAAGACATAAAACTAGCCCATTATTGAATATAAAGTAATTATAACGCCTTATTAGTTACTATAAAGTGCAAATTTGGGTTCAAATTCAATATTTTAGTTGTAATTTATTTCCTTCATTGCACTCTCTCGGAGTACCTTCATCCACTACCTTCCACTCCGATTCGGAAAAGAAAAGAAGAAACGCCACCAGCAGACCCAATTGATCCAGAGGAGAAATTCATTCAAAACATATTCTTTGTGCTGTTTTACAACTCCACTTTGGGGAAATGATACTCTGCGATATTGACCTGTGTCCCATAGTATGAGTACACTTTTCAAGTGTTTCACTAACTTCGAAACCGAAAGGAAAAAGGTTCTACCCAAATTGACGTGGAGCTCGTCCAAACGTTATAAAACTAAAACTTAATTTCTTAAAGAGACCTTAAATTGTAGAATTGTAATATTTCATTTTTCTTGATACTTAGTGAAATATTTGAGTTATATTTCTTTTCTATTTGATAAAATGAAATTGTACAATTTGTCCAAATTTTGTTATTTTAAATATTTGCCTTTTTTACCTTCCTTTCTCTGCCGTTCCTTTTCTCTGACATATTTTCGTTTTCTTCGATTCCTTCTTTTACTCTCTATAGTCTGTATTTTAAATTTATTTTATTCTTTCCTTTCCTTTCCCTTCCTTTCCTTTGCTTTCCCTTTCCTTTCTTTTCTTGTCCTTTTATTTCCCTTTCTTTCATTTCCTTTCCTTCCCAATCCCCTTTTTTTTCCTTTCTTTTCCTTTCCCTTACTTTCCGTTCCCTTCCTTTCACTTTCTTTCCTATGTTTTCCTTTACTTTCCTTTCCTTTTCTTACCTTTCCTTTCCATTCCCTTCCTTTCCTTTACTTATCTTTTTTTTACTTTAATTTACTTTCCTTACCATTCCCTTGCTTTCCTTTGCTTACCTTTCCTGTCCTTCGCTTCACTTTCTTTAAATAAACTTTGTTTTATTCTTTTTTATCTTATTTCATTTATTATTTTTTTTTACTTTATTTCAATTCACACAAACCCAAACACAAATACGAAACATACTTCGATGTTGAATACTCTTTATGAATAATCATTTGTTTTGTTTTTGTAAACACTGTAGGTATCAGCAATGAAGTATACATATTTGTTCATATTTTATCAAAGGAACTTTTCAATAATTTGAGAGTTTCAAGTCTTCATGTTCAATATTGCAGTATTTAAATTTGATTGTTTTATTACTGCATACAACGCACCCTGTGTGGTTTGTGTGTGTGTGCAGATTCGGAGTAAGTTGCGCTATAGTAGAAATATACTATTCCGCCGACACTGGGCATCGTAGCCACCCAGCGGCGAAAATTCACATTACAAAATGCAATACTTCTCCAACACTTTGCAGGCAGTTTCCTTTCAAGAATCAGTTACAACCATAGTATATGTCTACTAGTAGCGCAACTTACTCCGAATCTGCACACACACACAAACCACACAGGGTGCGTTGTATTCAATAATAAAACAATCAAATTTAAATACTGCAATATTGAACATGAAGACTTGAAACTCCCAAATTATTGAATATAAAGCAGTTATAACACCTTATCAGTTTCCACAGAATGTAAATTTCAGTTTAAATTGAAATTTTTAGTTATACTTTTTACTTTAAAACAACTCTGAACGCGATTTCCTTCATTACACTATCTCGGAGTACCTTCATCCACTACCGTCCACTCCAATTCGCAAAAGAAGATGCCAAACTAGAACGGGTAAACAATGGTTACAACCAATATTACTTTCCCATAAGCATGGCCGTTTTGTAGACAAAGCCGATTACATACATCTTTACTAGTAATGGAATAACTGTGTGAATGTACGGCAATAGAGCAAGGACGAACTTTCACGAAGTTTAAACACTTTACGAAGCAGAAATCATAGAAATTCTTTCATTACATATCAGAATACAATGTAATCGATGGTAATAAAGTACTTGTAAGGCTTTCGTAATGCATTATGTGGAGTTACTGCAAACCATAGTATATGTCTATTAGTAGCGCAACTTACTCCGAATCTGCACACACACACAAACCACACAGGGTGCGTTGTATGGAGTAATAAAAGAAACAAATTCAAATACTGCAATATTGAACATGAAGACTTGAAACTCTCAAATTATTGAATATAAAGCAGTTATAAAACGTTATCAGTTACTATAGAAGGTTAATTCAGTTTAAATTGAAGTTTTTAGTTGCAGTTTTTACTTTAAAACAACTCTGAACGCGATTTCCTTCATTCCACTCTCTCGGAGTACATTCATCCACTGCCTTCCACTCCGATTCGCAAAAGAAGATGCCAAACTAGTATGGGTAAACAATGCTGCAAACTCATTTCGCCGCTGGGCAGTGATCAATGCAATAAAAACAACTAAAGCATGCATGACACGTTTACTCACATAACAGAGGCTCTATAGTGCGAATACCATAGTATATGTCTACTAGTAGCGCAACTTACTCCGAATCTGCACACACACACAAACCACACAGGGTGAATTGTATGCAATAATAAAACAATGAAATTTAAATGCTGCAATATTGAACGTGAAGACTTAAAACACCCAAATTATTGAATATAAAGCAGTTATACCACCTTATCAGTTCGTGCAGAATGTAAATTTCGGTTTAAATTAAAGTTTTTAGTTGTAGTTTTTACTTTAAAGCAACTCTGAACGAGATTTCCTTCATTACACTCTCTCGGAGTACATTCATCCACTGCCTTCCACTCCGATTCGCAAAAGAAGATGCCAAACTAGTACGGGTAAACAATGGCGAATACTTGTTTTTCATTGGTACACTACCAACTCTTCGCACTCACAGTGAGAGCCGATCACACGAGTAATACAAAAATATGCATGACATGCTTGGCATTTGTGTTGGTGTCAATTTTAAACTATTTTTCTATATTTTTATTAATTTTTTTTTAAGTTTTTTTGATTGGCGGTACTGCGGTTCGGCCATATCTATCCATACATATATAATTGTTAATACCTTAAATGTATGGTTTGACCATAAAGTGGGACAATTTCCCCCCAACTTGTGCATTTATATTATAGATTCAACAGAATAAAGGGATTCATTTAACCTTATAAATGCCTTTTAAAGCATGTAAACGTATAATTTTATCAAGTATATGTCACTTTTCATACAAGTTAACGAACTTAATATGGCTTATAAGCTTTAGGGAGCTTTTATAGGCTTAAACGAATCTCCCTAATATATTGCTGTAGCAATAACTTTCTCTTGCGGAACAATTCCCCCCCAACTTGTGCATTTATATTATAGATTCAACAGAATAAAGGGATTCATTTAACCTTATAAATGCATTTTAAAGCATGTAAACGTATAATTTTATCAAGTATATGTCACTTTTTATACAAGTTAACGAACTTAATATGGCTTATAAGCTTTAGGGAGCTTTTATAGGCTTAAACGAATCTCCCTAATATATTGCTGTAGCAATAACTTTCTCTTGCGCTGTTGTCGCAAGGAAATTAAAAATTTTTAGATGTTAGCCAATCAAATCCGGCAGAGACACGACGGCAGTCGAATGCAAGTAGGTGTGGCACGAGGAACGCCGAGTGCGCTAACACTTAAGAATTCTCAGTGAAGCCTGCAGTCATGATCCAACTACAACACGTCGTAGCAGCTCGACAAACATACACACACAAAAGTGTTCCATGTATTTTGTTTTTGTAACGTTTAACGTCAAAATCGTACTGAGAAATGAGTGTAGTGTCAAAATTCGAGACAAAAGTAAAAACCAGCTGGTCTAATAACACGACCTGTGTTATTGGATCATGCCTGCAGTATAGTCACGGGTCCCTATAATGTGCCAACCAACCCCGAGACTGCGCCGCCCGCAACGAATTTTTTTTTTTAGAGGGGTAGAGAGAGTCGCACAAAATCAAAGACCGAAATTAGCGGTGGGTTCAGTTTTCTGAGAAATTTGCATTTAGCGTTACAAACTTTAGATAAGAAAACATACATAATTTACTTGATTTCTTATAATTGCACAATTAAATACGCCTAGCACTTAAATCTATTTATCACCGGCACTGGTTACACTGCTCTACAAAATTAAACTTTTTGCATTACCCTGGATCACCACTATTTTTTTACTTTCTATAGTCCCCTAATTATAAAAATGGTCGAAATTTAAAATTCTATGGATACGTTTTTGTTTTTTTTTTTTTGTTTTCTAAAATTTGCCTTTTTGAAAAGGGAGATCCATTGATTTTATCACATCTCTGGAACGGGTTGTCCGATTTTGTTGGAGAAAACAGCATATAATAGCAAATGAAATTACCTTCAAATTGTTTAAATATAAAGTTTGAAACAATCAGCAGTTCCAATCATGAGTTCCAAGCAGCCTTTTCATCGGGTGATAGTAACGTCTCGAATGTTGGGCTCTGTAGTAGTTTTCTGATTTCTGGACCATCAAAAATACCTTCAGAAATTTTTGAAGCGGATAATTTTGGAAATATTGTTTGAATATAATCGAATGCTTTTTCATTTTTGTTTAGCGCCTTAACAAAATTCTTGACTAATACAAGCTTGATGTGTAATGGCGGAAAAGTCACATTCTCCTTTTTTATTAAAGCAGCATATTTTATATTATGTGTGCCTACTTCGTGATTGGTTCTTGCTGGCCAGTCCTTCCTTACATAATGTGCGCTTCGATCTCGGCTATCCCAAAGGCAAAGAAAACATCAATGTTTTGTGTAACCACCTTGTAGTCCAGTTAGTAAAGCTACCACTTTCAAGTCGCAACATATTTTCCAATCGTGCTTTTCATAATGAATATATTTTAAAAGTTTGGACATGGTTTCATAAGTCTCCTTCATATTTACGGCGTGTGCGATGGGTATTGAATGCTTCTGATTGCCATTGTGTAATAAAACTGCTTTAAAGCTTTCTTTGTTACTATCAATAAATAATCTCCATTCACTTGCGTCATATGTTTGGCCAAGCTTTTCAAAAAGTCCAGTTATATCATAGCAAAAACATATATTGTCTTTATTTCTATAAAAACAAGCATATGGCTTATGTCGCTCACGATAGGTAGTTATCGTAACCTGTTTTTCTAATAAATTTCTTTCTTTTAGACGGGATGCAAGTAGCTCTGACTTATCTTTTGGAAGCTCTAGATCTCTTATAAGATCGTTTAACAAGGACTGTGTCAGAGGCTTTGGGCAAAATCCGTCTGATTTTTGAAGACGAAGAAATAGGCGATGGAGGAACTTCAGTATACGTATTATGTTGATTTTCAGGACTGGAACTCCATCTGAATCTAGCACGGGAAGAGTAAAACCACCAGATGAAATCGTGGGATAAGACCAAATCATGTTTTCTAAATCCTTTTTTTTTTACTTAAACAAAAGTAACAGTTAGCATCATGATCATATGTTTCTCTCCACATCATAGGTTTTTCAATTTGCATTTTTTAATTAATAAATGTAATTGTTACTTACTGAGGGTAGGATTTCCTTTCTTTAAAATATATATACAGCTATCACAAATTGAATTTGGCGTCCAATATTGGCTCAAATTCTCAACATCTATTTTAAAATAATCCTTATATGAATTTTGTATTGAAATAGTGAAATTTCTCCGCCCTTTTGCTGTAGTGTAAAGACCACATACATAACAAAATATATTCGGGTCACTTTTGCAAACAAATTTTCTACTGTTATTATTCATTTTTTAAAAATTCACTAACCAAATAATAGTTTTTTGCTGTTGTCGACAACTTGACTTTTCGCGAACAGGAATGCTAGTTAAATAACATTGAATGAACTAAATGAATTACTTTAAATAGTCCCAGGCCACTTCGATTTTCAAAGGTATTGTGACTAATTCGATGATTCCTCGATTATTAGTCCTGGATTCGATCACTACAAAGTCAAATAAACACACGCACAGATATTGTAACTGATAGCTAGTTTTATTTACTACGCAATACAAATTTAAGAATTTGGTAACTTCGCAGTAGTTCACTGAACAACACTTGGAAATAAGTGATCAACCTGCCTTGCTTGGTCACCGCCTTATATAGTCCAACAGGGTTCTTGCCTACGCACCGAGAACTTTCTTGGTTGCTCGCTTTTCGTGTTCTGGAAGGGTCAGTGTTATTTATTGGCATCTCCTCTTTGCATCGTATTCGCAAACACTTGCGCCATCTCTCTTCCTCTTCCTAGTTACACGCTTGCATGCATAAGCGTAGCCATCGCTATCTCGGTTGTGTTTAACTAGTGGTGGGAGTGTTATTGAGTTAGGGATGGTACGTGCTTGTGAATAATCGACACACTGCCCTCCACCTAAGTCTGATCGTTCCGATCAGACACATTTCCCGAACCAACATCTGCTAGACACTCAATGATTGGCTGCTTTATTAAACTGCTTTATTAAACCTCATTTCCTCCAGGGATTAAAACTCCGACATCAATCCACAATGCATTACGCTGTCACACATTCCAACCATTTTATCTAGCCCCGCATAGATTTGTGCCTTCACTTTCGGGCCCAGTGGTACTTGGCAAGTATTCCTGCAACTCACTTCTTCAGGATTCCTTTCCTTTCTCTCATGCCCAGAGCACTGTTTCACTTTATCCACTAAGTTGCGTTGCTTCTTCGGAACATGACCACCAGATGTTCGTCTTTTATCCTCAGCACACTCTGCACACTTAGTAATCCATTTCTTCACAGTTTGTTTGCAACCGATCCAATAGAACCGCCGCTTTACCTCTTGCAGCGTTTTCTTTATTCCCATGTGCCTTCCATCTGGGCAACTATGCGACGCTTTGATAACATCTGGAATTCTTGCCTTGGGAACAACAATAAGTGTTCGATGATTCTGGCCATCTTCACTTTCCCATATCCGATGCAAACAACCAGATATTAGCTTCAAACTACTCCATTGTGCCCAGTATGCTTTTGCAATACGACTCTCTGCTACCATCTCTTCTCGTATTGGCTGGTTGTTTTCCTTCAGTCCTTTCAATACACGTGCCGAATCTGGATCTTCCTCCTGGCCTTGTCGAATCTTCTTCACCTGTCCACGAAAGCCAATGGTCGATGAGCTACCTCTGCCTCGAAGATCACTTCCTTGGTGCTAAAGCCACTATGGTGTTCAAAGATCAGAGGAACCTCTTGCCCATTGTAAGTCATAACCCTGTTGCTTATGTTGATGTGAATGTCTCTCTCAGCCAAGAAGTCGATGCCAATGATGACTTCGTTGACAATATTCGCTACCAAGAAGTTGTGATTTGTAGCCACATTTTCAATTACAACCTTGCATGTCACCTTTCCAAGGACTGGCTTGCTATCACCAGTTACTGTCCTCAACTTAGCTTTCTGCAATCGTGTCACCTTCCCGCTGACCAAGTCACTCCGAATGATGGCATGTGATGCACCAGTATCCACAGTCAGCAAGCGCTCTTTCCCGTCCACGTAGCCTTCAACAGTAACATTACTCGCTTTCCGTTCAAGTTGTGACACAGAGATTATGGGCCATTCATCTTGATCATCTTCTCCAGCTTTGCGTTTACGCCCACCCGAAGTGCTTTGATTACTGGAGCCAGTGCCGCAATAACGTGCTATGTGACCATCTTTTCCGCACTTGAAACATTTGATGACACAATCACTTTTCCTCTGTACTCCGTTCAACGCTTCCAAAATTTTGTCTACCCAAGCCGGAGTCTACACTTCTACGCGATGAGCCTTGTATGCAGGTTTACTCAAAAGCGAGGCTGCTTCCTGCGTCAGAGCATGCGATACCGTTTCAGCCAATGTCCTTTTAGGGTTTGCATATGTGGCCCGCTTCGTCTCCACATCGCGTATTCTATTTATAAAACTTTGGATTTTTACCCTCTCAGTTTACTCCACGGGTGCGTCCGCATTTGCTAGATGGGCCAACCTCTCGATGACCGATGCAAATTCCTGCAATGTCTCATTAACCTTCTGAAAGCGATTCTGTAGCTCTATTTGGTATATCTGCTTCCGATGTTCGCTACCATAGCGTCTCTCAGCTGCACCCATCAATGCTTCATAATTATTTCGTTCACCGTCGGGAATCGTCTGTAAGATTTCGGCTGCAGGACCCTTCAATGCCACGAATAATGCAGCAACTTTGTCTTCCATGCCCCAATTATTCACAGCTGCCGTCTTCTCAAACTGTAGTTTAAATACCTGGAAAGGAACAGAACCATCAAATGACGGGGATTTTACCTTGGGAGTATTCGCTGAAGCAGATGGACGGTTCAGTTGCAACTCCTGGATACGGCCCCTTAACGCATCTACCTCGGCCTCGATTTTCTACTCAAACTGCATTATTTTCTCGTCGTTGCGTGCCTCTAGCTTCAATGACATCCTGGCTTCCTGCTCTTCCACCTTTGCAGAGATATGCGATAACACCTATGCTGAACTTTGTGATGATATTTCGGAAATACGTACCTCCAACTTGGATGTAATACGTCTATCTTGTTCTTCCAGCTGAGATGTCATGTGTGTCTTCTGTTCCTCCAGCTGAGATGCCATGTGTGTTTTCTGTTCTTCCAGCTGTGATGCCATGTATGTCTTCTGTTCTTCCAGCTGTGTTGAAATACTTGACGACATCTGAGTCAATACAGCCAACAACGCGTTTGTGTCCACACTTGCCACTGTATTTGGAGGCTCTTTTTTCTCTTCCATTTTCGTCGATGTTTCCTCCACAAGATGGAAAACATGGTCATCAACGTTGATACCTTCCGCTTCCATAGCCTCCCGTAACCTTGACTGTAGCTCGGACTTATTACCTGTAGTGTTTAGTCCGCGTTGTTCCAACTCATTTTTGAGTTGCTGAATCTTCAATTCATTCAACTTAGCCATGTCCTTGTTATCCTTGAAATCACTGGTATTTATTTAACAATACCGCTTCTGACACCAATTGTGACGAATTCGATGATTCCTCGATTATTAATCCTGGGTTCGATCACTACAAAGTCAAATAAACACACGCACATATATTATAACTGATAGCTAGTTTTATTTACTACGCAATACAAATTTAAGAGTTTGGTAACTTCGCAGTAGTTCACTGAACAACACTTGGAAATAAAGTGATCAACCTGCCTTGCTTGGTCACCGCCTTATATAGTCCAACAGGGTGCTTTCCTACGCACCGAGAACTTTCTTGGTTGTTCGCTTTTCGTGTTCTGGGAGGGTCGGTGTTATTTATTGGCATCTTCTCTTTGCATCGTATTCGCAAACACTTGCGCCATCTCTCTTCCTCTTCCTAGTTACACGCTTGCATGCATAAGCGTAGCCATCGCTATAGCGGCAGATACACTACACGAACATTTCCGCGAACATTCCCGTTATGTCATGTTTGTGCGAACTTTTCTCTCGTGTATGGTGGTGTTTGCCAGTTCGCGCAAATGTTCGCCAAAAATTAAAATATTTTGATTTTTGGCGAACATTTGCGCGAACTGTTCGTGTGTGTATGGCGAAATAGCTCATAATCGTAGTAATTTCTGAACGGAACAGACGTGCGCGGAAAAGTAAAATGGACAATAAAAAATTTTTGAGTGAATTTATTGAAATGTATAAATCTTTGCCATCATTGTGGCAAGTAAAAAGCAAAGATTATTGTAATAGAATTAGAAAGAATAATGATTATGGGACTTTAATCGAAAAATTAAAAGAAGTAGATCCTGATGCCACAAAGGATACAGTTATAAAAAAAATAAGTAGTTTGCGGGCGCAATTCCGGCGTGAATCAAAAAAAAAAGAGATAGTTTGAAGTCTGGTGCTGGTGCTGAGGATGAATATGTTCCTACTCTTTGGTACTATGATTTGCTATGCTTTTTGAAAGATCAAGAAGAACCTTTGGCAGGCGTTACCACAATGCAGGATGAAGATACAAACACATATGAGGTAAGAAAAAAAGTCAAAATTTTATTGTTTCTTTTTTTTTGTGAGCACAAACATTCATTTTGTTTTTATTCCGTAAATTATTCACTTTCTTATATTTAATATATTGTTCTGCCACGGAACTGCTCCCACTGTATTAAAATAATTACAATATTTTTCACGAGTAGTTTTTGCTAAATTGGATGCATTCTTTGCACTTGAAGCTGGAAGAGGTGTAAGTCCATGGTCATTATGCCAATCGGCGTATTCTATCGCTCCGGGATCTGTTTCTTCAACATCCAATCCACCTTCAAAATACGTCTCCTCATTTTGCCTCCGTAAAAAGTTATGCAAGTAGCAACAGGTTAACACAATTTTCGTGACTTTTTCTGGTGATAAATTAATAGTTTGTAGGAGAATTCTAAATCTTGATGCTAAAATGCCAAAACAGTTTTCAACAATTCTTCTCGACCGAGAAAGCCTGTAGTTAAAAATTATTTCTTCTTCCTTGAGTGTGTTGTGGCTAAATGGCTTCATGATATTTTCTAACAGGGGAAAAGCATCGTCAGCTACGAATACAAATGGTAGTTTTTCTTCGCAGTTTGGAAGCGGCTGAGGGTCAGGAATTTTTAATGTTTTATTTTTTAGAGATGAAAAAAAGTTTGTTTCGCTAAAAAGACCGGCATCAGACGCTCTTCCATTTGTGCCAACATCCACCATCAAAAATTCGTAATTAGCATTAACCACTGCCATTAAAATGATGGAAAAATTTTTTTTATAATTATAATAAAAATATCCAGATCCAGGTGGCTTTGTTATATTGACGTGTTTTCCATCAATTGCGCCTATACAATTTGGGAAGTTCCAGCGTGCATCAAAATTTTTCGCTTCTACCTTCCAATCTTTTTCTGTTTGTGGAAGCTGAAAAGTAATGAAAAACTTATAAATCTTTCTTTTTAGGAATCCACTGTTCGACCAAGCAAAAGAAAAGTTTCTGAAGAAGATAAACTTATTAAAATTGCATGCGAGAGACTTGCCAACAGCCGCGAACCCACAGAAGGTGACTCCTTGGCTCAATCGTGGGCTTCGCAATATAGAGAAAGGGAGGCCTCCCAGAAAACGATTGCGCGAAAAATCATATCAGATGTTTTATTTCAAGGTTGCTTGGGAGCATTGGAATTTAGACACGCGATTCAAATCCAAAATGTTTTTAACCCAAGTCAAATATTAACACCAAATGTCATTCCGCAATACCCAATGCGCACGTCTACGCAACTTTACGCGGTGCCCCAACACATGCAGAATTATACAATAACAGTTCCGACTCCTTTAAGTAGCGGCTCGTCCATAAACACTAGTAGAATGTCACCTCAAGTCACACAAAACGTACGAATCGTTGAAGATACATCATCCATTAATTCGAACACTAGTAGAATGTCACCTCAAGTCACACAAAACATACGAATCGTTGAAGATACATCATCCATTAATTCGAAAAACAAAATTTCTTTGCATCGTTTGAACGGACGAATAATTTATTTTTATTTTTACTTCAAAAAACGTTTGAAACGGACGACTAATTTATTTTTATTTTTACTTCAAAAACCAATAATTTTCAGACACACATATGTACACATGAAACTTTTCTTGTTTAGTCGAAAACAAATAATTTAATGAATACATAATTACCTTAATAAAATCTTTCAATTGACTTATTATGGCATCACAAGTCTCTGTAACTATTTTCCCAATCGTTTGGGGCGCAATTGCTGTCAAAAATTTTAAGTCTTCAAAGCTATTGCCACTAGCTAGAAAGCGCAAAGTTAAAGCAAGGCGGTGATGAGGGGGAATCGCTTCTCTCATTTTTGTATCCCGTTTCGTTATGAGTGGCAAAATTTTTTGTAAAAGTTGGTCAAATGTTGCCTTGCTCATACGAACGTAATTTTTAAAATCATTTTGTGACGTGAATTCCAGTTCTTTAATAAGCTCACTTTGTCCAAGAAATGCTCGTTTTTTAAACCATTCTTTGCACCAAATTCTTTTTTTGCGATCTTCTTTCTTTTTTTACGCTTAATTGCCACAGCGAGCAATATTGCTGCAGCACAATTGTTGTCCGTATTCATCGCTGTCTGAAAGAGAACTAATGTTCGGCCAAAAGTTCGTATGGTGGATGGCCAAAGCTGCGAACAAGATTGCGGAATGTTCGCGGAAATGTTCGTGTAGTGTATTTGCCGCTTATCTCGGTTGTGTTTAACTAATGGTGGGAGTGTTATTGAGTTAGGGATGGTACATGCTTGAGAATAATCGCCACAGTATGTTGTTTTTTTTGTTAAGTTTGTCACAATCGGCGACACTATATCATACAGGCCAGGCATCTAATTAGTCTGTGAATTTTTTCACCACTACCTGTGAAAGGGTTTGAAAAAAAGGGGTTTTCAAAAAAACTTCATTTGCTATGGGAAATGGCCTGTGCCGACTGGGATGTTCAGTAGGTAGGTATAACCGTTTCTATGACGGAGTGATAATTTGATTTTTTTGTTTTTATAATTTAAGCATTCTAAGAACATCGCAAGAAATGCCTCAAGGAAAAAGTTGTATATATTTGATAACAAATATATATGACCATACTTCTTTCTTACGAAAACACGCGTTGGCAAGTTAAATTTTCCATACAGTATGAGGCATTTTTTCTTATGATCTGCGTTTTGCCTTAAGAAAAATTGATGGGGAAAAATTTCTTGAGTGTCATTATGGAGTTTTCTCATTTCTGGCGATGCCCGTAGTAAGCTTTAAAAAGACAAAGTTGCGCAAAATGTCATACCTAAATAATTTGTTTGTCAAGAATAATAATAGGCTTGATATGCAAAATTTTCGCTAAATTGGGTATTTTCACTTTATTGTCAATAAAACCAACATTTATTCATGTATTTTCACGAAATAAGGTTTCAATTATTTATAATGTTTACAGTTTTAAGACCGTGAAATAAAAATGGTAAGTTTTTAAAACCTTAAATTTTTTATGAATTTTTGGAAAATAAAAAAAATGTTCGATTTTGCAAAAAAAAAAAAAATTTTTTACATTTTTATGTGAATAACTCAACAACCGTCGATCATATAAAAAAATTGTCTTATCAAGACTTAAAGAAAATCTTGCGGTTAATCCACTGGTGTTTCTCTCAACGAATTAAGATAAGTAATTTCCGAGATATGATAAAATAAATGGGAAGACCTCTGTGCAAATTCGTGATTATAGAAAAAGAAAAAAAAAATCGTATCCATAGAATTTTAAATTTTGGGTGTTTTTGTACTTAGGGGGCCATAATACATCGAAATTAAATAGTTAGACTTCAAAGTAATTTCTGTTGTTGACTAGTGTTATTTTATATATTTTTCACGTCTAAAATATATAAAACACAAACAAAAATTTTAAAAACACTTGTAAACAACAATGACCATTTGCTTTTAGTTGAATCAGCAGCGAGTAATGGTGCTAGACATGTGACGGTGGAAAAGCGCTACAAGCGAAAATTTGAAATTAATATTTTTAATATTAATACAAGATATTAGAAGGCGGACGCCGTGGTGTGGCGGTAGTGTTGCCGGCCTACCACACCGAAGGACCAAGGTTCGAGCCCTGTGGTTTGAAAAAGTTTTTTCAAAACGGGGTCGCCCCTCGGCAGTCTTTTGGCAAACTTTCCGAGTGTATTTCTGCCATTTTTTATTACAAATTTTAATTTTTTTTGACATTAAGACAACATATTGGCAGATGTTTCTAAACTGATGGACATTTATTGGAAAATCGCGCAATTTTTTATTCCAAATTTAATTTTTTTATATATTGAAATAACCCTATTAACTAGCTAGTGTATATATTATAAATACCCTACAGGCTTTTTCTCATCCAAAGAGGAGTACTAATAAATATATTGCTATGCGTTAGTTAAAACCACTTTTTCCACAGATTTGCCAGCTTAAGGGTTTATGCTCACCGAAAAGGCTGGTACTACTAAATAGATTGCTATACGTTAGTTATAAGGACTTGTTGTGTCTCCTAAAGAGAAGCTACTGCAAACTGCGTTAGTTATAACCATTTAATAGATTATTGCTCACTGAAATGTCTGCTTTTGCTATCTAGGTTGTATGTATTTATAACCAGTTTAAAGGTTAATGCTCACCGAAAGAGCTATTGCATCTTACTAGGTCGTATTACTTACCACTACTTTAAGGTGAATGCTCGCCAAAAGGGCTGCTGCTACTATTTTGGATATATTTTTATACCTACTTTGTGAATTGGTGGTCACCGAAAGGGTGCTACTACAAACCACGAGTCCGTAAAAAGTAAGCCCAGTACAAGTACCAGTACCTCAGTACTTAGGAGTAATAAGTGCAAGTACTGAAAGTAGTTTGACATGAATTGGTGAAGTAGAAGAACATTTATTTGTATGTCTATCCACAAAAAATTTCAAATTTCTCTTATATTTAAAGACTTATACCAGTTATCTAAATTTTCAAAATATATTCCATCACAAAGGATTTTTTTCTATTAAAAAAGTGTTTTCAAATACCTTATGTCATCATCTACGGTATGTCGTTTACTGTATTTAATTGATTTTGTATTCATGATGGTAGTTCTCAGTATGTTTGGGAATAAATGTTGTAATGAAAATTTAAATAAATGATTCGAGACGAAATAATTGAACAAAAAATATCTTTGATGCTTATGAGTATATGCACTTGTACTTTTTACTTACTGTACTCGTACTTAGGTGGTACTAGTACAAGTATATACTCAGTGCTTGGTAAGGCTACTAAAACGATTAGCACAAATTTATGTATAACTACTGTGTGTTATTTATTTATTAGTTGTTCTAAGTTTGTTTCATTGTGTAACAGAGTTCGCCGCGTTATTTATTCTTTCATTCATCCCTCTTGATTTGTTTTGATTTGGTTCACTTTCTGCCTAAAATCTACTTCGAGCTTATGGAAAAGAAATATATATTCATTTAGACGCCAAATACATCCCACAAATTTACTTGCTCCAATGACTGATTTGCACAAGGATTTGCGTGGTGTATGTCGTGGTTGTGCTATTTGCGCACCACCTTTTCCCCGCTGACAATGCAACTAATAACAAACCTCCATTGTTGTTTACAAATGCGTTTTGTGTATTTTAATCGGGTAAAATATAAAAACTAAGTGGTAACGGCGTTGAATATAGTTTAGTGCTTGTCGTATTTAACTTTTTATATGTAAAATTATAAGGAAATCGGATAAATTTTGTAAGTTTTCCTCTTTTATAAGAAAATTTTTTTTAAAATATAACGCCGCAAATTTCGGTGGCCGTGAGACCTCCTCTACCCCTTCACGCAAAAATTTTTTCTAGGCACGTCGCACTATCGCAAACAACCCAAAATTTCCCTTTTCTCTATTAAACAATAAGGTTCTCTATATATTTTATAATTGTCATAGTACAGAAAATACATTATGGTATATTTATTCATAAATATCCGCCCCATTTTTTTGTTAAATTACTTTTAAGTTTTTTTTGTGTGCTGAAGTGCAACCATGCGTGCAAGAAATCACGTGGTACAATGAATTTCAACTCTGAAAATTTCACCTCCACCAGGTTTTTTGCTGTATCGCTAAACACATATTTACAAACCTGTTGTAAGAATAAGTTTTTATCACGTGTTTTTGTTTGAATATGTTTATAATTTGCGTTGTATATCTTCGAATTTCCAATGAGAGACCCATTTTATTCACAAAACCTAAGAACAAGCACACAAAATGTTTAGGACACCTAAATGCACTCCATCTTTTACATACATACATACCATGCCATAAGGCTGTTTAACACAGCACTGTACTGTGCTACTGTGTCAACACTTTTTGATGTGCCGCACGCACACTAATAAGTGAGTTCCAATGAGCTATGCAGATCAAAATCAGGATCGAAATCTCACCGGGAACGATGCGGATCAGTAGCCCGATTCTGTAACTTTTAACTACTCGCCGAGCGTTAAGCTTATCGCCAAATTTCGGCGTTTGTTCTTAACGAAAGTACTCTCCTTTAACACCGCTAAACAGCTGATTCTTGATGGTGATAAAATATGGAAATACTTCTCTTTTCGCCGTATTTTGCACCAAATTACATGCAGAAAACTCAAAACAAATTTTTTTACTTTTTCCAAACGCTAAAACATTTGCAAGTATACAAGGTGGCGCAAAAGGAATCCTCCTATCAGAAAATGCTATAAATTTTGCGATTGGCCCCTAAAGTCAGTTCTGTTTTGACATTTGTGTAGTAAACACATGCGAAATACACGTTAATAAACAAAGTTACGCTACACTGCTTCAGAACGCGGAATATTGCTCACTATTTATTTCGGTCGGTGAAAAACGGTTACTGCGCAAAAGTAATCCTCCTATCAGAAAATGCTATAAATTTTGCGATTGGCTCCTAAAGTCAGTTCTGTTTTAACATTTGTGTAGTAAACACATGCGAAATACACGTTAATAAACAATGTTACGCCACACTGCTTCAGAACGCGGAATATTGCTGACTATTTATTTCGGTCGGTGAAAAACGGTTACTGCGCAAAAGTAATCCTCCTATCAGAAAATGCTATAAATTTTGCGATTGGCCCCTAAAGTCAGTTCTGTTTTGACATTTGTGTAGTAAACACATGCAAAATACACGTTAATAAACAATGTTACGCTACACCGCTCCAGAACGCGGAATATTGCTGACTATTTATTTGACCAATAATCGGTCGGGGCCGAACGGTTACTGTGAATGGTGAGCGCTACAGAGCAATGATCAACGAGTTCTTTTTGCCGCAACTTGATGAATTGGGATTGGAAAACATGTGGTTCCAACAAGACGGTGCAACAGCACACACTGCACGTGCCACAACCGATATGCTGAACATCGGAAGCTTACTTTTGCGCCACCTGGTATTAACGCTATTGTTAACACTTCGAAAATAATTCGCGACAGCTAACACTTTTCGTGTAGTTAAAAGTTAGTGAATACGAAAAAGCGTTAAAAATGGTGTTAAGCGAAGTTAACGCTAACACCTGGCGTTAAAATAGTTACAGAATCGACCTACAGATGTATAAGAGTGGTTTGTGTATATTCGTTTGTATACATATGTAACCATTTCTTTTTCTGTGTTTTCCGGTGTAAAGACGTGCTTCATTGGTTAAAGTTTTTTGCATTGCTTTTAAGCCTTGGGGAAAAAAAAAAAATAATAAGTTTTTTAAATTTGTAGTCAAATCACACAATCGGGAAACCACCGAAAGTGCAGCAAGGAGTTTTTGTAACATAGCAGCGACAAGTACAAACCACTATCAAGAGGAGTGGAAAAACTCATGACTGACGTGAATAAAGTCTGTTTCAAATAGTACACAGGATTCTGACGAAGCTTGGAGAATCATCATTTCGCAGCGTAGAAAATAAACTTATGGTCGCGAAGGGTGGAGGTAGGCCGTCAAAACCAGAGTTATAGAACACAAATAGGTATCAATTCAAGACACATTGTACAGTTTAATCTTTCAATATGTATGTATGTAAAAATCTATATAACTGAATTTTAATCAAGTTTTATATAACTGAAGTTAAGAAACATTAAAAAGTAGGACCAAATTACAAAAAAACGGTGGGTATAGCGCGCTGTCCAGCTCAAAAGGCAGCTGTTTAAGTAAGATAATAATAAGTTGGGATAATAAAAGTTCGTGGGTAAATCATACGTGCGGCTAAAGTGCAACAATTTAAAAGCCATAAAAATTAAAATCACAATCAGTGATATACAAAAACGTCCAAATTTATTTATACCCAATACTCTGCTAGTCAAAAACGTTAACGCAATTAAATTCAGCGACTTTGATAGCATCACAGTGGATGCAAACTTGTATTCTTAATAGACCAATTCGTAAAAAGACAACAAAAAGTTCACCGCTGGAGGAGCGGATAGGATTACGTTTAACATGTTAAAACCCCTGCCATGTAAATCAAAAAGTGCTCTTTTAAAAGCACTTGAAACTCAATTCAACAATAAAGTAGTTCCGGACACCTGGAGGAATATGCTGGTCGTTCCAACACCAAAGCCCAACAAAGACCTCAATGACATAAAAAAATTTCGTCCATTATCACTAATTTCAGTCAGGCTGAGGAATCAAACATTATACCTACCAAGAGTTTTGCTTACAGGAAGCAAAGATCGGCTACGATGTGTCCAAATGAAATGCTACACCTAATTGTCACTAAGAAAAAAAAAATCAAAGAAAAAGTTTTCATATGTGTATTCGATATGGCCAATGCATGGAATTGTGTCGATCTTAATATTTTATACAACATTTTAATTGACTTTAATATAAACAGTAAAATTGCAAACTGGATATACAATTTTTTCTCTAAATGAAGATTATCATTGGGCAAACAGACAAACAGAGCTGCCTCTCGCCCACTCTATTCAACATCTATACGTCCAAACTTCATAGCATAAACGACCAAAACACACAAGTCTTTCAATTTGCTGACGTAATTGCCATAGTAGTACATGACTACAACATAAACACAGCGAGACTCAATCTTGAAACTAAAATAAACGAAATTCAAACAATATGCAACTTAATAAACCTATAATTCAATCTAAGTAAAACACAATTTATGCATATGGTCACGGGAAAAAAACAAAACTTTAATATGATCAATGTGATTCAACAAATTGACAAAGTTAAATGGCTTGGACGAATGATCAATGCTGGCTTATCAATCAAGGACCACGTCAAGAATGTCAAGAACAGCACAAAGTCTGCGAAAAATCTACTAAACAAACTTACGACAGTTACAGCTGGACAAACACCAACGACTGGACTAACATTGACAAAAGCTTTGTCAGATCCAAAATGTAATACGCTAACACGAGTTACTCAAATGCACCGAAAAGCCTTGACAAACAACTTCAAACAATAACAAATAAATCACTCAGAAGATGCTTAGGGGTTCCTCCCAATACTCCCACATTTGCTAGGTACGCCCTAGCATGCGAATTACCACCCATTCACAGAGCCACGTGGCTAACTGCCAAAGAACTAGTCAAGCAATGGTTCATTAACTCAAGGACGAAATCACGAATGGAAACCCCACCAGCTCCAGTTACAGTCACACATATCAGAAATTCGAACATATTATTAACAGAATAGATACGAACGTGGCATTCAATGGACCTAAAAAACTAACCCTTGTTGAATCGGAACTTGGAGGATCTAAAAACAACATAGCAAATGAACAACTCATAAGCATGTGCAACGAAAAACTAACAAAGCTCAAAAGCGAAAACACAAAGCAATTTCCACCGATGCTTCAGTTAGTGAACACAGTGTCCGCTGCGGTGTACATGACATTGACAGAAACATCTCGTATCTGTTCAACATCAACGAAAGACTATCCTTTACTACTGGCGAGCTGGTGGCAATCCAACAAGCTGTGGAACTAATGATCAAAAACAACTGGACAAAGACAGCAATTTTTACAGACAGCCTAGCTGCCATCAGACTACTCAAAACGGCGAAGACACAAAACCATATCATTGCTAGAATCCACAACTCCTTGGCAAAATCCAACATACACAACCTTTCATTAATCTGGGTTCCGAGCCATGTCGGCATAAAATTTAATGAAAAAGCAGATATTGCCGCAAAAGCTGGAACAAATAATCTAGGCTTGAAAAGAACTGTACGAGAAATTAAAACTAAATGTTTAAACTGGGACGAGGACATCATTGATTACATAATTACTAAAATCAAGAAGCCTTGGTTCAAAAACAAGAAGCTAATGATGAAACCATATGACATCAAATTGCTGAATAGACTCTTTACAAATCCTACGAGCGAATGTCAATGACATGTGCAACACATGCAATGTTAAAGAAACGCCGAAACACTTAATTTTTGATTGCGCAAGACACAGAACTTTAAGAAATTACTACAGCATATTCCCTAAATTTAAAGATGTAAAGGAACTCATTAATTCAAAAAACACAAATAATTATCATGAGCTAATACAGTTTTTGCACAAGGCAAAGGCGCGCTATAAGCCAGGACAAACCCAGTCAACTGGGAGATGACTACAATTTTGGAAGTTAAAGAAAAACAAAAAAAATTCAAAGAAAGAAAGCTTCGCACATAAAAGAAACAATACGAGACGTCACTCGAAAATAAGAAACACCATGATTCAAGAACTGGAAGCATAGTATATCTCTACTAGTAGCGCAACTAACAGCTGATTGCTAAACACGCACAGTTTTCGACATATTATTTGAAGAAAACTTAAAGATTTTTTAAGCAAAATATTAAAAAGGCATAAACCTAGCATATTTTTGAATATATAGCCTTTATAACATGTTATTTGTTGTTACAAGAAGAAATTTTTATATTTTAATAAAGTTTTTTGTAATTTTTTTAACTGTAAATTAAAGTTTAAGTCCTCTTTTTTAAAGCATTTTAGTGTATTTAAATACAAACATGTGCATATACCTTTTGGCATTGCGTTTTGTTGATATTCGTATTTGCTATGTCATTGTTTCCTAATACGTAAACAAAGTTGTGGCAAGCAGAGATTTTTTTAATTGCAAGATTTTTATTTTTTTATTTTAAGTGGAGTATTTATTACACAATTATGTTGTGTGTAAATATATGCAAAAGTAACTCGAGTCAGCACAAATATAACAAATTCATCCTCAACCTTTTAAAGCAGATATTGTACCATCTGCCATCAAGGAAAATGAAGTAAATAATTGCCATTGTTTACGTCTACTAGTTTGGCATCTTCTTTTGCGAATCGGAGTGGAAGGCAGTGGATGAATGTACTCCGAGAGAGTGGAATGAAGGAAATCGCGTTCAGAGTTGTTTTAAAGTAAAAACTACAACTAAAAATTTCAATTCAAACTGAAACTTACATTCTGTAGGAACTGATAAGGTGTTATAAGTGCTTTATATTCAATAATTTGGGTGTTTTAAGTCTTCACATTCAATATTGCAGTATTTAAATTTGATTGTTTTATTATTGCATACAACGCACCCTGTGTGGTTTGTGTGTGTGTGCAGATTCGGAGTAAGTTGCGCTACTAGTAGACATATACTATGATAATTGCTTTGGTGAGTAGAAAATTCGGTAATTGTTTCCTTTAGGCATAGTATATGTCTAAAGGGTGTTTTTTTAGGGGTATAGAACTTCGAATTGAAATAAAACACAAGAAAATCGTTTTAAGGTCCATCAATTTGGCTTTATTATAAGGATAATTTTATGCCATTAATGTTTAAATATGATTTCGGGCATGTGGCCGCCGCGGCTGGCTCGAATAAAGCCAATTCTACAGGTCCAATTTTCAACCACTTTTTCGAGCATATGGGGCCGTATGTCGGCAATAACGCCACGAATGTTGGCTTCCAATTCCCCTAACGTTTCTGGTTTGTTGGTGTAGACGAGCGACTTCACATATCCCCAAAGAAAATAATCCAATGGTGTCAAATCACACGACCTTGGTGGCCAATTGACAGGTCCATTCCGCGAAATTATGCGCTCATCGAATGTTTCCTTCAATAAATCGATTGTGACGTGCGCTGTGTGGCATGTAGCGCCGTCTTGTTGGAACCACAACTCATCCACATTCATGCCATCCAATTCGGGAACAAAATAGTCGGTTATCATGGCTCTATACCGGTCTCCATTAACGGTAGCTGCCTCTCCAGCATTATTGCGGAAGAAGTATGGCCCAATGACTCCACCAGCCCATAGAGCACACCAAACAGTCAGTTTTTGTGGATGTAATGACGTTTCAAGGGTCTCATGTGGATTCTCTTCACTCCAAATGCGGCAATTTTGTTTGTTGACGTAGCCATTCAACCAAAAATGAGCCTCATCACTGAACAAAATTTTGCGATGAAAATCAGCATCGAAATCAATCTCATTTTCGGCCCATACACCAAAATCACGACGCATTGCATGGTCTCGCGGCTTTAATTCTTGCACAAGCTGGATCTTGTAAGGTCGCAAGCCAAGATCTTTGCGCAAAATCTTCCATAAAGTTGATGGACAAAGCTCCAATTGCTGTGCACGGTGGCG
This sequence comes from Merzomyia westermanni, assembly GCA_949987695.1. NCBI lineage: Eukaryota > Metazoa > Arthropoda > Insecta > Diptera > Tephritidae > Merzomyia > Merzomyia westermanni. Next base: position 2,374,294 of record OX465288.1, read on the forward strand.
AATCGATTCATTCGGGTCCTCTTCAACACTTTGCTCTACAGCGGCAATTGTTTCTTCGGTGCGCACTGTTCGACGTCTCTGCGGATGCGTATTATCACATAGAGTAAACGTAGTGCGAAAACGATCCATGGTTAACCGAATTAATTGCTCTGATGGACGATTATGTCGACCATAAAATGGACGGAGCTCACGGTAAACTTCGCGAACTGAACCATTATTTTCGAAATAAATTTGCACGATTTGCAAGCGTTGTTCTTTTGTCAACCTGTTCATGATGAAATGGCAAACCAAACTGAACATAAATGACATTAGAGTTGCCAGATTTGACCACAAAATGCCAGTTTTATCTCTATTCGAAAAACAAACCTGTAAAAAAAACACCCTGTACTAGTAGCGCAACTTACTCCGAATCTGCACACACACACAAACCACACAGGGTGTGTTGTATGCAGTAATAAAACCTTCAAATTTAAATACTGCAATATTGAACATTAAGACTTGAAACTCCCAAATTATTGAATATAAAGCAGTTATAACACGTTATCAGCTACTATAGAATGTATATTTCAGTTTTAATTGAAGTTTTTAGTTGTAGTTTTTACTTTAAAGCAACTCTGAACGCGATTTCCTTCATTCCACTCTCTCGGAGTACATTCATCCACTGCCTTCCACTCCGATTCGCAAAAGAAGATGCCAAACTAGTACGGGTAAACAATGCCTTTAGGAGACAACTGGTAAAACACGTCCAAAAATGTTCAAATGTTGCAATTAAAGTTGACAATTTTCTGTCATTTTCATTTGGTTTTTGTAATCACACATATTAGGTGTTACAAAATGTGCAAAAGTGTGTTCCGCGTAGGAATACTCGGGATCGCGTAGCCGGTGTTGGATCGGCTAAGGGTTATTTTTTTGAAGCGCGGCCGCAGGAAGGTGTTCTGCACAAAAATGCCTTGGATCACCCCCCCTATTTGGGATCAGAACCGGTTCTTCTTTTGGTTTTTTGGCAATAACTTTTCACTGAAACAAAAAATCGAATTTTCGCTTTCGGATTATTGCTACCGAGGTCAAAACGCATCGTTTGATACCCCTCCCGACATTTGGACGTGTTTTACCAGTTGTCTTCTAAAGGAAATAATAACCGAAAATTCTTGTGCTTGCCAAGGTAAACTTAACAAATATTTTTATATGTGCAGACAATGCGGAGGAGGCGGAGAATGCTTAACTTAATGGGTGTGCCATATGCATAGGCATAAGTGCTTCGATAGTAAAATTCACTACAGTACACCCTTGTTTATATATATAGTTTTAAATTTTATATTGCATTTTATATGAAGTAAATACAATTTTTACAATTAAATTACAACTTTTGCGTAAATATACATATTTAATAGAAACCTGTTTACGACTTTATTGCTAAAATACTAAATATGATGGATATTTTCTCCAGATCTATTTTTCCAGACCGGTGGGTGAAGGCCTGTCTCCCTGTTTTGAAAAAATAAGGTTTATTGTTAATATTGCTTTTCCACACAAGGAAACAAATGCCCAAATGCAAATACCACATACCTAAAAACAGCATATATACCAGCAGTGAGAAATTGTTTTCTATTTGGATTACAATCCCATCGATTTGAATTGCCGTACATACTATTTTTATACCCAGCGTGGCACCGCCCACATATAAATGAACGAAATGTCAAATTTCAGCTATTATTAGCTTCAGAACCGCGTTAAATAGAATTACGAAACATGATACGAGGTATACTATCTACGATTTTCAAAATTATACATAACCTATGCTGGAACCAGTGAACCCAAGAATCTACTGTAAAAATTTCATAAAGATCGGTTATGTACTTTGGACGTCAGGCACACATTAATTTCTATTAAAGAGATTGCCCCTTGAAACCTCTATAGGTCATAGCTCCAGAAAAATTTAGCAGTTTACCATGACCACTTTTACACAGCTGGGTATTTAATGTTCGGTTCCACCCGAACTTAGGCTTCCTTACTTGTTGATAATTGTTTAAGACCGCCACCGAGTGTTAAACCATGTCAAAGAATGGGTAATACTTTACATCCAATATCAACTGTAAAAACTGTACTAAAAATGTCAATATTGTTACCCAGAGACGCGTGCCGGTCCCAGGAACCATAATCCGGTGGAGGAAACTCAATATTTTCAGTAATTTAAAAGTTATAGGCAAAAAACCAAATTACCCAGGTTCGATCCCAAATTAGGGGCCTGATCCATAGTATTTATGTACAGAACACCTTTCCGCGTAGGCGGCCTTCGGCCGCGCGGTCTAACACCGGCTACACGATCCACAGTATTTCTCCGCAAACACACACTTCTGTACTTTTCGGTACACCCTATATCTTTGTCTACAACAACCACATGCAAATTACAGAAAATTGTTAAGTTTGCTTGCAAATATCTCTTGACAGAAATATAAAAGTAAATTTCCGTTTTCGGATTGTTGATACCGATGTCAAAGCATACTTTTTGATACCTCTGTTGACGTTAAATAGAGAAAATTACCAAATTACATTTTTTATGTTATTCATGTATTTTCGCACAACAATTAAACATACTATAATTTTTACTTAACCTAAGAAAAGTAAGAGCAACATATAGGTACTATTTGCGAATTTTGTACAAAGTTTAACTCCTTTTTGAATTTTAGGGTTTTGTGCGAATTTTGTCGAAAGTCCTCGGCACTGATCTTTCATTCCACGCATCTGTGTACCATTACCCACTGCCCATTGTTTACCCGTACTAGTTTGGCATCTTCTTTTGCGAATCGAAGTGGAAGGCAGTGGATGAATGTACTCCGAGAGAGTGTAATGAAGGAAATCGCGTTCAGAGTTGCTTTAAAGTAAAAACTACAACTAAAAACTTTAATTTAAACTGAAATATACATTCTGCAGGAACTGATAAGGTGTTATAACTGCTTTATATTCAATAATTTGGGTGTTTTAAGTCTTCACGTTCAATATTGCAGCATTTAAATTTCATTTTTTTATTATTGCATACAATTCACTCTGTGTGGTTTGTGTGTGTGTGCAGATTCGGAGTAAGTTGCGCTACTAGTAAACATATACTTTGCCACTGCCTCCCACTCAAATTCGCAAAATGGCTGAAAAGTTAGATGCCAAACTAGTATAGGTAAACAATGACTGGAATGTTAGCTCACTAGTGACATATTTTGACAATTGCCGCCATCATGCTGCCTTAAAAATTGTAATTTACATTCTGGGTTGCCTTTTATCGAAATTATGTAAAAATAGTAGGTAAAAATGTAATATTATACCAAATTTTAAATAAGTTGGTTTCAGAAAATTATTAATTTGCACTATTATTTAGATCGACTTTTGTGGGTGTGGTGTAGTTGTGGATGTTTAAAATTCGGGGTTTCCGGTATGTAGCAATGACTGTCTTAAAATTTTGTCCCTGCATACTTATATACTTACTTCCCAGCCAGCAAAATTTCCGTAAACGTATCCGAAAAAGGGAGAAAATGCTGACAAAAAACTAACTTTTTATCCGTTTTCATATTCCGTTCACAGTGCGTTTTGCCGATCCATTTTCCCCACTAAAGTGCGAGGAAAACGCATGTCTGCAAAAGTACTGAAACTGCTCTAAAAGCCGGCGTCTTTTCGTCCATATTTTCATACTTTATAAATAAAATAATTTCGGATACGTTTCCTTCCAGTTTTTTCAACACTTTTCCGGTACATTTTCTGAAACAAATTGTCCACTTTTTAGAACCCATTCCTCATCCGTTTTCGATCATATTTTGGACTTGATTTCCTACTTTTTACAATAATAAAAGAAATAATTTTTTTTTGTTATGTACATATATACACATTCATACATTTTCTTTGTATATTCAAGCCACGGGCTTACATAATTCAATACACTATTTAACTTAAACGCAATTACATCAACTTATCTATAAAACATAAGCCTAAATACAAATTAAGAAATTTAACATTTATTAACATTAGGAGTTGCTAAATCTTGTATTTCTATTTTTCATTGATGAAATACCTAGATACATATGTACATAAACAATAAGTTAGTATTTCAAGTTTATTTGATATAAAAGATTTTTACTGCCAAAAAACAGAAATCTGTTTTAGTGAATCCATGCAATGAATGGAAGCCTTGGGTAAATTTGTTTTCAAAATTTCTTTCCGTTTTTCACATATTTTTTTATTTCAAAATTTTATATATGAAAAATAATTTTTTGACTCTGACTTGACATAACAAAAGTTGCCATTCATTATTTTTTCGGAGCAAATTAAACAAAGCATTACACTTCGGCAAGAAATCCGCTCATTAGGACAGTTTGCGGACGTTTTTCGGATATGGAAAACGGTAGAAGAATGTGATTTCGGTAAAACATACGATTCTCTGCTGGCTGGGTTAGGTCTATCGTGACTTCAAAGCTGTTTCTTATGTGATTCAAAGTCTTGTTTTTAACAAAATTTACTACTATTCTCTGGGTTTGATAACACTGCGTAACAAAAACGAGCTTTAGTTCTGTCCTATGAACCAAATATACTTTTTCGGAAAGGGAGAAAAAATAAAAATACACGTGTATCGACGATTTTCATGTACACGTCAGAATTTTTTTTCTTAATATTGATGGGATGACATGTTTTGATGTTGACCTTACAAAATGTATTACTACTAATTGACCACTTTTCTGATTTTTTTTCTAACATTTCCTCGACAAATGAAAACAATACTCCTACTTTTTTTTCGTTCGCAAAAGAAGCCCAGAAAATGGAAGTGTCAAAAGTAAACGTCAGCTAGAGAGCTAACCTTCTTGTAATTGAATTATGAAGAAACACTAAATACCTACAATTGTAAAACCCTAAAGGAAAAAAAAGATTCATTATTAACAAAATGTTTCTTAAACACAAATGTGATCTCATTTATTGTTACCACAAAAGACTGATACTATTGAATAGTAACTTCATTATTACTAGTACATAAGCTATATGTATCATATGTATATAATAAATAATTTATGCACCTGCAAATGCTTGATACAAATTATGTACGCACGAATCAAATCTAAGCATGTTAACCAACTAAAATGTCAGTTTTATTTTGCACCAAAATTCATTGCATGAAATTCATAATCACATATATCGATTGCAAATCCTAACATGTATATATACAATATCGCTATTTATTTATTACTTTCTCCCCCGAAAACTTGCACCACCACCCTAACAAACGGCAGAAGTCAACGGAATCAATACCAGCTGAAACTAACCAAGGATTACAACATGAATACCAAATAGAAGAGAAACCTAGCAATATAGCGGAAATACAAAACTCTACTTGATACAGCGAGTACACAAAGCAAACACAAAAATACATATGTATACCTGCTTTTACTCCCTTTTGATGTTCTGTTCTGTTCAAGTTTGTAGCCAACAAAATAAGCGGTAGCGTCACTAACCCCAAAAAATTGTACGTGTTTCGTAAATATTTTTGTGGATGGAAAATATCACAAATTTTGTGCACATACTATTGTGACGAAAATTCTCAAGTATGTACCATCTCTAACTCAATGACATTCCCACTACTAGTTTAATACAACAGAGATGACGATGGCTACACTAATGCATGTAAGTAAGAGACAGAGCGATATCATGTGTGTTTACGAATACGAGCAGAGATGAAATGCTCAGAAACAACCAGCGTTCTAGAATGCAAGTACAAAAGAAATCCAAAAGTGGAGACGCTTGTAGGTGATGAAACTGGTGGTCGACCAGGCTATAAAAGGCAACATTATATCATTGTTTACCGCTCCTACTTTGACATTTTATTTTACGAATCGGACTAGAAGGCATTGAATTAAAGTACACCGTGGGAGTGGAGCGAAAGTGAGTGGAACGAAAGAAATCGCGTTCAGAGTTCATTTAAAGTAAAAATTATAACTAAAAACTTGAATTTAAACTCAAATTTACATTCTATAGTAATTGATAAGGTGTTATAACTGATTTATATACATTTTTGTTGGAACGATTTTCCGTCATCCCTTGTCAAGTTTGGTTTTGTGACAAACCGGTTTCGGCGTTCTGCCATTTTCAATGCCTAGAACGAAACTCCAACAAAACTCAGCTTACTACCCTGTCGGAAGATCAACACAACAAAATAAATCAGATTTATATTCAATAATTTAGGAGTTTTATGTCTTCACGTTCAATATTGCAGTATTTAAATTTGATGGTTTTATTATTGCATACAACGCACCCTGTTTGGTTGGTGTGTGTATGCAGATTCGAAGTTGCGCTACTAGTAGACATATGCTATGGTTTATATACAAGTGTTGCACAATGGATTTGCTGTGGAGCTACCTAGCTCGTGAATTTGTATTGGAGTTATTCCTAGTAAATAAAACTAGCTATTTGTGTATTTGTTTGTGCGTATGTAGTCACACTATTTAACAAGTATTAATAAACAATATAAGCACATTTCATACGAGGTTTCGTTCGTGTTTTAATGTTATCCCTGTGAAAAACGTTGGAGCATCAGAGTACTCCAACACTTATCCTCATTCATATAAAAAAGGTGGTCCAATTTACATACGATGTCCGGTGATTGGATCACCTAATCCTATTCGGAGTACCATTTACTTTGCTTGTGAATAGTCTATAGAGCACCTACGTTGGAGTACTTTAAAAATGCTGCCAAAAGATTACTCTATAGAGTACTGTAGACGAAAGCGTGTATGTGTTCTTTTGAGGACCACCTACTCCCGCTCTCGCTTTGCTGTTGAATACTCTATAGAGTAATCCCATGGGAGTATTTTGAGAGTACTCTCACGTAGGTGGTCTATAGAGTATTCAAAAGCAAAGAAACGGAGTACTCCGAGATGGATTAGGTGATCCAATCACCGGACATTGCCATGTAAATTGGACCACCTTTTTTATATGAATGAGGATATGTGTTGGAGTACTCTGATACTCCTTTAGGAGTATTCTATGCAGTATGAAACGGAGTATTTCCGTTTTTTGCAGGGTATTTTCTATAGCGCATATTTCGTTTTTGGCAGTGGTTCTCCGTACGCCAGAATCGCGGTTATAGGGACTCCTAACTGTAATGAAGGCTTAACTGAGAATTTTTTAGTGTTATGCGCCAAGCATATACAATACGACAATACGTTGAAAAAACTGACAGCTAAGTAGAATGCGAGTGTTGGCGTGCGTAACAACAGATTCGACAGATACGGCAAAGTACATTTTGCTCTAAATTTTGACGTATGACAGATACGTCGACGGTGAAGTACTGTATCTGCTTGGCGCATTAGTGCACTCGGCGATCCTCGTGTCACACCTACTTGCATTCGACAGTCGTCGTGTCTCTGCCGGCGTTGATTGGCTAAAATCCATGACTAACAGATCAACCATATATAAACGCACAGCGCTAATTTTCCAACAAAATTGTCTCATGTTTATATAATTTGTATGAAAGCAACCGCAATTGAATTCTGTGAGTTTCAAGCCAATTGAAATGTTTTGTGCGTCGACAAACGCTGTGCGTTTATATATGGTTGAGCTGTAAATTATTTATATGGTTGTCGTAGATGGCATAGCGTCTTCTTCCTCATCCACACCTTATGTCAAACTATCATATCCTTGTTTTTGGTTTACATTCTTTGTTTACAGTTCTTGGAAAAACTATTGATAACATTTTAAGAAATTTTGTGTGTTATAGGTGGATAGCTTAGAAAATAGGCAGATTGTTATTGCGCGTTCCCTCTCAGATGTGCATTTTGACATAAGGGCAATACGTCGCCAAACGGTAATTACGTGTTGTTGGCCGCTTGCGACAACCATATATAATTTAATGGCTAAAACCAAAAATTTTCGATTTCTTAATTTTTGAGGGTGGTATTATTGTGCTGCGCTAGGCAATTGCGCCAACAGCTCTAGCGCAATAACTTCCACACTTAAAAATTTTCAGTCAAGCCTGCAGTACCGTGACGCGTCCGTATAACACCTGAGTTTTGAAGCTATACATATTTAAAAAAATACACAACCTACCTATCCGCATTACAGATTCAATAATGCCACCTCAAATAAACGAGAAAAATCTCTGTAAAAACATAAGATTCATTCAGCACATATGAAACGTTTTTCGGCTTCTATGAACGTGTTGTTTTCACTTACTATCTATTTAGAACTCGATGTGCAATATGTCTGTATGTATATCCTGATATCTAAACTAGCAACAACGTTGTATTGCCTTAGCACGCTTTGTTTTCTACTTATTTCCAAATTGATTGAAATGATTTTGCACAAAGTGAATAATAAAGTCACAAGTGATAAAAATAACCACTTATTTAATAAAAAAATAAATGTAATTTATTTACCACGTTTTTGTCTCTTCCATTTTCTTTGGAATCTTCAGTCTCCAGCAAATTCACACAAATTTATAATTCAAGATCAACACTATTTTACACCAATTACAAGTGGAAAATTGCCTCTCATCCACTGTAAAACTCTACCTGTTTGCGAAATGTTTGAAATAGTGAATTCGACTCAAATATTTACATGTTTAAAAATGATCTCAAAGTTTACGTCCGTGCATGCTTACAAACGTATATATATGTATCAACACATACGTACAGGTATCTATACAAATCTGGGTAGTTCAAAACAATACTAGTTACGGAAAAATGATGGAAGCGAAACCGAACTCGTCTAAAAAAAGCAGGAGGATAGTGAAATTTGATGCCAATACCTCTGGCCTGTTCAAAATTTATCTGTTCTTTTCATTTGCCACACGGCTTATATAAACAAGCTGGCATAAAAGGCGAAACATCTTTAGTAGATTTCTTTATTATTTGCAACCATAATGTTATGATCCAAATTTGTTTATAGAAAAAAGGTGTAAAATGAGGAGCACTCTATTTAATATATTTTGAGCATTTACAATAATTTTCTTTTACATATTTTATACTAGTACACGATAAAATATAACAATTGCCAAGATAAAAATCGCCCCTATTCTAAAAATATAATTTTCTTATATGAATAACTGACTTCTACTAATTCACAACCAGTTGAGTCGGTTGAGTGGTGTATGGTTTTTTAATTGTGCTGAGCAGTGTGACCAGGTTAGCTTTTTCGAGGCTAGATTTAACCTTTTTTTTGTCCTTTAGCCTCATAATTTTGGTTTTAGCATCGTGGTTTTTTTCTAAACTTTTTTTACTCCAAACCTTTTCTGGTCCCAACACCATAAAATTAAAGCATATTTATGTATGTTTTACGAGCTCAAGACCAGTTGATAATAATTCTAAGTCAATTATTATTTTTGATTAAAATATACAGGCTATAATTATAGTACTATTTCGAAAACAGCCACGATATCTCGTCAGACTAATTCGTATAGTTTTGCTATTTCAGAACACCTAGCGGAGAATCGAGCCCTCGCACTTCTGACAGACTGTAAAAAACCAATAACAAAATAAAATGAAAGTTTAATATAGGTAGCATTGATGACGAAATACAGAAAATTATACGTAAAAATTTTCAAATATTTTTTAATGGAGTTGATAACCCAATTGCGACATCGCCTACCTGATAATATTAACTCTTTACACAAGATACATTTTCTTTCAGTTCCCCTTTTTAGAACTGGTCGAATTCGTATTTAACTTTTTGGTATTACCTTTCAGTAATGCGGAGGCTGAACGAATTTTTAGTGCTATGAACATTTTAAAATCTAAGTTAAAGAATATATTAAAAATTAAAATGCTTAAATCGCTGCTAAATATTAGATGTTCTTTAAAATGCTTATCCAAATGTTGCTCTAATTATGAAATTACCGTGATCTTATCTCTATGATAAACACCCACACATTGTACGCAGACTCAAGCTCTTCTGATCCATCATTATAAAATTAATTAGTTTGTAGTGATTTTTCTATAGTAGGTGTTTCTTTTAAAAATTTCTAGTCAAGGAAAATGTGTATGATATGTGTTGAAACAAGAATAGTTCCTTTAAGTTATGTCTACAGCCTGGATTTGAAATGGCTTCGTAAAAGAATTTCTGACTTTTTTTAGTTTCTTTTTTAATTTAATTTTAGCCTTTTCTAGCCTTTTTTTTTGCCGATTTAGCCTCTTTTTTTTTCTAACACCTGCTCACACTGGTGCTGGGTTGTATAGCAGGCAAACGTGTGGAGTCTTCCATTTGACAATACTTTCCACCATGAGCGTAGTCAAATCAAATTTTATGCGAAATCCAAGGTACAATAATAAGGTAATTTCATCAGCTGATTGCATTATTCTCATTAAGCTACGCTCCCACTAAACACATGTATTAAAACTGAGCGTCAACCGATATAAACAAATACTACCACATAAAATTAAAAAAAAAAACGATAAAACCAATACTTTCACCAAGGCCTTCGCCTTGACTTTCACTATATTGTGACGAATTCGATGATTCCTTGATTATCAATCCTGGGTTCGATCACTATAAAGTCGAATAAACACACGCACAGATATTGTAAGTAATAGCTAGTTTTATTTACTAGTAATAAACGCAATACAAATTTAAAAGGTTGGTAACTTCGCAGTAGTTCACTATTGAACGCTTGCAAATAAACTGATCAACCTGTCTTGCTTGGTCACCGCCTTATATAGTCCAACAGGGTGCTTGCCTACGCACCGAGAACTTTCTTGGTTGTTCGCTTTTCGTGTTCTGGAAGGGTCGGTTTATTTATTGGCATCTCCTCTTTGCATCGTATTCGCAAACACTCGCGCCATCTCTCTTCCTCTTCCTAGTTATACGCTTGCATGCATAAGCGTAGCCATCGTTATCTCGGTTGTGTTAACTAGTGGTGGGAGTGTTATTGACTTAGGGATGGTACATGCTTGAGAATAATCGCCACACTGCCCTCCACCTAAGTCTGATCGTCCCGATCAGACACATTGCCGGAACCAAACGCAGCTAGCCTTTCCAAATGGACCACCTTCATCTTATTCCTTGGCCTTCCCATAGTTTGTATGCGATATACCACATCGTTGATCCGTTTTATGACTTTGTATGGGCCTTCCCAGTTACATTGTAGTTTTGGGGACAAACCTTTCTTACGCTGTGGGTTGTATAGCAGCACTAAATCTCCTTCTATAAAACCTTCCGAATTTATTGCTTTGTCGTACCTGGCCTTCATCTTATCGCTCATGATCTTAGTCCGTTGTCTCACAAGGTCGTGAATTTCTCTCATTTCTTCTTCCAAAACGCTAGTAGATTTCCGAGCATTTACTCCTGCATCAGCGTTTATCCCAAACTTCAAGTCAGCTGGCAATCGAAGATCATTCCCGAAAATTACCTTTGCAGGAGTCTGACCAGTTGTTTCATGTACTGCAGAGCGATATGCCATTAGGAATAAGGAGATGTGAGTATCCCAATCCTTCTGGAACTTATCCACTACTTTCCTCAGGTGCTCTTCCAAGGTTCTATTGAATCGTTCCACCATGCCATCTGACTGAGGATGTAGTGCAGTTGTTCGAGTTTTCCGAATGCCCAATGTCTTGCACATTTCCTGGAACACAGCTGATTCGAAATTTCTGCCTTGGTCAGAATGTATCTCCATCGGTGCACCAAACCGAGCTACCCAATTGTTAGTAAACACCTCTGCTATTGTTTCTGCCTCTTGATTTGGAATAGGGTACACTTCTGGCCATTTGCTGAAATAGTCCATAACCACTAGTACATATTTGTTTCCGAGTTTGCTAGTAGGAAATGGACCAGCTACATCCATGGCTATCCTCTCAAATGGCGCACCTGAGTTATTCCTCCTCATTTCCTCCTCCTTTCCTCCTTGATTTCGGTCCTTTAGCTTTGATACATACTTCACAGTTGGCAATCCACTCCGCGACCGATTGACGGCAACCAACCCAATAGAATCTTTGCTTGACTTTCTCCAAGGTCTTGGTGACTCCAAGGTGACCTCCGCTTGGACCGTTATGTAATTCATTGAGTACATCAGGGATTTTCTTCCTTGGGACGACTATCAGCTTTCGAACACATTGACCATCCTCACTCTCCCATATTCGATGCAAACAACCTGATTCTAATTGCAAACTATTCCACTGTGCCCAATATGACTTGGCAACAGGACTTTCTGCTGACATCTCCTCTCTTGATGGTCGCTCGTTTCGTTCGATTCCTTGCATCACACGTTTAAGATCTGGATCTTCGTTTTGACACCTCCTTAATTGATCCATGTCCCATTCGTCCGAAGATGTTATAGTCATGAGCCGCACATCTATAATGTCTTCCTTGGTTTCAGCTTTGGAACAATGCTTGCATTCCAAGTTACATGGTCTTCGTGACATTGCATCAGCATTTCCGTGGGTGCTACTTTTGCGATGCTCTATGGAAAAGTCATAATTTTGCAGTCGCTCTATCCACCGTGCCAATTGACCTTCCGGATTACGGAACTGTAAGAGCCATTTCAACGCTGCATGATCTGTCCTGACGTGGAATCGCTGCCCATAGAGATACTTGTGGAAATGCTTAACGCACTCTACCAATGCCAACAGTTCTCTCCGGGTTACACAATAGTTTCTTTCAGGCTTCCCAATTGTTCGGCTATAGTATGCAACTACCTTCTCCTGTTCATCAACAACCTGGGACAAAACACCTCCTGTAGCATAACCACTCGCATCTGTATCCAGAATAAACTTTGAACCTGGAATTGGATATGCTAACATGGGGGCAGTGCATAGTCGTTCCTTCAATGTTTGAAAAGCCACCTCCTGTTCCTTCTTCCATTCAAAACTCATATTCTTCCTTGTAAGGTCGTGGAGACTACTAGCTATGCTGGCAAAATTTGGTACAAATCGCCGATAATACGTGCACAGCCCCAGGAAGCTCCGTAACTCATGCAAATTTCTCGGTCTTGGCCAATCTTTTACGGCTTCGATCTTTTCCTTAGCAGTGCAGATTCCCTCCGTAGTTACTTTGTGACCCAAATAACTTACTTCCTTTTTAAACAAGGAACACTTCTTGGGACTTAGTTTCAGACCAGCACCAGCTATTCTTTGGAAAACTCCCTCCAAGTTCTTTAGGTGTTCCTCAAAGCTTTTTCCCAGCACGATGATGTCGTCGAGATACACCAAACATGTTTGCCAGTGCAAACCTTTTAGTATCTGGTCCATGAGTCTCTCAAAAGTAGCTGGAGCATTGCATAGCCCGAAGGGCATTACCGTAAATTGCCAAAGCCCTTCTCCAACGCTGAAAGCCGTCTTCTCTTTATCTTCATCCTTTACCTCCACTTGCCAGTAGCCGCTTTTCAAATCCAGTGTGGAAAACCATTTCGTGCCAGATAACGAGTCCAGAGTATCGTCGATTCTTGGCAATGGATAACTATCCTTCTTCGTTACGTCGTTCAATTTCCGGTAATCCACACAGAACCTCATTTGTCCATCTTTCTTTTTCACTAGTACTACCGGTGAGCTCCATGGACTAGCTGATGGTTCGATCACGCCGCTGTCACTCATTTCCTGTATAATTTCTCTTACTACTTGGCGTTTGGCCAATGGAATACTACGAGGAGCTTGGCGGATGGGCCTTGCATCACCAGTATCAATTTGATGCTTCACAACTTTGGTCCGACCTGGTTTAGAACCATCCTTGTCAAATATGCTCGAGTACTTTGATAGAAGTTCCTTTGCCTTTTTCTGATGATCTTTTTCGAGGCCTGCCGTCCACGACGTGATATCATCTGAAAGATTAATCTTGATGGTAGAATCATTTTCCTGAAGCTGTTCACAATTGATAACTACCTCGACCTCTTGGCATTGTCCCAATATTGCTCCTTTAGAAAGTTTAATCGGCGATTTGAACTCATTAAGTACTCTTACCGGTACATGTCCATCTTGTTTTGTCATGGCCAGGGTTTTTCCTACTAATATGTTCGTCCTTGATTTGTTTGCTGCCTCGACAACCCACAATTTGTTTGTCCCATAATCTCCATCAATCTTTGCCCATATGATTGCTTCCGACTTCGGTGGAATTTGTTGGCTCTCCTCCACAAGCACTCGCTTACTAACGTATTTGTTTTCGTAACCATAATTTAATGGCACATCCATGTTCTGGTAATTCATAATCTTGTTTTGCATGTCGATCTTGATGCCTTGCTCGCTTAAGAAGTCCACACCAACTATGATTTCGTCAACAATATCTGCTACTATAAAACTGTGTAGAACGGCCACGTTCCCAATTACGATTTCACATGTTACTTCTCCTAGGACATGGGTGTCCTCACCAGTGGCCGTACGTAACTTTGCTCCATGCAATGGTCTCACCTCCTTGTTGACTAAATCAGATCGAATTATGGAATGCGATGCGCCTGTATCCACAGTTAGTAAGTGCTCTTTTCCATCCACATATGCAACAACAATAACATTACTAGCTTTCCTTCCGATCTGTGAGACAGAGATTATGGGGCATTCAGTTGCGGGAGCCAGTCCACGCCCCTTTCGGCTGGCTCGATTTAGTTTAACGACTGATTTGGTTGGGAGGTTTGCTCATCTCCTTCAGCTTTGCGTTTTCGTCCACCTGAATTGCTGGGGTTACTGGAGCCAGAGCCGCAATAACGTGCTATGTGACCTGGTTTTCCGCACTTAAAGCATTTAATGGCACCATTACTTTTTTTCTGTACTCCGTTCAACGCTTCCAAAATTTTGTCTACCCAAGCCGGAGTGTCCACTTCTACGCGATGAGCCTTGTATGCAGGTTTACTCAAAAGCGAAGCTGTTTCCTGCGTCAGAGCATGCGATACCGTTTCAGAGAATGTCCGTTTGGGGTTTGCATATGTGGCCCGCTTCGTCTCTACATCGCGTATTCCATTTATAAAACTTTGGATTTTAACCCTCTCAGTGTACTCCACGGGTGCGTCCGCATTTGCTAGATGGGCCAACCTCTCGATGTCCGATGCAAATTCCTGCAAAGTCTCATTAGGTTTCTGGGATCGATTCTGTAGCTCTATTTGGTATATCTGCTTTCGATGTTCGCTACCATAGCGTCTCTCAACCGCACCCATCAATGAATCATAACTGTTCCTTTCGGACTCGGGAATAGTCTGTAAGATTTCTGCTGCAGGTCCCTTCAATGCCACGAATAGTGCTGCAACTTTATCTTCAGTGCACCAATTATTCACCGCAGCCGTCTTCTCAAATTGCAGCTTAAATACCTGGAATGGAACAGAACCATCAAAGGAAGGTGATTTTACCTTGGGCGTATTCGCTAAAGCAGATGGACGATTTAGTTGCAATTCCTGGATACGACCTCTCAATGCATCTACCTCAGCATCGATTTTATCCTGCAATTGTGCAATTTTTGCATCTTGCACTTCTAGTTTCGATGACACCTTTGCTTCCTGTTCTTCCAACTGCGATGAGATATATGCCTTCTGTTCTTCCATTTGAGATCTCATGTATGCCTTCGTTTCATCTAGTTGAGCTGAAATCTGAGATGCCATGCAAGTCTTCTGTTCTTCCAACTGAGATGCCATGCAAGTTTTCTGTTCTTCGAGCTGAGATGCCATGTAAGTTTTCTGTTCTTCCATTTTAGTCGACATCTGAGTTAATACAGCCAATATCATGTTTGTGTCGACGGTTGCTACTGGATTCGAAGACTCCTTTCTTTCTTCCATTTTTGTCGGTGCCTCCTCGACAAGATGAAAAACATGATCATCAACGTTGATTCCTTCTGCTTCCATAGCCTCTCGCAATCGTGACTGTAACTCTGATTTATTGCCTGTAGTGTTCAGTCCCCGTTGTTCCAACTCATTTTTGAGTTGCTGAATCTTTAATTCATTCAGCTTCGCCATGTCCTTGTTATCCTTAAATTCACTGGTATTTATTCAACAATACCGCTTCTGACACCAATTGTGACGAATTCGATGATTCCTTGATTATCAATCCTGGGTTCGATCACTATAAAGTCGAATAAACACATGCACAGATATTGTAAGTAATAGCTAGTTTTATTTACTAGTAATAAACGCAATACAAATTTAAAAGGTTGGTAACTTCGCAGTAGTTCACTATTGAACGCTTGAAAATAAACTCATCAACCTGTCTTGCTTGGTCACCGCCTTATATAGTCCAACAGGGTGCTTGCCTACGCACCGAGAACTTTCTTGGTTGTTCGCTTTTCGTGTTCTGGAAGGGTCGGTTTATTTATTGGCATCTCCTCTTTGCATCGTATTCGCAAACACTCGCGCCATCTCTCTTCCTCTTCCTAGTTATACGCTTGCATGCATAAGCGTAGCCATCGTTATCTCGGTTGTGTTAACTAGTGGTGGGAGTGTTATTGACTTAGGGATGGTACATGCTTGAGAATAATCGCCACAATATTTTAATCGATGCAAGGACACTCGTGTACAGTTTTGATTAAAATAATCGAACACATGTCATCTGTGGTACCGGGAGTGTAAGGCCAATGCTACACGTGCAATACTTATTGACAATATTTTTGGATCACGATATTTGTTGAACGTGTAGCGTCAAATATTGATGGATCGCGAAAAATATCGCAAGATGTTTAGAAATCCAGAAATCCGCGATCCAGATAAAAATATTGTCAATAAATATTGACGGTGTAGCGTCATTTTTTGCGATCCGTCAATACTGCCTGTATTTTGGTAGAACGGACACAAATCCAGAAATCCGCGATCCAGATGAAAATACTGTCAATAAATATTTAATAAATTTTCTACTATACGTCAATGCGGCTTGGTTTTGTGGTAGAACTCACACAAATTTGTTTATTCTGTGTGATTATATTATATTTTTTCTAACAAAAGGACGTCTTGTGTTGCATTTGAATTAATTGTAGCATACATTTTCTACATTGTGCTCCATTCTTTACGAACCGCTTAGCATGAAAATTACGAAAGTACTGACGAAAAGTATTGACGATAAGTATTGATCCAGTTTGCGATCCATCAATCCATCAGTATTTATCGTGATCCAAATATCGTGATATTTACTGACTGTGTAGCGGGCGCCTAAGAAGACTGTGGGCAAAATGTAATAGACCATGAGAGGATTTAATCGGAATTTGGCAGTGAATTTCGATAGAGCCGATAGAGAGAACAAAACTCAATTACACCATTTCCTTTTGAAAATGAGCCATCGTATTCTTGTACCAAAATCGAAATGATTTTTACTTCAATAAAATAATTAATATTTCTGAATTTAGTTTTTTAAATGTTAGTGAAATAAATCGAAAGGTAAGAAAAATTTTGGTCTACTTTTTGCACGGACATAACTACAGTATTTATATACTTTAATCTATTTTAAGCAACATGAGCTGTATATTTAGAAATTGCACGAACACCAGATCTACGTGCAAATAAAGCAAAGTAAAGTTTTTCCGACTGCCGGCGGTACCGTTTATGAGGGAGAAGTGGCTAAACGCATGCATGATAACTGCATATGTGGTACCAAAAGAACCATTTGTATGTTCGGACCACTTTTCCGCTACAGATTGTATGCCGAGGAACCAATTTGCTCAATTGGACCGCAACGCAAAAAAATGAACTTACAAAATTATAGGTACAGAACTTTCGATGATGTCAATCAAAATTATAGTTATGTTGGCCTTTTATCTGAGGGGGGCCTTTGGAAACCCCTGAGAGAGTTTATGCAAAATTTTGAAGCATTGAACTCTATTTTTAATGATTACAATAACAATGACTTGCACGATTCTCCTGGATATATGGAAAATTTAATTTCTCATGCTAAAAACTTTGTTAATTTAGATAAAAATTTTAAAAGATTTATTTTGGGTAGGACGTATTTTATAAAACGATATTTGAACAGAAAATATAATCATAAAATTATAATGAAAATGTATCAAAAAAAATTACAACATAATTACTTTACTGTTATTATTTGGGGCTTTTTCTGACGGTAAGCTATTTTCGAACCTTTTTTTTACAGGTATAAGAAAATATACTTAATGTTTAAATCTAGCTTCCCTAGGATGAAGACCTTTTCAACGTACTTTTTGAAAATATGATAACATGATTATTCATTCATTAACATATTTATTTGTACGCTGTGACAATGCGTGTTCTCACCACATGAACCATGAATATAAAGCTAAGAAAAGTATTAATGAAAGCAGAGATATATAATTTGTACCATTTACAAATTTTAACGCAGTTGTATGAATCCGATTTTGTAAGTATTTTTATTTTTCCTATATCAAAACCTCCCCTTAAATATTACAAAAATTACCAAAACAATTATTTCTGAGGTGGCAACGCTCTTTGCACAACTGACAAAAGGTGCGAATGACAACCAACACAGTTTACGTCAAATTGGAAATACCTTGATTTTCTTGTACCATGACATCCAACGTCAACTGTAAAAACTGCACTAAAAATGTCGGTATTGGTACCCAGAGACGCGTTTCGGTGGCAAATTTATTGGCAATAAACCGAAAAATTACCCAGGTTCGATCCCAAGTGGGGGCCTTTTCAATTGTGTTGTGACGAATTCGATGATTCCTTGATTATTAATCCTGGGTTCGATCACTATAAAGACAAATAAACACATGCACATATATTGTAACTAATAGCTATTTTTATTTACTAGTAATGAACGCGATACAAATTTAGGAGTTTGGTAACTTCACAGTAGTTCACAACATACGAAAATAAATTGATCAACCTGCCTTGCTTGGTCACTGCCTTATATAGTCCAACAGGGTGCTTCCCTACGCACCGAGAACTTTCTTGGTTCTTTGCTCTTCGTGTTCTTCAAGGGTCGGTGTTATTTATTGGCATCTCTTTGCATCGTATTCGTCCCGATCAGACACATTGCCCGAACCAAACGCATCTAGCCTCTCCAGGTGGACTACCTTCATCTCATTCCTTGGCCTCCAACAGCTTGTATGCGATATACAACATCGTTCATCCGTTTTATGACTTTGTATGGGCCTTCCCGAACACACTGCAATTTCGGGGACAAACCTTTCTTACGTTGTGGGTTATATAGCAGCGCTAAGTCTCCATCCATAAAACCTTCTGAATTTATTGCTTTGTCGTACCTGGCTTTCATTTTATCACTCATGATCTTGTCCGTTGTCTCACAAGGTCGTGTATTTCTCTCATTTCCGCTTCCAAGACGCTAGTCGATTTCCGAGCATTTATTCCTGCATTAGCATTTATTCCAAACTTTAAGTCAGCCGGCAACCGAAGATCATTCCCAAAAATTACCTTTGCAGGAGTCTGACCTGTTGTCTTATGTACTGCAGATCGAGTTTTCCGAATGCCCAATGTCTTGCACACTTCCTGGAACACAGCTGATTTGAAATTCCTGCCTTGCTCAGAGTGTAGCTCCATCGGTGCACCAAACCTCGCTACCCAATTATTAGTGAACACTTCTGCTACGGTTTCTGCCTCTTGATTTGAAATAGGGTACACTTCTGGCCATTTGCTGAAATAGTCCATAACTACCAGTACATATTTGTTTCCGGATTTGCTAGTAAGAAATGGGCCAGCTACATCCATGGCAATCCTTTCAAACGGTGCTCCTCAGTTATACAGTTTCATCTGGCCATGGCTTCCCGATTTTGGTCCTTTAGCTTTAATGCACACTTCACAGTTGGCAATCCACTCCGCGATCGATAGACGGCATCCAACCCAATAGAATCTCTGCTTGATTTTCTCTAAGGTTTTCGTGACTCCGAGATGAGCTCCGCTTGGACCGTTATGCAACTCATTGAGAACATCAGGGATTTCTTCCTTGGGACAACTATTAATTTGCGAACATATTTACCATCCTCACTTTCCGATATTCGATGCAAACAACCGGATACCAATTGTGAACTGCTCCACTGTGCCCAATATGACTTGACATCAGGAATCTCTGCTGACATCTCCTTTCTTGTTGGTCGCTCGTCTCGCTCAAGCCCTTGAAGCAAACAAGGCAGATCTGGATCTTCGTAATTGATCCATGTCCCATTCGTCCGTAGGTGTTATAGTCATCAGCCGCACATCTATGTCTTCTTTTGTCTCAGCTTTGGAACAATGCTTGCATTCCAAGTTACATGGTCGTCGTGACATTGCATCAGCATTTCCGTGGGTGCTTCCTTTTCCGATGCTCTATGGAAAAAGTCATAACTTTGCAGTCCCTCTATCCACCGATCCAGTTGACCTTCCAGATTACGGAACTGCAAGAGCCATTTCAACGCTGCATGGTCTGTCCTGACGTGGAACCGCTGTCCATAGAAATACTCCTGGAAATGTTTAACGCACTCTGCTAATGCCAACAGTTCTCTCCGTGTTACACAATAGTTCCTTTCAGGCTTCCCGATTGTTCGGCTATAGGACGCAACTACCTTCTCATGTCCATCGACAATCTGAGACAAAACACCTCCTGTAGTATAACCACTCTTATCTGAATCCAGAATAAACGTTGAACATAGGATTGGATATGCTAACATGGGGGCACAGCATAGTCGTTCTTTCAAGGTTTGGAAAACCACCTCGTGTTCTTTCTTCCATTCAAAACTCATATTTTTCCTGGTAAGCTCATGAAGACAACTAGCCACGCTCACGAAATTCGGTACAAATCGGCGATAATACGTGCACAGCCCAAGGAAACTTAAAATTTATCGGTCTTGGCCAATCCCTTACAGCTTCGGTCTTTTCCTGAGCAGTACAGATGCCCTCCGTCGTTACCATGTGACCCAAATAACTTACTTCCTTTTTTAACAAGAAGCACTTCTTGGGACTTAATTTCAGACCAGCACCAGCTATCCGTTGGAAAACTTCCTCGAAGTTCTTTAGGTGTTCCTCAAAACTTTTACCCAGCACGTTGATGTCATCCAGGTACACCAAACATATTTTCCAATGCAATCCTTTTAGTACCTGATCCATAAGTCTCTCAAAAGTAGCTGGAGCATTGCATAGTCCAAAGCGCATTACCGTAAATTTCCAAAGCACTTCTCCGACGATGAAGGCTGTCTTTTGTTTTTTTCCATCCTGTATCTCCACTTGCCAGTAGCCGCTTTTCAAGTCCAGTGTGGAAAACCATTTCGTACCAGATAAGGAGTTCAGAGTATCATCGATTCTTGGCAATGGAAAGCTGTCTTTCTTAGTTACTTCGTTCCACTTCCGGTAATCCACACCGAACCTCATTTTTCTATCCTTCTTTTTCACTAGTACTCCCGATGAGCTCCATGGACTAGCTGATGGTTTGATCACGCCGCTATTACTCATTTCCTGTATAATTTCTTTTACCATTTGCCGTTTGGCCAATGGAATACTAAGAGGAACTTGGCGAATTGGCCTTGCATCACCAGTATCAGTTTGATGCTTCACAAATTTAGTCCGACCTGGTTTGGAACCATCCTTGTCAAATATGCTCGAGTACTTTCTTAGTAGTTGCTTTGCCATACTCTGATAATCTTTTTCGAGCCCTTCCGTCTACGCCGTGATATAACCTGAAATATTATTCTCGCTGGTAGAAACATTTTCTTGAAGCTGTTCACAATTGATAACTACCTCGACCTCTTGGCATTGTCCCAATATAGATCTTTTGGAAAGTTTAATCGGCGATTTGAACCCATTAAGTACTCTTACAGGTATATGCCCATCTTGTTTTGTCTTAGCCAGGGGTTTTCCAACTAGTATATTCGTCTTCGAATTGTTTGCTGCCTCCACAATCCACAATTTCTTTGTCCCATAATCTCCATCAATCGTTGCCCATACAACCGCCTCTGACTTCGATGGAATTTGTCGACTTTCCTCCACCACTACTCGCTTGCTGACATAGTTCTTTTCGTAACCAAACTTGAGTGGCACGTCCATATTCTTATAGTTCATGATCTGGTTCTTCATGTCGATCTTGATGCCTTGCTCTCCTAAGAAGTCCACACCAATTATGATTTCGTCAACAATATCTGCCACCATAAAATTGTGTAGAGCGGCCATGTTCCCGATTGTGATTTGACATGTTACTTCCCGTACGACTTGGGTGTCTTCATCAGTCAACTTTGCACCATGCAATGGTCTCACCTTCTTGTTGACTAAATCAGATCGAATGATTCAATAAGATGTGCCCGTATCCACAGTCAGTAAACGCTTCTTCCCGTCCACATTTCCTCCAACAGTAAGATTATTGGCTTTCCTTCCGATTTGTGAGACAGAGATTATGGAGCCAGTCCACACCCCTTTCGGCTGGATCGATTTAGTTTAACGATTGACTTGGTTGAAAGATCTGCTCATCTTCTTCAGCTTTGCGTTTTCGTCCAACTGAATTGCTGAGGTCACTGGAGCCAGTGCCGCAATAACGTGCTATGTGACCTGATTTTCCACACTTGAAACATTTGATGGCACCATCACTTTTCTTCTGTACTCCGTTCAACGCTTGCAAAATTTTGTCTACCCAAGCCGGAGTTTCCACTTCTACGCGATGAGCCTTGTATGCAGGTTTACTCAAAAGCGAGGCTGTTTCTTGGGTCAGAGCATGTCATACTGTCTCAGCAAATGATTTCTTTGGATTTTCATATGTAGCTCGCTTCGTCTCCACATCACGTATTCCATTTATAAAGCTTTGGGTTTTCACCCTTTCAGTGTAGTGGTGCGTCTGCGTTTGGTAGGTCAGCCAACCTCTCGATGTCCGATGCGAATTCCTGCAAAGTCTCATTAGCCTTCTGGAAGCGATTCTGCAGCTCTATTTGGTAAATATGCTTCCGATGTTCGCTACCATAGCCATTTCATTCTCCGTCAGGAATAGTCTGCAAAATTTGAGCTGTAGGTCCCCTCAATGCCACGAATAGTGCGGCAACTTTGTCTTCCGTGCCCCAATTAGTCACCGCAGCCGTCTTCTCACATTGCAGCTTAAATACCTGGAATGGAACAGAACCATCAAAGGAAGGTGATTTTACCTTGGGAGAATTCGCTGAAGCAGATTGACGATTTAGTTGCAATTCCTGGATACGACCTCTCAGTGCATCTACCTCAGCATCGATTTTATCCTGCAGCTGTGGAATTTTCGCATCTTGGGCTTCTGTGCTTTCAACTGCGAAGAGATATATGCCTTCTGTTCTTCCATTTGAGATTTCATGTGTGCCTTCTGTTCGTCTAGTTGAGATGTAATACGTGTGCCTAGTTCTTCAAGCTTAGATGCCATGCAAGTTTTCTGTTTTTTAAGTTGAGATGCCATGCGAGATGTAATACGAGGCTCCTGTTCCTCCATTTTAGTCGATATCGGAGTCAATACAGCCAGTATCATGTTTGTGTCCACACTTTCCACTGGATTCGGAGGCTCCTTTTTCTCTTCCATTTTCGTCGATGCCTCCTCCACAAGATGGAAAACATAATCAACAACGTGATTGTAGTTCAGATTTATTGTCTGTAGTGTTAAGTCCGCGTTGTTCCAACTCAGCTTTGAGCTGCTAAATCTTTAATTCATTCAATTTAGCCATGTCCTTGTTATCCTACCAACCACTGATATTTATTTCACAATACCTCTGCTGACACCAATTGTAAAGAATTCGATGATTCCTTGTTTATTGTGACGAATTCGATGATTCCTTGATTATTAATCCTGGGTTCGGTCACTATAAAGTCAAATAAACACACGCACAGATATTGTAAGTAATAGCTCGTTTTATTTACTAGTAATAAACGCAAAACAAATTTAAGAGTTTGGTAACTTAGCAGTAGTTCACTGAATAAAACTTGAAAATAAACTGATCCACATGCCTTGCTTGGTTACTGCCTTATATAGTCCGACAGGGTACTCGCCTACGCACCGAGAACTTTCTTGGTTCGTGTTCTCGAAGGTTCGGTGTTATTTACTGGCATCTCCTCTTTGCATCGTACTCGCAAACACTCGCGTGATCTCTCTTCCTCTTGCTTGGTACATGCTTGCATGCATAAGCGTAGCCATCGTTATCTCTGTTGTGTTTAACTAGTGGTGGGAGTGTTATTGAGTTAGGGATGGTACATGCTTGGGAATAATCGCCACACTGCCCTCCACCTAAGTCCCGAACCAAACGCAGCTAGCCTTTCTAAATGCACCACCTTCATCTTATTCCTTGGTCTTCCCATAGTTTGTATGCGATATACCACATCGTTGATCCGTTTTATGACTTTGTATGGGCCTTCCCAGTTACATTGTAGTTTTGGGGACAAACCTTTCCTACGCTGTGGGTTGTATAGCAGCACTAAATCTCCTTCTATAAAACCTTCCGAATTTATTGCTTTGTCGTACCTGGGCATTTACTCCTGCATCAGCGTTTATCCCAAACTTCAAGTCAGCTAGCAATCGAAGATCATTCCCGAAAATTACCTTTGCAGGAGTCTGACCAGTTGTTTCATGTACTGCAGAGCGATGTGCCATTAGGAATAAGGAGATGTGAATATCCCAATCCTTCTGGAACTTATCCACTGCTTTCCTCAGGTGCTCTTCCAAGGTTCTATTGAATCGTTCCACCATGCCATCTGAGTGAGGACGTAGTGCTGTTGTTCGAGTTTTCCGAATGCCGAATGTTTTGCACATTTCCTGGAACACAGCTGATTCGAAATTTCTGCCTTGGTCAGAATGTATCTCCATCGGTGCACCAAACCGAGCTACCCAATTGTTAGTAAACACCTCTGCTATTGTTTCTGCCTCTTGATTTGGAATAGGGTACACTTCTGGCCATTTGCTGAAATAGTCCATAACTACCAGTACATATTTGTTTCTGAGTTTGCTAGTAGGAAATGGACCAGCTATATCCATGGCTATCCTCTCAAATGGCGAACCTGAGTTATACTGTTTCATTTGGCCATGGCTCCTTGATTTCAGTCCTTTCGCTTTGATGCATACTTCACAGTTGGCAATCCATTCCGCGACCGATTGACGGCAACCAACCCAATAGAATCTTTGCCTGACTTTCTCCAAGGTCTTGGTGACTCCAAGATGACCTCCGCTTAGACCGTTATCTAATTCATTGAGTACATCAGGGATTTTCTTCTTTGGGACGACTATCAGCTTTCGAACACATTGACCATCCTCACTCTCCCATATTCGATGCAAACAACCGGATTCTAATTGCAAACTATTCCACTGTGCCCAATATGACTTGGCAACAGGACTTTCTGCTGACATCTTCTCTCTTGATGGTCGCTAGTTTCGTTCGATTCCTTGCTTTACACGTGTAAGATCTGGATCTTCGTGCTGAAACCTCCTTAATTGATCCATGTTCCATTCGTCCGTAGATGTTATAGTCATGAGCCGCACATCTATAATGTCTTCCTTGGCTTCAGCTTTCGAACAATGCTTGCATTCCAAGTTACAGTTTCTTCGTGACATTGCATCAGCATTTCCGTGGGTGCTACCTTTTGCGATGCTCTATGGAAAAGTCATAACTTTGCAGTCGCTCCATCCACCGTGCCAATTGACCTTCCGTATTACGGAACTGTAAGAGCCATTTCAACGCTGCATGGTCTGTCCTGACGTGGAATCGCTGCCCATAGAGATACTTATGGAAATGCTTAACGCACTCTACCAATGCCAACAGTTCTCTCCGGGTTACACAATAGTTCCTTTCAGGCTTCCCAATCGTTCGGCTATAGTATGCAACTACCTTCTCCTGTCCATCGACAACCTGGGACAAAACACCTCCTATAGCATAACCACTCGCATCTGT